>JAKWJA010002496.1:16716015-18083515 GCA_027704765.1 Solanum habrochaites
TCCTACGACGGGACTCTTACGCGGACCGTCGTACTAACGAGGTTGTCCTGCTTGACGTCATGATGGTCAGAGGGACCCCATGGAAAGGGTCTCCCAACATTTTCTAAGTGTGTCCTACGACGGACTCTTACGACGGACCGGCGTACTCACGACGGTCCGTCCTGCTTCGACCGATGATAGTCAGAGACCCCTCCTCAGGGTTCTTTATATAACATCGACAAAGTACAACACGACAGACTCATGATGGTCCGTCATAGCCACGAAGAGCCGTCATCGGTTCGTCGTGTGATACAGTTTCAATATTACGACCACACTATTTTCAAAGTTTAATGTCATATGAGGCCTTTGCCTGTCTGCGTGCTACTACTCATTACTAATATTGCTCCTTAAGGTACTATCGACTATGGCACCCAGCAAGACCTCCTCATATGCACGCGGGAGATCTAAGTCTGTCGCCCCGTATGCCCGCCATGGTCATCGGTCTGATGATGAGCGGGACCCTGAAGTACATGCCCCCCCATGTCACCTCCGCACCTTCCCGGCTACACGTGCCCCCAGAGCACACCCAAGAAGGTGGCGGTCCGGACGTTTAGTCACTGCCTCGGCAGTCTGATAGGGAGCGCACACTGACAGGCACCACCCTCTGGGTCAGCCACCACAATAAGGAAGGAGCGTTCTGGCTCCTTAGGTATCCTGGTCCGAGGAAGCTTCAGGCTTGCTGAGGTTCCCACACCCGACAATGTTGCAGCGTCGGCCTCGTTGAGATGAGGCTGACAGTTCAGACTCTACATCCGGGCACCTTGCCAGGTTCCCCACCCCAGCCTCTGACCAGCCAAACCGGGTGGTGGTTGAATGCCAATTTCACAGTGTACTCCGACGCCAAATTCCTGACTGATAAAGGAGTGTAATGACTCGGACACTCACCTTGGAGAGGTGGGGGTACTCAGGGAGTCTTCCCATCGATGCCGGGGAGATCAACAACCTCTTCACCAAGGCATCGCTTAGAGTGGACAGCCCGTCCGTTGGGAGATACAGCGAAGAGAGAAGTGGTCCGAGAGTTCTACGCCATCCACGTAGCGACTCTCTGAATCACAGATCGATAGGCGGGATCTCCCGCCTAAAAGGACCCAATGGAGCAGGTTCGGAGTCAGGGGCGTTGCAGGTGACATTTTCCCTGCCAGCTGTCCCGCCGGTTTGTCCTATACGGGAGATGACAGAGTACAGATGCGACGCAGACTCCCCACCTTGCCGAGTTTGACTACCGCTGGCAATAGTGAAGGCAGGGGAAGAGGGAGGGATACAGGAGAGAAGGAAGTGAGAGAGACACAAAAAGAGCGGGGAGGGAAAGGAAACATAGAAGGAGAAGGGCGGAGAAGGGAGGGGTGGCAGATTGGGTAAAGGAGACGAAGGGGGTGCCATCAAGAAGGCCCAACCTTCACGTTGTCGCGGGAAAGGTTCTTGTGGCTGCTCGTCCGTCACTGCCTTTCCCCACAGTGCCTATAATGTCCACTGTGGGAGCTAGCGCAGTGTTGATTAGCGGCTGATGAATTAGCCAGATTTGAGGCGACTTCGCATGGCTTCTACAGGCAGTCATGCACGCAGAGGCATTCAAGGGGGGCTCACTATTACCATCCTTCACGTATGATTTTTGCCCTTTGCAGGGACCGCAGGGTGCCCATTTTATGCAATGATCAGTTGAATGAAAGACCCCGCAGGGCACCGTGACTCGGATATAGAGACGAGGCCCAATGAGTTGGCCCACGTCGAGGGCCCCGTTCCAGAGCTGCCAACCCACTTCTGATGATCTTGCGGATACGGTTTGTGGCCCAGGCCCGCACCGTACACAGGCGTCCACTTGGACACTACCCCGCGATGTAGAGATATCCGCGGTAGTTGGGGTCCGCGGGGTGGTAGTAGCCAGCCCCGGAGCTCTTCTCGCACAGCCCCTCTACCATACCGGCCCCTTTTGCTTAGGAGTCCAAAAATTGGAGGCACAATGGCCACTCTTCTGCATCAGATCCAGCCATGGATGCAGAAGTTCTATACGAGTTGAGGGTATGCGAGAGGAAGATGCAGCGGAAGATGCTGAGGTTCTTCACCAGCGGACTAGATGCATTTGATGAGGAGTGTTAGCCCGCCAGCACCTCCGGTAGGTTAGATTTGTGTCGACTCTAAGGCTGCAGTCGACATCTTCGGGCAGCACATCGACACGATCCAGAGGCGAGAGTGCACGGAGCCTGTGGAGCCTGTTTGAGGGACCACTTGTAGGCGGCCCTGTTTGCCACCTCAGACATTCACCCACCTTCCCATCGAGAGAGGAGTGCCAAGAGGCGTGAGGGAACGAGCAGAAAGATGAGGCGCGAGCAGGAAAGAAGGAGCGCGACTGAGGGATGGAGGACCCGCGAGGAGAGCCTCACTTGTTGAGGCGGGAGGCAACCAAAGCAGAGAATCACAGATAGCGGTTGGTGGGCGTCTAGCTCCCGCACGGTAGAGACAGCAGGAGGCACTACGATGGTTGCGGTGTGTTGGCTGAGGAATCACTGAGGGTGTTTCCAGATTGCTTGAGGATACCACTGGGGTGTCCAGATTGCAGAGATGGGTTCTGGGAAACGGACCCACCGCTTGTTGATCGACGGCGGCTGGAGGCGCCACGGTTTGCTTCACCTACCCCTCTAATTCTTTAGATTTTTTTTATGCATTGGGGACAAATTGCTGCTTTTTTTTGGGGGGTGGGGTAAATGGAAAGGGAGGTTAGGGTGAAGTCTAAGTAGCCCCAACTCACATTCCTCTTTTTGGGGTTTCTTGCTGCGTTTTTTTCCCCAAAAGACTGATTATTTTTTTTTGTTTTTCTTTTGTTGAAACCGTCTGTTTATATTCTTTGTACATAAGTTTAATTCTAGAGCATGATGGCTAAAATTATTATCCTGATAAACTGAAAATAACGCATGACTAGGACCATAGTAATGACACATTGTGTGGCTTAAGCGGGTTGAAATAGAGTTACACCATTGCATTACCCTAAGTTCTTTAATTTGAACTAGGTTTCTAATAATTGGTATTGTTTGAGGAACATGTTCAAGTGGAGAGTTGGGAAATTTGAATAGTTCCACCATCGGTACTGAGCTAGAACTTGCCTGGTTAGTCTTGCTAAAAGTAAGCTGTAACAAAACAATTAGGAAAGGATATAGGCCCTTATCAAGAAAGCCCATTCGAACCCAAATAAAGAAAAACCGACTGAAAATTTTCCTTCTTTGATCCAATTAATCTGAGCTTAAATTAGACCTTTCTTTTCACCCTAACTGCTCTTTTCGGGGGGGAAGGGAACAATGTGTTGGCCTGGTCCCTCCTTGGACATTGTGCACCTCAGCTTTATTCCAAAAGCATAAGTTGAGGGGGCTAATACAGTAAAACAACCTGCGTTTGGGACATGACCCAACTTTGGGTATTGTTACCTTGACTCCTGCAAAGCCCATAGTTGATGGGTGGTTATTATGAGGAATGCTCTGGAAAAGGTGGGTTGGGATTAGAAACGAAACAAAAGAGAGAGAAAGGAAAACGTAAAGTGACTCAGAATTAGTGAAGCAAAAGTAAAGAAAAAAGAAAAATCACTTACACAATGAAGAAAGAAGAGAAAATTTAGCAAAGGGAAAGAGTATGAGACTGGGCGAGATAAGATGATAAAAAGAGGAAGGTTTAGCCGATATATGTCAAGGGAGGCAAAAAGTCAATAACTTATATCCTAAAAATTACCCTCCCTAACCCTGATGAGCCTATGTTAAAGATAAAAAAAAAGGTCCCCTATCGTGATCCTAAGGGTTTGTATAGCGAACTTAAGGCAGTGAAAATGTGAAAATAAGGGGCAAGTTATGGCAATAGGTATGAACATGAGTGGACTTTGTCTGAGATGCGGAGTGATGGAAAATGTAATAATCCTTGTACTCAAAAATGAAAATCATTGTGTGAAAAATGAGGATTTTGTTTCTTAAGTGAGGACATTGTTCATAGTTGCAATACCAGGAATTGTTAGCAGCTCAGGTGAGAAATTGAAGAGGGATAGTGTTAGTGCAGGGGGGTCTGTGTGTCATGTTCGAATCCCACAAAAATTTCAAGGACTTTTTTTTAAATAGTGATAGCATGACATAGATTTGATGATATTAATCGGGATTGATAGCCAAATGATTTTGCAAAGGATATAAAACATGAATACTATTGTACAAAAGATTGTGTAGGATCATTAGTGCGTCGATTGAGGACAACAATGAATTTAAGTTGAGGGGTGTTGATTGATACCGTGGGGTTCACGGTATAATTAATGCCTTTTTCCTTAAGTTTAGGCGTCCAAAAGCCCTTTTTGTGCTAATTTTTATTTATCACAAGTTTCTTCTATGTTGGCAGGAAATCTGGCCAAATCCAAAATGCTGGAGGATTTGAGAGAGAAATGAAGAAGAAGAGAAGAGAAACACCCTACGGAGCTTATGACGGTCCGTCATGCCGTGACGGTCCGTGGTGGCCAGCGTTAGTAGAGACGAGGAAGTTGTGAAGAAGATGGGGAAGTCCTGACAAGTGTTGGGATTTACGAAGCTTTGTGACGGTTCGTCATTGCTATGACCGGTCGTCCTGCTATGACGGTCCGTCCTGCAGGTTCGCGTTTGAAGATCAGAGAAGTGATCCCAGTACCCAAATTCCAAGAGGGTTATAGTCTTTTGAAACGAGGACCCTCGAAGGACCGTTGTGCCAAGACGGTCCGGTTCAACACTTGCAATTGAGGGGAATGAAGAAGAAAGCGAAAAGCAGAAGAAATTGCACCAAGTATGGTACGACGGAGTCCACGATGGTCAGTCATGCCCTGACGACCGTCGCGTGTTCCGTCAACCCAGCCGCGTTTTTTGGCAGATTTCCAAGAATTAGAAACCCTGTTAATTAGGTTTTATTTTTTTTAGATAAATAGTTCAAAAAACCTTGTTTGGAGGTTGGACTCTGACTAGATTAAAATTCATTTATCACTTTGTTTATGAGGTTGATCTTTGGAGATGCTACAAGAATTTTTGTTAGATTAATTCAAAGCAACCTTTTGGATTTTATTTCTTTCTCATTGAGTAGTACATGAATTCTTATTAATATATTTGAAATTGTGTTTATGGCTATGAGTAACTAAAACTCCACTCACCTAGGGTTGTGGGAACCCTAGGCAAATAATGGAATAACCCTAGGCTAAAAATAAACAATTCTAGAAAAAGTGTCTTGCATGTCTAATAATTCTTTCGCCTTAGACAGTATTTTAATGTCGGATTGATCAAGTTGAACTCGCCTAATGCTTATTGCCGCGACCAAAGGAGGTAGATAATAGGAAAAGAATTATTAACATCGATTTGTGTGTTATACTACTCTAATATGCTAGATATTGAGTGTGAAGAGTCTTGGTAGAACTTAGTCAAATATCGAATACGATGCTTAATATGAGGTAAACGATTTAAGGTTAGGAAAGCAAAACAGAGCCGGACCAAGGTGCGGATGAGATTTTCTAGATTTTGCGCACAAGGATTTTTAGAAAACATAAACTTACACTTTGCATGCAAAAGATACGTAGGAAAGAATTGTTTTATAGGTTAGAATTATCAAGTTCTTGAACCTGTGGGAACACGAAACCCCTAGGTACTTGTTATGATTAAAACCAAACTGTCAAACTTGTTAAGTGTCTCTTTCAATTGTTGTTTTTTAGTTTAGCCGAACTACAAACCCCCTTTTTTAATTTTTATTGTTTTATTTTAAGAAGTGATCAAAAATCGAACAATAGTAATAAGGCAAGTAAAGTTTAAGTCTAGGCTAACCTTTTCCTCGGGGAATGATTGTCCCAACCTCACTAGTTGGGTTATTTACTTGACGCGACCGCTTTTAATTCCTATTTGCAGACAGTAAATTTGAGCGTTATCAGTATAGAGCACAGGTTTAAGAGTCTTAGGGGTGAGGGGGAATGTATGAATGAAGCGTTTGTCTGTAGAGTTATAATGGTCTTGGAAGCGCGCCACATCTTTGATTAGGAGAATACAACATTTAGGAATTCCTAACTTTTTTGATATTTCTTTTTCGTGCCTTAGATTTTATCTCTAAAAGTTTCTCTCTAATTCATGCTTGTGCGTGTTTATATAACTTTGCCTCCACGAAGAGCAGCACAAGGTCACCCAGCTAGGAGAATTATTGAACTTCAAGAACAAGAGTTACCTAATGCACCTGAAGTGCAACCTTAAGGGGAAGTTAGCAACATTGAGTTCCATGAGGCAATTAGGATGCTGAGTCAGGATGTGACTAACCAGGTTGGTCAGAAAAGGGGGGCTCGACAGAAAAGGGCTGACATTTCGAGGATTCGAGAATTCTTGAGGATGAATCTCCCAAGTTTTTATGGTTCGAGCACTATTGAGGATCTGAAAATATTTTGTGGAAGAGTTGAAGAAGGTTTTTGATGTGATGCATGTCATTGATGTTGACAGAGTAAAACTAGATGCATACTAACTGAAGAATATGTCTAGGACTTGGTTGAACTAGTGAAAGGAGGGAAGAGATGAGGATAAACCATATCCTAGTTGGTCTTGTTTCAAAAAGGCTTTCTTGGGGCGTTTCTTTTGCTGAGAAACTAAAAAAAGGAAAGATGTGAGAGTTAGTTATTTTGAAACAGGACTCTTTGAGTGTGCACGAATATGGGTTGAAGTTCACCCAGCTGTCTCGCTATGCTTCTGAGATGGTTAAGGACACGAGGAACATAATGAGCTTATTTATCGTGGCTGGGTTAGCCTTAAAGAAAGAGGGTAGGCTGTTGTGTTAATATGAGATAGGCGGGACCTTGGATATATCAAAGTTGAGGTTATGGGCATCAAGTTTAGGGACAGGAAGATTGAGGGACCGAGAGAAGGAGACGGAACAAGGAAATCCAAGACTTGAATGAGTCTGGGCAATAAAAAGGTGGTTCGAATCAGGCACAATTTCAGAAAGAAAAAGAGCCTGCACCATCCTCTTCAAGTGCACTTACGCCCAAAAACAGAGGTGAGTATATTGGATAGAAAAATTTGCAGAACTTCAAGGCTAGACCAGCACAGTCCCAAGGTAGTGTGGCACTAGGTGGTAGTTGGTCTCCTGCATGTGGTAGGTGTGGTAGAAACCACACCAGTAAGTGTCGTGATGTCCAGTAAGGTTGCTTCAAGTGCGGTCAAGAGGGTCACTTCATGAAAGAGTGTCCTAAGAATAAGCAGATTGGTGGAAATCCAGGCAATAGATCCCAATCTTCATTAGTTGCTCCACTAGATAGTGCTGCACCTAGAGGAGCCAATTCTGGAACTAGTAGAGGATCAAACCGCCTCTATGCAATCACTAACCGCCAAGAGCAAGAGAACTCACTAGATGTTGTCACTAGCATGATTAAAGTCTTTAATTTTGATGTTTATTCTTTGCTAGACCCAGGAGAAAGTTTGTCTTTTGTAACTCCTTATGTTGCAAATAAGTTTGAGATTCTTCCTAACAAACTTTGTGAACCTTTTTGTGTTTCTACACCCATTGGAGAGTCTATTCTAGAGGAAAGAGTCTATAATGACTGTACTATTTCTATCAATCTTAAGAACACTGTTGACCTAGTGGATTTCAACATGATAGATTTTGATGTCATTCTAGGTATGGACTGGCTTCATGCCTGTTATGCCTCAATAGACTATAGAACTCGAGTTGTCAAGTTTCAGATTCCTAATGAGCCAATCATAGAATCGATTAGTAGTTCATCAGTGCCTACCAGTTATTTCATTTTTCACATCAAGGCGAAAAAGCTAGTTTCAAAAGGATGTATCTATCACTTAGTCCGAGTCAATGACTCAACTACAGAGGTACCCTTTCTTCAGTCAGTTCCTATGGTAAATCAGTTTCCAAAAGTCTTTCCTGATTATCAACCGATTCCGTCTTGAGAGAGAAATAGACTTTGGCATATATATCATTCAAGATACTCATCCTATCTCTAGTACTCCATATAGGATGGAACTAGCAAAGTTAAAGGAGTTGAAAGAACAATTGAAAGATCTGTTAGATAAAGATTTCATTCGACCAAGTGTCTCACCTTGGGGCACTCCGGTCTTGTTTGTAACAAAGAAAGATGGTTCCCGTAGGATGTGTATAGACTACCTCCAATTGAATAAGGTTACCGTGAAGAATAAGTATCCTCTCCCAAGGATAAATGATCTTTTCGACCAACTTCAGGGTGCTACCTATTTCTCGAAAATTGATATCAGATTAGGTTACCATCAATTGAAAGTTAGAGAATGTGACATTCCAAGACAACTTTTAGAACTAGATATGCACATTATGAGTTTTTGGTCATTTCTTTTGGGTTGACCAACGCACCAGCAGCGTTCATGGATCTTATGAACATATTCTTCAAGCCTTAACGCACCAGCAGCGTTCATGGATCTTATGAACATATTCTTCAAGCCTTATTTAGATATGTTTGTTATCATCTTCATTGATGAAATACTAATCTATTCAAGGAATGAAGAAGATCATTCTAGTCATCTCAGAGTAGTCCGTCAGACTTTGAAAGATAAGAAGTTATATGCCAAGTTCTCCAAGTGTGATTTTTGGCTTATTTCTATAGCATTCTTGGGTCACACAGTTTCCGGTGATGAGATTAGAGTTGATACCCAAAAGATAAAAGCAATTCAGAGTTGGCCTAGACCCATGTCTCCAACTTATATTACGAGTATCTTGGGTTTGCCTGGGTACTATAGAAGGTTTGTTGAGGAGTTATCATCTATTTCATCTCCTTTGACCAAGTTGAGTTAGAAGACAATAAAGTTTTAATGATTTGAAGCTTGTGAGAAAAGCTTTCAGGAGTTGAAAAAGACGTTGACTACTGCCCCGATTTTGACCTTACCAAAAGGTAATCAAGGTTTTATGGTGTATTGTGACGCATTTAGAGTTGTGTCGGTTGTGTGTTAATGAAAAATAACAAGGTTATATAGCTTATGCTACCAGACGGTTGAAGGTTCATGAAAAGAATTATGCAACCCATGACTTAGAATTGCCTGCTATAGTTTTCGGCTTAAAGATATGGAGTGACTACTTTTGTGGCGTTCATGTTGACATATTCATTGATCACAAGAGCCTAAAATATCTGTTCACACAGAAGGAACCGAATCTCAAACAAAGGAGGTGGTTAGAACTACTAAAGACTATCATATGAGTATTCTTTACCACCCACGTAAGACTAATGTGGTTGTTGATACTTTGAGCAGGTTATCCATGGGGAGTACCACCTATGTTGAGAAAGAAAAGAGAGAGTTAGCCAAAGATGTGCACGAACTTGCACGCTTTTGAGTAAGACTTATGGATTCCACAGAAGGAAGATAGTGGTGACTAATGGGGATTAACAATAACTAGTGTCATAGGTGAAAGAAAAGCAAGAACAAGACCTCGTTTTTCTTTATTTGAAGGTGAATGTTCAGAAGCAAAAATTAATGGCTTTTGAACAAGGGGGAGATGGTGTGCTGAAGTATTAAGGTAGATTATGTGTACCAGCGTGGATGGACTCCAAGAGAGGATCATAAAGTAGATCAAGATATTCCATTCATCGGGGTTCTACCAAGATGTACCTCAATTTGAGAGGTATATTGGTGGGAATTTATGAAGAAGGACATTATTGAATTTCTTGCCAAGTGCCCGAATTGCCAGCAAGTGAAAGTGGAACACCAAAGGCCAGGAGGTTTGGCTCAGAATATAGAACTTCCAGAATAGAAGCGGGAGATGACTAATATGGACTTCATCACATGCTTGCGAAGGTCTCGTAGACAACATGATTCAATTTGGGTGATTGTCGATAGAATGACAAAATCAACCCACTTCTTGCCGGTAACTCATTTGGTGGAAGATTATATAAATTTGTACATTCAAGAAGTGGTAAGACTTCATGGAGTACCAGTTTAAATCATTTTAGATAGAGGTGCAAAATTTATTGCTCCATTCTGGAAGTCATTCCAGAAAGGTTTAGGTTCAAAGTTGAACATAAGCACTGCTTTTCATCCTCATACGGATGAAAAAACATAGCGTACTATCCAGACCCTATAAAATATGTTGAGGGCTTGTGTGATTGATATCAGGGGAATTGGAATGATCACCTACGTCTCATTGAGTTCTTTTATAACAATAACTACTATTTGAGCATCCAAATGGATCCATATGAAGCTCTTTATTCGAGAAGATGCAGATTTCCTATTGGGTGGTTCGAGGTTGGTGAAGCAAGGTTGATAGGACTATATATAATTTACCAAGCCATGGAGAAGGTGAAGGTAATTCAAGAGAGATTAATGACGACATAGAGTCGTCAAAAGTACTACACATATGTGAGGAGAAGACCATTGGAGTTTGATGTTGATGACTGGTATATTTGAACGTTTCACCCATGAAGGAAGGGTGCTATGAGGTTTGGTAAGAAGGGGAAACTTAGTCCCCAGTATATTGGACTTCCAAGAGAATTAGAAATGTAGCTTATGAGTTCGACATACCAAAAGAGTTAGCAGCGGTTCATCTGGTATTTCATTTCTCAATGTTGAAGAATTGCATGAGTGATACTTCATTAAGTACCAACTGAAAATGTTGGGATTAAGGAAAACTTATCCTATCAAGAGATTCCGGTTCAGATTTTTGATCGCCAAGTCGCAAGTTGTGAACAAAGGAGGTTTTCGTCAGTCAAGGTCCTTTAGAGGAACCAATTTGTTATAGAAGCGACTTGGGAATTTGAAGAGGATATGAAGAAGAGATATCCACATCTCTCTATATCCATAGAGAATGCAGATCAAGATACTAATTCTCTTCAAAATAGTTTATAAACTATGAGTAAGCATGTTGTTACTTGCTTTTGATTGTTGAGTGTTAAACTTGATGTTACTATTCTTATCTTAGTGAAAGGAATCTTATTCGAGGATGAATGTTTTGAAGGGGGATATATTGTAACATCTCGTAATTCATACTAGCAAAGAATAATCTAACAAACAATAATTTATTATTTTTGGAAAGAATAAGAAAAATCTAGGAAGATTTCCTAAGTTTAAGAAGTAAGTTTTGGTCATTTACAAACGACCATAACTTCCAACTCAGGATGAGTTTGAGGTAGTTCTTGTAATGGTTAGAAATCCCTTGGAAAGATCTTTCCAAAAACGCCAAGTTTGACAATTTCAATATCGTATGAGGAAGATATGCCTTTTGGAAGTTGGTCTGTTGAAGTGAGGAAAGTCCAATTTCGGATTTCAGTAAGGGAAAACTTGTCTTTTCACCCATCTATTTCATAATTCGTTTAAGGGTTTATTTGGGGTATAACTATGTTTTAGTTCAGATTAGAAAGGTTAATTTGCACTTAGGTCTTGGAAAAGAGAAAATAAAAGAAGGAACAGGGAGAAAGATCAAAGATTCATCAGGAACACTAAGGTTTTGCGAGTGGAATAAGTCGGGGGTGATCCCTATCAAGGTATGTGAGATCTTTCCGTGTTGACTTAGTTCACCCACACACCAATTTGTTTAATTCAGCAATTTTGAGTATATTTATTGATGAAAATTGATGTTCTTGAAGAATATTGTTGAATTCTTGTTGGTTGAGTTATTGCATGCCTAAAGTTGATTTAATTCGTGTTTTCGTGTATTTTAGAATCTAATCTATTGGGTATTGAGGGTATTAGTGATTCTTAGTGTTTGAAGAAAGACACATGGAAGTTTAGAGGGTTTAGAGATGAAAAACACAGAAAAAATAGTTGAAACACACGTACGTAGGGCCCTAGAGCGCCGTACCTCCCATAGTTCCACTGGACAATCTCTGTCCGTAGGGACTTGGGGCGGCGCGCCAACCAAAGCGCCTCAACTTGGCCTCTGAAGTTTGGGGCCTGGCGCCCAATGCCTCTCAAAGCGCCAAGGACGCCTAGACACCTCATTCCTTCACCTTTTCGTACTAATTCCTAAGTGATGTACCCACATTTCCTAGTTGATTCCAAAATTCTAAGGTTCATCTAAACATCATGAAATTATCCATAAACATGAAATCATGAACCTTGAATCCATAATCGAATTCAAGGGAAGTTAAGATCAAAGTCAAAGAGGTTACGAGTTAAATCTAAATATTAAGTAGTAAATCAAAGCAAAGTTTCTTAAAGTTTCAAGAGTCTTTGATAAATATTTAAAATTTGTTTTACGACTCAAGTTTTAAGCTAAGTAAAGAATAAGGAGTTGAGTTCATTTCTCAAAAGTTATATATGAACTAAGTATTCCCTAAGAGTTAAAAGTGTTTTCACATTTTAAGAAAGAAAGGAAGCTAGACTTCCAATAAAGCCTTTGGCTAGTCTTAGTAAAGAGGGAACTATGATTTCCAAGAGATTTTTTAAGCTAAGTTTGAGAAATTATCTCAAACCAGAGGAGAAGTTGTTTTAAAAACATATGAGCTAAGTATTTTTGGATTAGTATTGAGCACTGATATGCGACGCGAGTTAATATTAACTCAAGTTCCCATAAACCATGTAGCCAATATGGACAAATGAAGGGCCATATTTTTTAGATGATTCCTTAGTGATTCTTAGTATAGACTAGTGGATCCACTTAGCGATTCAGGTTGTATACTGATGACAAGGTATAAGAAGGTCCTCTTGCAACGCGAGGGATCATAGTGATGATTGTTAGTTAGAGAATATCGCACAAAAACTATATTACTTTCATATAAGTAAAGTTTAGTTTGTTATTGCATTTTCTTTAATGAACTAAGTTATTTTACTGCTTTACAAAACTTTATATATATCTCATGCGTTTTTATTGGTTTATATTAAGATCAATAATTCATGACTTGAGTAAATCCTTACTTATTCTTATCAAGCTGAAGTTATTCTTTAGCATTCCAACTCACATACTCTTTACTGATGCCAGTTGGACTACATCGTCTTATGATGCAGATGGAGGTAACGAAAATCAGCATCTAGCGCCTCATTGATCCAGTTTGAGCACTCAAAGTCAATGGTGAGCCTCTTTGCATTCCAGAGGAATCTTTTATTGCTTATCATGTTTTTAATTACAGAATGCTGTGAGGTTTTTTCCAACGTTCATCTTAGTATTATAGAGGCTTCATACAGATAGTCAGCCAAATTGTTCAGTTTGAATCTCTCCTTATCTTTCATTTCAGATGTTCTAATTTTGAGACTGAAGTTTCATTTTGGCCAAGGCATTTATTTAAGTTATTTTTATGAGAATATTTCTCGCCTTATGATTAAGTTAAGTCTTCCGCTAAGTTAATTAAGCCATGTCAAGGGTTCACTCGAGACCAACCATGGTCATTGGGTGTCGGCCACGTCCACGGTGTAGGACCAGGTCTTGAAACTTGGTTTATGATAGGTTGTGCACCCTTGGGACACAACCATGTAGTTGATTATGTTGATACGCCACTTGCCGACTTAGTTTCCCTTAGGATAAGGTGACTGGCTCAGATTTTTTGATGGAAGAGCAATTTGTGGGCTCGTGGTTTCGGTGTTCCAGAAGTTCCTTTAGTTGAAGTAGGTTGCTGGAGCAGAGCTCAGTGCTACCTTTTCAGAAGTTCCTGTGGTTGGAGTTTCCAATGAACACATTTGTTTGTCCATTTTAGCCTTCAGTTTGGTTCAACGTTTAGTTAGTTTAGGCAATGGAATTTTACTTCACCCAACCACTTCGACAAATTTTCATTTGCACTTTACTTTGCCAACATGCCTTGAATATTTGTAGAAGTAAACATTGTCACTTTAGGCAACGTCAAGTCACATTGGGCGATCCGCCAACTATCTTAGGTGATCCTACCGCAGATTTTTTACTCTTTTAAGTGTTTTTGACGTCATTTTGTGTGATTTCATCTGTACTCATCCTTGAGCTTTCATAGCTACAAAACATAAATTTAACATTAGACATGGACATAAAGAGGGACCGAGCCACCATATTTTTTTAACTAAGAAACCAAATATAAGTCAAAACCTAAGACTCATCACGTATAATAAAAACAATATTATAAAGCTTATTTATAAACGAGTATGAACAAAGCTTGAGCTGTTTTAGGACTATCTTAAGAAACTATTTTATCTATATGAAATTTTTTCCTAGGGTTAAGAAAGTCTTCTCTATAAAAGGAACATAAAAAATAAAATATAATTACCACAAAACTAACAAGATGGGAAAATGAACTTTTGATAATTGAGTTAATTTGCTTCATTCTTGATAAAACCTTAGAGAGCTCATCTTCTAAATTTATAGAAGAAGATGTGAATGAATGATAAATGAATAAAAGGATATGTTTGAGTGATGATAAAAAGCCCATTTGTCTACATGATTGTCATGCCTCGAGACTACACCCTGAACATAGCTAACACTCGAAAATCATTGTTGGCCCTAAGAGAACCCTTGACTTGGCTCAAGTCCCAGACAATAATTGAACTTCAAATATAACTTAAGTAATAATTAAAAATTACTAAAAATCAGTTTAACTCAGTGAAGTCTTAAATACTCAATAACATAACTGTTCAACTAAAGTGTTTAAACATCACATAGGAAGTGAAAAAATGTAACACCCTAAAATGAACTAAGGTGAACTAGACTTCGTGAATGTTTAATGAGATAATTTTGTTTTAAAATGAGTTATAGTGTCCTTAGTCAGTGTGTGAATTTTGGAGTTCAAACGTCCAAGAACGTCCATGACGTTCGGAAGGTGTATCTTAGAAAATGTTCATGTGTCTTGATGTGTTTGAGTGAGTTTTACGTGTTAGTTTTAATCGAAATTGATGTAGGATGTTCCTAAGACGTAGATACTATGTTTATGGGTTTACCTTCCAGGTACGACCCCACCTAGTACCCACAAGGGGCCCTAGAGAAGGGCCCTAGACTAGGACCCAAGACTGCCTTGGCAGTGTCCACCAACGAGACCAAACGACGGCCGGTGGTCCAAGCAAAGAACCGTTGACATGGTACGTCGACTGGACATGCAAGAAAGCTCTTTAATGGAGATAATTCCAAACCAAAGACCTTCCACCAACGGGCCGTCGATGGACAAACTGTCCGTTGGTTGGAGCCGTCTGTGAGGACTGCCCAAAAGTTGTCACATTTTGCAGCTTTGGCTTGGGGTGTTTTGTAAATTCACCCCATGTCTTTTATGACCCTAGGATGATATTTTTAGGTTTTATTAGGTATATTAAAGTGTTTCAAACCGTAATACGTAATTGTAGACTCCATTTCCTAAACCCAAACCCCCTCTCTCTTAAAAGACTCTCTCAAAACTCCATAGAAGCTAGAAGTCAAGAAGGAGCTAGGAGGGCTGTTAGTGGTCGAGTTATTTTTCCAAATCATTGGGGTTTATTCAATGTGAGGTATGGTAGTCATCCTTGAACCCTCTTACATTCAAGAAGTCCTTTCTAATGAATTTTAAAAAAGATTTTTCAACCCTATCTTCTTCTATTTAACTCTTAATGTGGGTCTTGCATGAAAATGTTATAAATGATTCAAATATGATGTTTCTAATTTAGTTGGTGATTTTAATGCTAAAACTTCAATGAAAATATGTTAAATCTTTTTATCAAATTTTGGCTTAAGAAAAGGGTTGAATGAACATGATAGTGTAGTCTTTGAGCTTTGGTTTCTTTGGGTTAATGTTGTTGTTTAGCTACTGCCCTAAGGGCTATATTATGATGAATTTTTGAGGAAATTATTATAGGTTATGAATCTTGGATAAAGGGGTAAGTTGATTATGTTGTTTAGCTTTATTTATAAAATTCTCTTGAGTTATATGGTCCACCTTATTGGTGGCGGTGTTTACTTGATGAATTTGTATATACTTGGTATGTATTGTAAGTGTAACTTTGAATTCCTAATGTGTGGAATTGAGTGATAATGAAGATGGTTTTATAATATGTATTATGAAGCTTGAATTGTATGAATGTAAAGTTACTTGTGTATTGTGAAAGAGGTCATGAAGGCATATTATTTGAAGTATGATGATTATGAAGTTATTATTGTTAATGTGACTTGTGAAGATTATTTTGAGAAGTATGCTGGAGATTATGACTAGATGAATTATATGACTAAGTGAAGTATGTTAAAGTGTAATGTGATAAATGAAGGTCTAAACATGTATAGAATTGAATGTAAATGAAATGATGCTTATATGCAAGGTGTGTTCACATGTACACACACATACACACAGTTTAAATGAATGAATGAACGAATTTAAAGAATGCGAATGAAAAGGGGAGTTTTGGGGTGAACACTCTTCGTGAGTTGAGATGAAGTGTTTAGTAGCAACCACATTATCTCCGATGAGCTTTCTAATGTAGGTTGGATGACGGATACTATTCGTGAGTTAAGATGTGGTGTACAAAATTTATCCTTGACCTATAGTAATGAATGTTGAGAATCCATGGGGAGTTATGCTTACCACCGAGAGGATATGAAGAAGGGGTGGTTACACTTCGTGAGTTGAGAAGTTGTATTCCAATGTACCTCTCTAGATGAATACTCTTTGTTACAAGAGAGTGAGTTACTTACTAGAGATCTCCTTATCCCTTAACTATGCGCTCACATAGGTGTAGCTATTGGGAAATCCATGTAAAAGATAAAAGAAAAGACCTCACTCTAGGCAAGGGACCCTTCTCCGATAAGGGAAGTACCAAAATTTCATGTCTAGCTCTCATGGTCTATGTTGGCTAAGCTAAGCCCTACAAAATTAATGAAAATGCTAAGTCTTTTAAAAGAGTGTTCTACTTAGGGTAGGTAGTGGAATGAGACACTATCTATCCACTGCACTATGTAAGCATTCCGAAAGGGAAGTCTTGGTGAGTCTTATATGAAATGAATGAAGTAAGTCTTCTAAAAGAACGTACTACTTAGGGTAGGTGGTGGTATTGAACGCTATCTATCCATTTCACTAAGTAGACCTTGTGAAAGGGGAGTCTTAGTGCTAAGCCTTCTAAAAGAGTGTACTTCTTAGGGTGGGTGGTAGATTGGGACTCCATCTACTCATTGCACTAAGTAAGCATTCTGAAAAGGAAGTCTTGGTTTGTTGTTTGAGTGTTCTTCTAATGTCTTGTCATCTGTTGGGGGCTTGTTCTCCCAAGTCGAGTAAACCTAAAAGGGGTAGTGTTGGGGATCACCTAGGTGTGTATTGAAAGAGGCATATGAGCGTTTTCTTCATGTCTTACCTTGGTGAGTCTTAGGATAACCTTAGTTAGGGTAACTCCTAAATGAGGTCACTTCCTCTTTGTTTGACCTTGGAAGTTCACTGTTTTGTAATAAGGATAGTTCATTGAAAGTCAAAAGAATTTACTATAAATTTTGAAAAGCTTACTGTAAAGTGCCTTTTTTTGTTAAAATTATGAAAATTCTTCTCTAAGTATTAAATGATATTGTTTATGTTGTTTTTCTTCCGTATTCATGATGGTTTGACTTACTTTGCATGAAAGCTTATTTTACTCAAATGTACCTTTTTGCATGTTTTTGCATATGCCATACTTAGTACATTATTTATACTAAACTCATACCTTTCTATACTTCATAAGTATAGGTTTTGGGAGCAAGGTTGAAGTTTAGAAGACAAGCTTGGGAAAGATTTTCTCAAGACAAAGTATGTCCTCACATATCCGAGGGCATAGTCCTTTTCTTAGTTTCTTTATTTAAAGACTTAATATGTATTTATTTCAACATCAAGGGCCATGTACCTTAGATATTATGGCGTGTCCTTAGTTGTCTTGTGACGATGAGATTCTCTAAGTAGTTATGAAAGAATTCCTTTTTATATTAAATGTGGTGAAATTTTTTAATTCCGCACTACTTTTCATGTCTTATCTAATGAACGATTGTAGAAATTTTAGAGACTCATTTGTTCATTTTGTTTGCTGGCTTTCCTTGAGATTTTTAGTAGAATACTATTGTCATTTTTTTGTTTGGTCTTGCATTTTTGGAGAGTCTCTAAGCTCCTTCGTTGAGCATCAACTTTAAATTTTCATTCTGTTTCTATGTTTTTGCCTCTTTTTTGCATAAGCTTGTCCTTTAGCCTTCACAGCTGCAACACAATAATTAACCATGAGATATGGACATAAAAAGGTCTTGACGATGCTATATTTTATACCAAAAGACCTCAAATAAGTCAAAATCTCCAACTCAACAATTTCCTAAACGAGGGGGACTCACAAAGTAATAATTTGAAATGTTGAAATCTCACTAGCCACGTGTTTAAGAACGAGTGTCAAAATCCACTTCATAATAGGATACAACAAAAAGAAAAATACTTGTTTGTATGTGGAAGGTACTAAGTAAGGGACGCTAGCATAATCGTGAAAATGGCATAAAAGGCAGTGCAATAAGATCCCCAAAATCATATAAATAATGAAATTACTTAAGAGAAACAGTTGAAGTTCATGTCTGGAATACCATTCAAAATTTTCTTGCAAAAGCATATATAGAGACAAGTCCATTTTAATATGCTTTCATAGTCATAAAGGTAAATACCATACTTTAAATGAACCCAATTAAGTTAAGTGTATTGTAAAAGAGCATAAACAAGAGATATTCTGATAAGCGACATACACCATGTGAGTTCATGAGGTTCAATCTATAATCCGATGTGGCACGGCTGACCTATACCTTGCCAGAGTTTAGAACCTATCTATCTATGTGGATCCGCTAATGGAGCCTCTCATGGGTAAATGGAGTTCTTTTTGACAAAGTGGTATACTCAAATCCTATGGTGGCATGTAGTACAGGACTTGAGTTTTCTAAGTCTATATTATGTCGATACTAAATAGCCCTCCAAATTAACATACCTACATATTAATTCTCACAAGTATAAAGAACTTTTCGTCAAGTACTGGAACTTCAACTCCTTGAACTCATTGAAGGATGTGCAGGACTATGGTGTGTCAATCACTTTGTAGTTCCACACTTGGTCACAATTCCTTGATGATCCATCCATGCCCGCCCAATAATGGCCCGTCACAGGACCTATGGTCCGTTGGTCACTCCGTAGATGGCTACTTCTGCATTTTTCAGCTGTCATCTCCATGAGCTGCATACCAAGATTATTTCCTGCAAACATAATACAAAGCAGATTATTTCTAATGCAATATGGCCCTAGACACAAACAACTCTTAAGTGAAATATATCAGAAATACGATAAAATCACGGTATATAAGCACCCTAAACTTAAACTTGTTGTTTGTCCTTAAGTGATGCATTAAAACCTAAACGACACTTGTGTAGAAGCATACATTCAAACTCAATCAATCACATGGATTTCTATACCGCATCCCTTATTTAGTGCATACCTTTTCATTTACACTCAATCAAGATAACTCATGCGGATCAAGATTTTACATAGATCAACCAATAGACATCACAACATACATTTTTCACAATCACCAAGGTTTAAATTCTCCAATAATGTAACTAGTGTCCTCACATTAACAAAAATCCTTTTCACACACAATAGATATGAATTTTGAATTTCAGGATTCATTCAACACTAAAACTCAGAAGTGACCTCAGGTATAAATAGTGTTTATACCATAGGTTTTCCTTGTTTCACTACATAGACTCTCCAAACTAGTCACTAGGACCACTATATGACTTTCTTAGCTTGTAACGTAGGCTCAGGTCATGTAGGATATATTTGGGTAATTTTTAGTGACTTTCTGTCCTCCTTTACATTATATTGGATTCTTACCTCTTTCATCAAACAACTCTTGACATCTTTTTATTTACTTTTACTTCCATTGACTTTCTTCAACACGGATGTAACTCTTTACTTTGTAGCTCAAATTTTTTTTTCTTATTTTTCTTAAACTTCATTTTTTCTTTATTTCTTTCAACACTTTTTTTATTCATCTTTTTGAACAAAATCACATCTCTTTCTATCTTTTCTTTTCTTTTCCTCTCTTTAACACAAGACTCTTTTCATACCCTTTTCTTTTCGTTCCCTTTTTTCATAGCCACCCTAAACTTATGCATTTTTCAAGGGTTAAGGTGCAAAAAATATCCGACATCGGAACCAGGCCAAGATCAAGGTAACTTCTTGAATTATCCCCCTTCAACTTAGGATTTTGTCCTAAGTCAAGGTGAACATGTCCAAGGAGGGACCAGGGCCAAGATAAATCATTTAAGGAAAGGTGAGTTAGTTTTTTAGAAAGAAATGGTGTATTTTAGGCTCAAACATTTGGATCAAAAGGAACATTATTTTTGTTTGGATCATTTTATGAATTTAATGGACTTATGAGAACAAGGGACTATGATCACTTCCTAGCTTCTAGCCTAAATAATTTTAGCAGGACTAACGGGGAAAATTCTAGATTTGCACAATCTGTATAAAGATTCATACTTTTCACACTCACACTTGGCACATTTTTTAATTATTAGATTACCCAGTTTCAGTTTAGGCTTACGTCATGAGATAAAATCAGTTCTTTATCTTGTCATATTAAGATCCAACACATTCAACTCATAAAGCCTATAGATTCTAGCATATTTCACACTTTTTTTGGACGGGTATCAATTTTATGCTCTTTATGCAGTTATGTATTTGTTTTTCTACTTACTCCTACAAATACATTTCTAAACATGTCTGTTTAACATAAAAGTAAACAAGACTTTGAGGGAAAAGAACTCATAATACAAAACCCCAAAGGAGAATTATAAGTTGGATTACTCAGACTTCAACCTAACTCCCCAATCTATGTACCCCACCCACAACAAAATAAAGTGCAATTTCCCTCAATGCACAGAATGCAATAAAAGAAAGTGTAGGATGAAGGTGAAGCAAACTTGTGGTGCAAATGTAGCGAAGACACTCAAGAAGTTGGTGGGTCTAGTTTGCTAAATCCTGCTAGATCAACACTCGGGACACCATCAGTAGTGCCTGTATCAACTATCACAACAATAGTCCCCTCAGTAGTTCTCACACACCCAGACTATTGATACCCACCGATCCTCCTTAGTCTATTGGCATTCGCACTTCCTCAGTCTCTCAACCTCTGCATCATTAGAAGTATGATAGGAGCGCAGACGCTTTCCTGCGACACGATAAGAACCTAATGGCGACATACTATCACTGAATAGGGAATTCATAATGACCTCGTTTTTTGATGCCGTGGGGGTAAATTTGGTTAGTCTCCGGGCGAGCTAGAAGGGAATGACCATCAGAACTAAAGCTAGATATCTCCATCGTAAAGTGGTCTAGTCAACAGTCGGGGAAGGTTTTTCCCGAACTCTCTCCTCAAAAGCATCCAAGTGCTTATGAACAACCTGTACCTTTTGATCCATTATGTGCTACATCCTCGCCTCGAACTCTGCTGTCGAACACTACATCCAAGTATTTACATGGTGTAGTAAAGTATCCATTTACTCTTACAACTTTTAGACTTGGAGTAGATATATGTCAACAGAACCTAAGGAGGGGGTGGCTTTGAATGAGGTAAAGGCCTTACTGGAAGCCGACAATAGTGGACCCTGAGCGTCTGCTGTACTAGACGAAACAGTGGAGATAACAGTCTTTATTTGTGCAACATCAGCAGCAAGATCACAACCTAGCGGTGGCACCTCAACTTGTGGCTCTCTGTGTGGTGCAGCCACGTTGAAATCATCCCTAATGAGGCTGATATATAGAGTCTTGGTTGCCTGCAACAATAAGTAATAATGCTAAACTGGTACGACTGAGCTTGTAAAGTTGGAAGATGAGGTAGGGGAAAAACAAGGTGGTTGTGGCCTTGAAGGCCCTCTCGTGGATCTCCATAATAAATATGCTGGCAAAGTCTACCTTCTACCCCACCCCACCAGAGCTGGAACTATCACTGTACGGTCCCATGTGACCACGTTGTTCACTTGAGTAGGTGACATTCGATTTTGCACCATAAGCCAAAAAAATATAGCAGCAAAATTCAGGGTCACCTTCCTAATTCCCAAGCTAGGCGTAGTAACTCAAACAACAGACGTGTCAGCCACCTAATAATTGAATGCTTCTACTTGACATTCCGCTGGAAGGCCCCACTCTGAATGATACACATCCTATAGTTGAACTCTCCTGTATTGATAGGCAAAGTGTGGTCTGGGACATAAATGATCCTGCGGATGGTGGTCTCGGATATGTCCACAGAAAAATCCTAAACCAGTGTAGCCTTAAGTGGAGGCAGAGCAGTAGGCTTGACCTATTTGCTGATGGAACTTCCGAGGGTAGCGACGTATGAAGTGTAGAAGTCCCAAACAATCTCCTCTCAATATGCTCATAGGATCCATGCCACCAACTCACACTTGTAATACCGGAAGAAATTCTTAATGAGTGGAGAAGTGTGGAGGCTACTTGTGAGAACCCAATGCTCCTTAGTAACTAAATAGGTCATCTTGTCATGCTCATTCAGTCTACGAGCATCATCGTAAATCTGGTATTATCCTGTCAAGAACCACATATCATGATCCAAAGCAACTGGTGCAGACTCAAAATTGGGGGGCACTGGAATATCACATGTACTATCAGGTTTAGAAGAAGAGACAGTGCTTCCGCTGAAATCATAACTTGATGTTGATATAGAGTCAGCTGATTACTCGATCGGTGTTCCCCCTCTTCAGATTAGGGGGGGCAGTTGTCACATCCGAGTGTACCCCCTAGAACGTAACCGGTGTCGTCGTCCTCTTTTAGTACTAAGACTAGCCTCTTAGCTTACACCCTTACATTCACAAGTCAAATTTAGCGGAAAAGTAAAACATTTCATTGGTTCTACTTTGAGGCTTACATAGACCTCCATATACACATAATACATATATCGAGTATACATAGACCCTTCGTATAGAAAGATTACTTAGTATTCTAATTTTATTGAACATAAGTATATACAGTATAACATAGATATAATAGTAGTAATAGTCATCTCATCTCATAACCATCTAATAAGATCATAAGGACTTGAGCATAACCCACGCATCAAGTAAAAATGCCTCATATGGGCTATACAATGTTTCATACTAAATGGAAAGAAAGAACAATAATAGTCTTTAACTAAAAAGCAAATCCCATAAGCTAGACAGTGGCATCACCCTCGGACAATGAAGACCTACCCTACTTGGATGAATGAGAGATCCATTCCTTCTTTGAATCGCCTTCGAAACACCTCAATGACCGAAACCTAAAATGTTGGGTAAAAGGAAGAAATGGGGTTAGTATGCCACTTGTACTAAGAATGATACCATCTGCACACATACTATGAAAACATGCTAAGAAAAAGGGACATTTCACAAAGTATGCATTTTTCACTTAAAACCTTTATGCACATTCAACAAGACCATACCAATCAATAATGCATGTTAATTAAGTCATAGGCATGTACATCACAAGATCAATAATGATCAATACTAGTCAAGTAAACATGATCATCATATAATTGAGTACATAAAAAAGTAAATTTATCATCAAGTCATATTAACAACAAGCATGTATAAGAGTACATTTAAACATAGCCAAATCAAGTCAATTACCCATGAATCCCTATCAAGTTAACAAGTGCAATAACCAAGTAAAGCCCCACAACCTTACTCAATAAAGTAACCAACCAAGAATCCTGACTAACATCCTACTTAACATAACATGGAATTTAGGTGTACATATCATATTACATATACAATATAAACCAACACATCTTCATAAGTGAACTAATCAACATATAGTATCAATCAATGTGCAAGTTGATCATATACATATCATATAACATTATAAGAATAATCATACATAAGAACATCCTCCTAGTCAAGGATAACAAGTGCAATGCTTAGGTAGAGTACCATACCCCTACCTAGACTAAGCGAGTTCAATCCTTTAATTTATTTTACCTTTTGTGAACATCTTACCCTAAGTGAGATACACCACATGAGCTGGTGTGGAATTCGTTGTCATAAAACCCTACACTAAAGGAAGGTAGACTACTTTCCAAGGTAGTACCAAAAAACATAATACATAGCAACTGCGTCGATCCACTAGCTAGTATTCCTATGGGGGCAACATAGTTAAAGAACTAGCAGATATAGTTGGAATTCACTTTATGCTACATGAATTTTATTCTCCAATCTCAAGAGTAAATTAGTTCTCTTACATTAACTATGTGGGAAGGGACACTCCTCACTCTAGTTCACTCGGTGCTAAGCTAGAGTCCCTTTTTTGAAATATCTTTAAGCCTTTAATATCAATCATAGCTTAGTTTAGGTCATAGGGTCTACCCCTTGTTTAATCATCATACCAATAGCTCCATGAGAATTGCATTAGTATAAATCACTTTATTACAATTCATATAAGTGAGGTTAGCACATTATCATATTCATATCATGAGAATTGCATTAGTATAAATCACTTTATTACAATTCATATAAGTGAGGTTAGCACATTATCATATTCATATCATAATAAGGCTTAGTTGTAGTAATCACCATCCTAATAACATATATATCTTAATCAACCTTACAACACAGTCAAGATATTTCAATTCACAAACGTTTTTCTTTTATGAGATGGTTGGCATTAATGCCCGTTGATCAACACAGGCCCCGTCGATTTCCCTTTCGTGGGTGCACATTCCCCAGGAAGTGTTCACTCCTACGTGCAAGGGTCCTCCTCAAGGGCCCTTGGTTCGTTCTTTAGGAGTCATACCCGAATGTTTCGACTATGAATATATTTAAAAACATTATAGACACCCTTCCACCTATTTTCATGGATTTTTGAATAATAAAAGCTAGTCAAATAGTCTAAGGCACACTCGTACCTCGTAGAACTAGTTTTCGGACGTCATGGACGTTCTTGGACGTTTTGGTTTCTAGACTTCATAAATGACTTATAAATATTATAATGGACCTTAAAACAGTTTCTAGACCTTATCACACTTATGTTAGGCTTTAATACACGTCTTAGATTTTTTAAGTGTTACATTATCCCTCGTTAGGAATATTTGTCCCCGAATGACACTAAAAATCTTTAGAAGGAAGAAATAGACTCAAGACTAGAAGCCCAACAAACAACAATACATAACAACATCAACCATATCTCTTACACAAGGCATTTCAAAACTTCAATTACCATACATAAGGCTCAACATTACATTATGAGGAATATCCTTCTCACAACAACAAGAGCTCAAAATAGTATTTATGAGTCAATTATATCAAAGTTCAACTTATCAGCATACCATATACTATTTCCTAAAGACTCACCATATCAAAATGCATGACATAACTCAAAACAAGCCAAAGAACGAAACTTCAAGTCCAAATGAACAACTTCACTCTAAGTCACTTAATATTATTCAAAAATGCACATTTTGCAAGACTTCACTAAAATCAAAGAAACTGCAATTTTAGTAATTATTTTCATTATTAGTAAGAACTAATAACCTTAGTTATCAAAAAGATGAGGGTAACAGGACTCTATATTGGCCTCGACCTACCATGTGTCACCCTCAATTAGGTGATTCTTTCATAACACCTTTACGAAAGCCACTTCTTTATTCCTTAACTTCTTGACTTGCCTATCAAGAATTTAAACCAGAACTTCTTCCTAAGAGAGGTTATCCTTCACACCAATACCCTCAATAGGAAGAATAGATTCGAGATCACCAATACACTTTTTAAGCATTGGAAAACCGAATGACCCAAAGCCAATTCACTAGGAAGTTTCATTTCATTGGCAACCTTACCAACCCTTTGCAAGATTTCATAGGGAGCCACATAACGAGGAATCAACTCCCCTTCTTTCCAAATCTAACCACCCCTTTCATAGGCAAAATTTTTAAATACACTTTATCACCTTCTTCAAACTCCAAATCCCTTCTCCTATGATCGGCATAAGACTTTTGCTTACTATAGGCTGTTTGCAACCGATTCCTTATGATATGAACTTCTTCCAAAGTCTTATAAATCAAATAGGTACTAAGAAGCGAAGGGTCACCCACTTCAAACCATACAATAGGAGACCTACACCTCCTACCATACAAGGCTTCATGGGGAGCCATTGACATGGATGAATGAAAACTATTATTATAAGTAAACTTCACCAAAGGAAATGCTTATCCTATTTCCTTTGAAATCAATAATACAAGACCTAAGCATATCCTCAATGGTTTGAAAAGTACGCTCCTCTTGATCATCCGTTTGGGGATGAAAAGCGGTACTCAACTTAACCTTAGCAACAAACCCTTCTTGGAATGACCTCCAAAACCTCGAGGTGAGTTGTGCACCCCGATCTGATATGATGGATAACGGTATACCATGGTGAGATACAGTCTGATCTATGAAAATCCTAGCATAATTTTCCGCTGAATAAGTAGACTTGATGGGAATAAAGTGAGCACACTTGGTCAACCTATTAACAACAACCACCATATAGAGTCATATTGCCCGTTGAGTTTCGAGTAACCCACCTACAAACTCCATATTACAATGTATTTCCCACTCCAAGTAGAACTTTGATTCTAGTAAGCCCCCGACTTTTGATTTCGGCTTTTACTTGTTGGCAATAATCGTACACTTAGCAACAAACTCTACTATCCCTTCTTCATACTTCCTAAAACAAAACTTTCCCTAAGGTCATGGTAACATTTTTGGTCAAACACGGATGATGGTATTAGCGGACCCATGGCTTCCCTCAGGATCGAGTTCCTCAACTCATCTACCTTGTGAACACCAATATTCCCTCCTTGTCCATATCAAATAGCATCCCCCTAGAGATAATGCCTCATTAAGCTTTCCAAGGACCGTTTAATTCAACTCCATCAATGATTTATCCAGGTGTTGTTTGGACTTCACCTCAACTACCAGTGATGACTCGGAGTTATGATTGACCATGAATCCACTGTTCGGAGAATCTTCCAACCTCACACCCAACCTAGCCGACGTATGAACATCCTTTCCTAGTTTTTTCTTAGCTTCATCTATATGATATACACTACCCAAAGTCATATGACTTAGAGAATCCGCAACGACATTGGCCTTGCCGGGGTGATAGAGGACACTAATGTCATAATCTTTGAACAATTCTAACCACTTTCTTGTAAGACCCCCAAAAAAAGATAGGGTTTCTAGACCTAAAATGTTTGTGTTAAGGTTATAAGGTCCTAAAATGACTTATAATATGGTATTAAGGCAGTGTGTAAAGTTTGAGGTGATTTGGAAGTCAAACGTCAAGGGACGACTAAGATGTTTGACGACTAGTCACCTATATGACTCATGTGTCTATACCTGTTTATATATTGTCTGTCATGATATTATGAAGTCTTAAAATGATTTATAGTGATGCTTATAATTATTTTATGGAGTTTAGTGAAGTTTGGATATCAAACATCTAAGACGTTCAAAAGTTAAGGGTCATCTTTTACTAACTAAACCAAAACATCATGATATATCATAATTAAGTTAGAATACAATTTAAATATATCATATTATCCCAATCTAAAAATAAAACAAACAATCATAACAATACTTTTTCTAGATGGAGAAGAACCCACATGAAAACCCAACTTTTGAAAATACTTTGAAGGAACCCTTTGAGGGAACCCTTTAAGAAAAAAGGTCTCAAATATGAATTAGATCCAATAAATCAATGTTTGATGAAGAATTGATGGTGAAAACGTCCCTTTACAGACCCCAAATCCCTCCCCAAGCTTGTCTTCAATGGTGTCTTCTAATAGAAGAGAGAAAGGAGAGAGAAGAAAGAGAGTTTTGTTTTGAGAGTTGTAATTAGACTAATGGGGCTTAGGTCTTTATATGGGGGTTAATTAAAATAATTAGACTTCCCTTAATCCATAAATAACAACCTAACCCCTTAATTAGTTAGTTATGACCAACTTAAAAACGTGAAGGAAATTTCAGGCCCCATCGACGACACCACAATCGACGGATCGTGGGTCAATCGACGACTAGTGTGCCCTTTCGTGTTGCACATCCGTCGTTCTTGTCAGAGACTGTGCATGTGAGGGACTCCAACATATTTTCTAAGTGTTGGTCTATGGCTAACATCGATGCCTCCTAAATCAACATACGCCCCGTGGATGGCCTTTTCGTGGGTTCACATTTTCCAGGCAGTGTTGACTCATACATGCAAGGGTAATCCTCAAGGGACCTTGGTTGGTCCTTTTGAAGTCATACCCGGACGTTTCGCCCATCAATATACTTAAAAACATTCTAGACACCCTTCCACCAATTTTCATGGATTTCCGACTCCTAAAAGCTAGTCAAATAGTCTAAGGCACACTAGTACCTCCTAGAACTAGTTTTCGGACGTCATGGACGTTCTTGGACATTTTTGTTTCTAGACTTCATAAATGACTTATAAACAGTATAATGGACGTTAAAACAGTGTCTAGACCTTATAAAACTTATGTTAGTCTTTAAGACACGTCTTGATATTCAAAGTGTTACATTATCACTCGTTAGGAACATTCGACCCCGAATGACACTACAAAGCTTTAGAAGGAAGGAATAGACTCAAGACTAGCAGCCCAACCAACAACAATACATAACATATCAACCATATCTCTTACACAAGGCAATTCAAAATTTCAATTACCACATATAAGTCTTAACATTACATTATGAGGAATATCCTTTTCATAAGAACAGGAGCTCAACATAGCATTTATGAGTCAATTATGTCAAAGTTCAACTTATCAGCATACCATATAATAATTCATAAAGACTCACCACATCAAAATGCATGACATAACTCAAAATAAGCCAAAGATCAAAATTTCAAGTCCAAATGCACAACTTCATTGTAAGTCACAGTAAAATTATTCAAAAATATACATTTTTCAAGACTTCACTAAAATCAAAGCAACTTAAAGTTTAGTCATTATTTTCATTATTTTAAGAACTAATAACCTTAGTTATAAAATAGATGAGGGTAACGAGACTTCATGTCGGCCTCGACCTCCCATGTGTCACCCTCAACTAGGTGATTCTTCCATAACACCTTTACGGAAGCCACCTCTTTATTCCTTAAATTCTTGACTTGCCTATCATGAATTTGAACTAGAACTTCCTCATAAGAGAGGTTATCCTTCTCACCAATACCCTCAAAAGGAAGAATAGAATCGGGATCACCAACACACTTTTTAAGCATTGGAAAATCAGATGAACTGAAGCCAATTAACTAGGAAGTTTCAATTCATAGGCAAACTTACCAACCCTTTGCAAGATTTCATAGGGACCCACATAACAAGGACTCAACTTCCCCTTCTTGCCAAATCTAACCACCCCTTTCATAGGTGAAATTTTTAAATACACTTTATCACCTTCTTAAAATTCCAAATCCCTTCTCCTATGATTGGCATAAGACTTTTGCCGACTATAGGTCGTTTGCAACTGATTTCTTATGATATGAACTTTTTCCAAAGTCTTATAAATCAAATCGAGACCAATAGGCGAAGGGTCACCCACTTCAAACCATCCAATAGGAGACCTACACCTCCTAACATACAAGGTTTCATAGGGAGCCATGGAGATGGATGAATGAAAACTAATATTATAAGCAAACTCCACCAAAGGCAATGCTTATCCCAATTTCCCTTGAAATCAATAATACAAGCCCTAATCAAATCCTCAAGAGTTTGAATAATACGCTCGTCTTGACCGTTCATTTGGGATGAAAAGTGGTACTCAACTTCACCTTAGTACCCAACCCTTCTTGGAATGACCTCGAAATCCTACATGTGAATTGTGCACCACAATCCGATATGATGGATAATGGAATTCCATTGAAACACACAATCTCATCTATGAAGATCCTTGCGTAATTTTCCACTGAATAAGTAGACTTGATAGGAGTAAATTGAGTAGACTTGGTCAACCTATCCACAACCACCCATATAGAGTCATATTGCCTTTGAGTCCGAGGTAAACCCACAAATAAATCCATATTGATGTCTTGCGACTTCCAAGTAGGAACTTGGACTTCTTGTAGTAAGCCACCTGACATATGTTGTTCGGCTTTTACTTGATTGCAATTTGGACACTTAGTAATAAACTCCGCTATGTCCTTCTTCAAACCTTCCCTCAAATATACTTCCTTAAGGTCATGGTAAATTTTTGTTGGTCCCGGATGAATGGAGTAGCGGGACCCATGGACTTCCTCAAGGATCCGGTTCCTCAACTCATCTACCTTGGGAACACACAATCTTCCTTGGTACCTCAAAATAGTATCCTCCTAGGGACAATGCCTCATCAAGCTCGCCAAGAACCGATTACTTTAACTCCATCAATAATTTATCAAGGTGTTGTTTTGACTTCACCTCAACTACCAGTGATGACTCGAAGTTATGATGGACCATGAATCCACCGTTCGGAGAATCTTCCAGCCTCACACCCAACCTAGCCAACCTATGAACATCCTTCACTAGGTATTTCTTAGATTCATCTATGTGAGATAAAATACCCATATTCTTACGACTTAGAGCATCCACAACCACATTGTCCTTGCCACAGTGATAGAGTACACTCATGTCATATCTTTTTAAACAATTCCTAACCATCTTCTTGTAAGAACCCCCCAACATGGTTGGTTTCTAGAACTAAAAATTTGTATCAGGTTCTAATGTACTAAAATGACTTCTCCTCATGGTCTTCAGGAAGGCAGTGTGTATAACAGGTTGGTGAGGTTATTTGGAAGTCAAACATCAAAGGACGACTAAGACGCTTGACGACTAGTCACCTATATGCCTCATGTGTATATACGTGTTTATATATAGTCTATATTGATCTTATGAAGTATTAAAATGTGTTATAATTATGATTATAGGCAGTATATGGAGTTTCGTGATGTTTGGAGATCAAACTTCCAAGACGTTGTAAAGTTAGCCCTTAAGACGCTCAAGTGCGTCTTGATGGGGCCTAGCCTATTTAGACGTGTTACGTGTAATTATTTTGGATGAAATTCAGGTGGGAGGTATAAAACTTGTTACAGTTTGTATTTACATTTGAAACTTTTGGGAACAACTTCTAGAGGGCCTCGCAAAAGGGCCCGTAAGAAGGACCCGCAAGAAGGACCCAAGGCTGTCGTGACACAGCCTTGGCAGTGCAATGGACGAGCCAAACAACGCCTAGTTGGTTGAATAACAGACTGTTGGTGGGAGTATCGTTAATGTATACTTATCTTGGGAAAGTATCAACCAAAGAACAGGCCAAGGTCCAAGCGATGGAAGCCACATACGGAACATCGATGGACCTACTGGCCATCGATGGTGATCCGTCGATGCAACCCGATGCCACTTTCTTGCGCTCTGTTTCATTAAAGGGGTGAATGGGAAATTCACCCGACGTACTAATATGAATATAATTGATTTATTTACCTATTTCTGGGTGTATTTAAGGGATAAAACAGGTGAAAAATCCATTCACAATCCTATTCACTCAAATTGAACCTTCCCTCCAAAACAAATTCTCTCTAGAAACCTCCATTGTTGTTGAAGATCAAGAACATATTGTAGATTGGATTCTCATGGTTTATTAACCAATTTTTAGAGGTTTTAAACTAGAACAAGGTATGGTAATCCTTCATCTCTAAGTAACCTTTCACTTGGAGAGTTCTTCTCAATGTTTTCAAAGAGAAATTATGATCAAAGTTCTTCTTCTTCAATTTATCCATGGGTTATTTCTAAAAAAAAATTAAATGGTTAAATAATGATTAATTTTTTTTAATGTATTGGTTATAACGTGATTTTTATACAATTGCATTATGAACCCATGTCCCTTCCCAAAATCGATTTAGCCCTTGCATAGGTATTGTGATCATGGCTTGTTAATGGTTGAATTGCGATTCTCTTACATTAAATTGTGTATATATACTGATATTTACGTGAATTAATGATGACTGATGATGAAGGATCCATGAGGATCAATGTATGATTTGAGTATGAATATCCTATATTTCTATGTGTTACAGTGATTTCGATTATAACAATTGTGTAAGATTTCAATTATGCGAAGCATCATTGTAGCTACTTATTTAAGTTGATATTATATATTAATTGTGGGTATAAATCATTGATTATAAAATTAAATCAGACTTATATGAATTGATCTACGTTCTTCTAGTCTATGGATTGATAATGTTATGTACTTGACGAAATCTAAGTTCATCAGATAAGCAATGACCTTAAAAAAAAACGTGATTTAATCTGACTTTAGATACTTCCCTAGGTTTGGTATTATTGGTATATATACGAAATTTAATCCATGGTAATGAGAAGTAAATCATATAGGAGTGAATCTTAGACCTCTACTTTCCTCCGTACATACGAGATTCCTTGTATTAATGTTTTAGTATATCTTGTAGCGACTTGTCATGTTTCTCGATATGTTTAATGGGTACTTTAAGCTACTGACTATACTTGTATTATTGATGGAAAGGGTGTATTGATCAACTTTTTAAAATCAAAAAGGGTAATGAATTGGTAATGTTTTACTCTTCTTCCCTACCTTGTTCTATATTAATGTAAGAGATAAAGACCTGTATGGGCATTTTCGTAGGGTCCACTTATAGTGGGCGGTAATTTACTTTAATTTTATCATTATATATTGTTATGATCATAGCCTTGAAGGTGAGTTGATGAATATTTATGAATGAGTTGGTTTTACTGATGAATCAACCTATGTTTAAGCTTGTGCCTAGTCTTTCTTTCTACTTTAGTTGTGAATCTAGGTTATGTTTACTCGTTGTTTTTTGAATGTAAATGTTATGTTTAGGAATCATGTGTAGGTGATTACATTAATGAAAAAAAAAAACTGTAATTAAGGATGATATGACCCCTACCCATGTAACCCCTATGTGTGAATGGTGAATAGCTTTAAGGTTAAGATTCCTTACATGATTTAAAGATTGTCTTGCCTCCTATGCTAATGGTGTTGGTTTTGGTCTATAATGCTTTTGTTTGAATTATTGGTCTTAAGAGGATGGATTTCCTTAATATGGTTATTGATAGCCATTGTGGTGATCATTTTGAAGCAATGTCACCATCCTCACTCCATTATGCATGCTTAACAGAAGTAGTAACTTTGCATGTGTTTTCCCATTCCCGATCTACACGGGTTAGGACTAGTTGAACATGGCTCCCCACAGTCTTAAAAGCCGGATCTAGTCATAGAAATTTGTCAGGAATAACAGATTCAAGAAGCATCCCACTTTGTTAGGCAGGCTGAATGAAGTCGCAATTTAACATCGGCGAGGGTAAGCCAAGATTAGGCATGCAGTGTTGTCTAGGAGAAACAACTGTAAGGATAGAGAGCCGGAAGAAGAGACTGCCCTTCCATTGATAATGTTGTTTCCTTAAATAGGATGAACTTGATATGTTTACTAAGTATGGGCAAGGGTATGGTACTTGCCTATCAGGGGCACATGTGTACCTTGATAGGATAGTTTCCCTAGTTTTGGTTTCTATGTGTATGGAATATGACTGTAAGAACATGTGTGACCTTAATGTGTTATGTGAAAGGTTTGCTCCATATAATGTTAAATACAACCACGAAGATGATCCTATCCATAGAGGTCCTTGAAGGTGTGTCTCAAGTTTATCCTAAACTAGATAAGTGCTAATAAAATATGCTATGTCCACGTGAAAGGATTTCTCACATGATTTAGGTTTGATGAACTTCCATATATGAACCTATGGCTTAAGAATATAAGGGTAATGACTCTCCTAAAGCCTATATTTTGTAAAATAATTTTAATGAAGCTTTTCAATAAAGTAACTTAGCTTAAGCACCCAACCGAGTGAACTTGATTGAGTGGGTGGTATTCCCTTCCCAATGTGGAAAGGAAGGTCTACCAGTAAATCTCATGAGGTGGATAACACAATGCCCCTCAATAGGCATATATATAAATTTTCCATAACGAATCACCATAATGCCCCTCTTTACACTAACAGAGTGTTTTCGCATTACCCTCCAATGTTCTGAATATTGTGTTATAACTATGCGTGCCCAAATAAGATCTGCCAGTGAAATTCAGTTAGTAAGCGGCAATGTGTTTTAATGTTCCTAAACCTTGGGCTAGGTATGAACACCCTTCGATTTAGTGTAAGGCTCTAACACACCAAATTCCATGTTTAGCACAACCCATGGTCTTAGGTCGGTTAAGGGCTATAGTTTCCCTAAAGTAAAAATGGCAATAGAAGTAATAATAAGATCCTAACTAGAAGGACTTATGGGAGGTTACTTAGGATAGGTGGAAGTAATGAAACCCATCTATACATTGCAACAAGTAGACCTTGGATGTCCCCTAGAAGGTGACCGTAAAAGTGTGTGAATATGAGTAGTCTTTATGCATGGTATTGGTAGTATTTTCTATTTTTTTCATGGAGATGTGCAATTTTATGAGTGTATGTGATATGGTTCTTATTCTTATAAGGAACTATGTGGGTATTCAATATCTATGAAGATATTTGATCTTAACATGGCAGTGGTCCTTCACTTAATTGTTGAGGGTATGAATTGAATGTTAAGGTTTGTGGTCTCATGAAGGGTTTACTAAGAATGTAATGGGGTTATGGGGATTCATATGTTCATTGCACTAGTAGACAAATATTGGGGTCATGAACTAGGTCTAACAATGATGTATATGAAGTGAAGTCATTATATGTATAAGTTGATGTAGCTTACTATGATGTTCCTAAGGTTTTGACTTAAACGTGCCTATCATGTGCTATACTTATATGATGATATGTGATGACTTGTGTAAGTTGTATGTATGATTTTATTTGAGGCATAAGTTGATGCATTTCACAAAGTATTACTATAGGGTTACTTGGGAGGTTAATGAATAATAGGAAAGAATGTTCACTGTAACATAAAACAGCTCAATGTAAAGTGACCCAAAAAAGGACTTAAATTCTATATGTATTTTTCTGTGATATTTGGCCTTTGAATATGTCTATATGAAGTATGTTAATGATATAAAAGCCATTGTCTAAAGGTTTTATAAATATTTACTCAAAAATGCATGAAGTATGATTTCAAGAAAATGTCCATTTTAAATGCATATTTGAAGTATGATATCAAGAAAATGTCCCTTTTAAAAGCATGTTTTTGCATGGTTGCCATACTAAGTGCATTCTTGTACTGATACCATTCTTCTCTACTTTTTACACAAAGTGTAGGTTATGGATGCTTAAATGATGTTTAGACGATTGGCTTGCTATATGATTCCCAAGCTCAAGGAAAAGGGTTCTCAAGTTCCAAGGATTCCCTACTCATGTCTTAATGTATATTTTATTAAATGTGGTAAAGGAAAGCGAGACCTTACCTTTTTTCCAAGGCCTGTTCGGACATACGGTTCCCACAGAAGATCAAGTTGGTGAGACGTGTGATGGGAAACCTTCCCGCACGGTTCAGAGAGCACTGAATTAGAATGAGATGTTTACTACCACATCATTGCATACAAGGTATATAGCTATGTCTTATGTTTTAAGGGTCGTGTCCCTAATGTATTCTAACGTTGTTGAGTCTAGAATGGCTAAGATACTTTGAGTCTAAGTATGTAATATGATATTTCATATAAATATGAAGTTAAGTTTCTAGCATATGAAGATGTGCTATGAAAAGTTTAAAATTTTTCTTTAATTTACATGACAATGGCTGATGATACTATGGGCTTGTATACTAGACCCCGAGAGGTCAAGTAACGCCATTTTACTTATAGAGTGCTGCTCCCGCTGATGTGACACTTCTTTGTCGGAGAATCAACTCCTTTTGTATAAACACATATTGGAGACTTATATGGTTGGTATATACATCAACATGGACACCATACAAGTAATGCCTCCATATTTTCAAGGCAAGCACCACGACCGCTAATTCAAGGTCATGCGTTGGATATTTTCTCTCATGCACCTTAATTCCCTAGAAGCATAGGCTATCACCTTCCCATGTTGTATGAGAACACACCCCAAACCCACTCGGGATGCATCAAAATACACAACAAACCCCTTTGAATCCTCAGGTAAAGTCAACACCAGAGCGGAAGTAAGCCTATCTTTCATCATTTGGAAGCTTCTCCTACATGCCTCCGACCACTCAAATTTCTTACACTTTTGGTTCAAAGTAGTCATGGGAGATGCAATGGATGAAAAACCATCCACGAACCTCTGATATTAAATCTCTAAACCGAAGAAACTTCTAATTTTTGTTGTAGTCAATGGTCTAGGACAATTTTTCACCGCCTCCATTTTCCTTGGATCAACCTCTACTCCCTCACTAGAGATGATATGACCGAAAAATTTCATCGACCTCAACAAAAACTCACATTTGTTATACTTGGAAAATAATTGATGTTCTTTAAGTACTTGTAACACCACCCTCAAGTGGTTCATGTGAATATACCAAGATGTCGTCAATGAAGACAATGACAAATGAATCTAGGTAATTCCGTAACACCCTATTCATAAGGTCCATAAACATCGCCGGAGTATTAGTGAGACCAAATTACATTATTAAATACTCATAATTACTACATCTAGTCCGAAATTCCATCTTTTGTATATCCTCACTTATCACCCTAAGTCGGTGATACCCCGACCTCAAGTCAATCTTAGAAAAGTAGATTGCCCCTTGGAGTTGATCAAACAAGTCGTCAATCCGAGAGAGAGGATACTTGTTCTTGATTGTGACTTGGTTGAATTGGTGGTAATCAATAAACATTCTTAAGAACCCATCCTTCTTCTTCACAAACAAAATCAGAACATTCCATGGAGAAATACTAGGTCTTATGAAGCATTTGTCTAGTAAATCTTTGAGTTGAGACTTCATCTATTTCAATTTGGTCGGAGCCATGCAATAAGGAGGAATTGAAATTGGATTAGTATCCGGTAATAAGTCGATACCAAATATTTGACTGGAACTTCATCTATTTCAATTTCCCGTTCGTAAGGAATGTCGGGAAGGTCATTAGGAATGACCTCCTGAAATTCACTCACTAAGGAGTCCGACTCAATGGGAGGAATTTTGGAGTCTAAATATTGGACTCTCACAATATGGTATAGTCAACCCTTAGACATCATTTTGCATGCTTTTAGACAAGAGATAATATGACCTCTAGGAATAGAATTCCCCCCCCCCCCCCCTTACACTCAACCACTGGTTCATTTGGAAAGATAAATTTCACCACCCTTGTCCTACAAACCATAGAGGAAAAACAAGCATGGAACCAATCCATACCCAATATAATTGAAAATCAAGCATTATCTAGTTATACTAATTCAACATAAGAAACTCTATTAGGTAACATTATTGGACATTTTCTATACACCCTCTTTGCAACAACTGACTCACCCGCCGAAGCAGACACAATAAAAGGTTCATGTAAAATATCGAACAAAATATCAAAATATTTTGCTACTAGAGGGGTAACAAATTATAAAGTAGCATAGGGATCAAGTAAGGCATATACATCAACAGAGAAAGCTTTCAACATACCGGTCACCACATCGGGAGAAGTCTCTTACTCACCCCTAGAGGAGAGAGCATAGAAGCGGTTCTTCTATGGAGCCTCATTTGAACCACTTTCTTGATCTTGACCACTATCGTTGTCTTGACCCTTCACATTAGGGAAATCCCTAACATTGTTCCCACTTTTACCACAACCAAAACAATTTTCCGTCCTCTTAAGACAATCACCATAGTGCTTCTTGTCACACTTTCCACAAGTTGGATTCTCAGTTTGTGAACTAGTACCTATTCCCTTCTTAGGCTTAGGGTTAAACACCCTATCACTACTAGCCTTAGGTAACTTGGATGAAACTTGATTAGAAACCCTCTTCTTAAATCTAGGCTTGTCTTGTATTTCAAGCCTATTCTTTGAAGAACCTCCATAAAAAGATCTTGCCCTCTTAGCATCTCTACTTTTTCTATTAGACCTAGAATATTCCACATGCTTGGCTGTCACGACCCAAAACGAGCCGCGAGTGGCACCCACACTTACCCTACTATGTGAGCGAACAAACCAATGCCATCCCCAATTTTTCAACACCATAATAAACCCCCGAAAACAATATAATGCGGAAGACTGAAAACTCATTAACGAAATCAATTAAATAACTTCTACAGTTTTATCAATTACTATCCCCAAAAACCTGAAAGTCATCACCACAAGAACATCTATCTCAAATTACTACATCAGAGTATCTAAGAAAACTAAATAAGTAAAGAGATGGTCCCATGTCGAACTTTCAAGACATCAAGACCAAAGGCAAGAATTCCAGTCCCCGAGGTAGGAACAATAGCTCCACCCTGAATCTGATTATGCCCTGAAGCTCTGGCTAAGAGTTGCGGTTGAGTCAAAGTCGATGGCTGTTTGCTGACTCCACAAATAAAACAAGAAAGAAACAATACAAGTAGGGGTCAGTACGAGGCACAAGTCCTGAGTATCTATCATCAGCCAACTCAAAATAGAAAGCAAGATATATCAGATAATAACATAAAATCGACTACCCATACTCACAGATAACAACAAAAAGTACCGTAACCATTGGCCACCACCCAAGCAACAACTATGAGGACGAGTGTTCCCTCCACACATACTCATTTGGGAAATAGGTTCTTTTAACTCTTGAATTATATTACATGATTCAGATTCATTTTTTTTAGCTATCCCCTGGTGTCATAAACGTGACACTCCGTCCTTACTAACTATCCTGGTAGTCATAACGGACACTCGACCTCTCGACTCCTGGTGTTTGACGTGACATCCCGATCCTCTACGTACTATCCTGGTGTCCCGGAATGTGACACCCGAATCCACTACTACTATCCTTGTGTCGGAACGTGACACCCGATCCATGTTTTTTAAAAAACAAAAAAAAAACAAAAAAACTATTATCCTGGTTCGGAACTATGACACACCGGGTGGGCGCGCTTGCGCACATCTACTACCTGGTGTCAGAACGTGACCACCCGATCCCTTAACCTCATTCTTTTAGTTTCATCAAGCTTCTTTTTATACCGAGACATCATCATTACAGAGAGGGTTTATGTTTATAGCTTCACCACCCAATCTTTCCAACCCATACAAATTCATAATCACATCATGCAGCATCAATTAAGATATAGAAAGACTTTCCAATATTACCCCAATACATATCATTTGCTATTAAGAGTTACTATTGAAATACATAAACCAACCTACCTCCCCGAAGAATCGTGATCATCAACCTTACTCTCTCAAGGTCTTTGCTTTCCTCTTCGTTCTCTCTCTTCTCTCGCTCTTCGTCCCTCCTTCTTTTCCTCATTTTTTCTTATTCAACCCTTTTTCTTTACCCTACTTGCTCTCCTCCTTGACCTCCGTCTCCCCGCTGCTCCGCCTCCCCCCCCTTTTTTCTTTCCCGGTTTCTCTCCTTTCCCCCCACGTTCTTGCCTTCTTCCCCTTCCTCCCTCCCCTCCCTTCTCTAATTATAAGCATGAAATAGGTCCAAAACGCCTTAAAAACTTTTAACAGAATCCGACACAGCCAGGGTTTACGCAGCCTGTGACGGTCCGTCACGACTGTGACGGTCCATCGTCGTGCCAACGACGGTCCCGTCCTGCATTCCGTTGTGACCGTTTCAGAGAGTGCGATCCCAGTACTCAATTTTCAATGATCGAGTGTTTTTTGGAACGAGACACCCCCTCGATGGTTTTCGTCGCGCCCATGAACATCCTTCGTTGGATCCGTCGACCCAGACAGTTATTTACCCGAGAAATAAACTCCCTTACTGGCTAAAAACGACTAAACAAGGTCCGTTACATAGATCAATTTACCATCGTTCGTCCTCGAACGATCACAAGAAAAAAACAAGGGCGAAAAGGAGTACCTACCTGAATCGTTTAATAGGTGCGGGTAATTTTTCTTGCATTCAGCCGCCTCTCCCAAGTGACTTCTTCAACGGGTCGATTCTTCCATTGCACTTTGCTGGATTCAATCTCTTTTGATCTAACTTGCGGATTTCTCTATCCAGAATTGGATAGGCTCCTCCTCATAAGACAAATTCTCAGCAAGAAGAACTGAACCAACGAATAATGTCGTGTCCATCCCCCATGGTAATCTTTTCAAGCATCTACACATGAATACCGGGTGCACCCCTACATTCCTGGAGGTAAAGGCTAATTCATAAGCTAAAGCTACCTCCCCTACTACCGCTTAAGTATTTCAACATGGTCCAATATACCTTGGGCTTAGCTTACCTCTTTTAGCCATACCGATCAACCCCTTTCATGGGTGAAACCTTCAAGTAAGACTTGTTCACCCTCCATAAAACTCCAAGGCTCTACCCTTTCATCTGCATATTCTTTTGCCTTTTCTGTCTGACTCTACTTTGAGCCGCTAAAAGCTTTTCTTGAATGCATTTCACTTTATCTAACGATTCCCTCATGAATGTCAGACCCCCCAAGGTCTAACCTCAAATGCATCAAACCACCCAATTGGGAGACCTAACCCTTCTCCCATACAGTGCCTCAAAATGGGGCCATATCATATTTAGAGTGTTAGCTTATTGTTGTATTAAACTCTGCTAAAGGGTAAGAAGTTATCTCCCAATGACCACCAAATTCTATCACAATGCACGAAGCATCCTCCTCCCACACCTCATCGTTTCGGATCAGACTACATCGGTCTGAGGGTGGAAATGTTGTAACTAAGGATCCACCTAGTACCCATAAATTTTGGGCATGCAATGTTTTTCTTCCAACATTTAGAAGTAAACTCGTACCTCTATCGGATATTAATGGAAAGTGGAACTCCAATGCAATCGACCATTTCTAGATGTAAAGTTTGTCTAACTTCTCTGCATTATATCAACCTTGACCGAAATGAAAATGACAGACTTAGTTAATCTGTCAACAATTACCCAAATTGAGTCATAACTTACACATTTGTCTTTGGAAGACCCAACCACGAAGTCCATTGCAAATTCGTTTCTCTCCCAACTTCCATTCCAGGAATGGGCATTCTCTGAAGTGTCCCTCCAGGCCTCTTGGTGTTCATAACTTTACCTGCTGACAATCGGGCATTGAGAAACAAAATTCAACCAATGTTCACGCTTCATCCTACTCCACCCCCAAAATGTTACTTTTAGATCACATACATCTTGGTGCACCAGGATTATAGGAAATACCTTGAACTATGAGCCTTTGTAAGAATAGTGTAATCAATCATCGACACGGGTTATACACATACCCTCCCTTAATTCTCAAAACACCTCCTCATCGTTTTTTTGCTTCTTAACCTCTCCTCGCACAAACCTTATCTCGTATCCGGATCAGTTTAATCATCGGTAAACTCTTTCCTTTAATCTTATCAAAAAGGCAGATCTTTTCCTGCCTCCACACAGGCCAAAAATCCTCCCTTCTCATTTACTTCTATCCCATAAAGTCATTACCAAAGTCTGAACCACTTCTTACCAATTGGGCATCTAGAAACCTGAAATGGTCTAGACTTCCCCATGCTCCCGTCCCTGCCTTTCTACTAGCATCTCTACAAACATAAGCTTTTTCCCCGGATGATACAGATATTGATATCATATCCTTCATAGTTCCATCCATCTCCCTCTTGTCCTCAAATTAAATCTTTCTGATAAATACAACTGTAAACACGATGATCCGTAATAGACTCACATTTAACCCCATATAGATATGTCTCCATTGCTTTAATGCAAACCACTATGCCAGCACCTCCCAAATCCGTGGGGTTGGGATAATACGATTCATTCACCTTTAAAGTGCCTCGAGGCCATAAGCAATTACATTTCTTTCTCTGGCATAAGAACTCACCCAAGACCAGAATAAGGATGCATCCATAACACAATGAAAATTCTACCTTCCCCTGTCAAGGGTAAGATTTTGGTGCGTAGTCAACAAGGCTTGAGTTGCTGAAAACTTTCTCTTCACATTCGTCCGCCATACAAAATGGAACACTCTGCTTACGTCAACTTTGTCAGTCGGAAAGCAACGGACGAATCCCTTGACAAATCGACCGGTAGTAAGCTACTAACAACAAGCTCCTTACCTTTGTAACATTAGTAGGTCTTACCCAATTCCCTTCCACTGCTTCATCTGGAGGTCCACCATCCCTCCATCCTTAGAAACCACACATGCCCCAAAAAGACACTGAATCTAGCCAAACCTTCACACTTAGAGAATTTGGCATAAAGCTTTTTCTCTTTCTCCCTCCAACATTTCCAATACCATTCTCCAAGTGCTCCTCATGTTCTTTCCTGCTCTTTGAGTATACCCAGTATATCATCAATAAACACAATGACAAAGAGATCCAGATATGGCTTAAAAAATAAAAATCTCATTCATCAGACTCATGAAAGCAGCGGGGGCAGTCATAAGTCCCAAAAGCCAATTACTGAATTCATAATGCCCATACCTTGTTCAAAACAAAAAGCATTCTTTGGCACATTGCTGCCGCTGTATTTTTTCAATTGATGTAACCAGATCTCAAGTTCGATTTTTGGAGAAGGTCAAGCAACCGTGGTAACTGGTCTGGACAAATATTCAATTCGGGAAGAGGATACTTTCTTCCACAGTTTACTTTATTCGTTGTTGGGCCTGTAGTCGATTGCACATCTGAAAACTCCCATCTTTTCTTCACAAATAAAACCGGAGCACCCAAGGGGAAGCGCTCGGCTAATGAAGCCTTACCTAAACAATCTTGAGTGGGCCTTTTCGACTCCTTAACCTCAAGCGGGAGCCATTCTATAAGTGGGTAATGGGAAATGGGGGCGAGTACCCGACGTCCAGATTCATTCAAAGGCAATATCTCTATCTGGTAAAGCATACCATTGAAGGCCTGCATGGAAACACCTCCAGAAACTCAACGACTATCGAAACCTACTCAATTGAGGTACTTTTGGTGATCGCCCTGATGTGTGCCAAGAGAGCTAAACAACACCTTTTACTTAAGCCATATCTCTTAGCACGAAGAAAGGAGATGATAGACTGTAGTTGAAGTGTTAGTCCCCCCTCACACACTAACGGATTTTCCCAGGCTTTGCCAACGTTACAATTTTTAGCATACAATCTAAGATTTGGCAAAATTTCGGAGAAAGCCAAGTCATACCCAGAATTACAATCGAAATCAACCATTCTAAGATCCCCAACTCTACATGAGTTTGGCTCCCCACAAAAGTCACCAGACAGACCTATATACCCTTCAACTATCACAGACCACCCACCGGGGTAAAAACACGACTAGGGCATGTCAGCAATTCCACAATGTAAATTAAGGACAGTAAGCAAATGAGGAATACATAGAAAATGTGGAGCCAGGATCAAATAATACAGAACCATGCATCCCAAACGCAAAGTTACCTGTGATAACAACATCAAGATGTCTCTCTCCGCTAACCCGACCGCCCAGGGAAAGGTAACAATGGGCCCCTAATCACACCTGTCCGCCCGTTGCCCCTACCATGTTGTGTTGCAGTCGCTCCCGCTTTTCCCGCCACCCCCTGTTGGTTTGTGACCACCATTACCTTGACCACCAACGTCCTCCAGAATGGCCGGCCTCTTCCAATGACCACCTCTACCTCTGCTATTTGGGGTCTGTAACTCTGTTTGGACATGATCTCTTAGTTATATGTCCAATTTCCCCCACATCCATAACACTCTCTGGGTTTCATCATAGGTCTCTGTGAGAACGACGTAGTCTGGGGTAACCTCCAAACTCAGAGAAATGTTGACCGGTCTGGCGGGTGGACCCCCCATCTACAAGCCCTGTAGTGAAGACTGAATAGGTCGGAGCTGGATAACCTCCTTAACTCTGCCCTCTGGAGTAAGAAACCACTAAAATCACCTCTCCTTACGAAACTTCTTAGTGTGTTGAATGCATGGTTGAAGTCATCTGCTTCACTCCCCTCCACTCTATCACAAAGTCTACTACTTTTCCTGAAAGGATTTTTTGGCGCGTAGATACCTGTAAGTAATGGAATCGGCAAATCTGCCTCAATCCCTTCACAAAATGGTGAATCCCCCTCTTGTGGAACTGAACAAAGCTGGGTGGCATACCTAGATAATGCACGAAATTAGCCTCATACCGCAGTAACCAACATCCTCTTGCTTCTAGCAGGCTCAGGAACTCATCTCTCCTCTTATCGAGGAGCGGATGGTGAGGAAAGCAACAGTGCCTCAAAGTTTCCGGGGTATATACCTTCCATAAACAAGGCTATAGAATATGCCTAAGTCATATGTGGTGCCCTGTGCTGGTTTTTGGCCACTCAACATACGACGCCCACCACCTTTTGGTCGTTCCCCTGACATTGATAGGTCACAAATTCCACGCCAAATCGGTCTAGCCTAACTATGCCCATCTTGTGAAGTAGTTCATGACAATCGACCAGAAAATCCATAGGCATCCTCATATTGAGCACCCTTGAAACTCGAGGTTTTCAATTTCAAGACTTACTTGAAAAGTTCGTGCTGATCACTGTCATTATAGGCCCTGTAGTCAATCGAGGGAAACGTGCCTATTTTCCATGAGGCATCCTGCTGGGAGCACACACTGCATGCTGTACTCCCTAAACCTAGTGGCTGGTGCAGAAAACACTTGAGTTGTCTGGCCTGATTCAGATAACCCGCTAATATAAGCAAGAACCTATTAAATCATCTCTGGGGTAGGTGGGGTGGTAACTAACATCCGCAAATCTGCACTGCTCATTCTCCCCTTCCTCACCTCCGCTTACTACTTCCTCATCGGTGAGGAGTCACCGCCGCCCTAGTACTAGATGGGCCAGGTGCTTTTGTTCCTCTTTCCTCTTAGGACTTCCTCCCCGCGACCTCTACCAACGGCTCTTGCCATGGCTTCCTCTTCGAGCGACAGCCCCATTGGCTGCTCAGACGCATCTTGTCTTGTCGTAGTGGGTGTGGCACAATTGTTGCCTCTAGTTCTAACATCTGCGAAATTGAGTGAAGATGGTTAGATCCCAATTTGGGTATCACCTAGATACCATTGGATCCAAGTAATAGCCCGAAAGAAGAAGGATAGGAATTTTTCCTAAAGTTCCCTAATAGACTCTCAAAGAAAAGTCAAGGCCGTCCCCCTACCGTTCCTCAAGACTTCTACTAGACTCGTTCTTGTGGAAATGAGACCAACGACCTAATGCTCTGATACCAAGTTTTTCACGACCCAAAAACGAGCCGCGATGCACCCACACTACCCGACTAATGTGAGCATACCCAACCCAATCCAATTCCCCACATTTCCAACCATAATAGAACAGAATATACATTGGAAGATTCTAAAACTATTAACGAAATCAATTAAATAACTGGTAAAGTTTATCAATTACTAGCCCCAAACCTGGAAGTCATCACCACAAAACACTATCCTCAATTACGACTCTAAGAGTATCTAAGAAAATAAAATAAGTAAAAAGATGGTCCATGGTCCCCCGACACTTCAACAACCAAGACAGAAGACGAATCCCCAGTCCGAGCTAGGAAAACAATAGCTCCACCGAAATCTGATTTATGCTGAGTCTTGCTAGAGTTGTCGGTTGAGTTTGTAGTCGATGGCACGTTTGCTGCACTCCACAAATACAAGAAAGAACATACAAGTAGGGTGCAGTACGATGCACACAATACTGATTAGGTATCATGGCCAACTCAAAATAAAGCAATATATATCAGAATAATAACATAACATCGACTACCATCACTTCAACAGATAACAACCAACAATACCCATACCATTGGCCACCACCCCAGCACACTATGAGGACTCATGCCTCCACCACCATACTCATTGGGAAATAGGTGTTCTTAATCTGAGTAATTTAACATGATTCAAGATTCATTCTTTTACTATCCCTGTGGTCGGAACGTGGACACTCCTATCCTCTACACTATACTACTATCCCTGGTGGCCGGGACGTGACAACCGATCCTCCTACTACATCCTGGTGTCGGAAACGTGACACCCGATCCACTTACTACTCTTCCTGGTGGCGGAACGTGACACCCTATTCCAATTACTATTAATCCTGGTGTCGGAACGTGACAACCCGATCCACGTACATCTATCCTGGTGTCCAGAAGTGGACACCCGACCTTAACCATCATTCTTTAGTTCATCAAACCTTCTTTTATACCAAGGCATCATCCTTAAAAGAGAGGTTTTAATGGTTTAAGCTTTCACAACCTCATTTTCCAACCCATTATTACAATTTCCTAATCACATCATGCAAAGCGTACAATTAAGCATATCAAAGACTTTACCTACTACCCCATACATATCATTCTCATTAAGAGTTACTATGAAATGCAATAAACCATAACCTAAACCTCCCTGAAGAATCGTGATCAAGCAGCTACTCCTCAAGGTCTTTCCTCTGTCGTTCTCTCTCTTCTCTCGCTCGTGATCGTCCCTCTCTTCTTTCTAATTTTTCTTATTCAAACCCTTTTCCTTTACCCTAATTGTCTATCATTAAGTATAAAGATGATAAAATAACCCAATTTTTATTTCAAGGTTATCTCCTTTAACCCCCACGTAATTGACTTAATTAACATTATCCACTAACTTTATTATTATACGCATGAATAGTCCAAACGCCCCTAAAAAAAAAAAACTTTTAACCGAATCCGTACCCAAGCAGGGTTTACGCATCGTGGGACGGTCCTGTCACGACTGTGAGGTCTGTACTTGCATGTCCGTCACAGAGTCGAGAGTTAATTCTGTGGACAATTTGTGACAGTCCGTCGTGCCAACGACGTCCGTCCTGCCATTCCGTCGTGACGTTCATAAAGTCTATCCAGTACTCAATTTTTCAGATCTAAGTGTTTTGGACCGAGACAAACAAAAACAACCCTCCTGTTTCGCGTCCTTACGGTCCCTATCGTGGTATCCGTCTACCCCCCATACAATTATTACCAGAAATAAACTCTACTTTGCTTAAAACCGAACTAACATGTCATTACAATTGGCATGCACCATAAGTTTAAGAATGTTCATGTCGTTATGTAGCATAGACAAATGACACTCCTGTTGCAAATCATCCGACACCCCCGTCACAAAGTGGCTCATTTCATCTCTAGGATCGGAAACCAAAGAAGGAGCATATTTCGACAATTTAGTGAACTTCAAAGAGTATTCATAAACACTTATACCTCCTTGACGAAGGTTGATGAACTCCACCTCTTTAGCTTCCCTCATCTCCCTAGGAAAGAACCGATCAAGAAAAGCCTTCTTGAAGATCTCCCAAGTCACCGGACCACCCCTCAATGGACTATTATCTCTCCATTGGACATACCATGCTTGAGCCACATCATTGAGTTGATAAGTGGCCAACTCAACCTTCTCACTTGTGGACAACCCCATAGCCAATAGTATCTTATATACTTCATCGATGAACTCTTGGAAGTCTTCTTAAACCTTAGACCCGTAGAAAGTAGGAGGGTTCATCCGAGTGAATTCCCTTAGACGGGAGGTCATGGTAACAACTTGTTGATTTTGATGGGGTACAACGTCCTGTTTAGCTTTGGCCATCCTAGCTTGGGCTTGTGTAGTTATGGTTTGGGCCAATTTGTTAAGGGAAACACTTATGTCACCATCCGTCAAAGGTGGAGGATTGACCGAAGCTTTTTCAACATTAGCATCTTCTTCAAGAGGAGGAACTTGATCACCACGGTGAGGAGCTCCCGCATTGGTAATCTCCTCTTCAAGCCTTCATGACGCATTCCTTCGAGTGTTAATTTTTCCTATAATCACAACAATAGGATTAAATGCAGAAATACACCGTAAGTATACTCTAATGGCACGATATACGATTTCGAAGAAAGTTAGAGTTTCCTAGGCATCTTGTAGGTTCCTATCCATAAGTTTGGCGTGCTTCATAATTATTAATATGAACTTACATAGACTTGGTTGAGAAAGACATTGACTCTAAGATAATTCAACCTTATGCTCTGAAACCAAGTTTGTCTTTTCCGGTCTTACCCCCTAGACGTAACTGGCATCGTCATCCTCTTTTAGGACTAAGAATAGCCTCTTAGCTTACATCATTACATTCATAAGTTAAATTTAGCAGAAAACTAACACTTTTCATTACTTCTACTTTGAGGTTTACGTAGACCTCTACATACACATCATATATATATATCGAGTATACATAGACCCCTCGAATAGGAATATTCCTTAGTATTCTACTTTTATTGCACATAAGCATATACAATATAACATAGACATAATAGTGATAATAGTTTTCTAATCTTATAACCATCTAATAAGTTCGTAAGGACTTGGGCATAACCCATACATCAAGTAAATATGCCTCACATGGGCTATACAATGTTACATACTAAATGGAAAGAAGGAACATAATAGTCTTTAACTAAAATAAGAATGACATAAGCTAGATAGTGGCAACGCCCTCAGAAAATGAGGACCTACCCTACATGGATGAATAAGAGATCTGAGACTTCTTTGAGTCGCCTTCGAAACACCTCAATGACCGAAACCTAAAATGTTGGGGAAAAGGAAGAAATGGGGTTAATAAGCCACTTGTACTAAGTATGAGACTATATTACCACATAATATAAAAGCATGGTAGGAAAAAGGGACATTTCATAAAGTATGCATTTTTCACTTAAAATGTTTATGCACATTCAACAAGACCATACCAATCAATAATATATGTTTATTAACTCATAGGCATGTACATCACAATGCCAGCAATCACCAGTACTAGTCAATTCAACATGCTTATCATATAATCGAATACATATCCAAGTAACTCTATCATAAAGTCATATTAACAACAAGCATGTATAAGAGTACATTTAAACATAACCAAATCAAGTCAATTACCCATGAATCCCTATCAAGTTAACAAGTGCAATAAACAAGTAAATCCCCATAACATTACTCAATAAATTAACCCAACGAGAATCATGACTAACATCCTACTTAATATAATATGGCATTTAGGTGCACATATCATCTTACTTCAACAATATAAACCAACACATCTTCATAAGTGAACTAATCAACATATAGTATCAATCAATGTGCAAGTTCATCATATACATATCATATAGAATTATAAGAATAATAATACATAAGAACATCCTCCTAAGACTCCCCTCGAGTCTAACAAGTGCAATGCTTAGGTAGAGTCCCATACCCCTACCTAGACTAAGCTAGACTCCTTAGTTATCCTAGTTAGAGTTCAATCCTTTAATTCAGTTTAACTTGTGGAAATATCTTTCCCTAATCGACATAGACAACATGAGCTAGTGTGAAATCCGGTGTCATAAAACCACACACCGGAGGAAGGCAGACTAGTTGCCAAGGTAGTACCAAAACATAAAACATAGCAACTACGTGGATCCACTAGCTAGTATTCCTATAGGGGGAACATAGTTCAAGAAATAGGAGATATAGTTGGGACCCTTTTTATTCTACATGCATTGAAGTCTCCAATACCAAGAGTAATTTAGTTCTCCTACCTTTCCTATGTGGGAAGGGACACTCCTCACTCTAGTTCAGTCGGTGCTAAGTTAGAGCCCCTTTTTGAAATGTCTTTAAGCCTGTAACATTAATCATAGCTTAGTTTAGATCGTAGGATCTATCTCTTGTGTAATCATCATCATCAATATCTTAATAAGAATTGCATGATTATAAATCCTTTCATTACAATTCATACAAGTGAGGCTAGCACATTAACATATTCATATCATAATAAGCCACATTAGTAGTTATCACCATTCTTATAAAATATACACAACATAGTCAAGACATTTCAATTCGACATAATACCACCCTATCAATCCTAATACAAGGCATACTCCAATACAACATCATGACTTAATCACAATTAACCACAATTTGAAGTAAAGGATAGAGATCATAAGACTTACCAAGTCTCCTTCATAGTTCATCATCAAGCGTCTTACCATAGACCCTCAATTCAACAAAAATTTGGGTATGCATCATCATTAGTCTATAATCAAAATGATAACAAGGCTAGAAGAATCACTATATCACAATTCAATACTAGATCATAGCTTAAGACAAGATACTTAGGTCAATTCACAACATACATCCTAACCTAGATAATCTTCTCAAAAACTATCATGAAAGACTACAAATAACCCTAATTTGTTATTGATTAATGTAAGAACATTATCTATAGTAATTTAACCAATAACCAAGTCAATTGAACCAATCACAACCTAATTCATATCAAGATCAAACCTAAGGTTAAGGGTCATCTTCTACAAACTAAACCAAACCATCAATATATATCATAATTAAGTTAGAATACATGTTAATCTATTCATATCATACAATATAAAATATAAACAAACCAATTCATAACATAATTTTCGAGATGGAGAAGAACCCACATGAAAACCCAACTTTTCAAAATACTTTGAAGGAACCCTTTGAGGAAAGAGGTCTCAAAGGTGAATTAAATCCCATACCTCAACATTTGATGAAGAATTGATGGTGAAATCATCCCTTTACAGCCCTTGAATACCCCCCAGCTTGTATCCAATGGTGTCTTCCAATAGAGAGAGAAAGAAGAGAGTTTTGTTTTGAGAGTAGTAATTAGACTAATGTGTTTATGGTCTTTATATGTGGGGTTAATTAAGTTAATTAGACTTACATTAATACCTAACTAACCATCTAACTACTTAATTAATTAGTTAAGACCAACTTAAAAATATACAGGTAATTGCAGGCTCCATCGATGACACCATGATCGACGAATGGTGGATCAATCGACGTCCACTGTGCCCTTCCATGCTGCACATCCATCGTTCTTGTCAGAGACTGTGCAAGTGAGGGAATCCAACAAATTGTCTAAGTGTTGGTCAACAGTTGGAATCGACGCCTCGTCGATTGCCCTTTCGTGGGTGCACACTGCCCAAGAAGTGTTGACTCCAACGTACAAGAGTCCTCCTCGAGGGACCTTCATTAGTCCTTGGAGAGTCGTACCTGAAATTTTTGACCATGAATATACTTAATCACATACTAGACACCCTTCCACCAATTTTCATGGATTTCCAACTCGTAAAAGTTAGTCAAATAGGCTTAGGCACGCTAGTATCTCCTAGAACTAGTTTTCGAACGTCAAGGACGTTCTTGGATGTTTTGGTTTCTAGAATTCCTAAATGACTTATAAACATTATAATGGACCTTAAAACAATTTCTAGACCTTATCATAGTTATGTTAGGATTAAAGACATGTCTTGGATTTCAGAAGTGTTACAATAGTGACCTTGTCAAAGATCACCAGTTGTGCTCAATTTATCATAGTGCGAGGTGTAGTGGGGGAAGACCTAGTATGAGGTGGAACATACTCATAATTTGTGTCCGCATTGATCAGCCAGAGGGAAAGTGAAATGAACTTTGTCTTTCCTCTGAAGGGATTTTTTTTGGGGTCTATGGTACCTGTGGAGGCTTAGTTAGTACCAAAACAAGTCAATAACAATAATAGAAGAATTTTAGAATAAGAACCGAATTGAAACAACAACTAAAAAAATTTAAAATAGAAGAGTTGTCCTATGGCCCGTCGATAGAACAACAATATGTGGGTTCCCTCCATAGGTCAGAGTACCCAAAATTGGGTCTCTAATGTGGAAAACACGTATATTTAGAGTGGTCTATCTCTATCAATGGAATGATGGACCGTAGTCCAATGTGGTTCAACACTTAGTAAAAACTCTGTGCTACTGACTCACAAACCCTACCTATGATCCGTACAGTGACCTACAGTTCGCAGACGCAGTCTCGTAGGTCAGTTCTGTGCCAGGTATCAGACATGACTCATACTTTACACTTTATTTCATCAATTAATCAATCAACCTAGGTCTAATCATGAATTTCAACATAATATATTGCAATTCTTCATCCTTAAGGTTCCGATTATGAACAACTCAACTTTTTAACAAACAAAAACTAAGAACCCTAAGTTAATACTTCCATTTCAACCGTTTAATCTGATTTAGTTGGTTTTAATTAACTACACGCTCACATACCATTATACCAAGGTTTATGTAACTTATAATTTAATATTCAAACACGAAACTAACAACCCAAGGTTAAGTAGATCAATATGATTTTAAATGAAACAGTGAGGTAATTCAAAGTTTTGGAAAAAATTTTATACCTTACATGTAATCACCAATGATGAGTGTGTGTTTCAACGGTATTTGTGACCCTTTACTAGATGGACATGGGAAGTGTTTTGAAATGAAGGGTTTTATTTAAATGGAGTTTACATCGTGTCGGCAGAACCCTAGTTTTGGACCCACGAGACCCCGTCGACGGTCCATGGGTCAACCTACGGACCGCAGGTCATTCTGACACTTAGAGAATTACGAAAACTTACCTAGGGTCTACGAACACCATTCATGGTCCGTGGATGGACCAACAGATGTCAATGGGTTTTGTAGACTACTGCACAACTCTTTTACTACAGATTATACCTTTTACTTCCTGCACATGTAGCAACCATTAGGACTTTCTTTTTACATTTTCGCACATCATTCATCACACACACACAACACACACAACACACACCCCACACACACCACACACACACACACACACACACACACACATATATATATATATATATATATATATATATATATATAGAAAAGTACTGCGAAATTAAAACTTTTCACAACATAGTTCAAATTGTTCATTGCAAACAAAGAAAGGGAATAAGGATCTTTGTATCATCTTAGACAGATGAAATTCTTTGGGTCACAGTCCATATATAAATAAAGGAAATACTAAAGTCTATGACAACGTCTTTTGAAATAAAAATCTAAACATAACCATGTTCTCGGATCATGTGAGGACATAATAAGACTTGCTTAGGAGGATGCTATTCCCAAGCTTCACTTCAATAGACCTCACTTGCCACCTACACCTTTAGAGTTAAAATAACATATGGAATTAGTACATTGAATGCACCAAGTATCGTTCCATGCAATAAAACCTTGATAAAATGGACATTTACTTTATAACATGCTTAGTATGCTCTTTTGATGAAAACTTCATAAAACAAGTATAAGAACCACTTTCAGGTCAACATAGACATATAAGACATATTTCAAGTAATCCATAATATAACACTATCATCACTTAGAAACCATATAAGTATATAGACCTCCTACCAAAGATTATCCTAAGACTTACTTAAGTAAGACGAGAAGAGACCGTCTATTCACCCTTTTCAAGCACATCAAAGTAATACTTAAGAATACCTAAAGTAAGAGTATTCCCTTTTAATCACTTAGACTCTCTACCCAAGGTTATTCTAAGATTCACTTTAGTAAGACATGAAAAGACCTCCCATACACCCTCTCCAAGACTAATTAGGAATCTTTAAATCTACCTTAGATAGGGATTTTTTTATTCAACATACATTAACTTAAGTCATTCATTACTCATTAAGCCATTTAAGATACAATTAAGCATTGTGAGGACTTTCACATAATGGTGTTGGATAAGACCTAGGGAACCCTCATCTTAGAATCTTCAAAGCCTACTCGTGCCATGTATAAATAGCGTACCATTCCACTACCTACACGTTGCCCAGCCCCATCTCTGCCCCCCTTAATCAATACACCGAAATTCACGTCCTCGTTTTGCCCCCCGAACAGAGCACCCGCTCTCCGACACCTATCCCTATTCCCATTCTTCACATCCTTCGCTTCTTCCTCCATCTTCGCCTAGTAGTGACTCCCCCTCTCGAAAATTTCCCATAGTCCGACTTCCCGTCATGGTCCCTACTCCCACCCCTTGGGCGTACTCCAATTCGTGCATTTTTGCACTTAATCTCCCTCAACCTCTTAGCCACCTCACTTTCCACTACAGCCCTTATTCTATTTTATCTATCTCTCCTACAACCGACAAACCCTAGCCCCATTTCACCAATCACTCTGCACCTTTCAACCTATAGCCACTTCTGCTCTTTACCTTCTCACCAACTCCCACCCTTCAGTACGTCTTAATTCTCATACGTGTAACCCGACCCGCGGCCCGGCCTTTTGCCTGTAAATCTGCCTTTTCAATATCACACCTCCCCTTCTTTCGTTCTACTTAATCTTACATGCCGTTTAACCATCCCGCTCTTTCATATTCCCAGCCCTACCATTTGTGCAACGAATACTTTAAAACCGCTCCGACAAATTTTTACTGTCGCTCCCCCTCGTATCCCCTTACCCCTTCTCTACCTTTGCTCCCGCGACCCGTCACCCGTCCCGTATAACGTAAACTTAGCCCGCCCCCTTCTTCCTTTCTATCCCAGCCTTTACCAGAACCACTAATCTTATCCGCCCCTCCCCTACTTTACAACATACATCCCTTGTTTTTCTTTGCTCTCTGTGAAAACTTCTCCAACACTAGGATGATCCCACATGATGACAATAGGCATTAATGACATAGACCCATATAGCAATACGGAATCCAGAGTCTCCCCTACTACGAGAGACGGGGGTCTACATGACGGAAGGTTAGAACTGGACACTTTCATGTGTCCACATGAGTAAGGAATATCAAGGGTTCTTGGGTACTCTAGGCTTATCTTAGGTAGAGCAACTTACCATAAGCATATTCACTCGTGCAAGGGACATGTGTCTCATAGAGTAAGTTCAACACACTACAAACGGATGGTCCACTAGGGAGCCACTTAATGGTTATAAGGATGATCAAATGTCTTTTACAGATGTTTATGCCTCATCCAAGTACACCTAAGTCCCTATCCCACAAGAAAGGATACCATATGGCTTTTAAAGTTCAAGGAATCATAACCGTCTTCTATACTTAAAGGTGCAAGTTATAGACGCATACATGTCAAGGTAATATATATATACTAGAAGCGACCATCTTAGGTTATATCGATCCTAGATGTTCATTCAAACATTTATTCATACACATACATGATAAAGGTGATTAAGCCTACCAAGAACCCGTTTGGAGTGGCTTAAAAGAAGTAACTTTTAAAAAGTACTTTTGAAAGTGCTGAAAGTTATTCTTAAAATAAGTAGTTATTTGTTTGAATAAAAGTGTTGCAGTTGAAAAAAAGTTGTTGATGTGTTTGGCAAATAAGTACTGATAAATACTTTTTTTTTAATCAAAATGTATGAAATATCCTTAAAGTTGTTAACATGATAAAAAGTTCATCAATTTAAGGTTTTTATACTTAAAAAAATAAAATAAAATAAATTTATATTTTACATCCATAAGTAATAGTATTTCCGCGTTTCTACTATTTTTAACAATAGTATGTTTCTTCATATGTTCATTTTAATAAAATTGTGTCAGACTAATATAAACTATCCCTACCACCACCATAACTATGATGCCAATTCTATGCAGGATCACTTCGATGTAACCACAAGTTTTTTTACAGCTCATGAAATCTAAGGATGGAAATAACTTTTACGATTCCAACATGGTCCAAACAACCCCTTCTTCACAGCTAACATGGGCCTTAACAAGAACACCGGACTAAGCCAAGATCTTCCCATCCCTAGACTACATTACTTTGACCTTAGATACATCGTAACAATCCTTTACTTACTATGTCATAATAGTTCAAGTTAGTATTATCCCAACACTAAGTATTTAGCCTATTTAAATATTAAAAACATTTAAATTAATAGTAAAAGAGAGAAAATATTACTTTAATTAGAGTAGACTCTCAACAATAAATCTTCTAAGTAGAAACAACAACAATTTTATTTATATGGTAGTGGAAATACAAGAGTAGTAATACAAGAGAGGTTGGCCAAAACCTGCCCTCTACCTTCTACTAAGAGATCCTTATCTAGAAAGGACCTGAACAAAAGTTCAAAATTTATGATGTAAGTTCTTACGTCATGTTACATTATTGGACCGACATTGGGGTCCTAAACTTTTAAAAGCTTACAATTATCTTAACTTTTATAAAAGTAAGTGTCATTATTCAACTAGTGGAGATTTTCTAGGTCTCCTGCACGACTGTCTGAACTAGATGTGTGGTTTTCAACTTATTCTTGAAGCGGTCCTAGAGAAGGTGGCCCATGGTTTCAATGTCCATATTTATGGCTAGAACGCTTTTGGATTCTCCTACTATACCAGTGTATTCTTCTTCTTTTGAGGTAGCCATAGATATATTATCCGGAAATTTCATGCCCATATTTTTTATAAGATCTTTTTTTACTTCTTCCATGTATGATACAAGAAGTTCCGATTTTGAGATAGACCCTTTTTTTATATGCAATCTTCTGGTTATTTGTTTCAAAGCACTGATATCATCTCGGCCTTGTATGACTTATGATTGTTGTTTGTTGATCTCGATAGAGTCTTTAATAGAGTATATAATCTCCTGTCAATGGATTTCCCTTTAACATCTTGCTGTGGTTATTTACTCCAAAATTTTGTATGAAATTTCCTCCTTAAGCAAGTAAATCCTTCTTTATTTATCTGGACTTCGACTTTCCATTTCATTATCCACGGAACAGATAATTCTATGAAAAATAAATCAATGGCACTCTTTTAAAAAATAAATCAGATTTTTGTAATTTTATCAATTCGGGTGATATGTCAACCCATTCAACATATATTTTTGTATTTCTGTGGCAGTATATTTATCGATGGACCATATAAAATCCACATTAGCAAAACCAATTTGGGTATATGCTTTTTATAAACATGATAGCATATTTCTATAAACCATGAATGTTTTCTATTAGATTTTTCATATAACAAGGTTTTATTAAAGCTCTTAATATAATCCTAGTAATTAAACTTGAGCGCAATTTTTTGTTCTGGACGGGTGTATTCTCCTTCCTTCATCGTGCTTATTCCACATTCTTCTGGGGTGAAAATCATTTTTATAAGGAATTTTGAAATGTTATAAACCTTTTTAGTATTGGCTGGATCAAAGTGCTGAAATTCAGCTGACCCAATAGATGAGAGTATTATCTCATAATGCATTTTGTATTTATAAGTTGGGACAATATAAGATGCTGTATCAAAATACCTGGTCATTATTTGCCATGGATCGTCTTTCCATTGTAAATCTATGGGCTCAAGAAAAAGTATTACTTCATCTTTCTCATTTTTATCATATACTTCAATATTTTCATTTACTTCATCATTTACAACTGAAGAATAGGATGGTGGGTTATTACTGTGAGCTTTTTTGTATTGTAAATAATTCATGAATTCTTTGTACATTGGATATCCAGTGTTAATTCCCGATGTGCTTGTGTATGCCCGTGCAATGTTTGAAGCTATTAGCTAACAGTTTCCTATTTGGGCCAAGATATTATTTCTTCCCATGGGTGCTTTTCCTCTTCCTCTTCCTCTATTAGAGGAAGAATTTCTAGATGATCGCATCACTCCTGTTATTAATAGGCAAAGAGTTAATAACTTAAATATTCTCTAGTAAGAAAATAAGAAAGACTATTATCTGTTCCCTTTTTATAATGTATTTCAAAATCAAAAGGTGTTAACAAAGATTACCATCTTGCAAATATTTGTTTTGAAACATGATGTTTTACATCTTTATTAAAGATATATTTCGCTGCTTGACAATCAGTTTTTATGATAAATTTTTGATTATATAAATCTCCTTGGAATTTTAAAACACTTTTAACTATATCCAAAATTTCTTAGCTATAATAGCATAATTTTTTTGAATATTATTACATTTTTTAAAATACAATTGTATAAGGTATTCTTGTTTTTCATTAGGACAAATTTGCTTTGAAATTTCCCCGTAGCCAATATTAGAGGCATTTGTTTCCATTATCTTCTGCCAATTTGTATTGGCTAATGTGAGGCACGGTATGTATTAACCTTTGTCTTATTGTTTTTGACTACTTTAGTATGATCACAATCCAAGCTTTAGAATTTTTTCTAAGTCTATCATACAATATAGCTGTGTCTTTAGCCAGATCTTTTATGAAAGGAGAGATATAATTTAAACTCCCCAAAAATAGTTGGAGCTGAATTTTATCAATAATAAAATCAGGGAATTTTGATGCAAACTCAATACTTCTTTGGATGGGAATAATTTTTCCTTTTTCAATATTATGGCCTAAGAATCTAACTTTTGTTTGGAAAATATGCATTTCTGGTCTATATATAACCAATCATTTTGAATAATAATTTTCTTAAATAGATCAAGATGTTTAAAATGCATTTCTATGGTTTTTGAAAATACCAAAATATCATCTATATATACAATGATAAAAATGCCAAAGCACTTAAAAATATTATTTATAATTTTTTTGAAATTCCAAAGGAGCATTTTGAATCCAAAAGGCATAACATTTCATTCATATTGTCTCATTGGAATGTTAAAGGATCTTATATTTATCTTCTTCATGAATTTGAATTTGTCAATAACCTGATTTTAAATCAAAATTTGAAAATATGATAGCTTCATGAAGTCGATCCAATAAATCTTTTTTTATTGGGAATAGGATATCTGATCCACTTTAAAAGTTTATTTAACGGTTTATAATTTATGAAAATTCTGGTTCTCCTCTCTCTTGTTCTGCTTGTTTATTAACATAAAAAACAGTATAGGGCCATGGAGATTTTGAGGGTCTTATTTAACTGTTTTGGTGAAGAATATCAATCTTCTTTTACATAAATTAAGATATTCCGAACTCATTTGGCATGGTCTTGCCTTAGTGAGAATATTATCTTCAATAAATTCTTCTTCATAAGGAAGACTCACCACATATTTCTTCCTTTCCCAAAACACAATTGGGTGGTCTCCACATATTTGTAGAGAGAATTGATTCTTTAAAATGTCAATCTTTCCTTGGATTTTTGAATTTTGTAAAGTCTCTTCAATTGTAAGACTATAAATCTCATTTTAAAGAAAATTATTTTTTTTATTTTTTAAAGATATCATATCTTTAACCTCATTAACGAATATTGAAAATGGTTGAGATATAAAAGCTATTCTTATTTTTCTTCCTTCGAAAGTACCAGTTATTCTGGTGTCATCCATTGAAGTTATAGGATATATATGCTAGAAAAAAGGCATTCCTAGAATGATTTCGTTAGAAATGATTTTTTAATTAAAACAAAGTTTTGAGGCATACATATATTATTTGTACATATATATGCTTTAGGAATTTTATATTTAATATCCATTTATGACCACAAGCATTACGATGACTATGTGTAGTCTTTTAAAATATCCTGATAGAATTAATCCTTCTTGAATGCAATTTAAATCATCTCCACTATCAATTAGAGCAATACAATCCTTTTTAGGTTATAATCAATTAAAAGAGTAATTTTCGTTTAAGGTTTATAAGCTTTAATTAGCTCAATATTTTCTAAAAATAAATTCTTATTATCAATAGACTCACTAGGGATGTTAGGAAGATTACTCTCTGGAACACCAGAAGGATCATCTTTAGCTATCGTTATTTCTATCTAAGTAATTCTTTCATCAAGAATCATATTATGGATTTTGAGAAAAGATATTTCTTTTTTTAGATTATTAATCTCCTCAACCAAGTATTGGATTGTAGTAGGAATATGATTCCTTTGAGACCTCAGTTTTAGTCGTCTTCTTACCTCTGCCATGGTATAAGCATTATTATGAGCAGGATTTTTTTTTATGAATTCTAGTATTACTAGTAGAGCTGCTTGTATTACCAATTTTGTCGATAATTTGAGACCTTAATATTGGGTCATCAACATCCTAAACATTTTTACCCAATTGTCATTACTTATAACATTGATGTTTAAGTCCTTGAACTGAGAATATAACTGAATAGAATTCATCCTTATCTTTATCATAAGGTTGGCCAATCTGGCAAGACGTACATTCTTCCTCAGATGAGGACATCTAGTCTTCTTCATGAAGAACTTTAGGTCTTAACTAGAAGATGATCCCTCTCTGTCACTATTATTAGGGCTTCAATTTTCTGAAAAGGAATTGAGGAGGATTTTACATATAGAATCCATAATATTATCCTCTAGATCAAGACTATTAATCTTATCCTTGACCTTGCAGTCTCTTACATAATGGACAACTCTTCCACGTTTGTGGTAGTCATTTGATTTATTATTCTAATAAAACTTCTTTCTATAATCCCTTTTCCTTTTTTCACATTTGTCTAACGTTTCTTTTTCTTGTACTACCGATGAGGCTTTTCTTTATAATTTCTTTTTCCCTTATATCTATTAGACTTTCTAGAGGATTCAGGCATATCAATTCCAAACTGTTCACAAATTTCCCCTAATTGTTATTTTTTGTTTAAATGATATCTTTTAATTTGTTGATTTAACTTGATCTCGTTACATAAAGAGAGACCTTCTTCAGTACATACACTTCTAATTATAAGTATAGTCATCATAATTAATACTTACTACATCTCCTAGAAGGACTTTTTTTAATCTTTTCTGCAAATAACGTTGGAAGCCCATCTATAAATTTGGATTTCTAGTGACAGTTATTACTCTCTTGTAATTCCATAACCCTTGATAGAAAAACATCCTTGTAACTCTAAAAGGAATAAGGATTTAGCATATGAGGTTTTGGGGCATAGTCTTAATTGTTTCACTATTATCTGATCATCTTCCAGAAAAATATTTTATAATGGTTAGAACTAGACTGTAGAACATTTTAATTATTCNCTCACCTGCCCTCCTCATCCTCCTCCTCCTCCCTCCTCCTCCTCCTCCCCTCCTACCTCAGCCTCACTCCGCCTCCCGGTCCATCCTCCTCCTCCCTCCTCCTCCTGCCTCCCCTCCTCAGCCTCCTCATCCTCCTCCTCCTCCTCCTCCTCCTCATCCTCCTCCTTCCTCGCTCCTTCCTCCTCCTCCTCCCTCTCCTCCTCCTCCTCTCGCTCCTCCTCCTCCCTCCTCCTCCCTCTCCTCTCCTCCTACCTCCTCCCTCCCCTCCTCATCCGCCTCCTCCCTCCCCTCCTCCTCCTCCTCCTCCTCCTCCTCCCCGCCTCCTCCTCTCCCCTCCTCCGCCTCCTCCTTCCCTCCATCCTCCTCCTCACTCCTCCTCCTCCTCCTCCTCCTCCTCTCCCCCTCCTCCTCCTCCTCCTCCTCCTCCTCATCCTCCGCTCTCCTCCTCCCTCCTCACCCCTCCTACCTCCTCCTCCTCCTCCTCCTCCTCTCCTCCTCCTCCTCCTTCCATCCTCTCCTCCTCCCTCCGCCTCTCACTCCTCCTCTCCTCCGCTCCTCCTCTCCCCTACTCCTCTATCCTCCTCCTCATCCTCCTCCTCCTCCTCCTCCTCCTCCCCCTCCTCCTCCTCCTCCTCCTCCTCCTCCTCCTCCTCCTCCTCCTCCATCCTCCTCCTCACTCTCCTCCTCCATCACTCCCCTCCTCCATCTCCTCCCTCCTCCTCCTCCTCCTCCTCCTCCTCCTCTCCCTCCTCCTACCGCCTCCTCCTCCTCCGCTCCTACTCCTCCTACTAGCCTCCTCCTCCTATCCATCCGCGCTCCTCCTCCTCTCCTCCTCCTCCTCCGCCCTCCTCCTCGCCTCCACTCCGCCTCACCCCTCCTCCTCCTCTCACTCCTCCTCCTCCTCTCCTCCTCCCGCTCCTCCTCATACTCCTCACTCCCTCCTCCGCCTACCGTCTCCTCCTCCTCCGCTCCGTTCCACCTCCTCATCCTCCTCCTCCTCCTCCTGCCCTACTCCTCCTCCTACTACTACCCTCTCCTACCTCCTACTCCTCCCTCCTCATCCTCCTCCTCCTCCTCATCCTCCTCCTCCTCACCTCCTCCTCCTCCATCCTCCTCCTCCTCATCCTCCTCCTCCTCGCCTCCGCCTCCCCTCATCCTCCTGCCTCCTCCGCTCCTCCTCCTCCTCCTCCCTCCTCCTCCTCCTCCTCCCTCCTCCTCCTCCCCTCCTCCTCCATCTACTCCTCCTCCCCCTCCTCCTCTCCCCTCCTCCTCATCCTCGCCTCCCTCCTCCTACCCCTACCTCCTCCTCCCTCCCTCCCCTCCTCCTCCGCCTCCATCCTCCTCCCTCCTCCTCGCCCCTCCTCGCTTCCTCCCTCCTCCTCCTCTCCGCCACGCCTCCCTCCGCCTCCGCAGCATCCGCCGCCGCAGCACTCCCCCCGCCCCTCCTCCTCCTCCTCAGCCGCCGCCGCCTCCGCCGCCGCCCCCTCCGCCGCCGCCTCCGCCTCCCCCAGCGCCGCCGCCGCCGCTCCTCCTCCCCTCGCGCAGCCTCCGCCGCCTCCGCCTCCGCCGCCATCCTCCTCCGCCTCCCTCGCCTCCCGCCTGCTCCGCCGCCACCGCCGCCGCCTCCCGCCTCCTCCTCCTCCGCCTCATCAGCCCCGCTCCGATCCTCCGCCCTCCTCCTCATCACCTCGCTCCCTCCTCGACCTCCTCCCCTCCTCCTCCCCTCCTCCTTCCTCCTCCCCCTCCTCCTCTCCTCCTCCCCCTCCCCTCCTCATCCCCATCCTCCTCCTCCCTCATCCTCCTCTCCTCCTCACTCATCCCCTCTCCTCCTCCCCCCCCCCCCTCATCTCCTCCTCTCCTCCTACCTCCTACTACTCCTCTAGCCTCCTCCTCCTCCTCCTACACTCCTCCCCTCCTCCTACCTCGTCACTCATCCTCTACCTCCTCCCCCTCCTCCTCCGTCATCCATCCCCATCCTCCGCACCGCCCTACACCACGACCCTACTCATCCTCCCTCCTCCGCCTCCCTCCTCCTCATCCTCCTCCCTCCTCCTCCTCCTCCTCCTCCTCACTACTCCATCCCTCTCCTCCTCCGCATCCTCATCCTCCTCCCCTCCTGCCTCCTCCTCCTCTCCCTCCTCGACTACTCCCCCTCCTCCTTCGACTCCGCATCCTCCTATCTCCTCCTACTCCTCACCTACTCCTCAGCGTCCTCCTCCGACCCTCCCCCCCCTCCTCATCCTCCTACCATCACTCTCCTCTACTCCTCCCTCCGTCATCCCTCCTCCGCTGTGCTGCTTCTTCGCCCAGTGACGCGTTCATTGTTGCCGGCAACCGAGGATGGCGGTGGTCGTCGCACATCCATACCACCCTTCATGGGTAGCGAGTTGCATTCGCATTACCCTTATGACTGGATTTCGTTTTCCAGTGGACTGAAGATTATGAAAAGGGTGGCTTGCCTCGGTTGATTTCTGACACCACTCCAAGATGGATCAAGGTAGGTGCTCCTATTGAGAAGAGGGATTTGAGTGTCACTGCTCAATTCTGGTTTGGCTTTATCAACATCATTATTATGCCATCCCAAAACAAGTCTATTATCAGCCATCCTAAAGCGGCATGCCTATGGTTCATCATATCTAGTAGGCGCATCGACCTAGGACTTCTGATTTTACAAGATATTACTATGAGGTCCAAGGAGAGACAAACTTCTATGCCTTTTTTAGTATTGATCACTGAGCTGTGCTGGTGTGCTGGGGTGGCCCTGGATGCTGTGAGACATTCATAATATTGAGGCTTACACACGAGAAGAGGCTAACAGAAGGAGAGCAACTTCTTCATATACTTCTCCGGAGGTTGATATTGACTCTTTACCTACATATGTATCTTTTCCTACTCTGGCCTTTGGGACTTGAAGTACATCAATTCCTTTCTCTTCTTTGCAGGGCTCAAGTACTTCATCTTCTTTGCAGCCTATAAAGATTACGCAGGCCATGATCCTAAAAAATGGAGCATATAGGTCAATTAGTTGATGCACCGGCGTCCCGAATGATAATCCGCCCCAAGGATGGTAAATAGTGTAATACTTTTTGTACTTACCCATTACGATTTCTTTTGATGAGTTGACTGAATAAGTAATAGTTTGTTAGGGCAAATAGGGTAAAGCCTCCAAGATTACGACTTTGAAAGCCAAGGTTGCATATTTGAGCGAAAAAGGTATTTATTTTATTTATTATCGAAATCAAAGTCATATACTGCACCTACATTAGTAAAAGCTTGCACATGATCTCGACGCACCCCAACAAGATTTAGAGATTCCTTTGGCTACAATTAGAGAATGACAAAATAGGGCTACGACTGTTGATGAGTCAGATGCTAAGATCGATAAGGTGCAGATAGAGGTATAAGAGAAGAGCATATATGTGGATCTTCATGACCTTAGGGAGGCTTAGGATGTTGCATTTGGAGACCAGACTGAGAGTTAGAAGAGAATGATAGATACCGTGGTACATGCATCGCAATGGTAGGCTAGCACACCAAACCCTTTTCTGGCCTTAAGTCGTGAAGCTTAAATTGCTAGGATACGTCAGGTCCACTGAGAGCCCAAGTCCAACTGATAGCACTGGTCATTTCTATTCCTCGACGATTGAGTGACTTGCTTAGAGAGGATACCCTCTTTACCTCCCTATATGTCTTTATTGAATTAACTTTGTGATATTTCTATTTCATTTGCATTGGGAGGACAAATACTTTTTCTTTATGGTGGTGGATGCCTCACCTTTTTTATCCTTTTTATGTGCTATTATACTCTTTATTATATATTATAGTAATAGATAGTATATATATATATATCTATATATAATTATATCTCTAGGGTGCTGGAGTATGTCTCTGGGCTCTATCTCTCATGGTAGGGTCTGTTTAAACACTTGGTTTTTGGTACTCACTACTCTTTGTCGCTGTTTAGTTCTTGCATGCTTTATTTTTTAAAATTGAAAACTATTTGACCCGTCTGATATGTTTTTTTAATTCTTTCCCTCCACCTCATGAATGTACTTGAATGTGGCTGTTCTTAGGCAAAATTAAGTCTCGATTTGATCAATACCAATGACTTTGATAGTTCTTGCAACAAAACAAACATGAATATGCGACTACAACGAGGATAAATAAAGCTGCATAGACAATATGTGAACTATTTTCTTCTCCTTGGGATAAGACAATTACCAAATTGAGCTTTTTGAAATGAACATCGCACACCTGAAAAAGTGTGAAGTCTTGTCTGACTTTAGTGTCAATGCCTTGTGTAATGAGCCTATTGTGAACTATGAATAATGACACTGAGAATTTGCCCCATTATGCTGATTGAATATGCTGTGAACTCATGATGTGATCATAGGCACCGTTGAAAGAGTGTGAACCAATTTGACATATATCTCATTTGTGACATACCTTGTGAGTGAGCGAACCTCTTTTGAAAACCATGTGAGCGTTACATTTCTTTGGATGAAACATTATGAAAACATGACTTCTCTTAATCCTTTACTTATAATGCTCTTGATTTATGGTTGATTGAATAACCAACTTAAGCTAAAGGTGTGGTAAAAAGAGAAGGCAAGTATAAAAGTGCAGGAAAAGTCTCCCCTAACCCATGGTGTTGAGAAAAAGGGAACCCATCCATAAAAAAAGAAAGATAAAAAGATAAGAAAAGAATGAAAAAAATAAAGTCATGGCGTAAAGTTATGAAAATACAAAAAGAAATGGGGTTCTTTTAAACAATCCATGGAAAGTTAATAAATGGATGACTTATGAGTTGATGAGAAAATTATTACAAAAGGATAACAGCCACTGAGCCTAAATGACCATACCTATACATTCATCCCCGTTACAAGCCAAGAAAACATATTTTTGATCTCTAGTGAGCTGAAACGAAGGTTGATTGAAAAAATATGTGTAAACCTATAGTTATTCATGCATCGTGTTCATCTTTGTGAGTGTGAGCATTGAAATTGATTCTTAAACTTTAAATGGTGAACCATTGTGTGCTACAATCAAATTATTTTTTCTGTGAGGGCATTTGATAACTTTTGTTGAGCTTGAACTTGTATATGAAGCAAGTATCGTGAGCTTGAAATTTTTTGATAATGGTGTGTGACAACTTGAATCTTTGAGTCCACATTTGATTCTAGCATGAGTAAGTTGAGTCTTGTTGTGTGCATTCATGATTGACTCTTGTGTAGCACTGTTTGATACAAACTTTTTGAACTGTTGAACTTGAGTTTTCCTTGAGGAGAAACAAAAGTTTAAGTTGGGGGTGGGGTTGTTGAGCCCACAATTTGGACTCATTTAGGGATATATTTTGATAGGTTTAGTGTTCTCAAATGCATATTTTGTCTCTAAAACTGATAAAATACCTTGAGTTTCAGGTATTTATCTTAGAGAGAAAAACATGGAGACAATCGTGAAAAAGGATCAAAAGTAGTTGAAAGAACGAAGAAATGAAGTTGTGAGGATTGCCGAACCTGTTTGGCATATCGACAAAAGATCTCATCCTCACCTTTTGTTCGAGTGAGATGGGCCCTGCATTAAAGGATGTAATCAGTGTTGAAGAGGAGAAGTCAACGTGTTGCCGAGCAGTTCTGTAATGAAGTACTTTATCGTCCAATTATCCAAAACTCTAATGCAAGACGACGATAAATATACCAAAGGGCGGATGGCCAAGTTGCTCGGCAATCCCAGCTAACTGGTTCGTGTGATCCTTCACAACATAAATTTTTGAAAACTATAAATACATATTAATATTCTTAGCTTTGTATCAAATTTTGTAGTTTTGAATAGTAATTTCAGACTTAGCTTTTATTTTGAGTTTTTGAGAGCTTGTCGGAAACTTTTCTCTTGAACAGTCGAGATTTGAAAATTTTCTCCTTGAAGAAATTTGAAGTGGGTGTTGGAAATTATTCATCCTAGACTCATATAAAGTGAATATAAATCATTCCAGTTGATGTTTCTTGATTTAGTATCATTTTTTTTTCTATCTCTAGCTAAAACCCCCAACTCTTGGGGCATAATTTTGTCAATATGAGTTAAATCTATTGTTGTGTGTTGCTTATTGTTAGTAAATTCGTTGTTTAAATATGATTTCATTTAGCAGTTGTGTTTGAACTAAATGAGGTTGTAGTGGCACATTCGACTTTACCTAGCATTTTTGTCTTGTTTGAGAGAGAGTATTTAAAGCTTAGACTACTAAATTCATAGCCGGTGGTTATTAGTTCCTCATGGGTTCAGGTCGACAGTGAATCCTAGTCCCTCTTCCACACTTTCATCTTAAGAGAGTGATTGGGCTAAGGCAGAGGCTGTGCTTAAAGGCTGCAACACGATGTTCGAGAGAAACTTAGTTGATTCAGGGTAAGTTAATCGAGATCGAATTTACCTCCACTAAAGTCTAGCCTAGTTAAAGATATTCAACAATGTACTATCAATAGCAATTACCCTACAATGTTTTTTATCTCATATTCGGGTCACATCCCAAGAGTACCATTTCCCCATTAGTTTCTCTAGTTTTTACTTGTTTTAGTTGTGAATTGGACTGTAGACCCTCGATTGTTAATTCACACTTGTGTTACCCCCTCTAATTTACTATGTTTTCTTTCAATAATTTCTTGTAGCTATGACTAGCAGTGGATGATTTGTACTTAGCTGAAATACTCTAAAAACCACTCCCTGTGGGAGATGTCCCAACCCTTGGTTCAGTTATATACTGATTCATGATAGTCGATACTTAGTACTTGATGAAGTGTCTTTGATGACGTCGATGAGTTTGCCCGTACTTTCCAATCAACCTTTGCTTCAGCTTACTTAAGATCAAAAAGGGTTTTTTACAACTTATAATGGGGATGAGTGTAAATGTATGGTCATTTAGGCTCAATAAATTTTATCCTAATGAAATATGGTGCGAACAACACTTACTTTCATTTTCTTCATAATTTCCAATCGTGCTCATAAGTCCCCCATTATTCACTTTCCATGGATCGTTGGAAACCCTATTTTTTTGCACTTTCACAATTTATTCATCAACTTTTCATTCCTTTTTCTTTTTCTCTTTGTCATACCTTTTTTTTTTCTAGTGTAAAAATCTTGGGTAAAGGAGGACCTCTTTGCATTTATTGATTTACCTTTTCTTTTCACCACACCCCCAACTTAGACTTTTAGCCTAAGTTGACTATTCAAACAAACCACAAATTATGAGAGTTTTGGGTAATAGATCAAGAAATGTTACATTGTCATCAAGAAAAAGTTTATTCCAAGAAAATATTAAGTCTCAAAGGGTTTCAAGCAAGGTTCACACACTAAAAAGACTTACCACAAAAGTGGTATAATGTTTATATTCTTCAAAGTTGCCTAAAATTATATCAGGAAATTGCATCATTTAGTCAACCGGACAAATGGGAAAAATTCTCAGTCTCATCATGCGTGGTTCACATTAAGCTTATAACAATAGACATTGACACCAATGACAAATAAGATTTCACACTTCCTCTAGTGTGCAACGTTCATCACAGGAGACTCATTCGATAATTAAGTAGTTACATTGAGATGCAAAAAGTTCACATATTTCCTGTGCAACTTCATTTGGCCTCATCGTAAATAATCTTTCATGTTTGTTCGATTGATAGAACTATTCAAGTCATCACAAACAAGAGGTGGATTTTTTTTAAAGGGTCAAAATCATTTAAAATTAAAATAGGAGACACAAGATTAACCAACCACAAAAACAATTATAAAACTCAATTTTAGGTCAAAACCCAAATACATAAACAAAACCATAGTCACAAAAGGTTTGCCTCACTCCACCACAAAATAAAAATTATTTTTCCTCCAATGTAAATATCCAAAAGTCAAAGTAAAGTAAGAGATAGAGAGGGGTAATAGGAGATCCTGTCTGCACAGTCGCTCTATTTGTCAGGGCATCAGTGCTCGTTGCATCATTTTGGACTTCGACATCAGTTCCATGGGTCTCTTCAGAAGAAACATAAGGAAAAGACACAGTAGGAGCTGCCAAGGGTCAGTTCACCAAAAAGGTATCTGTAGCTTCATAGAGTCCCCGGGACTAGGAAAGGTGGTAACCGACCTGTTAGGAGTCGTTTTGAGCAACAGATTTATTCTGGAAAAAACTGGCAGAGGTGAAGAGCCACGACGTACTCGTCACACGGCACTACGACCTTCGTGATGTGTCTTTTCAAAACACTTCGAATCTTAAATGGTAACTGAAAATCGACTCTCTGAACGTCGTACGAGTGGCAGGACAGTGGATGCCTTCGCAGGCTGCGACGGCCCGTCACGCCACCCTTAAAACAAGTCGCTGTGGCGGCACGACTGACAGCAGGACGGAACCGGCGCAGTCGCGACTGCCCGTCACGGGCTACGCAATCCCCGTCCGGGTTCGGATTTCTTTACACGTTTTAAAGGACGTGTTTTGACTATGCCTCTTAAATTATAAGTTAGAGGGTTATGTTAATAAATCTAATTCTTGGTGGTTAAAAGAGTACCCTTAAGTTATTATTGGTTTTATTATTGCAATCTTTCATTCTTCATTATATATTACTTAGGGTAAAAAGAAAGGGTTGAATAAAACAAAACCAAAAGAAACAAAACAGAAAGAGAGGAGAAACGAACGGTAGATGAGAGAAAACGAAAGATGGATAGCATATTTTGAGAAGATAGCTTGTTGATTTCCAATTCTTCGTGGGAGTAGTGTTAGGGTTTCTCTTACAATATTCGTAGTAAACTCTTATAGTGAATATATGTATTGAAAGTTTGACTCCCTCTATCTGCTTAATTGTATGCTTGCATGATTATGAATATGAAATTGTGGATTGAATTAAAACAAGGCTGATGACGCTATTGAATCCCAATCTTGAAAGAACCCTAATTTCACTTGATATATTCTATCAGATAATGAGAATGCCTTAGTATGAAAGAAGGCTTGATAAATTTATATAATGAGAAGATGATGCCTTAGTTACAGAAGGCTTGATGAATTAGGGGATCGGGTGCCACGTTCCGGTACCAGTATAGGAATGAAATAGGATCATCGGGTGCCACGTTCCGGTACCTACCAAAATAGAATGAATATGAGGATCGGAGTGTCCATCGTTCCGACACAGGATAGAAATATGGTCGGGTTCCACGTCCGGTACCAGGAAGAATAATATGAGGATCGGAGTGGTCACGTTCGACACCCAAGTGAAATATGGATCGGGGTGCCACGTTCGCGTTTACCTAAGTAGAATAGGATCGGAGTGCCACGTTCCGGCCACCAGGATATAAATAGAGGATCGAGTGTCTCGTACGAACACAAGCAGGAAGAAAGATAAATGAATCTTGAAGATATGAATATACTCAATCTTATGACTTAATTCCCCAATAAGTAATGGTATGAGGCTTGATTCCTCATGTGTGAACTCGGTTGTAGTTATTGATGAATTCCCCAATGTTGTTGATTGCTACATGTTGAGTATTGGTATTGATTTACATATTTATTGATATATACTGTTCCCTATTTTGAGTTGGCCGATGATACCTACTCAGTACGTGTGTTTGTACTGACGCACCCCCCTACGTTTCAAATGGGTTTCCTCTTGTTATTTGGTAAGCATCACGTTCCGTCAACTTCAACTCAACAGTAGATCTAGCCAGTCTTCACTTCATCGGAAATTCAGGTGAGCTAATGCGTCTAGCTTGGACTTGGTCTATCTTCTTTCAAGCTTGAGCTCTGCACTTCCGGCATGGACTATCTTAGTTAGTTGTTCTCAGAATACTCTAGTTTAGTAATTTTATCATAGATGTTCGTTGTGAGATGACTTCACCAATTTTGGGATAAATATAAAATTTGGTTTTTTAAAAATTTTTTTTGGGGGGGGGATTGTGTTTATTAATGATTTTAAGTCCTTCCGCATTATTTCTGTTTATATATCTGAAATGTTAATGTTTAGATGGGTGGTTCGCTCACATAGGATGGTACAATGTGGGTGCAGTCGCTTCCTGATTTGGGTCGTACCAAACTTGTATCACGAGCATTAGTTTCAGTGGTCTCATCACACAAGAACAGGTCTAGTAGAGTCTTAAGGAACGGTAGTGTGACTCCTTTACTTTTTCCTTGAGATGCTCTAGACTTTAGGAAAATTTCAACTCTTTCATTCTTCTTTCTTGCTACCTGCTACTTGAGTCCAATTGGTATCTGACCATCTTCACTCTATTTCTCAATGGTTAAACTAGAGCAACGACCGCACCAGCAGCAACAACGGGAACAAGAAACGATGAGCCACCACTGGGCTGTAGCTCGAGGAAGAGCACGGCAAAGCCGTGGGAGAGGTCGTGGAAGGAACGTCCCTCTAGAGGAATAGGTGACAATGTCAACTTCCCATCGATACTAGGGCGGTGACTCCTCCAGCCGACCGATGAGGTGATAAGGAGGTGGAGGGGAAGGGAGAATGACAAGGCAGAATGATGAAATGCACCAACCACCCCAGAGATGATCCACCCCAAGTACTTGCTTATCTAGTGGGTTTCCGATCAGGTCAAGCACCTCCAGTGGTTTCTTGCACCAACAACCCTCCGGTTTCAGAGGTACGACATGCTCTACGATGGCTCCCCTCATGGATGCTCATTGGAATAGGTGCCCATTTCCACGTTTGACTACTGGGCCTATATTGACACCTGATCAGCAATGAACTTTTCGTAAGTTCTTGAAATGAAACTCCAGTCTTTTAAGGCGCAGATCCAAGGATTCCTACGATTTTCTTCTGGTTGATTGTCGATGAGCTACTACACAATATGGGATAGTAGAACGGTTTGGCGTTGATGTTCGTGAGCTATCATTTCAAGGGACGCCAATGTGTGGCGGTCACATGTTTTTATGTCACCACAGAGGCACCACCTATGACTGGGATCTCTCTACTCTGTTTATGGAGAGTATATCCGGCAAGGACTTGAGATATAGAAAAAGGGACTAGTTCTTGAGCTAGAGCAGGAGGATGACAGTAAACCGTATGAGGCTAAATTTCGCTGGTGCACTAATCCAGATACTCCCCCCAACTTTGTTTCAGTCCACAAGAACGGAATTCGCCATTTTGTGAAGGGGTTTGGTCAGATTGCGGATTCGCCTTACAAGTTCGGCTACGGCACTCCGTCCAAGAGGTGGTGACTTTGTTGATAGAGGTGGAAGGAGTGAAGCAGACTACTTCACACGACGTGCGACATCGAAAAGTTTCGAAGGGGGCGAGTTTAATGGTTCTCATCTAGAGGACATAGCTCTGAGGTTACTTTACTCAAGGCGACCAATCAGTCTTTCACTACAGACTGTAGTTGGGGTCCACCTCAGAACGTTCAACACTACTCCGTAGACCCTATGCATGACCCCGAGAGTGTTTATGGTGTGGGAGGTTGGACACATCAAGAGGTTATGGTCCCAAACCGAGTTACAGAACCCCACTATCTAGAGGTCGAGGTGGTCTTGTAGAGGCCGCTTTTCTGAGGCCGTGGTGGTCGAGGTAATGGTGGTCATCACACGACGGCAGAGGTCAGGGCAAAATGGGCCACTACTACGCAACATGGTAGGGGCAATGGCAGACCAACGATAGGGCCCTTGTTTCCGCTTTCCCTGGGAGATCTAAGCGGAGGCGTCTATGCTGTTAGCACGGTAATCTTCGTTTGTGATTGCATCATGGCATCTGTATTATTTGACCCTGTCTCCGACGTTTCATATGTATCTTCATCATTTGCTAATGGTCAAAATTGCATTTGTGAATTACTTGACAGCCTATCGTGTTTCTACAAAACCGGTGGTTGGATCTTGGTAGTTGAAAAGGTACATATTACTTGTTGGTGAACTTGTGGGGAGCACACTTATGTATAGTTGGTTATTTTAGAAATGGGTGACTTTGATGTAATTCTGGGTTAATGACTTGGCTTTCCCAAATTTTTGTTGCGATCTTGTATTTGTATGCAAAAACTGTGAACATTGGGCCAAGCCTGGGATTGATCCGTTAGTGTGGGAGGGTGACTACACTTCCAATCCTGTGCGTAGCATTCATGTCTTCTTCGTGCTCAGAAAATGGTTGTAAAGGTGGCTGAGCTTTCTTGGCAAGCATCTCAAGGATGACACTACCGCAATTACCTCGTTGAGGTCGGTTTCGGTGGTCCGTGAGTTTTCCTGATGTTTCCCCCTGCAGCCTTCCTGGTATGCCACCCGAGAGGGATATTGACTTCTGTAATCGAGCTGAACCGTCACACGGACGCCCCTTTTATAAACCCATCTATACCCCCGTAAGAAATGGCTCCTGCGGAGTAAGAGATTAAGGCCTCAACTGCAAGATTGTTGAGCAAGGGCCTCATTAGCAAGTGCATCTCCTTGTGGTGCCCCGGTTTTTGTTTGTAAATACGAAAGAGGGAGCTTTCGATGTGTCATAGACTAACCGACAGTTGAACAAGGTTAACTATAAACAATTATCCTCTCCCGCATTGAATGACTTATATTCGTCAATTACAAGGTGCTTGTTCTCTCTAGATTGACTGATCCGTTATCATCAATTGAAATACGGGGCACCGATTGTACCAAGACTTTTCTTTTAGAACAGTATGGGCATTACGAATTTGTAGGGATGTCTTTTGGTCTACGAACGCCCCTGCTGCATTCATGAGCTTGATGAACGGAATTTAAGCCAATAAATGTATTGACCTCTTCGTGCTCGTTATTTATAGATGATATACTGTTTACTCCAAGAGTATAAGGAACTAGGAGCATTTTGAGAATGGTCTTGGAAACGTGATGGAGAAAAGCTTTAATGCAATCTCTAAGTGCGAGTTTTTGGCTAGCATGCGGTGTCCTTCTTGGGGACGTGGTTTCGAAGAATGGGGTGGACGGTAGATCCTTCTAAGATCGAAGGAGTGAAAGAATTGGGTAGACCTACTAATGTGTCGAGATACGAGCTTATGTTGGTTAGCTATCTACTAACCCGCCGATGTTCAAGGGATTCTCTTCTATGCTTCCCACTGACGAATTGACTAAGCAAAATGTTCCATTTGTATGGTCGGATGAAGTGTGAGGAAATCTTTCAAAAGCTCAGACGCTGGTGTTTGGGACTTACTGGCAAAAACAATTCTCACCCCGTTGCGGTAGAGGGTGAACTTCATCATTGTTTATTGTGATGCATCCTATTCGGGTTTGTGTGCCGTGGCTATGCAAGAGCAGACGTGATTGCTTATGCTCAAGACAATTAAAAGTGCATGAACAGTAACTATCCAACTCATGACTGGAATTTGGCCGCGGTAGTGTTTGCATTGAAGCAATGGAGACACTATTTATTGGGGTTAAATTGTGATGTCTATAACGGATCATCGTGGTCTACCTTATATGTCTTCACTCAGAGAGATTTGAATTTGAGACGAGGATGATGGATGAACTACTGAATGCACTACGACCTACATTTTGTGTATCATCCGGGGAAGGCTAATGTTGTTGGCAGACGCCTTGAGTAGAAAGGCGGAAGCATGGGAAGTCTAGCTCATTTGCAAGCCTCTAGACGCCATTGGCTAGAGCGGTTCAGACTCTTGCTAACGACTTGATGAGGTTGGAAATAGAATGTACGAACGGGAGGATTTGTTTTGGCTAGTTTGTCGTCAAGAATCTCTTTTCTGACAAGATTAAGGAAAACATTTTGATGATGAGAAACTAAGGCGAATCCGAGATAAAGTGTTGCGAGGAGAGGGCTAAAAAGCAACAATCGACGAGGAGGTGTTGAGGATTAAGGGAAGGTATGTGTACCGCCGCTTGATGATTTGATCAACACTATTCTGCAGAAGCCCATAGTGCAAGGTATCTATAACATCCGGTTGCCCCGAAGATGTAATCGGCGACTAAACACCACTTTGGTGGAGTAAGAATGAAGGCTCAATAATTGTTGACTTTATGCCAATTGTCCCAAACGTCAACAAGTAAATAGAACACCACGGCCCGAGAACACTTCCAAAGAATGCCCATTCCTGAATGGAAGTGGAGAGAATTGCAATGGACTTTGTGGTTGGTCTTCCACAGACACTAGGGGAAGTTTGATTCATTTGGGTAATTGTGGACAGATTGACTAATAGTCTGCCATTTCAATTCCGGTCAAGGTGACTTACAATCAGAGAAGTTAGAGCCCAACGTTACATCTCATAAAAGTTGTTTCGATTGCATGAGTTCCACTATCCATATATCAGAATAGAGGTACGCAGTTTTACTTCTAAGTTTTGGAACACATGCATGCAGAATTGGTACTAGGTTGGACTATTACCCGGCGTTCGAATCCGTCCTACCGATGGTCCAGTCTGAGCGAACGTTCAAGGTGTTGGAGGATATGCTTCGCCATCCGTGATCGAGTTTGGTGGCCATTGGGATAAGCTTTTTAACTTTGGCAGAGTTTTCCGTACAATATGCTATCACTCCAGTATTGAATATGGCTCCTTTGAAGCATTGTATGGGAGGAGGTTAGATCTCCCTGTGGTTTTTGGTTTGTGCATTCGAGGTTAGACCTGGGTAACCGATCTCTTGAAGGATTCGTTAGAAAAGGTTGAAGGGCATGCAAGAAAAGCTTCTAGCGGCGCAAAGTAACAAAAGGAGTAATGCAGAACCGGAAGGTTTAGAGACTTGGATTCATTGAAGTTGAACAGTCCTTTTCTTGTTTAAGGTTTTCAACCATGAAGGGGTGATGCGGTTTGGCAAAGAGGTAAGATAGTCCAAGGTATATTGGTACGCATTTTGAGGTACTAAAGCGAATAGGGGAGGGTTGCTTATGAATTAGCCTTGCCCCCAGGGCTGTCGCGGAGTGCATCGTTATTTCATGTGTCCATGTTGAAAGGTCCATGGGATGGAAATTACATATCCGTTGGGATTCAGTTTGCTTGATGAGAATGACTTGTCTATGATGAGGAGCCTGTTGCCATTTTCGATAGAGAAATTCCTCAAGTTTAGGTCAGGGAGATCGCATCTATCAAGGTTCAATGGAATAATCTGACCCGTTGAAGGAAGCACTTGGGAGAAGGGGCAGATATGCTAGACAGATACCCACATCGGTTACAGAATACAGGTATTCTTTTCGCCCTTGTTCCTTCTGTTGATCGTTTCGGGGACGAACATGGGTAAATTGGTATCTATTGTACGACCGTTTAGTCGTTTTGAAGCACGGATTTATTTCTGGAAAAATGGCAGAGGTGGAAGGAGGCCCAACGCTGACCGTCACAGGCACGACGGACAGTCGTGGATGTGTCTTTTCAAAACACTTAGAATCTGAAATTGGGTACTGAAATCGACTCCGCTGACGTGTGACGGATGCAAGAACGGACCGGTCGCAGTCGCGACGGCCCGTCACAGGCCATCCACATTAAACAAGTCTCTTGGCGCACGACGGACACAGGACGACCTTCGCAGGCGGCGCGGCCCGTCACGGGCTACGCAACATTCCCAGTCCGTTTCGGATTTCTTTACACGTTTTAAAGGACGTTTTGACTATTCCTTCCCTGCTTTAATTATAAAGTTAGAGGGTGTAATGTTAATAAGCTATTACTTGGGGGTTACAAGGAGTACCTTAAGTTAATTAGTGGGTTATTATTGCCATCTTTCATTCTTAATTATATAGTTAATTATGGTAAAAGAAGAGGTTGGCAAAAACAAACAAATAAAAGAACAGCACGAGAGGAGAACAACGAGTAGAGAGAGAGAACCGAAGAGGAGAGCACGGATTTTGGAGAAGATCGCTTGTTGATTCAATGCTTTCTTCGGTGGAGGTAGGTAATGGTTTCTCTTACGATATTCGAGTAAAACTCTTAATAGTGATGATATATTGATGTAGTCGTAAATCCCTCTATATGCTTAATTGTCTGCTTGCAATTATTAGGATTAATGAATTGTGATGAATTAACAAAGCACATTATGAAGCTATTGAATCCCAATCTTAAAGAACCTAATTCACTTGATATATTACATAATTGATAAGGAATGATGCCTTAGTTATCAAAAGGCTTGATAAATTATATAATGAGAATGATGATGCCTTAGTGTAAAAGAGGCTTGATGAATTAGGGGATCGGGTGCCACGTTCCGGCCCAGGATAGATGAATATGAGGATGGGTGCCACGTTCCTGTACCAGGATAGATGAATATAGAGGATCGGAGTGTCACGTTCCGACACCATGATGAATATGGGATCGGGTGCCACGTTTCCGTACCCGGAAGAATGACATCTGAGATCAGGGTGTCACGTTCCGACACCAGGAAGAATATGGATCGGGTGCCACGTTCCGGTACCTATGGATAGAATGAGATCGGGTTCACGTTCCGGCACCAGGAAGAAATAGAGGATCGATTGTCGCGTACCGACACAAGAGGAAGAAATATAATGAATCTTGAAAGATTAATGAATTATACTAATCTAATGAACTTAATTCCAATACGTATGGTATTGCTGCTTGAGTTCCCTCATCGTGTGAACCGGTTGTAGTTATGATGAATGCATGTTGTTATTGCTACATGTTGAGTATTGTAGTTGAATTTACATTATTATTATATAGACTGTTCCTATTTTGAGTTGGCCGCTTATACCTACTCAGTACGTGTGGTTGTACTGACCCCCCATACTTGCCATGTTTCCTCTTTTTTATTTGTGTAAATGCAGCAAACGGTCCGTCAACTTCACTCAATGTAGATTAGCCAGTCTTCACTTCATATCGGAATTCATGGTGAGCTAATGCGTCTAGCTTTGGACTGGGTCTTCTTCTTCAAGTTCTTGAATGCCTGGAAATTCCGGCTGGACTAGCTTTTTAGTTATTTTGTTCTTAGAGACTCCTATTTGAGTAATTTTGATCATAGATGTTTCTTGTATGATGACTTCCAGATTTTTGGGGATAATAATAATAGTATTTAATTGTTTTTATAATGAGTTTAAGTCTCCGCATTAGTTCTGTGATATATCTTGAAAGGGTAGGTTCGATGGGTTGGTTCGCTACAAGAGTAAATGTGGTGCCAGTCGCGTCCCTGATTTGGGTCGTGACAGAAGGAGTAGATCGTTCTCAGGGAGTAGTGTTCTTGTTATAAATAGTCCTTTTCCCTTGCCTTACCCTTTTCCAACAGATGTGGGTACTTCATTTTCTTTAACCGTGGATGCAACTACATCCTCATTTATTTTAAACCCTTTAGCCTTCGCTTGGGGTTGCATGTTTCTCCAACAACTTTTGATCTAGCCATGTCCAGAGAGCATTAAGAAAAGTTAGAAATCATTCAAACAATCAGCACATAAAATCAATTCACTGAGCTAGATCGGGCTCACCAAACGGAAAGGCTTTAATGTTTTAGCAAGTCGACGATTGCATGGGCCTTTCGGCAAATCCCCAACAATGTTTGCGAGCAAGGTCTAGTCTGCCAAAAGTTACATTGAAAAGAAGGCTCAGGGGTGCGGACAAATGGCGATAAAAAAGACTTTCGGCAAGTCGACAAGTGCAATCAGCGACCTCAAACTTCATGCTGAAAATTACAAAACCTAACATCACATAAAACACGAAATTAAAGGCACTATAAGGACCTTCAACGAACCACCATGTGGTTCAACGAGCTCAACCCACACAGCCAGATGACCCAACGTGCCTACTTTGATCCCAAAATCTCGAATTCTATCCCGCAACCCCCCCAAAAAAATTAAAACATGCACTAGTCAAATTAAGACTAGATCCATAACACCCATTACCCGATGATATTCAAACTTCTCCTAGTTATGCCAAATTTGGCCATTTAATAACTTTTAGCCTTAAGAATGATGTCATCCACTTAATCATTAGGAAAATTAAGTCATTTGACACATCTAGGGGTTAGTCAGACTTCACCCCACTGAACTAAACAATATGCAAGAACAACCCCATGAATTTAATTTATTTTAAGGTATACATTATGGGAGTAAAGGTATTATAGGCAAGATTATCGAATCTAAGACACACAATAAAATATTTTAACTCTATCAGAGAGACCAAACACACGACATTACAATAAAATCATTTGCATAAGAGTATAATTTTTCAAAAATTAACTCGGGGTTCAAAAACCAACCTTGAATGCCGATTAAAGTGAATTGAGATTGTAGGCGACAATATAACCCAAATTTGAGCACAAATACATTGACTAAAATACTCGAGAATATAGGAAATATATAAACTAAAGTATGAATTTGAGATTGGAAAGGTTAGTAAAGGAGGGGATATAAAAAAATCTGAAACTTTTAAATCCTTGACCTTAAAACCATCCAGTTATCGCCCAGTCAATGACATTAGTCATGCTCTCCGACCTACTCGATGAGAAACCGAGTTTCACATGAATTCTAATTATTGTGGTGGTTTAAACGACGGTTTACATAAAAAATGCTGGCCTAGATGGCGATTCACTAATAGCTTCTCGGGCTCACAGAATTTTATAGACTCTAACGTCACTTCGTCATGAGTCTAACGGCGGTTTGGGTTGGGCTCGCCAACCTCTTCACTGATTCATTGCGTGGGCCATTTTATCGTGAATGTGCACCTTCTAAACGCTTTCCACACTTTAACATCCAGAATTAACACATCGTTATATCTAATACAAAAATAAAACAGTAAGGGGTCTGGGTTGTCTCCCAAGTAGCGCCATAGTTAACATTGCAACACGACGCAAGTCCACCTTCAAATATCATTTTTAGGGTTGAACATAGTATCACTAGGAAAACCCCCTTGTTATCTCGGGTTTAGATGAGACGAACATGACCCATTTGGGTCTATAATTGCTTGATCGATATTGAATGGGAGGTACCAGTGTAACTAAGGGTCAACACATATTTTTTCATTTCATTCAAAATATTATCTGACCCCTCAACTTTATTGAGGATATGAGAGAGTATATCCTCAGACCGCCCACCTTCCGAATCCTTTGGCTTTTAGCGCTCATGAGGAGGCACGATTCTTTCCATTTTGATTTTGGTCTTTCCATTCCCGGTCATGACCAACCTTGGCTACCACCCTGCCTCTATTAATTTGAACGATAACCACCACCTTGCTTGGATAGGAAATTCACCTCTTCACTAAGGAAAGCTTCAAACATTGCCTCTTCATGATTAGCACACCCGAAACCCACAATATTGAGACTTTGAGCAGCAACTCCCATAACATTTTTCTACAAAATTTCAAGTTGTGTCATGATCTTGGACATACTTTTGTCCCTCTCTTGGTCTTTTTTCATCTGTTCCTTGGTCAATTTTAACGTGAGAGGGGATACATGGTTTTCGGGGCGTACCCATCCCAATTGCTTTCGATCATGCCATCCAATAGCTGAGCCGCTACTACATAAGGTTGCTGCATTAAAACTCTTAGAGAATTTTTGTCAGCAACACCCCTATTTATCGAGTGAAGGATGCGATAAAAGTACTGCAACCATACGTTGTCAAGAAAGCCATGAGTTGGGCATTGTAGCACCAACTTCTTGAATCACAACCAAGTCTCATGAATTGGCTCTCCTTCTAAATGCTTAAAGCTTTTGATGTTTTCTTGAAGAGTCATTATATTCAAAGGAGGGGAAAATTGCACAGTAAATTCGGTAACCAACTTCTCTCATGAAGTGATTCATTCACGTGGAAATTCAGCCAGCCAGTTGCATGCTTCTCCATCAAAGAAAATGGAACAACCTTAATCAGACCGATTCTTGGGAGATGTTCTTAAAGGATAACGGTCTACATACATACACGAAATTGCTAATAAGCTCATGGGGATCCACATTAGCCGAACCACTAAATTCCCTTTAGTTTCAAGAGTTGCGACATAGTAATGGTGATGTGGAACGCCACATTACCTTCGGCCGGAGGCAAGCGAATTACACCAATACCGCCCATGAGATGGGGGTCATTAGCATGAGGCTCATTTACATCGTAGATGTTTCCGATGTAATTTTGATGGCCTACTTGGCTTGCATTATTGATGTTCACACTCATACATCCTTAATTAACGCACAAACAAGCAAAGAAAAACTAAAAATTAAGTATAAGTATAACTAACAAGAACAAAATTCAACTTAATTTAAAAATTCTCAAATAACATCACAACATCACTCCCCAGCAGCGGTGCCATTTTGACTTCACATATCATGACATTACTTTTAACTAAAGTCATATAAAGCGTGAGCAGTAATTAACCCAAACAAGGGTCGGGATCGTTCCCGGGGGAGTGGTTTTGGAATCAACAACAAAGTATGAATATGTTCAAGTAAATCAATATTTAAAAACAAATGAAAACATGGTTTATATTATAGGGTGACACAAGTATCAAACATCAAAGGGCTTTTGTATTCTTCTATAACTAAAACAACTAATAACACAAAAATACGAATATAGAGATGAGATTCTTGGGTCGTGATAGGATTATGGGCTAAGGTAAAAGTTGGGTGATTGTAATTAATAGTTAATAGTGGTAAATCACTGAATAAGCTAGAACGTAGTGGGGGTGAAATCTCTCTATAGCAGTTTACCCCGAATAAAGTTGGGTTGTCTTGAACACCAATAAGAAACAATTAAGAACAATTGTTAATTTAGTCCATTCACTATCTCGAGCTTAATGTCTGGAAAAGGGTTTAGGATTCACTCTCCCGAGTTAAACCCATAAGAACCCAATAACAAAAGACCAATAATTCAGTAATTTTGGTTTTAAAACCCCTCTCTCAAGTAATCTGAAAACCCGAAGGTATTTTTGCATTTGCAACTACAACCCTTTATTAAGTCACAATTACTTAATGAAATCACTTTAAAACATCTCTACACTATCAATTTGCAATACCCATCAACCAAATCAATCTATAATCACACTTCACGAATTGGGGTTTTAGCTAGACATTATGAAAAGAAAGAAATCGCTACGAAATTGTGTTTCTATCTACTAGGGAAGATTAATATTGTCTTTAAAGAAGTCCAAGATAATTTTTCAACACTTACTTAGAATTTCTTGGAATTTGAAATCTTCAAAGCTAAGTAAATATTTTCTCTAAACTCAGTTCTTACTCTCAAACTTAAAAACTGAATAATAATTAAATATCTGATGGTAATTCAATAATCAACTAAGAATTTTTAAGAAATCTATTTATAGTCGCCAAAAATGTGCTCTAAAGTGCCATTTAGCGCAACAAGTCGAGATCACCGATTCACTCGAGAATCTCCTCTTTGATCAATTCCATTGTCATTTTGCATTGGCCTTAAGCATTCACTAGTTCTATGACTTTGGCCGATAAAGCACTACATAGTGGAAATGTTCTGCGATTCGATGACTGCTCTTATCTATCGCCAACTTTATTTTCTTATTCGGATCTTGACACACTGGAGCATTAGGCTAGACCATGACCATATGGTGACTTGCCAATGGTTTAGGCGATCCTCAGTCCTTCTTTTATTTATAACTTTATTTGCCTTGTTCTTTTTTTATCATTAGTGTTGATGCTTTATTCCTCAATCCAAATACCTTAAAATCTAGGATTTACATCAGTTATTGACACATAATATGCATTTGAGGATACCAAATATATTAAAATAAAGCCCTAAATGAGTCCAAATCATGGACTCATCAACTAGTGTTCTATGCCTTACTATTTCTTGAGAAAAGACATAAAGTAACTATTGAAGTTGTCCGGGATTCTTAAAAAGACACTTTAACTTTGTAACTGTCCTGATATCCCACTAAACAATTATGAATCGATATTATTATACCATTTTTCGATCATCCCAAATGTTAAGAAGCAAGTGTGTTCACACACCAATTAATACAAGACACATGTTAATTTAATTAAAAATATATATTTTTTTTTCATTTTAAGTTTTCCTTTATTTTTTTGTTTCTCTCTCTCTCTTACTTTTTGGATTTAAATTTTGATTTATTTTAAATTTCATTTCGTCTTCCACCTTTCTCCATTTTCTTTTTTTTCTCTTCACCTTCCACCCCTCATGTCAAATTGAATCCCAGTCCAATTTTTTTCTTTTCTTTTCTTTTTCTTCTTCTTCTCCGGTCAAATTATATTCATAATATTATTTATACTTTACTAAATTATTGATAAAAAACTTAGTTATTTTTCTAAAGAATATAAAATTTTGAAGTATCATTAACTACTCATTTTCATATAAATCCCAAATTAGAATCAGAATTTTAAAAGAATAAATTAATTTCCTTTAAAATTGAAAGAAATTAATTGAAAATCGGATAAAACAAAACTATATAGACTTCCTATCATCGCATTAATTTAAGCTCATTTTCATAATTTCAAAAATAGAACATGATATTTAAAAGAATCATACTCTCCAGTAATTTGAAAAAGTTTAATTTGAAATTTTGGATTAAAAAACTAAATAACATCCTACTAAAGTTTATATATAGTTTTTAAAATTAAAGATACAAGTTCACTAATAGTCGTAAAAGGGGAGATTAAATGTGCTCCCCCGTCCCTCCTTCCTACGTGTCGCCCTTCCCTTCCGCTGCCCTGGTTTTTTTGCCGCCTGCCCGGCTGCCCGCCCCTTCCCCCGCTGCTCCCGGCGACCCCGTTCCCCTCCTCTACCCCCACGACACATGTATTTTCTCGCCCATCACTTGCCCACAATAACATTACATATTTTTTTTTGGTTTGTTCACGCTCTCTAAGAGAGTGCATACACTCTCCATGCCAGGTGGACAATAAATGATGTAAGAATATCAGTTTAGAATTGTTTAGGGGGGGGGGTAATAGGGCGCTTGCATAGTTTGGTTTGTTTTTTGAAATTCGGGACAACTTCAAGTGTCACTTTATGTCTTTTCTCTTTGAGGTAATCTTCTCTAGTTTCTCAACAATCTCCCCAAAAGTGCACTCGTCATATGATCCTCTAGCAATCATATCTAGCACAACCTTTTTGTTATCATCTTTACCTCTATAGAAGTACTCCTTCAGTGACTTATGATATATGTGGTGATTTGGAACACTTTTTATGAATGCAGTGAACCTATCAGATGAACGACTTACAGACTCTCTAGGTACTTCTATGAAATTGTCCACTTTATCTTTGAGATTTAGCTTCTTAGACGAGAAAGTAATTTTCCATGAGCACCTTGTGTAATTGATCTTATGTATGAATCAAGTTATAAGGAAGCTCAAAAAATCACATTGCGACATCACCAATCAGTTATAAATGGAACACTCTCAAACCAATGACATTCATATCCAAATCCAGTTGTCCCACTGAACACTTGTAGATATTTTTTAATTTAGCCATGTGAGCATTGATAATTCCACATACTGGACTCATTTAGGGATATATTTAGATAGAAATAGTGTACTTAAATGCTTGTTTTGTCTCAATTACTGATAAATAACCTTGATTTTTAGGTATTTTTAGTTTGAGGGAAAGCATGGACACTAGTTGGAAAAGGAGAAAAAGGGATGAAAAAAACAAAGAAATAAAGGCTTGAGGATCGCTGGTAGATCAAAAGATCGCCTTTTTTTCAGTGTGCTGATCCATGAAGGAAAGTCAAATTGGTGATGAAAAAAAGAAGTCGACGCATCACTGAAAAGGTATGCGAAACAATACCTTATGACCCAATGATCCTAAATATGAAGATGCTGGGACAAAGTGCAAGCAAGCGATGAAGATACCAAAGGGCGAATCAAAAATTTGATCTGCCATTCTGATTAGCTACTTCGAGTAATCCACCACAAAATAAATCTATGAAAACTATAAATACTTGTTGAGTGTATTAGCCTAGTATGAATTATTATGGCATATTTATAGAAAATTAGTGTATTGTGTTGAATTTTATAAGTTATTTTTGAGCTCTAGGTTTGAGACGATTTTTGGAGAAGAACTTGTAGATTCAAAGGGTTATATCTCCAAGGATTTAGACTTAGGTCTCTTGGATTCTTCACACTTGGCTTGTAACTAGACTTAAATCTTCATACCCATTTGAATGCAAGCTCATTTTGGTATAAATTTCTTTCTCTTATACATGTCCATTTAAAACCCAAATTCTTGGGGTGCGATTTTGTCAATATGGTGTAAATTAGTTGTTGGGTCTCGCTTTCTAGTAGTATATTCATAGTTTAATTCTGATTTTTTACTTGTCGGGGATGAATCTAATGAGGTTTTAGTTGCAAACATAATCTCATATATATGTTTCTAACTTGCTTGAGTGAGAGGTCAAGAAACAAAAACTACTACATTGATGACCGGTGGGAGTGGTTTGACATGAGGTTCAGATCGAGACACTGAACCCTAGTCTCATACCACATACTCAACTCGAGAGATTGAGTGGGTTAAGGTAGAGGATGTGCTTCATGTGGCAAGTGGGTGTCCGAGAGGAACCATTTGAAACGTGGTAAGTTTCTTTTGAGAGAGATTACATCCATAAAGTCTATCCTAGTCATAATTACTCTATTAATGTTATATCAAAAGCATATACCTAACAATTTCATTTAGCTCGTATTCCTATCACATCCCAAGAATCCCCATCTCCCTGTTTTATAACTCTTTGTTAATTTCATTATTTTTTATTTACTTGTTACAAAACTCAATCAATAATTGACGCTTACATCACCCCTCTTGATTTAATATGTTCTTATATGACATTGTCTTTATCTATGACTAGTTAGAATGTAAATTTACTTTTCTACCCATTCTCATAATCACTCCGTGTGGAACGACCCCAAACCTTTGTTGGGTTACTATTATAAGGAATAATCGTCAATACTACATTGGAAGTTGTGTCTTTGATGACTTCACCGATCAAAATGGCAATGCTCCCGTGGAGTGGTGTTACGTGAAAATGTAACACTTCGAAAGTCTAAGACGTGTTCTAGATCCTAACATAGGTTTCAAATGGTTTGGACGCTGTTTTAAGGACTATTTTAATGTACATAAATAATTTAGGAGTTTTAGACACCAAAACATGTAGGAACGTCCATGACGTCCGGTAACTAGTTTAATGAGGTACTAGCGTTCCTTAGCCTATTTGACTAGCTTTTGGGAGTTGAAAATTAATGAATTTTTGTGGAAGGGTGTCTAACACGTTAGAGTTAGTTCATAGCCAAAAATTCTTGGCATGACTCCCAAGGACCAACTAAGGCCCTTGAGGAGGACCTTTGCAATTTGGCAAGAAGCTAACTAAGGCATTGTTCATAGACGGTTGCCACAGACGGTTCATGGTCCAATTGACGGGCCGTCAATTGCCTCCGTTGATGGGCATCTAAAATGTTTTTCCAAGGGAATGTTTTAAAAATTCTCTTTACTCATCAATAATTGTGCAACACGGAGGTGAACAATGCTTGTCGATGGACAAATGATCCGTCGATGATGGTCTCGTTTGTGGAGACACTGTTTTGCTGCACGTTTTTCTATAATTCATTTAATTAGTTGGGTTAGTTAGGATTTTTAATTAGTTAGAATTTGACGAATTAAGTTATTAACAACTTGTAAAAACCCTAAACCCCGTTTTAAAATCAATTGTCGCAAACCCAAACTCTCTTCTTTCTCTCTCCCAAGTTAAAGAACACTATAGGTGGTCAAATTCAAGGTAGGTTATAGGTATCAAATTAGCAAAGTTTCTTCATCAATCTGCATCAAACATTAATGTATGGGATTCCTTTCACCTTTGGGACTTTTTTTTACCCAAAGGTTCCATTAAAGTGATCTCAAATGTATGAAATTCAAGTGGGTCCTTTCAAATCTCGAAATTGAGCTTGTGATTGTTTTTTTATAATTTATTAAGGATATTATGAATATATTAACATGTATTATAACTCAATTATGTTATTTCTTGATGGATTGGTCTAGTTTGTAGAAGAGACCGTTGAACCCCTAACACTTATGGATGTTTGTGATCCCTTGAAATATGAATTATGTAATGTTTGATAATTGAATTAAGTCTTGGTTGAATCACGCGTGTCTGATTTTTCTTATAACCTTCTGCCTAGATTAGGTGAAATATAGTCCCTATCATGCTAGGTTGTTGAGTAATTGATCTAGATATGACTTTCAACCTAGGTCTCCTTATCTTCAGCTATGAACTAGTGCTGGATTAATTCTGTATGATTAATTTGCTTTGTTATGATGGTGGTTGATTGTTGTGTTATGATTTATATCCCTATTGGGTTGAGTTGGGTGTTGGCGGAAGACCTTGATTATAGATTATGAAGAACTTGGTAGTCTTGTGTATCCCTATTCTTTACTCCAATTGTAGTTTTACTGAGATTGAGTGATGATGTTTCATTGAGTTTTTTATCTTGTCTGAGGATTGGATAGGGTGGTAATAATTTTGATTTACATGTCTTGACTATTGTTTTGATGTGTTTGTTTAAGTGTAAATGAATTATAAGGATGGTGATAACTGACCAATAGGCCTTATCCTGATGATTATGTAAAATTGTTCTACTAAGCTCAGTTTGTATGAGTGTAATAAGGACTATACTCAAGCAATTCTTATTGAGGTATCGTGATTATTCTTTATATGGTATAGAACCTATTGACCTACACTAAGTCTATGATGATTAATAAATACTTAAAGACATTCAAAAGGGACCTAAGCATACGCAAGCACCCGGACTTTACTCGAGTTAGGAGTGTCCCTCCCACGTAGGAAGGTAGGATAGCTAATGTATCTTGATATTGGAGACTATAATTAATGTAGCATAAAGATGGTCCCAATTAAATCCTCCTAGTTCTTGATAATGTTTCCCTCCCCCATAGAATACTAGCTTGGGATCCACGTAGTTGATATGTTCATATTTTGGTCACTACGTTGGCAAGTAGTCCTCCTTCCTTCGTGTAAAGTGTTTCCTGACACCCGTATTTTACATCATTATCTCCTGTGTCTATGTCAGTTTAAGAAAGATGTTCCCAAAGTGTTAACTAAACTAACGAAATGACCTTCGGGGAAAACAAGGATAACCTAAGTGGTTTATTTAGTCTCGGTTGGCTATAGACTCTACCTAAACCTGCCTCGTTTACCTTGAGGGAAGTCTTAGGGGATGGTTTCTTATATTGATATTCTTATACAGTACTGATTTTTATATGATGATTTTGCATTTCATATATACATGATGATTAGTTTCACTTATGAATATTTCTTTGGTCTCTATTTCTAAAGTATGATGATGTGTACTCTTAAATGATATGCTATGTGAAGTTGGATATTAGTCATGGTTTTTAATGAGTTTACTTGATTAAGTAAAGTTATGGGGTTTTATTTTGTCATTGCACTTGTTGACTTAATTAAGGTTCATGGGTGATTGCCTTTATTTTATTATGTTCTATTGAACTCTTATTATGCCTTTGATGTTAGGACATGATGATAGAGTTGTATTTGATTTTTGGTTCAAGTATGTTGATATGCATGTGACTTGATTTGACTTAAGGTGTTTTGGTCTTGTATAGTACATGGTATTGACTTGATAAATATGTATTAAGACTTGTATTGGTTCTTGAATATGAAAAAGACTTTCGAAATGAAAAAAAACATGATATAATGAAATGCCCGTTTTTAGCACGATTTTATGATATGTGTGCATTTGGTCTCATACTTAGTACAAGCGGTGTACTAATCCCATTTTCTCCCTTTTCCCTAATATTTTAGGTTCCGGTCGTTGAACGGCTTTGAGACAAATATGAACAAGATTTGGAATTCTCAATCATCCAAGTTGCGTAGGTCTTCACTTTCTGAGGGCAACATGAATATCAAGCTTATGAAGTTGTTCTAGTTTTAAGACTCTTATGTTCTTTCCTTTTCATTTGAGTACCAAACATTGTATAATCTATATGTAGCTTTATTACACTGATGTATGTTCTAGGGTTAAATTGTTATACTCTTGTTATATGGTTAAGAGATGAGACATCCATTTGAGACTATGTTATATTTTATACATATATGAGCAATAAAAGTAGAAGACTATGTAATCTTCCGATGCAAAGGGTCGATTATACTCGATATGAATATTATGTGTATGTAGAGGTCTATGTAAACCTCAATGTAGAATTAATGAAAAGTTGTAAATCTTTCCGCATTTTGACATATGAATGTAATGATGTAAGATAAGAGGCTAGTCTTAGTACTCAATGAGAACGACGATGCCGGTTACATCTAGGGGGTGCTCCCCGGATGTGACAAACTTTGTATCAAAGCATGAGGTTTAATATCTTTGAGTCAATGTCTCTCTCAACCATGTATATGTAGATTCATATTCATAATTGTGAAGCGCGTCACACTTATGTATAGGAACCTACGTGATGCTAAGGAAACTCTCACTTTCTTGGAAGTCCAATATCGTGCCTCTAGAGTTCTGAATCTACATTCTTTTAGCATCTAATCCTTTTATTATGATTATACGTAGTGAATACTCGAAAGAACGCGACACGAATACTTGAAGAAGAGATTGCCAAAGCGGAAGATCCTCCCCGAGGTAGTCAAGTTCCTCCTATTGAACAAGATGTTAATAATGACTAAGCTCGATCAATCCACCTCTTTTGACGGATGTTGACATAAGGGCTGCTCTTATCCACATGTCGCAAGCCATCACTACTCAAGAAAAAGTCGTCACTACCTAAGCTTAAGCCATGACGACCCAAGCTAATCGAGAGGTTGTACCCCGAGCAAACCAACATGTTGGTACTATGACATCCCATTTGAGGGATTTTACTAGGATGAATCCCCCTACTTCTATGGGTCCAAAGTTGAGGAAGGCCCCCAAGGTTTCATAGATAAAATCTACAAGATACTTTATGCTAGTGGGGTGGACTACTAGTGAGATGGACGAGTTACCCACTTACAAACTCAAAGATGTTGCTCAAGCATGGTACATCCAATGGAGGGAAAATAGACCTTTGAGAGGTGGACCCGTGACTTGGGATGTGTTCAAAAATGATTTTCTTGATAGATTCATTCCTATGGAGAAGGGGGAAGTTAAAGTTGTGGAGTTCATCAACCTTCGTCAAGGATGTATGAGTGTTCTTTAATACTCTTTGAAATTCACTAAATTGTAAAAATATGCTCCTTCTTTTGCTTCCAATCCTAAGGATGAAATGAACCTCTTTTGTGACCAGAGTGTCAAATGAATTTCAAGAAGAGTTTCATTTGACTATGCTACATGAAAATATGATGGTTCATGTTGAACAAATTGAAGAGACAAGGGGCTAAAAGAAAGAGTAGAGATGCCAAGAGGGCAAGGTCTTTTAATAGTGGTGCTTCAAATGGTAGGCTTCATATCCAAGACAAGCCTAGGTTCAATAAAAGGGTTTCTAATCATGTTCCTTCCAAGTTTCCTAAGGCTAGGGATGATAGGTTGTCTAATTCTAAGCCTCAAAGGGGAAGGGGTACTAATTCACCAACCAAGAAGCTAACTAGTGGAAGGTGTGGCAATGAACATTATAATGATTGCCTTAAGGGAACGGATAATTGTTTTGGTTGGGGTAAAAGTGGCACAAATTTCGAGATTGAACATATTTGAAGGGGCAAGACATGAAGAGTGGGCAAGCAAGTTGTTCTAATGATGCTCCAAAGAAAAAGCACTTTTATGCTCTCAACTCTAAGGTTGATCAAGTGACTTCCCCCAACGTTGTGAGCAGTATATTCAGAATATTCTCTATTGATGTATATGATTTACTTGATCCCAGTGCTACCTTATCATTACTTATTCCTCTAGTATCTAAAAATTTAGACATTTTGCTCGATATCTTGGATGAACCTTTAATGGTGTCTACGTCGGTGGGTGAGTCGGTTGTTGCAAAAGGAATGTATAGAACTTGTCCTATAATGTTTCCCAATAGAGTTACTTATGTTGAACTATTAGAATCTGATGCCATTTTGGGTATGATTGGTTTCATGCTTGCTTTACCTTCATAGATTGTAGAACGAGGGTCGTGAAGTTTAACTTTCCAAATGAGCCCATTAAGAGTGGAATGGGGGAAATTATATTCCTAGAATTTGTATCATTTCTTGTTTGAATGCTTGTAAGATGATCTCTAAAGGGCGTTTATACCATGTAGTAAGAGTCCAAGATTTAAACTCCGAAATTCTTCACAATGAGTTAGTCCGTGTAGTAAGGGAATTTGCGGAGGTCTTTCCATATTATCTTCTCGGTATTCCTCCCGAACGTGAAATTGATTTTGGGTATCGACTTCTTACCGGATATAAATACAATTTCAATTCCTCCTTATCGGATGACTTTGGCCGAATTGAAAGAGTTGATGGCTCTACTAGAAGATCTACTAGACAAAGCTTCATCATCAGACCTAGTATTTAAATCCAGGGGTGCTTCCGGTATTACTTTGTTGAGAATAAGGATGGGTCCCGAGATGTGCATGGATTATCGCCAACTATAAAGTCACTATTAAAAACAAGTAATCCTCTCCTCATATTGCCACTTGGTTTGACACTACAAGGGCAGTACTTTTCTAAGATTGACTTGAGATTAGGTATCACCAATATAGGGTAGAGGTGAGTATTACCAAAATCTACATTTGGACTAGATATGATCACTATGAGTTCTTTAATACCTTTTGGCTCACTAATTCCCGATGACATTTATGGATCTCATGAATATGGTATTATCAAAGTATCTAGATTTCATTTGTCATTTCTCATTGCGACCTCTTCTTGGTTTATTCCAAAAATGATGGTGAATACATGGACCATTTGAGGTGGTGTTACCATTGGCTTAAGGACAAACCAAGTTTTGCCAGTATAGAAACAAATTTTTGCCGACTTTTGGTTAAGTTCGGCGACATTTATTGGTAATATCATCTCTAGTAAGGTAGTTGAGGTTGATTCAAGAAAAACTGAGGCGGTGAAAAATTTGGTGAGACCATTGACTCCAACAGACATTAGAAGTTTCTTGGGTTTAGCAGGTTATTATTGGTGATTTGGGGATGGTTTTGCGTCCATTGCATCTCCCTTGACTACTTTCATCCAAAAGAGTAAGAAATTTGAGTGGTCGAAGGCATGTGAGAGAAGCTTCCGAATCTTCAAAGATAGGCTTACTTCCGCTCCAGTGTTGACTTTGCTAGAGGGTAAAAAGGGCTTCGTTGTGTATTGTGATGCATCCCGAGTGGGTTTAGGATGTGCTTATGCAGCATGGGAATATAGAAGCCTATGCTTCTACGCAACGTAAGGTGCATGAAAGGAACCATCCAACTCATGATCTTGAATAAGTGGTCGTGGTATTTGCTTTGAAAATATGGATACATTACTTGTATGGTGTTCATATTGATGTGTATACTAACCATAAGAATCTACAATATGTGTTTACTCAAAAGGAGTTGAACCTCTGACAAATAAGTTGGTTGGAATTGTTGAAAGATGATGACATGAGTGTTCTCTATCATCCCGACAAGGCCAATGTTGTTGTGGATGCTCTAAGTCGTATGACCATGGGTAGTGTATCTTATGTAGAGGAAGCTAAGAAATACCTAGTGAAAATATGTTCATAGGTTTGCTAGATTAGGTGTTACATTGGAAGATTCTCTGAATTGTTGTTTTATGGTCCATCACAAATTCGAGTCATCATTGATGGTTGAGGTGAAGTCTAAACAACATCTTAATAAACCGTTGATGGAGTTGAAGGAATCGGTTCTTGGCAAGTTTAATGATAAATTCTCTTTGGGGAGGGGGTATGGTGTCTTGAGGTATCAAGGAAGGTTGTGTGTTCCCAATGTAGATGGTTTGAGAAACCGTATTCTTGAGGAATATCATGGGTTGTGTTACTCCACTGATTCGGGTTTGACAAAAATTTACCATGATCTTAGGGAAGTGTTTTGGTGGGAAAGTTTGAAAAAGGAAATAGAAGAATTTGTTGCTAAGTGTCCAAATTGCCAACAAGTGAAAGCCGAACACCAAAAGCCGAGTGGTTTACTTTAAGAAATTCAAGTTTCTACTTGTAAGTGGGAAGACATCAATATGGGTTTTGTGGTAGGTTTACCTCAGACACAAAAGCAAAATGACTCTATATGGGTGGTTGTGGATAGGTTGACCAAATCTTCTCATTTCGTTCCTGTAAAGTCTACTTATTCGGTGGAAGATTATGTAAGGATATTCTTAGATGAGATTGTGTGCATCTATGGTATTCCGTTATCCATCATATCCAATAGGGGTGCACAATTAGAATCTAGGTTTCACAGATCAATTCAAGAAGGGTTGGTACCAAGGTGAAGTCAAGGACCATTTTTCATCCCAAAACGGATGGGCAAGTGGAGATACTATTCAAACCCTTGAAGATATGCTTGGTGATTGTTTCATTGATTTCAAGGGAAATTGGGATAAGTATTTTCCTTTACTGGAGTTCACGTACAACAATAACTACCATTAATCTATATCGATGGATCCTTATGAAGCTTTGTATGGTAGGAGATGTAGATCTCCAGTTGGATGGTTTGAAGTTGATGAGTCTTCATTTTTGGGTCCCGATTTGATTTATAAAACAGTGGAGAAGGTTCATATCATAAGGAATAAGTTGCAAACAGCCTATAGTCGAAAAAAATCTTATGACGATCATAGGAGAAAAGATTTAGAGTTTGAAGAAGGTGATAAGGTGTATTTGAAAATTTGTCCTATTAAAGGGGTGGTTAGACTTGGAAATAAAGGGCTGAGTCCTCGTTATGTGGGTCCCTATGAAATCCTGCAAAGGGTTGGTAAGGTTGCCTATGAGTTGGAACTCCCTAGTGAAATTCACTTTGGTTCAAGTTTCTATGCTTAAGAAGTGTATCGGTTATCTCGAGTCCATTCTTCATATTGAGGGTCTTGGTGTGAAGGGTAACCTCTCTTATGAGGAAGTTCCGGTTCAAAATCCTTGATACACAAGTAATGTAGTTAAGGAACAACGAAGTGGCTTTCGTAAAGGTGTTATGGAAGAACCACCTTGTTGAAGGTGCAACATGAAAGGCCGAGGTCGACGTGAAGTCTCGTTACCCTCAACTATTTGATAATTAAGGTTAGTCATTCATATTAATAGTGAAAATAATAACTAAAATTGAAGTTGCTTTGATTTTTCATGAAGTTTTGCAAAAATGTGCATTTTTGGTGTCATTACAGTGAAATTGTGCATGTTGACTTGGAAATTTGCAATTCTTCTTGTTTTGAGTTATGATATGCATTTGGAAATGATATTGAGCATGTTGGTAAGTTGAACATTGGCATAACTAATGCATATATGGTATGTTGAGCACATGTTGTTTTGAGAAGGAAATTCTTCATAATGTGATGTTAGAGCCTTATAAGTGGTAATTGAAGTTTTGAATTGCCTTGTGTAAATGTCATGCTTGATGTTGTAACTCATATTTTCAAGTATTGTTGTTGGTTGGTCTGCTAGTCTTGAGTCTATTCCTTCATTTCAAAAGATTTTAGTGTCATTCGAGGACGAATGTTCCTAAAGGGGGGGGGGGGATAATGTAACACTTTGAAAGTCTAAGACGTGTTTTAGAGCCTAAAATAGGTGTCAAAATGTTTAGACACTGTTTTAACGACTGTTTTAATGTATATATGCCATTTTGGAGGTTTAGAAACCAAAACATCAAGGAACATCCATGACGTTCAGAAAATAGTTCAATGAGGTACTAGCATGCCTTTGCCTATTTGACTAGCTTTTCATAGTCGGAAATTGATGAATTTTGGTTGAAGGGTGTCTAACACGTATTAGTGTTAGTTCATATTCAAAACGTGCAGGCACGGCTTCACAAGGACCAACCAAGGGCCCTTGAGGAGGACCGTTGCGATTTGGCAAGAAGCTACCTAAGGTAGTGTTCATAGACTTTTGCCACAGAGGGTTTGTGGTCAAATCGACAGGGCGTCGATTGCCTTGGTCGATGGACACTTAGAATATATTTTTAAGGTCCTGTTTTGAAAATTCTCTAAACTTATCGACGAGTGTGCAACACGGAGGTAAACAGTGCCCGTTGATGGACACATGATCCGTCGATCGTGGTCTCGTCTGTGGAGCCAATTTAATTCATGTAATTAGTTTTCTTAGTTTAGAGGTTAATTAGGTTTTAGGGGAAGACTACTTATGTTCATTAACAACCTATATAAAGACTCTAACCTAATTAGACTAACCTAAACTATCATAAGTCCCAAACCCAAGCTCTCTTCCTTCTCTCTCCGAAGTTGAAGAACACAATACAATGTAAAATTCAAGGTGGTTTCTAGGTCTCCAATCACAGAAGTTTCTTATCAATCATCATCAAACATGAAGGTATGGGATTCCTTTCACCTTTGGGACTTGTTTTCCCCAAGGTTTCCATCAAACTGATTTCAAAACTATGAAATTCAAGTGGGTCCTTTCCAATCCCGAAATTTATCTTGTGAATTTCTTTATTTATGATTTATTATGGATACTATGAATGGATTAACATGAATTGTAACTCAATTATGTTATTTCTTGATGGATTGGTCTAGTTTTTAGAACATGCCCTTTACCCCTTAACCCTAGGCTATGATCTTGATATGAATTGTGTAATGTTTGTTTAATTGAATTGGTTATTGGTTGAATTACTACTAGATGATGTTATTGTGTATATTATGAATAGATTAGGATGAATTATAATCCTATCATTCTAGTTCTTGAGTAATTGATCTTGAATATGACTTTTACCGAAGTCTCTTATCTTAAACTATGAACAAGTGATGGATTGTGATGTAGTGATTCAATTGGATTTGTTATCATGTTGGTTGTTGTTGTATTATGATATTACACTTTTATTGGGTTAAGTGTTGATTGTAAGACCTTGATAATGGATTATGAAGGAGACATGGTAAGTCTTATAATCCCTATTCTTTGCTTCAAATTTTGGTTACTTGAGATTGAGTGATTGTTGCATTGAAGTATATTTTGTATTAGTATTGATAGGGTTGGTACGATGTTGAATTTAAATGTCTTTACTATGGTTTATGAGGTGTTGGCTAAGATGTAAATGGTATAAGGATGGTGATACCTCACAAATATGCCTGATCATGATGTGATTATGTAAATGTGCTAACCTCACTAATATAAATTGTATTGAAAGGACTATACTCATGTAATTCTTATCGAGCTATGTTGATGATGATTATAAAAGGGATAGACCCTACGACCTACATTAAGTTACTATAATTAATAAAGACATTAAAGAAATTACAAAAGGGACTCTAGCTTTGGACTGAGTGAACTAGACTTAAGAGTGTCCCTTCCTACAAAAAGGGAAGGTAGGGTCACTAATGTACTCTTGAGATTGGAGACTATAATGCTTGTAGCATAAACAGGGTCCCAATTATATCTCCTAGGTCTTTAACTATGTTTCCCCTTAGGAATACTAGCTAATGGATCCACGTAGTTGCTATGTTCATGTTTCGGTACTACCTTGGTAAGTAGTCCGCCTTCCTTCAGTCTAGGGTTCCATGACACCGGATTCCACATTAGCTCATGTTGTCTATGTTGGTTAAGGGAATATGTTCCCAAAAGATAAAATGAACTAAATGAATTAAATCTAACTAGGATGACCTAAGAGGTTTAGTTTAGTCTAGGTAGGGGTATGGGACTCTACCTAAACATCACAGTAGTTAGCCATGAGTGAAGTATTAGGAGGATGCTATTATATATGAATATGCTTATAATTGTGCATGCTATTTATATGATGATCTTGCATATTTATGATACTACATGATTATTAGTTTCACTTATGAATTTGTGTTTAGTCGCTATTTCTAAACTATGATGATATGCACTCTTAAATGATATGCTATGTGAAGTTGGATAGTAGGCATGGTTCTTATTGAGTTTACTAGATTGAATAAGGTTATGGGGCTTTGCTTGGTCATTGATTTTTTTTGACTTAATGAGGGTTTATCGGTTATTGTCTTTCTTTGGTTATGTTCTATTGATCTCTTATTATGCTTTTGATGTTAGCACTTGATGATAAAGTTGTATTTGATTTTGGGTTTAAGTATGTTGATATTCATGTGACTTGATTTGATCTAAGGTTGTTTGGTCTTGTATAGTACATGGTATTGACTAGATTTATGTATTAGTGATTTGTATTGGTTCTTGAATATGCATAAGTCTTTCTAAATGAAAAAATAGCATGTTTTTAATGAAATGTCCCTTTTTAGCACAATTTTATGATATATGTGCATATTGTCTCATATTTAGTACAAGTTGTGTACAAACCCTGTTTTCTCCATTTTCACCAACATTTTAGGTTTCTGTCGTTGAAGGGCTTTGAGACGAATTTGATGAAGACTTGGAAATTTCAATCATCCAAGTTGGGTAGGTCCTTACTTTCCGAAGGAAATGTCAATATGAAGATTATGAAGTTGTTCTAGTATTAAGACTCTTATGTTCTTTCCTTTTTATTTGAGTACTAAGCATTGTATAACTTATATGTGCCTTTATTAAAATGGTGTATGGGCCAAGCCAAAATTTTTATACTCTTGTTAGATGGTTATGAGATGAGACATCCATATGATACTATTTTATATTTTATATATCTATGCGGAATAAAAGTAGAAGACTATGTAATCTTTTTATACAAAGGGTCTCTGTATACTCGATATGAATATTATATGAATATTATTTATCTGTAGAGGTCTATGTAAACCTCAATGTTGAAGTAATGAAAAGTTTTAATTTTTTTTGCATTTTTGACCTACGAATGTAATGATGTAAGATAAGAGGCAAGTTTTAATCCTCAAAGAGGACGATGACACCGGTTATGTCTAAGGGGTGCTTCCCCGATGTGACAGAAAATTTATAGTTAAGTAGAGTTTTTGTTATTTTAGTTGTAGTTTTAATAACTTTATTATTATTTTTGTTTATCCGTCGAATTATTGTTTAATGTAGACACTCTAAGCATGGTTGAGGGAAGTGGTGGCAAGTCGGCCGAGGAAAATCAAGAAGTCGAGGGTGACTTTATGTTAGCTGCACTGGTTATTTAGCTTAACCACTTGAACACCTGAATCTCAAAGGTGGAAAACTAGTGCAAGAGTCAACGGAAGTACCTACCCCCTCATGAGTAGAACAAGTCTAGAGACATTGAGAACAGTCGCATTGAATTTACGCTATAAATAATTCTCCAAGAAATCTTTGAGCAAGATAAAGTGCTGGAAGCAATGAAGTAGAATATTGTGGTGTTGCACAAATCAACTCTAACTCTTGATCTATCGTACTAATCAGAATTCTCATGAGGCATGTAGTGACTCATCTCTACCCAGATGAACAATTAGGGTTACCTAGTGACACTATGGCAAACCCCATTAGCAGACAGTGAGCAAAGACTAACGTCATGCCACGACGTTAAATAAGGCGCGTCTTGGGAGACAAGCTAAGGTTTTAAATGATTTAGTTTAACATTGTAAATAATGGTGTGCTAGTGCTGCAGGTTTAAAGGCAGAGACAGTTTGGAAAGTAAAATTTGCAAGTATACTGGTTAGTTGACAAATCACCGTCTTCTTCCGCGTACTCGACTAAGAACGTCATTTGGATCCTCACGTTGACTAATCTTCCTGTAAGACTTTCCGAGGCAAGTGATCACTCATCGAATCGATGACTAGATTGGTGAGTGCGACTAATGTTACCAATTTGGTGCGATTTGGATGGTTTATATATAATCATCAAAAATCTTAGAATTTGAACTTCTTCACTTTCCCTCACTTTCAAACTTCAAAAACCTACGCCAAGATAGTAGTTGCAATATTTTTGCATTTTAAAAGTATTATAGTTTGTTTATTAGTGCTCAGAGTTTGATTACATGGCCTCCTATCTTTTCAATCGCATTGTAGCAAGCACAAACAGTTAGTTTCGGAAACCCCAAGTTTATTTTTCGAAAAATTTTGTACTCATTTGAAATAATCGTACCATATTGTTATTTGTTGGGCATATGTGATTGAATGAAAATGTTTAAATGCCTATTTAAAATTTGAAAAGCTTGCCCGTGATGTTTTGATCATCAGATGCCTGTAACTTTGGTGTCTTTAAATAAATGAGAATTGTTTTGGGTTGTGATTCCATGTTATTTAGATTTTTGTGTGAATCCTGAGTAATCCATATTGGTTTTAAATGACAAAAATGGTTCAATAAAAGAGCGGGTTACACCACTCTTAAAATTAAATATCCCCAAATGGGCAAAGTGGTAGGAAGAAGGCAAAGCGTATCTATCTTAAGGTAATGGGTTAGTACGGGTCATGTTTGAATTCCATTAATGTATGCTTTAATTTTGTTCTTGGGAAGTGCAAGGTCGAATTTGAGAAGATTGATTGAAATTGGATATGTTGGACAATTTAGTGGGCTGGGTCGAGCTCATCGAAGTGCTCGACAGTTTGCCAAATATTTCTATCTTGCCCTTAATTTTGTGTTTAAATGATGTGTAAGTTTGTAAATTTTTGTGAGAATCTTTTGGATCTCCAAAGGCACTCGTTGCTTTCCCAAAACTATTCTTGATCGCACTTTGTATGCTCCCCTGAAACCGTAGTGCACTGTGACATTCGGTGGGAAAATCCTTGCTCAAAGAAAGAAATCATTGATTTTCTGAAAGGACCGTCCTCTCGCCTACATGTAAAAATCCTTAAAAAGATCCCTTCAGCAAACCCGACTAAGCTCACCAAAGAGGTTCGGCGACTCGCTGGCTTGATCAGCAAGTTTGCCTACAATCGTATTACTGTGATTATCTTTTGTTATCGCCTAAATTCTGTAAAATGTTTTGCAGGTACATACCAATCTAATCATGCCACCCAAAACAAAATCACAAGGCATAAAGATAACCGGGGGAGGGGGGAACCAAATCTCCCACGGCAAGAACCCACGCCCGGAGACAAAGGCAAAAAGAAAAAAACACATTGCTAGGAAAGGATTAGATACTGAGGAAGACTTTGCTTAACCTAGAGATAACAAACTCTGATTAACTGAAACATGATCTACAAGTTAGATCCTAATCCACATCCACCAAAACGCCCTCAAATTCCACCCTTCCTTCATAAGATTCAGTGACACCTGGGGCACCTCAGTTGCCCCAGCACCCCCTATGGTTTCTCCACCTAGAATGCTAAACATGTTAAAATGTGATGGGGTTCTTACCATTCTAGAAAAGAAACTCCTATCTATGGAGGTCATGGAGGGATAATATCCCGATGTTTGGACACCCTCTGCTACCATGTATTTCATCAATTCACAAGGACCTAATGCCCTTACATTCATTCTTTGGTTAGAAAATTTTACATAGCTTACGGGGAGTTGGTGCCCAAGAACAAGAAGAAGGCTAGTGAGTTTAGACCGGTAAAGTCAGTCATGGTTAGGGACAAGGAAATTTAGTGCGATAGCTAGTACATTAACACTGCATTGGATAGACCACTGCACTTTCTTACTAGGGATTACCTATTGTTCAGTAAATACATGACCTGAAAGCGCATTTAGCCCCTCTAATATCTATCACTACTCCAGGATAGATGGATGCAGGGTCCTTATTGAGAAGAGGGACCTGAACATTGCCGCTAAGTTCTAGTTTGGTTTCATCAGCATTACTATAACTCCATCAAGAACGAGTCCATCTTGCACTATGCTAAAACAGCTTGCCTTGGCTTGATCATGTTAAGGAGACACATTGATCTGGGACTGCAGATGTCACAAGATATGTCCATGAGGGTCAAGCTAATTCGTACTTCTATACCTTTTCCTGTATTGATCATGGAGCTATTCCTTTAAGCTGGAGTACCCAAAGGCATTGCATGTGACATTGAGGTCAACATTAACATACATTTCTTTGAAAGTTGATGTTGAATCGTTACTTGCAGAGGCATCTTCGCCTACTCTGGCCGCTGGATCTTCAGGTACATCCTCTTCTTTCTCTTCTTATTAGGCTAACGTGCTTTTTCATCCTCCCATCTTTCAAGATTACTCAGGAAATGATCATAAAAAAGAGGAGTTTGGCCCAATCAGCTGACCTGCGGGCATCCCGATTCGAGAGATCCATCCCAATAATCGAGAGTTTCATACTTTCCGCACTTACCCCTCTTTGGGATTCTGTTAATGTGCTAACTATGAGAGTCATCACTTTTGAGAGTTCAAAGGGAAGATCTTTCGAGGTGGCCGATTTGAATGCCAAAGTAGCAGACATGAGGAAGGACATAGACTATGTAAAGGTTATCGAAGGGAGGGAGAAGGAGAAGAAAGAAGGGAGAGGGAGGGGGTTATTTACTCCATAGCAAGGCGGCTGGTGGCATGCTCCATGAGACCTCGGGTATTACTCCGTATACCACCAAATATTTGTAGATGGATATCTCAATACATGAGGAGTTAGAGGAAGACACTGATGAGGAGATTCTAGAAGTACATAAGGAGAAGACAATGGACAACCAAGAAGAGATCATATTTAGTGTCTTGCCAAATAAGGTGGAGATGGTTGTGCAACAATTACTACAAACATCGTTGGATGAGACATCCACAACAACCTCTAGTGTATTTTGCACTACTACTCCCTCTAAGAAGACTCCGGGCATTTATGCCCATGTACAAATTTCCGCACTTAGCATTGAGGCCCTGACGGATGGGGATACTACATAGAAAGGACTTCTCTTTACCTTTATCTCTGTGTTACTATATATTTTCTTTTGAATACTTTTATATGCATTTAGGACAAATAATTTTTATATTGTGGTAGGGTGAGGCCCTCTTTTGCTGTGGTGATTCTTAACTCTAATTTTTTCCGCATATATATGTAGGTTGGTCTGCTTTACATTATGTTTTATCTATTTTTGCGGATGATTGAGCTTATGGATCCCTTTAGGTTATAATTTAAAAATGATTTTGACTCTTCTTAAAAATTTGTTGTAAATTTTCCTCCACCTTTTGTATGTACTTGAAACGTGGATGTTCTTAGGAATAATTTAAGTCTCAGTTTTGATCAACACCGATGACTTTAATAATTCTCGCAAACCAACGAACATGAATGTCAGACTAAATGAGGCCAAATGAAGTTGCATAGAAAATATGTTAAAGCTTTGCATCTAAGTGTGATTAGCGAATTGTCAAATTGATTCTTTTGTAATGACAGTTGCACACTAGCAAAAGTGGGGAGAGTTGTTTGACTTTAGTATCGAATGCCTTGTGATAAGCTTACCTTGAACCATGCATGACAATACCTTGAATTTTCCCTATTGGTCCGGGTTAATAAGTAAGACTTTGTCTTGATATGATCTTAGGAAACATTATAAAGTGTAAACCAATTTGACATATACCTCTTTTGTGACCTACCTTTTAAGTGTGTGAACCTCTCTTGAACACCCTTGATCTTTATATATCTTTGGAAGAAAGTTGACAAAAACATGACCTTTCTTAACCCTTTACCCATAACTGTCTTGATTTGTGCTTACTAAAATAGACAACTTAGGCTAAAAGTGTAAGTTGTATTGAGAAGAATGAAACCCCTCAAAATAAAAAAAGGTGGAGAAAAGAATCAAAAGAATGAAAAATAAAAACTTGTGAAATAATTTTAAAAACTACAAGAGGAAAAAAGGGGGTTTCTAACACACTATGGAAAAACGAATAAACGGATGACCTGTGAGATAACGAAGTTGATAAAGGAAAGAAAAAGAAGTGTTGTGAGTACCACATTTCATGAGGATCATAGTCATTGAGACTAAATGACCATACCTTTCCATTCGCCCTATTACAAGCCTTAAAAAAACCTTTTGATCTTGAAAAAACTGATATATATGTTGATAGAAAAATAAGGGCAAGCATATGGGTAAACATGCATTGTGTTCTTTTTTGTGAGAGTGAGTGTTGTATTTTATTCCCGAACCTTAAATTATTACACATCATGTGTGTTAGAATGGAGTCGTCATTGTGTAAGGGAATTTAAATACTTTTGCTGAGTTTGAACTTGCATTTGAAGCAAGTATTGCTAGCTTGAGAATCTTTGGTAATGGTGTGTCACAACATGAATATTTGGATACACAATTGATCCTTGCATAAGTAAATTGAGTCTTTTTGTGTAATTTCATGATTGAATCTTATTTAGCACTATTTGAGACGTCCCTTTTGAACTTCTAAACTTGCGTTTTACTTGAGGACAAGTAATTTTAAGTTGGGGGTGTTGATGATTCCACACATTAGACTCATTTAGGGCTATATTTTGACATAAATAGTGTCCTTAAATGCTTGTTTTGTCTCAATTACTGATTAATAACCTTGATTTTCAGGTATTTTGAGTTTGAGTCTAAGCATGGACACTATATCAAAAAGGAAGAATAAATGAAGAAATGAATGCCCGAGGATCGCCGATAGGTTCGAAGATCGGCTTTTTTTCCAGTATGATGAACCTTAAAGAAAAGGTTCAAGTCGGTGGTGAAAAGAAGTTGTCAACGCATAGCCGAGAATTTCCGCGAAGTAGTACAGCATCGCCCAGTGATCCAAACTAAGAAGATGGTTGGACTAGCACAAGACGACAATGAAGATACTTAAGGGTGAATCGCCAATTTGATGAGCGATTCCTACTAACTATGCTGAGTGATCCATTGTAGCACTAATCTTTTAAAAGTATAAATATTTTTTGAGTTTTTTTTAGCCTAGTATGAGTTATTAGCATAGCTTTATCGAAAATTAGCATATTGTATCAAATTTTATTAGTTATTTTTGAGCTATAAGTTTCAGAGGTTTTTTTTTGAGAAAAACTTGAACATTTAAAGTGCTTCATCTCCACGGATTTGTCTTGGGTCTCTTGGATTCTTCATTGTTCACCTATAACAAGAAATAAATCTTCATACCCATTTGAATTCAAGCTCATTTTTGTATAAATTTTATCTCTTGTACATGTCTAGCTAAAACCCCAATTCTTAGGGTGTTTTTTTTAATATGGGTAAAATTAGTTATTGGGTCTTGCTTGTTGATATTTTATTCATAGTTTAAATGTGATTTCTTTTAGTAGTTATGGATGAATCTAATGAGGTTGTAGTTTGAAATATAATTTCATATTTGTGTTTCCGGCTTTCTCGAGAGAGAGAGAGAGGTCGAGAATTTAAGAGAACAAAATTTATGGCCGGTAGGAGTGGGTCGACATGAATTTTTGCTTGAGACACTAGACCATAGTTATACACCATACGTTCAGAGTGAGTGGGTTAAGGTGGAGGGTGTGCTTCGTGCATAAAGTGGGTGTCTAAAAGGAACTCATTTGATATGGGATAAGTTGCTCGAGAGATAGATTATCCCCCTTAAAGTCTATCCAAATCACATTTACTGTATGAATTTTCTATCAAAAGAATGTACCCAAAAATCTTGTTCCCCCATATTCCTATAACATTCAAAGACTCCCCCCTCCTTGATTAGCACTTTTTTGTTAATTTCGCTGTTTTTACTGACCTATGACAAATTCCTTATTTGATAATTGACGCTTGCATCACCCTGTTGATTTAATATGTTTTATATGATAATGTTTTTAGCTATGACTAGTTAGAACATAATTTTACCTTTCTACTGATTCTCCCAATCACTCCATGTGGAAATGACCCCAACGCTTCATTGGAATAATATACTACATAACAATAGCTGCCACTTGCTTTAGAAATTGTGTCTTTGATGACCTCACCGATCAACTATGTAGATCTTCCAAAGATAGACCAGAAAACAACCCTTCCGCTATAAGTATTTGCATAAGAATGCTAATCATGAAAAATGTATGCCGTGGAGGTTGAGAAAGGAGTACAATAGGTCCTTTTGATTCAACTGTATCAAAATTGACACTGTAGTTATCATGCAACATTGGTTCGAGTAGATTCTGTACCATCAATACATCTCTAAGTGGATTACCATCAAGAAACCGAGCATTCTCATTACCGACCATTGGAGGTAGCAAGTCAACTCCATCCTCATGCTCATCAATGCTCGAACTGTTACGGACCCCTTGATTTGACATTTTCCTCAATGTCTTTCTTAGTTCAGGATCATACGAGGTCAATAGTTCTCCTTGAATCCATGTACTTGGCATACCCTAGAGTACAACCATGTAGATAACATAAATAAAAGAAAATGTAAAATAAGGAAATAATTGACTAAAGTTTACTAATGAAGTTAAACTTAATCTAAAAGCCTTATTCTCTGGCAGGGGCGCCAAAATTTTATATACTCAAATTACACCCCCCTAAAGAAGTATAAGTGATCGTTGTCAAATAAAGAACCTAAGTTGTAGGTTGGGGTCGATCCCGCGAGGAATATGCTCTAGACTTAAACTTAACTCATGATTGTATCCATTTATTCAAACTACTTCAAAAATAAGTAAACAAAAAGGAGGGGATTTTTAAAGCAATTACAATATTGTTGATTATAACTAGCACGTAAACAAGATTTAACTTTGTTGTTATCAATGTGATAGAGAAACTAGGGAGTATGTGTTCCCCACGATCTCTTAACACAGTAATGCTAATTATAGTAATCCTTTCCTAGTATTTTACATGCAAAGTTGGTAAGATAGGTAACCCTAAATGATTAGTCCTCCATATAGGTAATTTCACTATGCACGTTGGTCCGGCTACGAGTGTATACTTTACTAACAATTACCTTCACCACATATTAGACATCACATCAATGTATGCCTTAGTTTTCACCCTCTCACTAATTGACATTAGACTATTAGATAACATCCACGAAATCTCTCTTGTTAATTTCTTATTAACTACCTTCTTGGTTTGACAAGTAGCAACAAGGCGAGTTTTAACACGTGTACTCATTAAAATGACTTCTAAGCAAAAGAACTAATAGAACATGGATAAACACTACTCAAGAATTACTTAGTTATTATGCCTACATTGTTAATTGCTTATTGTTCCTGTTGATTCCACAATTTGGACTCATTTAGGGATATATATCATTGGATTTAGTGTCCTCAAATGTATATTTTGTGCCAATAACTGATGAATTACCTTAAGTTTTAAGGTATTTAGACCTGGAGACAATGCATGGACACCATTAAGTAAAAAGAAATAATGCAATTGATAGGATGAAGAAAAGACAACCTGAGCATCACCGAATCCATTATGAGAGTCACCAATTGTCACGACCCAAAACGGTCCGCGACTGGCACCCACACTTATCCTACTATTGTGAGCGAACCAAAACCATCCAATTCCCAATGTTCAACCATAAAAACAAATACTAATGGGGAAGACTTAAAAATCATTAATGAACATCGATTAAAGAAAAAAAAAAACTTATAAAAACTCAATATATTTATTCCCAAAACCTGGAAGCAGCACACACAAGAAACATCTATCCTCAAATTACTAATCAAAGAGCTATCTAAGAAGCTAAAATAAGTCAAAAAAATAGTCCATGCCCGTAATCTCAAGGCATCAAGACCCATGACGATGAAAGATCCAGTCGAAGATAGAAAGAAATAGCTCACCATGAATATGGCTTGATGGAAGACTGGCTAGAGTAGTTGCGGCTGAGTAGTTGACGACGATGGCACGTTTTTGACTCCAAAAAAAATGACAAAGAGAGAACTACAAGTAGTGGTCAGTACAAAACACAAGGACTGGTAGGGTGGTATCATCGGCCAATCAAAATAGAAAAATTATATATATCAAATAATATCATAAATCAAACTACAATACTCAACATGTAGCAACAAAAAGGTTCTATAATCATTAATAACAACCGCCCAAAGTTCAACCCATGAGGACCAAGCCTCAACGGCCATAACCCATTTGGAATTAGGTTCATTCGACTTGAGTATATCACATCTTTACGATTCATTATTTATTTCTCTCGTGTCGGACGTTGACACTCGACGCCATATATTATCCTGGTGTCGGAACGATGACACTCCGCTCCATATATATCCTCTGGTGCGGAAACGTGACACTCCGATCCATTATTCTACGTGTCAGTTCGGGACACCCGATCCCTTAATTCTAGGGTCGGTTTCGTGGGACACCCGATCCCCTAATTCTACTGGTCGGTTCGTGACACCCGATACCCGAATTCTACGTGTCGGTTCGTGACACCCGTTCCAATACTCTCATCACTTTTAGTTCATCAAGCTTCTTTTATACAATGGAATCATCAATCTCATTAACAAGGACATGTATTTAGGGTTTTTCAGATTTAGGATTCAATATTTATCATGCTTATTTTTCACAATTATATAATCACATTAATAAAAGCAGACAATAAGAATATATAGGGTTACAATAATACCCAATACATATCATTCGCTATTAAGAGTAGACCAATAGCATATAAAACCATAAACTACCTATCGAAGATTTTGTGATCAAGCAAGCAAATCCTCGACAAATCTTTGCTATCATCTTGGTTCCTCTTCTCTCGATCGTTCTCCCTCTCTTGTTCTTTCTATTTTATGATTCCAAAACCCCTTTCTTTACCCTAATTAGTTATATAAATACGTATAAAATATGTAGAAAATTAACCCACGTTTTATTTTAAAGGTTGTCTCCTTAACCCCCAAGTAATTGAATGATTATATTAATCCAGTAAACTTTATTAATTATAAGCATGATGAAAAATCAAAACGCCCTGTAAAAAACGTAACAAGAAATCCGACCGTCAGGTCACGCAGCAGTGTGACGGTCCGTCTTGCAGGTCCGTCCAGTTCAGAGAGTTATTTCTGTGGACCAGATGTTGTGACCGGTCTGTGTGGCACACGACGGTCCGTCCTTCCATCCCGTCGTGACGTTCAGAGAGTCGATCTCAACACTCTATTTTCTAAATTCTAAGTGTTTTGGATTGAGACACCCTCGACGGTCCGTCGTGCCTATGACGGTCCGTCGTGGGACCCGTCAACTCAGCCAGTTTTTCCAGAAATAAAATCTGCTGCTCAAAACGACTAAACAGGTCATTACACCAATTATCCTCATCCATTCCAAAGTGTTGATACCTAAATTAGAGAATTAATTCGGCGGTAAAAAAGAACAATGGTGTGTTACCGGATAGTTCAACGAAACAGTACTATATCGCTTAATGTTACAGAACACGAAGATGTTGAAGGCAAAAGCAAGACTAAAATTAAATATACAAAAGGGTGTATCTTCGATAACGACTAACTACATCGAGTGATTCTTTGCAGCACACCCTTTGACACCTATAAATACTTGTTGAATTTTAAGATTTATCATCAATTTTCAGAATTTTGACTTTATTTTTCTAACTTCTAGTTCTTAGGTTTTTTTTTTGTTTTTTTTTGTTTTTTTTTTTTCTTTTCTTGCTGATTTTTTTTTTTGTTTTTGTTTTTTGTTTTTTGGTTTTTTTTTTTTTTTTGGGTATGTTTTTTTTGTTGTTTTTGGTTTTTTTTTTGTTTTTTTTTTTTTTTTTTTTTGGTATTAGGTTTGTTGTTTTTTTTTTTTGTTTTGGGTACTTTGTTCTTGAGATTTTAAGATTTTAAGGTTTCCAACACCAAGAAATTTGACGTGGGTCTTGAAGTATATTCATATTTAACGTGTGTAAAGACTTTTTCTATTGTACTCAATTGATGGAAACACTTTTATGTATGATTTTTATCTCTTTACGATGTCTAGCTAAAACCCCAATTCTTGGTGTGTAATTATATGAATATGAGTTAAATTTACTACTGGGTATTGATTATTTATAGTTAGTTTGTTGTTTAAATATGATTTCGTCCAGTAGTTGTGTATGAACTTAATAGGATTGTAGTTGCAAATATGATGTCATCTTTGTGTCTTGGGCGTTCTCTAGAGAATGGTCATAAGACCAAAACTATTAAATTGATAGCCGGTGGTTATTTGGTTGATGTGGGTTCAACTCGAGAGAGTTATTATGACTTATTGTTGTTCGAGAAAAACCGATTTGATTTAGGGTAAGTTGCTTGAGAGAGAATTTCACCCCATTAAAATCTAGCTTAGTCATAAATTCATAGCGATTTATTATCAATAGAATGTAACCAATTATTCATTTGAGATCATATTCCTATCACATTCTAAGAATATAGTCTTCAATATTTGTCTTTTCATTTACCTTCAGTTTTATCTTATACTTGCCTACAAACCCCCTTTTGATAATTGACACTTGTGTTACCCATTTGATTTATTATGTTTTCACTCGTTAATGTCTTGTAGTTATGACTAATTTGAACTAATTTTTACTTGGTTTTAATTCTCAAAATCCTCTTGCTAGGGACTCGACCCCACCCTTGTTTGGGTTATATTACTGACTATATATCGTCAACACTTAGAATGTCACATATGGAGAGCACCACAAGATGCGACCGGTGTCGTCCTCCTCTTTGAGGACTCAGACAACCCCTTAGCATTCGTCATAACATGTCATCACTTATAAATGTGGAAAACTTTAAAGCTTTTACATATACTAAATGAGTTATACTTAGACTTCTAAAATAGAATCTTAGTTAGGCTTTTCATATAACAACATGATAACATACATACGATAGTCTAAAACTTGTCTCACATAAAAACCATCAAAAGAATACAATAGAATCCAAATGATACTAGGAAGTAAAGAATATCTATTAAAATCACTAAAGGCTTTATAAGCTAGACTAATGAAAAGATAGCATCCCCGAACATCAGGACCTATCAATGGTTGGAGAAAGAGTTCCAAGCTTTTTCAATTGACATTCTTAATCTTTAATGGCCGTACCCTACATGTGTAGTTATATAAAGTAAAGGATTAGTACGCCACATGTACTAAGAATAGGTATATGCACATAAGCATTAAAGGACATGCATGAAAAGGGCCATTTCTTTAGAAAATATGCTAAGTCATTTGAAAATCTTTAGTGCACATACAAGAGAGAATATACAATATAAGGATCACAACAAAATATAACATGATCATAACCAAAGACATAACATCATAAAATCATATTAACATTTTCTTGTTTATTAGATCACATAACATAACATACAAGACATTTACCAATGATCCCATTCCAAGCCTACAAGTATAATGATCATGTGAAGCCCCATAACCCCAAATAATAAAGTAAACAAGACAGGAGACCATAAGTAAAGCTTTGATTCATACATCTTGCATCATAAGTAGTCATCATCACATATTTGAACATAGACCATTTCATGTTCATTAACATAGTCAATATCATATAAGAGAAACATCATATATTATAAGCATTATGCATTTCATATTCTTATATCATGAGAACAATCTCCTAGGACATCCCTTAGAGTCAACTTGTGCAATTTCTAGGTAGAGTCTCATAACCTTACCCATACTAAGTAGATTCATCAAGTTTCCCTTGTCAATGTCCATTTACTTGTCTTTCATTTTACTTGAGGGAAAAATCTCCTTAACTAACATTATACCATGTGATGTAAACATGGAATCTGGTTTCATGAAACCCCACACCGAAAGATGGTGGTATACCGACCAAAGTATAACACAGACATGAAAAACCCCCCCCCCCCCTAAATTATACGGGGATTCCACTAGCTCGTTTCCTATGCGTGGTAAATAGGTTCAACAATAGGAGAGTCACGTACCGAGGACCATACTTCAACAGACATGGTAGGCTCGATTCTTATGAAGGAGTCATTGTGATCCTACCTTCCAACTTGGGAAGGGACACCTCTCATATCTATTTTATTAGTGCTAATCTAAAGTCCCTTTGTGAATAAAATTTAAGTCATCATTTATTCATAAAATCTTATCATAGGTTATAGGAGATTAACTTCTTGTATAAACATGATCATAAGCTCTTTAGCTTTAGATGAAAATTTCATTTCCTCACAATGATTCATTTGTGAGATTAACATATCATAAACATAGTGTATAAATGCATACAAGATAAACATCATCAACTTGCATTATCATATCCTTACCATGATCCCATATTTAACATATTCATAGGCAAACATATATGCATAGAAACATAATACATACTTCAATTTCATAGCTACTTCAATTTATAGGTCACCGTCAACATAATAGAGAAATCATGACTTTAGAAGACTTACATATTCTTTCAAAGAACCTTAATCAAGAAATTACATTCAAGTTCCAAGAACCTTCATCAAGAAATTACTTTTAATTTACAACAATTATTCAACAACATAGTGAAATACTCAATTACATAACCAATATCAACCCTTCAAGTCATATACAAGACCATTTGGAGTTAAGGATAAGGAAAAAGGGTCATTAAAGAGTTCATTCAAGCTATAGTTCCAATCCCATTTTTTACATGTTATCAAGTGATAGATTTAGCCCAATCAAAACCATTATTTAGAGAAAGAACTTTTTTCACATGAAAATCAAACATTACGAACCAATTAGCCAACAATACATACTTAATTAACTATAGAAAATCATTATCTTTTATCATAAGTCATAAATCATGAGTTAGGAAGAAAACCGTTTTGTAGAGTGAAAACCCTAGGAGTTGAATTTTTGAAAATAATCTTTTAAAGGACCTCTTGGGGAAAGGAATTCCAAGAGTGAAAACCCATAACTTATTGACAAATATTCCACTAATTTCGAATGAAAATCTTGAAGTCTTCGTCTTCTTCCTTAACCTTTTCTTGTTCTTTAATGGAGTTTGAAAAGGGAGAGTTCTTGAGAGAGATGAGAGGAATTTGTTTGATATGATTTGAAGCGAGTAAAAGTGGTCTAAAACTGACCTAAATTTATTATAAACTCGACTACGAAAATACCCAAAGACCCTTAAGTTAAATGGCTCTGTTTATGAAGTTAAATTGACTTAAAAATGATGCCAACAAATCTGGGAAGTTGTTGCGCGTCACGGGGTAAATTTCAATTTTTTTTATAATCCGAGTTGAGACAGAGAGTCTCGTGGATACTCCACATAGTGTGGAAATTATTGTGCCTCCACGTGATGACTGTGCGTCGCGCAGCAGTCCTCAAATTCCTGGCTGCGCGTAGGCCGGCAGCCTGCTCGCCCATGTTTGGGTCCTCCTCAAGGACCCTTTGGTTGGTCCTTGATGAGTTGTTATTGGAAGTTTAGAACCTTTGTACTACATATTACCTATTCAAAGAGATTTTTACATGTTTTGGACTTTATTTGACACTCCAGAACCTTCATCAAATATAGGGATGTCTACTAGTTCAAATAAGATAATTTCCAAACTTCAAGGTCTTTCATTATCGTTTTAGCTCTAACCTTTTATAATTGTGTTTAATTCATTAATATAGGTATGAAAACATCATTTTATTAAATATTTAATAGTATAAGATCTATTCTATGTCATGGAACTTCCGGAGTCTTACATAGAATTCGAAGACGTGCCTTGATACGTCAAGTCAAAATGGCGCTATTGCCGGGAAGTGGTGTTATTTGATAATTTTTAGTTGAATTATGTTTTATTATTAGTTATAAGTGATACTTACCTATATTTTTAGTTTTCCTTGTGTCTTTATAAAAGTGAAAAGGTTAATAGATGGATCCTACATTAAAAGAGATGATGTTCCGGAAAAACATACTAATAATCAAGTAATTGGACGGAGAACAATTTCATGAGTCGTTGCTATGGCTTAAAATATTGCTGTTTCGTTTGCCCAGCTCACAAAATTCCCAATATACTGCTTCTGGAATGCTTTTACAAAATCGTTGGGCCAAGACACGAAGTGTTAGCTGATCAACTTATCCATGATTGTCTAGTACGACAACCCTTTGAGGTCGCAACACGATTTCTCAACCATATGATTGAGTCCAACCAAGGTATAGAACGAGACTTTAGCTTAGCAAACCTATTGACTTAGATGGATTAGTTAACCAAAAAGGTCAGAGAACTGGATGTTCAATGTGTGAAGAAGGACCACTACGTCCCTCCTTATGAGTGAAGGAAGCTGAAAAACAAGGAGGATGAACAAACTGAAGCGATGGTCACACTACTTTTGCGAAATGCCCATACGCAATGTAGGGTACTATAGGAGTTTAGGAAGAATGCATTGATATTAAACTAGATGATTACCTCCCATGGTGTAATCATTTTATCACTATTCTCCCAACTAGATAAAGTGTTGAAAGAGAACTATCCAAAGCCAAAAAAGGGGTTGCCTAATGAAAGTGAAGAAGGTGTGTTGAAAGTGTGTGTTGATTGTACATGTTGAAGTGAGGAAGGTGTGTTGAAAGTGTTGGTTGGAAAAAAAATGGCTCCATCGTTGTTTCACTGACTAGGTAGGCGAAGCTGACACAGACCGCCGATTAGACTCTAGACAAAGTTACATTGGAGTCTGTAAACATTGGTGAGCATATAAAATTATTGGTGATTCATCGACATGATTAGAATTCCTAATCCTCTCCACTCTTTGGACCTATACATTAATTAAACGTCCTGTAAAACTAAGCAAGGTAATTAAAAACTAGGCGTGTCGTCGAGTGGTTCGGCGAACTCGACTAATGTTGCCGAATGGAAAAAATCCGAACTATTTATTAAAGTCCAAAATCTTAAATTCCAAACTTTTTCATTTCATATTCCCAAACTCACACATGATTAGTGTTTCCAATACTTTTGCATTTCATAAGTATCTTTACTTGATTAATTAGTGCTTGGATCTGAATTTCTTTGCCGCCTAGTATTACAATTGTTGTAATCGGAAAAAATGGTTGGTTTTCAAAACCCCACATTTACTTTAATTATTTGTACTCTTCTGCAAAAGATTACATCTTGAAAAAGTGTGCTGGGCCATTGTGATTCTATTAATAAATTAATATTGCCTAGTTCTATTTCTATAATCTTGTGTTATTGTTTTAATTGATGGAATTTCATATTTTATGCTTTGAAAAGAATTCAAAGATTATGGGTCGTGCTTGCATGTTTAGTTTGAGAAGGGATAAATCTAAGTATTCCATGGGAATGACTATTATGGATCATGGATCTTGTGCGAATGTTACTAATGTATGGTTTTATTTTGTTTTCGGGGTTCCAAGGTTGAATTTGGTAAGATGGATTAATAATAGGCACGTTGGGTATTTTGGCAAGCTTGGACGAGCGCGCCTAACCACTTGGTGGTTCGCCCAATGTCCCATCTCGCTTTTAAATTCATGCTAAATGAATAACTGGTTTTGCAACTTTTGTGAGAAACCAGAGGCCGCCAAAATCATTCAGCTACTTGTTAAAAGAATTTTTGTTCGTCTTTTCACTACATTCCTGAACTCTTGTTGCACTGTGACTTTTGGCGGACAAACCTTTGCTCACAGAATCGTTCACACGTCTATGGCTACCTAATTATTTGTGATTTTAACGGGAATTCTTTATTAAAACTTTTTTCACAATGTATTAGTTTGATAACAAAAGGGATTAGGATAAATGAAGGTGAAGTTGTATCAAAAGGCAAGTATATAAAAATTTCCACAACTGGTTGGAAGGGCAAAGGAAAAGGAAATTCCTCGGTATCAACAAAGGTCAGCTTCGACAGCGAAGCCATATATGACACTTACCTCAGTGCTTCTAAGAGTAAGGGTGTGCAGCAACTTTTTCAAAGTCCGGCTTTCAATGATGATGAGGTTGGCACAACAACAAGGGAAAATTTATATTCCAAAAAGATGAATAATCCGTCTAGGATCATAACTCCTCAAGCCATTACATTTCCTCCCCTTATTTCAGAACAGATAGTGGTGCTTCACCCCCTCCTAAGACAATGAACAAATGAAAGACTGATGGGATGAGGACAATTCTTGAGGAAAAGTGTCTATCAAAAAAATGGAGTGATTGATAGGTATCCATAGATCATGACCTACCTCAAGTACCATAATTTTAAGACTTTCACCAAGCTTGTGGCCTATATACTCCAAATTGGGTTCGGGAGAGTCGATACATATATGGAAACCTTGATCGCACTAGAGAGGAGAAGCAGCAACACACATTCAAATTGGGTTTACCTATGTAGTCATACGGGAAACGGTTTCACGTCTAACCATGATATTATTAATGCTATACTAGAGCATCTTGTTGACATTGATGATAAATGCATGGACATGATTAGGACTCAACCACTAGAGAAAATGAAGAAGTGATCAGCCCTAGTGATCTCATCAAGTGACACTACCAAGTTGCTCGAAGATGGTGTTGTTATTAAAAAAAAGGGACCTTAATGTGGCATGATAGTATTGGTTTTGTTTTATAAGTAGAATGATAATTCCACATCCAAACGAATCGATTCTACAGCATGCCAAAAATCCTATGAAGTCTACATTACTGATAAAACTGAGATAAATTTGGGGATCATCATTGCTTCAAAGATGTTTCTGCGTGCAAGTAAGAACCATACCTCACTTACTTTCCCAGTATGGATCACCAAGCTGTTCAATCATGTTCAAGTATCTCGAGATGCCAAGAAGGATCAGGATATAATACCCACATCTACTACTGATTTTGGAAATATCAAAGTTGAGTATCTCAAGGATCAGGCGGAGAAGAAGTAGAAAGAAGCCCCTATGGATCCTTCTCCAACTGTAGACACAGACTCCTTATCCGTAGAGGAATCTTTTCCTACTCTGGGCTTGGGGACTTAAGGTACCCCAATTTTTGTTCCTTCGGACACTCTAGGTCCTTTTGCTACCACAATGCCTCTTAAACCTGCAACTACTGTTTCCTGGGCTCGACTGACATAGGCTTCTCTACTCCAAATTGGGAAGCTTGCCTACTCCACTGATCATCAGGCTTCCAGACTAGAAGACTATATTAAGGGCATGAATCAGACTACGCTAGCTGATGTTGTTACACCATTAAAGACTACCATTTATGCCCTATCGGATAGGATAGTGGTATGCATGCCCGACAAAGGGGCCAAAGAAGAGGTGACCGCTTTAAACACTGTAATTATTTATTTAAGAAGAGATGTGGACAAAATGAAGTCAAATAATATGTCTATTGCCTTTGGGATGGTGAAGCTCCTTGATGTGCTAGTTGAGCCAGCTGGGCCCGAGTCTAAGGCAGGGATGGATGAGGAGATGCATTTCGCTACTGACGAGGTGTCATATAAAGGCCTTACAAAGATAGAGGAGGCAATGGTAGATTTAGCGGTGCGAGTTTCCATGGTTAATCCACGTACAGTTTACCACAATGGTCCTTCTGAGGTTACTCCAAGCATTGAAGCCCAATCTAGATTGACACCCAGAAAGATATAGTGACTGATAAGACAAGATACCCTACTTACCTCCCTCTGTGTTTTACTTTCATTCACTTTTTAGATATTACTATTAATTTCTAGACAAATACTTTTAATTATGGTGGGGTGGGTAAGCTTTTTGTGAGAATATTAATGTTCAATGTTTTGTTTATGCATTCGGGTTTTTATGCATTTGTTTTATACTTCTTTTTGTGGGCGTTTGAGCTTATGGGTCCTTATGTTTTAATAGCAACTGATTTTGACCCATTTGAATTTTTTTTTGCTAAACCCCTTATATATATACTCGAATGTGATTGTTCTTTAGCAAATTTGAGTCTCTATTTTAATCAATACAAATGACTTGAATAGTGCTCGCAATGAAAACAAACATTAATGTGCAATTACAACGAGGCTAAGTAAAATTCATAGAGAATATGTGAAATTCTTCATCTCGATGTGAATAGCTAATTATCAAATTGAGTTTCTTGCGATGAACATTGCATACTAGTGAAAGTGTGGGGTCTTTTTTGACTTTGGTTTCGTTTAATTGTGTGATGAGCTTTCCATGAACCATGCATGTAGAATTTTCCCCGTTGGTCGAATTTACTAAGTGACATGACCTCATGATATGATCTTAGTCACCTTTTAAAGCGTGTGAACCAATTTGACATATACCTTTTTTGTGGCCTACCTTGTGAGTGTGCGAACCTTTTTTGAACACCCTTTGAGACATACCATTATTTGGAAGAAACTTGATGAATACACGACCTTTATTAATCAATTACCTATAATCCTCTTGATCTTTTGTTTATTGAATAGCCAACTTAAGCCAAAAGACTAAGTTGAGTATGTGGAAAAAAGAGAAGGCAAATCTAGAAGTGCAAGAAAATACTCCTTTAAACCATGTTGTTGAGAAAAATGGAGCCCCTCTATACAAAAAAAGAGATGAAAAGAATGAAAAACCTAGTGGAATAAAGTTACGAAAATGCAAGAAGAAATGGGGTTTCTTAACAATCCATGGCAATAGAATACATGGATGACTTATGAGCCCCCCCCCCCGAAAGAAAATGATGAAAAAGTGAAGGAAGTGTGTGAGCACCACATTCATGGGATAAAAGTTACTGTCCCTAAATGACCTACCTTTACACTCTTGGTAGGCCCCCCCTTACAAGCCTTCGAAAAGCCTTTTTTGATCTTGAATATGGTACCTCCCCTCTAGTATACCCCATAGACGTGCAAGCGTAGGTTGATCCGAAGGGGTCTCATACAAGCCCTTAACATAATCATAACATAAGATCATAGAAAAATTGGAGGAATTTAAAACTTTAAGATATCCAATTGAAGTCATTCTAATAAATTTAAAATGAGAGTCTTTTCTAACTTTTTTGTCTCAAACCATCAAACTTTACCGGACTATTAAACTTTTGGACGCAGCCCATACAAAGGCTTAAAACAAAAAATTAAATAACGTTAAGGTAAGTGGATGTTGTCTTCGAAGCTATGAGGACTCACAAAGATCTTAAATATTCCTTAGATCGTTGAAATTCTAGCCTCCAATAGCAACTCAAAGCTTCAACTTTACATTTGGTTAGAATGCATGCAATATGCGTTAGTACAAAGGTACTAAGTATGAAAGCTAGCACAACATCATAAGAGAATCTTAAATGGTTAGTCAACATAGGACATAAGCATAAGAGACAATAATAAAGTCATAACATAATCATCATAATTATAACATCCATTCATAAGCTTCATATTAACATATGTCAACATAAGACATAGTTAATGAGCATATGAGAAACATAATAACCACAGAAGCACAAATACACACTTGGTCAACTTTACCCTCATACTCTAAGTGTATGGTGAAGTCACAAGTCTTTCTACCATAAGGGAAACATACTTCTAAGTAAACCCAACACACACTTTTGAAATGTATAAAAGACATTTTATACAACCCTTCACATTAAGCATAGTCTTTAAGTCATCTTAGTCATACTCACCCTCCTATGGTATTACTTTAAAGTTTACTTCATCTAGATAAGGTAACTACCACCTTTGTCAATAATATATTGTAAGGAAACTATGGTAACAACCCAAGCTAAGTAATACTACATAAGGAAACCTTAACAACTAGCTCAAGTCATCCTTGTGCAATGTATGGATAGCATCCCATACTACTACCCATACTAAATACTTCTATAGACTACCATGAAGGTTCACTAGTTGGGAACTAATCCCTCTATTCAAATAACCTTCCTCAAGGGTAACAAAGAATAACTCTATAATAGGCTAGACAACGATATAATCTTTCAAACATAACTAGGTTAAGCTAAGCTAACTACCTTGGAAGACACACTAACATGCAAGTCCAACCTATCCTAAGAAAGGTATCATGATATAGTCCTAAACCAACTAAGTCATACTACCCTAACAAGTGTACTAAATTACAAATGCAAGCTATCCATAAAATACTATGATCCTCAACCCTAAGCTATCCTTGAAGTGCACTTAAAAATGCAATCCAAGATAACCTTACGAGAGTATAGATTCTCAATCCTAATCTACCCTTAGGAGAGTATAAGTCCTTTATCCCAACTTTTATTGATTTTGGGTCTGATGGAATATTTTGCGAAGGTTATACACCAAGTACACATGTGATTCTGCTCTAGCAGTAGTGCACACGCAATTCATCTCTGCAAAAACTCCCCGAGGTTATGCATCCTAATAATGCTAGTTCAAGCTACATATAGGTGAGTATATACCCTCAATCCTAGGCTGCCATGACTAACTCATTCTACCCTTGACATGCACCCTACAATGCTAAGCGGAACTATCCTTCGGAGTGTGTAAATCCTCCATCCCAGTCTATCCTTTCTTGGTTTTATCTTACCAAGTCAACTACACATGAAGGAATTATGTATCACAACTTTAGGATATTCTAGTCTAAAATGCTTTGATTCATTTTAGGTTATTCATCAAACATTGAATGCTTCTATATGTGAGAACTTGATTCTCCTAGCTTGTACATGTATAAGTGTACAAGAGAATAATAATACTCAATCAATATCACCCCCAAATTCCTAACAACAATGGTTACAAGCCCTAATTTCAACAGTAACTTTATTCTATCATGATCTATGTCTAAATTACAAGCTACTCAATCACAATTGTTCATTAGAAGGTGATTCTAGTCATACTTTATTCATAAAGGTTCAATTCAAACTTACAAGTCAACATACATCCTATTTAATTAAGTCTAGTTCAAGTCATATTTAGATGATCCTAAATATGATCAGTTAGTGTTCAAAACAATTAAATTAGAAAGATCAATTTAGAACCTTCAACATTGATTCTATTGACATAAACATACAAAGATCACGTTCATCAACATATATTAAGGTTTATCATTGAATTCAAATCAAAACATAATATAATAATCAAACAAGAATATTTCAAACACAATGTTATCCACTATATGGGAATCACAATCAAGCCCCACTTACATTGTAATCAGTAACCTACAAGAATTTGGTATTTGGATCACAATTGGGGGATTTATATGGAGGATCCATGGGTGTAAGAATACATCAATGAATGAGATTCACATACCTTAAATCAAGGCCCTAAACAAATTTTTAATCCTATATGAAACTAAACCTAGTTGCTTCCTCCAACTTCTTCTTCTTCCTTGCTTCTAGAGAGATGATTTTTGGAGAGATTTAGGGGTCTTTAGGTGGGTGAATTAGAATGAGTATTTTAGGTTTTTTTTTAAGTTTATATAATTTTTTCAATAACATATCAACCGACCTACACTAACCCTTATTTAATAACTAACTTAACCCCTAACTTCTAACTTAAAACTGAAATTTCCAAAACCTGCAACATCTACGTAGGAAATTTCGACCTGAAGCTCATATTTTGCAGAAAATTTCAGTCCTGACCTAGGCCCATAACCTACGTAGCATAGGTTGATATATTGAACGTAAGTAGCAATTGTAGGTCACCAAAATTGACAGTTTTGGAATCTGTTTTTGGGGTCCTCCTCAAGGAACCCTTAGGTTGTTCTTAGAGGGTCGTACCTGCAGGTTTAACTCCTAAGCATGTCCATATAAGTATGGGAAACGGTTGCACAAGTTTTGAACTCCATATGGCACTTTAAAACTCAACATCAAGACATCTACAACACAATAGCTCAACTTGCTAGTTTCCGAGAGTTATGATCATTCCTTGACGTTTGACCTCCAACATCCTCAATTGATCTTGAGTATAAATTTTAACTCATTTAAACCTAACATTAAATTAAAACAATCTATTTAGGATTTAGTTTCACTTACTATATTCCATGAAATAACAGCTAGCTCTTACTAGGTTCTATGGGGTGTTAAAACATCCCCCCACTTAGGAACATTCATCCTAAAAAGACACTCTACACACTTTATAAAGTCTAAAATCTAACTTAACAGATAATTATGCATGAATTACGTCTAATGAAAATTTTCAAGGAAGAACTTAAATTCCAATATAAACACATACAATGGAAGACAAGGGAGTAGGAACTACTTCTACTAACACAATATGCACCATGTTCTATATCTACTCATTTTCAAGGAGGAACTAACATCTCCTATCTAAAAAAATCTCAATACAACACCATGAATCCTATATGCACATCATTCTAAAAGTGCATACATTAAAGGAACAACCTTTCAACTTCAAAACTATTCAAGGAAGAGTCTTTTAACTTCAAAACTAAGGCATACTCGTAATATATTCATGAAGTATATATGCATGTGTTTATAAATGCACTACAATATGAAGAAAAAATGCATGTTATTTATTTTTAAAAGGGCCTAAGCATATTCATTAACATGTATATAAATATATCATGGCAACACATAAAACACACAATGGCCCACTAGATAGGCACACTATCCCCCACTAAGGGGTAAGCCTACACAAACTTTTCTAAACATCATGCATACTAGAAATAAATTTAAACCCAAACATATTAAGTCATAGAAGACAAGATATCTAAAAGTTTCATAAAAGCATGAAACACATACCCAAAAGTACATGAGAATATCACTCTTGTTTGTTTCTAGATTGGAGAGCACAAAACCTATTATTCTTTTGAGGATCCACATCACCACTACTAGAGGAAACTTGTGTACCTTATCTCCTTGTAAACATAGCCTTAGGGAAATTTTTCATCATGTGGCCACTCTGACCATAACTAAACCAACACTCATCACTGGCCAAGAACCTACCCTTATGCCTCTTACCATACCTAGAACAAGTGGGCCACAGGGACACATTACTTATTCTTTATGTCCTAGGAGTAGAAACCCTCTTTTCCTTATGCTTAGTAGCATTAGAAAAACCTTTCCTGGAATACTTTTGTTGATTCCTAGAACAACCATGTCCATCGGATCCATAATGGAAAGACTTATTACCTTCCAACCTAGAAATATTATTTTCTCTATCCCTTTGTTTCTTGAGTTTTAACACTTCAATTTTTGGGAAAAAACCATAAGAAGTGAGATATCAGTTTTATTAATAAGCATTGTAGTACGACATTCTTCTTCTATCAACTCGGATACTCCTATCATAAATCTATTCATCAAATCCCTTGGACTATCTACCAATCTTGGAGAATACTTAGAAAAAATTGTGAATTTTGAAGAGTACTCCTTAAAACTCTTACTAGCTTACTTGAGCTTGATGAATTCTCCTAATTTGGATTCCCTCAACTCCCAGGGTAAAATATGTCTAGAATTTCGGACTTAAAAGCTTCCCACTCTAAAGGACCTTCTCCTATCGTCCTACTATCTTTTATTTCTCAAACCAAATTTGGGCAACTTTGTTCAATTGATAAGCAGCTAGCTCCTCTTTCTCAATGGAAGGCATTCCCATGATTGCAAGCACCTTATAAACCTTATCTATGAACCCATTTGGATCTTCTTCAACCTTGGAGCCATAGAACTCCAAGGGATTAATTTTCAAAAACACTCCCACCCTAAAATCACTCATTCCTCCTATAGGGTTTGCCGGAGCCACCACCTCTCATTTGGCTTGTGTCGCCAAGCCTTGAACAAATTGTTGCATAGAGGCCCTAAGCTCACCAAGAGTGGCCTTCCAAATTGGAGGGTTATTTGGAGCTTGAGGATGCACTTGATATTGATATTGAGGAGGATCTTGGTTTAGTGTGACTATAGTCTAAGTAGATTCTTATTCATGGGCGTGACCCGTGACACATTTAATGAATCTGAGGCTATATTCATCTCTTTGTCATGACATTGAAATTTAGCTCTAGTAGGTCCTTTTTCTAATAATTGACTACGATTTTTCAAGTTATGGCAAATACTAAGGCTAAAGCTAGAATATTTATGGTAGGTAATAGGGATCAAGAGGTTACTTCTCATGTTACGAACAAAGGTTCTCCTCAAGATCAACATCACGTGCCTCCTAAAGCTGAAAATGACCTTTTGATTAGGAATGTTATTTTTGATGATCTTAGGACTTCCATGCAACTATTGTCTCATGTCTTGAAGAAACAAGACAATAGAGAGGTGTGGCTCTAGCAAAACCTATAGGAAGGGTGCTTTTAGTGTGAGGGAGTTTTTAAGAATGAATCCCCCTGAGTTATATGGTTCCATGGTTGAAGAAGATCCAAATGGTTCATAGTGGAGTTTTTTAAGGTACTTGAAATCATGAGAGTGTATTCCATTGAACAAAAAGCGGAAACTGACATCTAACACAATTGAGGAACGTTCCCACATTTAGTCCTGGCAATGAAAGATATTAGACCGATAGGAGAGGAGTACCATACGCCATGGGGAAGATTTTATGTCAGATGTTCTAGATAGGTTTTTCCCCTGGTAGTTGAGAGACTCCAAATTGAGAGAATTCATCAAACTCAAGAAAGGTATTATGAGTTCTCAGGAGTAATCTTTGAAATTCACCCTTTTGTCTAAGTATCTAGAAGTTTGGTAGCTAGTGCAACAGATTTGATGAATAGGTTTATCATGGAAGTGTCCGAGTTTGTAGAAGAAGAATGTTTTATGGAAATGCTTGTTGATATGATGAATCTCTCACGTCTTATTGTGTTTGCCCAACAAATATAGGAGTTAAAACTCAAGAAAGAGAGGGCTATATAAAAGAAGAGGTCTAGGTTTGAAGGTGATAAGTATTTTCATGATGGATCCAATTGAGATGGTAGTTCTACGAATCGAGAAAAGTTTTCTGGACATGGTTGCTCTAAATAATGAGTCCCTACGACCCACTTTTTCTAGGTGTTGGAAGAGGCATAAGAGTAGGTGCTTGATTTATAGAAAGGGTTGTCGTAGTTGTGGTGAGAGTGGTCACATGATGAAAGATTACCCTATGGCTAAGGTTACAAGTAAAGAAGGTAAGAAAGTTGTCTCTAGTAATGGGGATGGGTAGCCTGAAAAAAAGAATAGGTTTTATGCTCTCCAATCTAGAGAAGAGCAAGAGTGATCTCCTTATACCCCTTATGGTATGTGTTTCATGCATTACTAAAATTCCCAAATTTCTTGTCTTTTATGACTTTTTATGTTTGATTTTGAAGCTATTTTTAGTGTGCATTATGTTTAAAAAAGATTGAGTAGGCTTATTCACAAGTGGGGGATAGGGTTCCTATGTAGTGGGTCATTGTGTGGCATATGTGTTGCCATGATTTCTTTCGATGCATGTTAATGAAAATGCTCAGGTGATATACCGTGGTTTCACGGTGTTTTTAATGTTTTTTCCTTAAGTTAATGTGGTCATGTGTACAAAATCCTTTTGTAGTGCTTTTGTATGGAAAAATTGCTCTTTAATTTACAGGAAAATTTGTGTCGATAAAAGATGAACGCGGATGTTTTGAGAGAGAAAATGCGAAACGTTACCACCTGAAGTGACCTGGGATGTGATCCGTGGTTTAGTGACACCCGTAAGGTGGGACTTAGTGAAGCTATGAAGGATAAATGGAGAAGTCTGACCCAGTACCCAAATTCCAAAGAAGTTTAAGTGTTATGAAACGGAGACCCTGATGGACCATCGTGATTGGAACGGTTCGTTATACTTCTTCGGCTAGGGTAATGAAGAGAAAAAAAAAAGCAAGGATTTGTAAAAGTAAGGTGACAACAGGATGAATAGATGAAAGAATCATGAAGGCCCGTACGTGACCACGATGGTGGGCCCGTCCGAGGACCATTTGACTCGCGACGCCCGTTTGACATTTTTGCAGCAATTAGAGTCCTTCTTTTATTAGGTTTTTGTTTTTTTATAAATAATTGGAAAAACCTTGTTTTTGGGGTGAGACTTTTTGTTAGTGGACTCTTTGTTATTAGACTTTTTGATAGTTAAACTTTTGGAGAATCTTTAGTCCTCGATTAATTTCAATAATTAATACACTTTTTCTGGAATTGATTGTTGGTGTTTGTTGATTAATGAAGTGAACTTCTGGATTTTATTCTTTCTCATTGAAGTAAGTGCATGAATTGTTATATTACATATATGAATATTTTGATTATGACTATGGGTAAATAAACTCCATAACTAGGGTTGTCGGGAACCATGGGTGAATAATAAGGTAAAGTATAACTAAAATAAACAATTTTCGGACTAGTTAGTGTGCTGAATGTATTGATAATTCTTTCGTTAGGAAGTCCTTTAAGTAATGGACAACGTTGACTCGCCTTAATTGTACTTGCCGGACCAAGGAGGTGATAAAGGGAAAAGAATTCTCAACATAGATTTAGTTATTTACTATCTAATAGGCTAGTATTGATTGTACACGAGGGTAATAACTTAGTCAAAATAATCAAATACAATGCTTAAGTATGAGGGTAAAGGCTAAGGGTTAGTATAGCAACACACGTACCGAACCAAGGTGCGGAGGTGAAATTTCTAGATGCTGGACCAAGGATTTAGTGAAATACATAACTTATCAGTTGCATGCAAAGATACTAGGGACAAGATTGTTATAGTTAGAATTATCAAGTTAGGAACTGGGGGGAAACCTTAACCTCGTTCTTTATAAATTGATTTTAAACTCCAACATTTTAATCCTTAGTTGTTTAATTTAGTTAGTTCTTTTAATCATTTAGACATAAAAACCCCCCTTTTATTGTCTTTGTTTCTAAGGAAATAATTGAATAAATAATAGTAATAAATATTAAAGTTAAGTCATAAAATATTTTCTCGTGGGAAGGATCCCAACCTCATTAGTTGGGTTATTTACAATGATACGACCACTTTACTTCTGATTTGAGAATAAAGTTTGAGCGTGTATCAAATTTTGGCACGCGACGGGGAAAGTAGCTTTTGATTAACTTAAACGTATTACTAAGTTTAGTAAATATTTCTGATGTACTTTTTATTGTTTTATTCTTGCATAACTTCTTCTCCTTTGTATGTCAAATACATGGCGAGGGAAGAAGAGAACATTGTTTTCCTTATGAATTCACGAATTAAGAATTTAGAGCGTACAGTAACGCAACATTTGAATCGAAACTTGACTATTAACATGATGATGCAAACCAGAACATCCACGGCTCCGGTTGAGTTCATGGTCAGTTATATACCCTATGATCCAGTGAAATCAACAAAGGGGACGCAATCCCACTGCAACTCCCTCAAAACTACTACAGAGACTATGCTGATAATATACCAGATCGGATGGGGCCAACTGTCGTGCCACTTCTACACCAGGACAAACTTTGTGGAAAACTAGATGTCTGAAGTCAATGACTCATGACAGAGGGATTTATCGGCTACCTTATGAGGATCCACATGCCCACTATAGCTCACTGGTCAAGGGCACAAATGTGTAAAAGCTGATATGTTTGTAGGAAGTCCCTTGCATTTGATTTGGATGTAATAGGGCTAAGAGTCAATTCCTCTCTCAATGACGGGAGAGGCTTGCTATTTGGTTCACTGTGAGATCCCTTATAACTCAATCTTCATGGGAACAAACTAAGAAACATTTTCTTAGCACGCTACTACCCGGTCTCCAAGAAACTAAACCACAAAGACAGAGTGACCAACTTTGTGACACTACCAGGAGAGTCATTTAGTAGTTCTTTAAATAGATTCACCTCATTTTTATGGAGCATCCCCAATCACCGCATAGATGACGAGTCACTAAAGGAATACTTCTATTGGGGGCAAGACGATAATAATAAAGAGATGTTGGATATTATAGCGGGTGGTTCTTATGGGGAATGTCCTTATACTGAGATTATCGAAATGTTAGAGAAAATCTCCCGAAAAAACAAAGCTTGGAGTACTAGGAAGTCAGATACTGGGAGAAATACCTTCATAATGCAATCATGTCAAAACCTAGCAACAGATGAAATTCGTGAAGAGATGGCTCAGATAAGAACTTAGCTTGGGTTGGTATTAAAACATATCACTGGGGTGCAGGAAAGAAAAGGTAGTAACTACTTTTATAAACCACATTACCATGATTGAATGCTACTATGAGGAGAATCCTCTGCGGTAAAGAACAAACGGGGGATTTCCGACCAAGTTCCAAGCTCAATTAGGAGAATTTGCACCACGGTTAGGAAGGAAACCAAGGTCGGATCTTATGTGACTATACCCGTGAGGGTCATTATGTCACGAGGATGGAAACTACAACGCGACAACAACTCCATTCGGGTCACTATGGTAAACAGAAATGATAGGAATGGGCCTGATGTGCCTCTTCAAATATCGTCTTGAAGTTACTCCTAGGGATGGTGGCTATAGTATGGCAGCCATGTTGACGATCTGTTTGCAAAATGATGAGGACGGTTCATGATAGTGATGAGAACATGAAGAGTTAGAAAGTTATTAGCTGGGGATCCAGGCAAAAGGTCAATACCATGCAATAGGATTAAGCAACTTGAGTTGCAAATGGCCCAATTATATGCGGCTGCGAACACACGGCAATCGGGCACTATTCCAAGCAACACGGTCCAAAAATCTGAAAAAATGACGGAACTATATGGCCAAATCACTACTCGGGTGGTAAGCAGACCCTTGGACCCACTATACCATATAAGGAGGAGAGGTGAATAAAATTAATGATAAGGTGGTAGAGGGTATTGCGTTGAATTAGAGATAAAGATGAAAAAAATGTTGAAGTGCCTCACAAAGGTTTCCAGCCTAGACCACCCCCATTTTCCTCAAAGAGAACTGAAAAAGGACTTGAGTGATGGTAAAAATCGGCGTTTTATGAATTTTGAAGCAATTTGTATCACTGTTCCTATGTGTAGAAGCTTTTAGAAACAAATGCCCCGGTTATTACAAGTTTAATGCCAAGATCTAGTTACAAATGAAATGATCGGTCACTTTTGCGGATGCTGATAGAATGCAGCTTGTAGTGCGACTGCTCCGAGATCTCTGGTAAAAAGTAGAAGATTTGTGGGGCCGTCAATATTCCTTGTTCATTGGGTATTTACCTTTGCGAAAGATATGTGATCTGGGGAAGCATAAATATCATGCCCCTTATCAATTTCAAGAGTTGGCGTTTGGATGATCAAAATCCCACTGCGATGCGGCTAATGATGGCGACCGATATACAGTGTAAAAAGGCCTATAGGGATACTACACGATGAGCTAGGTAAAAGTGGAGTCGTTCATATTTCTGGCGGATTTTCGGTAAGTCTTGATGTGAAGTTGAGTTTGAAGTGCCCATATTCTTGGGAGGCCAGTCCTTGCTCAGGGGGATCCTTAGTGATAGGCAAAGGGCAGATGAAAATTTGGCGTGAAAAATGAAGAAGTGATCTTCAACATTGAGTCCATTGCCGGCAGAGTAAGTGAGCTCCAAACGTATGTGCTAATATCATACCAAGTTGGTGAGTCATTAAGAACAAATAGAAGAATGTCTAGTTGTAGAAGAATTAGCGATAATGAAGATAAAATTTTTACAACGATTGCATTGAAGAGTTATGAGTCATTAGTCGCGGCTCTTTTATTTCTAGGTGTTCAGTTTAAAACCGAAAGCAGAACGAGAGGTGACATGAAGAATTTGCCGCGTCTCCACCCTCTAAACCTCTATAAAATAGGCTCAAAAGTAGAAATAAAAGCTCTTCCCACCTCATCTCGTTATGAATCTCTTAGGAAATGGTTTGACACTTTGCTGGTAATCATTATATCAGACTGAAGTGAACAACAAGGTAAGAGTTTGTTAAAATGCCTAAAAAAGTTTCAAAGAGATATGGGTGGACTATTGGGGACATTATTTATTGCGATCCTCCTAGTATGGTGTCTCATAAAATCCAACTTATGCCCGATCATGAAGCCAAGTATTGAGCATGAGAGTGCTTAAATCCAAGGATGCAAAGAGGTCTGAAGAAGGAAAGGAAAATCATTAAGTGTTGGATGCCGGAGAGTAATCTTTATCCGATCACCGGGATAAGTGAGTAAGTATGCCCTGTTCAGTATGTGGTACCTAGAAAGGGGGAATGACTGAGTGGTCCCAATAAGAAAATGAACTTCTTTCAGTTTGACCGGGTTATTGGATGGAGAGGTGTGTATGGATACCGGAATTAAATGAATGGATTGAAAAAGACCATTTTACTATGTCCTCATGGATTATTAGATATGGATGCCTTTCCCGAAAAGGGTGCGTTCGGGTTATGTTTTCGTGATGAGATATTTCCGGGTGTTGGTATAATCACGATTTCTAATGCACAGTAGACGATCACGAGAAACCACCTTTACTGTCCATATGGGACCCTTTGCGGTCAAGAAGAAGGTGTATGGGTTGTGTTAATGCACCCGCCACATTTTCTTTTACATGATCTCTGAGGCGATATTATCCGAATGGTGGAAGATACTATAGAAGTTTTGTTAGGGATGATTTTTTCCGTGTTGGTGAATCATTTGATGGTGTGGAACCAATTATCTATGAGGTCCTTAAGAGATGTGAAGAGCAAATTGAGTACTAAATTTGGGAAAATGCGACTTCATGGTGCAAGAAGGTATTGTTTGGGTCATCGCATTTCAGGAAAAGGGCATCCACATAGAGATTGATTAGAAGCTTAAAAGTCCGAGGGTAAAGAAGAGCTTCCCCCACCTATTCTGTAAAAGGTCGTGAGAAGTTTTCCTGGGCATGAAGGTTTTTACGGAGACATTCATCCAAAGATTGTTCAAAAATGGCTCATCCATTGTGCAAAACTGCTGGAGAAAGATTGAAATTTTATTTTAATGAATCATGTTTACAAGTGCATTCGGAGAGCTAAAAGAAAAAATTGGTCTCTGCACCTATCATATATTTCTCAGGATTAGGAACAGTCCATTTGAGGTGATGTGCGATGTAGTGGGGTTCTCTTGGTGTAGTATAGTGACTAAGAAAGAACAAAAATCCTCACCCCCATTTACTATGCTAGTAAAGCCTACGACGTCAGAAGAACTACACACTCACTGAGTACGAACTTCTTGAAAAGTCTTTGCTTTTGAAAAAATTTCGTAACGTATTCTTAGGTATAGAGTTATTGGGCATATGGACCATTAACATTTGATGATATTTGATTGCAAAGAGTTGCGAAACCGAAGGTTGATTAGTTGGGTATTATTGCCTACAAGAATGTAACTTTGAAAGTGAGGGATAGAAAAGGGACCGAAAATCAGGTTGCCTATTCACTGATAACATCCTACAATATTTTTTGGCGGGGAAGCGATGAGAGAGATAGGGGTAAGACTTAATATTGATGATACTTCGCACGCGGCATTATTTGCTGCCTCACAGAGGGACTTGATTCCATGTTCGCAGATTTGCGAACGTATCTGGGCTAGTGATATTATGCATCGGACTTATCCTTTCATCAAAGAAAAAAGTTCATGTACGATGTGAAGAACTTCTTTTAGGATGAACCATATCTATATAGGAGTTGTGCTGACAGGCTTATTCGGCGTTGTGTGCCAGAATGTGAGATGATGAGTGTTTTAGAGGCATGCCATTCCTCACCCGTTGGTGGACATCATGTTCATGATAAAAGGTCGATGAATACTTAGAATTTAGGATGAGTTATAGTATAGTTTAACTAGAAATGGGGTTATGATAATGTGTCTTTGTGTTAGTAATGACCAAGTGTAGGTGCTGAATAGAAGAGTAGGAGTATTCGTGAGGTGATGGCTCTAAGATATGTTTATGATCTCTGAGGGAAAGCCCATAACATTCATAGAGTTATAAAACTATATACAAATTGAATTGTATACATGAATGATTTAAATTAGCGTAAGTCATGCAAATGAATGTCGACGAAATTTTTCCCCATTAAGTAGTAGAATAGAGATAAAGATTGACAACTTGTCAAGAGATTTTAGCGGGCGAGTGTTTCTTAATTATGTATCTAGTAGTTGTAAGTTAGTAGAGTAAGAGAGCAATCATTTTGATATCCAGGTTTATTAATAAACATTAATCTTGAATTTTAGATGAGCATCGTGATAAAAAAAATGACAAAATGAGGGTGATGATGTTAGTCTTGAAATCTGTGTAAGTAGACTTGATATAGAGTAAGTGATAAATTGAAATGTTAACTGTAATGAATATAAGTGGTATAAGTGAGAGATCCTTACTTTTAAGATAAAGCTAGTGAAGTTTGGCTAAGTCATAAGAGTGACAAGAACATTAAGAGGTGCACTGAGATTGTATGTAAGCAAATGAGGTTCCAATTAAGTTAATGATTTGTAATATGTGCCTAGATAGTATATTCGAGTTGTCAATATGGAATAGGATGATGTAAGTATTATTTTTGTCACATCCGGGTTTAACCCCTAAATGTAACCGGCGTCGGCGTCCTCTTTGAGGACTACAAATGAACTAGCATCTTAAGCTGTCTTCATACATTCATAGGTCAATAATTTAGGCGGAAATTTTAAAACTTTTCATTTCTGTCTTGGAGGTTTACATTAGAACTCTACATATATATATATATATATATATAGATATATATACATAATAGATATAATATATATTTTTTAATAATATCGAGTATTACATAGCCCCTTCGTATAAGAAGGCTACTTAGTCTTCTACTTTATGAACATAGATATATTAGAAAATAACATATGTCAAAAATACCGTCGTCTCGTCAGAACCATCTAGAAAGAGTAGATGAATCGGACCTAGCCACACCTCAATAAAACAAGACCATATAGGATCCTACAAATGTGTATTTAATAAAATGATGGGAAGAAGAAACAGAAGAGTCTTACATACTAAAACAACTTCATAGGCTTGGTAAGTGGCATCACCTCGTAAAGTGAGGACCTACCCAACATGGTGATCATAATTCCAAGTCTTCTTCAAAGTCTTGCCAAAAGCCCTTCAAGACCGAAACCTACAATGTTGGGGACGAAAAGACAAAGAAGAAGAGGGGGTTTACATAAATCAGTTGTACTAAGTATTATACCCTATGCACACATACTTTGCACCTCATCGATAAGAAAAAGCGGACATCTCATAAGTCAACGCACTTTTCAGTTAAAAACCTTTATGCCAACATCAAAAAGACAAACCAACCAATAGTCACCTTGGTTATCTTAATTAGAGTTCATTTCTTTGTTCATTTTTACTTTTGGGGAATATCTTGTCCTACCCGAACGACATAGAAACACATGAGGATAATGTGAAAATCCTGAGGTGTCATGCGACCCTCCCTGAAATGAAAGATGACAAGAAGGCCGGCCTCCCTACTTGCAAGGTAGTCCAAAACATGAACCATAGCACTATGTGGATCCACTAGCTAGTAATTTCTAATGAGGCAAAATGTTTAAGAAACTAGCAGTATAATTGATGACCCTCTTTATGCTATATGCATTATTGTCTCATATCTCAAGAGTACATAGTGATCCTACAGTCCCTTCGAGGGAAGGGAAACTCCTCCCACTCTAGTTCAATCGGTGTAAGCTAGAGTCCCTTTGAAATTGTCTTTTAATTGTCTCTTTGATCATCATAGCTTAGTATAGTCATAGGGTCTATCCCCTGGATATCACTACATAATCATACTGAATAAACGTGGCCTCCGAGTATTATCCTTCATTCAATTTCATATAGGTGACGGTTAGTACATTAACATTTTCATAGCATGATAGGCACATTGGCTTAAATCATTCATCTTCTTTATACATTCACATCTTAGCCAAACCTCAAAAACCATAGTCAAGACATTTCAATTCAAAACATCATAAACCATAAATCCTATACAGGCCTACTCCAATATCAACATCATGGCCTTAATCAAAATAACCAGAATTTAAAGTAAAGGATAGGGATCACCAAACTTACCCGTATCCTCCATAATTTCATATCAAGGGCCTTACAGACAAACTTACTTCCAACCCAATTAGGGTTATCAACATATCATAATTCAAATTATGAACATGATAAAAAGTCTAAAATATTCACTACATCACATTCAATACTAGTTCCACTATGCTTAAGACAAGATACGTCGGTAAACTCAAAATACTTATAAACCTAGATCAACATCTTAGAACTAGGAATTAAAGGATTATAAATCACTGAATCGTTAATGAGTTAGTATAAAAACATAATCATCTAGTAGTAATTCAATAATAACCAAGTCAATTGAACCTATAATAACTAATCTCTCTAGATCATGACCTAGCGGTTAAGGGGTAAAGGTCATCTTCTACAAACTAGGACCAAACCATCACAGATAGATCATAATTGGAGGTTAGCATACATGTTAATATATTTAATTAAATAATATAAATCATAACAAAAATCAATTATAAAATCAATTTAGAGATTTAGATGATCACACTTGAAAAAATTAACTTTGAATCAATTGATGGACCTTTGAGGAAAGAGGTCTCACAGGTGAATTAGATCCCATACCATACTCATTGAGACTGTTGTTGATGGTGAAACTTGACATTTTAATCCCTAAACCTACCCCTAGCTTGGCTTACAATGAGTGTTCTTTATAGAGAGACAAAGAAGAGAGAAGGAAAGAGGTTTTTGTTTATGAGTTGTGATTAGTCTAATGGATTCAGGTATATATTGGGCAGTGTTAATAACTTAAGAAGCTAAAAATTACCATATAAATAACCTAAAACATTAGTAATTAATTGAACACTATGTCAAAACGTGCAGAAAATCAGGCCCTCACAGATAAGACTTCGACCAACGGTCTGCCTGTGAGTCGATGGCCCTTGCCCCCTTCCGTGTTGCTCATTTATCGATGAGTTCAAAGACCTGTCAAAAAAGGTCCTTCAGAGTTTTGGCTAAGTTTGGTGGAACGATGCGCATCGTACGTCCCGTCGATCTCACAAGTTTTCGTCATTCCCGTTCGGGGTGACCCACTGCCAGACAACTTTAGACCTTAATGCAAGTGTCTCTCCTCAAGGCCCCTGGATAGTCCTTGGGGATTCATACCACGGATGTTTCAACATGAATCTCAAATTACATTAAAACACTGAGTTAGACCCCTGCCCCCTATTGCATGCAAGTGTTGACACCTAAAAGCTAGTCAAATAGTCCATGGCACGCTAGTACCTTATTGAACTAGTTTTCGGATGTCATGAATGTTCTTCGACGTTTTCATTTCTAGACTTCCTAAATGACTTATATTCATTAAAATGGACCTTAAAACAGTGTCTAAACCTTAGTAAACTTATGTTAGGCTCTAGAACACGTCTTGGATTTTTAAAATGTTAGAATGTTTTGCAAGAGTCAAATGAAGCGGACTTATAAGACAACGAGATGAGGTTAAAAGAAGAATCTCAGAAAGAGATCTTAGAAGGAGTTTTAGTACCTTCTTTTGCAGAGTTCATTAGTCATGACATTATAATTATCTGAGAATTTAGAGTAAAGGGGATGTAGAACAGTTTAGACATTATTGAATAGATCCATAGTTTTCAAGTGTTAAATACAAACCTAAAGGGGATATGATAAGATGAGAAATCAAGTCAAATGTTGAGGACGATATAGTGATGTATTCTGAATGAGTTCTAGAGGTATATACCAATTTGTTCATAATGTTGTGTATTCCTCAACTGAATTTATTACAACATCTTTTTGATATTCCTAATATTAGAATTATATGTATAACCTATGCTCATACACTTCCGATAGATTCACATCTATGCTCATTTTTCAGAATGAGGGTCAAAGAGTTTAGCCCATTAATCTCAATTCTACCCATAAAGCTATGAATATCAATCTCATCCTATGAACCTATTCACATAAGCTAACATGTCTCATGATATGTCTAGTGTCAAAAATCCATGAATTTCTCTCAATGTCTAACAACCTAATGTTATGTCATGCAAATTCTTATATCAGAATCTCGAATGAATCATTCTTTTGATCTTTCGATCTATAGTATTTTAAAAAATCCTTTTTAGTTTTGGAGAGTGTTGTTGTTCATAGTAGTTATGTGATGATGAAAGAAAGTATTGCGATTTATCATTGTGAGAGGGATAGTGTGTTTGTTCCATCTAAGGATATGAATGTGGAGGAAGAAGGAGATAAGGTTTTACAATAAGTACTAAGTGAACTTCCTGGTGGTCATGAATGATGATTTAGTTGGTAGAGATGATGATATGATAAGGAGTTCTTAGAAAATGGGTAAATATAAGTCTATGGAGTGGTTAAGGTTATAAACTTGAATGTTCTGTAGTTAAAATGTGTACAATGCGTGATACAATATGTATTTTGTGATATCCGCTCAAGGTTAGTTGTTTGTAGCGGTAAGGAGTAGTGTTCTTTATATGCGATTTCCTATAGACGTATAGAACCCGAATCTTGTGATGTAGATCAAAATAATCGTCCTATGTTAAGTATCTTGTGATTCTGAGTTAAAATTGAATACAGTAAGACTAAGAGATTTGATATGGATGTTGGTAAGAGTAGACATATACTTTAGAGAGAGCTAGGAGTTGAAGCTAATAAAGTGTAGTAAGCATAAAGAAGAGCATAGTTTAGAAGTGTTTCTAATATTGAAATCTACCGTCATAGCACTCAAGTCATTGTATTTCTATTCTTACTTCATGCCCAAATAACTTCAGATAGAGCGTTCCTATTTTCAAACTCATATCGTTCGCAACTTATGTGCTATAGAGAGTTCCAAACTCTTAGTATGGATCAACTCACATATATTAGTAGGAAACTTCAAAAGTTAGAAAGATAGTAAGAGTAACTCGAATCCCATCCATCCTCAGTTTAACTATCATTCGAGGATAAATAGTCCCAAGGGAAATTATTGTAACACCCCAAAAATTTCTAAGTTTAAGCCCAAACCATTCTTGAATTGCGTATAAGGTCGTAATAAGTGACTCTTAATTTTTATTAGGTGTTAAGGTAATTTTTGTGTGGAAACGATTTTGGATAATAATTAAGGTCACTACAAACTCCTCGCACAAAGTAGAGTTGAGATCTTCCTTATCGATTAAGTTCTGATGTAAGATTCACTTGGGTCAACTTCAAACGACCATATATCTTAGAATAATAAGAATTAAGTGGCTCATAACCTATCAAATTAAAGGTATTTGAATCTTCTTTCAAACTCCACAAATTTTGCAACAATCCAAGGTTTGAGTTAAAAGTTAAGACTATTTAGTCACATAGTTTAATGTCGTGAATTACCCGACGAGAAAACATTAAGTAGGGTCTTTTTTTTATCCTTTTTTACCTCTAAGAAAACCCTAAATTAATTTATTTACTAATTAAAGACCAAAAAAAATAATCAGATGTTCATGTCTTAATCCATCATTCTCTTGTCTATCAAACACTAAGACAAAACCCAAAGGAAAAATTAAAGTAGAAGACTACATTCAAGTTTCTTTCAATATTTTTCAAGATTCTTCTTCAATTTAAGTCCTTCTTAATAAATTTCAATTTTTCCAACTCAAATTTGTCCATACAATTATTATTTACTAATGAAAATCGTAATTCTTGGCCATAGAGATTTCAAGAAACTAATTTAAGAATCTTAAGAAAGATTTTCTTGATTGTTTACCTTCAAGCTAGGTTTCAAGACTTCTAATTAAGATACTTCAAGAACCTTGTTTTTCCAGGTATGTAAGGCTATCATAGTGTTAGAGTAGTTCTTCCTCACACCCTACATCTATTTTCAAATCAATAAAAGAGTTAACTTTGATTTCTCGAATTCCTATTTATTTTTGAAATTCTACTCCTAATAATTGAATTGGTATACATTATGCATTAATATTCTTGAGTTGAGTCATTTATGTCCATAATTCCGCATGAACCCTAGGAATTGAGTTTATAAATATTGAGAAACTTTTTAAAGCCAATACTTAAGTTTTAAACAATGTTTCTTGAGGAAGTAAACATGCGTTTTGATAAAAGAGTTGTATTCATGAGTTTTTATATAGTTATTTAGGTTTTCATATTGAGTCGTTCATGCCCATAATTCTGCATTAACCCCACGAATTGAGTTATAAGTATTGAGAGTCTTTGAAAGTCAATCATTGTGTTTCAAATTGAGTTTTCAGAAAACATTTAAAGGTTTTATTTAATAAAGAATTAAGAGTTTCTATTATTATTTTATTATCACACACACAAACACACACAACACACACACACACCACACGGAACACACACTCACACGGCACCCTCCACGCACGCACACACACTGCGCCGCACCCTACACGCGCACGCCATACACACTCATATATATTTAGATCCTATATATATATATTAATATATATAGTATATAATATAGACAATAATATATATATATATGTATACGATGACCTATGTTAATTATTGGACTTGAATATCTTTTACAAGTGCATGTTTTCAAGACGGTAAACACGTCTCATGTTTTGAGTAGTATTTCAAATAATGTAAGAAGTTCCTTCTTTGTAATGGGTGAATTGAGAACAAATTTATTTTAATTATTTTAGGAGTAGATATCGAGCACTGAGTTTGGTTAGATTCTTTTATGATTCAAAAGTCCGATAGAACTATGTAGCCAGCGTAGGATAGGATATCATTCATTCTTCATGCGGCTCCTCACTGCCTTCCAGAAGGAATATATTTGAATTCATAGTAATGATATTATCCTATGCCCCAACAAGTTATATGATGGGCCATTGCAACATGCGGCGGGATGTTGTATCATTGTTAGGCTCATGGTAATGTTTGTTTGTTAGAGAAACGTCCCTCATGTTAAAGTGTATTATTTTCATATTGCTTTTATTGCATATCTAATTGTAAAGTTAAATGATTTTCACTTCATGTTCATGTATTGATTTAAATGAGTTGCTTACAATCATTCTATTCAGTTATTTATTTTCTTATCAATATTACATACCCATACATTCCATTTACTGATGTCCTTTGACCTACATCCCTTTAAGATACAAATATATACGCTTAAGATTATCAACATACACTTCGTTGAAATCACTCTACACTCTAGTTAGCTATGGTGAACCTTCTTATATTCTGGAAGACTTTATAGTTACTTTCAAGTTAGTAATTTTGAGGTATCATGGGTCTTTTTATGACACTTATCTTTATAAAATAAAATTTTCATAGATAGAAAATTTTTGAGAGTCTTTCAATTTCAGATGTTTTATTTGAAACTAATGTTGATACTCATTATATTTTGAGATTTTTCTAGATTTATTACACTATTTCTTAAGTGTTTCTTTCAATTTGATGCTTCTGTATATTTGATTAGTCTTCCGATTATAGTAAATCAGGATGAGGTTTTCTTAGAAACCAACAATGGTCTCGATTGTCGGCCACATCCAGGGTGTAGACTTAGGTCGTGAAAATAAGTTGGACGGATAAAGTTCGTTCATGCTACAGATTATTTGTTTATATGATACTACATTTATATCGTCCATATAAACATGTGAAAATCGTCTGTGTCAATACGTGTACCTTGCAATTCCTCCATGGGTGATGAATTCTTGATGTATTTTCGACGAGTGTCATGTATATACAGTTGACAGAGTACTTAAAATTTGATGTATATCATTTCATAGTGTCTTTGCATGACATCACATTATATCTTTCATTCTTGTTTGAGTATGTGGTTTATTGGTTTTGGACATTACATGACATTTGATTATTCCTATTGATAAAACCTTGGTTAATAAGTATAATGTTTAATTTTTAAATTAAAAGATTATTTTCTGATATACACATTTCATTAATATTTCTTTTCTTACTAGGAGATATACTAGGTACACATTGTTTCATACTACATTTGCTACACTCTTGTGTCGTGCAGATTGAATTTCAAATTGGAGCTCATTTTATGGAGGTTTTTAGAGTTGAGTTTTGAATTATCTTGGAGTTGTGGTGAGCTACTTGGTTGTACTGTGGCCTACACCTCCCTCTATCTCTTTTGTTTTAATTTTATTTTAGTGCTTAGGCTGGATATTCCTTATATCTAGGATTCCCATTTAGTTCCAGGCTTGTGTCGTAGTTTAGAAGCTCTTGTAGTTATACACTAAGCGTCTAGGGTTACCATGTACTTTAGGTTTTCGTAGTTCCAATCAACTATGTAATGGACTGACATCGTATAAGATGTGTCTCTTAATTTGTTCTTTAACTATTAATTGATGTAAAGTTTTGAGTTGGTTTACCTATCGGTGGCGAAGATAGGTTCCATCACAACTTGTGAGTTTTGGTCGTGACAAATTGATATCAGAGCCCTATGTTCATCGGCCGCACGAGTACGAATGTTGAGTCTATTAGAGTCTTGTGGATCGGTATGGAGAAATTTTCTACTCATTTTTGACAGGCTACTGACAGTAGAGAACTTTTATTATTTTATTATTTATCATGTGTATGTGATTCATTTTAAGCTCTAAACTTCATTGTTTCATTCTCTCGCCAATATTGACGAGACATTCTAAAAAAAAATTATCACTAGTATTGATGATGTTATGTGGTATAGTTTGAAAATTGTGACGTGACTAGTATAATGACTAGCTAATAAACATTGCAACTTTGATTAATTTTATTGAGAAGGTTAGGAATAGTAAGAATGACTTGATCAAGGTATGATTTTGACAAGAATATCTCAATTTTTTGGGCTTTATTATGACTATCTCATGGTATAGATATATCAATTATAGATCAAAATTAATATTGAAATGGTATAATATGGATGCTATGAATATAAATGTAATCTTAGTATGATTAATTGATTAGGTAATGTCATAGTAATCTCATGCCACAGTTAAGGAATAACAAAAATAAAAGAGGTGATCATTTATATAACTTTAGATTGTTGCCCAAAGAAAATGACCTTAGATATATTTGGTATTCTTAAAGTAAAGTGGTCGGTCACACTTAGTGTCTATTCGAGGAATGCAATATTTATTTCAAAATATTACTGTATTATTGAGAAGGATATCTCACCGATTTGGATTATATTCCTGATATGAATATCGGTAAATCCTTTTAGAATTAGTATTAGTGATGAAATATTTTTTAAGGTGTTTCATTTGATCGTGATTTTGATTTTACGATTGATTTATAGTTGAGAATTTAAATTATTTTTATTACTTATAATTAGAAATCTCCAACAAAATTAAAAGAATAATAATAATATTTGTTGCATAAGCTCTTTTCTTCGATCAAGTATTTGTCCTTGATTTGTTCTTGTCTTAATTGTGAAAGAGAAGCATTTACATCGACTACAGAAAATTTAACTAAGGGATTACTAAGGATAAGATATCATATTTTAGGTATTGAGGACCAGTCTAGGAGTTTGTAACCTTTAAGGTGGAATTTAGAGTAGATTACTATCGATTCAGGATAAAAATGAATGGTATATCTTTAACATAGCATCTAGGACCCCTTATGATATTATGAGCTCTTAATTACGTTGGGATGGATGCTACTCTCTCTCCGGCACTTGAATCGATGAATAGGGATGTTTCATTACTTATTTAAGATTCTTTGCTATAATATCCATTGATGCATATTTTGCCTATTGCTCATCGTAGAGAGAAAATGATAGCGGTTGAGATGTCCTTCCAAAATTTGACAGAAAAAGGCCTATCTAATGTTTCTCTAAGTGTTGAGTTTTTACTCATTTTTGTAACATTTTGGGTCCCCCCCCCCCCATGTGGTCATTAATCTGAAAATATGATAGATTTGTAGAGTACTGAAACAGTTCGAGACTGGGCTAGACCTACTTCCTCTGTAGAGATTAGAGTTTTGTGGTTTATCGGTACATAGATGGATTTGGAGTGATTCCCTGTGATTGTTTCTCTACTTTGACCAAAAAAACACATCTACGAATTTATTTTTACTAATACCTCTAAAGGAGTATGACGGATAACTTCAAACGTAAGGGCCTTGGGACCTTAAACATCAATTTTGACCTTACCAATAAAAAGATAAAAACTTCGCGGAGTATTATAATGTTTCATAGGTTGATCTTAGGCTTTTGGTTGTATCAGGTAAGGCAATAAAGTATATTTTTTGACGGTTTACCACGGACCACAATGACAAGGTCGCGTTATGTATAGGAGCGTAGAAGAATAACCTACTCCCCTTCTGTAAGTTTACGAGACAATGTTTTTTTTTTTTGCTTTGAAAATTTGGAGGCATTATTTACTTGGAAAGAAATATGAGATGGTCATGTATTATCTTCTGTTCGAGATATATGAATTTGAGGAACATGAAATGGTTAAAATTACTCAAGGATTATGAAATTATTATCTTATATCACTTGTACAAGGTAAGTATAGTAGCAAATATGTTGAGAGAAAAGTCAGTCAGTATAGGTAGCTTGATTATGTTGCAAGTAGAGTAGATATTCATGAAGGCTAATAGATTTGCGAGACTTAATATTTTGAAGCCTGATATGAATTTTTCCCATATTGAGGTACACTCTCTTCTAGTGGGTTATATCAAGGACAGACAGTCTGAAAATGAGAAGTAATTCAAGATAAAAGGGGAATATAAGGAAGGAATATTGAATTTGAAGGGCATTTTTAAAATTAAGGGTCATATTTGTGTTTCAAAATTATTATTCTTTACCCAGCTCACTTAATGAAAGCGTCCATAACTCGAACTATTTATTCATAATACGATAAAATATACTATTCTTTTGAAGCAGTATGGCATCTCACAATGAAAGGAACTTATAGAGTAATTTCTATGAGTTTAAACTGTTAGCATGAAAAGTATGAATATAAAAAAAATAGGTGTCTGACTTTGAAGGTGTCTATACTTGAGTGACAGTGAGAGTAAGTTGCCATGAAATCCACGATAGAAATATCGTAGACTTAAAGAAAATTTGATATTGTCTAAGTCATTATGGATAGACTAATCAAATCAATACACTCTGTGTTGACTTTGATTTCATATAATGTGGAGAAATTTCCTACTATTTACTTTCAAGAGATAGTGTGTTTAAATAGTATTCCCAGTTTCATCATTTTGAATTGAGGTACTTAGCTACATCTAACTTTCTAAAATTTAATATACAACAAATTGAGTATTCCATGGATCTTATCACAATTTTTCATTCACAGATAGATGGTTAGTTCAAGTAGAGTATTTGAGTGTTGAAGAATATGTCGTTGATGAGCGTTGTTGGGATAAATTATTATAAATAGCAAAGTTTTATTTAACAATAGTTACAAACCGAAATCCGGGTAGTCTTATTGAGGCTTTGTATGATAAATAATCGTGTTCTTCAATTTATTGATTCGATGTGTTGGTTAAAATTTAGGGCATGAATCTTTTGAGAAAATTTTCAGATAATTTCAAGTTTATTCAAGATATACTTCTCAAAGTCCATGAAAAAAGAAAAGTTATGTGAAATGAAATGTTTGTGAAATGAATTTCACAATTGGAGAAAAGATTTTGTGGAAAGTATCACCTGTGTAGGGTGTTTTAAGGTTTGGAAAGAAGGACAAACTCAACCAGAAATTCATTGATCCGTTATAGGTACTTCTACTATTTGGAGAAATGACTCATTATGAGTTGGGTATGCCACCAGATATATCAGGTGTTCATCCACTTTTTCATGTTTATATGTTGAAGAAGTATTGTGTCAATGGTTGTCATGTGATTCAATGTGACTCAGAAGAGTTAGACAAATAATATGGCATTTGGGAAAGATCCTAGAGTTTTTGGGGATAGTCAAGTTAGAAATCCACTTGGAAGATTGAGTTCAACATAAATAGCAAATGTTTTCAACTATTTGATGCTCCATGTACTTTATTTTCTCCATTTGAGGACAAACATGTGTTTTAGAGGTGGATGTTGTAATGACCCTCTTGATCGTTTTATGAATTATACATGTGGTTCTAATTTTAAATATTTTCGTAGCTTTTATACGTGATTTATGACTTGTGAAAATGATTGATATAATTTTAGATTAAATGAAGGGTATTTTTCTTGCTAATAATAATGAAAAAAAGTAAAAGTAAAAGTAAAATAAAATAAAAGGGCTAAGCCCAAAAAGAAGCGCGCGCGCACACACACACCCACACACACGCACACGCACATGCACGCGCACTCGCATGTGCACACACACACACACACACACACACACATGTACCAATCGCACACACACATCCACACATAAAAATTCATCATCTCCTTTTAAAAATCTTTGAATTCAGGATCCGATATAAAGGCTATAAATTAGAAGAAATATTCATAGAAAAACTAAAAAAGCGAATAATATAATAAGAAATACCAGACAGTGATGCGAGAACCACTGAGTTATAATCATCATTACGTCACCAAAGAATTAATGTCCGTTAGACAGGTCCAAGTACCATACCAAAGAACAAAACATAACAAGAGATACTGCAACATAATACTGAAATATACCACATAGAAGTATTATGACGGGTGGATGTTCCCCCCCCAGCCAATCTAAGACCCAATAGGAAAATGCTATAAAAGCAATAATACTACAAGAAGGGGAGTAAGAAAAATATTAAATATCGGCAGTAATCGATTTAAATGAAATGAATTGTTGTAGCAGCTTTTCAGATAAATTAATACTGAACCCGATGCATGAAACTATGTATCATTTATTTAGAAACTTTTTAGGAGAATCCACTAAAAGCATTATGGGAAGCCTATCAAGGTCGAATTCCAACAAGATTCCAAATTTTGGTACTCAGTAGACCAATCCATATAAACTTTACAAATCAAACTTTCATACACTAAACAGGAGAAGACCCTAATAGAGGATTAGTAACACTACAAAGAACTGCGATAATAAAAAGAGGACAGTTGAGTATAAGTAACTGTAACGATATAAAGAAATTCTTAAATGATTATTTTTTACTAACTTTACATTAGTGTGAATGCGTTCGCTCAAGATCTAGTCACAAAGTTATTTCAATAAATTGCTGGAGCTTTAGGAAGAGAAATAGAAGACAATGAGTAAAACGAGATATGAGTAATACAAATCCTGCAGTCTAATGGTCAATATGGACATGGATACAACATATATGAAATTCTACGAATGCAACCACCTTCAAATACAAAAACAATTAAAAAAACAAATGAGATGACTTGCCTGTAAGATGTATTATACACTGATCAAAGCTATGATAAAGACGCAATATAAAAGAAAAAAGTATAAAAATATAAACCCCAATAAATAAAAAAGGGGATGATATCAGAAAGGATACTTTCTTAGACAAATTCTGCTAGAACACCGATATCTAAAGAGATAGACAGTTAGAAAATATAGAACAAATGGAAACTATAAAAATAATTTAGAATGTTTCACATGCGTAGTATAAACCTGGCAAATACTTGTCTAAAAGATATAACAAAAAAAACGTGCATTCCCCTAAATGTTAAGAAATCCACTTGTGAGATGAAAGATACACCCCCCAGCTATCCTGTTCAATTGTAGCCGTACGACTTATCAAATCCCTTTTCTGGCTGTCCACTTTGCCAAAAGTGAAAATGACGAAAAGTTTTATCTCTTTCTCAGAATATACGAAGACTACCACTATCTTTTACCCAAACCTGAACAGAAACTCAAAAGTCCCCCAAACAAAAGACTAAATTTCTCACTTACCAAAACATAGAAAAACTACTCAAACCAAACAGGAACACATCCAACACATTATTAAGACCCCAAGCCCACTTCCAAGCCCGAATAGTCAAGAAACTCAGAAGAAAACTTTCGAAACAACTGCAATTTAACCCAAAATCCTAATGAGGATGGCACTGGGATGATTTTTTCTTCTATAGCAGTGTATAATTCGACAACACACCGCCACTCACACACACATTTAGCATTCTTTGAGTCCCACTTTATTCACTACCACCATCCTGTGGAAAAACTGTTGGACATACTTAAAAAAGGATAGGACAGATGCGAACCTACAAGCCGATAATAATCAAAGAAAAAGAAACCTCATTTCACATACTATGGGGCCCAGAGTGGACGCTGACTGAGATGATAGATTCTTCCTTTCCCAATCCGAGTTGAAAGTGCCGAAGATCTCTATAAAAAGTAACATTATCAAGAGAGGAGCAACAGACACAACAATAAGAAAAAATCCCTAGCATAAACAATTACAAATAATGTCTGAAATCCCTTTTAAAAAATCCCTGGCATAAACAAGTCCTCTTTAATATAAAGTTTTTGAGTAGTTTGAAGACAGTGATTTTTCTGTAAGTTTTCAAAAGGGATTTCACTCCGTAATTATGTAGATTTTCATCTTTTAATCTAGTAACTTCCATATTTAAATTATTCTTGTTTATTTTATGTAAACACTGTTTCATATATGTCTTTCACATGAATCTTTTACTTATAGTCATTGGTTTAAGTCTCTTCTCCCCTAAAAGTATGTGGATTTAACCTGTAATCGAGGAAGCTGACAGTCACTGTTGAAGTGTCTTAAGGAAAACTATTATGACCTATCCGGGGTAATGGTTAAAGAAGACTACAATGAGATAAAGCTTAAGCGAAAGAAATGACAGTAACTATATATTGTCATTAATGGACCATAAGTCCATAAAAAAAGTACTTCCTGCACGACGCTTTCTTCTTCTATATCACTCTGAGTTACATAGTCATAATCTGTAAATCTAATCGAGGGCTCACCTTTAGAATTTATATACATTAGATGAGCATCAGGAATTAAAATTTCTCTTTTCTTACAATCATCTAATTTCCAATCTAATCGCGTGTATTCTATAGAATTTATCCTGTTAAGGTGTTACTAGTTTTAATTCCTTATTTTCCTTTACTTCTACTCCATCTTTTAACGTTTGATTTAAATCTAGGATTACATTGGTGTTATTTTTCCTAAAAATCATATGCACATTAGTAGTTTTTTCCATGTTGCATTTCTCATATCCTTTAATTTTAGTTCTATTTTAATATGTTTTCCAATTCATTAAATTCATCATGAAGTCTGCACGTATATAAAATATTCTTCCTTATTTGTCATATATAGCTCATAATTCCAATAATTGATTTTTTTAGGTCTGACCATTTTTGTTCCTAAATTTTTTCTAGTTACCCCTTACACCTAGTATTATAAGTCCCCATTGACTTAAGTCTTTTCTTACATTCTTTAGTTCTGTTCGGGATCTAATTATATGATTTAGGGATACCGAATATTCCTATTACTGATTTGTTCTCTCTATAGTGCCTTTATAATTGAGATTTGTTGAGGTCATGTGTATTATATACTTTTAGGGTTTAATAATCTAATTGATTTTGTTTAAAAAAATTTGTAATATCTTTAATCCCCCATCTAACATTTTTCTAATTGTTGTTGTTTTCTTATTTAGTTCTTTTATTTAATATTCTTGATTATAAAATATTACCGATGCTGATTCGGAGTTGCTTTGTCCTAGGTCCTTTCTAGTCCTGTCTTCGTTCTTGATCTAGCTGAAAAAATGTCCATTTTCTTTTGTTTCTTTAGTGTTTTTCTCGTGGTGTAGTGATTTCTATTTTAGCTAATGTTGTATTAATTCACTACTCTGTTATAATTTTATACTTTCTCTTTTTTTTAATAATTTTATCTATTTTGTTATTTTAATTGTACGAATAGATGTTATTATTATATTTTTTGTTTATGATACTTGAATCTGATTAGTAAATGGATTAAAATCTTTGTATCTGTAGGAAGAGTTCTTCTTTTTTCTAGTAACGTAGTACTTCTTTCTGTGTCTCAGTTTCTACTAATTCTATCATAAAAGACTATTGCTTTTAATAATGCTAATTCTGTTTTAAGATTTCTTGTATTTGTATAACTGTGTATTTTAACATCTTTCTTTTTTTTGTTTGGGTTTTTTTTTTTTTTGTCGCTTAATTTTTTATTTAATTAATTCATCCTTGTTCCTTCATATAATCTAAATTGCCCTCTATTATTAAGTCTATTAGGTTATTTATTGAGAGTCTATATTATTCTGTAGTGTGTAAGCAATGCCTCCTTTGAAAAATAAACTTTATTCCACTACGTCTTTAAAGCCTTTAAATTTCTTTTCTATACTTATCTGTAAATCTAAATATGCTAGGTTTTTTTCAGAGAACTATTTTTACTGATGATTCTAACTATCTAAAGTTGTTATTGTTACACTGTTTCCCTATGGTCTTTTCTTCTTTTAGTAAAAATAAAAAACGGCAATTACGTATTTCAGTGTCTTTTTTTATGTGTGTCTAATCCATATTTACTCTAAAGGCATTGTTTTTTTGGTTGTTTGTCTAGTTGGCAGTTAGACCAACGTCTGACTGTCCAATTAGATTGTTCATATGCTATTAATTTTTTTTATGTTTGTCCAACTGCAGTTTTCTATTCTGACATCCATCAATTGTTTTTGTTTTGTTTTTTTTTTTTTTTTGTCTAGAGGTCTAAAATGTAAAGTTGATAACTTTGTCTGTTTCGTAGAGTCTGCAAAGTCTGGGGTTGAAGGTTGAACTCTTTACCCTTGCCTGGTTAGTAATAATGGTCTCATTCTGTACAATTTTTGACTTTTATTAGTAAATACTATAATTGATCGGCTATATGATTCTCATTTCCTTTTATATGCTCAAATATAAATGATTGATAATAGATATAGTAGCTAAAAATTTACCAGCGGCTTCTACTACTACTCTTATAATTAATTTTTCTGATGACATTTACTATAGTTTCACATCTGTCCTTACTATATTTCTGGTTTGTTAAAAGTAATTTCCTAAAACTATTCCGGCCAATATTACAGCTAGGATTTTAATGTTCTATGCTAGCTTTCTGTCCTTTTTCTTTAGATTTTCCCTTTGGTAGGCACATATTCCTTCTTCTTGGTTCGGAACTATCTTTATTCGTCTAGATTGTTAAATACTACTGCTCCCCTCGTTCTACTACCATCTGTTTTGATAATTAATATATGGTTTTTTAAAGGCTATAGTCCGGAATGTTTTCTTATTTTATCCTTTATTTTTGTACTAATTTATATCTTCTATATTAAATTTCTTGTCCTTTGCTTCCTTTTTAGAACTATAATGGTCCTGCAGTTTTTCTGAAATCTTAATAAATGGTCTGACATAGTTTATTTTCCTAAAATTGTTGTAAGTCTTTTAAACTATTTAATCATATCTGGCATATCTAAGGGTTTTTTTTTTTTGGCTATAATGAGGTTGTCGTGTTATTTTTACTTCTCCTAAATATAATGGCTAAAAATTTATGTAATTTTTACATAATTCCATTTCTTTTTACTAATTCAATCATCCCATTATTTAACATAACCTAAACACCGTTTGTAAATGTCATTAGTCTTGTATATCTACTGAATACTAATATATCATATACGATACTACTAAAAAACCGATTTTTGTATCCTTCCAAATTATTTTAATCCATTTTTTTTTGGAAAATTGGAGGTGCAACTTTGAAAAACCAAATGGCCTGACTAGTAGACCATTCCAAAATTCCTTACTGGACATGTAAAGATGGCCTGTCCATCTTTCAAATACTATCCGGATGCATTTTTATCTGCCCATAGCCTGTTTACTCAACTTACTACAATATTCTTTTTCGTTGTATTCTATTTATTGTTCTATTTTATCTGTTTTTATATCCATTCCTTTAATGCTATCGTTTAGGTCTTTTATAATTATTACCATTCTACTTTTCCTCTTTCACTTTTTTATTATGATTTCGTACCATAAATGTTGCCATCTATGTTTTTGAGGTTATCTTTTATTACTCCTAACTCTCATAGTTCTTATTTATCTCTAAATCTTCAGATGCGTGATTAGTTTCTTCTATCGCAAAAGTTTTTATTATATATTCCGGGGTTTTATAATGTCCATTTACACACAATTTTTGTTATTTTCCTAATGTTTTAAGGACTTTTCGCTATATTTCTATTGCAAGGAGTTTTATAATTTATCTACAGTCGATGGTGTTTTTTATTTGTCCGATTTTGCTGAATTCCTATTTTGACATTATATAATTCTTTTGCTATTTCTATTAGACAAATAATTTTTGGTCTAAATATCCAAATCTTCTAACCTTTTCTATTTATTATACATTTTCAGTATTATTACACCTGTTTTTATTGCTGTTGAATATTTTTACAATGTCCGCACATTTTTCTTTTTATTTTATTCTTATTTTCAGTATTATAGTTAACTAAGTTAAAATCGATGTATAGTGACCCTTTTTTTAGAGAAAATTATTCCACTCACTTGTTATAATAAGTGGCCTCCTTTGAATTATGTAATTATTAAAATCAGTCCTATCACAAATCTACACTTTATTCAGTCTCTTACCCATTTTATCCATTTTATAAGTAGTTCTTCGAATCTGAACAGTGTTTGAAAACTAAAACCTGTGCTTTATCTATAATCTTTTCTATATACGTTATGTGTTCCGTCCATTTGAATGGTTGCGAGCGGCTATGCTAAGTTTTTTATTAGTTCTGGAGGTTTCTATTTTCTTATTGAAGATGCTATTAGTGCATCCTAAATCTACTAATGCTAAGGTTTCTATTTCGGGTGTGGTTATAAAAGAATGCAATTAGGAACAAAAGCTAAGCGAAAGAAACGAAATATTGATTTGGGTATCAAATATTGATTTGGGTATCAAATATTGATTTGTTTTATTTAAAAGTTTGCACGCGAGTTTATTTATCATGAAAAAACATAATCTGAAAGAAAATTTCATATTCAAATTTGGTGTCTCATGATGATTTTTTGACCAGATTTTTGATCCAAAACTAAATGTTTTAATATGGGTTTCATTAAATTCATATTCTTATGAAGATTATATATTTGATAGATTGGAAAAGCGTTGGAGCATTATGAAAGGGAAATGCAAGATTTTGAGAATGCAAGGTATGTTAAGACTTCTGACTTAGTTGAAACATATTTTTTCTTATTAAAGATACAAACCTGGAATAGAAAACGGGTAAGGGAGAAATATGGGGGTTGTACCAATGATGTGACAGGTATAGGTAGCAAAAGTTTATTACTATAAAATGGTAGATTGTAATTTGAGAATGCCAAAACATATGGGCATTGGATGATGTACAATTGACATGATTTCTTTGTGTGATTGTGTTTGTTTATTGAATCCATATATTTGTGATATTTGAGGTGACTATATATCATGATGATCTTTGATTAATTGAGATGCATCCTCATCCCCTTTCATTGAAATCATATTGTGCACATATACATGCACTAACATGAGATTTAGTATGAGTTGGGCACGTGGAGATTATCCATGTTGGGATTGTGGGATGTTTTACTTATATGTTTGGGTTTGTGGAGATCGTCAATGATGGGGATTATTAGTTTTTCTTAATATTACATTGGGATCGTCCACACTGACACTTTGAGATCATTCGAGTCGATATATGTACACCGCGAGTCCCCTATGCGTCATGAACTCTTGATGTATTTATGAGGAGTATCATGTATATACGGTTGAGAAAATACTTGACATTTGAGACATATAATTTTATAGTGTCACATTGAATTATATCTCATTACATCCTTTATTCTTGTTTGGTATGTGCTTTTTTGATGTTAGACATTATGTGACATTTGCTTATCGGCATTGATGAAAATTTGCTTGATAAGTACAATGTGAACTTGTGAAGTTTAAGGATTATTTTTATTATATACTGTTGCCACTAATTCTTATTGTTAGTGTGGTTTCGTACTCATACTACACTTACTTCACTGTTTTATGGTGCAAATTAAATTTCAAATTCGAGCACATTTTCTAGAGTTATCAGTATTGAGATTAGAATTATCTTGGAGTTTTGGTGAACGATTTGGTTGTTTAGTAGCACACGCCTCCCTCTATATGTTTAGTTATCATTGTATTTTAGTATTTATATAGGATATTATATACGTCTAGGTTTGTCATTTAGTTTTGGATTCGAATCGTTGTTTAGAAGCTCTTGTACTTATTTTAGGTTTCCACATTTCATACTTGTAAATGATTTAGTGTTCGGATATTATGTTGTCTCTTTTCTTTCTTGTTTAAATGTTTAATTGAATTAGTAAAAGTATTGAGTTGGATTACCTATCAGTTGGAAGATAGTAGGCATCATAGTTTTTGTGATATTAGGGTCCGTGACAAGTAGACATTTGGCCTACTAGGCGAATGAAGAAAATTATTCTACAAAAAACAAAAACCCTCCTGACTGTCCACGACTAGTATGAGTGTTCACACACAGGGCTGGAATGTGCAAAAGTTGTGGGATCTTTCATGCTTCCCTGCATTGCTCCCGCCTCCGATGTTGTATCTGCAACCCTGTTCTGCTCTATGAATGTATAGGTCAGTGTTACTCCCATCTTCCTAATCAAGTACCTGCCGTGGTTTTATTATACTTTCAATGTTTTTCCTTAAGTTTAGTGTGTGTTTAGGGCCTTTTTTTTGTAATTTTAATGTTTTTATCTGTGTTTTACAGGAAAGTTGTCCAAAATGAAAATGCAGAAAACTATGTAGAAATGATTCATGAAGCCATCGACGGCCCATCGTCTTATCGATGGACCGTACGTGGTGACCTTCGAATGAAGGTTCGAGCATCTGGAAGCAACTCGGGGAATTCTGTCCAAGTATGGGTCTACGGAAGGATCGACAGACCGTGCTGGCAAGTCATCAATGTGACCAGAGACTATCCCAGTACCCGGTGTTGGAGAAAAGCTAAGTATGGAACGATGACATATACCAACGGACTATAAATGCATCGACGGAGTATACTGTTGTTCTGTCGATTGAATCAGAGAAGGTGGGATTTAGAGGCTTAAATAAGATGCTAAGTACGGACCGACAGAGGTAGTCAACAGTCCGTCATTCCATCGATGATCCGTCTGTGGAGTCATCGATTGAAGACACATTTTGGGACAAACTTTCCTTATTTAAAACTCCTTTTAATTTAGGGCTTTGTTATTATAAATAGGGTAAAATACCTCGTTTTAGGGTTAGACTCTTCATTATTTTTTTCATACTTTTGTTATTGGAGACTTGACTTTGGAATTTGAGAATTAATTCAAATTTCCAGAATCGATTCTGAAGTGAACTTTTTTATTTCAGGTATAATTTCTTGATTTTCTTCATGTTTAAATAAGTTCATGATTTATTATTCAACAAATATGAATTGTGTTCTTCTAAGCATGGGTAACTAAATCCACAACTAGGGTTGAGGGAACCATGGGTGATCAACAAGGTAAAACTAGGTAAATAAAAATTCTAGAATAGATTCTTGCATGTATTGATAATTCTTTCGTTTAGAAGTCTTTTTAACGAGTGCACGTGTTAGAACTTGACCTATTTCTACTTGTCGGACCGAGGGGGTAGTTAGTAGCAAAAAAATTATCAATATAGATTTAGTGGACACTATCTAATAGGCTAGTTTCGATTGGTCCGAAGTAGTAACTAAGCCATGCATCGAATATGATGTTTAATATAAGGTAAAGGTAAGATTTAATAACTTAGACACACGTAGCCGGACCAAGGTACGTGGTGAATCTCTCTAAATGCCTGACCAAGGATTTAGAGATACATAACTTATCACTTCGCATGCAAGACACTAGGAAGGAATTGTTATAACTATGATTACCGCGTGATGAACCTATGGGGAACACTAACACCCTAGTTTTCTCACTACTTGATAAACACCAAAGTTTTAATCTTGACACTTGCTTTATTTTAAAATTATTGAACATTTTTTGTTTCTCAAAACCCCCTTTTTTAAATAACTGCTTTCAGAAAGGACTTGACTAAATAGACGTAATCATAAATTAAAGTTATGTATAAATCATTTTCCTCGTGGGATCGACGCCTACCTAATAGTTGGGTTCTCTACTTGATACGATCGCTTATACTTCTTTAGGGAAGTGTAATTTAAGCGTATCAAAATTTGGCGACGCTGCCAGGAAAAGTGGCTTTTAGATTAACTTTAAGAGCAATAACTGAAGTTTAGTCAACAACTTCCTAATCTTACTTTTTCTCTTTGTTTTTGTCTCTTTCAAGTATATCTCTAGAGTTTGCCAAGTACATGGAGTCGTGGAGAACCAATACTTCCATTGGATCAAGAATTGAACCGTACACTCCGCAGAATGAAAAATCCACACAATCCTGCTAATATTGGTTATGGGATCAACAATAAACTTCCTCCGTCTGTTGATGCTCACAACCAAGTGATTTTGGAGAACCCTGGTGATGGCTCTTTGAGGAGGCAACCTCCCGCCTCTCTTCCTCAAGAGTATTATAGGGGCAATATTAATATCACAGATTCTGATGGGCTTCTTGTCCTACCTCCTCTACCAAAGGGTCATATATTTGTTGTAACTAGTAGCTTGATGCAAATGCTCATCGGTAGAGGTTTGTTTTCAAGGCTACTATCTGAGTATCCACACGCTCACATCTCCAAACTGAGGTCGGTGTGTAAAAGTTGTGTAGGGAGACCAAACATAGGAATGGATGTCATTGGATTAAGGTTGTTCCCTCTCTTACTGACGGAAGAGGATGCAATTTGGTTTACTGAGTTGCCCTATAATTCGATTTATACTTGGGATAAGTTAAGGGATGTGTTTTTAGAACGGTATTACTCGGTGTCTAAAAACCTCAACCACAAAGATAGAGTGATCAACTTTGTGGCATTGCCTGGGGAGTCGGTGATTAGCTCTTGGGATAGGTTCACCTCATTTGTGAGAAGTGTCCCAAACCACTGCATTGATGATGAGTCATTGAAATAGTACTTCTATAGGGGCAAGATGATGATAATAAGGCAGTACTTGACACGATTGTGGGTGGTTCTTATGATGAGTGCACATATGCAGAGATTGCGGAGAAGTTGGAAAAAATCTATCGCAACAATAAGGTTGGAGCACTAGAAAGTCGGACACTGGGGAGTCGGTGAGTAGCTCTTGGGATAGGTTCATCTCATTTGTGAGAAGTGTCCCAAACCACCACATTGATGATAATTCGTTGAAATAGTACTTCTATAGGGGGTAAGATGATAATAATAAGGCAGTATTTGACACGATTGTGGGTGGTTCATATGACTAGTGCACATATGCAGAGATTGCAAAGATGTTGGAAAAAATCTCTTGCAACAATAAAGTTGGAGGAGTAGGAAGTCGGATACTGGAGGAAACACCTTTGTAATGCAACCTAAACACAACCCAGTTGCAGACGATATCCGTGAAGAGATGGATCAAATGAGGACTGATCTTGGGTTGGTATTGAAACATGTTACTGGTGGTGCAGAGAAAGTGAATGCGGTGAATTATTTGACTAAACCACCACCGCTAGTAGATAAATTTTACTATGAAGAGGATTTTTATGCAGTGAATGAGCAGACAGGGGGTTTCTAAACGAAGGCCCAAGGTTCAAATAAGGAGAATTGGCACCAAGGTCAAGGAAATCAAGGTCAGAACTATGGGAATTATAATCGAGAGGGTAATTATGTTTGAGATGGAAACTACAACTACGACAACAACTTCAATCGGGTAACAAGGTAACAGAAACTATCGAAGTGGGCGCTATGTTTCCCCTAGAAATCGCAAGTTTCTATAGGTAGGTTGAGGTTGTCTCGGCGTGGTGAGACAATTCAAGATATGACGAAGTGTTTGATGCTAGTGATGAGCATGCCAATGGTTTGAGAGGATGATTTCGTAATATTTGGCAAAAGGTGGAATTCCCATGCATCCAATCAAGCATCTTGAGTTGACAGACCCAATTGCTTCTCGACTGGTGAACCCACGTAAAACCGGGTACTCTTCCCTAGTAACACTATCCCAAATCTAAAAATGATGGCCTTGCATGACATTCCACTCGAGGGGGTAAACAAATCATTGATCCATCTTGGCCGTTTGGAGTAGGAAGATGAGGTGAGTAAATGATGAGGTAGTGAAGCTAATGTGAGTTGTAGACAAGTGGTGAAAGAAAGCTGAGATACCCCAAAAGTGAAGCCCTTTCCTAGAAGACCACGCACCATTCACACAAAAATTGTGAAGAAGATAGATTGTAATAACCGCTTATTATTACATGTTGAGACAACTTCCATCAATGTCCCTCTTGATAGAAGCTCTTGACAAATGCCTCGGTTATGCCAATTTTATACAAGAAGTGGTACAAACAAGAAAGATCATTAAAATTTGACTGGATGATGTACCCAAATGCAACGTGTCTTTCTATTGCTACAGACGGTTCTCTTGTGCTAAAGAAAGAAGACCTGGAGCTTTCACTATTCCATTAACCATCGTTTGTTACTTTGCTAAAGCACTATGTGATCTCGTGCAAGGGTAAATCACGCTTTCTCCATTTATGAAGTAAGATTTTGTTGGGTGCCCACGCACCTCATATGCATTATTGATGGTCGATCTAATGGTAAAGAGGCCTATTGGGATACTCCACAATGTGTTAGTGAAGGTGGAGTCATTTATATTTCTGGAAAATTTTGTGATTCTTGACTGTAAGGTGGACTTTGAGGTGCCTATTATTCTTGGAGGTTGTTCTTTGTTACCGGTCGTGCCTTGGTTGGCATGGACAAAGGGCAGATGAACTTTCAATTAAACAATGAAGAAGCGACTTTCAACATTTTTAGGTCCATGAGTAGAGTAGTGAGCTCCAAACAATATCTGCGATATCCTACAGGGTTAAGATTTCTTCTGAGGTACAAATAAAAGAGCGCCTTGGTATTGAGGCACTAGTGGCAGTGATCATAAATTTTTAATGTGATGGTATTGAAGAGTATGGGTCATTGTTTCATCACTTGATCAAGGTTACTTTTGATTCAAACAATACAAATTGGAGTTAGATACGAAGTATCACGAGTCTCCACTTAAGAAACCATCTATTGTGGAGGCCCCAAAATAAGAGCTTAAGGCTCTACACCTCATCTGAGTATGTATTCTTAGGAAAAGATGACACTTTTCAAGTATTCATTGCATCGGAATTCAATGTGGAGCAAGTTGAGTGTCTAGTAGAAATGTTCAAAGGGTTCAAACGAGCCACTGGTTGGACTATTGCGGACATTATTGGGATTCCACTCGGTATTTGTTCAAACATAATTCAACTCATGCCCGATCATAAGCCAAGTATTGAGCATCAACGACGGTCCACATCAGATATATCAAAGTGTATGATAAAGAGCTATTAGGTGGTGGATAGTCAGAGTCATTATCTATTACTGATAGTAGTTGGGTTTGCCTGTTCAAGCGTGGTGCCCAAAAGGGGGGAATGCTGTGTCCCTAATAGAAGCAATGAGTTTTGTTCCAATAGGCCGGTGACCGATGGATAGTTTGTATGGAATTCGAACAGTTGAACGCATTGTAGAAGGACCATTTCCAGATGCCCTTCATATCTTAGACCTTGCATATGGAAGGCTTTCACTTCCGGTTGAATTTTAGGAGAACTAAGTGGTGATGAGAACTGAAGATGGATGAACAAGTAGATGGATCCAACGACTAATGGTTGATGATCTTGAATGAAGTTTCACCTAAACATTGAAAGTTAGACCCTCATACCAATAGAGAGATGAAGAAGTACCATACAAAAAGCTTGAGAAGCACAAATTTGTAGTTGGGTATTTTGTACTTCTGTTTAACTACTAGGCCTGCGGTATGTCCTTGGGGACAACCTCAATCCTAATGGACGGTCCATTCTTTGTCCTAAGTGGTTCCCACATGAGCGCTTTGAGTTTTGAAACAAGGAGGGTGCAAGGTTCACGGTCAACGGGCAGAGAAACAAGATCTACCTCGGGCAGCGGAGAGTGCCCATGAAGTGGTTGAGGCATATTACCTTGAGGAAGTCTTAATAATCAAGGGTCTTGCGTCGTGCCGTGATTTTAAAATCAAGCGCTTCTTGGGAGGCAACCCAAGGTGTATCCTCTAGCCAACAATACGTTTTTCTAATACTTGTATGAATAGTTGCATTATTTTGATTTCGTTTGTTTTACTAAAAAATCATGTGTAATTTTATTTTGTAGCTTTTAGTCTGTTGGCTAGAGAGTAGTTTAGGGTCCGTGTATAAAAAGTGTCCAGAAATTACAAAAAAAATGGCTTATTTGATGCTCAACGTGCAAGAACCAAACCAAAGGAAATCTGCAGAAATTGGTTTGGTGCACTGATATACAGACCAACCGACGCGCCGTCGTCCTATCTACGGACCATCGATGGTGTCTGTAGATACCAGGCAAGAGTTTCAATGTTGTCTAAGTTAGGTCACAATGGATGGATTATTCGACGGACCGTCGCCTGAATTACGGTCCGTCAACGGGGAATCATTAGTTCCCAAAACCCGTGACACGACCCGACTCGACCCGACCAGCAATATAACAAATTACCCTTTCAGTTACTCTTCTTCACCTTTTAAAATTATCCCCCCAACCGTTTCCCTCCCCTTGTTTCCTTAATCCCCATTACCTACCCTTCATTACTCTTCTCTCACCTTTTAAAATATCCCCCAACGTTTTCTTCCCTTTCCCTCCCCTTGTTTCCTTAATCCCCCATTGACTCCCACATTAATTCACTTTCAATTCCACTCTGATTTCTTGTTCTCTCAACTTCTCCAAATTCCCAGAACCCTACTCCCCCAATTCCCCATCCAATCCAAGCATTTTCCGATCAGTGTTTGAAGACGGGCTTGTCGGTTGTTGTTGTAAATTTACTCACACTTTCACTCCACTATAGAATACAGGTATATCATTCTCATATTCTCTCTTAATTCATGTTCATTTTCTTGGAAACTGAATAGATTGTATGTGGGTCATGACTTAGGGACAACTTTACATGGTTAACTTGTTAAAATTGGGTTTCATGTCCCTTAGAATGATATAAAGTGAATTTTTTGGGGTGCAAACTATATAAATGAACTCGAGATGTTGTTTGATTTGCTGTTCTCCGACATAGGGCTTGTTAGTCTTTTAGAATCAAGGATAGAAATTTGCAAAAGCGACGCCATAGGAATGACAAAGTTGTTTGCTGATTCTTCTTGAAAGTTGTGCGCTTTAGTATATGCTTGAAATTGTCCAGTTGTGGGTTGCAATGAATGTCTACAAAAACTTATTTCTGACCGACATTATGAGACCCTGTCTACGGACCATCGGTAAATCGACGGACTATCGGTGGGGTCCATCGTTAGCTGCACAATGTATTTGCTGAACTCTGGGACGATGGAAGTGGACTATTGTTCATCAATTGATTGACGGGCCGTTCTGCATGTCCGTCGTTCCTAACTGAAACCTTGTTCTCTGAAGATTTCTATATTTTTATAAGTGTTCAACAACGGAAATGCACTACGGTCCGTCAATTAATCGACAGGACGTTATGCTCTTATGTAGAGACTCTCTGTGGTTCTTTCTAGAGGCGATATAACTCCTCCAAACAGGCACCACTTACATATGTTCGAGACAGTGGCTGCCGGGTGGATTTCTCTTTGACTACCATTCGTCGTTTCTTATATGGTGCGTATATCGATGCCAGAAGTGTTCCCCTATCACCGAGTTTACCTGTAGGTGGGACATGCTTAAGCAGGGCCATTTCTAGAGAGACCAGAATTTGAGAGACACCACCAAGAGGTGGATTGCCCAGCACATATCCGTAGATTGTGAGGGCGCAGAATGGGTACTGAACCCTCGAGCAACTATCAAAAAGGCCAATCTCTCGTTTGTAGCCAAGTTCATCTGGCTTTTGGTCTACCACCGCCTATCCCCAAAGTTGCATAAAACATACTTACGTGGGATAGAGCGGTCTTGGATGCTGCTATGGTCGCCGGGTTCGAGATTGATTTTTTGAAGTTGTTGCGGTGTGTCATACATGAGAGGGATTTTAAGGCCTCGACCACCTACCCTTTTCCCTGTATGATTTTTGAGTTGTGCAGGGCTCCGGAGTGCCCATTTGGCATATATATGTTCTCCGGACTTCTACCAGGATAGTGGACATAGGTCTCATCAGGGATGAGGCCAATGAGGCGGCACCAAATAGATGGCCCCGATTATAGGTGCTACCATTGGATGTCGCAAATACGGTAGAGAAAGCCCAAGGGGATGATCATGTTGCTTCAGAGCCTACCGACACCTCCCCGACTGAGTCTGCCCCGGGCACTAGTGGAGCAGGAGTTCCTCCAGGTCTACACCATTAGCATCACTGGTCCCAATTGCTAGGGTCCAGAAACTAGAGGCCCAGATGGCCACATTGCTGCACCATATCCAGCCTTTGATGCAGAAGTTCATTGTAGAGGCTGAGGATCAGATTGAGAGGAAGGTTGCTCAACAGACGGGGAAGAGGATTTAGGCACTCCACCAGTGCCTCGAGGCTTTTAAGTTGAGAGTCCATGCACGCCCAGCCCCCATAATTGATTTGATGACTCTCCAGGTGGATGTGGCGTGTCTTAGGGTTGGACGTTCGGGTAGCTGAGCCTGAGGCCACACCTACAGAGCTTGCTGAGGATACTATGCTTAGTGCTTTTTTCCAGACCACCACTGCACCACCGCATCCGCTACGTGAGCGTGCTTAGAGGCACCGTTCTAAGCACACCAGTAAGGGTGAGGGTTCTTGATCTAGGAAGAGGGAGCGATTAAATATGGAGGATGCGAGGAGAGCGTAATTGCTCGATGAGGAGGCCCGGTAGATGAGGGCTCATGAGTTAGATGCTGGGGCGTCCAGCTCCAGATTGGAGGCTGCTGAGAGGAGCACCACAGAGGTTGCTGACATTGCTGCCGAGACTAATAATGGTGTCCCTACTACTGATGGAGTGGGTTTGAGGAAACCGGACCCGCCTGCTTGTTGATCTTCGGTGCTATGCGCCTCAGGTTTTCTTCACCTACCATCTTGTTTTTTTTCTATATTTCTTATGCATTGGGGACAATTGCACGCTTTCTTGTTGGGGGTGGGGTAAATGGAAAGTGAGTTCTAGGGTGAAGTCGGAGTAGCCCAACTCACGATCCTCTCTTGGTAGTTTTCTTGCCTGTGTTCTTTTTCTCAAAGAGACTGTTTATTTTACTATTCAAACGGAATGTTTAGTATCTGTACAAGTATGAAATGTGGAACTTTTGAAGCAATGATGGCTAATTGAATGGATACCCATTCAAAGTGAAAATGCTTACATAATTAGGCATAGTAATCTGGATCTCTAAGCATGACATAGAGATGCCCCACCATTGCTGAACCCTCATCTCACCACTCGAACTATTGTCTGATAATCTGTAGGGTAATGAGATGCTTAAAGTGTGAGGAAAGTTTTAATTAGTTCATTGGTACCCTAGTTCTACTTGCCAGGATGTAGAGTCCTGCCAAAAAAAATTGTGTTAGACAATTAGAAAGGATCATAGGCCCTTGTTCAAATTATCCAATCTTTATCCTAAATAAAAGAAAACTAAATGAAATTGATCCCTTTTTTATCAAAGAATTTTGAGCTTACAATGGACCTTCCTTTTCTACCCTAACTCACCTTCCCTGGGAATAATGTGTGAAGAAATTGATCTCGTCTTGTCCCTGACCCAAACTTGGGTATTTCGACTCATGGTAAGGCCATCAGGTCAGGGTTTCTTTTATGAGTAATATCCCGAAAAGTGGAGTTGAAAGGAATAATGAAAAAAGAAGATGAGAAGTGACTCTTTCAAAAATGAATTCATGTGAAGGACAAAAAAATAAATACATTACTATACAACATAAAAAAAGTGTTTGTATGAGTCATTTTGCACAAAAAGGAGAAATTAAGGAGAACATACGACAAAAACTATCTACAAGAAAAGGAGTGAGGTGCATAGATAAGAGACAATAAAAAGAAGTAGAACGCTTTAGGCGTAATTTTCAAAGAAGGAACCAAGTCACTCAAATGTAACAATTTTGTATCAATCCTTACCCAGAGCCGACATTACAAGCCAAAAAGTCCTATGTTATCCTAGGAGTCTAATATGGGAGCTTAAAGAGTGAAAATAAAGGGGCAACCTATCTTGATCAATACCACTGGTGGTGAAAGTTTATTTTGAGTGGTTTAAGTGTTGATAATGATCATTTCCTCATTTCAAATCACTGTGCAAAAAAATGGAGGATATCTTTTGAAGTGAGAACAGTAATTACAATATTGGAGAGTTGGTGCCTTTGTGAGAGATAAAAGAGTAGAGGTATTGGTATGTGGTGAGTCTGTGTCATGGTCTGATCCACATGAATGAGCATAGTGAGACGAAGAGTAAAATCATGCAATAAAGCAAAGAAAATAGTTGGGATTGATAGCCATATGATTGTGAAAGCTTAAAAGACGATACTTCTGTACGAAGGTGTTGTGGTGAGTCATAGTGTGTTTCTTGAGGACAAACAACGAACTTAACTTGAGGGTGTCGATGTACCGTAGTTTCATGGTACTTTCAATGATTTTTCCTTCAGTTTAGTGTATGTATAGGGCCTTTTTGTAGTAATTTAAATGTGTTTTTATCTTTGTTTAGCAGGAAAGTTGTCCAAAATGAAAATGCAGAACACTGTGCAGAAATGACCCACGAAGCCATCGACGGCCAGCTATCACATCGGCGGACCATAGGTGGTGACCATCGACTGAAGGTTCAAGAATAATTGGAAGAAACTAGGGGAATTCTGACCAAGTGTGGGGATACAGAAGGATCGACGGTCCATCGGCTGATCGAACGGACCGTGCTGGCAAGTCGTCGATGTGATCAGAGACTGCCGAAGTACCTGGTGTTTGAGAAAATCTAGATATGGTATGCCAATATGCACCGATGGACCGTAACTGCATTGGTGGACCATGATTTTGGTCCGTTGATTGAATAACAAATGGTGTGATTTGGAGGCTTGAAGAATATGCTAAGTATGGACTGACGGAGGCAGTCGATGGTCCGTCGTTCCATCGATGGACCGTCTGTGGATTCGTCGATTGAAGTCGTTATTTTCCTAACAGACACAATTTTCTGAAAAGTTGTTATTTTTTCCAAAAGACACAACTTTCTGGATAAAATTGGTCTGAACAGACATGTTCCTTGCTGAAAATGGCTAAAAAAGGAGTCAATTTTGAGTTTTAAAAATCTGTGCAATGCTTTCTGAATGTAACTTGTTTGAAATCCAAGAGAATGGTGATCGATTTCTGGTGCTCATGGCCATGTTTTTGTGCCCCACAAAGAATTATTTTCATCATATAACTCCAGCCACGTACGATGAAAAATTGTTTATGGCAAACTCCACTGTTGCCAAGGTGGAAAGTGACTGGCAAAAGTCCCCTATTAAAGATGACATCAGAGCAAGGTTGTGCCTTTGATAGGTCCTCATATGTGCCAGAATTGAACAAGACTTTAGTTTCAATTCCAATTCTGACCAAGAATGACTTTAATGTGTATTTGTTTCTCTGATAAATTAGTAGTAAAGGCAAAATGATATGTATGTAAGGAAAGGCTACTTTAGTGATGGCCTTTTCAAACTCATGTAATTGCATGATAATGAATAAATATTTTGCTTTCCTTCTTACTTGCTTGAGTCTAAAAAATGTTTATGCCATGAACGTTTGGGACACTGTAAGAATAAACAAACTTGGGAAAACGTGATTACTTAGATATTTTGCAAAAATTTTTAAGTGCAATAAGTCAAAATGTCACATTCTTGTTGATCTCAGTATGCTAAGCATTCTTCTAAATCTGTTTGAAACGGAATTCAAATCCTTTGAGAATTGATCACACTGATATTTTTGACATGAGTCACGACCATCACTCACGTGGTGGAAAAAATATTTCATATTCTTTTATTCACGTTGGCACTAGAGATTTTATGTCCCATTTTCATTTTCTAAATAGTAAGGTGAATCATAGATGCATTTAGGCATATAAAACTGAAATTGGAAAATTAGTTAGATAAAAGATCAAAATGAACAGAAGTGATAGAGTGGAGAATATGATCTCCATTTGCATAAATAGGTTTAGAAATGGAAATAATCCATCAACTACTCTTCCCTACAGCTCCTCATCTCAATGGAATTGCCAGAAAGAAAAAAAGCCGACCTTTAAAAGAAACAGTTATGACTGACATAATAAACATTAATCAGTTAAGGTTTACATCAGAACTTGTGGGGGGGAAGCACTCCTTACAAACCAATCAGAACTTAAGAAGAGTGCCTCACCTCAAAACAAATGTAATTTCCATATGAGCAAATGGAATGGTAGAAAACCCAATTTGGAAATATTTCAAATTGTGGGGGTGTTCTAGCCACAAGTCCAAGTTTCCTATCCCTAAAGAGGTAATATACGGACCCTATGACTTTGGATTGTGTATTCCTTGGATACTGCCACAATAGTAAGGCATGTCGATTTTGGTTCATAAGTCCGAACAATCCGGATTCATGTTCATGATTAAATACGGTAATGGACTCAGATAGTGGCTAAATTTTTTGAACATATCTATCCATATAAAACTAGACTTGAGTCCATCTAGTGTGGGATCTGAAACAACCCAAGAGAACACAAATGAGAATGAACAAAATGAAGAAAAGTCCCAAGATGCAGTAAACGTCAAAAGACCCTACTAACTTTTCATTGGATCAAATTGTTGGTAAACATTTCTTCTTGAAAAGTGAGCCTCAAACATTCAAGAAGCAATGTTGTCTAGCCGACTCAACTCTTGGAAGGAGGCTGTTCATAGTGGAAACTGAATCAATCTTAGCAAATCATACTTGGGCGTTTGGTTGATCTTCCTCTAGGGAACAAACCCTTTTGGTTCAAAATGGATCTTTAAAAAGGAAAGGAAGACAATGGAACTATTTGACAAATAATAAGCAAGACTGTTGTCAAAGGTTTTAGACAAAAAGAAGGTCCTTGATTATTTTTGACACTATTCCCGCTCAGTGACTAGGATTACACTCATTCGATGTTAATTGGCACTTAGCTGCATTATACGGTCCTTGAAATTCATCAAATGGATTTGAAATAACCTTCTTAAATGGAGAGCTTGAGAGCAAATTTACATAGAACAACTGAAGGGTTTTTTTAAGTTTCTGGTAAAGAAAAGAAAGTGTGGCAAACTTATTAAGTCATATGTGCTAAACAAGCACACCAAAACAATGGATTCAAACCATGTTGTCAATGGATTTAGATCAATGACTGTGACAATGTGTTCACATTAAGAATACTCCAAATCAATAAGGTTTATTTTATTCCTATAATGTGATGATATAGTTATAATTAGCAAGACCACTTCTGAAGGTATAAAGCTACAAGCGTATAGCTTTGCTATTAAGCTTGTGATATGAAGATTTAGGAGTTGCTGATGTGATATTAGGAATTAAAAAAATTCTTTAAACTCCTAACGGTACTATCAATTTGTCTCAAACCAATTATATTCAAAGATACTTTGGAAAAATTTAAATTGGTTGAATTTAAAAGGGCAAGACTCCAATTGATGTTAATCTTCATCTTGCAAAGAATAACGTGAAAGTCAACTCTCATTTGCTATGCTAGCGTATTGGGAATGCTTAATGTATGCCCATGAATTGTACAACGACCAGACATAGCTTGCGCTCTCAGTAACTGAGTCTATACACAAGTAAATCCATAATCATAATCATTGGTTGGCAATGAAGATAGTTTTGGGATACTTAGAAATGACCACTCAAAAACTATGCTTACATTACCAACAATATCCGCCGGTTGCTTGAAGGATATAGTGATGCAAATTGGTTACGGGGTCCGGAAACAAATCCACAAGTGGATACATTTTTACTATTGGTGGAGGAGCAATATCCTTGGAAATCCTCCAAACAACCATGTATAGCTCGCTCTACAATTGGACGCTGAATTCATTGCTGTAGACCAGGCGGTGAAGAAGCTGAATGGCTCCCGCAATTTCTAGAAGATATTCCATTTTCGTTCCAAACCACATGGCCCCTATGCATACATTTTGATAGTCAATCCTGCAAAAATAGAAGGGCTGGAAGCATTATGTAAACGGCAAGTCTCATCACATAAGACGAAGAAATAACTCTGTGAAAAACTACTCTCTAGTGGAATTATCACAATTTATATTGAAGTCAAGAAGATTAATCTGTCGTGAATACACTTACAAAGGCTAAATAGAAGAGGGAATTTGAGAAATCATCGACCGGTAAGGGGACTATGGTCCGAGAACAAGTCATCATGGCGGTAAATCTACCTAGAAAGCTCTAAGATCCCCAAGATCTAGGTTCCAAGGAGATAAAACAGAGTCAATTGATACGGTTCAACATTGTCCAAAGGAAAAGAAAAAAAAAATTATTTTATGGTCCCTTCTCAAAATTATGATACCACGTTTAGTAACAGGATAAGACATAGGACTTTTTACTGGTTTTCTAAGTTTTGAATACAAGAGAAGCGGGAATGGGTAGAGGAAAAATATGAGGAATGAAGAGGAGGGGGGACACTTGGAATGAAAACGAGGAATAAAGGCAGGAAGAACAGTGGGACAAGAAAGAAGGAGGGTGGAGGGAGACCGGTCATTGAAGAGGCGTGGGTGGGTAGGATCAAGGGATGAGAAATGTTAACCAACGGAGTGGAGGGCAATGATAACAGGCGGAGGCGGAAGGTGTAGGCAGAGTGAAGTAGAGGGAATATCAAGACGGTGTAATCTATGGGATAACCCCTTTAGAACTCAGCCTATTTACGTGTGAAAAGTGTAAGCCCGCTTCAGGAGACTCCGATAAGCCAGTTCCTTTAGCACTTACTATCCAAGAAGATGTGTTCATGGCTGAAACGAACAAAACAATGAGAACTAGAAAGTTCAAAGGGTTGATTTGTGACATATTTTGTCAGGTATACAAACCCCAAAGCTCGACGGTTCAAAGATATCAAATCTACCATTGACCGGTATATCGATATATGTTCACTATGGAAAGTTTAAAGGGGAACCTACTTATCCAAATAGCGATTCACCTTAACCTACAAGAACAACACAAGTTTTTTCATGCAATATGTTTTAACAATAGCCTTCCCCATTCAATGTGGGGGGATTGTTTGGGATTGTAGCAAGTGTGAATGGAAGAGAAAAGAGAGAATATTAAAGTGAGGAAAATACTTTAGAGGGAAAATGAAAGTCATTTGCAAAGTGCAAATGAAAAGTTCTTTCTCCATATCGCAAAAGAAAGGGAAATTGTTGTCCTTATAAGAAGGAACACGTCCCTTACTTCTTAAAGAGCTAATCAAAAGATGTCCCCTCGCGCCGTCGTCGCGTGCTATCGCATCGGCCTAGCCTCGGCTTTGGAATTGGATTTGGATTTGATATGGATTTGGATTTGGAAATGAATGTGATTGATTGATAATTTTTTGGACAAAAAATTTATTCAATCGTTTTTGTTAAATCAAATAAATCAAGTTGTTACTCTCTTTTGAAAAGTCAGTTACTTTCCCAAAAGTCATTATTTCCTACAGACACAATTTTCCAAAAAAATTTGTTATTTTTTCCAAAAGACACAACTTTCTGGATAAAATGGGGTCTGAACAGATTTTCACTGAAGCAGACATGTTCCTTTCTGAAAAATGGCTAAAAAAAGCAATTTTTGATTTTTTTTAAAATTCTGAATTTTTTTTCTTTCTCTCTCTGCATTTATTTTTCTCTCTTAAAATCAAATCAAATGTCAATCCACTGAGTCTGTGTGACTCCCTAGTTTTTTGTTCTTAAGATCGTTTACCGTTACAAAAGAAGGTTTGAGGTTACACTATTTCTTTAACAGGTTAATACCTTTTTATCTTGGGGAGAAAAATTTAATCTATAACCTTTGGGTCAGTGAGGGGATTAAATTTCTTAAGGACACCCGTAAGTTTCTGTGGACCGGATTAAATTTCTTTGTATTTTATATTTTTTGTTGATTCATCTTATTTCTGTTTCTGTTTTGATTACTTAGAAATACAGGTTTTGTTGAAAAATAAACAGTTTGAACCTCATTAGTGAACTCCGTAGTGGGGTCCTCTCTCATAATCGATGAATCGCTGAGTATCACCCCCCCACCCCTCAACCCTTTTGCACCATACACACCACCCACCCCTACTTGGTTTTGGCCTTTCATCATTTACTATTTTTTACACTGTCATTTATGTCAACTTTCTCATTTGATGAATCATCATTTTCCAATAGAGTTTCCCAACCTGATTTGTTCGGCACAAGTGCTACACACCGTAATTTTAGGTGAGGTCTTACTCAATTTGTGATCCCCCCTTCTTGTTAAGCGATCAACAATGCATAGTTTTCACTTTTTTTGCATTTCTAGCAATTCTTTCAAACATCAATTATTTCCTTGTTGATTTTCCTTCATAGTTGCAAATCATTTACATTTTATCATAATTGGACGAAATTAGGTATTGAGTACTCTAATTATTGAGATAAATATACCTCAAATGAGTGCAAATCTAGAACTTATAAGATGGAAAACATGTTCGTCTTTCTCATAGGGTTAATCAGACTTTACCCACATCAAATTCAACCAAGACCCAACAATATTTACTAGCCAATTTCAGCAAGTAACCGACATATTCAAGTTTAGCAATTTCTCTACACAAACATAAGCAATCAACTCATGTTCACACGTCAATACAATTATTTTAGCACGACTCAATGAAATCAACGAACAACATGCATCATATGGACTAATTCCCATATATAAAACACATTTTAATCTTAAATAAGAAAATAGATATCGAATATAACCTTCAAATAGAAGCAAAATGTGAAAACGTAGGAGGTTAGGGATGGGTCAACTAATCAACCAAGGTACTGCACTCCACACACTCAATAATCACAAAAAACGGTCACTCACACACTAAAATATGATATTGTGAATAGAAAGGAGGAAAGGATTTCAAAGTTGACAAAAATTTCTTTCTGAAAATGAAATGGCCCTTGGCCTTTTATACTAGGCACGTTCGGTGGTCACGACTAACGTCGTCAAGTTCATTCGACAGATATCCATATGCAGTTTATTCAATTCGCCTGTGGTAACTCATTCTTAGAGACCTGCAAATAACCAAACCACCACACCAAACAACGATCTACTATAACTAATCAAATTCGAAAGCTAATTTCTCAAATGGAATTTCTAGACATGATTCCTTGGCAGTGATTGTCATTTTTGATAATGCTTAACTACTCTTCAAAATAAATTAAAGAGTAAGTGGTTGTTTATCAATAATAACACAAGAAAAAAGATGGGGTCGAATACCGCTGAAAATAATCAGGGCTAGGAATTCTATTAGCGAATTCGATATTTAAATTCATTCATTTATAGTAATAAACAAGTGGGTGGATAATTCCACCAAATTTAATAGTGTGTTTTAGTTTTCAAATGTTAGAATTAAGATAAGATTTCAGAAATTTAGATAAGTAATGAGTAATCTAGGGGTGCGGGGATTGGAAATCGATGTTACGTAGGGTTATTGTTTTGCTTTGTAGTAATGAACATTTGTGGATAGGCTAGGTAATATTCAATGACTCTAATCTTCTTTCGATCTTTAAGAATAATTTCATTGAATTTTCTTTCGGTCTCATCTATGGTCTATACTAAACAATCCAATACCTTACAATATTCTCTCTTTCAATGATGTAGGGAAAATTGATCCGAGCCATAACCTTTATTTTCAATAAAGTTATAAACATCAAACAAAAATTACAATTATTAGACTAACTAACCACTCTGATAAATCTATTTCGTGCATCAATCGGAGATCGGAAGTGGAAATTAAGTTTGCAACATTAAATTGTAAGTTAAACACATACTAATTAACACAAATACATGTATGAACATCAATAAAACATAACCCACTATAATAAATCAACACCCAACCCATAGTTGCACTCCTAGATATTAGGATTTTAGGCACTAATCACATAGAAAAAAATAAATATACCTTCGTGAAAACAGTCATGGGCAACATGAAATTAAGTTATTACAAGAAAAACCACTTTCAACTCAACTTCAATTTTCTAATTTCATGAATAAATTTGAAAACCCCCGAAAACTAGAAAGTGCTCTTCATAAGGTAAAGTATTTCTCTCTTTATCTAGTGTTCCAAATTTTACATTTGTTGAACTCCTCTTTGGGCTATTTATAATTTCCCCAAAATTTAGCCCAACTTTCAATGTGTGACCCATTGGGGGACATTTATTGGGATCAGCAATCACAATGGGCAGATCGCCAACTGCTTCCATCTCACCTTTCTCATGTTCTAGGCTTCAAGTGTATGGAGACCTCTAATTGCCTACCGTAATTGATAGCTTAACTACATTGTTGAGTGGGGATACACTGAACAAATTATCGAGCATTATGATTTTATCATGTCGATTAACCAAGTAAGGTCTCTAGGTATATCTCTATGCTATATACAAATCAACCCTACTTCTAAAGATGATCATGCTCCTTTTTTCCCATGTTCTATCCTTTTTTCCTTTTCTGAGTTCAATTAGGATAATAAGTTTATTTCAATCATGGCCAATTCCAGAACAAATAATTAAGATCAAAAGATTAATTAAAATGATAACCAATGTCAATCCATCAAAATTAATAATATACAATCATTTCAGAGCCGCATCCTTAGAATAAGGGTCTTTAGGTACTAATGCTAAGAAAAGAATCATGTAAGTATAACTTTTATCTACAAAGTCTCTCTTAGTATCATCCAATAATTATTTCTACGGACTATTCATAGAGGTAAAAAATCCTAAATAAAATACTTGACTCCAAAAACTAAGGGATCAATAACCAAAAGATATTGTGTTTACGCGTGAACAGTGCACCACCTAAGCTTCATTTGTGTGTTTCTTCCTCTTGCTATCACATGTCACACTTTCACAATGTTTTCCTTTTTATCTTTCGCAAACGAGGGAATAAATAAAAATAGAGTACAATATTAAATTTAATACATTATAATGCTTGCTTGATTTTTTTCTTCAACCTTGTATCTTTATTTTTTTTTAATCTCCAATCATCTTCATCTTCACACCAATTTAATCCTACAAATAAAACATACTATATCCATGCTAAAAAATAAAAGTATAAATACTAAATATGAGGTAAATAATGATTAAAAATATGTATTTTGGGCCTCACATCAATGCTCCTGGAGATCACTTATAAAGTCAGATGAGTTACCATTGTTGTACTAGTGCTTCGATAAGTTACGTATGTTGGGAAGACATATCTATCAATTAATTCTCCCTCGTAGTTACCTTGAATTTTCGTAGAATAAATAATTTTGATAGAATTTTTCTTAGTTGACAACATTTTTTGGCCGATGATATCTTTGGGTTACTAGTTAATGTTGCCTCTATATTGCCAACAGGCCTAGCTTCTCTCGATTATAGGATAACTTTCTTTTGAGGTATATTTTGAGCATAACTCAGGTTATCCTTTTAGAATATGGAATATTAGGGGAGATTATATGTGTAACGTGAGCTAATAGGGGATATCATGAATAACGCGCAGAAGGGAAGGCTCTTGTTTGTGAGTACCATTTGGTTTGGATAAATGTAACTTACTTTGTGGTTTGTATAAAACAAGGAATTCATGTTTTCCAGGATAACTTAGAAAAAAAATAAAGTTGTCTTTTTTGTGATATCTCTTTTGGAATTTTCTTTCATAGTTTGCTCATTTTTCTCCTTTTGCGAGTATCAACATCATCAAAGTCACCTTCTTAGCATCCATTGATGTCAGTCTATGTTCCACAGAGTGTACGCTGTAAGTGGTCAAGTGAACCATTATATACCATGTTCTTCATAATCAAATTGTCGTAACCAATCATATTCAATTTTAAAACCACTCAAAAATCAAGATACGGTTTCTAGGTTCTTATCCTCTTGAACAAAAGTATGAGATTTCTACATGAGGATAGGTAAGATTGTTTGGTCATTTTGTGGTGAAAGTAGCTGGAGTACTTAGTGAACATGTCATCGTCTAGCGTTGTGAAACCAAGCTCACTAGGTAAAAGATGTTGAAGATAGAATCACTACTTCTCTTATTTTGTGACCCATGAGTTATGGAGTGTTGGGTATATAGCAAGAGTTAATGGGAAATGGAGAGAAGATAAAGAGAGAGAAATTTCGAAAGTTGGAAACATGAAAAGTACTCTTACGTTTTAGTGAGAAGGCATTTCTCCCTCATCAGTGGTGGAAAGTAAAATAGAAGAGTTTAAATATAGAAAACTCTTATTAATTATTAAAAGGGTTGGAAAGAAGGACCCCCCTCGCCCTGCCATCGCTCGCTCTCTCGACTTCGACTTTTGTTGGAATATGATCGATCGAGAGATTATTTTTGGGCAATGTTTATTTTAAATATTTATTTAATTAATTAAATGGCAAAAATGCTTTCAATTAATTAGCTAATAACTGAAACGTTTTCAATTATTTAGTAGAGATTAACCGAAACGTTTCAAGTTTTTAGTTGATTAACTGAAACATTCTGACCAGACTCGGTTTATTTACTAGTGATTGAGATCATTCAGTCCAGGGAGGACTATTTCAAATCAAACTTGGATACTAGAGGAGAATAATTTCCTTAAGGGGACACTATGCATTTAGTGGGCTTGATCTCCTTCCAATTCTTTTTTCCAGATTATGGTATGTTCTACATATTTAGTTTGTAAATTATTTTCTATTCTTCAGTTATTTTGTTCTTCATTGATTCATCAGACTTCCGTAACTTTGCATTTCAGCAAAGTTTGCCGAAACTAGTAAGATTGTTTAAACATATATTGCTAACAATCTTAAGGAAATTATTATTTTTTGTTTAATATGTGTGGTGGAGACAAAAGTATTCGTCATCTTATACTCCTATTAAGTTTGCAATTTAAGTTATTGCTTACTGAGCCATTTGTATGAATTTCTATTTTTACATATTCTGAAATGATGGACAATAATGTGATGGTCGTTGTTGTTGCACCAACCTGAATTGTTGTACTGCCAGCAGAGAAACTGGGAAAACTCTATGGTGTGAATTTCAAAGGATGCAATCAACAAGTATTTTTATGGCTTACCACTCTTGGTTTGCAAAAATATTCCAATGAAGAAACTCTAGTGCTTGCGGCTGATGTGTAAGACCGAGAAAAGTTCATAATTATTGAAGCATGGAAATAGACAGGCTTCGTATGTAAAGGCTACATTCTAAGTTCTTTAGAAGATGACCTGTATAATGTCTATAGTATCATAAAAACTTAGAAATAGTGGTGGGATGCACTTGAGAAGAATTAAAAGATAGAAGATGCATGCTTGAAAAAGTTTGTGGTCGCAATGTTCTTAGACTATAAAATGTGAGATGGTAAAATTGTTTGATCACAAGTGCGGGAACTTCAACTTATTTTTCATGATCTGATTGCTCATGAACTTTTTGTTGATAAAGCGTTTCAAGTGGCTGAAATGATTGCGAAGTTACCTTCTTTGTGGAATGACTTCAAGAGTTATCGCACAAATTAACGAAATGAAGCTTGAAGATCTTGTGATTCGTCTCAAGATTGAAGAAGATAATAAGAACATTGCAAAGAAGTCTCGTAAGAGTTAAACAATTATTGGAGTTAATATTGTTGAAGAAGCTCCTACCAAAGGCAATAAGAGAAAGAAGTCTAACAGACAGAAGTCAGAACATGACAAGAAGAAATTCAAGGGCAACTGTTATAATTGTGGTTAGGTTGGTCACAAGTCTTCTGACTGTCATGATCTACGTAAGGACAAAGACAAAGACAAAGGCTAAAGGCAAGAAAACATCGTGAAAGACATGGGAGATGCAGATGACATCTGTGCAATGATCTCAAAGCGCAACTTCGTTAGAAATCCCAAGGAGAGGTTTCTCGACTCAGGTTCCATTTGACATATTCTCCTTGCGATAAAATCCTTTGAAATACTACACTTTTGATGTATTCGATGAAGATATATTCATGGGGAACACAATAACAACAAGGATTGCAGGAACTGGAAAAGTAATGTTGAAAATGACATTAGACAAGGTGTTGACTTTGAGCAACGTTCTGCACATTCCTACTATTAGGAAGAATTTAGTTTCGATTGCACTGTTTGTTAAGAACGAATTCAAGTGTGTCCTAGTCAGTGATAAAGCTTTAATAAGTAAGAATGAAATGTTCTTAGGAAAATAATACCTCACCGAGGGTTTCTTCAAACTGAATGTAATAATTATTGATAATACTAATAAAAATTATTCTTATGTTTACTTATTGGAGTCAAATGATTTATGGAATGCCCATTTGGGACATGTAAATTACAAAACTTGCAAAAATTGATTACTTTAGAAGTATTGCCTGATTTCAAATGCAATAAATTGAAATGCGAAAATTGTGTAGATAGTAAGTTGGTTAAGCATCTTTATAAGTCTGTTGAAAGGAATTCAACCTTTAGACTTAATATACACAGATGTATATGCGGTATGAAGTCAACACCTTCTCATGGTGGGAAAAAGTATGTTATAACATTTATTGACTGTTGCACTCAGTTTTGTTATATTTACTTGCTTAACATAAGGATGAAGTAATTGATGCATTTAAATAATACAAATGAAGTAGATAATCAAGTGAATCTAAAGATAAAAGTGTGTCAGAGTAATAGGCGTGGAGAATACAAATCTTATTTGAAGAGATATGATTGAAATATGATATTATTCATTAAACTAGTGTACCCTATACACCACAGTCAAATGGTTTGACAGAATGGAAGAGTAGAACATTAAAGGAAATGATGAATGCCTTGATAACCAGTTCTGGTTCACCACGAAACCTTTGGGGGGGGGGGGAAGCCATCCTTATGGGTAATTACATACTCAATAGGGTACCCCATAGCAAAACATAATCAATTCCAAATGATTTGTTGAAAGAAAGGAAACCCAACTTGGAATATTTCAAAGTGTAGGGGTGTCTAGACAAGGTAAATATTTCGTTACTCAAAAGGGTAAAAATTGGACCCAAATCAGAGGATTGTGTACTTATTGGATATTCAGTGAACAGTAAGGCCTGATGTTTTTTGTTCACAAATCTTATAATCCTTAGATTCATGTTAATACAATAATTGATTCAGATACAGGAGAGTTCTTTGAACACATTTATCTTTAAAAAACTGAATGTGAGTTGACAAGTGAAAAACCTAAACGACCACGAGAAAAATTAACGAAAAAACACTACCAAGTGAGGATCCTAGGCGTAGCACTCATCAATAGAAACCCACTTCTTTTGGACCATATTTTGTGGCACCGTTGCATGAAAATGAGCCTAAAACATTTAAATATCTATGTCTTCATCTGAGGCAACTTATTGGAAAGAAGTAGTCAATAGTGAGATCTAATCAAAATTAAGTAATCATATTTGGGAACTGACTGATCTGCCTCTAGGAAATAAACCTTTAAGATCAAAGTGTATCTATAAAAGGAAAATGAAATATGATGGGTCTACTGACAAATCTAAGGCTAGACTTATCGTCAAAGGATACAAACAAAAGGAAGGTCTAGACTACTTTGACACATATGTTAGTAGCCCTAGCGACAATTTATGATATTAAAATCCACCAAATGGATATAAAGATAACTTTCTTAAATGGAGAGTTGGAGGAATAAATTTAGGTGGAACAACTTTAAGGGTTTGTAGTTATTGGTAAATAAGAGAAAGTGTGCAGACTTGTGAAGTCGTTGTATGGTCTTAAGCAAGCACCCAAACAATGACATGCTAAATTTAACCAAATAATGTTGACAAATAGATTCAAGATTAAGGAATGTGATAAGTGTGTTTACATTAAAAATGTTTCAAATCATGAAGTCATTGTTTGTATGTATGTTGATGACATTGTTAATAATGAGTAAAGATATTGACGATATAAATGCCACTAAGTGAATTAGGAGTTACTGATTTGATCTAGGGATCAATATTCTCAAAACTTCTAAGGGACTAGCATTATCTCAATCTCATTATACTGAAAGAGTACTGGATAAATTCAATTACTTGAATTCTAATGCTGTCAAAACTCCAATTGATTTAATCTTTACGTTTCAAAAGAATGTAGGTGAAAGTGACTCTCAATTGGAATGTTCTAGAGTGTTGGGAAGTTTGATATATATTATGAACTAGGTAATTACCCGCGTTTCGCGCTGGCATAAGCAATCTTTCTGACCTTTTTGAACAACTTTACCAATAACCTACTATTATTAGAAAAAAGTAAATTTTGGAGGGTTTTAGAACATTTCTAGAGAAATTAAATGATTTAATATTATCATTTGTCCCAAAAATTGAAAATATATAATTAATGATTGAAAATATTGTGAAATCTAATTACTTTTATATTTACATATTTTATCATATCATATGTTTGATAATAATTGTCTTTAAAATTGAGTCATATTTTTATGTAGCTATTAAACATCACCTATTTTATACATGAAAAATATAGAATCTGATATCTTTATGGTTATCATAACTCCTTGTGTAAAAATATTTATGCAAAAGTTTTTGATAATCACTATTAGTTATAGTAAGTTAAGAGTGTCTGAGGTCAAATGTTCACCACTTTTTGTTGTTATTATTACTTTGTTATTCTACCAAAAATAAATAAAAGTAAAAAAATATATTTGGAACAATAACAAAATAATGTTGTTCACCCTTATAGAAATTCATTCTTTATTAAACTGTGGAAGACCTTTCCGGATGCTTTATCAATGAAACTTTAAGAATTTTTCAAGAATATTTATGTATGATTATTGCATTATGAAAGTACGCATAGATTTAAATGTTGGATTCTATACTCGTGTTAAAGAAACATTCTCGAACATTAAAAATTAAAAATGAGACTAATATAGATAATTTAAACGCTCAGTAATGACTTGGGACATAAATCACAACAAATCTATGTTATTAGACATATCTTTTGTATATTAAGATACAACTTTTATTTAGAGTAAGTTTTGTTTTATATTCTTCAAATTAAGGTTGACTAGAATAGTCATCACTTACGCCAAATATATTAGAAAAGTCGAATGAGAAAGGAAAAAAATTAAAAGGACGAAGATCTTTGTAATTGTGAGAATATGTACATGCCAAACAAAAAAAAATCAATACAATTTTAAGGAGACGACAAAAGAGCGAGAAAAAATATACATTAAATTTAGTAAGCTATGAGATATCCAATGATGATAACAAATCATTCTAATAAGAAAAGTTCCTATGTTTTTAAATAAGATGCCTCAAAAAATTGATTAACACTTGAATCACTTTTAATCCTTAAAGTTCACATAATATTCACTGATAGTATTTAATAAAAATAGACAACAACATAAAAACCAAAAAATATGGGCATGCAGAATTATTAACTCTCACAAGATTTTATGAAGAATACAAAATTACATCATCCTTCTTTGTGAAGGAATAACGTTGTTGATGAAGAAACTTTGAGATTTGTAAGGCCTTTTCTTTAATGTGCTTTCAACAATAAGAATAGAGAAAACTTGCTTGAACATTCAATTAACATTTGTTATTTAATATGTACTAACAAATATTTATAACAATACCTTTGTGTAAACATAAACAACAATGTTTAAAACATATATTCAAAAATAAAAATTAACAATATAAGTATAAACTAATGACTGTAAAAAAAGCATCCCAGTATATGCAACAAAAGAATGAAACATAATGAAAAAAATTGAGCCCAATGAATGCACTATGTAGTTCTCTATTTATAGAGAACAAAGGGTGGTGTAAAAATATGATTATTGTATCTTATCGGAAAGGTCAGAACTCTTTGAAAAGTTACAACCCTTCAAAAAGGTCACAGCATTTTATAAAAGTCAGAACTCTTCATCATATGTTTTTATAAAAGTTACAATTTTTCATGAAAGTCACATTTTTTCATGAAAGAGGGAGGCTAATTTTTGAAATGAAATAAATTTAAAGAGAATCTTAGCTTGTGGGTTATCTAAAACATACACAACACTATGTTTTGCATTGGGATAAATATCCCGCCAAGATTGAAGGATATAGTGATGTAAATTGGATCACCAGGTCATATGAAGTAAAATCTACAACTAGTTATGTGTTTACACTTAATGGAGGAACATTCATTTGGAAATTGTCCATACAGACATGTATGGCTCACTCCACAATGGAATCTGAATTTGTTGCTTTAGATAAGTCTAGTAAAGAAGTTGAATGGATTCAGAATTTCCTGGAGGATATTCCATTTTGGCTCAAGTCTGTGGGACCTATGTGCATATATTGCGATATTCAAGTAGCAATAGGTATGGCAGGAAGCTTCATGTATAATGGGAATTCTTGTCATATACAATGAAGACATAACAATATAAGACAACTGCCTTCTACTGGAATTATCACAATTGACTATGTGAAGTTAAGCGATAATCTGTTAGTTCCACTAAAAAAAGGCCTAGTGAGAGAGGTAGTTGAAAGATCATCTAAGGGAATGGGTTTACGACTTAGGACAAGTCAGCATGGAGGTAACTATATCTAGAAGACTGGAGATCCGAAAAGCTAGATTCAGTGAGAAAAACCAAGTTGTTGCTAATGGTTCCATATTGTCAATCAACTAAATCCATTCTCATGATGAAGACAATTTTCAAGAACAAGGTTAAGACTTTAAGGCGTGCTAATCAATTAATAAATCTTAAATTTTTTAATGATTTGCTATGTTTGGCAAATTTTACCAAATAGTGTATCTACGAGATGACACGATTCGAAATTACCTATATACATGTGAAGTTTAAGCCGCTTCAAAAAGAATTTTATGTATAAAACCTATTCTCTATGCACTTTTAAAACTAAGAGGTGTTCATGGCTAAAATGAACACAAGCGTAAGAACCTTAAATGGTAAAGGATTAATTGTGAGACATATGGTTGTCTAGGTATATACCGAATCTCGACAGTGCAAATATATCGCATCTACCAATTGACCGAGTATATTCGACGTATGTTCACAATGGAAATTCCAATGGGAAACCTACTTATTAAAATGTAATTAATCCTTGATTTTAAAACACACACTCATCCGTGCATTCTTATGTTATAATCATTCCCCATTCATGTGGGGGATTGTTGGGTATATGGGAAGAGTTCTAATGGAAACTATAGGGAAGACGAAAATAAAGGAACTTGGAAAGTTAGTATAATACACCGAATGTCTAAAGCCTAATCTAGAGCCTAACATGAGAGTCTAAGAGTTTAACACTGTTGTTAAGTCAATTATAATGTATATGAGTCCTTTAGGGAGTTCTAGAATTAAAACATCAAGGAACGTCCATGACGACTGGAAACTAGTTCAAAGGGTGCTAGTCTGTCTTATCCTATTTTACTAAGTTTTTAGAGTCGGGAAAATGATGAAGTTTGGTGGTAAAGTGTCTAACACTTATTATAGTTAGTTTATCATCGAAACATCCGGGTAAAACTCCCCAAGGACCAACCAAGGACCCTTGAGGAGGACCCTTGCAATTTGGCAAAAAGCAGCCAAAAGGCAGTGTCTACTTATGGATCGCAAGCTATGGATTGTTCTCCAATCAATGGGGCACCGGTTGCCACCATCGATGATCTCTTATACAAATTTGTTAAGGGGTCATTTGGCGAAACTCTGACCAAAACTATGGAAATGCAGCACGGAGGCCACACTGCTCGTCGACTAACCTACAACCCGTCAGTTGGTGTCTTGTAGGTTAGGTTTGTGTTTGATTGTGTTGTTTTAATTAAATCATTTAATTAGTTAAAAGGTTATTTTAATTTAATAAGGGGTTGGAGATGGAGGTTAATGAAGTTAGATTAAGGCCCCCTATATAACACTTTAGTTAATTAATGTTTGACCCTAACTCCATATTTCCTAAAAACACCAATTGGCTCTCATTCTCACTTCTTTCTTGTCTCTCCCATTAAATTCCATAGAAGACCAAGCAAGAAGGGGGTTTAGTGCTGCAAAGGATCATGTTTTTACCCCATCAAACTTCATCATTATTGAGGTATTGGATTTCCTTTTGACCTTTGGGATCTCTTATCCCCCAAATAGGTTTCCTCCTAATTTATTCACAAGTATGAAATTCCGAGCGGTTTTTACTTCCAATACTAAATTGGATCGTGTGAATTGCTTGTGTTTATGATTATTTTGGTAATTATTAGTAATTAAACATGTATATATGATTCCATTTATACTACTTCTTGATTATTGACCTAGTTTTGTGCAGGAATATACATTTTTCCCAGTAATTTTAGGTTGTGATCTTTGAATTGAATAGTTAATAGTATTGATCAATTGGCTTGGTTACTGTGTAAATTATTATCCCTTTTTTTTATATGCCAATTATAGTAATTGAGAATTTATTATCATCCAAAATAATTATATTTATTAATTACTTGACCCTAAGGTTGTTGAAGTAATCATAATTTGATCAAGGTTTCTTAACCTAGCTATTAACTAGTTGATTAATGTGGTTATGATGCAAGTGACTTTATTATTATGTTGGTTACTATTGTGGTGGAGGACTTACACCCATTTTGGGTTTATGAAGTTGATGGTAAAGACCCTTGAGGAATGTCTTTAAAGGAGATTGGGGTAAGTATTGTGATCTCAATTCTATAATTCAATCATGATTACTTGTGATTAAGTGATGATGTTGTATTGAAGTATACCTTATGTTTAATATTAATATGGTTGGTATGATGTGAATTGGAATGTCTTGAACTATGGTGTGTGAGTTGTTATCTAAGACGTAAATATTATAAGAATGGTGATAACTTACCAATGTGACGTATCATGATGTGATTATATAAATGTGCTAACCTCATATGTATGAATTGTAATGGGTGGAAAATACTCATGGAATTCTTATTAACCTATGATGATGATATATAAGTGATAGACCCTATGACCTACATTTCGCTATGATGATTAATAAAGGCATTAAAGACATTTCAAAAGGGACTCTAGCTTAGCACCGAGTGACTGGCGTGAGGATGTCCCGTCCCCTAGGAGGTAGGATCCTTAATGTAACTATGATATTGGCGACTAATGTCATGAATCATCAATATTGGTCCCAACTATATCTCCAATTTCTTACTATTTACACCCATAGAATACTAGCTAGTGGATACACATAATCTATGTCATTGTTTTTGGTACTACCTTGGCAAGTAGTCCACCTTATTTTAGTGTAGGGTTTAATGACACCGGATTCCACATTAGCTTAGGTGGTCTATATCGGTTAAAGAAAGATTCTTCCAAAAGGTAAAATGAATTAATGAATGAACTCTTACTAGGATGACCTAAGGGGTTTAGCTTAGTATAGCTAGGGCTATTAGACTCTGCCTATACATTGCACTAGTTAGCCTTGAGTAAGATCTTAGGGGGATGTTCTTATGTATGTATATGCTTATAAATGCAAATGATATGTACATGATGATCTTACATGTTAATGACACTATATGATCTTGGTTTCACTTACGAACAGGTGTTTGGTCTCTATTGGTAAAGTATAATGTTACGTACTCTTGATGAGATGCTAATGTGAATTTGGACATTGTTATGGTTTCTTGTTTGGGTTTACACCTTAATGAGTAGTTTATTAGATTTGCTTTTCCATTTCACGAGTGGACTAAGGAGGGTTCATGAGTAATGTTTTGCTTGGGTTATGAAATGTTATGACCTCTTATTCATGTTGTTGATATTTACTATGATGGATACGAGTTGTCTTGATTATGTGCTCATTATTTTGATTGCATGTCGCCTTGACTAGACTTAGTATTGTTGCTCTTATGTGTACAGGGTCCTACCCCCCCTTAATGAATATGTCTTATTGAGTTTTTGGGTTCTTGAATGTGCATAAATGCCTTTTCAACAGTAGTTGGCCTGCTTAATGAATTCCCTTTCTAGCATAATTTTATGTTGTGTGTGCATATGGTCTCAAAGTTAGTACTAGTGATGTGCTAACCCTATTTTCTCCCCTTTTACCGAACATTTAAGGTTTCGGTCGTGGAAGATCTTGTGAGGACTTTTGAAGGAACACTTGGATTCTCATTCCCCAAGTTGGGTAGTTCCTCACTAGTTTGAGGGCAATGCCACTTTCTAATATTGGATATTGCTTAGTCTTAAAGACACTTTATTCATTTTCTTTATTTTGAGTACTAAAGATTGTATAGCCTATATATCGCTTTTGTTGTATTGATATATGGGTTATGCCCAATTGGTTATATATGAACATCGTTTTTAAAGGCTATTTTTACATATATACATACATACTAATAATATATATATATATATATATATTTATATATATATATATATATATAATAATTTAGAAGACTATAGTACTCATCTTGTACGAAGGGTCTATGTATACTTAATATGAACATATATTATGTGTATGCGGGAGATCTAAGTAAACCAAATGATATATAGAATAAAAGTTTTAAATTTTTTCTGCATTTTAACGTTGAATGTAATTATGTAAGCTAAGAGGCTAGTCTTAGTACTCCATGAGGAGAACGAGGCCGGTTACGCCTAGGGGATGCTCCCGAATGTGACAAACTTTGTATCAGAGCATGAGGTTGAATATCTTTAGATTCGATATCTCACTTAACCACGTCTATGTAGTTTCTTACTTATAATTGTAAAGCACGCCTCACTTAAGAATAGGAAAATATATTATGTTTAAGAAATTCTCCTTTTCTTGGAAATCCAATATCATGCCTCTAGAGTCTTGTCTCTATGTGCCCTTAGCATCTAATCCTTTGTTTGAGATTATAGGAAATAAGTACTCGAAGAACAACCAATCGAAGACTTGATGAAGAGATTGCCAATGAGGGAGTTCCTCCCCAAGGCAATCCAGTCCCTCCTCTTGAAGAAGTTGCTAAAGATGATCAAGCTTTGGTCAATACTCCACCTTTGACGGATAGGGACATAAGGGAAGCCTTTATCCAATGGTCTAATTCATTACTACTCAAGCACAAGTTGTCACTACTAAGCTCAAGCCATCACGACCCAAGCTAACCGGGAGGTTTCACCCCGAGGAAACCAAATATGTTTGCATTGTGGCCTCCCATTTGAGGGATTCCACAAGGATGAATCCCCCTACTTTCTATGGTTCCAAAGTTGAGGAAGACCCCCAAAAGTTCATTTATGAAACCTACAAGATTCTCTATGCTATAGGGTTGACTACTAGTGAGAAGGCAGAGTTAGGCACTTACCAACTCAATATGTGTCCCAAACTTGGTACGTACAATGGAGAGACAATAGGTATTAAAGGGGTGGACCGGTGACATGGGAAATTTTAAGAAGGCTTTTCTTCATAGGTTCTTTCCTCGGGAGAAGAAGGAAGACAAAGTGGAAGAATTAAGAAACCTTCATCAAGGAGGTATGAGTGTACTTAACTAATTTTTGAAATTTACTAAATTGCCAAAGTATGTTCTTTCTTGGTTTCCGACCCTAGGGATGAAATGAGCCTCTTTGTGATGGGGGTGTCGGATGACTTGAAGGAAGAATGTTGTTCGACTATTCTACATGATATTATGAACATTTATCATCTTATGGTTCATGCTCAGCAAGTGGAAGAGACAAGGGTAAAGAGGAAGAGTAGGGAGGCCAAGAGGTAATAGTCTTATGATGGTAGTTTTTCAAAGGGTAGACTTGATATTCAACAAAAAACCTAGGTTCAAAAAAAGGTTTTCTTATCAATTTCCTTCCAAATTTCCCAAGGCTCATGATGATAGGGTATCTAACCCTAAATCTCAAAAGGGAAGAGGTGCTATCTCACAAAACAAGAAGCCAACTTGTGGAAAGTGGTGGCAAAGAATCATGAAATGGGTGATTCCTAGTTGTCGACGGACAATTGCTTTGGGTGTGGAACAGTTGCAAAGGTTAGGGGATTTCCCAATGTGAAGTGGGCATAAAATATGGCGAGACACCGAGCTCATTTAGTTGTTCCTAAATGTGGGATCCTCCAAAGAAAAAATTAGTTTTTTATATCACTTCTCTCTAGGGGTTAACCAGATTTCTCACGTTGTGGTGAGCGGTATGTTACAGTCTTTCTCGATTGGATTATAAGGCTTTACTTAATTCAGGTGGTACATTACCTTTTGTTACTTCCTGATAGCTCAGGACGTTTTGAATTTTTCCTGATATTCTATAATGAACCTTGATGTAACTACACGGCAGGTGAGTCGCTTGTTGCAAAGCGGGTGCTATAAAATTGGTCCTATAGATGTTTTTTCCCAATAGAGTTCTCATTTGAATTATAGAACCTGATATTGTCGATTTTTGATGTCTTTTGAGGTAGACGGTGGCATGATTTTGTTTTCTGTCATTTATTGTAGGATTAAATTGGCAAATTTCAAATTTTCCAAATGAACACATTTTAACGGTTGGCACTGGAAATTCTATTCGTAGAGGTCGTATTATATCTTGTCTTAAGGCTTGTAAAATGATCTAAAAGGGGTGTCTATATCACATTGTTAGATTCAATGATTTAGACTCCGAAAATACTCCCATTGAGTAGGTCCCCATAGTAAGGGAAGTTTCGGAGGTTTTTCCTAATGATCTTCCTGGAATCCCTCAAGAATCGAAAATTGATTTTGGTATTGACTTTCTACTGGATACAAATCCCATTTCAATTCCTCCTTATCGGATGGCTCTGGCCTAATTGAACTTACTAGACAAATGTTTCATGAGACCTAGTAATTCTCCATGAGGTTCTCTATTTTTGTTTGTGAAGAAGAAAGGTGGGTACCTTAGAATATGCATAGATTATCACCAACTTAATAAAGTCACCGTTAAGAACAAGTATCCTCTCCCTCGGATTGACTACTTGTTTGATAAATTCCAAGGGGCAAGTTTCTTTTCTAAAATTGACTTGTGATCGGGGTAGGACCAACTTAGGGTGAGAGGTGAGGATATACCAAAATGGGCATTTAGGACAAGATATGGTCACTGTGAGTTCTTAGTAATGTCATTTGGTCTCACTAAAGCCTCGACGACATTTATGGATCTCAAAAATAGGGTGTTTCAAAGTTACCTAGATTCATTTGTCATTGTCTTCATTGACGAAATCTTGGTATATTAGATAAATAAGGGTGAACACATGGATCACTTAAGGGAGGTGTTACAAGTTCTTAAGTACAATCAATTATTTGCCAAGTATAGCAAATGTGAGTTTTAGTTGAGGTCGGTGGCGTTTCTTGGTCATATCATCGCTAGTGAGGGAGTTGAGGTTGATCCAAGGAAAACCGAAGTGGTGAAAAAATGGCGTAGGCTATTGACTCTAACCGTCATTAGGAGTTTCATGGGTCTAGCAGGTTATTATAGGAGGTTTGTGGACAGTTTTGCGTTCATTGCATCTCCTTTGACTACTTTGACCCAAAAGAGTATGAAATTGAGTGGTCGGAGGCATGTGAAAGAATCTTCCAAATCTTGAAGGATAGGCTTACTTTTGGTCTAGTGTTGACTTTATTAGAGAGTAACAAGGGCTTCGTGGTATATTGTGGTGCATCTTGAGTGGGCTTGGGGTGTGTGCTTATGAAACATGGGAAAGTAATAGCCTTTGCTTCTAGGAAATTTAAGGTGCATGAGAAAAATCATCCCACTCATGATCTTGAGTTAGAGGCCATGGTATTTTCCTTAAAAATATACAGACATTACTTGTATGGGGTCCATGTTGATGTGTATACTAACCACAAGAATCTTCAATACGTGTTTACTCAAAAGGAGTTGAATGTCTAAAAAAAAAGGTTGTTGGAATTGTTGAAAGATTATGACATGAGTGTTCTCTACCACCCCGGCAAGGCCAATTTGGTCGCGGATTCTCTAAGTCGTATGACCATGGGTAATATGTATCATGTAGAAGAAGCCAAGAAAGACCTAGTGAAAGATGTTCATAGGTTGTCTAGATTGGGTGTTATATTGGAAGATTCTCTGAATGGTGTCCAAATAATCTTTGGTGGTTGAGGTTAAGTCTAAGCAACACCTTGATCAACCATTGAAGGTGTTGAAAGAATTTGTTATTGGTAAGATAAATGAGTCATTCTCCTTAGGGGGATGGTGTCTTGAGGTATCAACAAAGGTTATGTGTTCCCAACATAGATGGCTTGAGGAACTAGATTCATGAGCAAGCTCATGGGTCCCATTACTCCATTCATCCGGGTTCTACAAATATGTATCATGACCTTAGAGAAGTGTTTTGATGGGATAATTTAAAGAATGACGTAGGATAATTTGTTGCAAAGTGTCCAAATTGTCAACAACTACATCAGAACACCAAAAAGTTCGAGGGGGGGACCTTTTTGGGGGGTCTTGATATGTTGTCATTTTTAGCCAAGGGCCGACGGGGAAGGGGGGAAGCATAATAGGAGTTGGGGGTAGGCTTGCCTGGGACACAAACCAATATGACTCCATATGGGGTGGTTGTTGATAGGTTTGGACCAATTCACTCAAGTTTATTCCCGTCAGTCTACTTACTCGCGGAGGATTATGCAAAAGATCTTCATTGATGAGATGTTTTGTTGTCGATGGTAATTCCCGTTATATCCATCATATCGTATAGAGGTGCACAATTCACATCTAGTTTTTTGGAGGTTTATCCAAAAAAGTGTTGTGTTTTTCAAGGGTGAAGTTAAGAGCAACCAACGTTTCATCCTCAAACGGATGGTTAAGAAGAGCGTACTATATAAACCCTTGAGGATATGCTTAGAGCTTGTATAATTGATTTCAAGGAAAGTTGGGATAGACACTTGCCTTTGGTTGAGTATTCTTACAATAATAGTAACCATTCATGTATATCTATGGATCCTTATGAAGCCTTGTATGGTATGAGATGTATTTCTACAATTGTATTGTTTGAAGTGGGTGAGTCTTCACTTTTGCGTCCCGATTTGATATAAGACTTTAGGGAAAGTGCATATCATAAGGAACCAATTGAAAACGGCCTATAGTTTGCAAAAGTCCTATGTCGAACATAGGAAAAGGGACTTAGAGTTTGAAGAAGGCGATAAGGTGTATTTGAAAATTTCTCCTATGAAAGGCATGGTTAAATTTTGCAAGAGAGGTTGTGTACTCGTCGTGTGGGTCCTTATGAAATCTTGCAAAGGGTCAGTTAGGTTGCTTATGAGCTAAGGTAGCCTAGTAAATTGGCTTGGGTTCATCCAGTGTTCCATGTTTCCATGATTAAGAAGTGTATCGGTGATCCCAACTCCATTCTTCCTATTGAAGGTCTAGGCATTCAGGAGAACCTCTCTTATGAGGAGTTTCCATTTGAAATCCTTGATAGACAAGTAAAGAAGTTAAGGAACAAAGAGGTGGCTTCCGTAAATGTATTATGGAAGAACCACCTAGTTGAGGGTGCAACATGGGAGGTCGAGGACGACATGAAGTCCCGTTACCCTCATTTATTTGATAACTAAGGTTAGTTGTTCCTACTTGTAGTGAAAATAATTAGTTTATTTGAAACTGCCTTGATTTTTTGTAAAGTTGTGCAAAAAGGTGCATGTTACATGAGTTATAATGAATTTTATGCCTAAAATGAAAAAGTTGCTTTTTACTTGTTTTGAGTTTATGTTGTGCATTTTGGTATATTGTGCCTTCATGAATTGTATTGAGCATGTTGATATGTGTTGAAGAAGGCTTTGGTATAATGAATAAGCATGTAATGAATATTGAACTCTTATGAGTTGAGAATGATGTTTTTAAGTTGCATTGTGTAAAAGGTCGTGTGCTATGATGATTGTGATTGTGACTCATGTTTTAATTAGTTGTTGTTGGTTGAACTGCTAGTCTTGAGTCTATTCCTTCCTTCTAAAGAATTTAAGTGTCATTCGGGGACGAATGTTCCTAAGGAGAGGGGGGATAATGTAATACTGCAGAAGTAAAAAGCCTAATATAGAGACTAACATGAGAGTCTAAGAGTTGTAACACTGTTTTTAAGTCAATGATAATGTATATGAGTCAATTAGGAAGTTCTAGAATCAAAACGTCAAGGAACGTCCATGACGACCAGAAACTAATTCAAAGGGTGCTAGTGTGCCTTAGCTAATTTTACTAAGTTTTAAGAGTCGAAAAATGATGAAATTTGGTGGTAAAGTATCTAACATGTATTAGAGTTAGTTTATATTTGAAACGTCCGGGTATGACTCCCCAAGGACCAACCAAGGGCCCTTGAGTGGGACCCTTCTAATTTGGAAAAAAGCTGCCAAAAGGCATTGTCTACCTATGGATTAGAGGCGACAGATCGTGGTTCAATTGACGGGGCGTTGATAGAAATTTTTGAAGGGGTCGTTTTGGCAAATATGTGAACAGAGCTACGGACGTGCAGCACGTAACCCACATTGCCCGTCGATTGACCTTTTGCCCGTTAGTCGGGGTCTCGTAGGTCAGGTCTGTGTTTGGTTGTGCTTTTTTAATTAAATCATTTTATTTTTAAAAGTTTATTTAGATAATTATGGGTTAAGGAGGTTCAATTACGTTAATTAAGGACCCCCATATAAAGAGTTAGCCTAATTAAACTAGACCTAACTTCCATATTTCCCCAAACCGAATTGTTCTTTCTTTCATATTCTTTCTCTATGTGAAAGAAACTCGATAGAAGAAAAAGAAAAAGAGGGTTCTAGGGATGCTGAGGATCAAGTTTTCTCCATCAAACTTTATCAATTAGTGAGGTGAGTAATTCTTTTCACCTTTGGCATCTCTTTCCTCAAAGGGTTCCTCCAAATTGATTTCAAAAGTATGAAATTCAAGTGGGTTTACTTCAAATAAATCTTGCTACTTGATTCGTTTATGATTCCTTTTGGTTATTATGATGTTATAATGTAAATGTGCTAACCTCACATATATGAATTGTAATGGAAGGAAAATACTCTTGCAATTCTTATTGAGCTATGATGATGATTATATAACGGATAGAACCTATGAACTACAATAAGCTATGATGATTAATAAAAGAATTAAAGACATTTTAAAAGGGACTCTAGCTTAGCACCGGGTGAACTAGAGTGAGGAGTGTTCCTTCCCACATAGGGAAGGTAGGATCACAAATGTACTCAGGAAATTGGACCTACCGAATCTCTCTCTATTCTGGCACATAAATGAAGGGGTCGAAGAGATTATGGAAAATCCACTATAATGCATGTAGCATAAAGACGGTCCAAACTATATCTCCTAGTTCTTGAATTATGTTGCCCCCATAGTAATACTAGCTAGTGGATCCACATAGATGCAATGTTCATGTTCTAGTACTACCTTGGCAAGTAGTCCGTCTTACTTTCGGGGGGTTTTTTCGGTGTTGTACCATGACATCGATTCCCCCATTAGCTCAATGGTCTATGTCAGTTAAGAAAGTGTTACCAAAAGGGTAAATAAATTTTATGAAGTGTTGTGTGCTCTAGATACCTAAGGGGTTTAGCTTATTTATAGATGGGATAGTGAGACTCTACCTAGTACATTGGGCACTATTAGCCTAGAGGGTAAAGTCCTAGGGGGAAAATGATCTTATGCGTAGATATTTTAAGTGGCTAATGCAAGATGATACGTATATGTATTCTTACCTGTTAATGTCACTATATGATGCTGGTTTCACTTATGAAGCATGTGTTTGGTCTCTCTCTGCTAAAGTACAATGTTAGTACTCTAACGATATGCTATGTGAAAATTGTTGTGTAGGGGTTTATGTTTTTGGTTTACTTGATTGAGTAAGGGTTATGGGGCTTTGCTTAGGTCTCGCTCCCGATTGTTGTTGCATCTATTGTGGACTTAGTGAGTTTTGATGAGTAATGGTCGTGATTTGCTTAGGGGTGTTGATAGGTTGGGGGTTATGAGGTGGGCGGTTCTCATGGGCCGGTGCGGGTTGGGGTTGTGTTCGATTATTATAACTTGATGATAGAGTTTTGTCTGTGTTTTGATATGTGGTTGCCAGAGTTATGTTTGTGTGATGTATCATGTTACTTCACTATAGTACATTGTGTGTGTGGTCTAGGTGTGTACCCATGGTATTAAACTTATGAATATTCCTCATTGATTTGTATTGGTTCTTGAATGTGCATAAGTCTTTTCAAACTAAGTTGCATGCTTTAATGAATTGTCCCTTTGTAGAACAATTTTATGTTGTATGTGCATATGGTCTCATACTTAGTACAGGTGATATGCTAACCCTATTTTCTCCTTTTTTTCTCCAACATTTTAGGTTCCAGACGTTGAAGGGCTTGTGACGACTTTTGAAGGAACACTTGGATTCTCAATGCCCAAGTTGGGTAGGTCCTCACTACTTCGAGAACAATGCCACTTTCTAGCGTTCGGATTAGTCTTAAAGAAACTTTGTTCATTTCCTTTCATTTGAATACTAAAGATTGTATAGCCTATATTTGTGTGTAGTTTTGTATTTGTATTGTCATGTATTTGTGTGATGATGGGGGCCCAATGGTTTGTTTTCATTATTCTGTGTCTTGTGTGTTAGATGGGTGTATTCTCGGGGACTGGGCGTAGGTTATATGATCGGTGTGAGTCTGTGGTTTAAATTACGGGGTGTCGTTATGTTTATGAGCTGTTTTTATATATTAGGTGGAGGTGGGGGGGGGGGGGGGGGGGGGTGTGGTTGGGGGGGTGAGTAGTTAGTTATTGGTTGATGGGGGTAGTGTAGGTCAGGGGGGGGGGGTTGGGTATGGTGATGGGATTGGGGAGGGATAGACAGGGTTGGGTGTTTTAATCCTTAGAACAAAGTCCTAGGAACTCCGATATAGAAGATTATTTAGCGTGAATCCAGATAACACCCTGCATTAAAGATGGACAAAAATTTGTAAGTTTGCCACATGTTGAAACCTAAATTAATTTTTTTTTTTTGAGAGTGATAGTTGATATTGCCATAAGCATGTTAGACGGACGTGTACGCCTAATTGTCTGCTCCCTAAAATATGTACAAGTATTACGGATTCATCAGTCTTCGATATCATATTATTCTTTATTGCTTTGTATTATTTGTCAACCGTTCTTCTTTCTTTCTGGTCAAAAATAAAATAAAGACTTAAAAGACAGAAACATGTGTAATTTTAAAAGGTAAAAGAACCCCACATCCCTCGCCTTCGTCCTCTCATACACATCGTCGTCACTTTTGCTTTGGCTTTTGAAATCTTGCTCCTCTCCTTCCTTGGGGCAACGATTTTCCTTCCTTTCGTTAATTCACTTTCTTTAATTCCCCCTCTCCTACTGAGTCCAAAACCAATTTCCCTTCCTTCGTTATAACCCATTTTCCACTTCTTAGTTTATCTCCCCCCCTTTTTTCAACTTTTAAGTGGATGCACTCCACGTCGCGAACCCCCACTCGGATCTCCGCGAATGTTTTTTATTAATTATGTGCCATTGTATTTCTAATTTCGCTGTTGGAAATACTTTCGAAAGGTTGCAACTTTCAAGAACAACCATGCCACTTTTTGAAAGGTTTGCAAACTTTCATGAATGGTTTGTGGATTCTAAAGGTTTGCACCTTTTCGAAACCATTGCCCGCTTGCCTATAAATACTTGTTATTCTGATATTTTTTTAATGAAAAAAACTTTGATTTCTATTCTTCGTCTTTTTCTTCTTTTTACGGCCGTTGATGGCCGCTAAACGAGCGTTTGTGGGTAGCAATCCCGGGTGATTGAGAGCCTGCGATCTTGAGATGACATATTCCAAATCAAATCTAGGATACTAGAGGGTATTAAATTTCCTTAGGGGGACACTGTGCATTCAATAGGTTTTGATCTTCATTCGTTTGATCTTCTTCCTTTTTTGTTGTCCAGATTTTTGTATGTTGTACATATTTTAGTTTGTAAATTAATTTTTGTACTTAGGAACAAAGCATTTTTGCCACCTTGAAGAGATAAGTCCATTACATGGTTTTGAACTCTCAAAGCAAGATGATTGTGACGAGTTGCATGTATACCATCTCTAGCCTAAGGAGCTCCAATTATTTGGACCTTTTGATGATGGGTGAATTTCTACTCATTTGAGGCCTTTGTCTTAGGATTTTGTGACTCTCAAATAGATAAATAGGCTAATTATTGAACGAATTGAGTTGATTTCATATGTTTGTTTTCTGAGAAGGAACATGAAGGCAAAAGACCTGTACAAACGTAATGCAGGAAATTTGTTCTTCCGATGTCCCGCTTAGTTGTGGTGGGGGTGAGGTGTGTGGACTGGTGTTTGTGGGGAAACAACCGCTGAAGTAATCGTGCAAGAGTCGCCTTTGCGAACTCTCCACAAAATATAGGATTCTCTTAAGTGAAATAATTGCCATTTTTTTTGAAATCCCAGCCGCTTTGGTAGAGCCACATACCTAGACGAGGGAAAAACATGGAATTTCTCTGGCTTTGAACCCAGATTTTCACATAGGACCGAAAAGAATCTTGGAAGATCCATCATACACCTAAGAGTTCGGGGAATAGAAGTTCATATGACCGAGACTAGGAAAAAACCCTAATTTTTATTGTTCATAATTTTGGGTTGAGTATTTGAAGGCAAGTTGTCTCACAATTTACATTTAAAATCTCTTATTACCTTGTTCTTTGCTTGCTTTACATTGCTTCAATTGTGAATGTAATTATTTATGGGAAATTGGGGCTTTGTGCTAGAAATACACAAAGTTATTTTGGTATTTGATTCATTCTATTGATTTTGTTATTCCTTGATTCCATGCTTAATTTTATAAAAATGAGTCTAATCTAATTATCATGTTTGAATTTATGATTTGAGACGAAAAGGAGATAATTCAAGTCTACTTTGTTAAATACTAAACTTGCTAGAACTAGGGGTTTAAATTAAGTTTATGTATAGCTTGATTTTTGAACACGCTTTAGATAGAAAAAAAATTCCATCATAGAACGCTTTAAGACGGAAAAAATATTAGTGTTGACTAATGATGATCTAGCCTATCTTATTGAATTTGACTCTGTTGAAGTGCAATGGACCACTGAGTGTGGACTGAATTCCAAATTTCTCATTTCTCGTATATCCATAGCTTGATATTGTCTTGGCCCAAATCTATAGTTTTGTGACTTAAATCACTCCTTATTTGGTAATCTTGTACATTTGATGTATATATTCAAACCGTAACTATTCATTAATTTTCTTCAATTGCTGACAAAGTATTCTCTGAAGGATTCGACCTCGACTCTTTGGGCATTTTTATTGTGTATGTCTATTTACTCTTTTGACTTTTTCCGACGGTAATTTAAGCATGATAATAAATGGAGCCGCTACTGGGGAACAATTAGGCAGATTGAATTGATTTAGAATTTATAAGTTACTTGTTTCTATCTAGATTGTTAATAGTTTGGCTTTACCATCTTTTTTTTTTCTTTTTGTCTTTTTGTGCAATGTTTGGGGATGACATGCCCTATATCGATCCACATACATGTGCCGAAATGAGTGTGATGAGTCAATATAGGCTTAGGGTTGTGTAAGAAAAGCTCTGTCAGGGTGAAAAGACCCTACACAAACTACTCTAAGACAAGGAACATTTCACAACATGCATCTAAATCGGTGCCATGAGATGGTAAAATTCGAATTTATACTCATAACTCTTAAAGCCATAGTAAGAACAAAAATGGTGGAAGATGATACTTCTAATCCAATGAACAGAAAGAGCAAAGAGGTGTCTCACAATTTGTACCAAGGTAGTTTCTATGAGATAGAAATACTCGAGTTTAAGATTGAAAGGTTGGAACTTATTATGTGAATAAACTAGGTCATGGTGGACGTTGAGGATATCTTGGGCCTTCTCAACAATCAAAACTAATAACAATCTAAGAAGCTGGAATAAATTAGATTGTGCTAAAGTTGCTAGAACAAGCCAAGATGATCATTCATGACAACTTTATAAGCTCAAGAGGAATCGAGAGTGCTACTCAATTAAGGGCCAAAAATCATGAAAATCAGTGCTCAAGTGGCACAGTGACTGTAACTCTCAATCTTGTCAAGGGATCCAAAACAGAAGAATGATGCAAAGTGGGTAAACAAATTCAAGTTTTCAAAGTGGATAGATCGAGCAAAACTCTTGATTTTCTCTTGCACTCCCCATCCTCTTCAGATTCAAAATGATCTAAAGTTGGGGATAAGCTTCATTACCTTGAAGTGCAAGTACAAAGGGTGATGTACCTAGTGTCGCGCCGCGCTGTTAAATTATGCACTTGATGGGAGGCAACCCAGATAAAAAAAAAGTTTGATTTTGAGTTTTTGATTTGTTGATTAGATTTGATTTTGTTAACTAACTACATGATTTTAGAGTGTTTTGGAGTTAATTTGATCAGGTTTGAAGGAACGGATCTTGACGGAAATCAAAATTCGGGGTTACACCCCTTCAAAATATGACTTTGGGAAACTTTTTGGGCGCCCAAACTCGGCAATTGAGACTGGGCAGATCACCCAATAGACCATGAGTTCGCTGAAATGGATAATGAGCAACTTGTTCAAAAAGGCTCTAATGTCACAAAATGAAACAAGATTCACACAAATGAAGTCTACAAAAATGGAACAGTCTCGCAAAATTGAACATCACTTATGCATAGGGGCACTCACAGAAGTGATGGCAATACAATAGCCTTCAAACAAGTTCAAAGAATAAACCATCGTCGTCAATAAAATACCCAACTAAGAGTAGAGGTCGCAGAGAATAATTTATCGGCAGTCAAAATGATAAAGAATGAATTGGTGCAAGTTTGGATCTAAACACACAACATACAAGATTATCAAATTAAGAGTAGAAGGGAACCAACTGATGGTTTTGGGAAAAGACGATATCAATCAAGGATATCTGAGTAATGGGGAATTTAAAATTCAATCAACACTCAATCATGCATGATAACACTCAAATAATCCTTAAAAACTAATTAAAAGAGTGAGAGGTCATATTAAATAAAAATATCCAACTAAGAGTTGGGGTCGAATTTTACAAGAAACAATATAATGGCAATTGAAAAGCTAAAGGCTAACTAGTTACTAGCTTGAACCTAGTCGTATAAGATACAAAAGTATCAAATGAAAGGCCATTTTTTTACTAAAACTACGAATGGGGGCAATAATGATATTAAGCAAGGGATGTATGGTAATTGGTAAATCTTGATATTAAATCAAAACTCAACGATTCATTGCAATTCAATGTACACTCATTCAATTATTAATGGGTAGGCTTTGTCATCATCAGTTATGCAAGTTATATTTCGCTCTCAAAGTGTTTTATTGTAATACCTCCTTTCCCTCTGTCAATTAGACAATTTAAAAATAATACACCATCTTACCTTAGACCTCTCTTATAATTAAAGACTTGCACCTAACAATGAAACCCTAAAATTTCATCATTCTATATTAAATTCAATATTTGAAATTAACGTGCAATTACGAATCTAATTCCCCACTTCACGATCTCTATTTTCAAGTAACCCACAAAGATTAGAATATAAGGTTAAGCATGCACTCTTAACTTATGAATTAAAACATGGAAACTAGATTAAGCCTACTTTAAAAATTAACATGGAAACAAGGAATTACAAAAGTAATAGAGCAATTAATCTATAACATTATCTATTTCTAGCACAAAAGACATAATTTCACACAAGAATTACACCCACATCTCTAGAAATTAATAACAAGGAAATGAAGTAAGGCAAAAGATATTACTAAATTAGAACAAAAAGTTCAAATCCACAATTCAAATGTGAGGCAACTCGCCTTTAATGTCTCAACCCCTAAAGGAAGAACACTATGAGATCTACTTTTTTAATGTGTTTTTCTCTCTACAATATTCTCTCTCCGTATCTCTAACAATTCCTAGATCCTCAATAATACCCAAATATAACCCTTTTTCTGAATTTTGGGTCCAAAGCTTGAGAATTCCTCATTCCGCTCTTCTCTAAAAAGGAAGGGTTCCCAAAAGCGACAGGAGGTTCGCAAAAGCAAACTACAGTTCAATTAAGCGACTTCCACCCATTCGGCCAGTTCGCAAAAATGAATGCCACATCCTTGCTAAATGGAGTTGTTGACTGGTTCTCTTTAGCTACTAGTTCTTCGCAGATGCGATACCTATGACTTATTTCTTCCAGATTTTGCTCTTTTTCAACTTCCAATCCACTTTTGATTAGTGTTTTCTCTCTCTAAATCAAAAACCTAAACTAACATAATTCAAATTGTAATTAGCCTCTTTCTCTTCTTTGAGTGCAATAAAATCATAAGAAAAGAGCTCTAAATAAATGCAAATTTTCCCCTCATTAATACCCCCAACTTAAAATTTTGTTTGTCCTCAAGAAAAACAACAATTCAAAATACAAGAGGCACTCAATTTAAGCACAATATTCTTTCATTCAAAAGACAAGAAATAACATAATTTAAATTGTAATTAGCCTATTTATCTTCTTTAAGTGCCAAAAAATCATAAGAAAAGATCTCTAAATATATGCAAATTTTTCACTCATCAACACCCCAGCCACCCCCAATTAAAATATCCTTGTCGGCTCGGTAAGGCAAAACAAAAAATTCAAAATACAAGATACACTCAATTTAAGCACAACATTCTTTAATTCAAAAAAAAAAAAAAAAAAAAAAAACCATGTCCATGGCTTTGGTTGGTACTAATAATTATTAAGACCACAAATGATTGTCAATCCAAGCAACTCCCTAAAGTTCAAGCAAAATTTGCACAATTTCAAGACTTCCAAAAATGATCAAACAAGGATTCTGAAGAAGTGACTCACAATCACTAGTACTCTAAAAACTTCCTTTGATTCAATTTTGAACTCTATCAACTTCAACAATCTATCCTACCATTCATTCCCTCACAAGAAAAGAAATGTCCCACAAAAATACACAAGTATTCAAAATACAAGGGACAACCATATGGACACTCTCACTCAAAACAACTTATCTCATGAACACAAATGTGAAACCATAGGCTTGCACATATTTCTTGTCAACATCAACTCAATCTTATTCGATCGGAGATCTCAAAGAACTTTGTTAAGCTTGTAATATAGGCATAAACATGGTTAGGATATCATTTCAATACAAGTGTCTACACCCTCCTTGAACACTACAACAACAATTTAATCAACAACTTTTCCACTTTTCAACTCAATGCACAGTTCACATCATTTTCTTATTTTTCATTCATGATGCCCCACAAGTAACCCATTTCATCTTATTGGAGGATTCAAATCTCACATTTACTTCCATTTTTATTTTTTTCACAACTTTTTGTTTCTTTCTTTGAACAGTTTTTCCATTCTCAACTCATCTTTTATCGATATAGCATGTGCTAAGCATCCATATATAATTTTCCCCTAACACCCCAAACTTAGGTTTTCAACCTCAACTTTTACGATTCTCAAGTTCTAGGAAGGAAAGGGTTCAAAAGAAGGTTACTTTTTCAAAAAGGTACAAGGCATGTAATGTAGTTGCCAATAAAAAGGATAGATCTCAAAGGGGACAACTAAGGAAACATTTAGTGCAATGGTGAGATTTTTAAGCTAAGTGGAATTCATGAAAAATCAAAGAAAGCCTAAGATCATTTCTCCAATTAAGATCAAAATTTTAAGACCAACCGAGCAAGTTCTAGTTAACACAAATGAATACAAGACATTATTCACAAAGATTCAGCACACATGACATGAAGCTATTAAAGACGGCTTAATTTCACTTTCTAGACAAGAAAAAAGTCATTTTATAGTAGAACCTATTAACTTGAAGTCACAAAAAGAGTCAGCCCATTGGCACAATATCATTCACTTTTACAAACTTTTTGAAGGGGTGCTCATGTAATACTCACAAGGATTGAAAAAAATCTAATAGTGCCAAACAATTCACAATATCATATCAAAGCATGACTAAGCCAACAAAACTCAATAAAATGATTATTTGCTCGTATGAAAATAGTCATCTTGTCTATCATTGGGCAAATTTAGGCCTTTCCATTGATCATTTTCTATGTTCCCATATTCACAAGCTATAGGTACTCATATTTCCCCTAATACTTACTAATCATCCCACACACATACATTAAACAATTTAGACTAAGAATTTGGCCGACATAAATAGCAATTTTAAGCCCAAGTTAGAGAAGTTACTTCCCAATAACTAAACCACAACCTTCAACAAAGCAAGCAATAGTTACAAAAATCAGTATCACTTAATGAGAGTAAGAGTGAGAGGAACATATCGGATTGTGATTTCACAATGAAGACCAAGAGTTTCGAATTGGTTTGGACCAAGTAAAAAGGGAGAATGGGAGGCTGGACATTTTATGATGTGCCTTTTGTATGTTTCAATTGTGCCTCTTTGCCCTATGATCTTCTTACCTTCGCACAAGAGACCTCTGAGAAAATACAGAGTTCGCTTAAGCGAGTGCCCCTCCGCTTAAGTGTAATTTTTCTTTTCTTCTTGCGAGATTGAGTCATCTTGACTGATTCGCTTAACCAAAAGTGATGTTCCTTTTGGGGCCATTCCCATTTCCTCTTCTCACGTCCAATATAGGAGAACAAATGGGTCTGTTGGGCGATTCATCTCATATAAGTGGTCAAGCATGGACAACCAAAATGTCTCACAAGTCATTTTCAGGGGGTTTTGGACCCAAATTTCATTATCTTTGAGATTCATGCCTCCAACCCTATTCAAATTAACTCAAAAGATCTAAAAGCATGAGGATTTGTCAAAACCACAAATTAAACCTAATCTAATTAGTAAAGACTTAAAATTAAAAAAAACCTAGATACCAAAGGGCTGCCTCCCATTAAGTGCACATTTTAACATCGTGACATGATGTTGGGTACATCACCCTTCATGTTTCCAATTTGAGGCAATGAAGCGTCTCTCCATCTTGTGGTAATTCATTCAAAGAGCATTGGGAGTGAGAAATGATCAATTCTTTGACCTGATCACTCCACTTTGAAGACTTGAATTTCTTACCCAACATTGCATCATTCATATTATTTTGGAACCTAGGGCAAGAGCAGGGATGAGAGGGTCATATCCCACTTGCATGTTGCTTTCCACATTTTGCGGACCTCAATAATGTGACACCATCGATATAGCATCAACTAAAGTTTCCAGTTATGATAATTTTGGCATTTCTTGAAAATATAATATCATGCTACTTATTTTGGTTTCTTGTACTGTTATTGCTTTGGGTTGGTACCTCAAATCACCCTTCAAAACTAATTAAAAGAGTGACTGACTATCGTGAATAAAAATAGACAACTAAGAGTTAGGGTCGAATCCCACAAGAAATAATATAATGGAAATTGAGTAGATAAAGACTAACTAGATACTAGCTTAAATCTACACATACAAGATACAAAAACATAAAATAAAAAAAATCTAATTAAACTATGAACGGGGGCAAAGAAGATATCAAGCAAGGGATGTAAGGGAATTGGCAAAACTTGATTTCAATCAACACTCAACGATCCATTGCAATTCGATCCACAATCATTCAATCACTAATGGGTAGGCTAGGTCATCGTCAGTTACAACTGATTATCTTTTGATCTCAATGAGTTTTATTCTGATATTTCCTTTAGATATCAATAACACAATTACAAAATAACCCACTACCATAACTTAAACCTCTCTTAGAAGAATGACATGTAAACCTAAACAATCATCTCTCGATTTAAAATTCTAGATTCAAAGTTAACATATGATTATCAATCTAACTCTCCACTTCATGAGCATTATTTCAGAAATACCCACAAAGATCGGAAGCTAAGTTTAACTTTCACTCTTAAACTATGAATTAAACCATCAAAACTAGATTGAACCTGTTTCAAGAAATCTACACGAAAACAGAGAATAACAAAAGCAATAAAGCAATTAATCAAACACTTAAGTAGCATTGTTTATTTCTAGCATAAATTTCCCAATTTCATACAAGCATTACACCCATATTTCTAGCAATTAAGAACAAGGAAATTAAGTAAGGAAAACAACATTAATAAATTATAGCACACACTTCAAATCCACAATTAAAATGTGAAGCAACTCTCCTTCAATGTCTGAACCCCTAAATAAAGAACACTATGAGATTTACTTTCTGAATGTGTTTATCTCTCTACAATATTCTCTCTACCTCTAAAAATTATTAGATCCTCAATAATGCCCATTTCTAAACCTATTTTTTGAATTTTGTGTCCAGAGATCGAGAGTTCTCCGTTATCTAAAAAGGTGGTCTTCGCAAAAGAAGTAGGAGGTTCTCAAAACTGAAATTCATTTTGCTTAAGAGACCTCTACTCTTTTCTCCCAGTTTGCAAAAGAGAATGTTGTTTCTTTACTTATATGAGTTGTTGAATGGTTCGCTTAAGTGACTTTTACTTCACAACTGTGGTACATGCGGCTTATTTCTGCCAGTTTTTTCTCCTTTTAAGATGAATCCACTTTTTATTAAATTCTAATCTCATTTCTTTCTCAAACAGTTCTACCATGATATCTCCTTTCGATATCAATCGAGTCAAGAACAAAGCAATCCAAGACCTTAATTTAAACCTCTATTTCTAGAAAGTTTAGTATTCAATAAAGTAACCTAAAATATCTCCTTTCTGTCTCAAATTTAGGCATAAACACAAATATGATTCTTAAGCTTATTCTCCACTTCACAAATTCTCTTTTGATCTACACACAAATATCGGAAGCTAGATCTGAGTGTGCTTTTTCAAATCATAAATTCAAACATGAAAACTAGATTTAAGCCCATTTTATGAATTCAAAAAGGGAATCAAGGAATTACAGAAAGAATAGAACCACAAATCAAATGCCCAAATAGCTTTGTATATTTCTAGAAAGAAAAAAAACCAATTCCATATACTCTATTACACCCACATTTCTGGCAATGCAAAGAAAGGAAATGAAAAAGAAAAAAAAAAGATTTTACTAACGAAATGACATTTTTTAAAACAGAAGGTGATGAGGCCATTTTCCTTCAATTAATGTCCTAATCAAAAATTAAGTTTTAGAAATGAGGGTTCTTCCTAAGTTAGCCCTCTGTGAGAATTTGTGTCCAGTGCTTGAGAAATTCCAATTCTGTCCTAGTTCAAATAGGCAGGCCTCACAAATGTAGTTGACAGTTTGCAAAAGTGAATGTCACAAAAACTAACATCAATTCTCTAAAGCGACCCCACCGTTTTTTTCTTTTTTGCAAAATCAAACCCTACTTGGTTTCCTAAGAGACTTGTTGATTTTGTTGACTTCTTCGCAAAAGTGAACTCTCCTTTGCTTGTGCGATATATGAGCCTCTCTTCCTGTCAAGTTCAGCTTCTTTTCCACTTGTCTCCATTGTTATTCTTCCTAGCAACAAACACTTGAAATTAACAAAATTTAGTGGATTATTAGCCTCTTTCTCTATTTGAATATCACAAAATCATAAGAAAATAGACTTAAATGTGTGGAAATTCACCAAACATCAACACTCCCAGCTTAAAGACATTGCTTGTCCTCAAGAAACTCAACATCAAAAGCAACAGATGCATAGAATTAAAGCACCATGCTATTTCATTTCAACTAATGAACATGGTCATGAATTTAGTTGATACTAATTATTAGCAAGAAGGAAAGTGATTTTCAATTCAAGAATCCCTCTCAAGTTCAAGTAGAATTTCAAAACTTAATGAATGTCTAAGAATTTAACACATCAAAATCTAGTAGTCTAAGCGAGGGGCTAAGTGAGACGGCGAGAGCCAAAGATTTTATTATGTGTAACCTTCACATGGACCCACACGGTCCGTGAAGAGCACCACGAGATGTGGTGTTGCCCGTGGTGGCTCACAATATCTAACCAAGGAAGGGTCACCTCCCACGATCCACTTGACACCTCGTGAAGTGTAACGACCTGTTTAGTCATTTTGAGCAGCAGATTTTATTTCTGGAAAAACTGGCTGAGTCGACGGACCCCACGACAAACCGTCATGGGCACGATGGACCGTCGTGGGGTTTTTCTTTCGGGTTAGAAAACACTTAGAATTTAGAAATTTGGGTGGTACTTACTGAGAGCGACTTCTGAACGTCACGGACGGAAATGGCAGGACGGAACGTAGTGGGCACGACGGACCGTCACAGGCATTCAAGTAACTTCAGTCTCTGACACTCTGTGACGGGAGCAGAAGACAGACCGTAGAGGCACGACAGGCCGTCAAAGGTGCATAATCCCAGGCTGGTCGATTTAAGGGTTAAATAATTAAGGGGCGTTTTGGAATTTTCATTGCTTTTAATTATAGAGTAGGGGGTTAATGTTAATTAAGTCTAATTATTGGGGGTTAAAAATGATAACCTTAAGATAATTAGTGGGTTATTATTGCCTCCTTTTACTTAATTATATGCGTAATTAGAGTAAAAGAAAGAGGGTTGAATAAGAAAAATATAGAAAGAACAAAGAGAGAGAGAGAATCGTTTGAACGAGAAAGGGGAGAAATTAAGAGGAAAACAAAAGCCTTTTTTTTTTTTTTGGGGGGGAAAGAAATTGCTTGCTTGATCACAATTCTTGGTGCGTAGGTTAGGGTTTTTATGTATTCGGAGTCAACCAACTCTTATAGCGAATGATATGTATTGGTAGTATGTAAACCCTCTATATGCTTAATGTATGCTGTTGAATGTGATTATACAATTGTGAATAAAAAAGATGCATGAAGCATGGCATCTTAATCTTGACAGAAATCCTAATCTACCTTGTAATGAGGAATGGATGATGCCTGGTATAAAAGAGGCTGATGACTTAAAGGAGAGATCTAGGGATGGGTGTCAAGAAAACGACACGTAGAATTAGGGATCGGGTTGTCACAGAACGACACGTAGAATTAAAGGATAGGTGTCACGAACTGACACGTAGAAGTAGAGGCTGGTGTCACGAACTGACACGTAGAATAGGGGATCGGAGAGAGTGGCCACGTACCGACACAAGAGGAATAAACATAATGAATCTTGAAAGATGTTAAATACCCAATCTAAGGAACCTAATTCCAAAGGGGTAGGGCATGAGGCTTGAGTCCTCATGGGTGAAACTTCGGCGGTTGATTATTAATGATTATGAACTTGGTGTTGCTACATGTTGCGTAATTGTATTGATTTATGATATTATGTGATATATAATGTTTTCTATTTTAGTTGGCCGATGAGACCTACTGAGTACTTGTGTTGTTGTCTGAGCCCTACGGTAATTTTTTTTCTTTGTTACTTTGGAGTGCCAGCAAACATCCATCGTTTCACCAAACAGCAACTCTAGCCAGTCTTCATCACGTCGGAATCTCAGGGTGAGCTCATGCTTCTAGCTGGACTGGATCATCTTCTTCATCTCTTGATGCCTTGAAGTCGCATGGACTATCTTTTTAACTTATTTTAGCGTCTTAGATACTCTTGATTAGTTAATTGAGGATAGATGTTCTTGTGGTGAGGACTCCAGGTTTTGGGGAATAAACAGTATTGAGTTTTTATAAGTTAATTGAATCTATTTGCATTAATGAATTTAGTCTTCCGCAGTATATTTGTTATTTTCTGGTTGAAAAGTTGGGAATTGGATGGGTTGGTTTCGCTCACATAGTAGGATAAAGGGTGGGTGCCAGTCGCGGCCCGTTTGGTAGTGAACCAACACTTGGCGTTTATCAGAGCATTAGGTTCGTGTTGTCTCATCACACAGAACGACCACAGTCAAAGAGTAGAGTCGTAAGGAACGGTGGGGGACGCCTTTAACTGTCTTTGAGATGCTATGGACTGTAGGAAAATTCCATTCTTTCTTTTTTCGTTCTATTACTTGGATCAATTGGTCCTAGGGGATGACAAATTGGTATCTGACCATCGCACTATATTTGCAGTGGTTAGAACTAGAGCAAAGACTACTGTCAACACCTTGACAGCGGAACAGAGTGAGTCTGAGCAAAGCAACAGGGATGTAGCTCGAGGGGAGGAGCATACAAGAGGCCGTGGGTAGAGGTCGTGGGAGGACGTCCTGTTAAGGAAGAGGACGAGCACCTAGCCCACTCTGTACTAGGGGCGGTTGAGGAGGTGACTCCTCACCAACTGCGGAACAGTGAGTAAGAAGAGGGCGAGATGGGGAGACTGAACAAGTGCAGAAGAATGATGAATTCCAACCCCAAACTACCCCAGAGTAATGGCTCAATAGGTTCTTGCTATTATATTAGTGGGTTATCTATCAGGGCCAGACGCCTACAGTTTTTTGCACCAACCACCTCGTTTGGAGGTACAACATGCAGATACTATGGCTCCCAGAACAGGCAATGCCTCATTGCGAAATAGCACGTTTTCCTCGTCTGACCACAGGGCACATCCACATGACAAATGATCAGCCTGATTTCAGTAAGTTATGAAATTGAAACCTCCAGTCTTACGGTGCTGAATATGAGGATGTGCCTTGATTTTATGGTTGACTGTCATGGAGCTACTAACAACGGATGGGTTTATAGTAGAACGGTTTGGTGTTGAGTTTGTGGACTTATCAATTTCAAGGCGAAAACGCCACAAAATGTGGGGCGGTCATGGTTCACATGTGGAGTGTCAACCAAAAGAGGCCACACCACATGACTTGGGCATCCTTCTCTAGCTTTTTTAGGGAGGAAGTATATCCCCCGGATTTGAGGATAGGAAACAAATAGATGAGTTTTTGAAGCCTAGAGCAAGGGGTTCGGATGTCGGTTACTCCATATGAGGCTAAGTTCGTGCTATCCAGGTATGCCACCAAACTTTGTTCGTCCATAAGAGCGGAAATTCGCCGTTGGGGTTGAAGTGGTTGAGGTCAGAATGCGGGATGTTGCAGCCTTACAGGTAGCGGCTTACGGCAAAAACCTTTCAAGAAGTGGTAGGACTTCGCTATAGAAGTGGAAGGAGTGAAGCCAGATGACTTCACCATGGCATTCGACATTCAAAAAGGTTTCGAAATGGAGGTGAGTTAATGTTATGACCTAGAGGGAAAGGGTTCAGAGGTACTCAGTCAGACCAATTCAGTCTTCACTACAGGAATGTAGTTGGGGGTACACCTCAGACCGGTAAACCAACTTATATGAGGGACCTATGATTGACTCCAGGGAGTGTTATGGATGTGGGGAGACTGGACATATTAGGGAGAAATTGTCCAAACAGAAGTATAGAACCCAATAGCGAGAGGTTAGACGTTGTCAGGTAGAGGCCCGTTTTTTCTGGGCACGTGGTGCCGAGGTAATGGTGTCACCAAAACAGGAGGGGGTAACGGGGAAAACTGGAGGCAATAACTCACAACATGGTAGGGAACGGGCAGACAGGTGATAGGGCCCATGTACGCTTTCCCATGGGCAGTTGAAGCGAGGCATCGGAGCGTTATAACAGGTTGAATTTTGGTTGTGATGTATGGCTTATGTATTATTTGACCCTGGTCTACATTTTCATAGTATCTTCCGCATTTGCTTATGTATTAATTTACATTGTGATGCTTGACATGCCTATTCGTCTGTGTCTATCCGGGTGGGTGAGTCCTGTGGTGATAGGTGAAAGGTGTATAGATTGTATAGGTCTTGGTATTCGATTTCTGTGGGGAAGCAATACTCATGAGACTTGGGTATCTTCAGAAAATGGTTGACTGCGAGTAATTCTGGGTATGCCTTGGCTTTCTTCAGATTTGCAACTTGGATTGTAATGCTAAATGTGACGTTAGCAAACCTGGGACCAGATCCCGTTAGTGTGGGAGGTGACTACACTCCAATCCGATCCGGTTGTATCGTTCTCCGTTCTTCGTACTAAGAAGAATGTAGTAAGGTTGTTTAGCTTTCTTGGAACACCTCGGGGATGATACTACCCAAGTACCTTCAATTGAGTCGGTATTCGATAGTCCGAGGCGTTTTTAGATAGTGTTGTTCCTTGCAACTTCCTGGTATGCCACCGGATATAGAGATATTGACTTTATGCATCGATCTTAACCGGGTACTCGCCCCATGTCTATACCCTCTATAGAATTGACTCCCGATGAGTTAAGGGAGTTAAAGTCCTCAACTTCAATAGTGTTGAGCAAGGTTCATTAGACCAAGTGCATCCCTTGGGGTGCTCCCGTTTTGTTTGTTAAAGAAGAAAGATGGAGTCTTCGGATGTGCATAGGACTACCGGCAACTAAAATAAAGTAACTGTTCAGAACAGGTATCCTATTCCTCGCATTGATGATTTGTTCGATCAGTTACAAGGTGCTTGTGTCTTCTCTAAGATGCCTGAGGTCTTGGTTATCATCAATGAAAATACGGGTAGCATATGTGCCGAAGAACTGCTTTCTGAACCAGGTATGGGCATTATGAATGGTCTGGTAATGTCCTTGGACTAAGAATGCCCCTGCTGATTTCATGAGGCTGATGAAAGGATTTTTAAGCCATATCTGGACCTCTTGTGATGTATTTATGATGATATACTGATATACGCCACGAGTAAGAAGGAAATGAGGAGCAATTTGAGAATTGTCGTTGGAAATGGTTGAGGGAAGGAAAACGCGTTATGCAAATTCTCCAAGTGTTGAGTTTTGGCTAGATTCAGGTCCTTCTTGGGGCAAGTGGTTTCTAAGGATGGAAGTGATGGTGGATCATTCATAAGATCGAAACAAAGTAGTGAAGAATTGGGTAACACCTACTAATGTTTCAGAAATAAGAAGATTTGTTGGTTAGCCAGTAGTTTACTACGTTCGATTTAGTCCAGGGGATTCTCTTCTATTGCTTCCCAATTGACGACTTGACTAAGCAGAAGTTCCATTGTATGGTCTGATGAATGTGAGAAAAGCTTTCAGAAACTCAGACTTGTGACTACCGAAAACTAGCCTTTACATTGCCAGTAGAGGGTAAGAACTTCATTTGTTTATTGTGATGCATCCATTTGGTGGGTGGTGCAGGCTAATGCAAATGAGCATAATGTGATTGCTTACTGCTTTGAGGCAATTAAAGGTGCAATACGTAAATTATCCGACCCACGATTTAGCGTTGATGCGGTGGTGGTGGTGTTTGCATGTAAGCAATGGAGACACTATTATATGGGGTTGAGTGTGAAGTCTATACGGATCACGTAGCCATACAGTATGTCTTTATCAGAGGGATGTGAATTTAGACAGAGGAGGTGGATGGAACTACTGGCAGGATTTATAGTTACCTCTTGTATCACCCGGGGGAAAGGCTAATGTTGTGGCAGGACGCCTTAAGTAGAGAAAAAAGCCGGGGAGCATAGGTAGTTAGGCCAGCTTAACAAGTTTCTAGACGCCAATTGGCTAGAGAGGTTTCAGACTCGGGCTAGACTTTATGAGGTTTTAAGAAGTAACTGAGAAGGGAGGATTGGTGGCCAGTGGTGGAGGTGAGAGCTTCTTTTCTTGACAAGATCAAGGGGAAAACAGTGTTGATGATGGAAACTAAGCCGAATTCGGGACATATGGTGTTACGAGGAGAGGCTTAAAGAAGCAATAATGGATGAGTAAGGGGTTTGAGATTAAGGGAAGGGTATGTGTGCCCCTTGTTGCATGAGTGATCCACACTATTCTTAAAGAGGATCATAGTGGATTTCATACATCCTGGGGCAACAAGAGTACCGTTTGACTACCTAAGGCAAACATTTTGGTGGAGTAAATGAGCGCGACATTGTGAGTTGGTTGCAAAATGTCCAAATGGTCAGCAAGTAAAGTAGAGACAACACACGGAGGACGGAGGAAGGAAAAACACTTAAGGAAGCCTATTCCTGAAATAGAAGTGGGAAGAGAAAATTGCATGGGACTTCGTGGTGGTCTTCCAAAGACATTGGGCAAGGTTGATTTATTGGGTAATTGTGGAAAGATTAACTAAGTCTGCTCATTTCATTCCGGTGGTTAAGGTGACTTACACTGCAGAGAAGTTAGCCAGAATCTACATCTAAGAAATTGTTCGGTTGCAGGGAGTTCCATTCCATCATATCAGGATTAGAGGTACGCAGTTTACTTCTAAGTTTTTGGAGACATGCAAGCAGTAATAGGTTACTAGTTGGAACAGTAGTACTGCATTTCAACCTCAAATCCGATGGACAGTTGATGGGCGGAACGATGCAAGTATTGGGAAGATATGCTGAGGAGCATGTGTGTATAGAATCGCGTGGTACATTGGGTATATAATTCTTACCCTTGCGGAGTGTTTCATACAATAATAGCTATCACTCAAGTCATTGACTATGGGCTCCTTTCGAAGCATTGTATGGAGGAGATGTAGTGTAGGTCTCCCATTGGTTGGTTTGAGCATTCGAGGTTAGACCTTGGGGGTACTGACCTTGTGAGGGATGCGTTAAGGAAAAGTGAAATCTATTCAAGAAAATCTGTTAGCGGCCAAAGTAGGGCAAAAGAGTAGGCGATCGAAAGGTTAGGATTGGAGTTCATGGAGGGTGAGCAAAGTCTGCTGAGTTTCACCCATGAAAGGGTTGTGATGCGATTTGGTAAAAGAGGTAAGATTAGTCCGAGGGGATAGTGGTCCATTTGAAGTTTCTGAAGCGAGTGGGGAGCTGCTTTGAATTAGCCGTGCATCCAGGCTGTCAGGAGGCACCCGTAGTCATGTGTCCATTGTTGAAAAGGTACCAGGGATGGAAACTATATCATTGTGGATTCCAGTTCTGCTTGATGATGAACTTGTCTTATGAGGAGGAAAAGCCTGTTGCCATTTTAGATAGAAAGTCAACAAGTTGAGGTCGAGAGGGGGGAGATTGCATCTTAAGGTGCAATGGAAGAATCGACCAGTTGAGGAATCCACTTGGGAGAAGGAGGCGGATATGCAAGAAAGATAACACACCGGTTTACAGATTCAGGAACTCCTTCTCACTCTATTTTTTTTTCTTCTCGTGATCGTTTGAGGACGAACGATGGGTAACATTGGTTATCTATTGTAACTGACCATTAGTCGTTTTGAGCAGTAGATTTTATTTCTGGAAAAATGGTGAGTCGACGACCACGACAGAACCGCATGGGCACGACAGCCCGTTCATAATGGGGGGTCTCGTTCCCAAAACACTTAGAATTAGAATTTTGGTACTGCCGAGCGACTCTCGAACGTCACGACGGGAATGGCAGGAGGAACGTCGTGGGCCACGACGGACCGTCACAGGCCATTTCAGTACTTCAGTCTATGAAACTCTGTGGACGGAAGCAGCAGGGCCGGACCGCGTAGGCACGAATGGCCCGTCACAGGCTGCGTAATCCCACGGCTGGTCGGATACTGTTAAGTAATTTAAGGGGCTTTTTGGTTCGTATTCTGCTTTAATTATAAAGTAGTGGGGTTAATGTTTAATAATTCTAATTACTGGGGTTAAAAAGAGGTAACTTAAGTTAATTAGTGGGTTAGTATTCCATCCTTTATACTTAATTATATGCTAATAGGGTAAAAGGAAAGAGGGCTGATAAGAAAAATAGAAAGCACAACGAGAGGCGAGAGAGAATCGAACGAGAAAGAAAGGGTGAACAGAAGAGGAAACAAAGCTTTGGGGAATGGGCTTGCTTGATCATATTATTCGGTTGGAGGTAGGTTATGGTTTTTATGCTTATTCGTAGTCAACTCTTAATTTAGCGAATGATATGTATTGGGTAGTATTGTAAACCCTTCTATATGCTAATTGTATGCTGGTATGAATGTGATTATTACATTGTGATAAAAAAAGCATGATGAAGCTATTGAATCTTAATCTTGAAAGAAAAATCCTAAATCTATCTTGATTAATGAGAATTGATGATGCCTTGGTTATAAAGACGGCTTGAGTGAATTAAAGTGAGGAGATTAGCGGATAAGGTGTCACGACCGACACGTAGATTAGGGGATCGGGTGTCATGAAACGGACACGTAGAATTCGGGGATCGGGTGTCGGAACCCGACACGTAGAATAGATAGAATTAGAGGACGGGGCTATGTCACGGAACGACACGTAGAATTAGGGGATCGGAAGTGTACGTACGACACAAGAGAAATTAACATAATGATTTGAAAGATACTATACCCAATTCTAATGAACCGAATTCCGCCCCCCCCCCAATATGGGTATGGAATTGGGCTTGAGTCTATGGGTGAACTTGGGATGCTTATAAGGATTATAGCTGTGTTGCACTGTGAGTATTGTAGTTGATTTATGATATATTTGATTGATATATACTGTTTTCATTTTTAGTTGCCGATGATACCTACTCAGAGTAAGGGTGTTTTGTACTGACCCCCTATTGTATTGTTTTCTTTGTAATTGTGGAGTGCGCCAAAACGTACATCGTCTTCAACCAACCGCAAACTCTAGCCAGTTTCACACGCGGATCTCAGGGTGAAGCTAATGCTTCTAGATTGGACTGGATCATCTTCGTCCATCTCTGATGCCTTGAAGTTCCGGCCATGGACGAGCTTTTTACTTATTTTAGCTTCTTAGATACTCTAGATTAGTAATTGAGGATAGATTGTTCTTGTGTGATGACTTCCAGGTTTGGGAATAAACTAGTATATTAAGTTTTATAAGTATTTAATCTTTTTCATTAATGAGTTTAAGTTTCAGCCTTAATTTGTTATTTATGGTTGAAACGTGGGAATGGATGGGGTGGTTCGCTACATGGAGGATAAGTGTGGGTGCCAGTCGCGGCCCGTTTTGGGTCGTGACATGAAGGGAACCAAATCTCGTGGTGGTGCCCATGAAGGGCTAGGTGATACGATTTGTAAGGCAACTTTCTTTCACAAGCCAGTTGACGGCCCGTGAAGGCCTAAAGGCTCATGGAGGTTAGTGTGTGGTAAATGGAGTATAAGAGTGGAAATACCAAGCTATTGGTAAATGACCACGGACACCACAACGGGTCGTGTAGTCCTTGACGGCTCGTGGTAGCCTCCATCAAAAGGTTGTGTCAGTTTTAAGTCAAAGGTAGTTGCGTCTTTTACATATTTAATTAGATCAAAGCTATGTCGTTTTACAAAAGCCTAGGACCCCTATATAAGTGATTTTAACTCCGAAACTCACCCATTAAAGCCATTATTCTCAAAACCCAAAAGAAAATCCAAGTTCTTCCTCTTAAAAAATATTTGTCTCTCTAGAACTTGAAGAAGAAAGGATTCAAGCTAGATTCAAGGTCAAGTCTCCATTCCTCAAGAAATTGTGGGATTTTATATTAAGGTATGATAGTTTTCATCCATGTATTCTTTCCATTCATGGATTTACCAAATTCCTCTATTTTTCAAAGTTAGAAATACCCTATTTAGTTAGGGTTTTCTTCAATCGCCGTGGGTTCTCTTGATTATTGATTTAAATGAATGAATTATGATATGTTATGCATGAGTTGAATAAATACTATGGTTTTATGATTATTTCCTCCATGAACCAATTTAATCCCTATGCTTTTAAGTTATGTCCATATGATGTGGCATTTTGAGTATAAAGCAAGATTTTTATGAAATCAAGCATGTATTGATAGAACTACATGAATTTATGACGAAATCCATACCTAACCCATGTTTTTTAGATGTTGATGATTAAAAGTGAGTTTTGAACCTTCAAAGGTAAATTATGAAATTATGCATGTTTTTATGAAATATATGCTAAAATTTTAAGGATACTTTAAGAGTAAAGAATCAATGATGATGATGTTGTGTTGTTTAAATCATTTCTCATATACATATTAAAGCATGATGTGAAAGGTTTCATCACATAATAAGGGTCAACAGTTGAAAGGTCTTCTCACCTAGTTGAATCAAAGATTAAGAGTTATCTTGATGAAATCTGATTGGATTGGTTACTGAATGATTCATTTCCATGGGTTATGACTTAACTTGGATTGGCAAGCTGACGTGCTCTTCCATGGATAGTAAGAAAAAGTATGAAATGACTATTCTGTGGGATTTAGGCTTAGCACCGAGAGGAGATTGAGATGGAAGATCTCTCGTTAGTAGAGGTCGGGTTTCTAGAAGAAATCTTTTTATCCCTTACGTACATGCCCCCATAAGATGATTGTGTAGATAAAAATTAGATGATGGATCTACTTAAGCTAGATGTTCATGGTCCTTACCTTGGCAAGTTCCACAACCCTTTTCGGTGTGGGAGACATTTGGAGATCATGTTATGTCTCATATGATCTATAAGTCGATTAAGGCTAATTCCCTTATTAATAATGAACTAAGTATACTTCAAGAAGTATATCAAATGTGTTCAAGATTTCCAATGATGTTAGCTTGCATGGACCATATTTTATGGCTTGTGTTTCTAATCCTATTATATCATGTTTTAGCTTGGTCAATTTCATGTCATGAAATTTCCTCTTTTTGCACAATTTAAATATTTTTTATGCATAGCTAGCGTACTTGGTACATTATTTTGTACTAACACATACTCTTGCCTACATTTCCTAAAAATGTAGGGTCCGACAGTTAGGTTTTTCAGTTTTGTGGCTAGTGGTTGATTTTGTTGTTCCTAAGCTTTGGTGAGTTCTCATGCTTCGAGGATGAATTTTTATTGTTTCAGTTTATTTCTTATATTTCAGTTTTCTCGACATGATGTATAGGCTAGGCTCAATTTCATTCGATTGTATTAGATGGCTATTGAGACAAAGTGTTTAGACTTTCATTTTTATTTTATAAAACTCTTAATTGTTGTTTTACTCTTATTATTATATTTCTTATGCTATGAATGCTAAGTGGATTGTATGAGGTATCTCAGTAACATCTAGGGATACTCCTGGGTCGTGACAAAGAATGATCAAATGACAACATAATTCTCAAGAAGTGACATCCAACTACTAGTCAACTAAACAACTTCCCTTGACTCAATATCATAATCTATAGACTTCACCAATCCATTATAGATTTCATGCTCTTACAAGAAATAATATGTCCAAAAAATTAACATATAAGTATTCATAAGACAAGGTACAAAAGATACAAACAATCACTCTCACACAAAGAAACATCGCATGCACACAAACGTCACATTATAGGCTTGCCCATATATTCAATAAACTATTACTCAACTTCAGTTGATCATAGATCTCAAAGAAATTTTTTACAGTTGTAATGTAGGCTTATGAAAGGTTAGGATATAATTTAGGTACAAGTTAATATGCCCTCGTTGAACACTACACAACAACTCCTCATTTCCAATTTTTTGATCTTCTCTTCATATTTCAAACCAAAGAACATTTTCATCGTATTTTTCACTTTTCAAATTCTCGATCCCCCCCCCCCACCCAATGGCAATATATTCAATTTTGGAGGATTCAAGTCTCATTTATTCACTGTTTTTTCTGTTGGCCCCGAAGATTTTTTCATTATTTCAAAACCATAGTCCTCCTTATTTCAACTATTATTGCAGGGCTCATGTGGTAAGCATTCTATTTATGAGTTCCCATAACATTCCCAACATAGGATTTTAGCCTCAACTTTCACAATTCTCATGTTTAAGGAAGCAAGTGTTCAAAAGGGCTAATTATCAAAAAGGACAAAGCTTTTAATGTGGTTCCCTATAAAAATAATAAGGCTTAAAGGGGACAAATAGGAATATATTAAGTGCAAAGGTGAAACTTTTAGGCCAAGTTATCTTTTCGAACAATCAAAAAAAGCCTAAGTTTATTTCTCAAACCAAAATAAATAAAGACCAACATCTCAAGACCATTCAAGAAAATTCTAGTTAACAAAAGTGAACACAAGGAATTATTTTCAACAACTCACCACACATGGCATGTAAATTATTCAAGATGGATCAATTTCACTTCCTATTCAAGAGCAAAGGAGGTATTTATCACATTTACCACATAATAGGTTGGATTCAAAAAATCATTCAATCACAACATCATTCACTTCCACCATTTCTTAAAATTTTTGGATACGAATGGTGATAATTTTTTATTCACAAGGCTTTACTAAGTATAATAGTACAAACAATTTCACAAGGTCATATCAAAGTACCACAAATCCAATAACACTCAAAAAATTATGATTTGACCTCAATAATGACGTCACACAATCTATCATTGGGCAAATTTAAGCCATTTTCATTGTTTATTCACGTGGACTTCCAATTTCACAAGCTACTGGTACTCAAACTTCCCCATCTTCAAGGCACACAAGAATAAAATATTAACTTCACAATTTATTACTACCAAAAGAAACGAACATGTCACGATCTGAGTTTACACCCTGGACGTGGTCAGCACTCAAAGACCATTGTTGGTCCCCAAGAGAACCCTCATCCTGGCTGACTACAAGCGGAAGACTAACTTAAGCTTGGAAAAGCTTAAAATTGATATAAAATTTAATAAACTAAGATTTACAAATCTTTTAACTCAAATGAACAACTTTGAATGAAAATAATGTGTTAAACTCGCCATAAAATAGACAACTTAAGTCTTTAAAACATTTAATAAAATAAATGAATAACACAAACTTCTTATCTAAATTGACTATCTATGAAGTCTCTAGCTGATAATGATAGAAGTCGGTACAACACCAACGACATCCTGACAAAACTAAAAAGTGAATAAAATCCTCCGAAAACAAGTAGGATCACCATGGCTAACTCAAACTCTGGGATGCAAAAAGAAGATCTTGTTGATGATTCTGAATACTTGTATCTCCATCATCAAAAGATTCAGGCCAGATGTCTTAGTACGTGGAATGTATCACAATATAAGAGGAATTCTAAAGTATAACATAAGCCTTGAACTTGACATATAAAACAGGAAACATAGTACATCTTTGAAACTCACTAATCAAGTAACTTAGGAACAAGATACTCAACTCACGTATTAGGATTATTAAAATTCACAAGATATGAATCTCGACTAAATGAAAGCACATATTAACGCAAGGAATACTTACTTCAAATACTAATCAAAATACTCACTCCTGCTACTAGCGAATTTAAATTCAATATAGAGCCAGTTTTTTAAAACAAGTGCATATAAAAGACAGCTCTTTAGAAACATTGATTGTAAATCAGTGTTATTAACAAGGATACAACAACTTTTTAAATTGTATATGAAAAATACGATAACTGATATTATAAAAAAATTACAATTAACTTTGGTTGGAGTTTATCTAACAAAAACCCCAGCATTAAGAGCTCTAAGTATGCCCATACAAACAATCACTCTGCTCTCAAGGACCATCTTATACTTTGTCATCAGTATAGGACCTAACTTAACTTAGTGGATCCACTAGCATACTGTGGAAAGGATTCATGTAAAAAGTATAACCATTTTCTACACATGGTGGCTACATGGTTTTTTGGAGACGTGAGTTACCTGAACTCACGCTCGCCCCCAATTCGGTGCTCAATACCACTCCCAAAATGTACTATCTTTTCTGTTTTAAAAACATACTCTTCTGTGATTCGAGATTACTGCTTATTAAAAAAACATAGCTTTCAAAACCCCAAAAAAAAAAAAAAACAGGTATCTTGGAAATCTCGTGTTTCCATTTTCTGCTTCATTAGAAAGTTTTTACTCTTTTCTGAAAACTAGCCCAAAGGCTCTTTGGAAATCTCAGTATCCATTTTTATTTTAATCTGAAAACATTTCAAATATCTTTAGGAATACTTGGTTCCCATATACTTCTTTGATGAAAAGAACTTCAGATCTGAACTCTTGGCTTAACTTTGAAACTGAAGTCTAAAAACAAGCTAAAACGTTGGTGAAAGACTTAAAAACTTTATAAACTTCACCTTGACTTGCTCCTTAACTCCTAGAATTGACTTTTAGATTTCCTTGAATTGAAATGCGGATTCAAGGTTCATGATCTCATGTTTATGGATGATTTCATGATGTTCAACTTGGAGGGTTCTTGTAGAATTATGAGCATGAACAACTTAAGTCAAGGACTCTAAGACACTTTACACCTCAAGGTCGTTAGACTTCTAGGGTTCATGTGAAATTAAGGGCATGAACAAATAAACTCAAGGACTTCATCGTTAAAATGTTATAAGCCCATTATTAGAAATACAAACTCAAATGTGTTAGAAACTTATTACTCAAGACTTAGAACTTGAAGGTTCTCCTCCTCTCAAAGATATACAATTTGTGGATTCCATGTGAAATTTATGGGCGGCCTCCTTCATTGAAGACTTCGGAACTCTATAAAGGTATACATACTAATGGACGCTAATGTATATGAATAGCTCATTCTTTATTACTTCCACAAAATTTAGTTCAAATCAGGATGGATCTCAAAGAATTCACGATTGAAAGTGATAAACTTTTTTGAACCTTCTACTTCTTCTCTCTTACTCCTTAAATATCTCGTGAATGTGTATCTATAAATTCAAGAATTATGGTTCATGATATGAAGGATCTAGGTGATATGTTTGACTCATCAATATATACTCTTCACTCTTATACTCTCTTGCTCAAGTATCGAAATAAGATACTAGAAGTTGTAAAAGACTCCTCAAAAGAACTTTCTTAGAACGTTTGGAAGAATTCTCAAAAACTTTACTCTCAACTCTACCTTGAATTTGAATTATGAATTAAAGATTATGATCATGTTAGGAATGATTTTATATAGGAAGAACAAGCTTCTTGAAGAATCTTGGATAAGAACTTGAATAGAAACCTCGAACCCCTTGCTTGAAGGTAAAAGATCAAGAAAACCATTCTTGAGATTCTTAGATTAGTTTCTTGATATCTCTATGGACAAGAATTATGAGTTTCATTAGTAAAGATGAAAATCTGATTCTTTTGAACCTTTTATTTTTCAAGAAATATGTTTAGGGTTTTTTTGGAGGTCAAAAACAAAAATAACCCTTTTTAATGTTTTCCCGTCGCCTGATTCGTAACAGCACCATATAGGTTACTAAAATAGTCATAACTTTTTACTCAGAAATTAGATTAACGTGAAATTAGTAGCTTAGAAAGTAGATCAATTACCCTTAATTGAATATGTTATAACTTACGTAACTATTAATATTCTAAGAGATATGGTTGTTTAAAGTTTAACCAAGTAGAATCTTACATCAAAATCTTATGAAACTTCAAGAACACTTATGAAGAACTCATCAACAACTCTAATCTTTCAACCTTAAGAATGAAATTGCACTGAAAATAACATGATTGGCGTGTAGGTGAACAAATACAACACTTTGGAAGTTTAGATACCTCTTAGGTATTAAACTCATGGTGACAATCTGCAACTAAACCTAAGAACGTCGACGAACGCCTTCATCCTTTCCTTTTTTTCTCTTCTTGTATCTTCTTGAACTCTCAACAAAAACCTAGGTGTATCTTGGGATTATAAAACTGACCCCTAAAATATTACTAAAAAGGAATTAAATTTGATTTGGTAAGGAAAGGACCAAAATACCCCTCACTATTTTCAGCTAACTTTCCTTATCTGGACAACCTAACTTCAAAAGGTCATATCTAACTCATCCAAACTTGAAACTTAGCAAAATTGGTGGATTTGGAAAGATGATTCAAAGATCTTTCCTATGGTATCTTGTATCACACCTAGATCATCCTGTGATAGGAGTTATGATCGTTTGAAGTTAACCCAAAACTCATACTTAGCTTAACTTGCAAAATTTAAGACTTTTCTATTTCCGATTTAATTCTTTTTTGAACTCAAGGTGCTAAATCTAGTGAACTGGCCATAATACTTGAAAAAAATTTAATTCCTTGATAAATATCACTCACTATGATGAACGGTTCGAGTTTTAGTTTGAAAAAAAATCTGGTGTTTTACATACAAAAGATGCTACTATAAGAAAAGAAAAAACATAATAAAAATGAAAAATCCACACAATAAATAAAAGCATCAAAACACAAATCCAAAATGTCAATAAAAACAAAAACAATAACCCAAAGAGGATAACCCTAACTAAAAATGATATTGTGTCCTCACAGAAAACCTATGAAACTCATAAAAAGAATACAAAGGGTCTCCCTTGGCTACCCAAATCATCTCCATTAGTATCAGTGGCCCCGCTATCCTCATCTACACCAACATCACTCCATGAAAATGTCTAATATCCATCTTCATCCATACTCAAAGTTTTGAGTGGATAATTTTCATTCAACACCTTCCAAAGGCCTTTGACCTCTTTCCAAATAAGAGTAAAGAACTTATCTCTACTCTTAACCTGCTTTTTTATCTTACCATGTGAGATGCTTAATTTGCCATGCGACTCTTCCAAAAGGTGTAGGCTTCTCCAATTTTCAAGTTGAGCTTTCTGATTCCTTTGATCTCTCAATTAGGCATCAAACAAACTTTGGGGAACATAGTGTACTATCCTAGCAAACGACTAACCCAGCCTTTGAGGCAACTTCGTCATAATGTCCTTCATAATCTTGAACTCACTAGATAATGGTTCAAATGGCCCCAAAACTGGAAGTAATAAAGAATCCTCATACATATATAATTACCCAAGTTAACTTTCCTCTTCTTAAATTTCACTACCGTGCCCTCACAGGAGATCTTAAGAGGAAAGATTTGATGTTTGGGTTCCACCCAAATGTCAGTCAGAAGCACCTCTACTTTAACATGTTTTCATAGCTTTTTATTAAAGAAGGTACAATGAGGAAGAGGCTTTCTTGAACCTTGAAATCTTAGAACTCATTCACAACTAAATGGACTTTATTTAATGGTATATGATCAAGTAAAAAGGCCACAATTTGTGCCTGCAACATCATAACTTTGACAATGTTCCCACTTGGGAAGATGCGGCTACATACAATGGACATCTATATTCTCACCTCGTCTATTATATATGAGTATAAAATCTTGCCTTTGTGTTATCCCATGAGACATTTTTTCCTTGGCAAAGCATCGATGTTATCCAAGCACCAGACTCACAATCTTTGTCCGCGAAGGCCTCAATATCATGGTCTAGTAGCCCATAGATAACATTGATTGATTTAGGCCCATAATTGACAACCTTGACTTGAATGGTGATCAGCCTTGTCTTAATGTCGGTTTTCATAAGGTTAACATATAATTCCTTCACCCATTCATCATTCGCCTTGCATGGTTTTGGTGTAAAGATTATCCAACTGGAGTTCTCCAACCTATGGTAGAGGAAGTTTAAAAGCATTTCATCAACTTTGTCAAGTGTGATGCCTCTCTCCAGGATAAAATTCTTCTTGATCAAATAAAAATACTAATTCTCCTCAGCTCAGAGAGAGACAAAGCGATGTTGGTTATATTGGACCACTACTTTCTCTTCAAAACCATGTTTTTGTGCCATTCTTGACTTCTTTTGGATCTGAAAATCAGAATAGCATAAAAGTGTAAGAATCATGTATTTACAATGTTATTTCATTGGTATAGGTCAAAGAAAAGGGTTAGGAATTAATTCGAAAACCAAAACAGGCTTGCTAAAAATTATTTCACTAGTAGGAAAAACAACCCAATTTTGATTCCTAAATTTTCACAAAAATTCAACTCCGGTAATTTAAATTCAACAACAATCAAACAAGAAGTTGAAAAACTAAGTCATTTTTTGCACAAAAATCTTTGAAAATCATCCTTTAGTTCTCTTAGGCATTTTATTAAACACATGGTGCCTAATCTAATTTTCAACATCATGAAATAGGTACTGAAGAATTTAACAAATAAACCAAATAAGTCTACACACATGTATTAAAAATTTATCAAACATAATTCGGCCAACACAATAAGAATACAACTCCCCATGTTTGAGAAGTAACTACCCCGACAACACCCCCAACTTTCAACAAGCCATAATTTCAAGAATGATTTTACCACTTTTAGAGATTAAGAATGATACGGATATACCATAATGTGTTTGCATAACGAAGGCCAAGTAATTTAAAATTCATTTGAGCTACGTGGAGAGAAGAGAAAGAAGTTTGAACCTTTTACTTTGAGTTTCAACCTATTGATTTTTGTTCAATGCCTTTATAATTTCATACCTTCTTTTAAGAAACATTTAGGTCACTTTTGCGATCCTTCATTAAAGAGAAGAGTTCACTTTTTTGAGCTTCCATTCACTTAAGCAATGTTTTCTTTTGCGGGAAGCTATTTCTTCTATGGAGTTTGCTTTTGCAAACTCATCGTCATAGTTTCTATACATGAGGAACATTTCTACAGAGTGCTCAGTGTCTATTTAGGTGGACTAGGGGGTTATTACGTAATCAACCAAGTCTCATTGGGCCAGCCTGATACCAAAAAGCTTTCCTAGACATATTTTTGATGGGGTGTTATCCCCCACACTTCATTTCTTCCCAGATCCACACCTCCAATCGTCTTCAAACTAACTCCCGAAACTCAAAAATCACGAGGATTAGTCAAAACAAAGAATTAAGTCTAATACACAAAAAAGAAACTCAAAATTGTACTTATTTGGTATTGACGAGTTGCCTCCAATCAAGCGCAAAATTTAATGTCACGACGAAACATCGAGTGCATCACACTCTATGTTTCCACTTCAAGGAAATGAATTTCGTACCCCAATTTACATCATTCTTTCATATTGGATAGAATTGAGCGAATCACTTGGCCTCTTGTGAATTGAATTTCATTATTAATGACCCTTAATTGTGTACTCTTGAAATTCATCTGAACTAAAGTTTCCATAAAATGATCTTTTTGTTCTTTTTCGCAACTTTATTATCATCACATCTATTCCGTCTTCTGAGTTGGTTGTGAACGGCCAAGATATTTTCAACGTCCACCACGACCCTTTCTTATAACACCTTGGACTTAGGAAAAAGGTTAAAGTGGGTTAATGAGAAAGTCAACGAACCCAAAATGGAACATGAACCCTTTAGAGAACCCTAAAAAGTTTGTTTAGTGGTCCACCACCCATTTAGGGTCAGTGTCCTAGCCGTTTAAGGGATTCCTAGAATTTATTCACCAAGACGTATCCCTAACTGGTCAGTCTTGACTTGTACAATGCATTTAGGGGTCCTTAAGGGTAACCCGTCAACTTTTAACTTACGATCGATATGGTTTTTCCCCTATTGTTTAACACCTATGCTATTTCTTTTTAACCCGCATTTAGGCCATGTATAATTGAATTTTTTTCTAAAACTACCATTTAAAATCATTCACATAATTCCTGAATTTAGCTCCATGTTTCCCCTAAAGTTCTCTCTTAAGCTAAGGAAGTAGAAGCTACGGTTTCTCTTCAAAATTTTTAATATACCATAGCTATTGGGACTTTATCACTAAGGCATGTTAAATTGTTCACCCATGGAGTCCTTTACTCTATAGGGTTATTCAAAGATCTTCCTATTTTTTAAGTTTTATTTTGATTCAAAGTTAGGATTTTATTCAATCTTCACGGGTTCTTTCCAGTTATGATTCAATTGATTATTTTCTATAGTTTAATCCATAAATTAAAGTAATTGGATATTTCGTGAGTTAAATTCAAATGAACTCACGCATGATTCTTGATTTGTGACTATGAACACATGATGAAACTTATAAACTATGAAATATGAATTTATGTTGTTATGCATGTTTTTATGAAAACAATGTGAATGGCGCAAGTAAGCTTATAGATTAAGGTATCTATATGTTCTATGAAGTTGGCCACATGACATGAATGATGTCATGATTTACCATTAATGCTTTTGATTATTTTCTTATATTAGTTCTTGATTAGTATGGTGTCCGTATATTTTATCAATGATCATAGATCAAGTTATAAAAACTAATATCGATAGTAGTTTGCATATTTAGTATAAAGTCAATGACCATATACTTCATAAAGCTATATTATGAAAAGATCATGAATGGGGAAAGCTTTTCTTACACATGGTCTAAAGAGAAACTCTATAACTTTTCTTCGTTGGATTAGTATATTAATTGTAGTTCTCCATGGATGATACCATGAATATGATTAATTAGTAAACCGTTGTATTTTACTTAACACTGAGCTAGATTTGGGATGAATATTTCTGTGAGCACACGTTGACCTTTAGAAGTTATCCTTATGTCACAGAACTATGTGTCACCATAGGATGTCTTCTCAACTTTAGCTAGCTAAAAATCATAATCCTACCTTGGCTAGTAGGACACTCTCTTTTTAGTATGGGAGCAGGACACTGAATTCAATGTTATAGCTCATATGATCTATGTGGTTAATGGTAAAGTTTCCATAATAATGAACCAAGGAAACTTTCAAAATATTTCAAAGTGTTTAAATATGTTATGATTTCATTAACCATGATTATATCTCGGAAAAAGTATTCATTACCCCTATGAACTTGAAGCTTTTTATTCAGTGTACACCTAAACATTATTTTGTTTTAATTACCCCCCTGAACATGTTTATTCATCTAACACGTACACCTTTTCTGAGCGATCACTACGACCGTGTCTACACGCGCACGACACCTAGACAAATATTTTGTCACCTAAATAAATATTCTGTCACCTAGATAATTAAAACTTCTAGACCAAATTTAAAACCTTCACAATTCAGATTGATTAAAACTTCTCAAAGAAGCTTCTCCGCTTTGCTCTAAACCTCTTTACTTTTCTCTAAACCTCTTACGAGTAGATTTGGCAAGTGTAATCGACAAAGTAACTAGTAGATTTGTGCCAGTTGCAGTTCTGGAGTAAAGACTTGCTTGATTTCGTGAAGTTTTTGGTCGATTGGTCAATTTTCTTTGGATCTTGTCTGAAATTGTTTTCAAGTAAGTGATTATCCACTCGATTTCGTGAAGGCTTGATGTATTGTTGTCTGTTTACTTTACTTTTTCATTCATATTTTGCCCTATTTTTCGTTTAATGTTTTGCCATAGTTTCCGATTGAGTTTCTAATTAGGGGTCTAATAGTTTTCAACTAGAATTTTCACTTAATAAATGTATTATTATGAAGTTTTTTACCTTATTCATGCATGAGCATTAAGGTTTCTAATAATCAGTTTAAAAAATTAAGACTTTTTAGTAAAATTAAGGTTCTAAGTATTAGGGTTTCTGGTATTGTTAAATGGTGGGGTATTTTATAATTTGTCTAAGTATATTGTGTGGGATCCCTATTGTATGTTTATGAGTAATATGTCTACTATACTAAGTACCAATTGTTTCTTCTGTTTTTGTGTTATTATCTTTGATTCGATTTTGTTGCTTGCATTGTACAATATACTAATTGTTATTGTGGTTATAGGTTAACACTATGGCTAATAAGTACCTCAATTTATGGTTCAAATTTGGGGGTATCTTGGTGAGTGAGGTAGGTCCAGTATATGTTGAGGGTAGGGTTGAATATGTAGAGAATGTGGATAAAAATCATTTATCAATTCCTGAACTTGCAGATTATGCTAAGTCTTTAAAGATATAGTAAGTTAGGAAAAACATATGCTGCTCCATCTCTAGGGGGTGATTTGGTGGGATTGAAAAATGACATGGATATTTGTAGTATGGCATTATTTATGTATGATGGGGACACAATAGATATTTATGTGTGTGATGACACTATTATGGATGATGTGGGTCCCACTGAAGGTCAAATTAGTCAATCTTTAAGTCAAGTGGTTGAGTCTTTTAATGCACATGGGGAATCTTTAACTACACAACCAAAAAAAATCAGATCTAGGGTTCGGTTCCTCTTCTTCCTTTCCAGCTACTGAAAGACTTGAAAATGATGGGGTTGCAAGGGTCGAAAAAGAAAGTGATGATGATTATTCATCAATAGATTGGAATGATACTGAAGAAGAAGTTGAACCAACTGTCCAACAAGGAACAAAACCTTCTATTCAAGAAGAGGTTAAGCCAAGTGCCCAAGAAAATGCAGAGAAGACATAGACAGTGATTCTGTCTTTTCTGACCAGGCTATTGACTATGGAAGTGTTGTGCATGATGAGTTGAGAATTGTTAAGGAAGATGTAAGAAAACTTAGAGAAAATAGGAGGAGAAAGAACAAGGAAAAACCAAAAGGTATTTTAGGTGAAGTTGGATTTGATGAAAGGTATGAGGATATTGAAAAAGTGAAAAGAATTCAAGTTAGCTTACAGAGGATGACATACTATGACACATCTGACTGTGGATAGTTTTCACAGGTGAACAGAACCTATTTCTCATGATGCAACTTGAAGGGAGTTTAAGGGTAGAAACAGATTAATAGGGTGGTTATGATTTTTCTTTGTGACATATTGTAATATGGCTATGTTGGTTTTTGGGTATTTGAAAGTTAAAGGATTTAGAAGAGATCAGTTCAAAAATATGCTATAAAAGGAGTTGCGCTTGATACGTATGATAAATGAGAGTACTAGGTGACAGTGAAGTGTAAAGTGTGTTTGTCCATGCTGTTGTATCAAGACAAGGAAGGAAGAGTGAAGAACTTTACTATCAAGACCATACACCAAAGGCACAATCTACCGAGGACACCAATAGTATTTTGGGTATTCACATCTTATGCAAGTCTCTAATAGAGAGGATTATATTTCTCAACCTAGTATCAAAAGGGTGGGAGATCCAAAATTGTGAGGAAAGAGTTGGAATGTTCATGTAGCAAGGCACTTTGTTTAAAAAACTAGATATATTATATTAAAGGAATTATGGGGTATCATGTGGCGAATTTACAGAATCCTAGACTACAAGGAGATGTACTCCAACGATCCTAGAGCAATTGTGTCGTGAAGCGTACACATCAGAATAGGAAATGGGATGAACAGTTCACTCTTTTATATTTGTTTTGATGCTAATGAAAAAATATTTTCCACAGGATGCCGAAGATATGAGAGGGATGGATGTTGTTTGTCCTAAAGGGAACTTGTGGGGGCAATTTTGTAGTTGTTGCCCAAATGCAAACACCAATGTATCCAATAGCATGTGCGCGGTACTTGGTATTGAATCAAGTTGACATGGAACATGTATCATGACCATTCTGAAGATGATCTTAATCTAAAATGGTTCCCACTAACTACAGTAGTGATATGAAAAGGTAATTTAATATCCTTTCCTTTTCTTATGTTTAATTTCATTATAATTTATTTGACCAAATTTAACTATCTTGTTTTGCTATTGCAATATAGGATACTAACTTTTGTAGATAATATTTCAGAATGTGACACGAATGTGTTCTAGACACATATTGCAATTGTCACAAAACTTTCACGCTTCGCGAGAAGGGATAAATTTGGGCTTGGTCCTAGATCAACATTTGAGGCACAATTTAAGTACAATATAAGTGCCTATCCCGCTTGTAATAGGTATTGTTGAATCCCTTTCAAAATCAACATTGAACATGTTCAAATCTTTTTATATCCGAACTTTTCAAAGTGTTATAGTTATCGATAACAACATGCAGAGAGTTTCAATTCTTGATCTTGACCTAGGAACAAGACCATTGTAACTATACTGAAGAAATTAGAGTTAAGGTGATAGTAGAGTGAGTTAGTCAAGAGCATTTGCTGAAACTGACATATGGAATATCTCCAAACGCCATAATGGTATTAAATACAAATGTACAAGATCGATCCGTGAACCTTGAATGGAATGTGGATGTTTGATTTGAAGTGTATTAAGGGTATACCAGCATAGTTGTGAACTGGCTTCACAAAAACTGTAGTTTGCAGATCATGGGAATTAAAAGGTACCTAGGTGCACATGTATAGCAACGCAATGAACACTTGAACATTGATGCATCCAAGCAATCTCTACTGGCATAAGAGACACATATATAACGGGCCAATTCTTATTTCATTTCATTTCAACCAGTCCTAAACATGTAATGTGGCATGAAAGCGAAACCCAATGGTTGAACGAAACCACCTGATGCAAGACAAATTCCTATTAGGCCACGCCGAGACATAAGAGAAGAATTGTGAAGTGAGAAAAGCTGGAAGTTGCAAGATTGGGACACTAATGAATGATCAAATTTTCACAGGACCAATCATCACAAAAGAAATTCTCTAAAAAATCCTAAATCTAAGTATACACCAACCCCCACCCACTCAAGAGGTACTTCATATTGGTTTGCTTTATAAATTATGTTAGATTTGCTTATAAATTTTAATATCTTGTTGTATTCTTTTTCCATCAAATTAGTCCACCCTGGGAAAAAAGAGGGGGTCGAAGGTCGATTATGAAAGAGATAGCACCAAGTAGACTGGTACAATAAGAGGTCCGAACAAGAAGATGCCAAGTTGTTTGGCAAGGTGGTTTGTTGTTGATCACTAGATATACTGTGTAATTTAGTGTCTTATAAAACAAATCAAATTATCTTGTCTTCTAATGTAGTCCCAAAATAACTATTAGTTTGATTTGCAGTCCAAGGATTGTCTAGTAGGAGGAGGGTTCAATACGGTATAGTGAGTTCTTCGCATGTGACATGGTGGATATTGGACCTATCCAAGGACTGAGTAGAAAGGAAAACCGGTCATGACTCAAATAGAACTTCAGTCGACCGTTTTACGTCGTATTCAACCAGACAAAAGTTGTTTGCTTCAAACAAAGGTCCCAGCCAAGGAAAATCACCCTCAAAGAAAAATCTAGTTGTGTGTTGTGTGGGTGTACCAACCAAACTGTCGTTACTGACTTTTTTATTTGGTGTTTGTGTTTGTCTAACCAACTGGAATAGTCTTTTATATTTTATGCTTCTGTGGTTGTTCAAACCAAACTTAAAAGTAGGTACTGTTTTAAGTTTTTGGTGCTTGTGTGTTGTTCAACCAACCTTAAAGCAGTGATTGTTTATTTTTTGTTGGTTAAGTTAAGTTTTATGGGTTGTCCGGTTGAAACTATGAAATACTAATGATGCCTTCTTTTTTTTATGAACATCAAGAACACGAGTTAGTTATGTTTGTTGTCTTCATGTTTATTAGTTCGTGGTATCATATTACCTATACAATGTACAATTGAGTTTGATACAAAGGATACTCAATGCCTTCTCTCTCTCTCTCTCGTGCCTCTCTCGCCTCTCTCCTCTCTCTCCTCTCTCTGTATATATATATAATATATATATATAATATATATTAAATATATATATATATATTATATATATATATTATATAGTTCTACTAAATGTCATAATCATAATCATTATGTAATATATTATATATATATATATATATATATATATGTATATAGATATATATAGCTTTAATCAACAAAAACTACATTACTAGAACACCAACCAACTACTCCACAAAATATTACCCTAGACCAATCATTTTTGCCTTAATAACAACTTGCATTAGCAAAACACTCAGTGACACACTATAAAAAGAACATATCACATTACCTATCAACTAATACCGAAATCAGTTTCAATATCCATTTACAAACCCACTTGGCTTTTCTTCTTGTTTGTTGGGTTTTCTTCACCAAACTCAAATTACAATATCCGCCTGGGTCGAAAATTCAGGATCATACCAATCGAAAAACTTAAAAGAATTTCGAAATGAGGACTTCATTTCATAAAATCAAAGTTAAAAAAAATTGCATAATATGAATTTGTCAAAAAAAAAAAAGCAAAAAAGGAGTAGCAATACATACCCCATAATGTCTACAGCCGAGAAATCTATATCTGGGATTGTCATTTGTCCATGAAATTTTTAGAATTGGAAGATCCCCACATAAACAAACAAGTCTCCTATTATAGTTCATGAATTTATCAATAACAATTAAAACAAAAAAAATGAGAAAAATCTGAAATTTATAAGGGAGAAGGGATTAAGAAGAATAAATAGCTAGAGAATAGAGAGAGAAATATCCTTAAAATAAGCCAAATATTAAATAAAAAATAGATTTTTTCCGTGTATTATCGTTGTAACTTTATGATGTGGAAAAAAATCGCACTCTCACGCGCCTTGTAGAGTTTGATTTCAGTTTCTATGCCAGGTGGACAGAAAAGGTGTACGTGTTGGATGAATAAGCGCCAGGTGGACTCTTTAATATGATTTTCTTTATTTTTAGTTTTTTAGATATTTTTATGTGGTGTATGATTTACTTCCCAACAACTTCCTCTTGATTTAGTAAATGGCTTTTTGAGACTATGTTATACTTCCACTTTGTTGAACTCTTTTATGGTATAAGATTGTTTCATTTGAAATCTTTGATTCTATTTTCTTGTATAATGTATTATAAGTGGCTTGTGAATGGCCTCTCCTGATTTTATATTCCTTGTCACGTCTAGTATGTACTTTGAGTCATGAAAAACTTGGTATTTAGAGCACAAGGTTAACAAAGTTCCTACGATGTCTCACAAGCCACAAGTATAGCTTTTTCGTTAGTGTGAAACGCACTTAATTTATGAATATGAGGCTATAAGATGTTTTGGAAACTTCACTTATTTCATTAATCTAAAGTCGTGCCATAGAGTTTTCTTCAAACGGTCCTCCTCCTCATACCCCAGTTTTGCTTTTCAAATATTCCTCACAAAAAGAGTTTTTTGTTAAAAAAATACTAGCCGCACATTTCCTCAAGTGTCGTCCACCCTTTAGTCGAGCAGGGTACTGATGATGAGCTTCAAGTCTTATTTCACACATGTGCCCAAGCGATGACAACTCGAACAAGTAGGGAGGTTGCGGCTCCCTTGAAAAAATTTCATGGGTCTAAAGTTATGAAAGATCCTGAAGAATTTATTGATGAGGTTTACAAGACATTAGGTATAACTTCGGTAGAGAATACAAAATTGTATGCTTATCAACTTAAGGGTGTTTATCAAGTTTGTTTCAACCAATAGAAATGATGAGAGGACAATTGATGTGGATCCTCTTTATTGGGGGAAATTTAATTTTGTTTTTCTTGATGGGTTCTTTCCCCTTGATATGAATGAGGCAAAAGGTACTTGAGTTCAATTTTATTAGAGAAATTTCAGTGTTATAGAGTATGCTTTGAAATTCACACAATTGTACAAATATTTTCAAACTATGGTTGCAGATCTAAGGGCATGAATAAGTATGTTTATGTGGGGTACTTCCATCTTGGTTGTCAAAGAATATCTAACCGCCATTCTTGTGATGGAGATGGATGTCTCCCATTTGATGGTTCATACCCAAAACATTGAAGAAGTAAAACTTAAGAAAAAGGCTAGGGATTCAAAGAGGGCAAGAATGGATAATGATGATTTCTCACATTCAAGGTCTGGTGGAGGTAATATTCTCAAGGTATGGTTCTAGAGAGAAAATGGTGTATGAGTGTCGCATATATGGAAAAATACATAGGGTGAGTGTCTAGCCCATTCAAATGTGTGGTTCGGTTGTCGAAAATGGGTCATAAGGTAAAAGGATTATCTTCAGTTGATAAGAATGATGGAGATAGTCACCAACGGGCTCAACCTTACCCTTATTCAAGTTCTAGTGGTTTTCAAAAATAAAATAGGTTATACATACTTCAAACTCGACAAGATCATAAGGTTTCCCCAGATGCGGTTGGTAAGTGATGGTCTTATTATCTTGTTTTTATGCGTTGTGAGATATTGGGTATTTTGTTGGCTATGGTAAGAATCTATGTATCTTTATTCTACTTGAAGTCGACCTTGGAATCTTTGTGAAAATTCCTTAAGTGTGTACTTGTATCAATGGTTTCGTCGCTGTTATGACTTTGGTGATATGCTTTGATTGAGGGAGATGGATTCGAAAAACCTAGAGAGGTCTTCTCACAAAAGGAAGTGTGATTCATGGTGAGTGTGTGTGGAACTATTTAAATTGGTGGAAGGATTCTATTTGATGTGATATCTTAATAACTCTTTCTCTTTCCGTTATCTTCGGGTCCATCTTGAGGCATTAGACCCTCATGTTGACTCTTTAGGATTCATGCGTTCTTAGTCAATATCATATTTACTCATGCATGAATGCTTATCGAAATATTTATTTTGTAATTTGATTTAGATTGATTTATTGTTTCATGACGATAAACATTTGTGTATGATCTTCATGTATGTTTCTTAAAGGATGTTTATAGTATGATTTAGCTTGGAGTTGATTTCTTCTTGGTTTTGTTCATTTGTGCATGTTTGGGCGTTCATCGTGGGTGGTGGTTGTAGTTTCCTTCCCTGAGGGGTCTTGTTCGGTGTATAGGTGAATTTCATTTAAGGATGAATGTTCACAAAGGAGATATATTGTAACACCTCAGACACTGGAAAAAGGTTAACATAGGTAAATGGGCAAGTCCACGAACCCAAAATGTACAATGAACCCTTCACAGAACCCTAAATGGTTTGATTAGGGGTCCAAGACCCGTTTAAGATTATTATTTAGGGGCTTCCAGAAATTGGGTCAGCTGGACGGATCCCTAAACGACTAGGGGTTACTTGTACTACCCGTTTAGGGGTCTTTTTAGTTTCACCCATCAACTTTTAAGTTATGGTCATTTTTTTCATTTCCCTATGTGTTTAATACCTAAGATGTATTGTTTTAACCCCTATTCTGAGCCACATATAATTCAATTAAGTCCTAAAATAACCTAGTCTGAATCATTCACCTAATTCCTAAGGCATATCCAGATAATATACTGATAAAGACCTAATATAGGAAAATAATCAAAAACGTTGATGGAAAATGATATGTCTTTGTTTTCATGTGGCCAAGATTCATATAAAATTTATATACCTTCATCTATAAGCTTACGTGAGTCATAAACGTTGCTTTTATAAAGACATGATGATAGATAAGTTTTCTAAAATTAATATCAATAGTAGTATGTCATTTGTAGTATGAATTTAATGACTATGGACATTATAAAGCTATTATGAAAAGATCATCGATGTTGATATGTTTTCTATCACGCATGGTCTAGATAGCTACTCTATGATGTTCTAACTTGGATTAATATCTTAATTGTCCATTTCTATGAATGATAATATAAGTATGATTAATGACTATTTTGTGGGATTTTACCTAGCACCGCGTGGACTATTGGGATTAAGGTTTCTGTGAACGTACATGGAATTTGTTGACACCCAATTTTGGACCTCCATAATATAAATTAAGCATTTTGAGTTTCTTCAACTTCAAACGATTTAAAATAATTAGTTTTTATAGAAAAATCAAAAAATACCGTAATTTCATGTTTATTCTCAATATTTTAATCACTTTTAAAGTTTTAGATATTATATATGTCATATTAGTTTATAATTAGTATCTCTTGGAATATTCAAAATGCTCAGAAAAAATTTTATTTTAATTAATTTGATATTTATTTTGTTATATAATAGTTTTCTATTTTAAATTTATGAAGATTATTTGAATTATTAATTTATTTCGTAAGATTAAAAAGCTCATTAATTGACTGAAACTTGATATAATGACAAAACTACTAATTCAATTCAATGTTATCAACCAACTTTTGCATTTAATTGTCCTTGTAGCAAAACTGTGTCATCGCCTTCGCTCCCCCTCAACTCCCGCTCTCGCCACCTCCCTCTCTCCTTGCTCCCTCTCTTCTCCGCCTCTCTTTGCTTTATACAAAACAAAATGTATAAAATGTGTTTGTGTTTGTACGAAGCGAGAGAAAATTGTATGTATACATATATTTTCGTTCCCCTCTCTTTCCTCTCTCAGATCTCGCTCACCACCCTCGTCTCTCCCACTTATACAAACAGAAATTGTGTTTCTATTTATATAAAGCGAGAAAAAATTATATATACATATGCAAATACATGTATCTTTGTCCTATACACTTATAATTATAAAATACAAATATTCTCCTGCCAATTTTTCTTTTGTCTTTCTCTCTTCTCATTTTATACATACACAAATTAGACAATTGATTTTTTGTATGCAACTGCTTTCTTTTATATATGTATATCAAGTTATACAACTGATTTCTTTGTATATGTATAGCGAATAATATAACTATTTTTTATTTGTATAGTGAAATATACATATTTATATTTTCTATGGAGTCCAATTATGCAAAATATAAATATACATATTTATGTTCACTATGGAGCGTAATTATGCAAAGTATAGTTATAGCATATAAATATAATTTTTATGTTTGCCATATGTGAAAGTAAATTTTCTTTTTTTTGTTTAAAAACTAATGTATCTATTGTCATGTAGTTCACCTATTAAAAATCAAAAGACATAACCTTCATTCACAAATTCAACAATTTTCTTACAACAATAACTTGAATTAACAAAAAAAATATTAATACCTTTATGACGACAAAATAAAAAAAATAGAGACAACAAGAAATTGAGTATGATGTATCACATTTTTTGTTAAACTGATAAAGAATATAATCTTATGTCTTTATGTAAGTAATTTTTAGTTATAAAGTTAATTATGGGATGTGCTCATTGTATGGACGATGTAGGGATTGTGGGTTATATTTAGACTCAATTCCTTTTTTAGTTTGTTATACTTAAAGATGTATTAATGTATAAATAAATAAAAAGATAACAAAAATACAGCAAAAAAGTGATATAAATTATAGTCATTTATTGTAAATAACATACTTATAGCTATTGATATTCATTAACCCTATAAATATAGTTATTTTTGTAAGTTGCTCAAGCAGGACCAAAGGTCCACTTTATTTCAAATCGAAATAAAGAGCCCATGCCTACAAACAAACAAACCCAAAAATGCAAAGAGCACAAATTCAATTTGTTATGGCTCTAAAGGGAGAAGAAAATCCAGAGCTCATTTTTTCTGTATTAAATTGGAATGATGTCTGCAATATGTATTAAAATGTATTATGCATGTATTATAAATTATTTGGGTTTGGATCACTAAAAAGAGAGTGAAGTCTGCACAATGTTTTTGAAATACATTGTTAATAAATAAAACATATATTATACATGTCTTAAAAGTTGAAGTAAATTAGCACGATTAGATTAGTCATATTTTTTTCTAAGCATCACCAATAAACTACATAAGGAACTAAAAATATATTTCACACATTAAAATTGAATTAAAAGAGAAATATACATGCATGCAAAATCTAACAAACAAAAGAGCAGTCAATGATTCGTTAACTGAATAAAACTTTTATCATCAATGAATTAGACAAGTGATTTTCTCGTAACAAATGAAAAATCATGATAAATTGCTAAATGAATTAAATTTGAATTAAAAGTGCATTACACACATATAAAAATTGAATTAGAAGGGAATTAAACATGAATCAAAATATAGTATACGAAAAAATATTTTGTGAATTATAAAATGAATAAAACTTGTATCAATAATGAATTAATCAAATAATTCAATCGTAACAAATTAATCTATAAACTGCAAAATAAATTAACTTATATTAAAAGTGTATTACACAAATATTAAAGTTGAATTAGAAGAGAGAATTAAACATGAATAAAAAAAATTTAACTGATGAAAGACCAAACAATGATCTATAGAGTAAACTAAACTTATATCAATAATGAATTAAACAAGTAATCTAATCGCAACAAATAATAAACTACAACATTATTTAAATTTGCATTAAAATGTATTTTACACAATATTAAAGTTGTACTAAAAGAGAAAATTAAGAATAAATAAAAATGTAATTAACAAAAGACACGATAAACTAAATTAAACTTGTACTATTCTTGAATAAAATATGTATTTTATGTTTCTTATAAATAATTTTGGTTTGTATCACTAAGAACATGAGTAATGTTTGCAATATGTACTAAAAATGTAATTTACATGTATTATAATTGTATTATAGGTGTGTTACCAGTTATAAACTTAACCAAACATTCTTAAAATTGAGATATAAACTCCTAACGATATTTTCAATTATTGTAGGAACAACCTATTCAAACTAATACAAATTTTAAAATTCAAACAATGAATTCAAAAATTGAAAGTTTAATAATGACTATCAATGGTGAACTCTTGTTTCTGTAATTTAAGAAATTTCAAATAATTGCTTGAGACATGATTTTATACAACATTTTAGTTTTTATGTTCCTCTTTTCATAATGTTTTTGGGTAAAAATAGTGAAATATGAGCAAAAATTAATTTAAGGATGGTTAGTTAAATGAAAATTTGAAAGAAGAAGAAAAAAATGATAGAAAGAGACAAAGAAGAAAGAAGAAGAAGAATAAAGAAAAAAGAAGAGGAAGCGAAGCGCAAAGAAAAATTTTACGATTTTTTCAATCCCAAATAATTGTTATATTAAGTTAAAAAGGTTATATTGTCATAGATGGTAAATATTATTTCAATTTAACATATTTGTGTGATTTACCATAAGCAGCCTCCATTAACCCAGCCCATTCTTTAATTAGGGGTGGGCATTCGGTAATTCGGTTAGGTTTTATTTTTTTTATTTTTCTAATTTTGGGTTCTTGTACAACGTGAACCGAACACCGACTCGAAATAATTCGGTTTGGTTCGATTCGGTTTTTATTATTTCGATTCAATTTATAGTATTTCGGTTCGATTTTGTAATTTCGGTTTTTTAATAGGCCTGCTTAGTGGGCTTTTTAAAATTTAAAAATTTACAAATTTTTTTATTTGATTTTTCAGCTTAATGGGCTAAAATAGTTACATCAAAGAAGTGTCTTTTACTTTTTACTTTTTTATATTAAATTAGATTTATTATTTAACATTTATAATTAATCTAATATAAATATATATTATAATGTAATATATTTCGGTAAACAAAAATACTGAATAACACAAACTTACATACCAAAAACAGAAGTGAAATACCAAAAAATACAAAAATCTTTACCGAATACCGAACCAAAAATCGAAAAACTAAAATTGAAATATCGAAAAATAAAATTTCGATTCGGTGTTTTAGTTTTTCGGTGTTTATGCCCAGCCCTACTTATCACTATTTTTAAAAAAAAAATTAGTTCTATATAACTATTGTGGATTTAATTAAAAAATAATGAGGGCATCACCGTTGATCTAGAATGTAAAAATTGTAAGAGAAGATCAGACATTTAACCATAAGGGTGAAATAGTTTTTATTCACTTGTAGTGATGAAGTTAGTTAACATTTTTGTCAATTAGAAATCAGCTTAACAATAAATTTTGTACACATACTAATGTGGTGAACTAAGGAGAATAATTATGTCTACTGATTTATGAATGTTGATTACAACCTTTTGTTGTTTTTTTCTCCATCAAATCATATTAATATTCCAACTCACAATATGATATAGATCAATGTGATTCTCATCGGAATAAGCTTGGTATAATTGATTGTTGCACTAAAGAGAAAATCTTTCACAACTAGCTAATTACTAGGAGCAAGTCTTCCTAAGAAAAAAAACTTATGGCAAGAAATATTTGATACAACCGTTCAAGGTTATATATGGGATGTTTAAGCTTTGTCAAGAAAGTATCTACTTGAAGAAGGTTCAACATCACAACTAGTAAAAGCATTTCCAGAAATTCAGTATCAAGTAGCTCTTTCAGAACGACAACCACTTGACATCATTGCATCCATTAGCTAACACTAGAAAATATGATAGAGAATTGGTTTCTCCCAAAAATTATGATACACTTTTTAAATAAACATCTTAATGAGAATCTATCACTAACATATAAGGCTTACTTTTCAGCCTTCTCAACTCTTAAACAACTGGCCGTCACATATGAAGAGGCCGCGTTAGACCCGACAAGTGTAGATTCTGTCAAGGTTGAAATAGAGGCATTACATCATAATCATACTTGAGATATATTGTCATGGGATAGTTTGTAAAATAGACACTTTGAAAACTTAATTAGACATTTAGTCACAAGTGTTGAAAATTTGGTATATACCCACTATTAATGACATCGATCACCCATGTAACCTACTTCCAACAGATAAAAACAACTTTTAAGTTTTAATATATACGCTTTTGTCCCCTTTTCTTCCCAACAAATAATATTGATAATATGTGTATTATCATTTACAAAAATTTTATTTGAAAAAGAAAAACTCTCTTACAAGAAATAAAAAGAGGCTCGTTTTTGCTGTTTATTTTCGATTTTGATGAATTTTCCGTCCATATGTTCCCTTTCACAAGTAAAATCATCATAATCCTACTCATTTCTTTCATTTTTTTACTCCATTTACTTTCGAAAATCAAGACTCGAAATTATTTTTCCCGCCATTTTAGAATCTTTAGGAATCTTCTATAATCACTTGAATAACTTATTAGTAGATACATATAAGTAGTTTAGAAGCATTAGAAATATGTTTTTCCATGGCAAGAGCTTAATTTTGAAGCCGGTCTTATTTAGTCATGCTTTTTTACGAATTTCATATCACATCGATCGTTAAAGACTACTTTTGTAATCTAGTATCCATCTTTGTAGTCTCAAATGACAATACCTAAATTTGTTGTTCCTAGAGGTGATTAAATGGAAGTATGAGAGGGGACTTGCAAAAACTGGAGTAAGACGACAGTGCCCATTGCACTGCGTCACAATAGTTCATATAACGATATAATTGCAAACATAATTGAGGACGATTAGTTAACCTGTTGTCCAAATGACTTGGTGATCTAACAAATGATTGGGAGAAAAAAATACATCCAATTCATAAAAAATGATAGTCACACGAGCTTGCACATATTAGATATTTTTATTGATTGCTCTAGGCCTACATTGAGGATAAATGTCAATGTGAGGCCTCCAATTGAACCAAAAAATTCATGTAACGATGACAATGATTCGTTTGGAAATGAAACTTTGGGTGATCATTCAAAAGAGAGTTTGGGTGATAACTCAAAGGAGAGCTCTTGTGATCATTCAATAAATATACATGATCATCCTATGAATGTAGAAAATCAGCCAGTAGATGTGAAAACTCTCAAACCCGAATATTCTGAAGAAAAAAAATATTGATAGAATGGTAATTGGGATCAAAATCCAACCATTCCTTCTCTGATCGAACTAATTTATGCATAAATATAACTTTCAGTAGCAAGAATGAGTTGTGATTCTTATTAGCCGAAGCAGCGGTAAAGAAATCTTATGATTTTGTGTAAGACCCCCAAAATGAATTAAATTTTATAGATACTCACATGTATTTAAAATGGTTTAAAATATGGTAATAAGTATTTTACAGTATGCATGATTGATTTTAAGTCATTTGGAAGTCAAACGTCCAACAACGTCCAAGACGTTTGAAAGTTAGCCTTTGAGATGTGCATGTGTGTCTTGACGTGTTTTGATGTGTTGCGAGTGTTGTTTGATGATCAAACTGGTAGAGAAGGTCCTAGACATGTATGAGAGTGTATTTATGTTGGAAAATCCTGGTTACGACTCCGAAAGGGCCCCGCAAAAGGCCCTCAAAGAGGACCCCAAACACTGCCTAGGCACTCCCTTGGCAGTGTCAAACGACGGCCTTGAGTGACGCCTCATAGGTCGACCTATGCCCTGTTGATGGGAAGACGTCGTTCAAAACTTAGCCTGGAGGAGGCTCAACCATAAATATCCCTCAGACCAAAAAGACGATGGCCACCTACAGACCATCGTTGGGACTAAGGGGCGTCGATGGTTGTCCTTCGATGCAGCCTGCAACAAGCTGCCAGGCGCACTGTTAAGTCAAGGGGTGAATGGGAAATTCACCCCACGTCCTAAACTGAACCTAGGCTGTTTATTTGGTTATTTTGGGTATATTAAGTTGGTCCAAAACATCAAAACCCCATACTTAATTCATGATTCAAAATTGGATTTCCCTCTCTCAAACCAAAACTCTCTAGAAACGTCGATTGAAGATGAAGCTCAAGAACATCTTGTAGATTTTATGGTGATGATTTCTTCATCAAGTTTTCATGATTTTATTCTACAATGAGGTATGGTGATCCTTCATATTTAGATAATCTTCCTTCTAACGAGCTCTTTCCAATGTTTTAAAATAAGTTTCATGATCAAATTGTGTATTCTTTAATCTAGCCATGGGTTCTTTCTCAAAACGTTTTCAAAAGCATGTTTATGATGAATTGATGATAATGTACTGATTTTAAAGTCAAATTAAATCAAATTTCATGATAACCCATGCCCCCTTCAATTCTCAAATTAGCTTATGTTATGGGCATTATGATCTTCATCATGTGTTGGTCGAATTGTGATTCTATTATGTTGAATTCCTTATATCTACTGCCTATTATGTATATTGATGGTGAATTGTTGAAGAGTAATCCATTAGGATCAAGGTTTGATGTTTTTGAATGAGATTAGCATATATTCTTCTATATTCTATAGGTTGTTAATATAGAACACTTGTATGATTTCGTTTAGGTTATGATCTCTTTAGCTACTGCCCTATATTGTATTGTTGATGAATTATGAATATTTATCACTGATTATCAAAGCAAGGGGGGTTTGATTAGTGATCTATGTTTCTCTACTCTCTAGTGAATTGGTGATGTAGTGTACATGTTAGGATCATGATCTTGTGGTGGTTTATGCATGATTTCGTCCATGTTAATGTACATTTAACTACTTCCATATACTTGATTTTTATATGAAAGATGAATATGGATCAATGATGATCAAGGCTTGATGAATTAGTAAGGCTTACTCTATTCCTCTACTTTTCTATGTAATGGCTAGTTGAATTAACCTTGTACGGAATTGTGTGGTACGGTCCACTTATGGTGGTGGTGTTTACTTCTTTTCAATCTATATATGTGTTGATTCTGGCCTTGAAGGACAATTGATGTTATGTGGGTGTGTGATTATGATGATCACACTATGTGAAGCATGCCTAGTCTTCTATTCTTGTTATGGTCTAGGTTGTATTGCTATTCTATAAGCATGTGGAGGACTATGTTATGGTTATGTTTAGGTTCTGCCATTGATGAAGTATTTATGATTAATGACCCCTACCTATGTACCCCTATATGAATGTGTAAATAGCTAAGGTGAGGAGTCTTGAAAGTAATGTGATGTTGTCTTGTCCCCTATGCTATTATGAGTTGAGTGGTCTATGCTTGGGTGTGCATTGTGGTCCTAAGAAGGTGGCTGACTCAATATGTTGTAGATAGCCATTATGTGATCATGTTGACCAATGTACACACACTTGCACATTATGCATGCTTACAAGTAGTGTAGGTTCATGGTGTCTAATGAAAGGACATTCTCATATGCACTAATGTCTACTACTATGCATGTAAAGTATATGTACATGAAGTATGTTATGTATCCCTTAAATAGGATGACTTGATAGGTGTACTACTATGGGTAAGGGTCTGAGACCTTGTCTATGCATTGCACATGTGTGCCTTGATAGGATTGTTTGTAGGTTGTTGATTTATGTACATGAATATGAATGCATGAGCATGTTATGAATATGTCTTATATGCTATGATTTCAAGTGTATGATATGATGAAGTATGCATGTGCATAGTGTCTAAATGTGTGTATATGAAAGCATTGCTCATATAGTTACATCTATACTCTTCTACATGAATGAAATACAAGTATGAACATGTGTGGTCAAAGGGTGTTTTTGTGAAAGGTTTGCTCACATATATGTATAGACATACTCACATCAAAAGTATGTCCATGGTGTTTGTATTATGATCTAGTCAATAGAGGAGCTCTTGAAAGGTGTTCTCAAGGGTACCCTAAACTAGATGGTGCTTGAATATGATATGTCCATGTGAAAGGACTTCTCACATATTTAGGTTGATGAACTTTCATCTATGACCTATGAGCTAAGCATATGAGAGGTTAACTCTCCTAAGTCTACATTTTATAAAGTAATGATAATAATGACTTTTCAATAAATGGAAATTATCTTAGCACCGAGTGAACTTAGATGAGGGGTGCCCCTTCCCAATGTGGGAAGGCTTGTTCATATTGTCCTCACGAGGTGGATAACTACAATGCCATAATATGCATAAGAGGGTTTCCATATATACCTCCAAGTTCCATAAGCTATGCTTGCCACATAGGATCTAGCAAGGTATCTCACCTAATATGCTAGCATGTGTAATGTTCTAATTTGGCAAGGTAGATCACCTCCCTTGGTGTAAGGCTCTACGACACCAAATTCCATGTAGCACCCATAATCTTAGTGTCGGTTAAGGCTATAGCTTCCCTAAAGTAAAATGGACAATCGAAGTAAATAAAGGACCCTAACTAGGATAACCTAATGGAAGTTGCTTAGTGTAGGTGGGGGTATGGGACTTCACCTATGCATTGTACAAGTAGCTCTTGAAGGGAGTTCTAGGAAGGTGTTCTAATGCATATGATTATGTTAATGTCCTACATGCATGGCATTGTAGTGTTGTCTACTTGGTATGATGATATGCATGGTATGAGTCTATCTAATTGGGTCTTACGTTATATGCATAATATGGGTCTTGATGACTATATGAAGGTCTTACTTGGCATGTATGAAGTTGTCTTTACTTTCCTTGTTGATGTATGAAGTGAATGATATGTTTGTGGTATGTTGATAGGTTTACTTAGTATGTGTGAGGTTATTGGGCTGCACATGTACATTGCACTAGTAGACTTAGATTGGGGTTATAAGTAAGGTCTTATAAGAGTCTATGTAAAGTGAAATTAGCATATGTGAACATTGACTATGGTTCACTGTAATGGCATTGGGAGTCTTGACTTGAAAGTGTCTTGTGATATGTTATACTTCTATGAATGCATGTATTGGGTTAGAAAGGTTGTATGTATGAATACCTTGTGGCCTTAAGGTGATACATTGCAACAAGTGTCACTAGAGGGTTACTTTGGAGGTTAATTAGTTGAAGAAAAGAAGTTCACTGTAAAAGAAAGGAGTTCACTGTAATTGAAGTAAGCTTATTGTAAAGTGGTGACTAAAATGCCTTAAATGCAATGTATGGTTTCATGTAATGTTCTGATCATTGAATATGCCTAAATTAAGTATGTAAATGGTATAATGCTTATTGTGTCATGTTCTATGAAGTTTTTACAAAAAGACATGATGCATGGTTTTCAAAGGAAAATGTCCCTTTTTAATGCATGTTTTTTCATGGTTGTCATACTTAGTGCATTCTTGTACTAACACCATTCTTCTTTACCTTTTTACACAAAGTTTAGGTTATGGATGCTTAAAGTAGGTTTCTAAGGTGAAGAGCTTGATATGTGATTCCCAAGCTCAATGAAAAGGATCCTTACGTTCAAGGATTTCCCATGTCAAGTTTCTATAAAGTCTTGTAATAGTTTAGTTTATGAATTTATGTTATAAGGACCGTGTCCCTAAGTTACTTTAATAATGTTGAGCCTAAGATGCAAAAAGACTTAGAGTCTTAAACTATATATTATGATATTTTATATATAATGGAAGTGATGTTCTGGCATATGATGTGCTATGAAAAGTTTCAAATTTTTTGCTAAATTTACCTATAAAAATGCGATGAATGATAGCTATGAGCTTGTATAAGACATCCAAGAGGTCAAGTACGTCATGCTACTTATAGGGGGTGCTCCCTAGTCGTGACATTTTTCTACTGTGAAGAATTGTACTAAATACTTAAAGGTGGATTATGTATATCACAACTGTATGTTGCGGGCAAGAAAATATTAGTGTTCTGACAAATTTTGTATCTACAAGTACATCGACGAGCACAATTGTAGCATTGAACATGCCAATAGTAATCTCAATTAAGGTCATTACTTCACTTTGAGTAAATATGTATTGTGACGGAAAAAGTCCAAATGTTAATAGATTCAAGCGACTATGATTAGTTCTTTTCGTTGTAGTTCAAACTATTGAAAATTTTGGAGGGGGGTGTGGTTGCCAATGAAATGGTCCAAGGGAAAGCAGAGAATGGATGTTCATATTTACCACATTTTTCTACATGACTGAAACTTTTAATGTTGGTTCTAGCTATAGTATCATGGTAAATAGGGATAATCATAGGTTCATGTGTAATTTCATGGCCTTCGCTGTTTGCATTAGGGGATTTCCCTACACGAGAAAGGTAATTACGGTCGATGATACTTATTTACATGCTAAATACGAGGATGTGTTGTTGAGTTTCGTTGTACAAGATAAAAAGAATCATGTTTATCCAATTACCTTTTGTGTCGTTGGGAAAGCGAATGATGCATCTTGGACATTCTTCTTTGAAAATTTGAAGAACATTGTGGTTGATGAATCAGAAAGGTGCTTTATCTTCGATAGACACAAGAACATTGCCGACGATATTGTGAAGGTTTGCAATCATGTTCACCACAAATATTTTATGAGGCACCTCGGGGAAGATCTCCACATAAATCATTTTATGGAGATTCCCTCTAACTATACTAGAATGCGACAAAGACTTATTATTTTGAGGAACTTAACAATCACTTTGTAAAATTCAGGAACAAATCATTATTGTGGAGATTTCTTCTATCTATACTACAATGCGGCAATAGTTTGATTGAATTGTTTTTGCAATCAAGATACTGGATACAGCTACTGTTTTTTTGGACCCTAACATTTTTGTCAATTTTATGTTATATATTATTTAAATTAATGTTTATTTCGAGTCCACTCGTTGTGTATGAAGTTATGTATTATTAATATATGAAAATTCATTATATTCGTAGTGCAATGATTTTAATGCATGAATAAAATTAAAAACCCAATTGTCCTAAAATAATTAAATTTTTCTCTACTAAAATTGTGAAGGGTATCATGCATGTCATTCTTAATGCACCAAATGAAACAATGTATCAGAAATTATCTAAGTATAACTAATTCAAATATAAGTCATACAATCATTATTTGAATATACACTCTACCAAACGACCCCTTAAAGAATTGTCAAAAAATGAGATGTTACCGTTCAAAAAGTAGTAATGTGAACTTTTGTTTTCTTTGTAAAAACTTATCTAAATATTTATTGGTTGTCAAAATATTAGACCCTTTATAAAATCAATACATTTTGATGTGTGTGGTGTATGTCTGACCAATGAGATTTACACTCTGACATTACTAAGAAATATTTAGATTTACATCTATGTTAAAAATTTATTGATATTCCACCTACTAGATTATGATACTTATTTACAGACCATAACTACAAGAAATTTAAAAAAAGAATAATGAATTAACAGTAAATTATATTTATGAAATTTATTAAATTAGTTTAAACAAGTCTTGTGATCATATAATGGTCCACATAAATTTAGGGTGATGATAAGAGATGTACGAGAAATGTCACGCCTCGAGGCTACCCCCTTGGAGTAAATACAAGAACTACGATCACAAGGGACCCTAAGCGAACCCTGCAGTGCCATAACATAGGAATACTTAAAGATTTACTGAACTGTGTAATATTGTACGGAATCTTAAACATAATATAAACTTAAATGAGGAATACCCAATACTATTTGAATATATAAACAAAGAGTTTTAATGACAAGTGAAAGATCAAACTCCAAGCTCAATCTGAATCCAACTATGCCTAAAATAAACCTCTAATGGACTATAGATGTTGGCACATGTCCTAGATAAATCTAGAAAAACTGAAACTAAAAAGATTAAAAATGAAAAAAAAATTCTATAGTACTCGAAGAATGAGGACTAACCATTGGTACTTCTGAACTAGAGATTAAAAAAATGATCTATGTGATCTTAATGTTGAGGACCTGAACCTACATCAAGAGAAGATGTAACACATAGTATGCTTTAGCACTTGAGGGTGTTGAGCATAAATGATAGGATAAACCTTCAGAATTGAACAAGCCAAGATAATAAATAATATAATATGAACATGACAAAGATACTAAGATAAACTGAAGAAGACTAAATTGAATGCAATGACCAAGTACATAACATGCTGAAATTGAATGCTGAAATACACCTGATAACCTGGTTAATTCACTAGAATTTGACTGTGGGAGTTACTAATAACCAACCTAAAATAACGTGAGCTAAACATGGAGTCCGATGTATATGCCCCATCGAAAGGACCCAATCTACCTTGCCATGGGTATGGAGGAATGACTTGCGTGATCACTAGATATGATGCTCAGAGAGAGGACTAAACCTACGGGGGAAGGTAGTTTTGGGACTATGAGGGTGACTGACCCTAGCCCACTCGGTATTAAGCCTACTCCCAAATAAAATTTATACAATACCAGATAACTGAATATAAACTTGATAGCTCAAGATCCTAACATGTTAAATGAAAAATGCAATATTAAGTACTGATAATGCAACACTTGAAAACTGATGCATGTATATTTGTATCAACTGACCTAGTAAGTGTAGTTCATGAACTAAACAAATCTACACAACTAGTGTTCTAATTTCGTGCAATAATTAATCAACATAGTTAAGAAAACATAATATTTTAATTAGGATTTATCTAATAACTAAATCAAAACAATAATCTGATTTCTAGAAACCCTAGGTCTAAACGATATGAAGAGAATAAGAATCTGACTGAATTGTAGGGACCTAATGGGTAAAAGGAACCCACTAGTAAAATCCCACGTACCTGGTGACTAGTTACGCTAAGAGGCTAGAACTGATGAAAATTGGTTGTGTTCTTGGAGAGGTCTTGGTTTACACTTTTAATCTAAGTTTCCTAAATTTTGTTGAGTGAATCATTTAGGCTATATTCTGATTAATTTACTAGGGTAAAACTGACAAAAATGATGTAGTTACACGGCTTAATATAGGTGTCCAATAGATGGAGAAAAGACTAAAGAACCCCTTACTTAAATTTTAACGGGGCTGCCAATGCACCTGACTGACGTACCATGGATGGAACGATGACCCATCCTGGTCTGCCGTTGTCTGGCTTCAAAGAGGGGCTACTAAGGGTGACGATCCAAGACCTAGACCATGGTCCATAGTTTGACCTATGGTTCGTGGGTCTGGTCGTAGGTCGTGGCTTGTTTGGATTTTTCTATGTTGTGGGGAGAGAGTTTCTGGTGGCTAACTGCGGACCACACCTACGATCTGTGGGTCACCCTACAGTTCATAAGTGGTCTGCATTGGTGGCGCCTGCAACTTTTGGAAATCTACATTTTGGTCTTTATAGGATACGGGGTGTTATAGTATCTCCCTCTTGGATTATTTGTTCTCAAATGAAGACTAAACTAGTTGAAATGGATGGAAAGAGCTGCACACCCTACCATTAAACGCTGGAAACTAAAATCGGATTGTACAAAGTTCCAAGGACATGCAAATACACTGAAAATACAAGTATACTTTAAGGAACATAATACTAAGACTGAATTTAAGCATGAGTAACTGACAGACTTGAGAGGAACTATTATCTTAAGCTGCAATGGAAGGAAAGAGATGAGGATACTTGGCCTTCATGGTTTCTTCTACTTTCCAAGTGGCTCCCTTTACGGCCTGAATTCTTCACAAAACCTTAACTGAAGCAGCTTCATTATTTCTCTACCTTCGTACCTGATGATCAAGAATTTCAAGTGGGACATCCTCATAAGTGAGAATGTCCTTCACATCCACGCTTTTTAAAGGCACTGTGGACACACTTCTTCAACAACAAAATATGAAGACTGGATGGACTGCTATTAGTTCTGCTAGCAACTCTAACTCATATGCCACTTTACCTGTCACGACCCGAGATTACACCCTGAACGTGTCAGGCACTCAAAGACCATTGCTGGTTCATAAGCGAACCGTCATCGTTGGTGACTTCAATATGAAGACTAACTCAAGCATACAAATATTAAAAACTGAATAAAATCATTAACTCAATTACAAATCTTTAACTTGAAAGATTAACTGATAATAAAAATAATATATTCAACTCTCCATAAAATAGGCTAATTAAGTCTTTAAAACATTAGATAAATTAAATAATACATACTTTTCAACTACACTGATTATATATGAAACCTCTAATGATAAAGATCTAAGCCGCGAAAAGATCCACGACATCCTGACTAGATTAAAAAGTAAATGAAATCCTTTGGAATAAAGGAGGCTCACCATAGCTAACTCGAACTCTTGGATGTATCAACGAAGCTCCTATTGATGATATCGAATACATGTGTCCGTATCATCAAAAGATACAGGCCAAATGGCTCACTACGTGGAATATATGAGCATGTAAGGGGAATTCTAAAACATGAAGATAAGCTTGAAACTTGATAAAAAGAAAACATACTTGCCTCTTTTTAAACATACTCAAGTCAAGAAATGCTCAAGGATACCCAAAACTACTCAAACTTACTTAAGGCAGAAGTGTTGAAGGATAAGATACTCAACTCAGAGATTAGATACTCAACTCAAAGATTAGATACTCGACTATGGGTACTCAACTCATGATACTCAACTCAATATAAAGAACAATAAACATGCAATATATAGAAATCTTTATAAAAAAGTAAAAACAACTTAGTTCATTAAAGAAAAATGCAATAACAAACTCAACTTTAATTATATAATAAATTCATATAGTTTCTGTGGGAGATTCTCTGTCCGACAACCACCACTATGAGCCTAAGTGATGATACAACATTTTACCTAACGCTGCCAAGGACCTTCCTATACCTTGACAAGGGTATAGAACATAACTCACTAAGTGGATCCACTAGTCTATGCTAAAAAGAACTAAGGAATCATCTAAAAGTATGACCCTTTCTACCTATGACGGTTACATGATTTATGAAGACCTGATTTAATATGAACTCGCATCCCCATATCTGTGCTCAATACTACTCCCAAAATATCTTAGCTCATATGTATGTGAAAAGAAAACTTATTTCTTTGGTTTGAGATAATTAATCAAAAATTTAGCTTAAAAGATCTCTTGGAATTGATGTTCCATTTCTTGCTCAAAACTCTTTTGGAAATCTGAGTTTCCTCTCATCTTAAATGTGAAAGAATTTTACTCTTGGGAATATTAGTTCCCATATATCACTTTAAATAAAATGAGCTTTACTTTTACTCTATACTCAACTTAAAATCTTAAGTCTTAAAATGAATTTAAGAGATTTGTAAAAGACTTCCTAAAATATGGTTCATCCTGAATCATGGACATGAACAACTCAATGCAAGGTTTTCAATAATCATATATATAACTCAATACTTGGAACTCACGAACTTTAATGATATTACTCATTTCAAGAATACTCAACTCAGAGGGTTTATTTGGAATTATGAACATGAACTACTCAACTCAAGGACTCAGAGATACTTCTCGTCTCAAGAGTATTCGACTTAAATGGTTCATGCAGAATTATGGGCATGAACAATTCAAATTTAGGACTTCATGGGTAACATGTAATATTCTCATGATTAGAATTATAATCTCAAAGTGGGTTAGGAACTCAATACTCAAGACTTAGAACTTGAACATACCACTCCTCTCAATGATACTCAATTTGTGGAGTCCATGAGGAATTTATAGGCATGAATGACTCGAATCCAAGGTCTACATAACTACATGGAACTCATGTATACAAATATTATCATTCTCTTACTTACTTTTTAAAACTTAGTTTAAATCAATAACGGATATCAAAGAATTCACAATTGAACTCATAGGCTTTCTTGAACTCTACTCTTAACTCTCTCTTGAATATGAATTAGGAATTCAAAAGTTTTGGTTCATGACATGTAGGATCTCATGATGACAAGATATACTCATTAATACATTATTTTCATCCTTATACTCACTTGCTAGAGTGTTCAAACAAGTTACTAGAACTTGTAGAAGACTCTTCAAAAGGGTTCAAATGGACTTCCTTAGAATGCTCGAAAAAATCCTCATAATTAACTCTCAACTCTATCTTTGATTTGAATTATGAATTCAAGGTTATGATCATTTTCGGAATAATTTTAGGTACCTATAAGTATCTTAGAGTAGTTAGAATCAAAAAAAAGGTGAAGCTACCCTTCGAAAGAACTCAAATAGACCAACCGATTGAAATCTTGACGGGGTAGGTGACCCTGGGTCTATGAGTGGCTCGGGGATCCAGACCCTAAATTTCAGTGCATAATTTGGGGAGCTATGGCTGGTGCGACGCGCCAGGCAATAACCCAGAAGACTCGACGAAATTCTTTGCTTGTTTTCTCACCCTAATTCGCCTATATTCAGACGGTTTCTTCCCAAATCACTTGGATTTCATTACTTAACATAAACAAAGTATAATATCCTGAACATCACTCAAATCATTAAATTTACCTCAAGAAATCATCAAAATCCCAACACAACAAGATTTAGAATGAACTTCAAGAACACCTAATAAGAACTCATCAAGAACTCTAATATTTCAACTTTAAGAATGAAATTGTGCTGAAAATACCGTGATCGGAGTGTGGGTTAACAAATACAATGCAATGGAAGCTTACATACCTTTTAGGAATCAAAAACATGGCGAAAATCTGCAACAACACGCAAGAATCTCAACGAACGGTTGATTTCTCCTCTTTTCTCTTCTTTGTTCTTCTTGAACTCTCAACTAAAACCCTAGGAGTATATCATGATTATAAAACTGAACCTAATAGGATTATATCCATAAAATATTGGTAAGAACAAATTAAATATGATTAGGTATGGAAAAGACCAAAATACCCTTCACTATTTTCAGCTAACTTTCCTTAACTGAACATCCTAACTTCAAAAGGCCATATCTAACTCTTCCAAACAAGAGACTTAGAAAAATCGGTGGAATTGGAAAGATAATTCAAAGGTCTTTCCAAAGGTATCTTGTAGAACATCTAAATCATCCTATTCTAGGAGTTATGTGTTAAGACCGGAAATAAGCAAGTGTAAATGTGAAAGGTAGCAAAGCAAACCTCAAAAGACCACGAGTAAGAAGACAACGAGAAATATACCAAAAGACACAAAGATTTAACGTGGTTTCGGTCAATCGACCTACGTCCACAAGAGAAATGCTCAATCCATTATAATATGAGAGTACAAATACAGAGAGAAAAACCCCAACTCCACATCACTCAGAATACATGGAGGTTCACACAAGTGATAACGTATCAAACTGTACCCAGAATTTCTCCTCCTAACCAAAACTTCTCAAAACCCCTAAGGACTACATTTGAATGTTGATTAAGTTCGAAGGAACATTCCTCTATTTATAGAGTCCTAAACCTTTTTCCTACAAGAAACGATTAGTCAATTCAAAACCTTTTTCTAAAGGAAAAACTCTTTATGGTAAGAAATTAATAGACAAATAAACTAACAAATCTCCCCCTTGGCCTGAATTTCTGACAAAATATATTGTCCCTTCTTCACTTAATCTTCAACAACTTGTTTTCCTCTTCATAATCTACTTAACAAAATTTATGTCTCACACAGAGAACCTCTCTGAAACATTTCTCCAACAAAATCTTCATTACTGGTCAAAAAGGGTTGTCGGCTAGAAAACTACACCGTCAAGATGAACACCTCTTTCTACCTGTCAATCATCGATTATCGACACCACTAAACCTGCTCCATCATTGATCTGGCTCTAATACCACTTGTTAGGACCGTAAATACGCAGGTGTAAATGCGAATCTGTAAAGCCAAGCTTCGAAACACGAGTAAGACGACACGAGACATATACCAAAGACATAGACATTTCAACGTGGTTCGGTCATCGACTACTCCACAAAGGAGATGATCAAATCATTATGAGTTGAGAGTACAATACAGAGAGAAACAACCTCAACCAAATCACTCAAAATACTGGGAGGTTCACCAAGTATAACGTAATCAAACTTGTGACCCAGACTTTCTCCTCCTAACCAAAACTCCTCAAACCCCTAACGCCTAATTTGTTGAATCTGATTAAGGTTAGAAGGAACATTCCTGCTATTTATTAGGTCCTAAACCTTTCGACAAGAAAAGGATTAGTCTTAAAAACCTTTTCCTAAAAGGAAAACCTATTTATGGTAAGAAATTTAGGACAAATAAAACCTAACATTATGATCATTTCAAGTTGACACAAAATTTGTACTTAGCTTAACTCATCATATTTCAGATTTTCCTATTTCCAATTTATTTGTTTTTGGACCTTAATGTGCTACATCTATTGATCTTAATACTTGAGAAATTTTAAATTTCTTGACAAAAACATACTCACTACAAAGGATGGTTCAAGTCTTAGCTCAAATAATTTCTGGGGTGCTACATTATCTCCCCCTTGGGATCATTTTTCCTCGAAAGATGGCTAGTATAACACCTCGCATAGAAATAACTAGAAAAGAGTTAAAAATCTTTACATATTGGTTTTGGAAAGTATAGGGAAATCTGGAAAATTTGTCTAAGTTAGGAAAGTGAGTATTGGTCATTTTCAAAACACCATAACTCCTAGATCAATATGATTTACGAGTAGTTGCAGATATGGTAGGAAAGCCCTTAGAAAAATATTTTCAACACCACCGAGTTTGCGCAATTTCAATATCGTGTGAGTGAGTTATGCCTTTCGGAAGTTGGGCAGTTGGATTAAAGAAAGTCCAATCCGGATTTAAGAAAGGCAAAGTTGTCTTTTCCTTACCTAATTTAATTATTTTTTAGTGATTATATTGGGTTAAAAACAAGACTTTATTCAGCTTAGGAAAAGAAGAATTCATGTTAGGGCTTGGAGAAAGGAGAATAGAAGGAGAAATAGGGCAAAATTTGCCATGATTTTTGAATTTACTTGAGGATTTCTTCGGGGTTGATTCCTAAAAAGGTATGAGGGTCTATCTCAACATGGGGTTTGTTCACCCACATGACAAGCATGCTTGATTCATCGTGTTTTCATTCCATTATGATTGGACTTTGAATGTTCTTGAATGTTGTTCTTGAATTCCTTTCATTTTTGAACATGACTTGAAGTTTATGAATTTATTAAGGTAGAAAGTTTTGTTTCTTGATTTCTTTGGGTTATATATTTGTATATATGAACTGAGTACATATATCTAAGGTGAATTTGAGAAAAGAAATCGAATTAGAATGATTTCAGGTCAAAAAAATGAGATAAAAGTTCATCAGGGGTCACCAGGGTAGGGCCAGGCCAGGCGCGCTCTATCTTCTCCAGAGGGTCTGGGACTGCCCACCTGTAGTTCACCTGAATGAGGTCTCTGAACTTGAGGCCTGGCGCAGTGCGCCCAAAACGCACCCGAATAGGCATTTTTTTCCAATTTTCGTAATTCAGTCTGTTTAACCTTTTCTAAAGTGTTTAACACTTCCTAATGATTCTAACTACTCTAAATGACTTTTTATCATATAGAAATCATCCAGAAACATGAATTACAACCTTAAATTCATAACTTTAAATTCAAGTAAAGTTTAGAGCCAAGTTTAGAAAGTTCTTAGAGTTCTTTCAAGAAGTCTTTTACAAATGCTTTTAAACTTGTAAGACTTAAATATTAGGTTGAGTAAAGAGTAAAGAGAAGAAGAAGAAGAAGTTCATTTCAAGTTTTAATAAGTCTTTCAAAAACGTTTTAATGTCATTTGCATACTTAAGTTTGAGTTTAGTTTAGAGTAAGTGAAGTATTTTCTTCAAAACAGTGTATGAGAACTAAGTATTCCCAAGGAAGTATAAAAATGTTTTCATATTTAAATAGAAGGAAAACTGAGATTTCCAATAAGCCTTCGGGCTAGTTTTCATAAGAGAGTAATAGTTTTCTAAATAAAGCAAGTAGGGAAACTGATATTTCCAAGATAGCCTTTGAGTTTAATTTTGAACACTAATCTCAAATCACAGACTTAAGTATTTTTAGAAACATAAGATCTAATATAATGATATTTCTGGGAGTGGTATTGAGCACCGATATGGGGATAATTCAGATAAATCAGAGCCCCCATAAATCATGTAGCCACTATTAGTAGAAAAAAGTCATACTTTATAGATGATTCCTTTAGTGTTTTTTTAGCATAGACAAGTGGATCCAGTAGATAGTTCAAGTCTTATATCGATTGCAAGGTGTAGGACGGCCCTGGCAGAGTGAGGCAAAACATTGTATCATCACTCTAGATCTTAAGTGATGGTTGTCGATTAGAGAAACTCCCATAGAAGTTAAATTTATATATATATATATATATATATATATACACAACACTTTTTTTGTATTATTACGTACATCTCAGAGTTATTTGTATCCTTGTATACATTCAGAGGTAACATCATATTTTCAAACAACTTTTCTTTATATTGGACTTGTGTTTAAATTGCTTTATATTGAAATGGGTTAGTTAGGTTTAGTTGAGTTAAGCCAGATAAGTTCTTCAGTTTCTTTCATATTTTTTCTAGCCTATGTTTTTTAGCATTCCAACTCGCATACTTGTATATTCAATGTACTGATACCAGTTGGCCTACATCGTATCATAATGCAGACGCATATAACGAGGATCGACATTCGGTGCACTGTTGATCCAGTTGAGCACTCTAGAGTTAGTTGGTGAGCCTCATTGCATACCAGAGGACTCCTTTTACTATTTTGTTCTTTTAGTACTTTTTTTAATTAGGATGTTATAGGTTCTGTCCCAATATCTTCTTAGAAGGCTTCGTAGATAGAAAGTTAGATATTAGTAGTTCGGTGGACTTTGCATTATAATTCTAATGTTAAAGACTTGGGTTGCCTTTTTGGCCAAGTTAAATGTTTAAATCTTTAAAACATTCTACTTATCTTATTATTCAGTTTAGTTTAGTTCTTTGATCGTTAAGTCATTGATTGTTGTCTTCCTCTAAGTTAAATAAGCCAGACCAGGAGTCCGCTCGAGGCCAGCAATGGTCTTCGAATGTAGACCACACCCAGGGTGTAGGCTCGGGGCGTGATAAACTTGGTATCAGAGCACATAGTTTAAGAGTCCTATGGAGTCTATGAAGTCGTGTCTGTAGAGTGCTTATTATCGATATGAAGCGCGCCATATCTATAATTAGGGGCTACAATATTTAGGAAATTTCTCCCTTCTTTCATACTCACTAATGGAGAATTTAGAGAGGAAATTAGGATGATGAGTCAGGTTATGACTAACCAGGTGGTTAAGCAAAGAGGATCTCGTCAAGAAGGGGATGACACTTCGAGGATTTGGGAATTCTTGAAGATGAAGCCGCAAGTTTCATTTGTTTGAGCACTACATAGGATCCAAAGAACTTCATGAAGAACTGAAAAAGGTGTTCACAGTGATACATGTTGCTGACACTGAACGAGATGAGCTAGTTGCTTATAAACTCAAGGGTGTTGCTAGAACTTGGCTTGATTAGTGGAAACAGGGTAGATATGAAGATGCACCACATGCGAGTTGGGCTTTCTTTGAGGAGGCCTTCTTGGGGTGTTTCTTTCCCCGAGAACTGAAAGAAGCCAAGGTACGTGAGTTTCTCACACTCAAGAAGGATTCTCTAAGTGTTCTAAATATGGGTTGAAATTCACCCAACCATCCCGTTATACTCTGGAGATGGTAATGTATATGAGGAGTAGAATAAGTCTTTTTGTTAGTTGCTTGGTCCATCTAGCAAGCAAAGAGGGTCGGGCAGCAATGCTCATTGCGGACATGGACATTTCGAGGTTGATAATCTATGTGCAACAGGAAGAGAAAGAAAATTTAATAGATAGAGAGGAGTTCAAGAATAATAAGCAAGACAAGAATGGAATCCCGCAATGGAGAGGAATGTCACTCGATGATTGTTCAAAAAGACATATAGACTCTGCGCTATCATCTGCTAGTGCACATGCACCTAAGAACAAAGGTGAGTACAACAATCAGAGTTTCAAATTTAAATCTACTTATTCTCAAGGTAGCGTGGCTAAACCTCCTGCATACGCCATGTGTGCCAGAAACCATTCAGGTACATATCGTGATGGATCCACTGGTTTTTTTAAGTGTTGTCAGAATGGACATTTCATGCGAGAGTATCCAAAGAACGGTCAGGGAAATAGTAATGGGAGCAATAGGCCCCAGAATTCATAAGTTTCTCCACTAGACAGGGATGCACCTAATGCTCTCAACAATTGGTAAGAGCAAGAGGATTCACCAAATGTTGTCACTAGTATGATTCAAGTCTTTGAATTTACTATTTATGCATTTCTAGACCCAAGAGAGAGTTTATCGTTTGTAACTCCATATGTTGCTATGAACTTTGATGTTATTCATGAGCAACTTAGTGAAACATTCAGTGTTTCTACAATTGTTGGTGAATCCATTCTAGTAGAGAGAGCCTATCATGGTATTCCCATTTCCGTCAATCACAAAATTACCATGGATGATTTAATAGAGTTAGACATGTTAGACTTTGATGTCATTCTTGGTATTGACTGGCTTCATGTGTGTTATGCCTCTGTTGATTGTATAACTCGAATAGACAAATTTCAGTTTCTAAATGAGCCAGTCTTAGAGTGGAGAAACAACTCAATTATTCCTAAGAGTCGTTTCATTTCGTAACTTAAGTCAAGAAAGTTAGTTTCTAAGGGGTGTGTTTATCACTTAGTCCAAGTTAATGATTCATGTACTGAGATACCTTCTATTCAGTCAGTTCCAGTAGTAAAAGAGTTTCTTGAAGTCTTTCCCAACATTGTCCTATCTCTATTCCACCATATACAATGGCACCAGTAGAGTTTAAAGAGTTAAAAGAATAGTTGAAAGATCTGTTATATAAGGGTTTCATTCGACCAGTGTCTCACCTTGGGGAGTTTCGGTCCTATTTGAAAGAAAGAAATATGGTTCCCTTAGGATGTGTATAGATTACCGCCAATTGAACAAGGTAACCGTCAATAATAATTATCCTCTTCCAATTATTGATGATATTTTTGACCAACTTCAGGGTGCTTCCTATTTCTCGAAAATTGATCTCAGATCAGGCTACCATCAGTTGAGAGTAAGGTAATGTGGTATTCTAAAGACAGCTTTCATAATTAGATATGGGCATTATGGGTTTTCGGCCATGTCCTTTGGGTTGACCAATGCGCCTGCAACATTCATGGATCTTATGAATAGAGTCTTTAAACCTTATTTAGATGTGTTTGTTGTCGTTTTCATTTATGACATACTAATCTATTCAAGGATTGAACAAGATAATCCTAGTCATCTCAGAATAGTTATTCAGAGTTTGATGGACAGGGAGTAATATGCCAAGTTCTCTAAGTGTGAATTTTCAGTTACATCTATGGCATTCTTGGATCACATAGTTTCTGGTGATGGTATTAGAGTGGATACCCAGAAAATTGAGGGCGTACATAATTGGCCTAGACCCACATCTCCACCTGATATTAGAAGTTTATTAGGTTTGGATAGATACTATAGGATATATAGAAGATTTTTCATCTATTTCGTCTTCTTTTACCAAGTTGACTCAGAAAACAATGAAGTTTAAATGGTCTGAAGCTTGCGACAAGAACTTTCAGGAGCTTAAGAAAAGGTTGATTACTGCCCCAGTTTTGACTTTACCAAAAGGTACTCAAGTATTTGTGGTGTATTGGGATGATTCTAGAGTAGGCTTGGGTTCTGTTTTCATGCAGAATTACAAACATATAGCGTATGCCTCCAGACAGTTTAAGGTTTAGGAGAAGAATTACTCAATCCTTCAATTAAGAGTCTTTTTTTGTGGTGTTCTCCTTGAAAATTTGGCGTCACTGTTTGTATGGTATTTATGTTGATGTATTCACTGATCACTGGAGCCTACAATATGTGCTCAATCAGAGAGAGCATAATCTCAGGCAAATGAGGTGGTTAGAATTGCTCAAGGATTATGACGCGATCAGTCTTTACCACCAAGGTAAGGCTAATGTAGTTGTTGATGCCTTAAGCAGGTTTTCTATGAGTACCTCCCATCTTGAAGAAGAGAAGAAAGAACTAGGAAAAGATGTATATAGACTTACACGCCTAGGAATCCGACTTATGGATTTCATAGAAGGAGGGATAGTGGTGATAAATGGGGATGAATCATAATTAGTGTCACAAGTCAAAGAAAATCAATACGAAGATCCCATGCTTGAATTCAAGGCAAATATTCATAAGCAAAGAGTATTAGCTTTTGAACAAGGGGTAGATGGTGTAGTAAGATATCAAGGTAGATTGTGTGTACCTATGTTGGATGGACTCCAAGATAGGATCATGGAGGAATCTCATAACTCCATATATTCCATTTATCCGGGTTCCACTAATATGTACCGCGATTTGGGAGAAGTATATTGGTGGAATGGTATTAAGAAGCGAATTGCTTAATTTTTTTCCAAATGCCCGAATTGCCAACAAGTTAAAGTAGAGCACTAAAGGCCTGGAGGTTTGTCTCAGAATATAGAACTTCCAGGGTTAAAGTGGAATATTATTAATATGGAATTCATCTCATGTTTACCCAGATCTTTCAAGCAGCATGATTCTATTTGCGTGATTGTCGATAGAATGACAAAATCAGCCCATTCTTGCTGGTATAGACTACTCATCCAACATAGGATTATGCTAGGTTATACATTCAAGAGGTAGTAAGACTTCATGGAGTTATAGTCTCCATTATTTCAGATAGAGGTGCACAATTTACTGCAAGTTCTGGAAATCTTTTCAAAAAGGTTTGGCCTTGAAGGTGAACTTAAGTATTACGTTTTATCCTCAGACTAACAGTCAAGCATAGCGCACTAATCAGACCCTAGAAGATATGTTCAGGTCTTGTGTGATTGATTTCAAGGGGATTTGGGATGATCACATACCTCTCATTGAGTTTGATTACAACAATATTTGTTAGTGTAGCATCCAAATGGCTCTTTCTGAAGCTCTTTATGGAAGGAGATGCAGATCTCCTATTGGATGGTTTGAAGTTGGTGAAGCAGGGTTGATAGGACAAGATTTAGTTCACTAATATATAAAGAAGATGAAGGTGATTCAAGAGAAGTTGAAAATGGTGCAGAGTCATCAAAAATCCTACACTGATGTTAGGAGAAGGTTGTTAGAGTTCAAAGTATATAATTGAGTATATTTCAGAGTTTCACCCATAAATGGTGTTATGACATTTTGTAAGAAGGGGAAACTCAGTCCCCGTACGTTGGACCTTATCGTATAGCCAAGAGGATTGGAAATGTAGCTTATGAGTTAGATCTACCCCATGAATTAGCAGTTGTTTATATGGTGTTTCAAATGTCTATGTTGAAGAAGTGCATGGGCGATCCTTCATTGATCATTCCAACTAAAAATATTTGGATTAAGGATAGTCTATCTTATTAAGAGATTTTGGTTGAGATCTTAAATCATCAAGTTCACAAATTGAGAATAAAAGAAGCTACTTGGGAAGCTGAAGAAGAAATATATGCATCTCTTTGAACCCGGTGAAAATCTAGACCAAGGTACTAATTAATACTCTTTAAGTTATGAGTAAGCATGTTATTGTTGCACTTGATTGTTGGGTGTTTGAACTTAATGTTACTATCAATAGTCTAGTAGGAATACCTTCATTCGAGGAGAATTTTCCTAAAAAGAGATATTGTAACACCTCACAACTAGAAAGAACTAGAATCAACTTTAAAATCTGAAAATATTGGTTTTTGGAAACTATATGGAAATCTGGAAACTATCTAAGTAAGGAAAGTAAGTTTTGGTCATTTTCAAACGACCATAACTCCTACATCAGGATGAGTTAGGAGTAGTTCCATATATGATTGGAAGGGCCTTAGATTGGTATTTCTAACGCCTTTGAGTTTGCGCAATTTGTATATCTTATGAGTGAGCTATGCCTTTAGAAAGTTCGGATGTTGGATTAAGGAAAGTCCAATCCATATTTAGGAAGGGCAAAGTTGTCTTTTCCTTACCTAGTTTGATTAATTTATTTTAGGTATTAAATTGGGGGTAAATACAAGACTTTATTCAGTTCAGGAAAAAGAGAATTCACGCTAGCACTTGGCGAATGGAGAAGAGAAGGAGAAAAAGGGCAAGATTCGCCAAGATTGTCGAATTTACTTGAGGATTTCATCGGGGGTGGTTCCTCAAAAGGTATGTGGATCTATCTCCACGTTAGGTTCGTTCACCCATGTTCCAAGCATGTTTTCATTCCAAAAATATTGGATTTTGAAAGTTTTTGAATGTTGTTCTTGAATTGATTTTGTTTTTGTACATGAGTTGAAGTTTATGAATTTCTTGAGGTAGAAAGTGTTGTTTCTTGAGTTCTTTGGGTTAGATCCTTGTATATATGAATTGGGTAAATAGATCTAAGGTGAATTTGAGAAAAGAAATCAAATTAGAATGATTTATGGTTAGGAATGAGAAAAACAATTGTCAGGCGTCACCTGGGCAGGGCATGGCGCGGCGTGCCCTATCTGCCCCAGAGGGCCTGTGGCGGAACGCCAGAATGAGGCCTGGTGAGGCGCGCTGAGAACGTGCCCGAATCGGCATTTTTTGCACAATTTTTTGTAATTAAGTCCGTTTAAACTTTTATAAAGTGTTTTAAAAGTTCCTAATGATTCTAACTACTCTAAACAACTTCTAATCTTATAGAAATCATCCAGAAACATAATTTACAACCTTGAATCCATAACTTTAAATTCAAGGAAAGTTTAGAGCCAAGTTTAGAAAGTTCTTAGAGTCCTTTCAAAAAGTCTTTTACAAATGATTTTAAACTTGTTTTAAGACCTAAAGATCAGGTTGAGTAAGGACTAAATATAAGAAGAAGAAGAAGTTCATTTAAAGTTTCATAAGCCTTCCAAAAACGTTTTAATATCATTTTAAGACTTTAATTTGAGTTCAGTTCAAAGAGAGGTAAAGTCTTTTCTTCAAAATAGTATATGGGTGCTAAGTATTCCCAAGGAAGTATAAAAATGTTTTCACATTTAAACAGAAGGGAAACTGAGATTTCTAAAGAGTTCTCGGGATAGTTTTGAGAAAAGAGTAATAGCTCTCTAAATAAAGCAAGCAGGGAAATAGAGATTTCCAAGATAGCCTTCGAGCTAAGTTTTGAGCACTAATCTCAATCACAGAAGTTGGTATGTTTAAAAACATAAGATCTAATATAATGATATTTTTGGGAGTAGCATTGAGCACCGATATGGTAGAGAGTTCAGATAACTCCCATCTCCCATAAACCATGTAGTCACCATGGGTAGAAAAGGGTCATACTTTTTAGATGATTCCTTTAGAGATTTTTAGCATAGATTGGTGGATCCATTAGGCAGTTCAGGTCCTATATCGATGGAAATGTGTAGGACAGACCTAGCAGCGTGAGGCAAGACACTGTATCATCACTCTAGCTTTTATGTGATGGTTGTTGGTTAGAGAAACTACCATATAAGTTAAAGGTATTTATATATATACATCAGATTATTTGTATTTTTACATACATCTCAGAGTTATTTGTATCCATGTATACATTCATGAATTTAGAGCATGTTTTCAAAAAACTTTTCTTTATATTGCATTTGTGTTTAAATTGCTTTATATTGAAATGAGTCAGTTATGTTGAGTTTGGTTTCTTTCATACTCTTTCCAACCTATGTATTTAGCATTACAACTTGCATACTCAACATTTAATATACTGATGCAAGTTGGTATGCATCGTATCATGATGCAAACGCAGGTAATGAGGATTGTCATACGGCACACCGTATGCATCGTATCATGATGCAAACGCAGGTAATGAGGATTGTCATACGGCACACCGTTAATCCAATTGAGCACTCCAAATTCAGTTGGTGAGCCTCCTTGTATGCTGACGGACTCCTTTTATTATTTTTTTCACTACTTTTTTTATTAGGGTGTTGTGGGGTGTGTCCCAACATCCATCTCAGTTTTAGAAGACTTCATAGATAGACTGTCAGATGTTAGTATTTTGGTGATCTTTGTAGTAGCATTCTTATGTTAAATACTTGGTTTGCCATTTTATCCAAGTTGAATGTTTAAATCTTTAAAATATTCCAGTTTTATTATTATTCAATTTAGCTTAGTTCTTTGATCATTAAGTCATTGATTGTTGTCTTCCGCTGAGTTAAGTAATCCAGGACAAGGGTCCGCTTGAGGCCAATAATGGTCTTCGAGTGGTGGACACGCCCAGGGTGTAGGCTTGGGATGTGACAGTTAGACTGGGTATGGAATGAGGTTACTCTTAATATGTTCTGAGTCTAATGGTACACTCTCACTATATTCAATCTTAATTGAAATCCTCAAGTTTAGGTTCTATACCTCTCTATAGGAAATAACATCCCAAAACTATAACTCATTACCACTACATTCAAGCATTGTACTCTAACAACTTCATAGACTTTTACTAACTAACTCCTTAGAAATCAAATAAGTGTTCTTATTTAACTATTTCTCATAGAAAACCTCATCCTCTTCTTTTATGACCATAGATGGAATTTTCATACTATCATTATCACAATAGGATCATTAAAGCTTCTGTTTCCAAAATAATTCTATTACAAACAGGACCTTCAAAGGATATCTCTTATACTCTTTGGAACTCATTACTATCTTACTCTCTGACTTGATTTCTCATCTTGTTATCGCCCCCTTAGTTCTATGATGTGCCGCGATTTCACGGTATTTTCAATGCTTTTTCCTTGAGATTGGTGTATGTATAGAGCCTTTTTCTAGTAATTTTAACATGTTTTTATCTTTGTTTTGCAGAAAAGGTGTCAAAAAGCAAAATGTGGAAGGAAGCTGAGATTTAGTGCAGAAGTGACCCATGATGGCCATCAACGGACCGTTATCTCATTGATGGACCATAAATGGTGACCGTCGATTGGAAGTTCAGGCATCTTGAGTAAGTCGGGGAAATTTGACCAAGTGTGGGGCTACATAAGGATCAACAGTCTGTCGATTGGTCGACTGACCATCCTAATAAATCATCAATCTGATCTAAGAATGTCCCACTACCCAAAGATGAAGAAAAGCTAATTATGGAATGACAGGAGGCATCGAAGAACCGTAGGTACATCAACGGACCATTTTGTTGGTCCATCAATTGGATCAGAGAAGATGCTAGTTGAAGGCTAAAAAAATATACTGAGTCTGTACTTACGGAGGCAGTCGATGGTTCATCGACGGACCGTCTGTGGGGGTCGTCGATTGAAGCCACGTTTTGGACAACTTTCCTTATTTGAATTCCTTTTATTTTAGGATAATATTTTTTTATTAAACATGGTGTGAAACCTCATTTTTGGTGTTGGATTCTATTACTACATTCTTAGTTTTGTTCTTGGAGATTTGTTTTTGCAACTTGGGCATTAATTCAAATTTCTAGATTTGATTTTCAAGTGATTTTTGTGGTTTCAAGTTGATTTTTTGGATTTTATTCGAATTTGTCAAAGTAAGTACATGATTTATTATTTATCAACCATGAATTTTGTTCTTCTATGCATGGGTAAATAAATCCACAAATAGGGTTGTGGGAACCATGGGTGCTTAACAAAGTAAATCTAGTTAATAACAATTCTGAAATAATTTATTGCATGCATTGATAATTCTTTCGCTTAGAAATAGTTTTAACGAGTGCCTGCGTTAGATTTCACTTTATTGCTACTTGTCGGACCATGGGGGTAGTTACTAGGAAAAGAATTATCAACATAGATTTAGTGAGATACTATCTAATATGCTAGTCTCGATTGGTATGAAGTAACAACTAAGTCATACATCAAATATGATGCTTAATTTGAAGTTAAGGTAAGGGTTAGTTACTTAGACACACGTAGCCAGACCAAGGTAAGGGGTGAAATTCTCTAAATGTCGGACCATGGATTTAGAGATACCTGACTTACCACTTTGGATTGAAAACAGTAGGGAAGAATTGTTATAGCTAGGAATACGGCGTTATGAACGCATGGGGAACACTTACACCCTAGTTTCTCTCACAACTTGATATACACCAATACTCCTATTACCTGTTTGATATAACAATATTAAACGACTTTTGTTTCACAAAAAAAACCCCTTTAATTACTAGTTTTAAGAAAAGACTTGAATTAATAGAAGTAATCATACATTGAAGTTTAGTCTAAACTATTTTCCTCATGGGATCAACCCCAACCTAATAATTGGGTACTTTACTTGATATGACTTCTTATACTTCTTTAGTAAAGTGTAATTTGAGCGTATCAAATTAAGGCGCCGTTGCCGAGGAAGGTGTCTTTTAGATTAAGTTCAATTACATTATGAATTTTAGTCAACAATTTCCTAATTTTACTTTTTTCTTTTGTTTTTGTTTCTCGCAGTTCTAGCTCTAGTATATGCCAAGTATATGGAGCCTAGGAGAACCAATACTTCCATTCAATCCTGAACTTAACTGTACACTCCAAAGAATGAATAATCCGCAGAACCCAGCTAATCTAGGTGATGGGATCAATTGCCAACTCCCACCACCAGTTTATGCTCACAATCAAGTGGTTGCAGAATATCCGGCTGATGATGCTTTGAGGATGAAACCTCCCATCCCACGCCCTCAAGAGTTCTATTGGGAAAACGTCAATATCACTGACTCTAATGGGCCTCTTTTCCTACCTCCTCTACTGCAGGTGCACATGTTCGTGGTAACTACTATTCTGATGCAGATGCTTACCGCGAGGGGTTTGTTTTTAGGGATACCATCTTAGGATCCACATGCTCACATAGCCAAACTAAGGTCGTTGTGCAAGAGTTGTGTAGGGAGGACACACTTGGACATGAACGTCATCGGTTTAAGAGTCTTCCTTGTATCACTGACGGTAAAGTCCGCGATATGGTTTACTTAATTGCCCTATAATTCTATCTATATGTGGTATCAGTTGAGGGAGTGTTCCTAGAACGGTACTACCCGGTGTCCAAAAAGCTTAACCACAAAGATAGAGTGAACAACTTTTTAGCTCTACCTGGGGAGCCGGTGAGTAGCTCTTGGTATATATTTAAGCTTGCATTAGAGGTGTCCCAAACCACCACATAGATGATGAGTCGTTGAAAGAGTACTTCTATCAGGGGTAAGATGATAATAATAAGGCAGTGCTTAGTACTATTGCGAGTGGTTCTTATGGTGAGTGCACATATGCAGAGATCGCAGAAAAGTTTGGGAAAATCTCTCGCAACAATTAAGCCTGGAGTACTAGGAAGTCGTACACTGGAAGAAACACCTTTGCGGTGCAAGCTACACACAATCCGGCCACAAATGAGATTCTAAAGAGATAGCTCAAATGAGAACTAACCTAGGGTTGGTATTAAAACATGTCACTGGAGGTGCAAAGAAGGTAAATGTGGTGAATTACTTTATTAAACCACCACCGCTAGCGGATGACTACTATTATGAATAGGATACTTATGTAGTGAATGATCAGATGAGAGGTTTCCAACCGAATGCCAAAGGCTCCAATCAGGAGAATTGGCGTCAAGGTCAAGGAAATCAAGGTAAGAACTATGGGAATTACAGCAGAGAGGGCCATTATGTTTGAGATGGAAACTACAACCGCGACAACAACTTCGATCGGGGTAACTATGGTAACTGAAATGATCGAAGTGGGCCTTATGTCCCTCCTCAAAATCAGGAAGTTGCTCCTAGGGATGGTGGAGGTAGTATGGTGCGAGTTGAAGATATGTTACAGAAGATAAGGAGGATGTTTAAAGCGAGTGAGGATCATGCCAAGGAACTGAGAGGTGATTTGGCTAATATTGGGCAAAAGGTGAATGCACATGCAGTCTCGATCAAGCCTCTTGAGTTACAAATGGCCCACTTGTCTACTACTGTGAACTCACGTCAATCGGCACTCTTCCGAGCAATACCATTCAAAATCCTAAAAAATGATGGACATTGCATGGCAGTCACTACTAGAGGATGTAAGCAAACAATTGATCCACCTATGCCGTCTGTGGTAGAAGATGAGATGAGAAAAGATGAAGAGGTAGTGGAAACTAATGGTGAATTGGTAAACAAAGCGGTGAAAGAAACAGAGTACCACAAAAAGTGATCCTCATTCCTCGACAACCACCACCATTCCTTCATATATTGGTGAAGAAGACTGGGAATGGTAAATACCGGCGTTTTATCTGTTGAAACAGATTTCCATCAATGTCCCTTCCATAGAAGCTTTAGATCAAATGCCCAATTATGCCAAGTTCATGAAGTATATGGTTACAAAGAAGAGATCGGTAAGTTTTGAGGATGATCACCAAATGCAGTATTATAGTGCTATTGCTAAAAGGTATCTTGTGTAGAATAAAGAAGATCCAGGCGCTTTCAGTATTCCATGTACCATCGGTTTATTACACTTTGCTAAAGCACTATGTCATGTTGGTGCAAGCATAAATTTCATGCCTCTTTCCATTTATAAGAATTTGGGTTTGGGTAACCCGAAGCCCACTGCAATGCAGTTACTGATGGACTATCAAACAGTGAAGAGGCCCATTGAGACACTCCATGATGTGCTCGTGAAGGTGGAGTGGTTTATATTTCCGGCCGATTTTGTGATTCTTGATTGTGAGGTGGATTTTGAGGTTCCTATTATTCTTGGAAGACCGTTCTTTGCTAGTGGTCGCGCGTTGGTTGACATGGAAAAAGGGTAGATAAGATTAGGTTGAACAATGAGGAAGCAAATTTCAACATTCATAGGTCCATGAAGTAAGTGGTGAGCTCCAAACGGTATCCGCTTTATCCTAAAGGGTTGAGAGTACGTGTGAGGTACAAATCCAAGAGCGTCTTGGTGTTGAGGCACTAGCGACAGTGATTATGAATTTGAGAATGATGGTAATGAAAAGTATGGGTATTTGGTTCTTGCACTTAAACGAGGTGAATTTCGGTCAAAACCAAAGAAATTGGAGTTAGATATGAAGCATCGCGAGTCTCCACCGGCGAGACCATCTATTGAGGAGGCTCGAAAACTAGAGCTTAAGGCTCTACTACTTCATATGAGGTATATACTCTTGGGAAGAGATGACACTTTGCCGCTAATCATTGCATCGGATTTGAATGTGAAACAAGTAGAGTTTTTGGTAGAAGTGTTGAAGAGGTTCAAACGAGCCATTGGTTGGACTATTGCCGACATAATTGGGATCCCTCCCGGTATTTTTTCACACTAAATCCAACTCATGCCCGATCACAATCTAAGTATTGAGCACTAGAGACGTTTGAATCCACCTATGCAACAGGTGGTAAAAAAGTATATCATTGAATGGTTTGATGGCGGAGTCATATATCCTATTAAAGATAGTAGTTGGGTATGCCATGTTCAATATGTGCCCATAAGGGGGATTATAGTAGTGCCCAATGAGAGGAACGAGCTTGTTCCAATGAGGCTAGTGACTGGATGGAGAGTTTGTATGGATTACCGGAAAATAAGTGCATGTACTGAGAATGACTTTTTTCCGATGCCCTTCATGGAACAGATGTTATATAGACTCACAGGAAAATGATGGTATTGTTTTCATGATGTATATTTGGGTTACAATCAAATCTCTATTGTGTCGGAGGATCAAGTGAAGACCACTTTTACTTGCCCTTATGGGACATTCACATTCAAGAGGATGCCTTTTGGGTTATGTAATGCACCGACCACTTTCAAGAGATGTATGATGTCGATATTCTCCCATATGGTGGAGGACACTATTGAGGTGTTTATGGATGACCTTTTAGTGGTTGGCGACTCATTTTATTAGTGTTTGAGTCACTTTGCCAAGGTTCTAAGAAAATGTGAAGATTGCAATCTTGTTCTAAATTAGGGAAAAATGTCACTTTATGGTGAAAAAAGGTATAGTATTAGGTCGTCGCATCTCGAAGAAAGGGATATAGGTTGATCGAGCAAAAGTTGAAGTCATAGAGAGACTTGTGAAAAGTTTTCTAGGACATGCGGGTTTCTACCAGAGCTTTATGAAAGATTTCTCAAATATTGCACATCCTCTGTGTAAATTACTTGAGAAGGAATGTAAATTCTATTTTGATGAATCTTGTCTAAAGGCATTTTGAGTGTTGAAGGATAAGTTGGTGTCTACACCCATAATTATTTCTCCCGATTGGAGTAAGCCATTTGAGGTGATGTGTGATGCTAGTGGGGTTGCTCTTGGTGTGGTATTGGGACAAATAAGGGATAAAATCCTTCACCCCATATATTATGCAAGTAATACCCTAAATGAAGTACAAAAGAATTACACTGTGACTGAACAAGATCTCCTTGCAGTGGCATTTGCTTTTAAAAAAATTCGCTCCTATTTGCTTTGCATGAGAGTCATAGTGCATACTGACCACTCTGCTTTGAGGTATTTGATGGAAAAGAAGGATGCAAAACCAAGGTTTATTAGATGGGTGATACTATTGCAAGAGTTTGATTTTGAGGTGAAAGATAGAAAAGGAACTGAAAATCAAGTTGTCGATCACTTGTCCAGATTGGAGGATGAAGCTATGCAAGAGTTGGGTGGAATGGTTGAAATTGATGATACCCTCCCTTATGAGCATGTATTGCCCGCTTCATGACTTGATTCCATGCTTCACCGATTTTGCAAATTATCTGGCTAGTGATATAGTCCTATCGTACTTGTCCATCCATCAAAGAAAAAATCTCATGCATGATGTGAAAAAGTTCTTTTGGTATGAGCCTTACTTATACCGGAGTTGTGCTGATGGACTTATTCATCGTTGCGTGCCAGAAGTTGAGATGCTAAGTGTTTTGGAGGCATGTCACTCCTCGCCTGTGGGTGGGCATCTATCCGAACTGTCCACAAGATTTTGCAGTGTGTGTACTATTGGCAAACCATTTGCTAAGGCGCTCGTGAGTTCGCCAAGTCATGTTATAGGTGTCAAAGAGATGGAGGAATTTCGAAGAGGCAAGAGCTCCCTTTAAATCCCATTTAAGTGATTGAGTTGTTTGATCTATGGGGAATTGATTTTATAGGGAGCATTTGTGAGTTATCATGGGATGAAATATATACTTGTCGCAGTGGACTTCGTGTCAAATTGGGTGGAAGCAATAGCTATTTCTAACAATTAAGGGAAGAGTGTCACCGCATTCTTGAAAAACAACATCTTCTCCAGATTCAGCACACCTAGGGACATTATTAATGATGCGGGATATCACTTTTGCAATAAGTTATTCAAAGGGTTATTGGAGAAATATGGGGTTCGCCATAATGTGGCCACTCCATACCATCCCAGACTAGAGGGAAAGTTGAGGTGTCCAATCGAGAGATCAAGCAAATCTTGTCAAAAACATTAAATGCTAATAGAACGTATTGGTCAAGGAAGCTTGATGATGCTCTTTGGGACTACGTGACTGCATACAAGACCCCCATAGGTATGTCTCTATACCAACTTGTATATAGGAAGGCTTGTCACTTGCTAGTTGAGTTAGAGCACAAAGCCATGCGTGCAATGGAAAAATTGAAGATGGATTGGAATGAAGCAGTAGAACAGAAACTTAATGGGTTGAATGAGCTTGATAAGTTTCTCCTAAAAGCGTATGAAAGTTAAGTCATCTACAAAGAGATGATGAAGAAGTACCATGACCAAAAGATTGAAAAGTGAGAATCTGCGGTAGGGGACTTAGTGCTTCTATTCAACTCTAGGCTACTCTTATTTCTGGGAAAACTCAAGTCTAAGTGGATGGGACCATTCCTTTTTACTAAAGTGTTCCCACATGGAGCGGTTGAGTTGGAGAACAAGAAGGGTGCAAAGTTAAAAGTCAATAGGCAAAGAATCAATATCTACCTAGGGCATGCGGAGAGTGTCCACGAAGTGGTTGAGGCATATCACCTTGATGAAGTCTGAGTAATCAAGGATCTTGAGTCATTCCACGACGTTAAATCAAGTGCTTCTTGGGAGTAGGAATAGGGTTTTCTTATCTTTGTAGGAATAGTTGCATTATCTTGTTCCATTTTTTTTACTCATCTTCATGTGTTATTTTCTTTAGTGTGTTGTCTAGAGAGTAGTTTAGGGTTTGTGTCTCAAAAGTTTCCAGAAAAACACAAAAAATAGCTTAATGGGTGTTCAATGTGCAGTTACCAAACCCAAGAATTCTACAGGAAATGGTCTGGTGCACAGATCTACGGACCAATCGACGGGTCATTGTTCAATCGACAGACTGTTGATGGTGTCAGTACATCCCAGGTATGTCTTGAAATATTGTATGTGTTTGTGTGCAATGGACGGTCCATCGACTGACTTATGGACCATCGACGAGAAATCATCAGTTCATAGAACCAGTGACCTGACCCAACCCGACCGTCTATATTAAGAAAACTATTCAGTTAACCTCCAAATATCTTTTCAAATTCTCTCACAATCGTTTGCCTCCCCTTATTTCCTTCATTTCCCATTAACTCCCCATATCTCTCCCTTCCATTTTCTTCAGAATCCCCAAAACTCCCAACTTCCCCTACAATACCAAAATCATCCCCTCCCCAGATTCTACTTCGTCTCCCTTGTTTTCTCCGGTCGGCATTAGAATGCAGGAATGTAGGTTGGTTGTTGAGAAGATCATTGACTCATTCACTCCACTAATTAATTCTCGTTCATTTGCTGTTGTAAATGAAAATTTCCTATGTGGGTCTTGACTTTGGGAAAGAATTGCATGTTAACTAGTTAAATCATGGTTATTATGTCCCTTGGAATGATAGAAAGTGAATGGGTTGGGGGTGTAATCTGTGTAAAAATAACATGATTGTTGACATTCCGACTTAGGGTTTAATTGCATCATAGAATCCAAGATTGAAACTTGCGAAATTGAAACCCTAAGGATGAAAAATTAGTCTTATACTTGTTGTTATGTGTTGAATGAACTATTGAAGGTCTAAAATTTGTCAAAATGTGCTTTCAAAAAAAGGTTTGAATCTTGTCTCTGACCAACAGCATGAGACCCCGTCTACGGACCGTCGGTTGATCGACGGACCATCGATGGAGTCCATTGATGGATAATCTTTTAAATTCTGAACTCTGAGATGACGGAAGAGTACTACGGCCCATCGATTAATCAACGGTCTGTTCTGCACGTCCATCATTTCCAAGTAAAACCCTTATGTGTGAGAGATTAAAAATTATTCTAAGTGTTAGACGATGGAAGTGGACTACAGTTTGTCAATTGATCGATGGGCCGTTTTGCACGTCCATCGTTTCCAACTAAGAGGTTTGTTGAATGGATACTAAAAAAAATTCCCAACTGTCCAACGACGGACACCGTCGATAGTGCCCGTCAACCAGTACTGCAATTCTAGACTGGATTGTGTTGTGCGTTTCCTATTTCTGTTTTGAATGTTTTGTTTTTGTAGAATGATTGGTATGAGCCTAACAAATTGTTTTCCAGGTACATATGGCTCCCAAAAAAGACATTGTCTATTCCAGGGGCAGGTCCAAGTATGTGGCAGGATCTTGAATACGTGCCCCCAGGTACTCGGACCCCTACACCAGCTACAAGAGCCACTCGGGGCACCCACTAGAAGGTGGTGTCCGATGTAGTCACTGCCTTCCAGTCTAATGAGGAGCGCACATTGACCGGCACACCATCTGCGTCTGCCTTGGGTTCTGAAGGAGCGTCTGGCTTCGAAGAGTTGAATGAGGCCACTGCCTCCAGCTCCAGATCACTTGGAGCCGCTCACCCAGAGGTGTATACCCTCCATGCCTCGTTTGATGAGACCCATAGCTTGGAGTCTACTACAGAATCCCAGGATGATATCCCTGCACTGGTTCCTGATGAGCCCAATCATTGATGACTCGATTGGTGACAGTCTAGCGGAGAGTTATTACAGCGAGTCTGTACACAGTCCCTGATATGAATAGCTTGTCTACCCTCCACAAGCTTGAGTGGATGACTAAGAGCCTGCGGTCATATAGCGAGGAGGTTTTTAGAGAGTTCTACGCTTCATAAGTGGCGACTTTCAAAGGTTCTTTGGACAGGCGAGTAAAACCTACCAAACAGGAGCCACTCAAAGAGGTTTTAGTCAGAGGTTTCCAGGTGGACATTTCTCCCACTACCATCCGCCGCCTTTTGTATGGCGTGCCCACTGGTACTACAAGGGAACCCCTTACTCCAAATTCCAATTACTGATGGGGTTTTGTCAAGAGTGGCCAATTTCGTAGTACCAGAGAGCAGAGAGAGTCCACCAACAAGTGGCTTGCACAGCATCTATCCATTAACGATGAGGGAGCAGACTGGGTGTTAGACCCAAAGGCCTTATCAAGAAGTCCAACCTCACCTTTGCAACAAAGTTCTTTTGGTTGTTAATCCTCCACCGCCTATACCCCCACGGCAGTATATAACATCCTTTCTTAGGATAATGCGGTCATGGTAGTAGTACCAGCAGCTGGGTTTGAGATTGACTTTGCTAAGTTGTTGATCTCCATGATGCATAAGATTTTAAGACCTCTACTACTTACCCGTTCGTATGTATGATTTTTCAATTATGCAGGGAAGTTTGAGTGCTCATTTGGCGCTGAGATACCCTCCGTTCTTTGACCAGGACTGTGGATATAGGTCTCATCAGAGTTGAGTTGAAGCTTCTGAGCGAGAATTTAACGGATACTGTAGAGTTAGCCTAAGGGAATGATCCTACCACTTCAGAGCCTACTGAGACCACCCCGGTCGAGTCCGCCCATGGCACTAGTAGAGCACCGAGTTTCTCCCAATCTACTCCACCGTCTGCACCACTGGTCCCGATAACTAGGGTCCAGAATTTAGATGCCCAGATGGCCATCTTGTTGCACCATATCCAGCCTTGGATGCAGAAATCCATTGTCGAGGCTGAGGACCAAACAGATAAGAGGGTGGCCCAGCAGACGAAGCGAAAGGTTCAGGTGGTTCACCAGCGCCTTGAAGCATTTGAGTTGCGGGTTCTTGCACGCCCAGCCCCCACCATTGACTTGACTACTCTTCAGGAGGGTGTGGTGATCTTGAAGGCGGATGTTGACTGTATCCTGGAGATAAGGGGACCTTAGCCCGGGGCTGATCCCGTTAAGCTAGCGGAGGACACAGTTCTTGCTGCACTATTAACTGCCCCCCAGTGCACCGCCTGAGCCACGTGAGCATGCCAAGTGGAACTGTTCCAGCCTCACCACTGATGGAGAGGATGCACATGCGAGGAAGAAGGAACAGACGGACCTTAAGGCATCGAGAAATCCTCATTAATTATTGAGAAGACCCGTTAGATAAGGGCTCGCGAGTTAGCTACTGAAGCATCGAGTTCCAGACCTGAGGATGTCGAGAGGAGTACCACTGAGGGTGCGTAAGTTGATGTAGGAACCACCAAGGGTGTACATACTATAAAGGTTGCGGGTTCTTGGAAACCGAACCCGTCTGCTTGTTGATCATCAGTGCTATGCATCTCTGGTTTGCTTTACCTACCACCCTATCTTTATACTTTTTATGCATTGGGGACAATTGCATGTTTTTTTTATTGTGTGTGGGGTAAATGAAAAATGAGTGTTAGGGTGAATTCTGAGTATCCCAACTCACGATCCTCTCATAGGGGTTTTCTTGCCTGTGTTCTTTTCCCCTGAGAGACTAATTACTTTAATGTTGAACTGGCATGTTTCGTAACTTGTACAAAGTATGAAAGTTAAATATGAAGCATGATGACTAAACATGAATGATATCCCGTTCTAAGGAAATGCTTGGATGAATAGGTATAAAGAAGTTGTATATGTTGGCTCTAATCATGACATAGACATGCACCTATTACATGACCCTCAATCTAGAACTCAAACTAGGCGTCCGTCAATCTGATAAGGTAATGAGGTGTCAAGAGAGTGTCAGGAAATTTGATTGTTCCACTATTGGTACCTAGCTAGAACCTACCCGGTTAGTCCTGCAAAAAGAAATCTGTGTTAGACAACTAAGAAAGGATCGTAGGACCTTGTTCAAAATTAGCAAACATCTAGCCTAAAGTAAAGTGAACCAAATGAAATTGTTATCCTTTTTTTATCCAAATATGTTGAGCCTATAATAGACCTTTCTTTTCTTCACCAACTCACCTTCCCTGGGTGTAATGTGTTGGCCCTGGTCCCTCCTTGGACATATGCACCTCAACTTAGGCTAACAGAATAACTTGGGGTTGGCTAATGCAGAAACAGACCTCGTCTTAGCACTGATCAAACCTTGGATAATGTGTATGCCAACTCATGGCAAAGCCATAAGTTGAGGGTGGCTATTATGAGTGATGACCAGAAAAATGTGTATGAAAAGAGTAATGTGGAAAAGGAAAGAAAAAGTGATCAAGAGAAGTGACTCAGTCAAAATTTTCAATTGAATGAAAGAAAAAATTTATAGTAAAAAGAGAGAAAATAAAGAAATAGTCACTTCCTCAAAGAACAAAGGAGAAAGCAAGGCAAAGATAACAAGAAAAGAAAAGTAGGGCATAATAGATAATGAAAGATGTAGGAATCTTAGCATAATTTCAAGGAGGTCAAACAGTAACTAAAATATATCCTTATGTACCATACCTGAATCTGAGCCTATGTTACAAGCTAAGAAAGTTATATCGTGATCCTAAAAGTCTAATGTGGTGAACTCAAACAGTGAAAATAAGGGCAAGCCTATGGAGACACAAATACTACACTAAGGTGAAGGGGGGGGGAGGGGGAGGGGGAAGAAGGTAGGTTCTTTCACCAACCCACAAGGCGGTTCTCGCCGGGGTTTATAGCATGCCTGCAAAGAAAGGGGGGGCAGGTAGCGTAGGGCCTAATACTCAAGTTACAATACTTGCAAAAAAAGCGGATATCTTTTGAGTGTGGAGGGGCACTAGTTGCAATTATCAAAAAAGTTGGTACCTGTGGTGTGCGAGGCGAAAAGAGTATAGGTGTCGGTGCATGGTGAGTTTTGTCATGGTACTAATCCAAATGACTGGATGCTTATCAAGCCTAAGAGTAAATTAACACGCATGCACTGTAAAAACAAAGAACAAGTTAGGATTCAGAGCCTATGTTAGTTGTGAAGCTCCAAACGAGGATACTTTGACAAAGTAGTGTGTTAAGTCATAGTGTGTCCTAGTAGGAAAAAACACCGAATTTAAGTTGAGGGTGTTGAGTCTACCACGATTTTTATGATTGGTATCTGCTAGAAACCTTTTTGTAGTAATTTTAATATGTTCTTATCTTTGTTTTACAGGAAAGGGGTCCAAAACCAAAACGCAGAAGGCAGTTGAGATTTAGTGCAGAAGTGACCCACGAAGGTCATCGATAGATCATCGTCTCATCGACGGACCGTAGATGGTGACCGTCGATTGGAAGTTCAGGCATCTGGAGAAACTTGGGGAAATCTGACCAAGTGTGGGGCTACAGAAGGATCAACGGTCCATCGATTGATCGACCGATCATCCTGTTAAATTGTCGATCTGATCATAGAATGTCTGTCCCAGTACCCGAAGTTAAAGAAAACCTAAGTATGGAACGACGGATGTCATCGACGGGCCATAGGTGCATAGATGGACCATGTTGTTGGTCCGTCGATTAAATCAAAGAAGATGCTAGTTGAAGCCTAAAAAAAATGCTAAGTGTGGACTTACGAAGGCAGTCGTCGTTTCATCGACCGACTGTCTATGGGGGTTGTCGATTGAAGCCGCATTTTTGAACAACTTTCTTTATTTGAATTCCTTTTATTTTATGACAATGTTATTTATAAATAGGGTTGTAAACCTACATTTTTTGTTGGATTCTATACTATTTTCTCGTTGTTCCTTGGAGATATTATCTTTTGCAACATTGGGCATTATTCAAATTTGTCGGATTTGGTTTTCAAGTGATTTTTGTGGTTTCAAGGGGAATTTTGGGATTTTCTTTGAATTTGTCAAATTAAGTCATGATTTATTGGTGATCAACACATGGAATTGTATGTTCTTCTATGCATTGGGTAACATAAATCACGCACAACTAGGGGTTATGGAAACGCATAGGTGGATGAAGACAAAGTAAGTCTAACTTTAAATAACAATTTTAAATAGTTATTGCATGTATTGATAATTTTTTCGCTTAGAAGTTTTTTTAACGAGTGCACACATTAGAACTTGTCTTATTGCTACTTGTCGGACCAAGGGGGTAGTTAATAGGAAAAGAATTTTTAACACAGATTTAGTGAGATACTATCTAATATGCTAGTCTCAATTGATGCGAACTAATAACTAAACCATACATTGAATACAATGCTTAATATGAAGTTAAGGTAAGGGTTAGTAACTTAGACACATGTAGCTGGACCAAGATATGGGGTGAAATTCTCTAAATTCTGGACCAAAAATTTAGACATACGTAACTTATCACTTTGCATGCAAAATACTAGGGAAGAATTGTTATAGATAGGAATACGATGTTATGAACCTATGGGGAACACTTACACCCTAATTTCTCTCACAACTTGATAAACAATAAAGATTTACTCATGTTAGTTGTTTGATTTAACAATATTAAAAGACTTCTGTTTCACGCAAACCCCCCCCCGTTTAAATTAAGTTTTCGGAAAAAGGAGTTGACTTATGGAGTAATCGTACTTGAAGTAAGTCTAAACCCTCTTTCGGTGGGATCGATGCCAACCTAATAATTGGGTTCTTTACTTGATACGACCGCTTATACTTCTTTAGGGAAGTGTAATTTAAGTGTATCAGTCTAAAGCTAACACTTGAAAGCTATGGACGTACTCCAAATTGACAACTCAATTATGCTATCTAGGCACACATGAAAAATTATTACTTAATTGGAACCTCATCTGGTAACATACCATATTGAAACACCTCTTAATGCTTTGTTACTGTGGTGACATAGCTACACTTCACTACACTTATCTAAATGTTAAGGTCTCTCACTTGTACCACTCATATTTATTGCATCTTATCACCTCTATTCCTCACCTACTCTATGTCAAGTCTTCTAGATCAAATATCTAGACTAATATCATCACTCTCATGTTGTCATTCTTTTGATCATGACACTAATCACAAATTCAAGCTCAATGTTTTTTACTAAACCTGAATATCAACATGATTGCTCACCTATTACACTAACTCACAACTGCTATGCATAATTGTACAAACACTCGTCCAAAAGAACCTTATGACAAATAGTTAATCCTCACCTCATAGCCTGCATACTTACATTTTACTATCATATTTCCATTCACAACTTGAGTACTATTCACTCATTCAATATACATCAATGCCTAATTGAGTTCTAGAACGACTTTGAGAGTAGTACGGGATGTTCCCCTAAAGATTCACGGTGAAGGAGCGGCCTAGCTTGAGGAGCTATCCAACTCATGAAGGTGTACTCTGCTCTTATATTCACCACTTACACTTGGTCCTTACTAACATAATGACACATATTCACAACCCCTTTCTAGTTAATCAAAGCTCAAATGTTCATAGTTTCTCCATGAAAATTGGTTGATACATCTTAAGATTCGGAAACTCTATATAAACATAGATGGTAAAAACCTATACACAATTTATAGGGAAATATGGCCCCAACTTGACGAAATGTCAGTAAAACTTCATAAGACAATCATAAAAGGGTCCCGAGATGATTATCTTAGAATATAAAGTGTAAAAATAGAAGAAATATTAATAAATACCAATTTATATCTTCAAATATGAGCTCCAAATGCAGCTAATAAAAGGAGAAAAGGATAGCCTCGTTTAGAAATCATATTTCAAGGCATGGGGGAAACCTTTACTGGTAGAAATCGCAAAAACCAACCTTTATGCACAAAACAACTCCATTAGAACACTCTCTTCAACTTTCTTTCTGGTGAGGAAGTGACGCCAAATGTTTTTATGGGTGTGAAAAGCACCCAGAGAGCCCACAACCATAGTTTATACCTGGAAACCGTTTTGTGAACCTAGATCTACCTAAAAGTAGTCTGCGGTAGTAAAATAACACTGCATAACTTATTACTTTCAATGTTGTGTCTTGTATGTTGGGGGTTTTGTGTGTTGCAAACTAGAACGGTAGAACATTCAATTTGATAGTTCATGAGCCTTGTAATCTTTATATATTGTGTGAAAACATTCAAGACATTTGACACAAAATTAAGAAAATTTTATTAGAGAAACATTGATAACTTTTGTTGATCTTAGCTTCACTAATTTGCTTCACTTCAAAACTTAACATACAACCACTGTGTTGTTATAATACCTCAAACACATTATTCATAGTAATTTATACACTCGTAGGCTTATCCCCAAGGTATGCGTTAATTTAAACCATTTAAATAGGAGAAGTGCTACCCGAGCCATTTCTCTAATCTTGAACCTTTGTTTGAGGGGTTCCTTTGACCAAAAAAGCGGTGAGTTTGAGTTTCGTGTGAGGTATGTTCCACTGTCAGCGTCCAATTGCTGATTCTCAGAAGTGTACTATACATTGAAGTATAAAGCCGTACATAAGCACGCCATAGACTAAGCCATCCATAGGGAAGAAATAGAAAAAAACAAATAGTAGTGGGGAGTAGTCCCAGAGGGCTCTTCCTTGATTCAGAGAGTGAGAGTATAGTTCTGGCCGATGTTCGGAGAGAGACACACCCAATGTGCATACGTGCGACCAGAGCCACTGAGCTTCATGGTGAAAATATTTTTCTGCGTTGGCGATCAGTGACTCTTGAAATCTGAAATCAGACAATTAGCATGAAAGGAAGATTTCATGTGTGGGTTAAAAATAATGTAATTTATTAGAGTATCAGTCAAAGAAAACCGTTAGATACCAATCAAAAACCAAAAATAGGCTTGTTGAACTATTGAAGACTAGCAGGAAATGGTCTCTGATCTTGTAAAACAGACAGACCATGTTAGTTTAAGAAAATATCACAAAACCAACCATGAGGTTGTTTATGTGGAAATCGCAAAAGCAAAGAGAGGTCACTTAAGCGGAGTTCACTTTTTTGTTCATGAGGTCACAATTCTATTTCACAAATTTCACCCAAACATCAATTTTCAATTGTCTAAAAACCCAAACAATAAACCAAGCAAAAATGATTAGGAAAACACCCACTCATTTAGACACAAAAACATCGGGCAATATAATTTATGGTGAGTTCTCATAGTAGTATTATGAAACATGGTGCACAACGGATCTGTTTTCGAATCAATTAGGATACATCAAATGGGTACTCAAGAATTCCCCGGATACACTAACTCTGCTCACACACATGCATTTAACCCCCGCCCCTCACCAAGTTTGAGAAGTGTTCACCCACATAATACCGCCATTTTTCAAAAAGGTAACATAATGTAAAGAAACAATTTACTACTTCAAGAGAGTAAGTGTGAGAGACACATAATGGATTGCACTTTCAAAATGAAGACCAAAAGTTTTGAAGTTGATTTGGTACAAGTTAGGGAGAGATAAACATTTTGAAGTTGATTTACATTTGCACAAGTGACATTTTGGTTGCTTTTGTGATCCTTCATCAAAGGGAGGGGTTCGTTTTCGGATGAGTGGTGAAGTTCAACTCATTTAAGGATCTTTTGTTATGATTTTGTGACACTAGAGTAGAAAAAAAGGCTAATTATCCATTGAATTGTGTTGATTTTATGTGTTTGTTGTTGAGAAGGAAAATAATGGACAAAGGTGGAAAAACATCTAAACCTAGTAAGAATTGAGCCTCGGATGTTGCACCTGCGAATGAGTGTTCGCTTTTGAGAACAAGTAAAATAAAAGCCAACATATTGCTTAAGCAGTCAGGTGGGGTTCACTTTTGTGAAAAAATCCCAAAAAGGTGACGATTGCTATAGAGAATGGATGTTCAGTTCTGTGGGGTTTACTTTTGCGGCATTCTGTTTTGCGAATCCCAATTGTATATGTGAGCCTCACCTACTTAAACAAGGAAAGATTTGGAATTTCTCAAGCATGAACCCAAATTCTCACAAAAGGGCTGGAAAGAAGAATTATCCATATCAAATTTTAGATTAATTTTCTCACATTTCAGCTTAGATCAAGGAAGAATCATAATTTGTAAATCTTAATTTTGGGTTAAGACATTGAAGGCAAATTTTCTCGCAATTCACCTTTTGTTTTGAAGATTATGTTCTTGATAGTAAAATCTATTTTCCCTTCTTCATTTCCTTATTTTGTATTTCAAGAACTGTTGGCGTAATTGTGTATATGAAATTGGGGCTTTTGTGCTAGAAATAGATAAAGTCGTTTAGGTATTTGATTTATTGCTCTATTGATTTTGTAATTTCTTGATTCCATGCTTGAATTCATGAAATGGGCTTAATCTGGTTTTCATGTTAAAATTTATATTTGAGAGCGCACGCTCAGATCTAGCTTTCGATCTTTTTAGGTTTCTCAAAAGAATATTCCTGAAGAATGTTAGACATTAAGGTTAATAATCAATGTTGGCTTTAAAGTCTAAATTCGGAGACTGAAAGAAATATAATTGTAGGTCGGACTGTGAATGCAAAGTGATCTTAGAAATAGGGGTTTAGATTAATGTTTTGGATTCCTTTGTTGTTTACTCGATTGAGAGAGGAAGGGGATATCTAAATCTAAAACTTTGAAATAGAAAATACATTAGGGTTGATTGATGATAATCTTGCTTATCTATGATTTCATGAGAATGTGTTAAATTGCAATGGATCATTTAGTGTTGATTGAATTCCAAAATTTTCAATTCTCATATATCCCTTGTTTGATATCGTCTTTGACAAAAACCATAGTTTGATACCGAACATCGACGTGTCTTAAATGTGATAACCGTGGATTAAGTGTGGTGTGAAGATTCAAAAGTGGGTACTTTTCAATTGGCCATAAATTGTTCTTTATGGGATTCGACTCCAACTCTTAATGAGTATTTTTATTAACGTATGGACCCACTTTCGCTCTCCGAACTGTGTGTGCCGGGGTAATTGAGCATTACACAATGCATGACGGGGGTGGTAGCCGGCCGGGGAACGATTCACACCTGATTTAGGATTCTAGTTCTACATTAATTTTATCTAAATAGTGAAGTAGCTGGTGGTATTTACTTTATTTTTTCTTGCTTTTCTGTCTTTTTGTGATCATATTTTTCAGAGTGGTATGCTCTTTACCTACCCATGGCCTTGTCGTGAAACAAATTTGAAAATTCAATTTCTGTTTGGGCTCGTTGATGAAAATCTCAATGGGGGTAAAGATAATCCCTACACTCAACTCTCCCAAGAAAAGGAAAATCTTTCATAAAAATGCACCTATATTGTCAATGAAGATGTCTCTTCTTATTATCGAACCCAAACTATTATGGACCAGGGTGGGAACAAGAGTTGTGGAAAATGCCACCTTACCCTGTGAGCGGAAAGGATATTATAAGATTTATTGATGATTCTGCTCGTGTTATTTTCACATTGCTAGGTCCCATTCGGTCACCTGCGGATCGAGTCAACTTCCGTATCAACTTGCCTTCTGAGTATCGTACTTAGCTGCCCCCCCCCCCCCCCAATATGAGAAGAGAAAACTTTATTCTTTTTTTATTTGTTTAATTATCATAAAGCTGAATATTACATAAATGTCTCAAAATGACCAAAAAATCAAGAAAAATACATTAGCAGTATAAATAATGCCTCAAACAAATTTTGACTTGCACAAATGACCTTAAAATATCGTGACGAATAAAAGAACAAAACTTTACTTCTTTTCGTAAATATTTGAAAATGATCCAATATTACGTAAAAGATACATAAACAATACAAGATACGCCTCAAAAAAAAATTTACTTGCACCAATGACCTTAGAATATCGTGACGAATAAAAGAACAAAATTTTACTTCGTTTTGTAACTATCCAAAAATGCCCGAATATTACGTAAATGCCCCAAAATGATTGAAAATGGATGAATATGATAAATGCTCTAAAATTGCTGAAGATCAAGATAAAGAATACATAACAAAAAATAAGCACCTCATATCTTTTTGTTTAGTGGTAGACTGTCTCGGAAAATTGGTGTTAAGGGAAATTTTACGAGGGTAAATGCACCGCAAAAATGAGTCAAAAACAAAGAAAAAAATACATAAAAAATACAAAAGAACGCCTCAAAAAAATTTGACTTGCAACAATGACCTTATAATATTGTGAACAAATAAATTAACAAAACATCACTTCTTTTCGTAAATGTCTGAAAATGGCCAAAATTAACTAATATGCCAAAAATTGCGGATAATCAAAGAAAAATACAATAATGCAATACAGAAAAAAGTGCCTCGCAAAAAAAATATGAAAGTTGCTTCCAATTGAGATTAGAATAAAGTGACGATAAAAGCTATAGGCTGTTACTTACTTTTCATAACTTATCCAGAAATGGCTCATATAGCCTGGCCTAACACGGGATTTAATTAGGGTTTGGGCTAAGATTTTGGAGCCCATTTCAGAAAAGGGTTTTTTGTCCCGGCACATGAATCAGACTGTTGCTTTGATGGGATGAGAAATATAGGGTATGTCCAGCCCGTGGGCCAAAAAATAAGTAATTAAAAATATAATATAAGATTATAATTAACAGTAAAAGAGAGGTCAAATCAAAAAAAAAATGAGTTAATATGGTTTTTATTTAGAATATTTATAGCGATGAAAACTTGAAAAAAAAACTTAATAAATAGAGATAATTTTAGAAACCTCATCACCCAGGCTTTCGCTCTATAAAACACTCACTTCCCTGTGGTTTACGATTATTACGTATACCTTCCCGTTATTTTCCATTTTCTTTGTAAAACTATTTCTTTTAAAAACCTATTTAAATACATATAAATTATTTTATAGTTGAAAAGTTTACCGTTATATATGACTGTTTTTAGATCTGTAGATTTCAAGATTATCTTTATTCATTGGATTATGTTGCTTTTGCTTGTGCAAATGTTTAACTAGAACAAAAAATTTTATCGTCTATCGAAAACTTCTTTCTTGGGAAGTTTCAATTTTGTCTTCTATGTTGAAGAAAGTGGTGCCTAAAAATAATGGGTTATTGCGGGGGGGAAAAATACGTGGAATTGGTAAAGGTTGAAGAAATAGAGATAAAGGAGTTAGTTAATATTTGGTGAAGAAAATGTGGGTCACTTAGTTGAAAGGACTGTGATCTTTGTTAGATTAAAAAAACAAGTCTTGTGTTAATTTTATTGAAAGTATTTGTGAAATAAGTTATTTTTGTATATACATATTTTATTAATAAGAGAAATTTATATAAAAAATAGTAAAATTGTCAAATCTATATTAATTATATTTTTTAATAGAGTTAAAGAATGGTTACAAGGTAAAATGAAAAGAAGGGAGGTAGACGGTAATATGTCGTAAACCGAACGGGGAGGGGGTGGTATTATAGGAGCGAAACATGGAGGGGGTCTGAAGAATTATCCCTAAAAATATTAAAAAATAATTTTATTTAGATTTGGATTAGACAAGTATAACGAGTAAAATCATGGGTAATAGTATTTTTGTCGAATTTATGATAATATTTTAAATTATAATTTACAATGTAATTTAATAATTATAAAAAAAATATGAATTTTTTAAAAAAAGTTGGGTTGGCGACCGTCCATAGACGCTATAGACCACGTACTTTGTGGGTGGAGGCGATTCATTGCTGTTCTACGGGATAGAAAATGGGCCTAGCCCGGCCCCCTGAATCGTTAAAATGTCAACCAGCCTGTATGGGTCTAAGCAGTCCAGATGGGCGTGGCTAGCCCATATGACACTCTATTTTGGGAGAATGAGATTAGGAAATAAGTTTATTCTCTCTGTCTCTGTGAGTCTGGTGACTACGGTTGGAGTGCACTAGCTTACACCTCGCCAAAAATGGAAAGAGGATGAGCGTGGAAACCTGCGCAGAAAGACCAAGCAGAAGAAATACTGCATGGAATCTCTACTAGTTCTAATGGAGGAAAAACAAACACAACTTCCCGGAGTGAGATACATCCACGCACACCAGAAGAAATCAATACTATGGTGGTGGAAACCAAGGGAAACAAGTAAGAGATGAAGAATGGTTGGAGATAACACAACAACGAGGATCTGGTGAGGGTATCGATAAAACCCCCATCGAGGTCAATGGAAAGTAAACTTGGATAAGAATGTGGGAGGTGCACAGAGGAAGTTAAATCTTCTAGATGTATAACCTGAGAAACCTTGGGTAAACCTGTTTTCCACAAATCGACTAGCTGGGAGAGGTATTAATTTAAACTATATAGCTCCAATAATTGCTGAGTGGAGAAAGTACTAGAAATTTTGGCTGAAGATGAAGATAAGGACGATAAGAAATGAGTACCTTCGGTGGTTGTATATGTTGTAAGAGCAAAATAATCTATTGGATCTATGAAAAGGTTTATTGCAGTCAAGGGGCCTTTCTCTGCTAAACCAGTAGTGCTATATCATTCTGATGGATACTTTGTCGTTAGATTTGCAAATGTAGAGGAAAGGGATAAGGTGTTGGGTGGAGGACCTCACTATTTTCTCAAAAGGCCTGTTAAATCTTCTAGATGTATAACCTGAGAAGCCTTGGGTAAACCAGTTTTCCACAAATCGACTAGCTGGGAGAGGTATTAATTTAAACTATATAGCTCCAATAATTGTTGAGGGGAGAATGTACTAGAAAATTTTGGCTGAAGATGAAGATAAGGACTATAAGAAATGAGCACCTTCGGTGGTTGTATATGTTGTAAGAGCAAATAAATCTATTGGATCTATGAAAAGGTTTATTGCAGTCCAGGGGCCTTTCTCTGCTAAACCAGTAGTGCTATATCATTCTGATGGATACTTTGTCGTTAGATTTGCAAATACAGAGCAAAGGGATAAGGTGTTGGGTGGAGGACCTCACTATTTTCTCAAAAGGCCTGTTATAATGAAGCCTTGGCTCCCAGAATTTAACTTCAAAGAAGACATCCTCACGACTATTCCGATATGGATAAAACTTCCTACTCATACCCTTAACTGCTGAAATTTTGTGGTACGAAGCAAAATAGGAAGTTGTTTGGGACAACCATTATATGCTGATGAGTGAAAAACACAAAAGAGTCAAATATCATTTGCGAGAATACTGATCGAAATGGATGTGGCTAGACCTCTTCCCAAGATGATTAAGATTCAAGACCCTATGGGGAGATTGTTGGAGCAACAAATCTGGTATGAATGGAAGCCACTGTTTTGTCAAAAATGCTTACAAGTAGGTCATTCATGTGTAGACAAGCCAAAAGAAATACCAACAAATAGAGGACAAGGACGGGCAGAGGTAAGAATGGAGGCTTACAACAATCAGGAAAAGCAAATAGAGCCAAAGTCATATCATATACATGAAGTGGGAACACAAAAGGAGAATGAGAATACACAAGAGCAGGAGAACTGCAAATTGTGAGATACAGATCAGCTGGCAAAAGAGTGGCATTGCAAAACTACATGGATTGAAAATATTGAGCAGGGTGAGAGTTATACGCTTGAAAGTGGGCAGCATAGTGGAGCAAGTGAGGAAGCACAGGTTTCACTAAAGGAACCCTCCTTTTCAAGTACCTCGGGGTTCCACTCAGTTCAAAAAAGCTATCTATTAGTCAATGTCAACCATTAATAGTTAAGATGGTGGGGAGAATCAACCAACATGGGGACAGTAAGTACATTACTATCCTCATGAAAGGAGGTCCAGTTGGGGTACGAAGTGTTAGTAAACTTCTTAATCCACTGCTTTTTGGATACGTATGTGTTGTTCTCAGCCCTAAAAAATTATTCCTACAAATAGTAGAAACAATATGTAAGAGATTTGTATGGAAAGAAGATGCACAAAGTAAAGGGAAAGCACTCATTGTAATGGACACACTATGCAAGCCCAAGGTTGCTGGTGGACTAAATGTAAGTGATGTTTATCTATGGAATAAAGCAGATATACTAAAATATCTATGGAATCTTGCAAAAAAGAAGGATAGTATGGATGTTGGGTACAAGCAGTGACATAGCCTTGACAGGCAATGAGACCATGGGAAGTAGCAGGGCAACAAGCTTCTTGGATGCTGAGGAAGAGCATGCAAGCATCTCATTGGATTTCTGAGTTTGAATGCAAACGACAGAGATCGTGGATGCAGAAAATTCATCCATTAACATGTCGTATGACCAAAAGCTAGGAGGGGGGGAGTTCAGTAGAAAGGGGCTTGGAGAATGTGTTGTATTGGGTAATAATGAAGAGCAACCGCCAACAGGGATGCTTCCATACTCTACTTGACTATAGATAGGAGATTCTATACCAAGGATAGGCTGGATAAATGGTGGATACAAACAAATCAAATATGTTCACTATGTAAGCAAGAGCTAGAGATGCACCAATATCTTTTCTTCTCATGCACTATGGCTGCTAGGATATGGAGTAAACTATTACATTGGTTGTGCATTAACAGAAACACTGTAGGGTGGAATGAAGAATTGGAATGGGCTGTTTCACATGCCACATGCAAAGCACTGCAAGATGAACTATATTGACTCTCTCAGCTGACATGTATGGCAAGAGAGGACCTACAAAATTTTTCAAAAGAAAGAACCACCAAGGTGATCACCAGGAGCATCATTCAAGAAATCCATTGTAGAAGAGTATGCAACCGAAGTTGGCTACTTTCATTCGTAATTGCAATTATTATCCATAGAATAGAAGTCTACCTGGTAGGTGTAGAGAATGGGGAATGTTGAGGATTTGGGAACATATGTCCCTCTCCGAAAGTCCAATTTTGTTACCAAGCGGGTGTGTCGGCAGTATGGATGATTATCTGGTAATAAAGAAGCTAAGTGTACTAAAAAAAATTTAAGGGAAAAACCAGAGGGTTAAGGATTAAAACAAACAAAACACGCACAAGTAACCAATAAGGATGAATAAATAGAAACAAAGGGATGGAAGGTTGTGCGGGCGCTAGTCTGGTTGGTTGTGCAGCGCGAGCGAGCGCAAACAGCTGGTTGACCTAATTTTTGTTTAGGGGCCTTTAGGCCCGATTCTTGCCCGGCGGTTGTTTGTATTGGTCCACAAGACGAAATCGTGCCCACTTATCTCTTTGGGCCTTCGGCACCTTTTTTTCAACCCGTCTCCAAACTACCCCGAATCCAGATTACAATAGACAAGGGGGCTCTAGGCACACCACATAATAACAAATTACCAAAAACCTGAAATTGGACCGGTTATCATTAGAACATTATTCAATGCCAATATACAGACGTAGAGGATAATGTATATCGGTGTGCTATACAGGCAATGTATGGTCAAATCCAACGGAGACTTCTTCAGATTTCATGATTGGGTTGGGTGGATAAAAGAGAATTGGGCCTCCTTGGCCTATTTCGAGATGCAAGGGAGAACATGTGTAGTCCAAATGACTCAATACGAGGGAGTTCATGCATAAACAAAATTTCATTAATAGCTCATCATGGAATCTCGGGTATAATTTAGAAGAGTCAACAACATCAAAGAAAACAGGCACATCGTTGACAAGAAATTCGACCTATACTCGAGCTATATAATAATACTAAGGACCTAACTCCGAATAATAAGATGCAACACTTTGTATCCAACAAATTTGATGTAACAAACATAAATAGAAAGAAAAAACAGATTCTACATGGAGAAACATAGTCGCTGGTTAATTATAATAAAGAGGAATGTGAGAATACTACTGCATTAATTGTTATTAACATAGAAAAAGGAACAAAAAACATGACCTAAACATAACATAGAAATGTAAAAATGGAGTGTACCAGGTAAGGATGGTTAGCATCAGTATTGAGGCAGTAAATAGTAACACATGAATAAACACATGATAAGGGAGAAGTAAGAATCCAACAATGAAGATAACAAGCAACAACTTGTATGAATGAGGATTTGAAAACTGCTGGACAAGGACAACTTCAAGCAGACTGAAAATTTGAACTTAAACAACCTCATATTAAACCAAAAATGGACAGCATGTTTTCGTGGGGATGGCTCAGCGAGTAGCGTTACAAATCTGAATGGTTCCCTAACTCCGCGATTCAACTAACAGTTCCATTCTTAAAACCCATGACCTTGTCACCTAGAAGATTTCAAGACAATCCCAAATAACCCCAACGACCAAAACACTTATGTAATTTAAAGACATAAACTAACAGGCACATAATATGAGAGACTTGGATCATTCTAAGGGAGAGGTTAAAATTATTCGAGTTAAAATTACTTAACGCAGGGAGCAACAACAACTAAAGAAAGGACTATTGCATTATGTCTTATTCTTTGAATATTAACTATCCTGTGAATACCAACTTGGTTAGAGGCGAAAATAAGCAGGTAAATGCGGAAACTAGCAAAGCAAACTCGAAAGACCGAGTAAGAAGACAGACGAGAATATACCAAAGACACAAGATTAACGTGGTTCGGTCATCGAGCCTACGTGCCACAAAGGAGATGGAAGGCAATCCACTATAATTGAGAGGAGTACACCATGACAGAGAGGGAAGAGCAACGCTGGTCAACCGCATTTCGACTCAGAACGTACATGGGAGGGTTACAGACGGTGCTAACGCAGATAAAGCTTGTGAACCAAAAAATTCTCTTTAACCAAAACTCCTCAAAGCCCTTAGACAATGTGAATGCTGAATTTTTAAGGAGATTGAAACGGGAACCAGGCCTCTATTTATAGAGGTCCTAAAACCTTTCCTTACCAGAAAAAAGGGAGGTGTCATATTCAAAACCTTTTCCTAAAAGGAAAACCTATTTATGTTAAGAAAGTCAGGGCAATTAAGAGACCCACACCAATCTCCGCCTTGGGCGCTGAATTGTCTGACAGAAATAAATGGGTCCACCGCGCGTCTTTAATTAATTCTTCAACAACTTGCTTCTCCTCTCCATATAATCTGCCATTGCAAGAGGGGGGAATTTATGGTGTGCAGCGACAGCGAACGCTGCTGGGGAAGACCCCAAACTTTCATCCCAACCACAAAATCACTTACAATACTGTCAACAAGGTTTGGGAGGGCTAGTGTGAGAGAAGGTACACCCGGGTCAAGGAGTGATACACGCGTCGTTCTAACCGCCTGGGTGTCAATGTGATCGATTATCGGAAGGTCCCTGAGTGTCCTGACTCCGTTTCATTGAATCTGCTGATGGATACCCACTTTGTTTAGGATCGGAAGATGGAAGCAGGGTGGTCAAACGCCGAGAAGACTAGAAAAGCAAAACCTCGAAAGAACACGCGTCAGAAGACAACCGAGAAAACTACAAAAAGACAAACAGAAGATGTAACGTGGTTCGGTGTCAAGGGTCGACTAGCGTTCCACAAAGGGAGATGAGCAATCCACTATAAATATGAGAGTACCAACAGACAGAGAAAACAACCTCAACCAATTTCACTTCGGAATTACATGGGATGGTTCAATACAAGTTATAAATAAGTACAAGTAGCTGACACCAAAATCTCCCCCTAACCAAAGAGCGTCTCAAGAGCACCTTAAGACTACATTGGTGAATGCTGATTAAGTTAGAAGGAACAATCTCTATTTATAGGTCCTAAAACCGTTTCCTACAAGAAAAGGATTGTCAAATTCAAAAACTTTTTCCTACACAGGAAAAAACCTATTTATTGGTAAGAAAGAAATTTAGGCATAATAAAACACAACAAATCTCCCCCTGGCCCTAATTTTCAATGGACAAAACTAAATATGTCACACCCACCTTCTTCACACTTAATACTTCAAACAACTTGGCTTGCTCCTCTACCATAATCTCCTTTGAAAAATTATTTTCCTCAACACAGCGAGCCTCTCGAAAACAATTTCTCCAACAAAATCTCGGTACTGTAAAAGGTTGCGGCTAGAAATACAACCCGGTCAGATGAACACCTCTTTTACCTGGTCAATTATCGATTTATCGAACCACTAATCCTGACTCCGTCAGTTGAATCTGGCTCTGATACACTTGTTAGACCGAAATAAGCAGGTTGTAAATGGGAAGCTAAGCAAGCAAAACCTCGAAAACGACCCACGAGTAAGGAAGACACACGAGAAAATATACCAAAGAAACAAAGGTTTAACGTGGTTCGGCAATCGGACCTTTACGAACAAAGGAGATGAGCAAGCCCCACGATAATATGAGAGTACAAAAATACAGAGGAGAAACAACCTCAACCAATTCACTCAGAATACATGGGAGGGTTTACCACAAGTGATAACGTATTAAAAGCTTGTGAACCAAAAATTCTCCTTTAACCAAACTTAAAAGCCCTTAAGGACTACATTGTAAATGTGATAAAGTTAGAAGGACCAGGCCTCTAATTTATAGAGTCCCTAAACCTTTTCCTCCAGAAGAAGAAGGGGAGTTGTGTCAATTAGCAAAACTTTCCTAAAAGGGAAAACTATTGATGGTAGAAATCAGCGGCAAATAGAACTCAAACTGATATAGAGAATTAAGGGAAGCAACAAAAAAGCATGGCAGGCTTGATGAAAAGAAACGAGAAACATAAATGGGCTAAAATCTGGAAAGAAAAACAAAATCCTACTTTTTATGCTAGTTCAATTACAAATGGTAAGACAAAATGGAGAAAGAAATAGAAGCATCCATGGTTGCAGAATAGCTATTAAATTCACGAGAGATCTAACTCCATGGAGATTCTGCTAAACACACAATCAAAGAAGCCGAAGAACCGTAAAACACAGGGGTTGTGACAGTGAAAGAAAACAGGTAAGTATAGCTAACACGTTCAAAGAAGGAACCATATGAACATCAGAACTATTTCAAGCGAGATAAAGCAGTGGTTCAGAATTGACTCTTTAGAAAATACAAAATCGAAAGCAAAAATATGTAACGCCAATAAGAAATCTCCAAAGCGATTGTGTTCAAGTTAGATTGAGATGCTAATTAACACACATTCGCAATTCAAAACTCACAGAAGAGTGAAGCAAAAAAAAGAAGACGAAACTGCCCAGCGAACCAACTCCCAATTAAACAAGACGGGGTACAAAGAATGTGAACAAGCACACCATATGCGAGAATAGGAAGTTGTAGGGGGAGATGAGAAGCCTTACCTCTTGGTAAGCAGCAGAATGCAGAAGAAGTTCCACCACTAAGCTTAAAATTTTTGCAGCGTTCTAGGTTTAGGAATTTGCTGGATACGATTTAGCAGAGAAGAAGAAGAGTAGTGGGGTCGGTGTGTCGCTATATTGTTGTTGTATTGTTTGCTGATGATATTGTTGGTCGTCTTGGGCTATTAAAGATAGGGGCTCGACATAAGCATCGGAAAATCAAAATATCAAATTGAATTAAATTTTTTTGATATAAAGATTTTGATTTTTTTATTTTGATTTGGTATTCAGTACATATTTTTATATTTTTTGATATTTCAGTTCGGTTTTTGGTATATAATTTTGTGTTATTCAGTATTTCGATTTATTGAAATATATTATATTATAAATATATTTATATTATGCTAATTATTAATGGTAAATAACATAAATATTAGTAATAATTTAAAATAAAAAAAGTAAAAATTAAAAAGACAACATTCTTGATTGTGGTACTTTTTAGACCATAGCTTTAAAAATCAAACCAAAAACATTTTTAAATTTTAAAAAACCCACTAAGCAGACTCATTAAAAAAAATCAAAATAATAAAACTGAATCGAAATAATAAAAATTAAATCGAACCGAATTATTTCAATTCGATGTTTGATACATATTATATAACAACCGAAATCAATAAATCGATAAAAAAATTAAAACCAAACCAAATTACCGAATATCCAGTGATAAGTGAATAAGGTATGGAGTGATCACATGAAGCCAACTGTTGTGTCTAAGAAAGTCAATAACAGGTAAGAGCCAATCAATCAATTGCCAATAATTACGCATAAAATAACTTCCATGAGCCAACCATTTTTCTCTGACAAGCTAACTTCCAACAAAAACATTGAATATTGTAGAAATACAAGACAAGTTGAAGAAAAAAAAATATTTTTTTCCTCTTCCTCATTCTACTTAATAATAATAAAATTTCTCAGATAATGAGAGAATAGAAGGAAAGAAGAGAAAAAAGAAAGAGGGTTTGCAAAGCAATCTCTCCTTCTTGGGATCTCTCAAAATCATATTATAATTTTATTTATCTAATTAGTACAATCTTTATATTATATATATATCTATATCTATATATACTTTAGAAACTACCCTTTTCTTCTTAATTCAGCAATATCCCAATTCATTTGTATTTCTCTATATATTTCATTCCTTATAATTATCATTCTTGAGGAGTTCCTCTTCATTTTTCTTTTATATAAAATTGATCATGAGTAGACTCCGCGTAAATTCATCTCCTGATTTAATGTCTAATTCAACGTTTGAACAATGCTATGATGATTCTGCTTTAGAAGGTAATGTTTGATCATTTTATGTTTTGTTTTGTTTTTGGGATATTATTAAGTTTTCTTGATTCATTCATGACAAAAAAAAAAAAACAATGAGATTCATGTTTTGAATTTTTATTTTATGTTGCAAATATCTGTATTTTCAGGGGTTGCAGCCAACATTAAGTTATTGCTAAAGTTGATTCAAGAGCACAAAAATGCTTGTAACAAAGAGAAGAATGATGGGCGGAGAATGTTGAGGGTGGCAACCATGATGACCATTCTGGATAGTGTTAGGACGAGAATTCAGAAATGTCAATCTTTTGGTAACAAATCACCATCAGAAGCTGAATCTACTAGTCATGTTCCCATAGACAAGAAGCACCACGAGGTGATGATTGATGAGAAAGAAAAGCTGAGGAAACAGCTAAATGCGAAGATTGGTGAGCAAGCTTTGTGTTTGAAAGGAAGATTGACGCATGATGATTCAAGCTTAGGAAAAGAAAAAGAGATTATGGCAGCAGAGCTCTCAAAGAAAGTCCACGAGTTGAATGAAATGGAGGACCTCATCAATGATCTCAAAGAACAAAATGAGAATTTGGTGGAAAGGTTACATGAACGTGCCACCAAGCAAAAAGAAAGGAGGCATAGCAGTGATGGAGGAGAACTACAAGGATACATTGCCCTCCAAGAGAGAAATAAGGCACTTTCGGAGAACCTCCTAAAGTCATTGGATGGGTATAAGTCTATTAAGAGGAAATGGAAGGATGCACAAGCAGAAAACATGGCGATGCATGCAACGATGGAGAAAATGACAGCAAAAATTGGTGCTGGACTTGCCAGAATCCACAGCTTTAAAGAACGAATTGCCTCTGAAAGTGTGCCCTCGACAAATATCCAAGAGGAGATTGTTGAATTAGAGCATATGTTTGAATGCTTTAAAATGCAGGTGGCAGAACACGGTCCAAAAGAAGGGGAATGTGTCAAACCAAAAGTAGATATTAGTGCTTGCAAGCCAACAGTTTTTGCATGAGTAACTTAGAAACAAGCGTTAAAACACAAGGAAGAAAAGATGGTTCTCAAGGTTTTCTTTGGCATGGTCCAGGATCATGGTGTTCCACTGAAAATGGAGAAACATTAACCCATTCTTCTCTGTTATGGAGTCAACGTAATAAAGGAGTCAACTATATGGTATGTAACAGGAAATAACTAGTAATGTTGTTTTTTTATACATCTGCAAGTTACAAGGTATCCATTTTGTCTTCACTTCATTTTTGATTTGACCTCATTGTCCTAACTTGCAATGTAACCCTTTTTTACAAGACCTTGAAGTGCTCTTTATGGAATTATTACGGAGAGCAGAATTCTGAACCTACTTTGTTTAAGGACGGAGTGGGTGGATGGGATGCAGTTATGGATTCACTCTGCAATTTTGAGCTCCTCTATCTGCAGATTTGATCAAACCTTTCAAACTATATAAAACACAAACTGAACTGGATTTTCATTTAATATTTAACTTATACATCACCAGAAGAAAAAAACATGACTTTTTGGGGTACAAGTAACTGAATGATCAAAGACATGAACAGTCATTTGGAAAATATAATGGCAGATGAAAAAAACCAAGTCTTGTTGCATGATGTGAAAAGCATGGGTAGAAATTTTACACTATTCCAGCTCCAACAACCTAGAGCCAGCAATGCAGTTTAGAATCCATGAGTGGCTGGCTGCTACAGCTCCAGTTGAACTAGCCAAAACTTCTGCATTAGATCTTCTGCGCGCTATAATTGAAATTTTTTCACTTCCTTCACACTGATCAAGTTGTTCGTGACTATAAATTACAAACAGTAGAGGGCATCCGGGTGAAAGAATTTCCTGATCCAGTGCAATAGGCTTCCTGTTAAGGACAATTCCTCCAGCAGCAATAACAAGGTCATGTAGGTAGCTCTTGTATGAAGGTAAAAAGTCGCCCATAAAAAAGAACTTGTATCCATTGAAAAGCTTTGGTTGCTGCAAAACAGGAATTTTGATATTTAACGAATGCATAACAAGACCTTCACAAATGATGAAACTGCAGCTAGCAGAAGACAAAAATGCACTGAGACCTATTAGCAATCATTCCAACTGAACATCAACTTCTACTTGGTAGATTAATTTAGATGGGTGAGGTGGGGGATCAATGAATCAAAGGAAATGACAATCTTAATGCTCCGAAGATTCTAGTTAAAGTTCCATTCTCTTTATGGAATAGGAATCTATTTGGGAATGCATACAACCTAAAAGAGTGTTTTATACACACAAGGACTTAAACATTACTTTAACCGCCACCACTCCAGAAAAACAATTACAATAGTAACAACTGTTACCCAAACAAATTGAAATGCACTTGATTAGTTTTTGTTTGATGATAAATCTGGAGAAAGATGTAACCTTGTTTAAAATCCTCAATCTTCCAAGCTTAGGCCCATCCACAATGCCATGAGTATCTATTTTAATCTCATATTGTTGTTCATCGATATATTCTGTGGCTTCCAAGCTAGCAATAATCCCTGCAGGCATAAAAAAGTTAAGATGGACAAAAACAGAAACTAAACTCTGGTTGTAGAGAACACATTTGTTACTCTAACATATTAATTTGCAGTTAAGAAAACAAGGTTACTGACAGTTGATGCTCATTATCCATTTCCCAGTCAAGACACCCATCAAATACTTGAGAGTTCTTCGGCATGCTCCTTTCTCATCAGTAGAAGCAATGACATGGGTGACACTTAGGTCCCAGTTCTTGACTACTGTCACGCCAGACAACCTCTTTAATGTAGAAACAAGCTCCTGTAAGATGAGGATTTAAGTTATCACCAGATAATGAACCTCATTTGTCTCAAATAACTAAGATCCATGAAATGATCATGTTTGCTTACTTTTTCATCTGCGGTTAGAGCTGAACAACAGAGCACTAAGTTCTTATTCTTCTTCTGAGACTTCCACTGCAAAGTAGCACCATTATCAGGTGTTGCTGAGACTTTGGGTTGGTGGATACGAGAATTTCTGCATATTAGAGGCAAAAAGAAAGGGAATAAGTACTTGGAGCCAAAATGTAAAATTTTCAGCTAACAACAGTTCTAAGAATCTGTTAGTCCAACCTTTTAATGCTATCTCCAATCTTTGTCTGTTTTCCTGGGATCTCGTATGGCAACTTAGAGTTAGCATGCAAAGGGCATAACATAACAAAGTTATCCTACAACAAGGAAAATGGAGTAAGTGGCGTTGAATCTTTTATGAAATATAGTTCTGGGTGATTGAAATTAAGACGTACAGAATCCCATCTACACTCTGGTGTCAATTTGGCACAAGGAACATGAAAGCTTTTGCGACAACTCATCTCATAACACCCAAGAGCTGCCCCCTTTACTCCACAGAAAAAACAAGTGATCCTTCGACTCCTCTTCAGTTCAGATTCAAGGTTGACCACATCTTCGTCTCCAAAATATACATTAGGGGCCCTGTAGATGTGCATTTCTGCTTTTTACACTAGAAACAATTTGACTAGCAACAGATTCGAAAACGTTTTTGACAAGGCCAAATTACTGCACATTGAACACATTAGATGCAGATAAAAGATTTACACTTTCCTTTTAATTAAAAATACGAAATTGACTTGATTAAACAAGACAATTGTGACACTGATGATGAAATTATCTATAAAGCCAAGAAGTATCTGTTATTATTGCAGATAATTTTTATATATTACCATTGCCACATTTATGTGAAGGAAAGATAAGAGGACCTTCTGAAGAGTAATTACCATTCTGCACAATATTTGTGAACATGTATAACACCTGGTGCTCCATTGACATCTTCTTTGACAGGGTTTCCATTAAGGTAGCTTACCATGACTCCTGAAACCTGAAATTTTGTAACAGAAAATGGTATACAATTAATATACAATCGAGAGGCAGATTTGAAGAATTTAGAATAAATAGAAGGGGGAACTAGAAAAGGAAAACACAAAAATCAATGGCTTCTACCTCAGATATCTCTGCTGAACGGCAGAAAGCACATTGTATTTTGCTTTGGCTTGCCTCACACTTCTGCAAAACTGAATCATTCGAGTTCAAAACAGATTTCTCTGTTTTCAATGAATTGAGCACTCTCTTCTGAATCTTTTGAAGCGTAATATTATCCTTGTCAGCAAGCTGCCCATCATCAGAAAACTTCACTTTTTTCTTCCCATGAAGCTTGTTGTCACTACCAAGCTCACATTTCTTCAGTTTTGTACTAGGAGTAGGTTTCTTGTTATCCATGGGAATCAATCTATTTGCTGATTCGAAAGGCAAAGCTTCATCTTGAGTTTGTGGAATGTTACACACAGCAGTTTTCTTTCCGCCTTTTGGTCCAAAACAGTTTTTAGTTTGTTCACGTAATGATCCCTTGCGGAATATATTATGCGTCTTCAAGTCAAGTGTCTCGACACTTCCTTCACTATATTTTACCTGATTCACAATAGTAGACAAGTTGAAGGACTTTGAGTTATTGCCCTTGCGAAGTCTTTTAGCACCACATGAAGTGGAAATGTCTTCTACTACTGACTCAGTGACATTTCTAGAGGATCTACCCTTTTTCTTGTTTTTCAAATCCTTCTTATTCGAGATAAATGCATTGGCATTATCCTGATTGTTCTTCATAGTTTTTTCAGCTGCTTTTAGTGAAGCATCATGAACTCCTGATAATTCTCCAATTATGTTTTTTCCTTGTTTCTTCTGGCTACTTCTCAATGACTTGCTCCTGCTAGACTTGCAAACAACGTCTTTTCTACTAGTGGTTTTATTTACAAGAGAAAATATCGTAGGTGAACTCAGCTGTCCTTTATCAGTACCCTTTTCATTTTCCACAGCTGTTCTGTTTTCAGTTGCTGATGCATTAATGTCACTTTCCTCAACTGAGTGAGCTTGAGTTTTTTCCTGAGCTTCAGCAGAATCAATAGTATCCTTAAGCTAAACCATAAAAGAGAAAAATTAGAGACTAAACAAGTCTGGAAATGAGAAAGAAAAAAACAGTTTTGACACCATAGGCAATAATTATACCACAGAGAAGTACCTTCATCTTAAAGGGACTAGAACAAAGTTCAGGGGAGCAAGCTCTTTGTGTCCAGTCAAACATCTCACTGTCAAAAAGATCTGCTCCATTTGCTGCATCATAGGGTCCACTCTGTATAGCGAAAAAGTGGGAAAATCAATAAAATTTCTTCAAATCAAATACATACAGAAAGTGTCAACATGAATAAGATCACCAATAAGCTTGACTCTGGATCATAAAACATGAAAGCTAAGTGGAAGGGTAGGAAAAGAGAATAACCAAAAACCTGATTAAAGGGTTTCTATAGTAATATTTTATGTACAGGAGTTAGTTTGAAAAATAAATATCAAATGATAAGAATCATGCAGACTGGGAAGCAACCTCTCTTCCTCATCCGACAGAAAATGGATAAAGAAATATCAAAAAAGCAATATAGGAGGACTCAGAAAATCAAATTGTAGAATAGAAACCTATCCTGCCAACACATCTGGCCAAACAATCAAGTCTTGCTAATTTTCCAGTTTAGGGTATACTTCATTCTGGAGGGGAAGCAGTTATAAGTTGGATACTATGGTACTTACTTTTGGAGACATTTCGCAGTGAACCTCATCATCCAAGTCTTTCATATCGCTGAAGGATGGAAAAGCTGGAGGAGTATCCATGATAATGTCCCCATCTGTTTGCTGACTTGATCTTTCTACATCCTCTTCTCTCAGCCAGAAGAATGGAGATAGCACAGGTTCTCCTTTTTCATTTAGCATAGACCTATCTCTCTCAATTACCAATGGTTTCTGAACTTCATCGGTGATGGATTTACCATTTCCACCAACTAACTTTGTAGGTGGTGGAGTCTCTGAAGGTGGATATTGTGGCACATGTACTCTCTTCTTTGTCGGAAAAGAAGGTCTAATAAGATTTGATCCGGAAATTTTTTTGTTGCACCCTGAAGATTTTTTTGATCCTTTCCCTCTTTTTCTTTTCTGATTGTCTGTCGCTGGAGCTTCTGTTACAGTTTTAGGTGTCTCTTGAAATCCACAAACTTTTTTGCCATTAGATTGAGTGTTTTCCCCTGTATGAATGATAAAGATGCCCCACACCAAAATTATTTACAGAAGTGATAATAACTATGGCCATTGGCCAAGCCAATTTAGCTTCTCCAGAACCATAATTTTGATCAAAACAAATACATTTGTATTATTTTCAAAAACTAAACAATGAAGATCAGATGCAAAGCAGAGCTTCTGGCATCCATATCATCTAATGCTCTACATGAATAACAAATATGATGTCTTTAATGAGGTTGATTATTGACAACATCAAATTAACTTGATGAGAACTAACTAAAAACTCCTGAATGTCACTTGTTTCAATTAGAAATACAGAAAAACAAAAGCATGCAAGTTTTAAAATGAAAGACACGCCTGTTCAAGCATTGATTAGCACATCAAACAATCGATTCCAAACACCCTTGTTGAACAACTGCCCATGATGATAGTAGGAATATTTATACATACAATGCTTCACAAGATTGAGGAATGACAACTAATTGAATATTACCTGGTAATTTTGTGGAAGGATTGGATTGAGTGAGAAACATATTGACTCCTGAAGCAATTTCCATGTTCTTATAGATGCTCACCAAGTTATCCATGTGGAGAGCAGGTCGGATTTCTGTAGCACGAAATATTATAGAAGTTAAACAAGGAAAGAAGAAAGAGTTAAAAATAATCTGCACAGTAAAATCAACAATGAAAACATTACTCTTGAATTAAGTTTTTGTGTAACTGGACATATAAGTTTAAGCAAATAGAACTGTAATGACTCCAAGAGCACATGGAAATCTAAACAAACATGCAAAATGGGGAAACTGGCTTTTCAATCACACATTATGAGCTAAATTAGAATGTTCTTTAATTGAAAAGAGCAGCACTACTGATTGATCACCCCTGCTAGCACCTCAACATTGATTATTCTGTTAAGTATATACAACTGCTGAGCTGATTACCATTATAGCAATATACAGAGTCTTCAATATTTAGGAAATTTTATTGATTGTAACACAAATGCTTCTATAAATTCAAACCCTAAAATACCAAAAATTGATAAAGCAGTAGGGAAAAAAAACAAACCTCTGCGATGAAATGGAACCTTGCACACCGGACAATTGGATCCAGATTTCATACCAGTTTGAATACATAAACTGCAAAAAAGGGAAAATCAAATTATCCAAATTCCCAATTAAAAAAAAAAAACATAAATAAACATTTTGTCATGGACTTCACTTACTTGCAAAATACATGATTACATGTAAGTGAAACAGCAGAATTGAACAGACTCAAGCTGTGAACATAGACCAAAACGAAAAAGAAACATTAAGATTATACAAAATCAAAATTTTAAAATGAAAAAGAAAAAAATATATAAACAATGAACTGTACCAAATGGGGCATTTGAGCTCTCTTCCCATTCTTTCAAGGTGCAAAATATCTGCCATTATCTACAAAGAATGTGACTTGTGAGAGAAGCTGAATTGTGAGTGAGATGTGAATAACAGTAAATGTTAACAGCGAAGGTGTTCTATATTTTTGAGGGGGAATTATTTGAAATTTTAGTGAAAGCGCGCTTATTCTCTCCCGCCACAACACAAAACACACCAATCTGCATTTTTGCCCTCTAATCCTTTTGGGGGCTTCCATAACCTAATTCCTCATATTTTGTTTTATCCCTTTAAATAATCAATATCATCATAATGTCGGATTTTGTGTGGTCATAAATAATAATATAAAAATTATATATAATAGTAAATTATAATTCAAATTAAAATGTTATGAATATACATGATTTATTGTATTCTATAGCAACTATAGCTATTTCACCACTCTCCGTTGGTAAATCTCGCTCGGCACTGGGTGGCTCGTTTTGGGAATCTCGCTTGCCTCTCTCTTGCTTTTTATTTATACAAACACCAATGTATACATGTGTTTGGTGTTGTATAAAGCGAGAGAAAATTGTATAAATACATATATTTTCGTTCCCCTTTCTCCCCTCTCCCAGATCTCGCTCGCCACTCTCCCTAATCTCGCTCGCTTCTCTCGCTTATACAAACAGAAACGAAGTGTATAATTTCTGTTCTATTTGTATAAAGCGAGAGAAATTGTATATACACAGACAAATACATATATTTTGGTCCTATACACTTACAATTATACAATAAAAATACTCCCCTTCCAGTTTCTTTTATCTTTCTCTCTTTCTCATTTTATACAAATTCAAATTGTATATAATTTCTCTCTTTCTCATTTTATACAAATTCAAATTGTATATAATTTCTCTCTTTCTCGTTTTATACAATTTGTCTCAATTGTATCCCTGCCCAAGTCTCTTTTGCCTTTCTCTCTTTCTCATTTTATGCAAATTCAAATTGTAAATAATCGTCCTATACACTTATGATTATACATTACAAATATTTCTCTACTGAGTCTCTTTTGCCTTTCTCTCTTTCTCGTTTATACAACTTCAAATTGTATATAATTTCTCTTTTTCTCATTTTATACAATTCTTTTTATACAATTCGCTTCAATTGTATATGTATAGCGAATTATACACATATATGTTTGTTATGGAACGCAATTATGCAAACTTTGTTATAACATACAAATATGAATTTTGTATTTTCTATACGTGAAAGTTGCCCAATAATAATTGCATTAAACTTGCAAATAATTTTTTTTCTAATATCTATACATTAAAAATAATAGAAAACTTGATTCATAAAAAAATATTAGCAATATTTCAACATGAATTTGATTATTTATTATTATTACATAACTCAAAAACCTTTAATGAATAAAGAACTCACGAAACAATAAATCATTGTTTTTTTAATCAATATTAAGAATGTGTATGGTATGAAGAAAAACATGTTCTCGAAAATGTTTTCCAATTTTCTCATGTTTGGTTGGGACAATAAAATGTTTTCCAAAACTCTCATCCAACTTCAAATTATATATTTTTTTAAAAAAAACATCGATTTCTAAAAAATATTTGCAATTTCAAAATTTTATATTTCATCTGTCCTCCCTCCGAACCCAATCAACTCTCCATCCCCTCCAAATATTAAATTTGTTTTTCTAAAAACTATTTTCAATTTCAAATTCTAAACTTTTATTTTGTTTCCATTCACCCACAGATCTCCCCCCCCCCCAACACTACCCCCCCCCGGCAGCCACCACCAACCTCCCCCCCCCCCAAAAAAAAAAAAAAAGATTTTGTTTTTAAAAAATATTTTCAACTCAAAATTTTATTTTCTTCCCCTACCCTTGCCCCCCCCCCCCCCCCCCCCCCCCCCCCCCCCCCCCCCCCCCCCCCGCCCAAAAGAAAAAGATAGTTTGTCTTTAAAAATATTTTTAACTTCAAATTTTTATTTTTTTCATCTGCCTAGCCTCGCCCCCCCCCCCACCCTTTACCCCCCGCTTTACCTTACAGCCTACCCCCCCCCCCCCCCCCCCCCCGAAAAAAATTAAAGTTTATTTTTTAGAAAATTATTTTCGACTTCAAATTTCATTTTCACCCCTGACCTTCGACCTCCCCGCCCACCCCACATTCCAAAATAAAATTACCATTTTGTTTTTTAAAAATATTTTCAACTTCAATTTTTTTAATTTGTATAACCCCTAGCTCACCACTCAACCCCTTACTACCTCATCAGCGCCCCCCTCCCCTACCCACCCACACACACAAAAAAAATGTTTAAAAAAAAATACTTTTCTAACTTCAAATTTTTATTTTTTCACCCATACTCCTCCTACCCCCTCCCACCCCCACTCAAAAAAAAATAAGTAAGTTTGTTTTGAAAATCTTTTCGACCTCCTCAAATTTTTTATTTTTTCACCCCTACCTCGGCCGCCCCTGCCCCCCCCCCCCACACACCCCCACACCCCACCCCACCTCCCCAATAGATTTTTATTTGTTTTTAAAAAATATTTTCAACTTTAAAGTTTTGTTATTTCACAACCCCCCCCGCCCTACCCCCCCCTCCCCACTCAAAAAAATAATTTTTATTTTTAAAAAACAATGTGAACTTTAAATTTTTAATTTTTTTTCCACCCGCTAACTACCCCCCCATATACCCACCCCCCTTCCCTCACCCCCTAACAAATATTTTCAATTTCAAAAGTTACTTTCTACTTTAGTAAAATAAAATATTTCTCAAATATATTTTTCATTCATCAATCAAATACTAAAAATTATTTCCTAAAAATATTTTCTACTCACCAACAAAACATGAGAAAATAAGTCATAAATCTACTTATTTTCCGGGAAAACATTTTCTAGAAAAACATTTTCCATGGAAAACATATTCCTTCGTATCAAACACACCCTAAAAGGAAAATAAAGAAGAAAATAAGAATATATATACAAAGAGATTTTGTAAGAAAAAGAAACATTTAAGTTGCATAGATTATACAATAATGATATATATATTAGGATAAAATTCAAAAATTTGTTAAATATTCAAAAAAGATATTACACTTGAACATGAAAGCAATTATAACTTTTGAACTTGCATAATGAATTTCTTCAATTGATAAGTGAGAAATTTCATGTCTATGTACAAATAGATAATATGTAAGCTTATATATAATATTTTAAAGTTATAGAATTAACTATAGAATATCAAAACATGAATTTTTGGAAATGAGTACAATAATTATTTTCTGCACAATAAATATACGTACCATATGTGTATATGTTCAATATAACCGGAGATAATAACTTTGCAGAAACATAAACAACATAGTTTAAAACATGTACTCAAAAACAACAATTAATATCATAAGCATAAATTAATGAGTGTAAAAAACATATCAGGATATGTAAAAATAGAATGAAATAAAAGGGAAAAAATCGATTCCACTTAATGCACAATGTCACCTTAAGAAAAGTATTTCCCTCCAATACAAGAGGTTTAAAGAACTACATTCTCTTAGGATGGAATGATTTTATTCACCAACTTATTGATACAAAAGTAGTGGTGTTAGTAAGTCACTCAACAGAAGCAAAGTACACGAATATTTAATTTTGCAGAAGTAGAAGAAGAAGATCAGAATTTTTGTTGTTTTAAAATGACAGGAAATCCCACTATTTATAGACAACAAAGGGTACTGTGAACAAATATTTATTGTGCCTTGTCAGAAAGGTTACAATTATTTGGAAAAGTTACAACCATTCGGAAAGTTCACAACCTTTTATAAAAGTCACAACTTTTCATAAAAGTCACAAATTTTGGTAAAAATCGCAACTCGCATTTAAGTCACAACTCTTCATTACAGTCACAACTTTTTATAAAAGTCACATCTTTTCATAAAAGAGGAAGGCTAGTTTTGGAATTAAATAAATTTAAAACAATTTTTTGCTTGTGGTCGCCACGTAGGCGAACCTAAGGCTCTCTTTAATATAAATATATGATATAAAGTTTTTTATTTTTAGAAATAATTAATGTCAATTTAATTCTTTATTTTATCCTCTAAAAAAGAATGACTTTTTCTTATTATTTATATTTTATTTTTATTTTCTTATTTCATAAAGCAATATAAATCTCTTCTCTTTTTTCCCAAATAATCACATTATATAATTTTCATGTAATATAAAATTTTATTCTTTTCGAATTCTTTATTTACTATAAAATTGTACTTTATTCTAAATTTTTAAATAACATAAATTGCAAACAAATATTATATATTATACATATTAATGGACAGTTCACATATTCGGGTGTGCAGTAGGGTTGTTGCCTCGTATATTGACAATTATCACTCTTTCCCACCTTTGTAGTATGGTGTCGACTTGTGGAAAAAACAAAAAAAAAAAAACAAAAAAAAAAAAAAAAAAAACAAAAAAAAGGAAACAAACAAAGAATAAAAAAAACAAAAAAAGAAAACAAAAAAAAAAACAAAAATAGATATGAGTGGGAGGGTACACGGGGGGAGCACCCAAAGACAAGCAAATGTAGCTAGGAAAAAGAGGACGACAAGAAAGAGAAGGACCACAAAAGAATTGAGAGAAGGAGAAGAGGGAATTGCGAGTAGTGGGCGGGGGGGGAGGGGGGGTTTCTCATCCCCCTTTTTCCGCCCCGTATTGGCTCTATGGATTCGTAAGGGTATCCTTGACTGTTCCTATTGACGAGGGACTCAGAGTGGTGCATATGGTTGAACCCCGTTTAAGCCGATAAGAGTGGTGAGATAGAGCTCATGCCCTCTAACCAAAGCATGGAGATACCTTAACCACTGATATTTCCTTTGGGTTTGAGTGCCAGCAAACTCTCTTAGGTACATGAACCAATCTTCTATCCCTATAGGGGCAAGAAAATATTTCATCCTTATGGGTGACTAAAAATATTATTCCCCGGGCCATTGAAGATGTCACTAAGTTGTCCCTCTTGTAGAAGGGTTCAATAGCCCGTAGTTGCAACCCTCAAAATATCTCTTACCATTAGCGCATGCGGAGAATGCCTTTATTATTTTTACAAGTGTCATGGACACTATAGTCTTTGCAGGATTTGGTCCTCCTTGAGCTAACATGTTAACCACATAACCTAAGGTAGTGCTAATTTTCCCTCCCTTCATAGGAAAAACTAAGTAACCCATTAGTGCAACAACGGAAGCTCCCAAACAATATTTATGCCACTGTCTAGCAGAGCAATCAAACTTTTTATTGAAATGTTTATGACCATTCTTATCACAAAAATGCGAGTATAGAAATTCCTTTGAAATTCATCCAAAATCTAAAAAATCTAACTTCATATTACGCTTCAACCTAATGTAATGTGGTTTTACGGTGCTTTCAATGTTTTTTCCTTAAGAGTCGTGTGTGTCTAAAGCCTTTTTGTAGTAGTTTTAACATGTTTTATGTTTGTTTTAAAGGAAAGATGTTCAAAACTTAAACGCAAAAGGCAGCTGGAAAATAGTGCAGAGCGACCTACGAAGGCCATCGATGGCCCGTCATTCAATCGACGTCCGTAGTGGTGACACGTTAAACACCGCATTGCAGTTCAAACAACTAAGGAAAACTCAGGGTAAATCTGAAAAACCCAGTGTGGGGACTACAAAGAGAAATACATACACCTAGACCCGATGTGTCGAGTACAACAAATTCTACAGGATTAGAGCGACAGAGAAGACAATCTGGAAGACCGTAAGTGCATCGACGGACCGTGTTGTTGGTCTGTCGTTTGATTCAAAGATGATGCCATCTGAAGGACATAAAATTATTCTAAATCTGGACTGAGGATAGCAGTCGACAAACCATCGTTCCATTGTGGGTGTCGTCGATTATAGCCACGTTTTTTGGACAACTTTTCTTATTTTAATTCCTTTTAATTTAGTACAACGTTTTCTATAAATATGGATAAAAACCTCATTTTTGAGGTTAGACATTGTGGGTATTGTTCTTGTTTTGTGTTGGAGATTGATTTTTGCAAACTTTGGCAATAATTCAATTTTCAAATTTGGTTTCAAGTATTATATTGCAATTTCAAGTTAATTTAAAATCCAATAATTAAACCATTTTTTATTTCTTCTTCCAAATTCATGTCAAAGTAAGTTCATGTATTAATTTCTTACAATGATGAATTGTGTTCTTTCTTGGCATGGGTAACTAAATCACCACAACTAGGGTTGTGGGAATCATGGGTCATTAACAAAGTAAACCTAGCTAAATTAACATTCTCATATAGGTTCTTTGCATGTATTGATGAATTCTTTTCGTTTAAAGTCCTTTTAACGTGGCCACGTAGAAACTCACCTTTTTACTACTTGCCGGAACAAGGAGGGAGTCATCGAAAAGAATAATCACATAGATTTAGTGGTATACTATCTAATAGCTATGTCAATTGTGCAAGTAATAACTAAACCATACATCGATTTTGCTTAATATGAAGTAAAGGTAAGGGTTAGTAGTTTATACACACGTAGCCGGATCAAGGTACGGGGACCAAGGATTTAGAGATACCTAACTTATCACTTTCCATGCAAAACACTAGAGAAGAATTGTTATTGCGAGGAATACGGAGCTATGAACCTAATGGGAACATCTACATTCTAGTTTATCTCACAAATTGATAAAAACTCAATCTTTTCTTTTGCTTACTTGTTTAATTAGAAGTACTAAAGAAACTTCTTTCACACCCCCCACCCTTTAATTACTTTATTATCAGAAAGAGCTTGACTAAATAGACATAATTGTACATTGAAGTTAAGTCTAAACCATTTTCCTCATGGTATCGACTCCAACCCACTAGGTGGGTTCTTTACTTGATATGATCGCACTACTTTAGGGAGGTGTAATTTGAGCACATCAATTTTTTCTAGATTTTCAAGAATTTCTTCGGTGATTGCTTGCATGGCACGATCATTTGACGTCCTTTTTTGGGAAGTCCAAGAAACCTACAAATTTCCTTGAGTGTTGGTGTTAGCTCAAAATTACTAAATTTGAAGACCAATCTTGTGGGATTCCGAAATTTTAGCAAAGCCATAATCATGTAGTGATCAGGAGCAAAAAATAAGAGGAAAGTAAATCCACCCAGTAGTTTGCGGATTTCCAACTCACGTTCTTTCTTAATATTCACCCACAATTTTTTTTCTTCAGAAGATCATTCACTCTCACAACAATTTGCGTGTTTGGGAAATTGGGAGAATCCATGACTCTTCGAAACAAAATAACAAACAAATTCTATCCTCCATTTGACATAATTTGGCTTTAATTTAATGATCGTGATCACATTGACACATAATATTCAATTGTTCTAAAGTGTATTGGGTCCTTTAGATGATAGGGTGGCTACTATGAATGTGAGTTGACAACAAGAGTCAAACCACCTAAGATTTATGCAACATGTATGGCCTAATTGAGATTTATAAGAGTTGGGTAGGCACAAGGTTGAAGAAGTTATATGAGGGAAGGCACATGGTTCCACGGTAATAAAACTATCTGTATCTGCCATGCGTCAACCATATCTCAAATATAGGTGAATTCATGTAACACTACTTCAATTCACGTGTCAACAGTCGCGAGTAATAATATAACCCAAACGCGGGTTGGGATCATTCCCACAAAGAGTGGGTTTGAGGATTAATAGTCAAGTACAAACCAGTTCAAGCCAATCATAGCTAAAAGATATTTACAGATGAAAACATATCAAAATAAGAGTGACACAAGTGTGAATTATCAAAGGGGGTTTATAGTTAATTATCAACTAAAACAGTAAATACACGAAAATGTAAGTATGGAGACGGGATTCTTGGATTGTGATACGATTATAGGCTAAGATAAACAACTGGTAATTTTCCATTAATAGTAAACAGTTGGATATTAGTGATTAAGCTAGACTTTAGTGGGTGTAAACTCTCTCTCTTTCTCCCTCTAGAAATTTACCCTGAATCAAATTGGTTTCCCTAAAACATCAGCAAGCGATAATTAAGAACAAAATTCACCTTAGTCCATTCATTATCTTGAGCTGAATGTGTGGAAGAGGATTTAGGATTCACTCGCTCGAGCTGAACCCATGACAACCCACTAACCACATACCATCGATTCAATAGTTTTGGTTTCAAAAACATCTCTCTCAAGAAAGTCAAAAACACTAAGCTAAGATTGTATTTGCAACTACAACCTATTAAGTTCAACAACAACTATTAAATGAATCACTTTGATACAACAAATAAACTATAAATTAGCAACACCCAACAATTATATCAACCCATAATCACATAATCACACCCCAAGAATTGGGGTTTTAGCTAGACATAGTAAAAAATAGGAATCGCTACCAACTGATGTTTCCATCGACTAGGTATGATAGATATTGTCTTTACGCAAGTGTACAATGTAGAATCTTGAGCACCTACTTTCATTTCATGGAATTGGAAATCTTCTAACCTTCAAAAGCTAAGGAAATTTTGACTTCAAACTAGAAAACTAAAATAATGTTCAAAGGTAGAATGATAATTGTCTAACTAATTACTCAATGTCTAGATAGTAAACAAAGAATTTTAAAACGCATTTATAGTTGTTGAAAATTGTGATGCAAAGGATCAACTGGCACAATAAGTCGGGATCAATGATCCACCCTTTATCATTTGTATCACCACTTTTTTTTTGCCTTCCACATCCTTAAAGTTTTGTTACTTTGGGCGATATAACACTACATTGCGGAACTGTTCAGCGACTCGATGACTGCTCCTTTTGATCGCCAACTTGATTTTCTCCTTCAGGGCATAGCACACTGGAGCATAAAGCGAGACAAAGGACATTCGAAGATAAGACTAATGTGTTAGGTGATCCTCTTGCCTTCTGTTCTCCGTTCTTTCAGTTTTCTTGTTCCTTTTTGCTCCTTAGTGTCCATGCTTTGTTTCTTAATTCAAAATCTCTAAATATCAAGGATTTGTATCATTTATAGGGACGATATGGATTTGACGACACCAAATCTATTAAATAAATCCTTAAATGAATCCAAATCTTGGACTTATCAACACCGTCAACTTAAACATTTACTTGTCCTCAAGAAAAACTCAAGTTCAACAGTTCAAAAAGGATGTCTCAAATAGTGCTACACAACATTCAATTATGAATGCACAAAAAAAGGCTCAACTTACTCATGCAATGATCAATTGTGCACTCAAAGATTCAAGTTGTGACTAACCATTACCAAAAAATCTTAAGCTCACTAGACTTGCTTCAAATGCAAGTTCAAGATCAAAAAAAGTTTTCACAAATTCCCTCATATAAAGAATGATTCCATAATTACACACAATGGTTCACAAATTAAAGCTCCAGAATTAGATGCAATGTTCACACTCACAAAGATGAATGCAATGCATGACTTAACCCATGGGTTGCTCTTATTTTCCAGCCAACAATTGTTTCAGCTCACTCAAGATCACAAAGGTCTTTTCAAGGCTTGTAATGGGGTTGAGTGTAACAGTATGATCACTTAGGCTAAGGGATTTTTATCCTCATGAAATGTGGTGTGAACAACACTTCTTTCCCTCTTCTTCATCATTTTCGCTCGTGCTAACAAGTCATCCCATTACTCATCTTCGATGGATTGTTGGAAACCCCATTTTTTTTTGTATTTTTCAACTTTATTCTGCAAATTTTTCATTTTCTTTTGTATCACTTTTTTTATATTGAGGGATTCCATTTTTCTCAAAACCATGGGTCAAAAGGAACTTCCTTGCACTTCTTCATATACCTTCTCTGTTCACCACACCTCAAACATAGGCTTTTGGCCTAAGTTGTATATTCAAACTAAGCAGAACTTTTTGAGAATTATGGATGATGGATAAAGAAAGGTCATAGTTTCATCAAGTTTCTTCTGAGAAAAGGCTAAGGCTCAAGGGGTGTTCACGCAAGGATCACACACACTCACAAGGTTGGCCAAAAAATAGGTATACTTCAAATTGGTTCACACTCTCTCAAGTTGCCTAAGATTATATCATGAGATCGCATCACGTAGTCAATCGGACCAAAAGGGAAAATTCTAGGTATCATCATGCATGGTTCATGATAAGCTCTCACATAAGGCATAGCCACTAATGTCAACAAGACTCCACACTTTTGATAGTGTGCAATGTTCATCTCAAGAGAGTAAATTCGATACTTGGCTAGTCACAATCAGGTGTAAAGAGTTCAAATATTGTCTATGCAACTTCATTTGGCGTCATCATAGCCACATCTTTATTTTTGTTCGAATATGAGCACTATTCAAGTCATCGGTATTGATCAAAATTGGGACTTAAATTTACAAGAGAACAACCACATTCAACACAAACAAAAGGTGACAAATATTTTTTGAAGGTTCGAAGATCATTTACAATTTAAACGTGGAGCACAAGCTCAAACATCTGCAAAAAAATATTATTTAACACAAATAAAGTCACAAGCCAAATATAAACAACACATTAATCATCAATATCACACAAAAGGTGGACATCATTTCACCACAAACCAAAATCATTTGTCCTCAAATGCAAATGAAATAAATATCCAAATGTGAAATTAAGTAAGACAGAGAGGGAGTTAAAGAAAGGATCATGTCTACACAGTCTCTCCGTCTATCTTGCATAAGTGTCCGGTGTAATGCTCTGGATCTGGCACTAATACTCGGAGTCGCCTCAAAGAAACAACTCTGCTAGTCCCAACCATGGTGGTGTCTCCCAGATAAGTATGATGCGTAGTCTCAACCATGGAATTCTCTAGATCAGCCAGATCATTCACCTCATCATCATGCACCTTTGCCTCTGTGTCATCAATTGCAGTGCCATCCCTATGCACGTCTTTGGTGGCAGTCAGAGGAATCCCTGAAGTTTTCAGAGCATCCAAATATTCTGCAGCCTCCAGCAATGAAGTAAAGTCTATAGACTTTAGATAGTTTACGTCTTTCCTCAAGTCTGCTACCTCGGCTTTTAAAGCCGTAACCTCGATGCTCTCCCCCTGTCTTCTCTCACAAGCAGTGACTCTAGTAGTCAGATCATCAACAGAGGCTCGAAGAGGGGTTAGTGTAACAGGAATGACGCTCTCAAGTCGGGTAACTCGTACATCACTTAAATGACCCAGATGCCCCATCTTTAGGATCATCGCTTGAGTAATCTTGGTATGCTAGGATGAAGTGGATGTGACTGGAGCCTATAAAAAAAAGGTAGGGTCATAAGTACTTGAAGGTACGGAGGTCGAAGTAGGCATAAACGTCTCTATAGGTAATGAATCTATATATACCTTCGGGAATGTTTCCACCGGATCTGCCCTCCTTCTATCAACCTCCTCTCTAGTTTATTTAACCTATATGCTCTGAATGTCTGTTAAAGATGAAGAAGTAACATCAAAGTCTCTAGTAGCATTCCGAGGCACATTAGGATGCTGACATAACTCCGTGATCAAGATCGGGAATGGTAGGAAGGTTTGGCTCTGTTTGGCCTTCATAGCCATCTCATGCTCTACGATAAGCCCCATGTCAATACTCTTTCTGGACATGATCATCCCAAGGCAAGCCGCCTTAGGGAGGCAGAGGATGGAATCATTTTGGGATTGCATGATAGTGCTGCTAATAAAGCCAAACGAGAAACAAGTAGTAATGTTCAGATCCTTCTTCTCAATAGGAACCCCAACCTTGATCCACCTTGGGGTGGCATGAGAAATCAATGATTCCAACCCGCCTTCAGATCATCCAAGGACTAAGAGATGGATAAGCTCTCATATTCTAGTGTGACACCTAGAGCTCTGCCAAGTATATTATTAATGTGGTTGCTACTGCACCCGACCTCCTTTCCTAGTACCATGACCGACTTCACTGGTCTGAAATCAATGACCTTCTTCTTTATTTTAGGATCTAGTTCACTATATGCAGAGTAGGTCTCCTGGAAACATAAATTATATAAGGGCGTCTTGCCCTAGTGAACTGCTCAAATCATTGGTAATGGAGGGTGTCCCTCACGTGTAGTATTTTCCCTCAAGGCCTTCTGTAGACAACCACTGCTTCTCGACAATAATTCTCTATCCATCCTCTTTCAATCTTTTCAGAAGCCTAGGAGGAGGGACCTTTCAATCTCTTCAGAAGCCTAGGAGGAGGGACGATCGGTGGTATAGGAGCCAAAGGAGGTGGCGGAGTTGGCACTACATCTACTAGTGAGACAGCTTGAGGAACTCTTACTGAGTCAGGTTGGGATCTAGCTCGGAGCTCATTTCGCCGGAGTTACAAAGGTTGGTTGTCCTCAGGCTCAGATAAAGTAACCTGCTAACCAGTAGTAACCCTTTCAAAAATGGGCCTCTTTCCCTTGCCTTTGTCTCTATGTAAAGGTTCCTGCCTTCCTCTTGATGGGTTTGAGCCTCCTTCATTTATTGTGATACCCCGTGCTCTTTTCCTGGGTGGCATGTCTATGTTGGTCCTTAACATGTATTTAAAACAATTGGGAAAAAGTTGGGAATTTTTCAATGATAATCATAGAAAAATAGTTGCAGACATACTTGCCGATCAATTTGGTGAGTCGCCAAATCACTTCGGCGAGCTAGATCAGGCTCGCCAAAAGGATTGGCTCAAAATTCTCAGGAAAATTTGGTGAGTTGGCGATGGGATGGCCTTTCGGTGAATCACCAACAACATTCGTCGAGCCAGGATTTGCCTACCGAAATATACAGTACAAAAACAATCCAAGGGTGCAGATAAAGGACGATTGAGAAGACTTTCGACGAGTCACCGAGTGCCTTCAGCGGCTTCAAGATTCTTGCCGAAAGTTACAGAACCAAACTAAGAGTAAAGCGTGAAATTAAAGGTGAGATGGGGAACTCCAGCAGCCCCTAGTGGTAGGCTACCGACTTTTCATCATTGCAAAATCCCACGTGCCTACTTTCTATCCTCTTCCTCGAATCATACCGTGACTCCCGAATGCCACTCACTAGTAAATTAAGCAGACTGTACCCCCATTACCCCGGGATACTCAGACTTTTATGGGTTTAAACTAAACATGCAAGCACAACCCCACAATTTAAATTTATTTCAACACACAAGAGTATGGGATTTACACAATTAGAGCAACACAAGAAAATATTTCGAATTAACACTAGGAAATTAAGAAAATTAATCCAATAATCAGAGAGGCCCAACATACGACAACAAGATAATATCATTGGCTAAAGATTACAAAATGTGACAAAAATAAACACTGGGTTTGGGAAACCTACCTTTTATGCCGAATTGAAAACCTAGAAAACAAAGTATTCCAACTCCGAGCACAAGACAACGACTAAAACACTTAGAGAATGTAAAAATATAGTAAATACTAACATGTGCAAGATTTGGAAGTTCAGAATCGAGTGAAAGTGAGAGAGTTTGAAGTTTAAACCTTTGGCCTTTTAATAACCCGTTCAGGTCTCGCTCAGTCCGTGACATTAGTCATGCTCGCCGATCCACCCTGCGAGTCACCGAGTAGTAACTTACCTTGTCGAGTTTTACAGGACCTCCTGTTGATGTAGAGGTCCAAAGAGCGAACAAGATTGGGATCGTCGACTCAGTCAGTGATTCAACAATAATTTCTTGGGCTTGTTGAGTTTTACAGAACCCAAATACAAATTGTCTTGGGTCAAACGACGTTTTAAGTTGGGATCACCAAATTTTTTGGCGTCTCGCCCACGTACTTGTAGATCACCAAATTTTTGGGTCGGCCAAGGTATCACTAGGCAACCCCTCTTGTTGTCTCTGGTAGATATGACACAACTCATAATCCACAAGGTTCTTAAGTAGCTAAATAGATTTGGAGTGAGCCAATCATCTCATATAGCACTTCAATATTCTTTTTCACCTCTTCGAGCAATTATCTTAATCGTTGACCTTTGGAGAATGATTAATAGCGTATCCTCAACACACCTATTCTCATTGTCCTTAGACTTTCCCCGCTCATGAGGAGGTATGTATCTAACGTTCCTTCTACGCTGGACTTCAACCTCCAATATCTTCTTGGTCAAATCGTCCAACTAAGCTAATAGTGGGACCAAATAGTGGTCTGCCTCCTTTTTTTTGATTAGTCTCAGTTATTTGGATAACTTCTCTACCGATTCTGCTCAATCTCTCTATTAAACAAAGCAGCAACACTCCAAAACAAATAAAGCAAAACTAAAATTTAAGTTAGTATCACTATAACTAACAAGATTAAAATTCTAGTTAACCAAACATTCTCAAATAACACCACTCCCCAGCAACAGTGCCATTTTGACTTCACGTATCAGGACAATACTTCTAGTTCAAGTGCCCATGAATAGCGAGTAGTAATATAACCCAACCAAGGGTTGGGATCGTTCCCACATAGAGTGGTTTCGAGAACTAATAGTCAAGTACAAATCAGTTCAAGCCAATCATAGCTAAAAGACATTTATGGATGAAAACATATCAAAATAAGAGTGACATAGGTGACAATTATCAAAAGGGTTTTATAGTTACTTATCAACTAAAATAGTAAATACACAAAACTGTCAATATGGAAACGAGATTTAGGGATGTGATAGGATCATGGGTTAAGATAAACAACCGTGTAATTTGCAATTAATAGTAAACAACTATAATTAGTGATTAAGCTAGACTTGAGTGGGGTAAACTCTCTCTATCTAGAGATTTACCTCAAATCAAGTTGGTTTCTCTCAAACATCAATAAATGGCAATTAAACACAACCTTCGCCTTAGTCCATTCACTCTCTCGAGCTGAATGTGTGGAAAAGGGTTAAGGATTCGCTCTCTTGAGCTCAAACCATGACCACCCACTACCCATAGACCATCAATTTAGTAGTTTTGGTTTCGAAATCTCTCTCTTGAGCAAGCCAAAAACACTAAGCTAAGATTGTATTTGCACCTACAACCCATTAAGTTGAATCACAACTACTGAAATAAATCATTTTAAAACAAAAAATAGACTATCAATTAGCAACAACCAGATGATATATCAACCCATTATAGTATAATCACACCTCAAGAATTTGGGTTTTAGCTAGACATAGTAAAAATCAAGAAATTGATACCAACTGGTGTTTTCGTCAACTAGGGACGATTGATATTGTCTTACACATGTCTATAATGAAGAATCTTAAACACCACTTCCAATTTCTTGGAATTTGAAATCTTCAAATTTTCAAAAGCTAAGGAAAATTTGACTTCAAACTTGAAAACTAAAACAATGTTCAAAGCTAGAATGGTAATTCTCTAACTGATTACTGAATGACTAGATAGTAAACTAAGAATTTTAAAACATATATATAGTTTTTGTTGCGAAGGATCAATCGACTCAATTTGTTGGGATCGCTGATCCACTCGGTGATCCGCCCTTCATCATTTGTATCACCATTTTTATTTTGCCTTCATCATCCTTGAAGTTTTGTAACTTTGGGTGATATACCACTGCATCACAAAACTATTTGGCGTCTCGCTGACTGCTCCTTTCGATTGCCAAGTTGATTTTCTCCTTCATGGCTTAGTACAATGGAACGTAAGGTGAGACAAAAGCCATTCGGCGACACACCTAATGTGTTAGGCGATCCTCAGACCTTCTTTTCTTCGTTCTTCAGATGTCTTGTTTCTTTTTGCTCGTGAGTGTCTGTTCTTTGTTCCTTAATTTAAAGTTCCTAAACAATCAATGATTTTTATCATTTATAGGAACAAAATATTCATTTGAGGACACTAAATTTATTAAAATAAATCCCTAAATGTGTCCAAATCGTGGACTCATCAACAAGGTGGTTGAATAGAACATTTTTGAGATGTTCATGACACAACATCCCGGAAAACTAAAATAAAGGCGATCCCCATTGGAAATGACGTAATGTACATTATCAAAGCGTCACAATTCGCATGTAATTGACAACAATACCAACAGTTTACGAAGGTAGTAATATAACAAACAATTAATGAATAAATAAATAAAAAAAGACAACGTAATAAGTACATGAATAGATAAAAAGACACAAACATGTAAACATGCAAGAAAGTCAAACAGATAAGGAAAGGGGATATGTGATTAAGCATGAAAATATATAAGAGGGAAAGGCGGATGAAACATGGAATAACTAATAAGAGAGGAAAGGATGGTCCATTGAACTGACAAAATTCAGTAAATTAAATAAAAGGAAAATAATTAGCAATTAAGACATAATAATAACCAAACAAGCAATGAAAGAAACGAATAAAGTAAACCCCACAGAAATCAATGAAACAAGCGATGGTAAGAACCTAGTTATATCTCTAGTAGAGTCGTTATTCTGTTGCGTTCCGTTATTTTGCAAAATAGGTTTTGGTGCACAACCTAACAATTCTTTTGGGTTTTGGTTTAATGAAGAGTCGCCACCTAATGAATTAAGGTGCGTGTGGTACCTACCTAACCTAACTAAATCTAACCAATGTTTCAATGAACCAGAGATCGAGTAAGATTTCAAATAACCTCGAGAGAATGATGTTAAGCATCCCTCGAGATTCACAACTATGAGTCCCAGCCTTATCTTATACAATTTATGTGAAGGTTACAAGTAACAATCAAGGTCATTATTTATTAATTAGTTAATGAATAAGCATGCAAAATAGGTGATAAAAATAAGAAACTTAAATATAAGCAAGGAGATAGAAAATGCACAAGTATATAAAAGAGAATCCAATTTTATTTATGAACTACCCAAAAAGATATAAAATATCCAGAATAGAGTACTTTGAAAATTGAGACAAAAATGTGCAGTAGATATATATAAAGCAGATTTTAACATGCTTGAGCTATTTTGACTGACATGAAAACAATTGTGTTGCAGAAACTATCTAATAGTAGGCAGAAATATGCAGCAGATATATTTCTATTATTTAACGTGCTGAAAATTATTCGAGTACCGTTTTAACAAACTTATTTATTCAATCTGATTAACCATGATCTCGTTAGTTAAATGCTATAGACACGGTTTCATGTTGAAATTATTACCGATCATATAAGCATGATTTCTATAAAAAAATATAATAATTTTTTTTTGGTTAAGAGGGCTTTTATTTATAAAACAAACATCAGGTTACTTAGGGCTAGTTTCCCCATTACTAGTAGCAGAATTATACATTTTTAATGATAGTAAGGATACAATTGTATGAGGGATTAAGTACTGGCCATCCTCATTCACTTTTACCCTAGAGTTCAAAACACTAAGATTACCAAACTTGCTAAGATAATTACAGAAGAGCATATTTATTTTCCTACTAACATAACGTCCAATATAATAATTTTCTAGAGATTCTTTAATCCATGTTGAAGGTTCCATCAAAAACTGCAGAGCAGTTGTTGTGGCTCTTTGACATCCTTCTGTTTCTAAAATATGAGCCACTATATTCCCTTCTCGAAAATTATGTCGGACCTGGGGATTCCCCAGTTTCTTCAGTGCAAACCTGCAGTCATTTATAACGTTAACAAAAAGTTGAGAAGGTTGATTTAGTTGCATAATCAACTCTGTCGCATCTGTTTCAACTTCAGTAATTCCCAGATTATTAATTCTGGCTACCTCAATACCATGAAGAAAAGTTTGGAGCTGTATATGGGTATGATTTATACCTTTACTCTTTTTTTTTTTTATAGAATCCTGCAATCCAGTTTCCTTACAATCACGAATACCCTCCGTCCAGCAATGTTGATTATCATTCCTATAAGAGCCTCAAACATTAGGTTGGATTCCTCCATCCAGGGAAACCTTTAACATATACACACTGCTATATTTTCACCTCTATGGTAGGGTAAAATAATTTAATTCTAGAATACAGTTATAAGATGATCAATGTTGACATCTCTGAAATGATTATTAAAAATATTGTGATTTCTATTAAGCCAAATATGCCAGAGAGTAAATGAATAAAAGAATCCCAAGACAAAAGGTGATTTTCAAATTTATGATTTAAATTCTTCCAGCCAAAATTTACTAAAGGATGGTAAAGTTATGTGAAATTTTGACCAAAAAGTAAGAACAATTGGGCACCCAAAGAAAATATGATAAATATCTTCTTCTTCTTGATTACAAATGCTGCATGTAGATGAAGAAATAATATTAAGCCTATGTAGAAAGGAATTTAAAGGGAGACGATTATGCGAACATAGCCAAGAAGACAATCTGTATTCTAAAAGTTGGATCTCCCATATCCAGTATCTGATTAATGATGATACAAGAGGGGAGATAACTTTGTACACAGAAGCAAGAGAACAATTCCCTTACTGTCGAGACCAGAATGAAATCATTTCTCAAACTTTCCCGTCAAAGATAACCGTATTAATTTTATGCTTAATATCTTTAGGAAAAACAAAGGAACCGTTTTTTTAAAAATTCCCAAAATTTATCTCATATTAATAGTACTGCTAGTCATTTATTCAGTAATAAATAGAGGGCCTTGAATTAAAGATCTAAGAGAGAAATTTAGAGGAATCCAATTAGAGTGCCAAATACTTATATGAGTACCCGTTACTGCATTCCAATAAATACCTTTCTTACAGAATTCTCATCCTCTAATATTTTTTGCAATTATGATTTACACGATCTTATAGAGCTATCATCATATTTTTTTACTAGACAATTAGCCAAAGATGATTTGGATTAGAAAAAAGCCTCCAAGTAAAACTTGCAAGAGTAGCTTTATTTTTTAACTTAGTCACAATATCCCAATTAAGATAGTGTATTTCTTTTTAATAGAAGTCTATCCCCACAAGAAATCACGCCGAATTTTATCTATCATATTAAGGGTGGTGCTTGGTAATTTGTAAATTTGCATAGCATACTTATGGATAGTATTTAAAGTAGCTTTAACTAGAACTACTCTTCCTGCAGGATTAAGAAAATTAGTCTTCCAATTAGCTAATCAGTTACGAATTTTATCAATAATATAATTAAAATCAGAGTGGTTAGGAGTTCTAGAGAGAATGGGAAAACCAAGATAAACCCCAAAACGAGAGGATTTTTGAATAACTAAAGAAGAGGTGGCAAGGGAGATAAACTCTTGAAAACAAGAATGAGAGAAAATAATTTTTGATTTAGTTTTATTTGTGGATTGCCCAGAAAGGTCACAAAATTTCTAAAGAGAATTTGCAATAGTGATAAATATTCTTGGAATGGGCTTTAGCCATAAGAGTAAGATCATCTGCGTAAAAGAGGTGTGACAGAGGAGGAGCCAAATGATTTATTTTTATCGGATCCCAGATTCCTAAGCTAACTTGATGACTAATATGTAAAGACAAAATTTCCATACAAATAATGAATATGTAAGGCGACATAGGGTCACCTTGTCTAATTCCTCGAGAAGCACTAAAAAAGGTCAGTTTTAGAGCCATTAACCAGAATAGAGAATGTACTAGTAGAAATACAACTCATAATGAGAGATTTAATATTTTTAGGAAATTTGAAAAAACTTAGGGTTTCGTAAATGAAAGACCACTCTAACTTGTCAAAGGCTTTCTCTAGATCAATTTTTAAAACAAAACTTCCACCCTTCTTCTTGATGTTAAGATTTGAATTCTTCATGAAAATATAGAATTAATCAGTTACCGTCTACCTTAAGATCTACTTTGACAAGGCCAATAGGTTTCTAATTTGGTTTTCAGACGATTAGCTTTAGTTTTTGTAATAATTTTATAAATCGTATAACACAAACCAATGGGTCTAAAATTTTTAAGATGATTTGCATTCTGAAATTAAGGAACGAGACAAAGATAAGTGGTGTTTAAATAATGAGGCAGAATGGCACTTTTAAATATAAAATGACAACTCTCAAGAACCGATTCACCTACAATATTCCAGTGTTTTTGATAAAAAGAAGGGTGAAGACCATCAGGTCCAGGTGATTTGCGGGGTTTAAAAGAAAATATAGCTTTAAAAATCTCATGATCTTCAAGAGGGTAATCAAGAGGAGAGATATTATTAAAATCAGGGTTATGTAATGAAGTGTGTCTATGAGAGGTAGAGTAAATATTTTGAAAATAATTTAAAGTGTGATTTATAATATCTAAATGATTAGAGATCCAATCCCCATTGTTTAAAAATAGGAATATTATTTCTACGTCTACAATTAATAACGGAGATGTGATAAAATTTAGTATTAGCATCACCATCATTTATCCAATTAATACGAGATCGTATACGCCAATGATCTTCTTCAATTTTAATAAGACCATTATATTCTTTAATAAGCTGCATGTTAAGATTAACAAGAAAATCATTATTACTAAACAAATGATTATTTTGTATACCTTTAAATCTAGCAAGGATACGATTTTTCTTTTTTTTTTTTTTTTAAAAAATCTTCAAGAAAAAAATAAGTTTTCACCCCATTCTCGATAGGGAGAACAAATACTAAGTAGTTTTCTGATCATGTTTACAACCTTCAGAGACAATTTCTAATTACGTGATCATACCACGTTATTCCAGACAAAACGGTTTGCTATTATTATGCCGATAAGAAATATTAATTTGAACCAAAAGAGGGGAATGATCGGAATAGGTGCGAGGAAGATGAGTAACAAAAGCATTAAGATGGGTTTGAATCCAGTTTTGATTAGCAAAACACCTATCTAATCTTTCCAATAATACCCTTCTACCACTCTAGGGATTTGACAAGTATAATCTACTCCCATTTAACCTAACTCAGCAGACTCACAATAATTTTTTTTTTTTTGTTACATGGAAGAAAATTATTAGCTCTAGTCCAATTTATAGGATTTCCTCCATATTTATCAGCTTGACAAATAATATCATTAAAATCTCCTCCTACAAACTAGGGACCAGTATAATTATCTCTAATGTTTAGAAGATTATTCCAAAGAGTATCTCTATGAAAAATATTAGGGTTAGCATAAACAATGGACATTAACCAAGTAGGATTGTTTAATAAGAAACCCCTCACCATCCATGCCATTCTTGGAGTTTGTCGCCTCCTGTATCCTTACTTGTCTTCATTGCATAAATTACTACCCACTAGACTTCTAGTTCAGGAGATTCAAGCATACCAGTAAAGTTCTATCATTTTTAGCTCTTCAGATTGTCATTTTTATTTCAGTAAGCCAACGCATGGGGTATGCATATGAAGAAGATCCTCATTTCTTCTAAGAACCATTTTTATTAGCACCCCTAACTTCCATTAATTAAAGAAGGGTTCTTTCAATTTGAATGGTTCTGTTCATGTCCCTGTTCCCGATCCACATTGATCTCTGTCTTGATAGTTGGTGTCAGTACTGCTGCTGATTTCACCGCCCTACTGTTGATTGGTGATCGAAAGTCAATGGAGAATTTCTTTAGTGTTTGTGGACATTTGAAAATGTATTCTTCTCCTCCATCTCTAGGAATAGCATAAGGGCTACTTCGCTTAGGTCTGCTATTTCGGTGAACGAGGGAATGTGAGGTTCCTATTCCAACCCCAAGTCTTGTCGTGCCACTGGCATTTCCTGTGTAGTCATATTTTGAAGGGGGGAACTGTCATTTGAGGGTTTTGAGGTATCCATGGAAATAACAAGGGGTTTTCCTGAGATAGTTCCATCGGACTGAAGAATTGAAGATTCTGACTTGTTCCCAAGTTCTGATTTAGATTGAGGTGGGATGGCATTCCCCACATGTGTTGCATCTTGTGATAAATCAGTGGGGCCAGGCCATCTCTAATGTTAGAGGATTTATTATATTGTTTACCACTTGGTGATTGAGGAAGTTGTTCGTTGCTAGTCTCATTCCTTCCGTAATTACTTGTGCTAAGAAGTTCGGATTTTGAAGAACAATTGATACTTCCTATCCGTTTAAGTCCATTTGAACATCACTGCTTGGTTTGCTAAAACCCGTCCGATCCAAGATAATGGAGGTTGGTTTGGTGGTAATGCATTCGTTACGAATAATAACTGGGAGTTTTGCAGTGGAGGGGGAGGAGGAGGAGGAGGATTTGAATTTTCCATTATTTTGTTTACAGGAAAGAGACTGATCTTCCCATTGCTTGAGAAGAGGATTGTCTTCTCTTGATTCATAACTAGAGGACGATTTTAGAGGATTTATAAAATTATTTGAGTGTTGAAGTGAAGTTAATGATTTGGTGAATAATTCTTGAGATATGTTATGCTTGGTATTGGTGGGAATAAGAGTAGATGTATTAGAAGAAAAGCTGGCCAGGTTTTAAATGCATGTTTGGACATTTGTCCAATTTTTTATTAGGATTTGCCAAGTGTTCAGGGTTATTCTTTTTGTTGTCCATATTAATTAATTTACAACTATCATAATTAGTAGTAATTAAAGAGATACATCCTTTTTTACCACTAGAAACGCCCTCCGTTTTACTAGAAGAGTTGGTTGGTTTATTAAAATTGATATCCTCTTGGCACGTGTCCTGGACACTTGTCAAATTACTTTTCCAAGTTGGAATGGGGGAATGAACCAACTCAAGAGATTGATGAACAATCTCCATCTGATCCAAAATGGAGAGGGAAGAAAATTGATTTGTAGAGGTAGGAAGATAAGAATTTTTTTAGGAGTATTAAGATGATTATCTTTAGTAAGAAATTTTGAATTGGAATAATTCAAATTAAAAGGTAAATTATTTTTTTTTTCATACCTGCCATCTTGATCCTTACCTGTTGGAGAAGAACTCATTTGTGCTTTCTGAACTGTCCATTTCCTAATACCATTCTTGTTAAATTGCAGTTTATGCCGAATTTCATTTGTTTGGTTTGTTTCCATCGAGTTAGATTGACTAATTTGCACAACCTCTGATTTAGAATATTTGGAACAAAGCTGTTGGTGTTGAGTACCAATCATGCCGCATTTTATGTAAAGAAGATTTGCCATTTCATACTCTTTATTTCTTCTGAACTTCCTTAATATATGAGGGCTTGAAGGTTTTGTTGAGATCATTTCTACACAAAGCCTAGCATATCTTCCTCTAAATGGGGAACTCGAGCATGCATCCACTTTTAGTAAAGTACCAATAGAATTTTCTATTTTTTGTAGAATAATTGAATCATAAAATTCAGTAGGAAGTTGAAGAAGACGAACCCAAACTGCAGAAGTATTGCTTGTTGAATCCATCCCATTGTTTTAGTCAACTTTAGCTATTTAATTGGTACAAGCAATTGTTAAAAAGGAATAGTAATTGGAAGTTGGAAAACCCTACAAGATTTTGGTATGTTGGCAAATGGTAAGATTTGCAACATTTTTGAACTTTTGCTATGTTTCCATATTTCATTGTGACTAGGTATGGTTTTTATCTCTTCATAGAATGAGCAGGCTGCTCAATCTTGTAGAACACCCAAGTAGAGAGAAAAACCATTTGAGATCCAAAGTGAGGTATTCATAGACTATACAAGAAATATCCTGTGAAGAAAATAGAGTGTGGAGCATATTTTAGTAAGACGAACCAAAAGCAGTGTTGTTTTCCTTTTGATGTGTAGTAGTCCTTTGAGTATTGTATCGTGACTACAACACCGTGTAATTCCTTACTATAGTAGATCAATTGCTCCTCTTATATCCGCTGGTTTTTTCCCTTCTCAGAAGGGTTTCCGACGTACAAAATTCTTGGTGTCGTTATTTTCCCATTTTCTTTCCCATTACTTTTACCATATATACTTTTGTGCTTGTCCGCCGTTTTCCCAATAACTGGTATCAGAGCCAAGGTTTATCTGGAGATGCCTTGGTTGGCAGCACTCATGAAACTTCCACATCAGAAAATATTTACTTTGATTTGTCGATATATAAACTATATTTTTTAGGGAACCAAATGGGAAGCCAACACAATATATAATGGTTTACTTGAATGGTGTTATTATGCCCTTTGGAAGGGAAAATGGAAAGATCTGCTTTATGTCAGATTTTTATAAACCAGTATTCTCCACTATCAGCCGATAATATGACAGATGAAGAGTGGAATCTGTTGCGATAACAGGTTTGTGGATTCATTAGGCATGGGTCGACGATAATTTGTTACCCATCTCTGGAGAAAACACCTGCTCGAACCCTTTGGGAGCCTTTGAAGCTTTGTATGCCTCGAAGACTGGCAACAACAAATGGTTTCTTAATAAAGCAGATGTTCAGTTTGAAGTATCATGATGTTTCTCCGATGACAACCATCTGAATAATTCAGGGATTATGAACCAATTATCTGCTCTGGGCATCAAATTTGATAAGAATTCAAGCTTGCTTCTACTTGGTGTCCCTACCAGATTCATGGGAAACAGTTAGAACGTCATTGTTTTTCCAAATTCTGCTCCGGATGTGGTGATCTCTGGGATTCCGCCAAGAGTTATGTCTTGACGAAGAGATGAAAAAAACTCAAGGTTCCTCTTCGTCGATGTATTGATACTGCCCCAGGGGAGAAATAAAACTCGTGGTTCCAGCATATAGAACAAAATTAGGAGCAAATCCAATGAATGCAGCCTTAGAATTGAGTGCTATCATTGTAGGCTGAAAGGGCACCAAGAGTTCTGCAGGAAGTTGCAGATGGAAACAAAAACAACAGGAGGAATTAAAGAAGATGGCAATGAAAAATTGCCCTAGCAACCGTCACCACCCGCAAGATCTTGTTACCGTTATGATGCAACATGATAAATATTGCTCGTGATGAGGCAAGCTGGGTTGTGGACACTGGTGCCGCATCTCATGTATGACATCAAGGAAGGATTTTTTCTCTTCCACCTCCTGGTGATTTTTGGAACCGTGAGTATGTGTATGAGACGTTCTATGGTGGTTGGTATTGGGTTTTTTTACAGATTTGTTGAACTAAGTGTTGGAACTAAACTATTTTTGAACAATGTGAAAAATTCTCTGATGTTCGTCTGCACCTAATTTACTGTTGGTGTTTTAGAATGAAGGATATGTTAAGTACCAACGTGATGGAAAATGGGAAGCCTCATTAAGGGTTCCTTGGGTTGTGGCTCGTGTAGTCTAACTAGGACTGCGGCCTCTGCTTGTGTTGAATATGGTGAATGCGGTTGAGAGCGACTCACTCTTAACATTACTGGCACAGAGGCTTAGCCACTTCTGCGAGAAAGTACTTACATGTTCTACTAGCCAAGAGAATTATGTCAAATTCCAAAGTGCTAATTAGAAAAATGGGCACTGCTTGGCTGGTAAACAACATAAGTTTCCTTAAGTCCACCCGCCTTCGAGAAAGCAGAGTTGCTTGAGTTAGTGCACTCTGATTTATGTGGTCCATGAAGAAAAGCATTGGGTGATGCCTTTATTTGTCACTTTCATTGATGATGCGCAGAAAACTTTGGGTCTATGTCTTGAGCCTAAAGACCAGTGTTAGTTCTTTAAAAGCACGGTTTCATTGCTCAGTTAAGAGCAAACTTTGAAAGAAAGGGGAAATGGGTATTTCGTACTGCTAATGGTGGGAATATTTGACATTGACGCAATACTGCAAGCCCAAGGTATAGACACCAGAAGACTCCTCCAAGACCTCCTCAGCTTATGGTTTGGCTGAGATGATGAACAGGACCTTGATGGAAAGAGTTAGATGTTTGCTTTCTTTTCTGAAGCAAGTTGCCAAACTCATTTTGGGGTGAGCTTTATTGACCGCTGCACATGTTATTAATCTATCTCCTCTCCTGCTGTTGGCTTGGCAAAGTGATGTAACCAAATAGTGTTTGTATGAAAGGATGTTTCCTATGCTCAATTTGAGAGTATGTGGGTTGCAAAGCTTTTGTACATGTGCCGAAGCATGAGAGGTCAAAATTAGATGCCAAGACAGGCACATGCATTTCAATTGTGGTTGGCCTAGAATGACTTTGTTACAGGCTATATGATCCAATTGAAAAGAACCTTGTGAAAGCCGTGATATTATTTTCCATGGAGATCAAACATTGGACGATATTGACAAAGCCGGCAGAAGGTAGAAATCTTCAAATTTTGATGGTATAGTCCCATCATGATGAAGTTCCTCACACAAGTGTTCATGATTTATTGTGTTTGATAATCATGGTGACGCACAACAATCCTTATCGAAATCAACATGTTGATGGTTGATAATAACAATGATATTGTTATTGATGATCCTTGCTCATGAAGTTGGTGGACGATCAATATTCACGCTTCGGAGGTCCACAAGACACGCGTTTCCATTCCTCCCGTTAGGCACCAAATAGTAGTGTTACTCACTGACGGGGGGAACCTGAATGTTCTGAGGAGGCCCATGGAAGAATGAGGCACAAGGATCAATGCGATTGAAGCCATGCACGCGAATGAAGTCTTTGCATGAGAACCACCTTAGAGTTTTGGTACAAATTGCCCAAGGGAGCATAGAGCGTTGAAGAACAAGTGGTGGTTTCAAAGTTCAGTTGAAGAACACAACTTGAAGTCCCAGGTACAAATCTAGTTGGTTGTTAAGGGATTCGGTCAACTGAATGGTATTGACTATGAAAGAATATTTTCTCTCCCTGTTGTGAAATGCCTCGATTCGCACATTCTAGGTTCGGCTGCTAGTCTTATTTAGAGATTTGAGCAGATGGTTGTGACGACGGCTTGGCTTTCCTTCACGTGACCCTGAAGAAGAGATTTATATGAACAACCATGATGTCTTCAAAGTAGATGGTAAAAAAAATTTTTGATGCAAACTTAAAACAGTCTCCTATGGCCTCCCACCAGCTCCCAGCGTGGTACAAAAAGTTTTTGAATCTGTTATGGGGCAAGGCTATGAAGACTTCTTCAGCTTATTGCGTAGTTGGTACAAAAATTTTCTGACAAAGATTTTATCATCCTTTTGTTGTATGGTGGATGTATGTTTCTTGTGGCAAGATCTTTCCAAGTTGAAGAGCTGAGAATAGTGTGTAAGTCTTTTTCTATGAAAGACTTTGGTCATGCAAGCAAATTTGGGCATGAGAATTACTCGTCTTAGAGATACAAGGACGATTTATATTTGTCCCCAGAAGAAGTACATTGAACGAGTACTGGAGCGGCTTCAATTGAAGATGCTAAGCCCGTTAGTATAAACCTCTGCTGTCAATGAATTTGAGGCAGAATGTGTCCTACATCAGGCGAAAAATAGATATGGCCAAATTCCTATTCCTTTCCGTCGTCGGAAGTCTAATGTATGCAGGTGTGCACTCACGCTGATATTGCCACGCTGTGGTGTTGTCCATAGATTTCTCGAAATCTGGGAAACGAGCATTGGGAAAGCTGTGACAATGGATACTCAGTATCTTAGAGAACAGCTCCGATGAATATCTTGTGTTTTGGACATCCAAATCCAATCTTGAAAGGCCTATACAGATTCTGATATTGCAGGTGCCTTGATAAACATAAAAATCCCTACTGGTATTTGTTTACTTTTTCAGGGGGAGCTATATCATGGCAGTCAAAGTTTGCAGAAGTGTGTTTTGCACTATCTACAACTGAAGCTGAGTATATTGCGACTACTGAAGCCGCAAGAGATGATATGGCTAAAGCGTTTCTTCAAGGCGTTGGTTTGAATCAGATGGAGTAATTGTCCTATGTGATCAGTCAGAGTGCAATAGATTGGGAGCAATAACTCCATGTACCATGCAAGAAAAAAACAACTTGCCGTCAGATATTTGGTTCTGTGACGAAAGTGGAGAATAGATCTTCACTCAAAAAGATTCACACAAGTTGAAAATCATGCAAGATTGCTACCAAGATTATTACCAAAAGACATTTAGAGTTATGCAAATAACTTGTGGTAAATGAGCTCTCCCTAAAGAGTGAAGATCTTCTCCAGTTAAATGAGAACTGGAGGGGGGGATTGTTTGATCCATCCCTTGTTTTAGTCAACTTTAGCTCTTCATTGGTACAAGCATTGTTAAAAAGCGATAGTTAAATTGGAGTTGAAAAGAAAGATTTGGTAGTTGGCAACTTGTAGATTTCTCACCCTTTTTGATTTTTCTATGTTTCATAATGTCATTATGCATAGGTATGGTTTTATCCTTCTATACTAGAGCATTCTTGCTCATTTGTAGACACACCAAGTTAAGAGAAAACCATTTTGAGAGCAAAGTGAGGTATTCCCTAGACTATACAAGAAATAGTCTGGAAGAAAATAGAGGTTGTGAGCGTATTTAGTAAGACGGAACCAAAGAGTGTTGTTCCTTTGAGTGTGGTAGTACGTCACTTTGAGGTATTGTATTCGGCCTACACATTGAATTCCTTACTAATAGTACTTCATTGCTCCTCTTAAGTCCGTGTTTTTTTTTTTTCCTTACTCAGAGGGTTTACATTCACGTAACATTCTTGGTGTCGTTATTTTTCGCCTAAGGTGGAAACACGTATGGTCGGCCTTTCCTAGGGGGATTGCTAGAGGGAAGTCTGGGGGCGGGGGGACCCTTTTATTTCCATACTTGAAACCATATATACTTTATGTTTCTTGTCCGCGGTTTCCCAACATTGCCTTATTTGCAAGTATTTGTCATAAGTTTTTTGGGTATCCATTTTTGTATTGACAGAAAAAACCTATTAATGAACCAGGGCCCATTAAACAGAATTTTATCTCGACTTGATTTGGATCCCAATTTGACTATGTAGTAATGATAACCCAGATCTATTAGAGGGAACTGCTCCTCTAGATTCCACAGAGTTTGTAATTTGGCTTTTAGATATTGATGTATTATTCCCCCCCCCCCCAAAAGTTTGATAATAATAGAGAATTCCCATGGTGCATACATGCGCAGTTTGTCTTCTTCAGAGAGCGTAATTATAATATTCTCTCCCTCCATTCGATTTGTACAAACCAAATCAAAGCCAACACATATAGGCATGCTTTCTAACGCAAATAGGTTGAAATAAACTAAACACATAAATCCTCCATCCTTTAGACGATTCCCCCAAATATTTTCATATATGGAGAGTTAAAGTTATACAAATATTACAAATTGAATAAAATGAAATAGGCAAAACACGAATTCTCAATCATATATTTATGTAAAAGAGAACCCTAGGGCCGCCTATGTGGCGCTGCCACAAGCTAGAATTTCCTTTTAAATTTATTTATTTTCAAAACTAGCATTCTCATTTCATGGGAAGTTGTCACTTTCATTGAGAGTTATGACTTCTATCAAAAGTTGCAACTTTCATAAAGAGTTGCGACTTTCATAAAACATATTGGTGACCATTTCTAACGAAAGTTTTGTGACCTTTCCGAAGGGTGTAACTTATGAATGGTTGTGCCCTTCCAAAGGGTTTGTAACTTTTCCAATTAGTAGTTGTGATTTTCAGATAAGGCACAATCAATATTTGTTCACATATCTTTTGTTTATCCTCTCGATAGGGGGACTATTCATCTATTAAAACAACAAAATTCTAAATTCTTCTTTCTGCACAAATAATATTATTTTTTTTATACGAATCACCTTGCTGAATATCATCGTTCTAATCCTTAGTGGGTAGAGTCTATTCCTTTAAACGCTCGATCTAGAGGGATATTTTCTTACGGTGACATGTGCACTGAAATGACTGAGTTTTTCCTTCTGTTCTTTCTACCTGACCTGTTTTGTTTTATACTTTGTATTGTTTTGTTTCTATGCAATTTATTGTTTATAAGTATTTGTAATACCAATTAATTAACACAATAATTTGAGTATCACACATGTTTTTCTACGAAATTTTAGTTCAAATGAACTTCCTCATCCGTGGTATGTTTGATTTATAAAAAACAATCCAAATAAATATAGTTTATGTCACTTTTTCCCAACCAATAATATATAATAAGTTGAATTGTTGTCCTATATGGTACAGTCTTCCTCTAATTTTTCATTTTGATAATTGATTATGATACATTTAAATGAGGAACTTTAAAATAATATATGTAAAGAAAACAGTATGACTGAACTTTCTACACGTTAGAATTAGAATATTTGTTCACTTTTTTAAAGTCTTTTAAAATTTATTTATTCCTCCACCAATGATTATTTATTTACTAGAAAATTTAATATCTTTGTTGATGTATTTTGATTCCCCAGAATATAATATACCACTTCTTGAAGCAAAAGAAAATAAATTTAAAAATTCAATTTAAGATTGAATCGCTTGAGTGAGCAATGTAAACGATGTTTATGTTATCATTTTTGTTTACATTGTTAATGTTTGTTACTTCGTATTGTATGTAAGAGAATATAATGTTTTAGTTTTAGTAAGTGATATATTTTAAGCATTATTTTATAGATTATGTGATATTAAATTTCCGCGCGAGGTGCGGGCTATTTTACTAGTTGAATACAGAAAACAAAATCTAATACCAAATGGAATCCCTCCCTAGGTGACTTCTTCATACTTCCGGACTTTAAAATTTAGATCCTGCTAAAGCAAAAGAAAATAACCAAATACATATGAAAGCACACATGCATAGGAAAATATTATTCACACATACATGCATACCCACAATGAATCAAACAAACTACAGTAAATAATATCACATAAAAGAGAGGGGTGAAGCAAACTGACTAGGAGGCTTCCCTTTCTATTTATTTATATGCACTAAAGTATGTAAGTTTATGCTATACACCAAATAACACTAAATCAAAACAAAGCCACTTAATAAAAAATCTAACCGAATAAGAAGATAAATTATCAACAAAGAAGACAACTTGATTCCACTATTCGACCAGAACACAGCTAAACCAAGTGGAGAAGCACCTCTTAGAAAGTTCATCGGAAAATTGTTTATATTTTAAGTAGAGAGTATTTTTTGTTCGAAGTATTAAAGTGTGAGTGTCCCAGTAATGAAACGGAGCCTCTTCTTGTATAATGAATGGGAGGGAACAAATAAGGAAAAATAATAAGATAAAATAAATTAAGAATCAGTTTTCTTATTCGGTAGGAGAACCGAATCGGTCAACATTCTTTACCAAATAAAACAATACCAAACTAATCCACTAATTAAGGTGAAGAGATACAAGTACTAAAATGTAAACGAGCAAGGACATGTTAATTGAATGAAAGCAATAGTTGTGCACCAATTAAATATTTATATGTTCATAGATTACCATAAGTAAATACGGATCTGTATAAAACAATAAATTACAGCAATCTATCAATACTATAAAATTAGCATGAAGAACTTTATAAGGAAAGAAATACTGCATTTATTTATTAATTTGAGGATTTACCATGGGCAAAAGATGTCATCAACCAATTAAATTAAATTAAGCATAAGCAAAAATAAATAATCATAATCTTGGACAAATTAAACAATCAATTTTCTCAAAATTGAGAAAACTCGATGGCGTTAGAAAGATAATTCAAAGAACTTTCCCATGGTATCTTGTAGCCCAGCTAAATCCTCATTTCTAGGAATTATAGTCATTTTAAGTTGACCCAAAACCTCATAATTAGCTTAACTTTATCGAACTTCCCAAATTTGATTATTTCCAAAAATGACTTCTTTCTAATTCTAGTTCTTTCAATTAGCGAGGTGTTACAATATCTCCACCTTGGGAACATTCGTCTTCAAATGAGATTACTCTTAGTAGGCTAAGGTGTAACATCTAACATCTAGCTCAAACACCCAACAAGCAAAAAGTGAATACAACATGCTAACTTAAAATAAATGCCAAGAGGATTGGTACCTTAATTTGGAACTTCTCCGGATTCGAAGAGATGTGGGTATCTCTTCTTCATATCCTCCTCAGCTTCCCAAGTAACTTCCTCAACAAACTGATTTCTCCACAAAACTTTGACTGATGTTACATCTTTCATTCTCAACATGCGAACTTGGTAATCTAGAATCTGAATAGGAACCTCCTCATAAGATAAGCTATCCTTGATACCAATATCTTCAGTAAGTATGATAAGTGAAGGATCACCCATGCAATTTTTCATCCTGGAGATTTTGAATACCGGATGAAACACTACTAATATTGTGGTAGCTCCAAATCATAAGCCACATTACCGATCCTCTTGGAAATTCTGTTAGGAACAATATATCGGGGACTAAGTTTCCCCTTCTTACAAAATTTCATAATACCTTTTCTAGGTGAAATTTTCAAAAAGACCCAAGCATCTACTTCAAACTCTAAATATCTTCTCCTAACATTTGTATAAGATTTCTAACGACTCCGGGCTGTTTTCAACTCTCTTGAATAAGCTTTACCTTTTCCATAGCTTGATGCACTAAGTATGGTCCTATTAACCTAACTTCACCAACCTCGAACCATCCAATAGGAGATCTACATCCTTTCCCATAAAAAGCCTCATACGGAGCCATTTGGATGCTACAATGGTAACTATTGCTTTAAGAAAACTCTTTGAGAGGTAGGTAATCATCCTAATTACCCTTAAAATAAATCACACATTCCCTCAACATATCTTCTAAAGTCTAAATAGTGCACTCTACTTGACCATCTGTTTGAGGATGAAAAGCAGTACTCGAGTTCACCTTTGAACCAAACCTTTGTGGAATGACTTCCAAAATTGTGCAATAAATTGTTTATCTTCATATGAAATAGTGGATTGATTTTGTCATTCGATCCAGAATCACCTAAAATGAATCATGTTGCCTGCGAAACCGTGGCAAACTAGTAACGAAATCCATAGTGATCATATCCACTTCCATCCTGCAAGTTCTATATTCTGAGTCATACCAACGGGCCTCTGGCGCTCTACTTTAACTTGTTGTCAATTCAGAAACTTAGCAACCAACTCTACAATGCTCTTCTTCATACTACTCCACCAATAGACTTCTCTCAAATCACGATACATCTTTATGGAACCTGAATGGATAGAATATCTAGAGCTATGAGCTTCCTTAATAATTTTTTCTGGAAGTTCATCCAGCCATGGTACACATAATCTACCTTGGTACCTCAATACACCATCTCACCCCTCGTTCAAAAGCCATTACTTTTCACTTATGAACATTTGCCTTTTGATTCAAGCAAAATAGGATCTTGGTCTTGTTTCACTTCAACTTCAGACACTAATGATAATTCAACCCTATTCATTACCACTCTTTCTCCTTTGCAGGGACCCATTAAAGGAACTCATAATCACACAAATATATGCATATCTTTAGCTATCTCTTTCTTGTCCTCCTCATAATGAGCAGTACTAATCTACTCAATCCGTCAATAACGAAATTAGCTTTACCTGGGTGATAGAAAATATCCATTTCGTAATCCTTGAGTAAATGTAACCACTTTTTCTGTCTGAGATTAAGATCTTTCTAACTAAAACATACTTCACATGAACACTACAAAGATAATTGTGCCAAATTTTCAAAGCAAATACTATGGCAGCCAAGTCTAGATCATGGATTGGGTAATTTCTCTCATGAATCTAAAGCTATCTGAAGGCATAAGCTATAAATTTTCCATTCTGCATTAACACACAACCCGTACCAACTCTCTATGCATCACAACAAACCACAAATCCTTGAGTACCCTCTGGTAAGGTCAAAATTATGGCAGTAGTCAAACTCTTTTTCAATTGATGAAAACTTTTCTCACACGCTTTAGACTATTGAAACTTTACTATTGTCTGAGTTAACTTAGTCAAAATAGACAAAACAGATGAAAACCCTTAGACAAATCTTCTATAATAGCCATCTAATCCAATAATTTTCTGAATTCATTTGAGAACGATGTCTAGTCCATTCTGTACTGCGCCTCGCTTGCTATGGTATCACTCTAATTCTTCCCAGAAATTGTTGCCTAAGAATGACACAGACTCAAGATAGTATGTCACAAGGGGGTAATAAGACTCCTACATGTGTTAGGTGTGGTAAGAGCCACTCAGTGGTGTGTTGTGATGGATCCACTGGTTGCTTCAAGTGTTGTCAGAACAATCATTTTATGAGAGAGTGTCCTGAGAATAGGAAGGGCAATGGTAATGGGGCAATAGAGCTCCGTATTCCTGATACTCATTCTATATCTATTCCACCATAAAGAATGGCATTAGCAGAGCCGAAAGAGCTAGAAGAGCAGTTGAAAGATCTCTTTGATAAAGGTTTTATTCGACCAAGTATCTCACCTTTGGATGCCCCGATCTTATTTGTGAGAAAGAAATATGGTTCTCTTATAATGTGTATAGATTATCATTAGCTAAACGAGGTTACTATCAAAAATAAGTATCATCTTCCGAGAATTGATGATCTTTTCGATCAACTTCAGGGTTCCACTTGTTTTTCTAAAATAGACCTCAAATTTGGTTATCATCAGTTGAGAGTAAGTGAAAAGGATATATATCCCTAAGAGAACATTTAAGACCGGTTATAGTCATTATGAGTTCTTAGTTATGTCCTTTGGTTTGACCAATGCTCCTACAACATTCATGGACCTTATGAATAGAGTATTCAAGCCTCATTTAGATATGTTTGTTATCGTATTCATTTATGACATCATAATCTATTTAAGGAGTGAAAAAGATCATAGTAGTCATCTCAAAATAGTTCTCTAAAGGATAAGGAGTTGTATGATAATTTCTCTAAGTGTGAATTTTGTCTTGAGTCTGAAAAAGACGGGGCTCTATTGCCCCATTACCATTGCCCTTCTGTTTCTGCAGGCCCCCTCGCATAAAATGATTGTTCTGCACCTTGAAGAACCAGTGATCCTCACGGCACTAATTACTCACCACTGAGTGGCTCTTACCACACTTAACATATGCATGAGTCTTAGTACCCCCTTGTGCCATACTATCTTGAGTCTGTGTGGATCTAGGTCTGAAATTCTGGGAATTCTGACTATTGTACTCACCTTTGTTCCTTGGTGCAAGTACACAGATGATGGAGTAGGTCTCTTATGCTTATGTTGGAAAGAAGACCGATTCACACTACTCTTTTGCTGCCCGGACTCATTCCCTATATCCTTAACCTTCTTATTCTTAAACTCTTCCCTATCCCTCAGCTTGTCATCCTCAACCTGTTGCACATGAATCATCATCCTTCCTATGTACATATCCCCTGTCAACATAGGTGCCTTACCTTTCTTGTTTGGAAAACGAGACAACCTAGCAACAAATAAACTCATTCTTCTTCTCATGTCAGCAACCATCTTTGGATCATAGTGGTAAAGTTGTGTGAACTTTAGACTATACTCATGAACACTCATACATTCATGCTTAATGGTGAGGAACTCTCGTACCTTTGCTTCTCTCAGATCACGAGTAAAGAAATACCCAATGAAGGAACACTAAAAAATAACCCAACTCACAATTGGTGCGTCCTCAACCCTATTCTTTTTCCATTGGTCAAATCAGTTCCTAGCAGCACTCTTCAGTTGAGATTCAACTAGTTTTACTCTTCAGCATCGACATGAATAATCTCAAAAACTTAAGAAGCTCTTCAACAAAGTTCTTCGGGTTCTGAAGGATGCTACAACCTGTAAAGCTTTGATGATTCATCCTTAGGAACTCACGAACCCTAGAAGTACATACCTTTAAAAGATACAATTAAATAGTGATGGGGGTAAAAGGTCCTGCCTATAATTTTGGATTGTTAGAACAATTTCGATCAAAGTTCGGATATATTTCAGATTTTTTTGTAAGAACTATGCAAATGAAAGAAGTTGTTTTGGGGATACATCATTGGAGGGACAATATTTGAATTTGACTTATTTATCTTCTTTAAACTAAATGAATATTTAAATCAATTAGCTTTTAGTTGGACTTTGTTACACATGTATTACTAATAAAATATATTCTGTAAAATCATATATTATTTGACATGACATACACGTGCAACACACATACCGAGAAACAATCTGTTCTAAAACTACATACAACAAATGATTTTTTTAAAAAGGACATCTTCTAATAGTAAATAGGCATTAATGTCGAGAGATGATATCCATTAATTTGATAAATTATTTTACCATTTTTTATTTCATTATTTGAGATTTTAAAACTCTCAACCAATTCTTTGACCATTTTTTCACTCATTTCATTCTTATGTTCTTCAGCAAGTAAGATTTTAAATGGCAAGAATGTATGTCAAACTTCCCAAACTCATTACGGAGGTCCTCATACAATTTTTGTAAAAAAACTTTTTGGGGTTCTTGATGTACCGTGAGTTCAAGGTATTTCTAATGAATTTCACAAAGGGTATTGTGTGTCCAAAGAGTTTTTGTATTGGTTTTATCAAGTTTTATGTATTGATTTGCAGGAAAGATGTTCCGGCATAAAACAAAGAAGACAATTAAGAAAGTGCTGAAAAGGACCTGCGGAGGGAATCAGCGGACCGTCGATCCATTGACGCCCCCGTAGATGATGATTGTAGATGAGTAACCTAGGCATTGGAGGAAAATCAGGGAATACTGACCAAGTTTGGAACCACAATCATTGATGGTCCGTCGATCAATCAACGGACCGTACTGGTGAACTAGGGCTTGTATCGGCCAATTTGGTTCGGTTTTGAAGTTTATCGGGTAGGCTTATTAGTTATCGGTTTGTAGATATGATAAACCGTTATAGAACCATTAAGATATTGACTTATCGGTTAATGGTTTTATCGGTTTTTGACCGTTATCGGTTCGATTATCGGTTTAACCGTTAAGATTTTGAACCACCAAAAAAACATTGAATCACGTAGAACAAGTGACACTCAATAAACCATGCACTTGAGTTCCAAGTTACATCTTGATCAAAACCAAAAACTTTTACATTGTAGAATATCAATGTTTGAGACACACCAAAATAAAATAGGAACAAAATCCAAGTCGATGACTTTATATACAAAAAATGGTGTAAATATTATTATTTACTTTACTATGGTTCCTCAGTTAAACCATATAAGAAAATCTTTAACCGTTAAAGAACTCACGAACCCGATAACAAAATAAATCAAAACCGTTATCAAACCACTAAATCAATAACCCAATACCATAAACCAATAAATTTTTTATCGATCCGGCTTATCGGTTTCAGTTCGATTTTGAACATCCCTATGGTGAACAGTAATATGTGACTGCGAGGGTTCCAATACCTAATACTTGAAGATTCTAAGTGTGGAGTCACGGAGGAGCAACGATGGACCATAGATTGGTCTACAGTCCGTGCTGTTGGACCTTCGTTTGATTCAGAGAAGATGCAATCCGCAGGCTAAAATATTTTTCTAAGTCCTGGTTGACAGAAGCAAAGCACAGACCGTCGATCAATCGAAGGTCCGTCAGTGGACCTTAGTATGTGATTGCATGGGTTCCCATACCTGATACTTGAAAATTCTAAGTGTGGAGTCACGGAGGAGCATCGATTAACCGTAGATTTTTTGATGGACCGTGATGTTGTTCCATCTTTTGATTAAGATAGATGCAAATCCGGAATGCTAAAATCTATTTTCTAAGTCCTGGCTGATGAAAACAAAGCATAAACCGTCGATCGATCGACAGTCCATCAGTTGGTCTCGTAGATTTAAGTCATTTGCTTGAACAAACTTTTTTTTAAATTCCTTTATTATTAGGATGTTATTTTTAATAAATAGGGCATCAAATCCCATTTTTAGGGTTAGCTACGATTTCTATTGTTCTAGTTTATGTTTTGGAGATTATTTTTTGCAATTTTGGCAAATAATTGATTTTTCAATTTGGTTTTAAAGATTTTGGTTTGCAATTCAAGTGAACTATCTAGGTTTACTATTCTTATTAGGTAAGTTCATGATTTTTTCATCTATCAACATGGATTGTGTTCTTGCTAATATTAAACTAAATTCAAAAAAAAAAAACCAGACTAGGATGCCATGAGTGATAACACAATATCTATAATAAGCATTTCTTGAATAGTGTTTATTGCATGCATTTTATAATTGTTTCGTTTAGAAGGCTTTGTAATAGTGCACAACGCGTTAGACGTCGCCGTTGTTGCTACTTGCCGTACCAGGAGGTAGTAATAAGAAAAGAATGATCACATAGATTTAGTGGTGATTAATTATAGCTAATGTCGATTGTGTGAGGGTGAAAAACTAAGCCATACATGTGATGTGATTGCTAATAGTGGTCATGGTCAGTTAGTAAATTATACACTTGAGACGGGCCAGGTGCGGGGTAACATTCTCTAATGCCGGACCAACGATTAGAGATACATACTTACTTATCCTTTGCATTAATTAATACTAAGAAAGGATTGTTTCTTTCCGGAATATGCCGCGTTATAACTTGTGGAGAACCACACCAACCCCCCTAGTTTAATATATAATCTTGATAAAACCCAAGTATACTCCTGTTCCTTGCCTATCATAATTTTGCAATCTGTTTCAACAAATACCCCTTTTACTTCATTATTTCAGAAATACCTTGACAAAAAAGATATAATTGTGGGTTAAAGTTAAGACTAAACCATATTCCTCGTGGTGTCAACCCCAACCTACTAGTTGGTTCTTTGCTTGATGATGATCGCTTATGCTTTTTTAGGGAGGTGTAATTTGAGAGTATCCAATTTTGGCTCCGAGCCGGGGAATTTGGCTTTTAGATTAATTTTAACTACATTATTGAACTTTAGTCAAGTGTTTGCTAATTTTAATTTTGTTTTTTTTTGTATCTATCAAGGTCTAGATCTAGTGTATGCCAATACACGGAGCCGAGGGGAACCACTCACTCTTTACAATCCTGAACTGAATAGAACTTTGCAAAGGATGGAAATCAAGGGGTCCCTGGTAACCCAAACAGCGGGAATGTAGGTGATGGAGTAGACCTGCAACCTCCAATACTAGTCGGTGCAAACAACCAGGATCCCGTTGAAAATAAGTGAGGAGACACATTGTGAGTGCTACCTCCAACAACCCTACGACTTCAGGATCATCATAGGGGCAACATAAACATTGCAGACTCTGATGCACCTCTTTTCCTATCCCTTGCCCCCAGGCCACACATTTGTATTGACGAGTAGCTTGATGCAGATGCTCACCGCGAGGGGCATTTTTTTGAGACTGGAATTGGAAAACCCACATGCTCATATAGCCAAGCTGAGGATGGTTTGCAAAATCTACGTAGGTAGACCAAATTTTGACATGAATGTCATCGGGTTGGGAGTGTTCCCTCTATCATTGACAGGAGATGCTGTTTTATGATTCACTGAGCTGCCCTACAACTCAATATATAATTGGGACGAATTGAAAGATGTGTTCTTAGAAAGGTACTACCAGTGTCCAAGAAGCTCAACACAAGGATAAGGTGAAATACTTTGTGGAATTAACTTGAGAGTTGGTGTGTAGCTCTTGGTATAGATTCACTGCATTCATAAGGGGTGTCCTAAATCATCGGACTAATGATGAGTCACTGAACAAGTGTTTATATAGAGGTCAAGATGACAGCAATAAAGTAGTACTCAATATGATTGCTGGTGGCTCATATGGAGAATTCACTTATGCTGAGATTGCGGAGAAGTTGGAAAAGATCTGTCTGAACAATAAATCGTGGAGCACTAGAAGGTTAGAGACTGGGAGAAACACGCTTGCCGTTCACGGTACAAATAACCAACCTATCGATGAGATACGGGAGGAGACGAATCAGATGAGGACCGGGTTGGGGTTAGTATTGAAGCATCTGAGCGGTAGATCCGAAAAGGTAAATGCAGTGAATTACTTAACAAGATTCCTACCACCATTAGAATAATGCTACTATGAGGAGGGAACTTATGTTGTGAATAATTATACAAGGGGTTTTCAACCAAATGCCCAAGGGCCCAACATGAGTAATTGGCGCCAAGGTCGAAACTATGACAACTACAACCGAGAAGGTCAATATGTCCGAGATGGGAACTACTATTGAAACAACAACTTCAATCAGAACAACTATGAAAGCAGGAACGATCGGGCTGGGCCATATGTCCCTCCTCAAAATTGAGAATCTACTCCTAGGGAAGGTGGAGGTAGTATGACCCATATTGATGATATGATGCATAAAAATATTGAGGAGATTTGACGCATTGAGATAATATGAGGAGATGCAAAAATGACTTGGTCTATTACTGTGTAAAGTTTGTGCCAATGCAGTCTCAAAAAGCATCTTGTAGCTCCAAAGGACTCCGAATTTTCCACTTGCACAACCCGCCACCAACTTGGACTCTTGCGAAGTAGCACGATCGAACCCCTAAAGAATGATAGGCCCTTGGCATGGCAGTCACTACTAGAGGGATACTGATAGTGAAAAAGATGTTTAGGTGACACGGGTCAGTGGAGAGTTTCGCGATTTGTGGAAAGGATGAAGTTTACTCAAAAAGTTTCCCTTTAACTTCCTCTCCATTTTCCCACAAATGCCTAGTGCGAAGACGAAGAATTAAAAATCCGCATGTTTTCAGTTTCGAAATAGCTCTCTACTCTATCAACATTCCGTTGATAGAAGCCTTAGAGAAAATGTCTGGGTATGAGAAGTTAATGAAGGACATTGTGATAAAAAAAAGGGCAATGACATTTGAAGATGATGATAGATTGCAGCACTATAGTGCTATTGCGACAAGGTCCTTAGTGGAAAAGAAAGACGATCCTGGTGCCTTCACGATTCCATGTCTTATTGAGTTGTTACACTTTGCTAAGGTATTATGGGATCTTAGTGCAAATATAAATATCATGCCTTTGTCCATCTATAAGAATCTAGGGTTGGGGCATCCAATACCCACTACGATACAATTACTGATGGCTGATCGGACTATAAAGAGACCAATCGGTGTACTCCACTATGTTTTAGTGAAAGTCGAGTCATTTATCTTTCCAGTGAATTTTGTGATCCTTGATTGTGAGGTTGATTTTAAGGTTCCCATCATCCTTGGGAGACTATTCCTTGCTAGTGGGCATGTACTAGTTGATATGGAGAATGGGAATATGAAGTTTAGGCTAAATAATAAAGAGGCGACACTTGATATTTGTAGTTCCAAGAAGAAAAGTAGTGAAGTGTAATCAGTGTCCGCAATAACTTACAGATTCGACAGTGTGTGTGAGGTGCGAAATGAAGAAAGGTTGGGTGTTGAGTTTCTCACAGCAGTTATGATGAACTTGGAGAGTGATTGCATAGAGGATTTTTATGAGTGGGTGGCTATATTGGATATATTTGAGTACCGGTCAAAGCCAAAGCGGTTAAAGCTAGACATAAAGAATTGTAAATCTCCACCTGCAAAGCCATCTATTGAGGAAGCACCAAAATTATAGCTCAAGGCTCTACCAACGCTTTTGAGGTATGTATTCTTGGGCAAGAATGAGACATTCCGAGTTATTATTGCGGCAGACTTGAATGGGAGTGTTTGGTGGCCTTGCTAAAGAGGTTTAAGAGACCCATTGGTTGGACCATTATAGACATTATCGGAATTCCTCTGGGTATTTCTCTTGCATGATCCAACTCATGAAAGATCACAAACCTATCATTGAGCAATAGAGAAGATTAAATCCGCTGATGCAAGAGGTAGTGAAGAAAGAGATTATTAAATGGTTGGATGCTGGAGTCATTTATCCCATCACAGATAGTAGTTGGGTATGCCCTATTCACTGTGTACCTAAAAAGGCTGGTATCACTGTGGTCTCGAATGAAAGAAACGAGCTTGTTCTGATGCGACCGGTGATCGGATGGAGAGTTTTCATGGATTAACAAAAGTTGAATTCTTGGACGGAGAAAGACCATTTCCCTATGCCGTTTATGGACCAGATGTTCAACGGACTTGAAGGTAAGGGATGGTATTTCTTCCTTGATGGGTATTAAGTCTACAATCAGATTTCCATTATCCCAGAAGATCAATAAACGACCACGTTCACATGTCCTTATGGGACTTTTGCATTCAAATAGATGCCTTTTGGGTTATGCAATGCACCTGCCACTTTTCAACTTGTATGATGTCGATCTTCTCCGACATGGTGAAGGACACTATTGAGGTGTTCATGGATGATTTTTCTGTCATGGACAACTCCATTGATCATTGTTTAGACCATTTAGCCAAAGTACTTAAAAGACGTGAAGACTACAATTTGGTACTAAATTAGGAGAAGTGTCATTACATGGTCAAAAAAGGTATTGTGTTGGGTCATCGGATCTTGAGCAAGGGTATTGAGGTCGATAGGGCCAAAGTAGAGGTGATCGAAAGGCTTCCACCACCCATCTCCATAAAGGGTGTTAGAAGTTTTCTTAGGCACGTTGTATTTGCTTGGGACAGAGGTGAACAAACCATTTAACGTTAAGATATTTGAAGGACAAGAAGGATGTAAAACATCGATTTATTAGATGGGTGTTGCAGTTGCAAGAATTTGATTTTGCGGTGAATGACCAAAAAGGGATGGAGAACCAAGTTGCCGATCACATGTCGAGATCAGAAGATTAATCTTTACTCTAGATTGGGGAAAAGGGTAAATTGAATGATATGTTCCCAGATGAGACGGTGTTGGCCGCCTCACATGACCTTATTCCTTGTAATCAACTTTGTCTCCTTACTTTGGCAAGCGAATGTATTCCGCAGATTTGTCGTCTCATCAAGAAAAAGGGTTCATGCATGAGGTGACAAACGTATCTCTTGGATGAGCCATACTGTATTAAGTTGGCCGATGTATATTTGTCCGCAGTGTGCTGAGAGAGATGTCTGAGTTCCGCGGACCTTTCCTTTCATCACCTGTCGGAGGGCATCATGGGTGTGCACAACACACACAGACGTTTGCAGTGCCCGATATATTGGCCAGTCTTCATCAAGACTCTATGATTTGCCAGTCTTGTGAATCAGTGCCATGGAGAGGTAGATTCAAGGAGGCAATAAGCTTCCTCTGAATCCCATCTGGAATCGAGTATTTATGTAGGGCATCGAATTATGGGCACATTGCTCTCATATGGATTAATATTTCTAGTTTCGATTGACTATGTATGGAAGTGGGTAGAAGCAATTGCACTCCCCAACAATGAAGGTAAGAGTGTCACTACATTCTTGAAAAAGACTATCTTTTCCAGATTTGTCATCACATGGGTAATAATCAGTGATGGAGGTTCCCATTTTTGCAATAAGTTGTTCAAATCATTGCTTGAAAAATATGGAATCTTTCACAAAGTAGAGACTCCTTAAAATCCACAAACTAGTGGGCAAGTGGAAGTGTCCAATAAATAAATAAAGTAAATCTTGGCGAAGACTGTGAATGCCAATAAAATGAATTGGTCAAGGAAGGTTGATGATTCACTATGGTTCCTACCACATTGCATATAATACTCCCATAGGTATGTCTCCACACCAACTGGTATATAGAAAGTCTTTTCATTTGCCGATATAGTTAAAGTACAAGGCCATGTGGGCAATGAAAAAGCTTAACTTGGATTGGGGCGCCACTTCAACTAAAAGGGTACAAGACTTGAACCTACTCGATGAGTTTTGCCTAAAAGCTTACGAAAGAGCTGCCCTCTATAAAGAAATGATGAAGAAATACCATGATTAACAGATTGAAAAGCGTGAGTTTGTAGTCAAAGATATTGTACTTTTTTTCAATTCAAGGTTGCACTTATTACCAGGGAAGCTCAAAAGTCAAGTGTCCGAACCTTTTCTACTGAAGTAAATGTTCCCGCATGGAGCGGTGGAGCTGGAGAATAATGATGGAGCAAGGTTCAAGGTGAATGGACACAGGATCAAGCTATATCTCTGAAAAGCGGAAAATGTGCAACAAGTGATCAAGGCCTATTATCTTGATGAAGTATGAGTAATTAAGAGACCGTTGTCGTGTCGCGACGTTAAATCAAGCGCTACTTGGAAGCAACTCAAGGTGTAAAGTTTGGACAACCATAGGTTTAAAAGTCCGGTCAAGTAGTTTTTTTGTGTCAAGTTGATTTTCTGCTACAAGAGTAGTCAGTGTTTACTTAGTTTTTAGGGTCTGTGTCTAAAAAGTGTCAAAAAAATACAAAAAGAATGGTGTAATTATTGTTACATGTGCAGCAGGCTAAATCAGAATTTGTAGAAATGGTCTGGTGCAGAGGTCTACGGACCCCATTAATGGTCCATTGATTAATCGACGCACTATGAATAGTGTCCGTAGATCCAAGTGAACCTTGTCTAAGTATAAGAAAGATCGACGGTTCTCCTCAACGGAACATCGATCATGCACAAACTATCCATGGGGTGTTATGTATATAGTCTACCTATGAACTGATCCAACCCGACCTCTATTATTTAAAACACCACCATTCAATTACTTACCCCCTTTCCAATTTCTTTCCATAACCATATCCCCTACTTAACTTCCTCCCTAAATCACTCCCCAAATCCTTAAGCACATAGCTAATGAGCCCCGGCCTGAGCCACTTTCCCAAATATCTCCAAAATTTCTTATCTTTTTTCATTCCCCACCTTTCGGTGTGTCGGGGTTCGGCGAGCATCGACGTCTTCTTTGGGTCGCTCATCATAGTAGGCACACAATCACACCGCTCTTTATCGCCGTAAAGGTAATTCGACTTCCCCTCGATCTGATTTTGCATTGACAATTGAATTTAGGAAGTCGGGAGTTTGATATTGACCTTGGGACTGAATCAACTAACAATGCATGCTAATAGTAAAGTAGTGATCACCCTTGGTATGAGGGATAGTGATTGTGTAGCATTTTAATTACCCATAATATGTGTGTCTAAGTCTTCCTATCAATTTTGACCTAGGATTCCATACTTTATAGAAATCAGGGTTAGAAAATTATACGAAAATAGAACCCTAAGAACGACGGACTAGCATATTTTAAGTTGAAATGCATGAATTAACTAGGCTATTATTGAAATTGGTAACAAAAAAAATTGGAACTTAAACTGAAGGAGGCTTGCAATCTGCCACATACCAGTCACGAGACCTCGTCTATGGACTTTCATTCAATTGACGGACCGTTGATTGTGTGTGGTTTTCCACGCACATAAAAAGTCACAAGTGTCAAACGACTGATGTGGATATGGTCCGTCAATTGATCGACGGGCTGTTCTATACACCTGCCATTTTTATTAGAGAGTATATTTTGACCCATCAAATATATCGAAGGGTTTAATGGACCATAGTTCACTATAAGAACCGTCGATGGTGCCCGTCAACCTGAAACTACAGCCATTGAAACTTTTTATTTTTTATTTTTTTGCCATTGTGTGCTTATTGTCCTAAAATTATTTGAAATGTGTCATTAAGCTATTTTGGTACTAACAATTGTCCACATGTACGATGGCTCCCAAGTGGAAAGTGGTTTACTCGAAAAGGGGAAAATCTAAGTCAATCTCCAAGTGGAGAGGAACCAAGCCTACATTTCTCCGAGCACAAGAAAACCAACGACAGAATCCCTGAAAACTAGGGGCACCCCCGTAAGGTGAACCCTGACGTAGTCACTGCCTCCCAGTCTGATGAAGAGCGAACACTGATCTGCTCACCAACTAGGGTTGCCTCAAGTCAAAAGGGGGCTTACTGTCCGGCTTCAAGTCCACCCTATTTAAAGCTCGGGGTCTGCCTAGTACTCAAGGTCCAAACCGACCAACGCATCCAGTTCCAACTCTCAGGGGTCACTAAATTGGAGGATAATGAAAAAAAAACCTCGTCTGATGAGGCCACTAGCTTGGAAGCTGCACCCACACATCAAAAAGATGAACCCCTCTAATAGTTTATGAACCAAACAGGTGGTGTGTCGAAGGTCAATGAAAGTATATAGGAATGCCAAGATGATCAACGAAAATGGATGATGGCCCGATTGGTTACTAAGGAATGATGAGTTATCACTCGGAGCCTACATATTAGAGGCAGAGGTGCACCAACTATTCAACCTTCATAAGTGTGACTGGATTGAACAAGACATGGGCACATACATCATGAATATTGTGAGGGAGTTTTATCCTTTCTATGCTGCCACTCTAAGATGGTCAATCCACAAGCGGGCCAAACCTGTAAAATAGAACCCTCTCACTTACACAATGGTCCGAGGATGCCGGGTGAACATCTCACAAGCCACCATACACTATTTCCATATGCCCCAACCGCTGGTCTAGACTGGAGCATCAACACCACAGAGTTTCATTACAGGCGCGACATAGTCTTCAAATGTGATTTATAGAGAAGTGTCGAGAAACCGGAATCGGTGAAGATGTAGCTAGCCTAATACATTGCGTCAGATGGTGAGCGGGCTGACTAGGTCACAACACCCTGAGGAAGCATCAAGAAATCTACACTGAACTTTGTGGCCAAAATTTTTAGGTTGTTGGTCTGAAATAGAGTATCACCCACAAAGGCCGACAATGTACATTGTGGGATAGAGCAGTCATGGTGGTAGTACTAGTAGCTGGTTTGGAGATTGACTTTGCCTTGATTACATTGGCAAAGATACACGAGAGGGCGTTCAAGACCTGTATTACTTATCCCTTTTTGTATTTCATCTTTCAGATGTGCAAGGAGTTGGAGTTCCAATCTGGCACTGTGATAAACTCATTCAACCGACCAGGACGTTGGATATAGGTCTCATCAATGATGAGGCTAATGTGGTGGCACCCTGTAGAGGGCCCTGGGTTGAGGTTCCTCCATTGGATGAAAATCTTGCAGACACGGTGGAGCAAGAACAAGGCGCTGACCCTTCCATACCAGAGCATACTGACCCCACCCCATCCTCTTCTTTTCATGCGGCCAGCAGGGACCACAAATCTTCTAGGTACACAACACCCACAGTCACAGCGGTGATTCCCTTAGCTAGAGTCTAGAAACTAGAGGCTCAAATTGAAACCTTTCTCCATCATATATAGCCTTAGATGCACAAATCCATAGCATAGGCTGAGGAGCGCATAGAAAAAAGGGTGGCCAAGAAAATGGAGCAGCAGATTCAGGCAATTTACAAATGCTTAGACGCATTTGAGTTGCGAGTTCTGGCACAACCATCCCCCATCGAAGATCTCATTGCCATGCATTTTTATTTTTTTTTTCTTTCTTTTTTTTTTCTCTTTTTTTTTTTTTTTTTTTTCCTTTTTTTTTTGTTTTTTTTTTTTTTTTCTTTTTTTTTTTTTTTTTTTTTTTTTTTTTTTTTTTTTTTTTCTTTTTTTTTTAGAGTTTTGTTAGCCTACGAGCTGATGTAGATGCTATCTTTGAGATGCTGTAGACTGAGCCGGAGCATGTCCCCATAGAGCTGGCTGAAGATATTGTCCTTGAGGCCTTATTCAAGGTACCTGCTAAGATATAGCCCAACCACGTGCTCGTGGCAAAAGTAACAATTCTACTCGCACCACTAAGTCCAGTGATGAGGCTCATGCCAAAAAAAAGGGAGCAAATGCAGGTGGAACAGGCTAGGAGGGCCTCTATAGTGGATAAAGAGATGCCAGAGGAGGGTGCAAGAGTTAGCTGCTGGGGCATCTAGTTCTGGGCCCGTAAGTGGAGCAGTGAGCATTATTCATGGTGCTCATAAAGTGGTGGAAGGTGTCATCCCTAGATATATGGTCACTTCTTATGGTGGCCCAGTTGTTGACCTTATGGACTCCGGGAAACCGAACCCACTCGGTTGTTGATTGGTCTTTCACTTTATGCGCCATAGGTTTGCCCACTTACCAGTATGATTTTTATGATTTCTTGTGCATTGGGGACAATTGCACTCTTTTTTTTGGGGCTGGGCTAAATGGAATGTGATTGATAGGGTGAAGTCTGAGCCAACTCACGATCCTCTCTTGGGGTTTTCTTTCTTGTGTTCATTTTCCCTAAGAGACTGTTTAAATTTCTGTTGAACTGGCATGTATTTAGTTAGTGTTTGTGTAAAATCATGACAAGATTGAAGCATTATAGGTAATGAAAAAATGAGACACGTCAAATTAAAGTGCTTGCATGTATAGTCTTAGATAAATTGAATATGTTGACTCAAAACATGAAATGAAAATTCACCAACTTCATGACCTGTAACTAAAACTTGAACCGAGAATTCTGATAATCTGATAATGCAACGATGTGCCAATTGAGTGTGAGAAGATTTGATTGTTCAACCATTGGTGCCTAACTAGAACTTTCCTGGTTAGTCCTGCTAAGGGAATCTGCTCTAGAGCTAGGAAGTGGTCATAGGCCCTTCTTCGGAATAGCCTGAAGGAAGTGAATGTTCCCTTCGATCTAAATACTTTGAACCTTAAATCGACCAATTCTTTCTAACTCACTAACTCGCTTTCCCAAGATCTAATGTTTTGGCCCCAGTCCCTACTTGGACATGTGCACCTTGACTTAGGCCAAAAGCCTAAGTTGAGGGTGGCTAATGCAAAAGTAACCTCATCTTGGTCCTGACCCGACATCGATTATTATGCACTACGACCCATGGAAAATCAATGAGTTGAGGCCTGAGAGTGACTATTATGAGAGAAGACCCAAAAATGGGTGTGAAAAGAGTAGGATGTTGAAAAGAAAAGAATAAGTAAGGAGAAGGATGTGACTTGGCGAAAATGAATTTTTTTTGAAAGAAATGAGAAAAATAAAGAAAGAAAAAAGTAAAGAGAAAAGATTTTTTTAAGATAAAGTTTAACAAAAGTGAAGTACACTAAGGTGAATGAGGTCAAACGAAAAAGAAGAGAAAAGAAATAGTATAGCTATAATTTAAGGAGGTGGGTAGCGATAGTCACTAAATGTACAAAATGTTACCAAAACCTGACCCTGAGCATACATTACAGGCCAAGAAAGTGTTACCGTATCTAGAGTCTAGTTTGGTGACCTAAGCAGTGAAGGATTAAGGGCAAGCCTTATGACGTGGAAGCTCAACAGTATTGAGTTATTACCTGAGCCGTGCGGAGCGTTGAAATAGATCCCTGTACCCAAAATTCTTAATCATTGTGTGAAGATTGAGGTTTTTTTTTTGAAGTGAGGGCACTAGTTACATTATGAGACCATTGGTGCCTTGGTGAAAGGAAAAATAGTAGAGGTGTTTGTTGACTGGTAAAATCGTGTCATAATATGATTCAAATGAGTAAGCTTGTCCAAACTAAGACGTAATCCTGCACCTAACCGAGAAAGAGTTGGGATAGATATCCATGTGATTTCTCGAGCTTAAATTGCTTGCTTCTATGCAAGTTCGTTTAGGGTCATAGTGCATCGCTTGAGGAGAACAAAGAATTTAAGTTGAGGGTGTTGATGTATAGTGAGTTCACGGTATTTATAATGCATTTCATTTAAGGGTTGTGTCTGTATAGAGACTTATGTTGTTATGATTTAAAAGTTGTGGTTTTTTTTGCAGGAAGATGTTGGACGCATTTTTGTTTTTGATTTTTTATTTTTAAAAACGAAGGAGACAACTTAGAAAGTGCAAAAAAAGGACCTAAGGAGGAAATCGATGAACCGTGGATCCATTGACGCATTGAAAATGATGATCGTAGATGATCAACCAACGCATTGGAGGAAAATCAGGGAATCCTGACCAAGTGTGAAACCACGGCTAGCATCGTCCGTCGTGGACCTTAGTATGTGATTGCATGGGTTCCCATACCTGATACTTGAAAATTCTAAGTGTGGAGTCACGGAGGAGCATCGATTAACCGTAGATTTTTTGATGGACCGTGATGTTGTTCCATCGTTTGATTAAGAGAAGATGCAATCCGGAGGCTGAAATATTTTTCTAAGTCCTGGCTGATGAAAACAAAGCATGGACCGTCGATCGATCGACAGTCCATCAGTTGGTCTTGTAGATTGAAGTCGTGTTTCTGAACAAACTTTTCTTGTTTGAATTTTTTTTAAATTAAGATAATGTTTTATATAAATAAGGCATATAACCTCGTTTTTAGGGTTAACTACAATTTCTATTGTTCTAGTTTATGTTTTGGAGATTAGTTTTTGCATCTTTGGCAAAAAATTGATTTATGGATTTGGTTTTGAAGATTTTGGATTGCAATTTAAGTGAAATTTCTGGGTTTACTATTCTTATCAAAAGTTCATGATTTCATCATCTATCAACATGGATTGTGTTCTTGCTTACGGGTAATTATCCACAACTAGAGTTGTGGGAACCATAAGGGATCAACAAAGTATAACTAGTAATTAAAGCTATTCTTGAATAGTGATTTTGCATGCATTGATAATTCTTTCGTTTATAAGTCTCTTTAACGTGTGCACATGTTAGAACTCACCTTGTTTCTACTTGTCGAACCAAGAAGGTAGTTAATAAGAAAAGAATTATCAACATATATTTAGTGTGATGCTATCTAATACTCTAATATCGATCGGTTCGAGGGTGAAAACTAAGCCATACATCGATATGATGTCTAATATGAGGTAATGGGTTGGGGTAAAATTCTCTAGATGTCGTACCAAAGATGTAGAGATACATAACTTATCACTTTGCATGCAATACACTAGGAAAGGATTGTTATTACAAGGAATGCCGTGTTATGAACTTGTGGGGAGCACACACCCCCTAGTTACTCTCTCATCTTGATAACAACCAAAGTATACTCTTGTTCACTTGCTAATAATAGAATTTAAGCAATGTGTTTCACAAAACCCTTCTTTTACTTCATTCTTTCGGAAATACCTTGACTAAAAAGATATAATCATGGGTTAAAGTTAAGTCTAAACCATATTTCTCGTGGGATTGATCCCAACCTACTGGTTGGGTTCTTTACTTGATAACGATCGCTTATGATTCTTTAGGAAGGTGTGCTTTGAGCGTATCAGTTCTCCAAAGCGCCAGATCAATGGGCTAATACACATGAAAAATAAAGAAAGTCGCATAATTTCTAGAACTGACTTCTAAATGCTAAAATATGCCCGAAAAAATGGTGGGACTATACATAACGTTTCCCCAACTCATTAAGGATTCCCTTATAAGGTTTTGTAAAAAAATATTGTATACTCTGAGGCGCCTGATCCATAGGCTAATGCACATGAAAAACCAAGAAAGTCATGTAATTCCTAAAGGTTGGCTTGTAAATGCAAATAAGTGCCTGAAAAAATGGCGGAATTGTATGTAAGACTCATGGAACTAGTTACGAAGATCCTCATAAAGTTCTTTGAAAAAAAACTTAGGGTGCTCTGAGGCTCCAAATCCATGATCTAATACTCACGCAAAAACCAAGTCACATGCGAAATTCAAAAGTGGGCTTGTAAATTCAAAAAATGCCTGAAACAAATAGTGGGATTGTACGTAATGATTCCCTAACTCATTACAAAGTTCCTCATAAAATTGTTTTAGAAAAAAACTTCGGCTGCTTGTAGGAGCCATATCCATGGGCTAATACAAATGAAAAATCAAGAAAGTCACGTAATTCTAAAATTGGTCTTTCAAATGCAAAAATATGTTTGAAAAAATTATGTGACATTACATAACGCTTTATCAAATCATTACAGAGTTACTTATAGTGTTTTTTTCAGAATTATTTTTTATTGCTCCGAGGTGCTAGATCCATTAACTAATACACTAAAAAAAATAAAGGAAGTTAGATAATTCCTAAAAGTTTTCTTGTTTCTGCGAAAATATATATGAAAAATGGTTGGTCTACAGGTAATACTTCCCCAACTCATTACGAATGTCCTTATAAAGTTTTATCACAAATATTTATAGGTGCCTCGAGGCGTCAAGTCATGGTCTAATAAACATGAAAAATGATGAAAAATTTGTAATTCCTAACATTTTGCATTATAAGGTAAAAATATGCATGAGAAAATTGTGGGACTGTATTTAAGACTTTTCCAAATCATTACAGTGGTCCTCATAGAGGTTTTTCCAAAAAAAAACATTAGGTGGTTCGAGATGCCAGATCCATAGGCTATACGTAATGCTTCCCCAACTCATTACAAAGGTTCTCACAAAGTTTTTCAATAATTTTTTTTGGGTGTTCCGAGACGCGAGATCCATGGGCTAATACATCTAATACAAAGAGAGTCACATACTTCCTACAAAGTGGGCTTGTAAAATGCGAAAAACTGCTTGAAAATATGGTGGGACTGAATGTAATGCTCCCTAAAATCATTATTGAGGTGTATATAAAGCTTTTGCTAATTTTTTTCTTTGGTACCCCGAAGCGCCAGATCGTTTGGTTAATACACACAGAAAACCAAAAAAATTGCAATTTTTAAAAGTTACTTGTCAAGACAAAAGTATGTCTGCAAAAAATAGACAAACTATATGTAACGATTCCCCAACTCATTACGAAGATCCAAGGCACTAGAACCATGGGCTAATACACACGAAAAAACAAATAAAACCCATAATTCCTAAAAATTAGTTTCTAAATGTGAAACTTTGTCTGAAAAATTGTGAGACTGTACATGATGCTTGTCCAACTCATTACCGAGGCCCTCATTAAGTTTTTGTTTCAGAATTTTTTATTTAGGTTGTACGAGATGATAAATCAATCGGCTAATACACAAGAAAAATGGAGAAAGTCACGTAGTTCCCTTTAAGTTGCTATTAAATGCTAAAAGGTGTCTTGGAAAAATGGTGGATCTACGTAAATCATACCGTACTCATTACAAACATACGTCTAAAGATTTTTCAATTTCGTTTTAGTGATCCTAGCTGCCAAATCAATGAGCTTATGTATACGAAAAAACCATGTAAGTCAAATAATTCTTAAAAGTGGGCTTGTAAATTCGAAAATATGCCTCAGAAATGATAGTACTATATGAGGTCATCATAAAAACATTTTAGAAAATGAATTTTGGGTGCTCCGAGGCGCCAAATTCATGGGATAATACACACAAAAAAACTAAAAAGGTTACGTTAATCCTGGAAGTGGTTTGTAATTGCCAAAAGTATGCTTGAAAAAATGTCGGAATTGTACATATAACTTCCCCAACTCATTAAAGAATTTTTTTTAAAGAAATTTCCAAAAATCTTATTGCATGCTTTGAGGTGCCATATCATGGGTTATACACACAAAGGCCAAGAAAGATGAGTAAATACTCAAAGATGGCTTATAAATGTGATGTTGTGCTTCAAAATGGTGGGATTGTACCTAACACTTCACTAACTGATTAAGGAGGTCTGCATAATGTTATTTTTAGAAAAAAATGTTAGGTAATCCGAGGCTCCCAATCCATAGTCTTATACACATGATAAATCAAGAAAGTTGCATACTTCTTAAAAATTGCTTATAAATGTGAAAATATGTACTAAGAAAGTCTCATGCTTATGATTTACTCAGATGTGTTATATTTCAGCCTCTCCATTTAGTTATTCTTTAATTTAGACATATAACATACTCGTATATTCTATATACTAATGTCAATCGACCTGCATCATTTTATGATGCTTATGCTTGTGTTGAAGATCAACAACATGTGTTTCTTTAGATCACCCAGCCAATTGTCAGCTTTTGGTGAGGTCTCCTAGATTTTGGAGGACTCTTATTTAGTTTTTGTAATTGTTTAAGGTTGTTGTGGGTATTTTCTCTATTCCTCTCTTAAACAGTAGAGGCTTCATAGATAGATAATATTGACAGTCTTTCAGCTATTCAAAAGTTCCGTTAAAACTATTATTGCTTACGTTCGTTATGTTAGACAATTTAGTTGAGTAGTTGAGTTAATGATTTAATTTAGTTTCAAAGTGAATATCTGCTTGAGTGAGTCTTCCACTAAGTAGTTAGCCAGACCCAGGTTTGGTTAGGGACTACCAATGGTTTTCGATTGTCGACCACGTCCAGGGTGTAGGCTCGGGCGTGATAATTTATTAAAGGAAAGTTTCTTTTTATTAAAATGGTGTTTTGTGAAGAGCTCTAGTAGAACTAGTTTCTCAACATGAACATTGCACACGTATGCCTAGTCAAATAATGTACGATCCTATAGAATAATATCAAGTAATAAATTTCTAACGGAACCTAGTAAAAACTAAGTGATTTTTCCATATAATTTGATGATGATTGATACGTCAACTTCTAATATTGTCTCTCTATCAGTCTATTCCAAAACAACCTGCCTTTTATTTTTCCTAATATCTTTCATGTGTATGCGCTTCAAAAGAACCTAATTTCTAATGAAGTATAAATTGGCAAAAATTCAGAGACTTGTCAATCCAAATGGATAAGCGTTCCATTATATTTCATTGCTTCAATAGTATTTGAAAGAAGAAAAATAGTATGAATATCAAAATATTCTTATGTGAAATTTTTTATAGGTAAATGCCACTGATCGAATTTCCATAGAAGTTGCATCATCATAAAAAGGTAAAACACCTCATTTGTGTTAACTACAATCAAAGGATTATGGGCTTCAATAACTTTATTGTTGTTACCGAGCATTGAAGAACTCTTGTGATTTGAAAGGATTATTTTGGTATGGTTGCACAAACAACTACTACTTGAACTTGGCAAGTAAAAGAGAAAAAAACTTATGAATATTTCAATATTATTTAAATAATTTTTGCCTAGATCATCAAAATAATCGTTGTCTATTTCGTTGTACTTTTTGAGGTTAACAATTTTTTTTGTCTAATCAATTTGAAAATATAGCTGTCAATATTAGAAGAGTAATTTTGTAACAACCCTAAAAATGAAATAGGTCAAACTAGTGATTCACATGTTTTTCATGAGTTAATAATCTATTAAAATAGTGTATTTTAGCATTAGAAGTCATTTCGTAAAGTTTGGGAGCGTTTGGAAGTCAAACGCCCAAGACATTCAAAAACTAGTCGAAGTTGAACAAGTGTGTCGTAGTGTTTTGTAGTAAAGTGGGGATGGATTGAGAGTGAAATTGATTGTCAATGGTTCCTATGCGTAGAGGGATGTATCAAGTGTCAAAATGTCCGAGTACGACTCCTCGGGGACCACCCGAAGGGCCCCCAAGGAGGACCCAAACATGGGTCAAGATGCTGCCCAAGGCAGCGTGCAGGGGCAGGATTTGGAGCCTTTCGACGCGCCCTTGACACGAGGTATACTGCCTAATAATTTTTGAGAGATAAAAATCAGGAGCTTGCCTTGCAACGCGCAGCCAAGTCCCATATTTGGCCGCGACGTTTAAGTCAAATTTCAAGTTGGAAAAGGGTCCAAATGGTGTGGGGGTATTTTGGGAATTTTGACGATCATTTGTGGACTTATTTAGGTCATTTTAAACTTCATTTCACCCACCATTTCAAACTCTAAAGATCAAATCAAATCCTCTCCAAAACGCTTCCTCCCGAAAACCTCCATTGAAGAAGCTTCAAGCTCCAAGGAAGAGGACCAAGTTCATCACGTTTTCTTCACAAAATTTTCGTGGGTTTCTTCTATTTAAGGTGTGGTAGTCATCCTTGATCCTTATTTCATTCAAGGAGCCATTTCAACGAGATTTCAAAAAGGATTTCAAACTTCAAACCTCTTTATTCCGTGACTCTAAGTATAGGTCTTTGCATGAAAATGTTTTATTAATTTAAATGATTTGTTATTAGCTTTGAATGATGATTTTAATGTCAAAACCCCAATGGAATCATGTATATTCTTTTTATCAACTTTTGGCGTATGAAATAGGTTCCATCAGCATGACTAGATAATGTTAAAGTTACTGTTTCTTGATGGTTTTATTGAGTTTTAGCTACTTACCTAAGGGCTTATTTATTATGGATTATTATATAAATTGTGGATAGGTGGTGAAAGCTTGGGTGATTCGTAAGTTGTCTATGTTGTTTAATCCTTATGATGAAATTCTCTTGAGTGGTATGATCCACCATTATCGGCGGTATTTACTTGAAGTTTATGCAGATATATGTTTATTGTGAAAATGTCCATGTAGGCATGATATGTGTAGTGAAGTGATGATTTTGATATGTATATGCATGATATGTTTTAGGAGGTTGAAATGAGTATCTTGAAGGGTCTATGTCTAAATGAAGTACACATTTGATATGTGAAGTATGATGATGTGTAAATTGTAATAAATGTGAGTTGAGCATGTCTAGAAGTTAATGTTATAAATATTGGGATTATGTGTGAGGTAATCTGACATATATTCACGCTCACACTTGAATGTATGATTGAAGTCAATGAATGAAAATGGGGGATTGTAGGGTGGACACTCTTCGTGATAGAGATGAAGTGTCTAGACCATCCCTACTATTCCTAAGTATGAAAAGGGGGATTTTGGGATGAACACTCTTCGTGAGTAGAGATGAAGTGTATAGTAGAAACCTCAGTATTCCTAATGAGCTTTCCAAGATAGGTTGGAGGTGGGATACCCTTCGTGAGTTGAGATGGTGTGTTCAATAGTTATCTTCTATAGTCAATGAATGTTTAAGACTCCGTTGGGGAGTTATGCTTAATATCGAGAATATTTGAAGAAGGGGTGGGTACACTTCGTGAGTAGAGATGTTGTATCCAATGTACCTCTTGAGATGGGTGCTCCTCGCTAGTAGAGAGTGGGTTACTTAGTAGAAATCTCCTTATCCCTTAAATATGTATCCGCATAGGTGGAGCTATTGGAGAACCCATGTAAAGGCAAAAGAATATGACCCTAGATTAGGCAAGTAGGGATCCCTCATCCGGTAAGGGTAGTACCGGGATTCCATGTCAAGATCTCATTGTCTATGTCGGTTAAAGCTATCCCCCACAACAGAATGTAAAGAACTAAGTCTTCTTAAGGGTATACTAATGGTAGGTGGTGGAATGAGACTCTACTTATCCAATGCACAAGTAGACATTTTGAAGTAGTCTTAGTGTGTCCTTATGTGAAATGTATGAATGGGTCATGATGTGATGTAAAAGAAAGTAATCTGACTTTATGCCTAATGTTAATAAAGCATGTTAAAGTTATGTCTTGTATGGTGGAACTTATGAATGATGAATGTAGTGTATCTAATCTCTTTGAATCCTCTAGGAGCACATAGTGGGGTTAGTAGTATGGGACGCTATTCTCACATTGCACTTTGTGTGACTTGTAAGTCCACTTGATAGGGGTACTTATGTGAAGTTCTTAAATACAAGTATGTTCCTCTAGAGTCTTTAGTATTGAATGTTGACTTGTTAAATGAAATGAAGTATGCTTGTCCTTGGTAGTCTTAATGATCACTTGGGGTGTGTAGTGAAGAGATTGTATAGGCGATTTCTTCATGTCTTACCTAAGCGAGTCTTAGGATAACATGGGACAGGAAGAATTAGGTGTTAAGTGGGTTCACTATAAGTATGCTTTTATGTTGAGAAAAATGAATGTTTTGCTTTATGTGCTAAATGATGGTTTTAAATGATATCTTGTGACATAATACATGAAAGATTTTATCAAAATAGCAAGACTTGTATGTTTCAACTAAATTGTCCCTTTTTGCGTTTCTGCATATGCCATACTCAGTTAATTATTTGTACTAACCCCATAATTGTCTATACTCTATAAGTATAGGTTAGAGACGAGTTGAAGGGTAGAAGGCAAAGCTTGGGATTCGACTCTCTCAAGACTAAGTATGTCCTCATATATTTGAGGGAATAGTTTATGTTTCCTCAAGTTCTTCTTTAAAACTTGTAAAGACTTATTATGTATTTCTTCCAACGTAAAGGGCATGTCCCTAAGATATTTTAGATGTGTCTTTAAGATTGGCTAGTGACGACGAGACTTACTCCTTAGTATTTTATAAAATAAATTTTTTGTTATTATTGATGTGAAAATTTTAAATTTTTGCACTACTTTTCATGTCTTATGTAATGAATGATAGATAAGAGACTTGTGCTAGACCTTCGAAAGGTCGAGTACGCCTTGTGACGACCTAATGATTGCCCTAACTTCTAGGGTGTACTTGCGGGTCGTTACAAATTTGTATTTGGCAAAGCTTCTAACTCTGTTACTAGGGAGATACTATCTTTTTCAGCCTTAGAAAAAAAAAATTCAAAATCAAAAAAGGAATGAATTCATCCTATTGATGTCATCCATGACATCATTATATGTCAAAAATGTCAAGGTTAAGAATATGAAACCATTTTATGGTTTCCCTAAACTTCACCTACCAAGATACTATCTTGACTTTTATTTTGTACTAATTATCTTCCTAGCAATTATTCATGTTAATTCATTTTCCATTTAGTTTGATTTCACAAGAACCAAACCAAATCTTTCATTCTTAAAATAAATCTTAAATAATGTAACTACTCACTCTTTGTTCAATCCCTCTCTAACAAAACTCACCTTTTTTTTACTTTATTAATGACTTTAAGTCACAGCATAAGAGTTGGAATCAGTGTTTTGAAAGGCGAAGGCGTTGGGCGAGGCGTTTTATCTGTTACGGGGCGAGGTGTAAGTCTCGAGACGTGGGGCGTAATTCCCATGGATCTCACGGGGCGTAAATCCTACGAATCTCTATTTTAATTATTAATAAAATAAGGTTAAAAGTAGAAAAATCACAATAATAAAAATATGAAAAAATTATTATAATTATACATGAGTTAACTAATAGCACAAATATGACATTATACGTGAGATGCACCATAACAACAATGATGTAAATATGAAATTATGTCTAAATGAGCAGCAACATTATTTGAAAGAAAACATATAAACCAACTAAACAATGCCTTTAAAATACTTCAAAACATGAGAAGTCAAAAACTCCATTTGCTATTAAACAACATAAGATAATTTTGTGCAGAAAAAAATATATGGTCATGAACTCACTAGTACATCACTAAAAGCTAACTGGCACTCATCTTGCATAAAGACACAACAATTTTTTCAATAGTTCAACACAAAAAAATTTAATCTTATTCCTAATGTCAAGAGCCTCCATAAGGCCTAGTTGGACTGCATTGCCAGTTTATCCTTGAAGCCATATAACTTGCTTTTCTTGATGTCTCTTGCCTGCAACAATATATTCATGTTAATAAACAAGATAACAAATAAAAATTTAGCACATAAACAAAAAATACAACTCAAACACCAAATATCTTAATTAATGTACCTTTGTTTCAAAAAAGTTATTATTCACATATTAGCTTTGCAGTAATTAAAATCCCAATTGCATCTGATTGGGGAAGTTTTGTTTAAAAGTCTAAAAAGTACCACATCTATCCATCACCTATCATATATGAGGTCATCCTCATCAATCTTGACATACTAATCCTTCATTAGTGTCATCAGCCTCAAATTGCATTTATGTTTCTTGTGTTGGATCAACGGAGAAGAAAAAGATAAGTTTATTTCAATAGTTGACATAACTAATAATAACATACAACAAAATTAATAAAACAATTGAAAATTGAAACTTACCTGATGTCTTTTGTTTTTTTGCAGAGGGACCTACTTCACTTCTATCTCTTAAACTACAAATATTCGGTTCATGTAAAATATCATTCTTTTATGGTGTAAGCGGCACATTTTATAACAACATCAACATCAATAAATTCTCTTCATCAAGCCAAGAAGGGTCTTCAGGAAGCAGAGGATCTTCTTTTCAGTAATCCATTCATCATCAGAATCAACTTCATCAACAAGAACTGGATCCATTTTTTGCAATTTTCTTTTGATGCTCCTTTCTCTTAGTCTAGTGTTGTATCTTACATAAACAATAGAATTTAGCCTATGGTGCTCAAGTCTATTTCTATTTTTGGTGTGGATCTAGCAGATTTGAAAATAAATAAAATAAGTTATCACAAGAAAAACAATAATAATAAAATTCAATTAATAAATTAACTCTTACCGACTCAAAGGTACTCCAATTTCTTTTAGAACCCAAGGAGATGCACGTGAGACTCAAGACACGAACTGCAAATTTAGTCATGTCCGGAGTCTGGCCTCCAAAGCGCATCCACCAATCTGTCGGAGATCTCAATTTTCTAGAATCCATAGCTATTTGAAATCCAAATTCTCCTTTCAACTGGTCATATGAATCTTATTGAATATCCACTTTGAATCTTTCTTCATAATCCAACATTCTTTCCATGCACATGTACAATATTTTGTCACTTCGAAATCAAGAGAAAATCTTTCCTCAAATCTTAATTGGGGATTCAAATAATATCCAGCAACATGAATTGGACGATTGAGTTGGCGAGTCCATCTTTCATCAATTCTTTTCGAAATAGGACAATATTTTTTCATTATATCCACAATTTATAGATATCTTTTCCTTATTTATCAAATCATACAAATGTCCCATGCATGGTTTTTCCTCTGAATCTACTTCCCTCAAAACACTAACCAAAGGAGCAACACATTTCACACAATAAGCAATATATGTCCAAACATTTTGATGATACAAAATTGTATATCTTGTTTTAACCCCTTCATGTTTCTCAGACTAAGCGGATTTATTCCAAGCTTCGGAAGAAAACATAGATCTAAGACCTTGTTTTTTTTTTGGATGCTTTGAAGTGTGAGATAAGCCGTAGCAAAGCGAGTAACAACAGGTCGAAGAAGGTCATGATTATTTGTAAATGATCTCATTAAATCCAACACCCAAGTATGTCCATAAATAAATCTCACTACTTCTTTTGCTTTCGTAAGTGTTTCTTGATGAATTTTTGACTTTCCTATGTCTTCTGACAAGAGATCAATAATATGTGCAGCACATGGTGTCCAGTAAACATGCGATCGACACGGCATTCTCTTGTCCAACTTCGTCTACGACTTTATTCAAATGCAGTACAAGCAATTCACCATTTTTTATAGAATCAGAAGCATCAATCGATCTTAAAAAGAAAGTACCTGCAGGACTGTTGATCAGAAAGTTTATAAAACATCTACTTTTACCATCTGTCCAACTATCAGACATAATAGAACAACCATACTGCTTCCAAGATTTCTTATATTCATCTTACATCTTGTTAATATTTGTAACCTCATCTTTTAGTATAAAATTTCTCAACTCATGCATTGAAGGAGGCACAAAACCAGGTCCATAATTAGCAACTTCTTCAAACATAGGCAAATAGCATGGATCATTTGCAATATTAAATGGAATACCACTTGAGAAGAAAAACCTACCAATTCCCTGACAAACTTCTTTTCTTTCTTCTTTTTTCCATTTTGAGTTCAAAGTAACTTGTCTTGCTTGAGTATTCACAAAATTATTTATCGAACCTCTAGCCTTTGAAATTAGATTTTCACTAATTTGACAAGAACCTGCTTCACTGCCTACGTTACTACTTCCAGTTGCAACACTTCTCATTTCTTCTAAAGTAGCACTTCGCATAGTTTTCACATTTTGAACCTTCAATAATGCTTTCTTTCATTCTTCCACTACATCATTTGAAACTTTAAGACAAGGATTTATTCCTTTATGGGTTCCTGCTATATGATGCTTAAGCCTATTAATCGTGCCGCTACAAGTATGTTCACATAATCTACATTTAAAGTACTTCTCATCCGGAGTCACGATTGTATATTTCCATGCAAAATCTTTTTTGCTTGCATTACTAGAGACGTCTTCATCCATTGTGATGCTTTAGAGTTTAGTCTTCTGGATTACCTGTGATTGAAGTGAGACAGAGACTTTTATAGTACAATACAAAGTACAAACCATAAGAGCGGAAAAATAAAAATCTACAAAAAGAAAAAGGTGGACATTCTTGAACTTTAAACTTGATAACATTTCATTATGCTTCATCCTGAACTCCAAATTTCATAACACTGTTGGGTTATTTTATAACTTACAGGTTACAACATTCTTGATTTACACTTCACAAAATCGCAAATTAACTTATCATTATATAATAAGTAATAGAACTGCAGAAGTTAAAGCAAAAGAAGAAGTCATACCTTGATGGTGGAAGACGAGAGTAGGATCTTCTGCTAAGGCCTAAGAGTAAGCGTGATGTTAGGGTTTTTTAATTGAATTTCTCTCTGAAAATATTAACAGTCAATGAAAAGCAAAATATATGTACTTTGTAGAATATAAGTAAGTAATTAAGTATATAAGGGAAGTGAAATACAAAGGTATTCTCTAAAATATAACTAATTTTAATAGGGTCCATTAAATGTAGGGTTTTTCCAAAATACGCGTATTAAGCCTAAGCGTACGCCTTGTCAAAAAAAAAATGTACGCCCCCTAGAATTATGCCTCAACATTGCGCCCGGTACGTTTTAGTTGCCTTTCGCCCCGGGACTCGCCCCGATTGCATTTTCTAAAACACTGGTTGAATATAGAGTTGCTTATAATTGTAACTAATGGTTGTTAAATAGTTAGTACTGTAGCCCTATTGTTGCTTCTTTAGTCTCATCCCTCTCTGTTTTATCCAGATATAATATATTGTTGTACCAATATTAGGGTATTACTGTTTATCTAACTGATTCTCGGTCTCAATTCACTATAAGAAAAATAACTTGTAGAGGAAAAAAATATACACACTAGTTAATTATCATTGAATCCAATGTCGTAATAAGCTATTGACATTAATTAATTGGTATTAAAGATAATTTTTGGTCTAGTGATTGTGATACTATTTATATTCGAGAGTGCTTATACAAATGTCTCTAACTCTGTTTTTTGAACTTTAAGTCCTAATCAACAGAAAGATTGATTTATATCACTCCCAAATTCATACGTAATACAAGAATCACAAAACAATATTAGAATGGTTTTCAAAGTTGAGAATATGACACATTTCTAGTCACCTCATTTATTATGCATTTAAAATTAAGACATCATATATAATTGATTCTTAAAAGTTACCTACACATTTCTGGTGACTGTTTAACAAATATTAACTTTCACAAGGATGGTCAATTAATAATATAATTTTTTTTTTCATTTTTTTAAAAATAAATAATATTAGTAATTTATTATTTAATTCTATGACATGTAATTAATAAATTTTTATAATTATTGTTAAATCCTGTTATTTGAGGTACTGACACATCACTTTTTTATACGCCTATTATATATAGATAAATTTTCCATCATTGAATTTCCAATAAAGTTTAATCATCATTCCTCAGTGTAGACACCTCATTTGTGTTCACAATAATTAAAAGATAATGGACTAACAAAAGTTCATTGTTGTCACTGACTTAGTCATTTACTTTCTACATATTTTAAGGACATCTTTTGGCATGGTTGTATATAGCGCTGCTACTTCAACTTTTAAAGGGGATTAATATGTAAACTTCAAACATTGTCTCTCCACATGTGTTTTACAAAATTAAACAACTTTCTTTTATGATCTCTTCCTTTGTATTGTTCTTCTAACACATGTGTTGATGTTGTTGCACGAAACTAGCATGCTTCGAGAAATATCAGAATACAAAATAACATAATTTATCCGACACACAAAATCGTGATACAGTCCATCTTTCTCGGCCCATAAAGAAGAAACCTATTTGTTTTCAACTCTTACTGTTCAAAATAAATAATAATACTCCTTCTGTCCCATTTTATGTGAGTTAGTTTGACTCGATATGGAGTTTAAGAAAGAAGTGAATACTTTTAAAAACTTGTGGTCCAAAATGAATAACAAAAATTTGTGTGGCTGTAAATCATTTCATTAAGGGTAAATTAGACATTTTATAGTTATATAGTTACTTAATATAGAAATGTGTCATTCTTTTTCGATTGACTAAAAAGGAAAGTAAGTTACATAAATTGAGACAGAGAAAATACTTTTTAGTTTCAAAATAAATGGCCATATAGGCTATAAGTTTATCATCTTCTTATCTCTATTTATCTGTTATGCCTGCAAGATTATTTTCTCTTTATAAAAATATGATTCCATTTCATTCAAAAGAACAAGAGAAAGTATTAAAGTTTAAACAAAACCCTAAACTCTTCATTGAAACAACATGAATGAAATGATTGTCTATATGCTATAACAATGTAACATAGGTAGAGTGATAGAAAGGCATCATCCTCGAAACATGAGGACATACCCACACTTGGTGAAATGATCCAAGCCTCCTTCAAAGTGGTCACCAACCCTTTAACAATCGGGACCTAAAATGTTGGGGAGAAAGGGAGAAATGGGGTTAGCACGTCACTTGTACTAAGTATGGAATCATATGCACATACAACACAGAAATCATGCTAAAAAGGAACATTCATTAAAAAACATGCAAAGTCACTTTGAAAAGCCTTATGCACAATCAAGAACCAATACAAGTCAATAAGCACATATTCCTTAAGTCAAGACCATGTGCAACACAAGACAACCAATACCAAGTCTAGTCAAGTCAACATACATATCAACATAATTGAGCACATAATCAAGACAATTCTATCATCAAGTTATAATATCAACAAACATGCATAAGAGTTCATAAAATCATAACCTAAGCAAGACCATCACTCATACACCCCCATTAAGTCCACTAGTGCAATGACTACGTAAGGCCTCATAACCTCACTCAACCAAGTAAACCCATCAAGAACTATGAGAAATGTCCAACTCTACAATGTATATCAGTAAGAGTATACATCATCATACTTTAGCAATAGAGACCAACTACATGTTCGTAAGTGAAACCAATATCACATAGTGTCATTAACGTGTAAGATCAACATATATATATTATTTACATTTATAAGAATTTAAGCACATAGAACATCCTCCTAAAACTTCCCTCAAGTCTATCTAATACAATGTATAGGTAGAGTCCCATACCCTTACTTAGACTAAGCCAAACCCCTTAGGTCATGGTAGTTAGAGTTCACTTTGTTACTTCATTTTACTTTTGGGAACATCTTTCCTTAACCGAAATAGACCACATGAGCTAATATGATATTCGGTATCATGGACCCTACATTGAAAGAAGTTTGACTACTTGCCAATGTATTACCAAAATATGAACATAACATATAGGTGGATCCACTAGCTAGTATTCTTATGGGGGCAACAAAGTTCAAGAACTAGGAGATGAAGTTGGGACCCTCTTTATGATACATGAATAATAGTATCCAATCTCATGAGTACAATAGTGATCCTACCTTCCCTATGTGGGAAGAGACACTCCTTGCTTCTAGTTCAATCGGTGCTAAGCTAGAGTCCCGTTTTAAATGTCTTTCATTAATAATCATAAATTAGTTTAGGTCATAAGGGTCTACCTCTTATATAGTCATAGTCATAGATCAGCACGAATTGCATGAGTATTGCCCTTTCAATACAATTCACACATGTGAGGTTATCACATTTACATAATAATATTATGATAAGGTACATAGGAAATTCATCACCAACCTTATATCATTATATCCTACCCAACGACTCACAAGCCATAATTCAAGACATTTCAATTCAATATCATACCAACCCTAATCAATCTTATCATAAGGTATACTTCAATATGACTTCATTACTAATCACAAGTAATCATAATTGAAATAAAGGGTTGAGATCATAAGACATACCAAATCTCCTTCCAAAGTCATCATCCATGGTCTTACCATCAACCAACCAATTCCATCCAATAATAGGTGTAATAACAACATTCAATAGTAAATAACACAATTGTTAGGTCAATAGCATCATCACTATTCCAGTTAACTTCAATTCATAACCTAGGGTTAGAGGAAAAGGGTTCCTCATGAAATCTTCAAGAAATAGATCCAATACCAATAATACATTACCCTATGCAGTCCATGACTGAATTAGAATGGATAAAACAAGTCTAACAATCAATGAATTCATCAAATTTCCATTAATTTATAAGCAAGATCCAAGATTTGGGGAATTTGGGGAAGGGAACATGATACTCACGAAATTCCCTTAATTAACATCAATTCCTCAAAAATCTATACTTAACTAACCATTGGTAATCACAATTAGTCATAATCAATCATTAATTTCAAGTTTAGAAGAAAGCCCATTTGTAGAATAAAACCTAAGAATTTGGGCGTATTAGAAATCAACTTTGGAAGGACCTTTCGGGGAAAGGAATCCCAATAGTGAAGAACCCTTACCTTAATGAAGATTAATACACAAAATTTAAGTGAAATCCTAGAGAAATTGGTCTTCTTCTTCAATCTTTCTTCCTTCAATGTAGACTGAATAAAGAGAGAAAGTAGACAGAGGTGAGAGCTTTTGGGTTTTGATTTGGATATTTGATTTGAATGATTAAATATGTGGAAAACTATTTGAAAATGAATATATAGGCCCCCATTAAATACACAAAAGATCCCTCACTTAAGTTGACCCTTTAATAAAGTCAAACTTGATTCCAAAGTTCAGATATTCGTTGGGAAACAAGTACGTGACGCGGAGCTTCTCCCGCATGATTTTCTAAATAAAATTTTGAGATATTAGAGTCTGCGACCTGACTGTGACACATACATGATTTTTGACCAAAGTCCCACCATGTACGCGACATAGACACATTTCTTCTATGTGTATTTTGGCTTCTACTTTGACAGCTTTCTTTTCCAAGTTTGGGGTCCTTTCGTGGACCTCTAGGGAGACCCTTGGGGGTTGGACCTGGACGTTTCCTCCATATATACATGGTTTTACCTATGTAAATTCATTTTACAACTTTTACACTTCATACGACACCTCTAAACCTACTTGAAACCTAAGGATGTTTTACTGATGTGTTGACTTTAAAACTTCCTAAATGGTTCATAAACATTATTTTAGGCTTACAAACATTGTTTTAAGGTTTATTTCATCATGTTATGCTCTAATTTAGGTCATGGAATTTCGGAGTGTTAAAGGGCTGATTGTGTAATGAGATATCAAGATAGGTTGTGTGTTCCAATGGAGGGTGGACTCCAAGGGAGGATCATGGAAGAAGCTCATAGATACAGATAGTCCATTTATCTGGGTTTCACAAAGATGTATCATGATTTTAGAGAAGTATATTGGTGGAATGTTATGAAGAAGAGAATTACTAAATTTGTTACCAAGTGATCTGCAAACAAGTTAAAGTAGAGCACCGAAGGCCCAATGGTTTGGCATAAAATATGGAACTTCTATAATGGAAGTGGAAGATGAAAAATATAGATTCATCACGTGTTTGCCAAGGTCTCGTAGACAACATGATTTTATTTGGGTGATTGTCGACAGAATGATAAAATCAGCCAACTTTCTACTGGTAAAGACTACCTATTCGACAGAAGATTATGTTGAGTTGTATATTTAAGATGTAGTTATACTACATGGAGTTTTGGTCTCCATTATTTCAGATAGAGGTGCACAATTTACTGCACAACTTTGGAAATCATTTCAGAATGGTTAGGGTTAAAAGGTGAACTTAAGTACTGCCTTACATCCTCAGACAATAGGTCAAGCAGAGCACACTATTCATATCATAGAGGATATGTTGAGGGCATGCGTTATTGACGTCAAAGGTAACTTGGATGATCACCTACCTCTCATCGAGCTTAAGTACAATAATAGTTACCACTCGAGCATTTAAATGGTTTCTTGCGAAGCTCTTTATAGGAAGGTACAGATCTCCTATTGGATGGTGTGAAGTAGGTTAAGCTGGATTGATAGGGACAAACTTAGTTTACCAAGCAATGGAGAAAGTGAATGTTATTCAAGAGAGGTTGAAGATGACACTAAGTCGTCAGAAATCCTAAAGTGATGTTACAAGAAGGGAGTTAGAGTTCAAAGTAGATGATTGGGTTTAGTTGAAAGTTTTACCCATGAAGGGTGTTATTAGTATTGGTAATAACAGGAAGCTTAGTCCCCGATATGTTGGTACTTATAGAATTTCCAAGAGGATTAACCTAGGTAGATTATGAGTTGGAGCTACCACAAGAGTTACCAATGGTTAATCTAGTATTCCATATTTCCATGTTGAAGAACTTCATGGGCCATCCTTCATTGATCATACCAACTGAAAATATTGAGAAAAAGGATAACTTATCTTATGAAGATATTCCGGTTCAAATTTTAGATCGCCAAATTTGCAAGTTCAGGAAAAAATAAGTTGCATCATTTAAAGTCCTTTAGATGAACCAATTTATTGAGGAATCTATTGAAAAGCATAAGAGTATAGGAAGAAGATATATCAACATCTGTTCGAATCTGAAAAAATTGTTACCAACGTACTAATTCTTCTTAATACTCTTTAAATTATGAGTGAGCATGTTGCTTGTTTGCATTTTCTTTTTGGGTGTTTGAACTTGATGCTACCACCCTAAAACTAGTAAAAGAAATCTCATTCGGTAACGAATGTTCCCAAGGTGGAGATACTGTAACATCTGGTAACTAAAAAGAAACTAGAGGATGTTTAGAAATTTCAAAGCGTTATTTTTTGAAAGAATTTTAAAATGTAGAAAATAAGCATGTTAAAGTGAGGTTTCCATAAAATTAAAGTGAACATAAATCCTAGATCAAGATGAGTTAGGTGTATTTCAATATATGGTTGGAAATATCTTGGAATGATCTTTTCAACGCCACCAAGTTTGCACAATTTCGAGTTTTGACGAGTTAGTGATTCCCTTTGGAAGTTGGGTTGCAAGATTAAGAAAATGTCCATTCCAGAAATTTGAAGGGTAATTTGATATTTTCCTTACACAATAAATTGAATCCATTTTATAGTAAAGTAATTGGGTCAAAACTGAGTTAATTCAGTTTACGCTTTTGAAAAATAGAGTTAGGGCTTTTGGATAAAGAACGCAAGAGAAAGGAGAAGAGGAAAAGAAAGATTTGCCAAGAACAATTAAATTTGGTTGTGAATTCGCCAAGGAATTTATCCTACAAGGTATGTGAGTCTCTCATAGCGTTGGGTTCATTCACCCACACGCCAAACGTGTGTTTAGTTCAGTGAAATTCTTCCTACAAGAGTATGAAATTTATGTTCTTGACATGTATTCTTGAATTTGAATGTTTTTCTTCAATTTGTATGAATTGAGGAGTTTATGAGATCCTTACATTGAGTTTTAGGGTATTATTGAAATAGTTTCTTAAGTATATATGCTGGGCGTCGAGATCTAAAATGATTTGAGAAAAATAGTTGATTTTAGTGTCACGACTGAGGAGCACACTCTAGAAGTAACATGACATACTTGACGCATCCGTAGGTTCATTATACAAGCCCTTAGGCATCCCTTCATCATAATCATTTTCCCATAGATTTAGACAAAATTTACAACTTCTCATAGCGCATCATATGCTAAAATCACTTCACACACACACACCAATATATATATATTATATATATATATATATATTATATATATTATATATATAATATATATATATAATCATAAGAACATAGTTAACTCTAAGTCTCGTTTTCCATCTCAAGACACAACTCAATAGAATGGAATAGGCACACGACCCTTTACAACACAAAAGATAATTCTATGCTATTACATAAACTTAAACAACATCTTTGACTTAGGGAATCCTTGAATCATAAGAACCTCTTTCTTTGAACTTGGGAGATCTATCTAAGCCCTTCTCTTAGGAGACATCCTCTAGCCATCAACACCTACACTTTGTGTAAAAGATGAAGAAGAATGGTATTAGTACATGAATGCACGAAGTATGATAACCATGCTAAAACATGTATTTAAAGAGGACATTTATTTAGAAATCATGAATTACACCTTTTTGTAAATCTTCATGAACATTATACCATAGGTAAAATATAATTAACATACATCATATAGGAATGGACACTAGTCATAATAACACATAAATCCATTTATCGTACTTTGAGGCACATTAAATACATATAATACATTACCTCTCTTTTACCTCAACCTCTTTCTTTAAGAAACCCTCATGTAGTACTTAGTAAAATGTACCACTTTAAGGTCACCCAAAATTGTCTTTCATGAATATGATTCATCAACACAACAACATATATTCATAAAGTCATAAGAACATCATAAGGCATAAGCTTCACATAATAACCATCACGTAAGACAACCTGCAAGTCACATTAGTGCAATGTGTAGGTAGAATCCTATAATACTACTTACACATAGTGTTCCTAAGAAGTCACCCTAAACTAGACATATAATACTTAACAAGTCATAACACCTTCATTTATCGCTAAACGTAAGGCCACATACTTCATATCATCATATAAGGACTCATTCCTTTATTACAAGCTTAGTCATAACTCATTTAGTCCATTTCATAGGTAAACCACCCTCACAACACCTTCACAAGATTACTTGTGCAATGTACATATGGAGTCTCATATTCCAACATATACTAAGTATAACTCATTTAGAAGCCATAAGTGTATTTTACATACATAATCATAATTCGTGTATTAGCATAGCAAAGTCACCTTTACATGCAATCATACAAATCATACATAACATCTGTCTTCATTTCGTTAAGGTACCAATCTTATCCTTTCTTGGAGTTCACATCTTCAATGCAAGGGTGGGGTCCATAGTCCTACCTATACTAAGTAACCTCCTCACGGAGTTGTGAGTAGAGTTCATATTCTTTTCTTAGTTCATTTCTTACTTTTGGGAGACATAGCAATAACCCAAACAAATAAAAAAAAGACCCCCCCCCCAATTAAACTTATGGAATCCCTGTGTCTCCCCTACATAAACAACACAACCGAAAAGAAAGGGTAGTACTTGTCAAAGTAGGACCTTCGTACATAATAGATATTCTATTTGATCCACTAAGCTAAGACCTATGGGGGCACACTATTATAGAACATGAAAATTGCTACTAGAAACCTTGACTTGCTAGACATATATGTTTCCATTTCATGAGACAACATCTATGTTGGGAACTCAGAGTTGCTAAACGTGAAGGTTCTCTTGTGGGGAAGCTGGTCTTACTAAATGTGAAGTCCACACTATCATTTTCATGTTGACACTGTGCTAAGCTAAAACTCCATTTTAAACATATTGAAGCACTTACTATCATTATTTCATAAAGTAGGCTTTAGGAGCTTGCTACTTCATACATCATATAGCTCAAAGGATTCTAAGGTCAGAATGTCCTTTCGTCATTGAACCTACTATTCATACAATCATGTGTGTGTGCACACATATGTGCTACCTACCTTCACATAAACACCTCTAGGCACACATGTTCATAATTCACAAATCATATACTTTACATGCATAGTAATAGATAAGGGTGCATATGAGAACTATCCTTTCAATTCATACCATGAATATATCCTACTCATAATTATGCATGAGTGTGTCTGTGTGTTCATATGTGTCATCATGATCACGTAAGAGAAACAACTTAGCTATTTAGAAAACCACATTACAAGGACCATAACACATATACAATGTACCCCTCAAGTCCTGACCAACACATAAATAGAACAGCTAGGGAATCTAGGTCACACACCCACATTACATCATAGGAGACAAGAGCTTATTCAACATTAGAATCGAAGACTCCTAACTTTCATAATATAAAATATTCATATAGGGTTCACATAGGTAGGGTTCATGCTACAAGAGTATTCATATCAACAAATCATCTAGACAACTTCTAAACCTAACATAATCATCCACATACATACAACATCATCCACACACCTAAATCATACAACTAGTATGGAATATTATACATATAACTTCACATGTGTGATCATCATAACCATACTTCACATAACATCAATTTGCCTTCAAGGCCATGCTCATCATACATAAGGATATACAAGAATGTAAACACCGCCACCATAAATGGACCATACCAATCAACACAATTTAATATCCATTCTTAGCTAAATAAAGAAAATGGGTTAACTTACCAAATCTCCAAGTTATGATCATCCTTGATAGATTCCCAACAATTTATAATCAGTTGACATAAAGGAATATAGAACTAAGCAACTCATTACAATCTAAACATAATCTAATCATCATCTAATTAAGATCATAGGACCCATATTATAACTAAATTGAGATATTGAGGTAATCATGGGTTCTTCATGGAATTGGATTAAAAGTATGTTAAAACCAGTGATTAATCATATATTCGTCATAGTATGCTTTTTAAATCACTTTCACAATGAACCCATGGCTAGATTGAAAGATAAGATTGTTGACCTTAGAATCATGTTTGAAAACCTTTGAAAGAACTCCTTAGATGGAATACTAACTAAGGATGAAGGGTTACCATACCTTCATACATAAGAATCCCACGAAATTTTTAGAAGACAGCACTTCGAATCGATCTCCCTAGCTTGTTCTTGAGCTTGGTATCCTAGGGAGGTTTTGGGGGTTTCATATTTGGTAGGGAAGGTTTTATTTGAAGAATGAGTTCTAAATTAGGTTTAAGGCTTATATACTAACTTAAAATACCTAAAAACACCTAAACTAACTTCCCATATTTTAATTAGGATGTGGGGTGAATTTCCCAATTACCCCTAACATGGAAGTGTGCAGCAGGCATATTGGAGGTTCAACCTACGGATGGCAGCGATGGGGCGTCATCTGATACTCCATCATTTTTGACTGAGGATACCATTTTGGGGATTGAGCTCACACCCCTAAGTTTGTAGCAACGCTCCCAATCGACGGGGCATAGGTCAGAATATGGATGCAATTGCATCCGTTATTTGGACACTACCTAGGCAGTCTACTACCAACTTTTGGGTCCTTTTCAATGACCCTTTGGTTGGTACTTGGATATTCTTGCCCGGACGTTTAGATGCTAGATACGTCCATATACAAATTAAGATCCTCCCCTATCAATTTAAACCCGAAATAACACATAAGACATACCAAGACATAGTAGAACACACTAGCACATCTAAAGACTAACTTTTAAACATCTTGGTCGTTCGACCTCTTAACCACTTCAAAACATTTATACAATCTCTAAAATGATTTATTAACATGTTATTAACATTATTAAAATATGTGATGCTCTAACTACCCTAGTTCATTTTGAGGGTCTTGACAATAACCCCCACTTGGGAACATTCATCCTCGAATGACACTTGGAACTTTTAAAACATTTTCAAGTAATCAATGACCAATATAGCAGACCACAACATTTAACATTTTATCACATAATAGTAAAAACACTAAACTTACAAGGAGCACAAACTTCATACAATCATGCAATTAAAGCAACATGATCAAACATGTACTACTTCTACAATTATTTCCATACATACATACTTCTTCATACTCATTGCCATTTGGAGGAACTACCATCTCCAACTTTAGGCATGCTCATTATTTTATCATAAGGTTAGGCATACAATGGATTTTAAATGCATACATATGCATATTCCACATTTTCACTCATGAGAAAATCAAGTAATTTATTTAGTTGCTCAAAATCATGAATAATATAGATCAACTAAACATTTGTAGGCTAGACATAATACCATCAATGTCATTCATAAAATTCCCATGTTTAACTTTTGTTCAAGGAGGAACTACCTTCCCCTAGTCAGAACATACCCACATGACATCAAAGAGTTCTCATAAAAGCAATGCACAAGGGTCAATTCATTTATAAGGAGGGGTTTTTACTCCAAACCATATTATGTTCATACTTCCTTATGAATTCAAAATGGAAGCTCACACCACACATAAAAAATATAGGAATTTGTTTCATACAGTTTCAATTTCTTAGCATGATACTAGCATTCATGAATATGCATCATTTTGGAAATATTGTTACAATTCATAGGCACACATTGATGACATTGGCTAGACATACCATCACTTCTTAATAATGAGCCTACATGAACACTTTCCAAGTCATAAAATTCATATATTTTAAAAAGGACTCATCATTTCTCATTTAAGGAAAACTTAGCACCTTGTTATTGGGCCAAAACACCCTCACATCAAAATTGTTATTAGGCATGTCCCTTACATTAAATCATGAAGTCAAATGCACATTCAACATATCAAGATGTACAAAAACATGAGGAAACCACAATTTGATAAAACTCCCTTTTTGGTGTAATAATGACCTTTCATAACATGCATAACTGTAACAACCCTAGAAAATGACTATGTTAAATAATGCTTAATGTGTCTAGAATGCCTATGATTAGACCGTTTTCACACGGATTCATGCGCGTAGCACAAGAACTCTGAACCATTACAACAACCAAGCAAACTAACTTGAAGATTTACTTGGATTAGTCTTTACCGGACTTAAAAAGGGTAAATATTAAGTTCGGAGGGTCTAGGGGTAAAATGGTAGTTTTTTAGGATAAGGGTAGTATCGTAATTACCCAAAATATATAATTAATTATTAAATCAATAATGTGGAGGGCATTTTGGAGAGAGAGGGCCAAAAATTGGCTCTTAGAGTGAAGTCTTACTCCACCCGGGTTCCAACCTAGGTGAAAGCGATGATTTAAATTATTTTTATTTAAGTTGGTAAATTAATATAATTTATTAATATTTATTATTTACTGGCTGATTTAAAATAAAAGGGAAATCAATTTTTTTTATATTTAACTAAACACCATTTGACTAAGTCCTAAACTAGACTCCTAAGCCTAAGATAACTCTCCCCTCTCATGTCTATATCTAACTTCCACGGTAAAACCAACTCTCATACACATTCTCTCTGCCAAATACGTACAATAACAGAAGATAAACAAAAGTTCTTCACACTTGAAGAACTCAGAACGAAAATTTTAAACAAACAACTAATAAAAAACGTTAGGCAAAGGAAGGAGATTTTCCGTCAGAAGTTTGGTGTTGAAACTTGGATTTGGACGTGAGTGTTGGAGAAGGTTTGGGCAGCAACTTCAAGGTTTGAACGTAATAAAAGGTATGGGTTCTTTTCTCTCTTGGTCCCTTTCCAAAGAGATCCCTTAAGGATCAGTATATTATGTCCGAAAGCTAGGGTTGTTTCCCTGTTGCATGTCCATGTCACTAGCTCCCATTGAATCATAGATTTATTATGTTTGCTGGCAGAAAACATGGAATAATACGTGTTTTCATGATGCTTATGTTTTTATATGTATGTTCAGAATTATGTGATTTATGTTGATGTTTTTCCGAAAATGTATCTTCGTGCGTTTGGGTGTGTTGCATGGCTATTGGTCACGATTTAGGAATTGAAATGACATGTTAGTTCTTTGTATTTCATGTACACATGTTTATGTAAATTGTGATGTTCATATCAGATGAAATGTGGCTGATTTGAGTGATAATCTCTTGGCTTAACGAATCCATGAAAATGCACCTAAAACGTTCTAATGCACTATGAAATTCCCCTAAGACTTAACGTGTAATGGAATGGAAAAGAACCTGAAAATGTAACTCAAATTTCCAGCACCTTGTTGATTAATTTCAGCAAATTTAAGTTGTTTAAAATGTCATGAAAAGTGGAGAAAAACAAGTTAGGTCACTGAGGGTAGAACCCGTGACCTCACCACGTTAAAAGTTGAGAAAATAAAAAAGTGAAAAACAATGTGGTAAGGGGGAATCGAACCATGCTCCGAGATGGAACATAAAATATAAAAATAAGAAATGAGAGGACTGGGATTCGAACCCAAAACTTCTCGATCAACCTTAAGGAAAAATGAAAAGAAAATAAGTGTGAGGTGTGGGAATCGAAACCACGACCTCTAGGCAGAAAAGGAGAATTGAAAGAAAAGTAAAGTGAGGCTGTGGGGGTTCGATCCCATAACCTCATGGTCAACTCGAAGAAGTCATGGAAAAAGTAATTAAAATAAAAGGGATTGTGGAGGTTCGATCCCACAACCCCTCGACCAAGAATGAGAAAATTTAAAGAAAAGAAATTAAAAGGAAATGAAGGGCTTGATCTTGGGTCCCCAAGCCATGTGGACCATAATAAAATAAATGAAAAATGTAAGTGTTGTCCAAGGGATTCAAAACCGGGTTCCTTTGCCCAAATTCTGTATTGATACATAAATCGTACGTGAATTAAATGTTGAAGAATAATGCTACTTACTTAGATCGAAATTGAGATCTTGACAGACATACAAGATGCATAAGTCTTGTACCATATAATCTTAGAAAGATATGAATCACTTAAACGAACTATGAATGAATCGTCATGGATTTTATGTATAGACCCATAAATCTAGCATACGTTTTAAAAGTAAGTGAACCTAAGATGTATGTAATGAAATTATGAAACTCAGGGAGTGTTAAGTATGAGTGTGAAAATACTAAATGACCAAGTGCATTGGCATAAGATAAAATGAACATTCACGTAATAAGGGGTGAGTAATTATGAAGGGAAAATGTTCTAAATTTAATGAATGTGGTGACAACATGAGAAAAGGCTAATGTAAAATATGAGAGCAATCTCAAATGAGCCTAAGTAAATGTTACCAAAACGTACTCACGTATGAGAGTGTAAAGTTAATAAAGAGACCAGTCTCTATGAACACTCTAATGAAAGTATTAAGATTAACATACTTAATACTAATGATGAGATGAGAAATCATCTATTGAGCTATGATGTCCTCATACTAGAAGCCATCTTCCCTGACGTATTAGTTGAATGTAATGGAACTTTATATTGAGCACCAATAGACTAGCTATGAGCGGTGATGCCTTCTTTTGTTATGAGACTGTCTGGCATGCCGGGTATGGACCTCCCTATATCTCCTAATCTTCGAACCTATATTGCCAATATAGGGATCTGGCTGGGTTGAATTCCCATATATGCTGTCATGTTTTGGGTCACTTTGGCTGGTGATTCCACCTCTTTTCGGTGTGGGGGAGACACTGGATTTCATGAGGCTCACATGATCTGTGTCGGAGAAAGTTAAAGTTAAAGTTTCCAAAGAATGAATGAGGCCAGCCTCAAATGATGCACATAATGAAATGAAAGATACCGAAGGTGTTAGGATAGCATAATAAAGAGGTGAGATAGACTTAATTAATGACACTAGGTCATTCTTTATCATTGCACAACGAACCTGATGAAAGTCTTAAACTACATGATAGGTATAGCTGATGTTTACACTAGCTTATGAATTAATGAAATGAAGTAATTATGAATGAATGAAGAAGACTCTGTGTTTTATAAAGAAGGCTCCCTAGTTGAGGTCCCATATGTTGAGCCTCATTTTGGGAAGTCTTAATGTCAATTCCATGATTCCAAGGTCCCATGGCATATGAATGAATGATATGAAAGATGTTATGTGCTATATGGAAAATGATATGTGCTATGTGTAAGATGTTATGTGCTATATGCAAAATGATATGTACTATGTTTAAGACGTTATATGCTGTGTGAAATATGATATGTATGATGATGCATGTTACTCTCATGTCATTACTTTCCTAATTTAATTTGGCAAGTCCACTGACTTTCCTAATCAAAATTTGGCAGGTCCACTAACTTTCCTAATTCAAATTTGGCAAGTCTCTTGACTTGACTTTCCATAAATCATGTTGTTAGTAAAGAGCTGTTCTTACTCATGCATGTCCTTGGTGTGTGCTTGAATATACCCATACTTAGTACAAGTGTCTACTAATCCCATACAATTCTACATTTTTGGTGCAGGCACAGGTTGATGCTACAGCTGACAGGTTGACGTTGCAGCTATCCGGAAGTGTAGCTTTCATCCGGACTTGGTAGGACCTCATGCCTTCAAGAATTTCTACCGTTATTATCTAGCTTAGATGTAGGCCATAGGTAGTGCAACATGTTCCACTAGTGTTTCTTTCCACTTTTATTTCAGACTTTGTATTGGTGTCGTTTATGCAAGAATTGTTTCTTTCATTTAATTATCTCTATATTTAGATGGTTGATTCGTGAACACCTATGATGTTAAGTTTAAAATATTTACCATGAAATAAGAAAAAAAAAGTTCAAATTTCCCGCTAAAATTAACCTAGATGAAGTAAGAATGATGTATGTAGGCTTATTTGCGACCTCTGAGAGGTCAACGACACCGGTCGCGTCTGGGGTCTAGATTCCAGTCGTGACAATAACATAGTATCATTTAAGACATGCATGGCATAATGAGAGCATGAAACTTTTACTCATATGCAAGAGTCCTATCATAAACATTCTACTTAGGAACCCTTTGGTTTCAAGCTTGAGTAGGAATAAAAGGTAAAGATAGGGATATTTACAACCTTACTAGTCATAGCATCATCCCCCACTTAGGATAAAACCATTTAAGAGAAACTTATTTCATTCAAGAGAACTTGGACTTACCAATTCTACCAACCCTAAAAATGGCTATGCTAAATAATGCTTAATGTGTCTAGAATGCCTACGATTATACCGGGTTCACAGGGATTGATGCGCGTAGAAACAGACTTCTGAACTCTTGCTATATCCAAGCCAACTAACTTGGGGAGTTAGTTGACCTGGGAAAGGTTGGGTCCAGCCATGTAGGGATCTCGAATATGAAGATTTACTCGAAGGAGTCTTTACCAGACTTAAAAAGGGAAAATCTTAGATTTGGAGGGACTAGGGGTAAAATGGTCATTTTCCAGACTAAGGGTAGTATAGTAATTACCTTAAATATGTAATTAATTATTTAATTAATAAAGTGGAGGGGCATTTTGGGGAGAGAGTTCCAAAAATTGTCTCTTAGAGTGAAGTCTCGATCCACCCGGGTTTGAATCTAGGTGGAAGCGATGATTTAAATTTTTTTTTATTTAAGCTCGTAAATTAATGTAATTAATTGATATTTATTATTTATTGTCTGATTTAAAATAAAAAGGAAATCAGATTTTTACCATTTAATAAAACTTTATTTCACTAAGTCCTGAACTAGACTCCTAATCCTAAGAAAACTCTCATCTCTCACGTCTCTATCATTCTCTTTTGCGTTCTCTCTGCCAAAATAATGTACAAGAACAGAAAATTTACCAAAGTTCTTCAAATTTGAAGAACTCACAATAAAAAGTAAAATCAAGCGCTAAGCAAATACGTTAGGCAAAGGGAGGATTTCCGTCGAAAGTTTTGTGTTGAAACTTGGTTTTAGACGTGAGTTTTGGAGAAGGTTTGGGAAGCAACTTCAAGGTTTTAACGACATTAAGGTATGTCTTCTCTCTGGGTTCCTTTCCCATGAGACACCTTAAGGTGCAGTATATTCTAATCCGAAAAGTAGGATTGTTCCGCGTTGCATGTCCCTATCACTAGCGCCGTTGATTCTTAGGTTGGGTATGGTTGCTGGTAGATATTAGACATGTAATGTGTTTTCATGATGAATATGTTCATGAATATGTGTTTGGAATCGTATGAATGACAATCTATGTTTTCTGAATATATGACTTACGTGCGTTTGGGTGTATTGTCGTGACTATTGGTCACAGATTAGGACTTGAAATGGCATGTTAGTTCTTTGACTTTTATGTACAAATCTTTGCAAATCGTGATGTTCATATGAAGTGTAATGTATCTGAATTGAGTGAGAAACTCTTGGCTAAATGAATCCATGAAAATGCACCTAACACGTTATAAATGAACCATGAAATTTCCCTAAGAACTAATGTGTAGCTTGATGAAAAAGATGCTGAAAAATTACAAAATTTCCAGCCATAAGTTGATGAATTTCGGTCAAGTAAAAATGTTTTAAAATGTAAGAAAAATAAGTGAGGTCACTGAGGGTCAAACCCGTACCTCACCATGTTAAAAACAATAAAAATAAGTGAGTTAAAAGTATTTTGGTGAGGGGGATTCGAACCTTGGTGTTGGTTAAAAAATGAAATCATGAAAATAAGAAATGAGAGGAGTGGGATTCGAACCCACAACCTCTAAGACAGACTTAAGGAAATTAAAAGAAAATAAATGTTGAGGCGTGTAGGAATCTAACCCACGACCTCTAGGCTGATTTAGGTATTAAAGAGAAAAATGAAGTGAGGTTGTGGGGATTCGAACCCACATCCACATGGTCAACTCGAACAAAAAGTCAAGGAAAAATAAATTAAAATAAAAGGGGCTATGGGGTTTCGATCCCACAACCCCTCGGCCAAGAAAGAGAAACTTTAAAGAAAAGAAATTAAAAGGAAATGAAGGCGTTGGGGCTTTATCTTGGGTCCCCAAGCCGTGTGGACCAAAATAAAATAAATGAAAAATGTAAGTTTTGTCCAAGCGATTCGAAACCAGGTTCCCTTTCCCAAATTCCGTATTGATACATAAGTCATATGTGAATTAAATGCTCAAAAATAATGATGCCTACTTAGATCAAAATAAGGATCTTGGCATACATACAAGATGCATAAGTTTTGTACCATATAATCTTAGTAAGATATGAATCACTTAAACGAACTATGAATGAAGCCTCATGATTTATATGTATAGACCCATAAGTCTAGAATACATTTACAAATAAGAGAACCTATGATGTATGTAATGAAATGACGTAACATTAGAAGGTTTAAGTATGAGTGTATAACACACTATATGTCCAAGTGCATTGGCATACGATGAAATGAATATTATGTAATGAAATGATGAAACCCTAGAAGGGTCAAGTAAGAGTGTGAAACTTACAAATGTCCAAGTGCATTGACATATGATGAAATGAACATTCACGTAAAAAGGGGTGAGTAATTGTGAAGAGCAAATGTACTAATGTTAATTAATGTGGTAAAAACATGATAACAGGATAATGTGAAAGATGAGAGCAATCTCAAATGAGCCTAAGTAAATGTTACAAAAACGTACTCACCTATGATGAGATGAGAAATTATCTATTGAGTTATGATGTCCTCATACTAGAAGCCAGCTTCCATGACGTATGAGTTGAATGTAATGGAACTTTATACTGAGCACCGATAGGCTACCTATGAGAGGTGATGCCTTCTTTCGCGAAGGGCGGAGGTTCACGTAACTCTTATGAGATGAGACTGTCTGGCATGCCGGGTATGGATCTCCCTATATCTCCTAGTCTTCGAACTTATATTGCCAATACAGGGATCTGGCGGTGTTCAACCCCCATAAACGCTAGCATGTTTTGGGTCACATTGGCCGGTGATTCCACCTAATTTTGGTGTGGGGGAGAAACTGGATTTCATTATGCTCACATGATTAAAGTTAAAGTTAAAGTTCCCAATGAATGGATGAGGCCAAGCTCAAATTATCTACATGATGAAATGAAAGATACCGAAGGTGTTAGGATAGCATAATAAAGAGGTGAGATAGACTTAATTAATGACACTAGGTGATTCTTGATCATTGCACAACGAACCCGATGAAAGTCTTAAATTACATGCTAGGTATAGCTGATTTTTACACTAGCTTATGAATTAATGAAATGAAGTACGTATGAATGAATGAAGTAGACTTTGTGTTTGATAAAGAAGGCTCCCTAGTTGATGTCCCATATGTTGAGCCCTCATTTTTTGGAAGTATTAATTTTTAGTCCATGATTCCAAGGTCTCATTGAATATGAATGAAATATATGAAAGATTCTATGTGTTAGATGCAATATGTTATGTGCTATTTGTGATATGTTATGTGTTGTGTGCAATATTACACGTATGATGATTCATGTTACTCTCAGTGAATGACTTTCCTAATACAATTTGGCAAGTCCACTGACTTTCCAAATTCAAATTTGGCTGGTCCACAAACTTTCCTTATCCAAATTTGGCAAGTCTACTAACTTGACTTTCCATAAATCATGTTATTATGAAAGAGCTTTTCTTAGTGATGCCTGTCCTTGGTGTGTGCTTTCATATACTCATCCTTAGTACAAGTGTTTACAGATCCCATATAACTCTATATTTTCAGGTGCAGGCACAAGTGGACGCTAGAGTTTACAGATTGACGTTGTAGCTATCCGGACGTGGAGCTTTCATCCGGACTTGGTAGGCCCTCATGCGTTCGAGGATGTCTACCGTTATTATCTAGCTTAGATGTAGGCTTTATCTAGTGGATAATTTTCAACTAGTGTTTCTTTCCACTTCATTTCAGACTTTGTATTGGTGTCTTTTTGTCAAGAATACGTTTAATGAAATTATGAACTGTTTTATTCATTTGATTATTTCTATTTTAGATGGTTAATTTGTGAACGTCTATGATGTTAAGTTTAAAATGTTTAGCATGAAATAAGAAAACAAAAAGTTCAATTTTTTTAAAAATTAATCTAGATGAAGTAAGAATGACGTATGTAGGCTTGTCTGCGACCTCTGAGAGGTCAACGACGTCGGTCTCGTCTGGGGTCTAAATTTCGGTCTTGACACCAATATTTCTAGTAAAGCATAACAACCGCTTCTTGGGATAAGCCTAATCAATATTTATCACCTCTTGCCCTTAAAAACCAAGGTCAAAGCAAGTCAAGACCAAACCTACATATTAACAAATAGGAAGATTTGACTTCATTGAGGTTTTCTACTCCCCATCTCATCCCAAGGATCTTACTAACTTAACCATTAAGAGGTACTCCTCAAGCACCATTACTCCTCTAAGTTTATTTCCTAAAGGAACTCATAACCATCAAGTTAGGTCATGCTATCCAACCTCATGAGTCCTTAACTACACCATGAATAACAAGGGTAATTTCCATATCTCATCATATTCTACCACCAAATCCTAACTAGGTAAGTAGTTCCGGATTCAAGCATACAAGGGTCATCACCTTTGGTGGAAACTTCAAATCAACCATGCCTAGGTACTATCTAAGCACTCCCTCAAATGACCATACTTAAGATTAATCTTAAAAGACAACTGGACACTTCAAAGTAGGTCAAAATCTGTTTTCATCCTCTCCACATGAACAAATGGGTAAAGACTACCCTCTAAGTCATTTTAGGGCAAAAATATAAGCCCTGACCCTTTCTTCCCCTTTTCCCCATTCCTTAGAATAGGTTCATAAGGGACTCATCTACTAGTCTCAAGGGTCCTCCCATTAACTATCATACTTCACAACCACCTTATAAAGTAACCACACAACCTCCTCTTCTTAGGAGCAAGCCTATAACAAAATACTCCGATCCACACAAGGGAAACTATGTAGCATTACTCTTACAACAAGGCAACCTCTATCTTTCACTATTTATCCCCTTTGTCCAAAACATTTCAAGCCTATTTCTTGACATTTCACTACCACATACATAACCATAAAAAAACCTATCATTCCAAAGGGAACTCCATTCAACAATAACAACTCTTGACAAGCTAGAACCATATCATAACATAACCTCTCAGCATATAACCTTGGTTATCATAAATTACATATAGCCATAAATTAAATCACACCAAAACATACAAATTTCACCTTCACATATACTCATCAAGCGACAAAACCAAAGTAAGAATCAAAGCTCACCTTTTCTCCCTCCAAGCAATCACATCTAAAAGACCATTGGACAAGGAAACTTAAGAGAGATATCATATAAAGCTAAGTTCTATGGCACGACACAAGAGTAGTGAAGAAAGTGAAATTGTATGGTCCTATAGTCTCTTGGTCATAGATGTGCCCCGACTAACCACTGATGAACATGACTCTACTAGACGTGGCATAAAGAGACTTTGGACCCAAAAACCGCTTTCTATAACCTCATGCTCTCATACAAAGTTTTTCATGACCGGGGAGCACCCCCCAGATTTAACACACCATACCTGACCTCTCATAGGTCATGTACAATCCCTTAGACATCTTTCATCGCATTTTCATAGGAAACTTAGTGGAAAATTTGAAACTTTTCATAGCAAATTATATGCTAGAACATTACTTTATTTGTATATAAAATATCATAAGTACATAGTTAGACTCTAAGTATCGTTTTCCATCTTACGACACAACTCAATAGTATAGAATAGGGATACGACCCTTAACAACATAAAAATATAAGTCTAAGCTTTTAAATAAACTTAAAGAACATCTTTGATATAGGGAATCCTTGAATCATAAGGACCCCTTTCTTTGAACTTGGGAGATCCATCCAAGCCCTTCTCATAGAAGACATACTCTAGCCATCAACATCTACAATTTGTGTAAAAGTGACGAAGAAGAATTGTATTAGTACAAGAATGCACAAAGAATGACAACCACGGAAAAACATGCAATTAAAGAAATTTAGTTAGAAATCATGCATTATGCCATTTTGTAAAACTTCATGACCATTATACCATAAGCACAATATAATTCACATATATCATATACGGATGGACACTAATCATAACAAAATATAACACATTTATCGTACTTTGAGGTACACTCAGTACATATAATACACTGCCTCTCTTTTACCTTAACTTCTTTCCTTAAGCAAACCTCACGTAGTACTTAGTACAATTTTCCACCTTAAGGTCACCCAAAACGGTCTTTCATAAATATATTCCATAAACACAGTCCTAATCTCATCAGAAGACATAATCTTCACATAAAATCATTACCTAAGAAACCTCCATGTGACGTTAGTGCAATGTGTGGCATCCTATAATACTAGTTACACCAAGTGTTCCTAAGAAGTCACCCTAGGCTAGGCATATCATACTCAACAAGTAATAACACCTTAATTTATCACTAGACATAAGGCCACATACTTCATAGCATCATATAAGGACTCATTTCTTTACGACAACCTTAGTCATAACTCATTTAGTTCATATCATAGGTAAACCATCCTCACAATCCTATTCACAAGCTTACTTGTGTATTGTACACATGGAGTTCCATACCCTCACATATACTAACTAAAACTGACATACTCTTTTTCAACGAGATGCTGGGAATTCCTTGTACCACATAGTATATAAATTTTGAAGAAGAGTATAAATAAGACAAAGAATTTCTCATAATTTCATTTTTGATCATAAATAATCACTATTTAGAATCCATAAGAGTACTTCACATACATAATCATAAGTCATCCCTTAGCATAGAAAAGTCACCTTTACATGCATTCATACCAATCATTCATAACCTAAGTATTCAATTCATAAATGACAATTCTTAATCTTTCTTGGAGTTACTTGTGTAATGCATGGGTAGGGTCCATAGTTCTACCCATATTAGGTAACCTCCTCAAGGAGTTATGATTAGAGTTCATATTCTTATATTAGTTCATTTCTTATTTTGGGTGACATAAAAATTACAAACATAGACCATGTGAGCTACGTGGAATCTTGTTACACCCACACCTAAAAGAGAGGGTACTACTTGCCAAGGTACGACCTTCATATATAATAGCTATTATGTTGTATCCACTAAGCTAAGACCTACCAGGGAACGTAGTTATGGAACATGGAGATTGCTACTAGAAACCTTGACTTGCTAGACGTGGAGGTTTCAATTTCATGAGACAACATCTATGTTAGGAACCTAGACTTGCTAAACTTGAAGGTTCTCTTGTGAAAAGCAAAATTTACTAAATGTGAAGCCCCCACTCTCATTTTCATGTTCAATTGGTGCTAAGCTCAAACTTCCTTTTAAACATAATTAATCACTTATTAGCATTAGTTCATAAAGTAGACTTTAATAGTTTGCTTCTTCATACATAATATAGCTCAAATGATTCTAAGATGAGAATGTCCTTTCATCATAAAACCTACTATTCATACAATCATGTGGGTGTGCATATATATGTAAGACCTACCTTCACATAAACACCTCTAGGAACACATGTTCATAATTCACAAATCATACACTTTATATACATAGTAATAGAAAAGAGTGCATATGATAATTATCCTTCAATTGACACCATGAATCTATCTTACTCATAATTATTCATGTGTGTGTGTGTGTGTGTTCATATTGTTCATCATGATCACATATGAGCAACTACCTAGCTATATAGGAAGCCACACTCCAAGGACCATAACACATATACAATGTACCTCTCAAGTTTGATAAACTTAGAAATAGAACACCTAGGGAATCTAGGTGACACACCCACATTACAACAAAGGAGACAAGAGCATATTTAATATTAGACTAAAAGACTCCTAACATACATCAAATCACATATTCATATAGGGTTCACATAGGTAGGGGTCATGAAACAAGAGTATTAATCTTAACAAATCATCTAGATCACTCTTAACCTAACATGATCATCCATATATATACAACATCATCAACAAACCTAAATCATGAAACTAGTATGGAATATTATACATATAACTTCACATGTATGATCATCACAACCGCACTTCACATAACATCAATTTGCCTTCAAGGTCAAGCTCATCACATATAAAGATATACAATAATGTAATCACCGTCACCATAAGTGGACCATATCAATCAAGATAATTCAATATGCATTCTTAGATAAATAAAGAAAATAGGTCAACTTATTAACTCTCCAAGATATGATCATCCTTGATCAATTGCCAACAATTCATAATCAATTGACATAAAGTAATATAGAAACATAATCTCACCATCATCTAATCAAGATCACAAGATCCACATTATAGCTAAGTTGAGAGATGGCTGAAAACATGGGATCTTCATGGAATTGTATTTAAAATCATGGTAAAACCATTGATTAACCATATATTCGTCATTAGTATGATATTGAAATCACTTTCACAATGAACCAATGGCTAGATTGGAAGATAGGATTTTTGACCTCAGAACCATGTTTGGAACCTTTGAAAGAACTCTTTAGATGGAAGACTAACTATGTATTAAGGGTTACCATACCTTAATACATAATAAGACCACAAAATTTTGAGAATAAAACACTTGGAATCCATCTTCGTAGCTTGTTATTGAGGTTTCTCTCCAATGGAGGTTTTGGGAGAGGTAGTTCCCCACCCAGGAGATACTTTACCATATTCCGAATTTATTGGTTTTAATAAATCTCCTACTGCAGTTCGTCTTGGACCAGATCTAGAACTGTTCTCAACAGTTTGTGTAGCCATAAATCCTATTGTATTCATTGAGATCTGTTGACTTTGTATACCATTCCGTTGTAAATAAACGATCCTATCATAGATCCATTGGGGTCTTGAAATTATATAAATATGATAAGAATGGAAACAGCAGCCCTAGTCGCCATCTTTATATCTGGTTTACTTGTACGTTTTGTTTCATATTTGGGAGGGAAGTTTGATTTGAAGAATGAGTTATAAATTAGGTTTAAGGCTTATATAGTAATTTAAAATACCTAGAAACACCTAAAATAACCACCCATATTTTAATTAGAACGTGGGGTGAATTTCCAATTCACCCCTATCATGGCAGCGGGCAGTAGACAGATTGCAGGTGCAACCCACGGATGGCAGCGACAGGGCGTCGTCTGATGGATGAGACATCCTTCTGCTCTGTCATTTTTGACTGAGGCTCCTATTTTTGGGGCTGATATCTCATTCCTATGTGTGGAGAAAATCTTCCAATATTTGGGGTGTAGGTTAGAGTATGGACGTTGATTGCATCCATCGTTTGGACACTGCCTAGGCAATCTACTGCCAGCTTTTGGGTCCTCCTCAAGGACCCTTTGGTTGGTCTTTGGGTAGTCGTTCCTAGACGTGTAGATTCTAGATACGTCCATATACAAGTTAGTACCCTCCCGTCTCAGTTAGAACCCAAACAACACATACAACATACCAAGACACACTAGAACACACTAGCATGTCTAACAACTAACTTTCGAACATCTTGGTTGTTTTTACCTACAAACCACTTCAAAACAACTATAAAAGCTTACAAACACATTATTAATATTTTATTAACCTTTTTAAACACGTGAGTCTCTAACTATCTTTTCATTTTGAGGGTCTTGACATTTAGTCCTTGAAACAAGTCCGCATCGTTGACTTGTGACCCCAGTTAGAAAATGGTTCCTCCGCATTGCTGATAGGACACTGAATACTCTGTCTCAAAATTTAATTTAACGAATAATCATTTAAAACGTCTTCGCATCGTAGACTTATTACAAGATGGCGATTCTGTAAGTTTCTCAGTTTTATCTATTCGAAATCATTACTAAACATCATGAGGTCATTCCAATCACAAATCATAATTCTTCAATTCGTAACTGATTTCAAGGATCAATTAAGAGTCAAGTCAAGAATAATTAAGATCAAAGTCAACAATTAAGTCAAGTTAAGTTCATCAAAGTTCCCAAAGGTCTTTTTTAAACGTTTTAACTTAATTTTATAACTTAAAAATCATGTTGAGTAAAGAAAAAAGATAAAGTTTAAAGTTCATTTCTTCAAAGATGTATAAAGGTACTATGTATTCCAAAAGAGATTTAAACTGTTTTCACATTTCAATTAAGAACAGAAACTGAAATTTCCAAAGAGCCTTCGGTCAACTTTTTAGAGAATAGTAATAACTTTCTAAATGAAGCAATAAGGGAAATTGAGATTTTCAAGGTAGCCTTTGAGCTATGTTTTTGAGCAGTAAACTCAAATAACAATAGAAGTATGTTCAAAAAACACAAGAGACCGTATATTTTGGGAGTAGTATTGAGCACCAAGCTGGGGTCGAGCATGAGTTCATGTAACTCACGTATGCATAAGCCATGTAGCCACCATGGGTAGAAGAGGTTCATACTTTTTTGAAGAACCCTTTTTGCATAGACTAGTGGATCCATTAGGCAGTTCAGGTCCTATACCATTGGATCGGTTTAGGATGTGTTGGCAGCATGTGATAGATCATTGTATCATTACTATATCTCTTATGTGATAGTTGTTGGTTAGAGAAACTCCTAAAGTTGTACTTTGTATTTTATATACATCAGTTTATTCTTACTTTTACATATATCTCAGAGTTAATTGTATCTTTGTATACACTCAAAGTTGACATAACGTTTTAAACAACTTTTCTTTATATTGCACTTGATTTTAAATATATTTATATTGAAATGAGTCTAGTTATGTTAAGTTTAGTCGAGCAGGTAAGTTCTTCAGATTCCTTTTCCAGTCTATGTTGTATTAGCAATCTAACTCGCATACTCGTACATTCAATGTACTAATGTCAGTTGGCCTGCATTGTATTATGACGTAGACACAGGTTTTGAGTTTGTTGGTGAGCCTCCTTGCATTCCAAATGACTCTTTTATTTTATCTCCAGCGTTGTTCATTAGGATGTTTTGTGTTATTGCTTTATATTGAGTTAAGTTATTCTAAGTTGGGAAGAGCCAAAATAAGTATTCCTTCATATCCTTTTCAAGCTTAAGTTAGGTTTAGCATACCAACTCGAATACTCGTACATTCAATGTACTAATTCTAGTTAGACTGCATCATCTTATGATGCAAACGCAGTAAATAATAATGGCATTCGGTGCACCGTTGATCTAGTGATCAACTCAGAGTCAGTTGGTGAGTCTTCTTACATTTCGGGGGACATCTTTTATATCTCATTTTCTATTTTTCAATTTTAGGATGATGTGGGGTCCTGTATGCACATCCCTCTTTGTTTTAGATTCTTCATAGATAGATAACATTAGTTCCTTTGTCTTACTCATTCCAATTCTATATGTTTAAGACTTAAGTTGCTGTTTTAGATAAGCTATTACCTTTTTACTTATTTTATGATTCATATATATTGTGTTTAAGTCTTCCACAGAGTAAGTAAGTTGAGCTATGGGTCCGCTCGCGGCCAACAATGGTCTTCGAGTGCCGGTCATGCCTAGGGTGTAGGCTTGGAATGTGACAAACTTGGTATAAGAGCACAGAGTTCAAGAGTCCTAGGGAGTCTATGAATCCATGTCTATATATTCATAGATATCGGTGTGAAGCATGCTACATCTATAATTAGGAGATTGTAACACTTAGGAAATCATCTCACTTCTTTCACACTCTTTTCATGCGTTAGATTTTAATCTCTCTAAAATTTCTCTTTTATTCGTGCTTTTGTGTGTTTCAAATAACCATGCCTCTACGATGAGCAGTCAGAGGTCGTCCAAGACGGACAAATGTTGAACCACAAGAGAAAGTGGTACCTAATGCCCCAAAAGTGCAACCTCGGGGAAAAGTCACAAATGTTAAATTCCGTGAGGCAATTCGAATTCTTACCCAAGTTACGACTAACCGAGTTAGGCAACAACGAGGAGCTTAAAAATAAGAGGCTGATTAGAAGTGGGTGTTAGTGAAAGTGGTTTTTTTGGGTGTATTTTAATATAAAATACCTTATATAATTATTCAGAAATAATATAAAATATACCCACTTCTTAAATTAACTTTAAAATAATATTTACGAAAATGTCCCTTGCCCACAAGGACTTGCAAAATAAACTAAGGAAAATTCAAAGGAAGCATTTCAAGGCCCTTGAATTGATAAGCATTCCTTGAACCCTCGCTTAAACTTATACTTAGGCAAATTTTTGGACCTTTTGATATGTCCAGTTTATATATATACTTGTAAGGTTCATACTTTAGACTCAAGTTTCACCTATAAATTTTTCGGATTTTACTTTATCTCCCCCTTGTAAATATTCTTCCTCGAATGGAACTTTACACACCTTACATAATCTAAATACTCAAGACTAGAAGCCCAACAAGGATGAAATATCAAAATAATACACCACAAAAGGAGGAAATTTGAACTATATCTCAAAATAATTAATGCAATTGAAAGGGGGTATGAACTACATCTATCAACCCAACTGCATGAAATTCAACATTTCTCATGTTCATAGGAGGGAAATAAAATCATACTCAACACAACAATATGGAGTCAATATGACATCTCATAAAACATAGTAAAGCATGTTCACCAACTCTTGTCATAAAGTTACATATGCAACATCAGACTAAAATGCACAATAACATAAGGAACATATAAATAATGAAAATCTCCTACTGAACATGATTCCTCACAAGAACATGCAAATATCATAAGGAAAGTCATCAAGAAACTCGTACCTCAAGCTTGAATAGGAGTAGAAGGAAAAAGATGAGGATAACGGGATTTCATATCGGCCTCAACCTCCCAAGTAGTACCCTTAATTAAGTGATTCCTCCATAAGACTTTAACAAAAACTACCTCTTTGTTCCTTAACTTCTTAACTTGACGGTCTAAAATCTCCACTGGAACATATTCATAGCAGAGATTTTCATCAACTCCTAAAACCTCTAAGTGAATCATTGATATTGGGTCCCAAACACTTCTTGAGCATGGAAACATGGAACACTGGGTAAACCAGAGCCAAATCACTGGGTAAGTCTAGTTCATATGCAACCTTTACCACACATGTCAAGATTTGGTATGGACCCACATATCAAGGACTAAGTTTCCCGTTCTTTCCAATCTTCATGACAACTTTCAAAGGTGATACTATTAAGTACACCCAATCACCAACCCCTAATTCAAAATCCCTTCTTGTATTGTCGGCATAGAACTTTTGTCGACTTTGAGCCTTTTCAACCTCTCTCTAATTAGTGGAACTTTCCCTATGGAATCATAGACCAGATTGGGACCAATAAGAGAAAACTCATGCACTTCAAGACAACCCACATGAGATCTACACCTACCATAAAGTGCTTCAAACAGAGCCAAATCAATGCTTTAGTGGTAACTATTATCGTAGGCGAATTCAATCAATGGAAGATGATTATCCCAATTCCCCTTGAAATCAATCACACACGCCTTAAACATATCTTCTAAGGTCTGAATGGTCCTTTCTGTTTGATAATCCGTCTGAGGGTAAAAAGAGGTAGTAAGTTTAACATTAGTATCAAGCCCTCTTTCGAATGCTTTCAAAAAATGTGAAGTAAACTGAGTACCCTGATTTGGTATGATGGACAAAGGAACCCCATGTAAATTCACTATTTCCTTGATGTATAATTTAGCGTAGTCCTCTGCCGAGAATTAAATATTGACAGGAAGGAAATGGGATGATTCCGTCATCTTGTCAACAATGACACAAATAGAATCATGTATACTTAGAGTACGAGGCAACCCCACAATGAAGTCATTATTCACCTCCTCCCACTTCCATGTGGGAAGATCTATATCTTGTAACAAACCTCCTGTTTTTTTGTGGTTGGCTTTGACTTGCTTATAGTTTGGACATTTAGCCACAAAGCCCGCTATATCCTTCTTAATTCTATCTTAGACGCTCTCGAATGAATAAAATATCGTGAATCATGAGACTCTTCTAGAATCTTCCCTCTCAAGCCATCAATATCCGAAACACACAACCTACTTGGGTACCTAAGCCCCCCATCTCCCCCTTGGGAGAAAGCCTTCACGGACTTAGTGAGAACCAAATCTTTCAACTCCAGCAGAAGAGGATCAAGATATTATTTTGTCTTCATATCAACTACCACAGATTATTTGGAACCCTTTGAGAAATCTACCAATTGGATACCTAAGCGGGCCAACTATGCACATCGCGAACTAGATCCTTCTTTTTATCTTCTACATGAGGCAAACTACCCATAGTCATTTGACTTAAGGCATCTACAACTATATTAGTTTTGTTGGGGTGGTTGAGGACACTCATATCACAATCTTTTCAAATTCCGTACAACCTTATTTGTCGGATATTTAAATCTATTTGGCTAAGCACATATTGGAGACTTTTGTGGTCAGTGAACACATGAACATGGACCAAATATAAGTAGTGCCTCCAAATTTTCAAGGAATAAACTATTGCCGCCAGCTCTAGGTCATGGGTCGGATAGTTTTTTTGATGTACCTTTAGGTTCCTCTAAGCATAAGCAATTACCTTGTCATGTTGTATAAGGAAATGTCCCAAACCAACTCAAGAAGCATCACAATAAACTAGAAACACATCAGTACCTTCTGGTAAGGTCAACACTCTAGCGGTGGTGAGTCTATTTTTCAATTCTTGAAAACTCTTCTCACAAGCCTCTGACCACTAAAATTTGGATTTTCTTTTAAGTCAAAGTTGATAAGGGAGAAGCAAAAGATTAGAATCCTTCCACAAATCTTCTATAATAACCGTCCAAGCCCAAAAAGCTTCGTATATCCATGGGACTAAGAGGTCTAGGAAAATTCTTCACCGCATCGGCCTTCTTAGGATCAACCTCTATGCCTAGGCTTGACACTATATGACCGAGTAAAGAAACTGACCTAAGACAAAACTCACACTTGCTAAACTTAGCATACAGTTTCTTGTCTTTATGAACTTGCAAGACTATCCTCAGATGCTCCATGTGATAACCCTCACTCTTATAATAGATCAAAATATCATCAATAAATATGATCAGAAATGAATCAAGGTATTACCTGAACAACCCATTCATAAGATTCTTAAAAGTTGCCAGAGCATTCATTAGACCAATATACATTACGAAAAATTCAAAGTGACCATACCTTATTTGAAAGGCCGGTTTAGGAATATCAATATCCCCCACCCTAAGTTGGTGATAGCCCGAACGTATGTCAATCTTTGAGATATAACTCGACCCTTGGAGTTGGTCAAATAAATAATCAATTCTACTAAGCGGATATTTATTCATTAAAGTTACCTTGTTCAGCTAGCAGTAATCAATGTACATCCGAAGAGACCCATCTTTATTTTTGACAAATAGTACTGGTGCACCCATGGAGATATGTTAGATTGAATAAAATCGTTGTCTAACAAATCCTTGAGTTGAGCTTTTAACTCATTCGATTCGGGTGGGGCCATTCGGAAAGGAGGAATAGATACAAATTTTTTATTTGGTATAAGATTAATGCCGAAGTCTATTTCCCATTCTGGAGGAGTGCCGAGCAAGTTATCAGGAAAAACCTTAGGAAACTCCCTCAAAATCGAGACTGACTCTAAAGGAGGAGTATCAGACTCAACATCCTTAACCCTTACAATATGGTAAATACTACCCATAGAAATCATTTTACAGGACTTTAGACACGAAATGAATTTCCCTCTAGGAATTGATTTCCCCCTTTCGATTCGGAAACTAGCTCATCAAAAAACTAAAATTTTGCTACCAGAGTCCTACAATAAATAGAAGCAAAACAAGCATGTGACCAATCCATCCCAAATTGACATCAAAATCCAACATATCTATCTCTACCAAATCAATTCGAGTGACTTTATGAAGTAAAGAAACATGTCAATTTCTATAGACTCTTTGTTGAATAACTGAGTCACCAATTGGGGTGGACATTGAAGAACGTTCTATTCGAGTTTCGGGGAGTATATAAATATCATAGATACCAAAGGTGTAACAAAATATAAAGTAGCACTAGGGTCTAACAATGCATAAATATTAGTTAAGAATACTTCTAACATACCAGAAACAACATCTGAGGATCCCTATTAATCACTTTGGGATTCGAGAGCATAAAAGTAATTGTTCTTCGGAGCATCCAATTATAAACATCTTTGGGGGTGTTATTACCCTCTCTTACTTTGTCCAAACAAGTTGGGCAATCTTTCAGTTGATGCCCACCCTTTTCACATCCATAGCGCACACCCATACCGACATGACATTTACCTTCATGCTTCTTACCATATTTTTCACATGTAGGCCTCTTGACATAAGATTCTCCTCCAGTACCACCATGTGGACTGAACATAGGTACCTTTTCTTTGTTTGTATTAGAAGCATTAGTGGTATCTTCATTAGAAAACCTCTTCTTGAACTTTGGTTTTCCTTGAACCTCAAATCTGCGTTTAGACGAAATGTTATCCTCTAGTTTTGTGATCGTCAGTTTTCTACAAACCTGCCTAAGATTTTCTTACTAAATTTGTTCGGCATGAACCATAAGGTGTGATATTTTCATGCTTGGAATGATCATTACCGAACGACACTCTTTTACCACCAAGGAAGATTTTGCCATATAACACCTCCAAAAAAATGACTTAGGTGAATCTAGAGCCTAACATGGTTGTGATGATATTTTAAGGTCCTAAAATTGTCTAAAATGGAGTAATGAAAAACTTTCTAAGAGTTTAGGTGCATTGGAAGTCAAACGTCAAGGGAATACCATGACGTTCGATAACTAAGTCACCTATGTGCCTCATATGTGGTTTTATGTGTTTTTGTGTTCTTCATGAGGTTATTAGGTACTTATAGGAATTATTGTGGTGTATATAGGCAGTGTTTCAAGTTTTGTGAAGTTTGGAGGTCAAATTTCCAAGAACGTCCATGTTGTTCGAAATGTTTGCCTTGAAACGACCTTGTGTGCCTATGCATGTTTCGTCAAGTTTGATGTGTTTGTTTTTTATTAAATTGATGCGCTAGGTCCTAACTCATACACGAACATGTTTGTGTTAGAAAAGTCCGGGTAAACATCCCCAAGGACCATCCAAGGGTCCTTGAAGAAGGATCCTTCAAGAGTGCCCAAGCTGTCAAAAACCAGCCCAACCTACGGAGGTAATCGACGCCCAGTAGGTCAATCGACGCCCCGTAGGTGCAGGAACGTGGGTGGAAACTTAGGTGTGGAGAGGCCAATCCAAAGACCATACTTAATCCTAAACCATGGACCAACAGGATGGTCCATTTGTTAAGGGACGGGTCGTTGATTGGCAGGTCGTTGGTGGACTGTCTTCTGCATAGGTTCACTATAATGTTAGGGGTGAGATTTGAAATTCATCCCAAGTCTTATGAAATAGGAGAACGGTTATTTTGGGTGTTTAAGGGTTTTAAGAGTATATAAGTCATAAACTCTCATTTAAACACTAGCACCTAAATCTAACTCATTTCCTCCCAATGTTTATTCAAAAACCTCCATTAGAGCTCAAGATAAGATTGAGATTGAAGATGGATCTTCACTGGAGTTTCTTCTTCAATTATCATTGGATTCTTATAATAAGGTATTGGAGTTCTTCATATCAGGTTTGGTATCACCTTTGATTCAATTTCAAAGATTTCAAAAAGATGAAAAAGTCCAATTTCTACTCTAAGTCTTGGATTCTTGTATGAAAGGTTTTCAAACATTGTGATATGATATTATTGATGTATAATTGATGTTTTAAAATGAAATTCTCCATGAACCCTTGACCTTCTCAAATCACTCAATTTAACTAAAATATCGGTTATGTGATCATGCTTTGATATTGATGAATTCAAGTGTAGATTGTTTTGGGATTTTGATTCATGTATAGTTTATGATTGATTGGTTTATAGTATGTTTTAATTTGATCAATTGAGTATTGTATATTCTTAGATCCATCGAATATTAAGATTATTGTATTGATATTGACTTAATGCTTATGAATTCTAGTGTAGTTTTCTATGGGCTTTTGATTGATGTAATAGTTGTCTTAGTTTTATAAATCTATATGAATTGACCTAGATTCATTGATTATTATAGTTTATGTATTGAATTGATGTTCATGGCCATGGGTAAGGCCTATTGGTATTGAATTGGATGATTTAGCTTTGGATTGAAGTGGTGAGATGGAATGGTCGGTATGCTGCCCTAACTCTCTTAATATTATGTATAGATTTTGTATTACATTGATGATTGGTATGATCCACTTATGGTGGCGGTGCTATGTGAATTAATGAGGCCTTGTCGGTGTTACTTTATGTAATATGATGATCATGGCCTTGTAGGCACTACTTGAAGTACTATGATAATTTGGGTAGTTGATTTATGTGATGTAAGATCATATCTATCTACATGTGATTAATTGAAAGTATGTGTTCTTTCTACGTGTTTTAGGAGATCATGTATAATATGACTATGTGCTTATATGTGTAGTCTTCGAGTTGATGCATCATTATTCCTAATTGACTATATGAGTCTATGATGGTTATATTGATGATGTTATAGTAATGTATAGGATGACATGAATATGATAAGGGTTATTCCTAAACGCTTCAAAGAATGATATGGTATATGGAATAAAATAAAGAATGTTGTGTCTTATTTTTGGTAGACTTGTGTCCCTTACTTGATACATGTATGAATGATATGGTAATATGAGATATCTTGACTAGGCAGGCTTAGTTCACCCTTGTCATGTATGAATGAATGATATGTGAGACTTTAGATGATGTTAAGAAGGTCATGTACGTGGAACCTTAAACCTAATGTTTAGGTTATGAATGTTGAAGTCGAAGAGCCGTAATGGTATCCTTCATGTAAAGGATGATGGAATTAGGGTTGGTTGGCTAGAACGGCATCATATAATCCTTAGGAAAGTCATAATGACCTATCTTAGTTGTCATTGAAAGGTAGCCTTAGTGCACATTTTTGGTAGGGTGAATGTGATTGGGTTATGAACTAGATAAGGAACCTCTTCATGTGATCCTTTAGTGTCAATTACTCTATGAGAACAAAGGCTAGCACCGAGTGATTATGTTATGGGAAGTAGCTATACTTAAGAGAGAGACTAGAGTACAATGTAGCTCTACTTGAGAATAAGACTAGATTGCATAAAATTCCTTCATATTCCTTAACCATGTGCCTACATGGGACATGTCCCAATTCCACCCTTAGAAAGTAGAACACCCTCATCAGAGTAGGTTAAAACCCCGTATTCCATCTCTATATATCATGCTCTATATTGATTATTGTCTATTCTTATCATATGGGATACCTACTTGCATTAGAGAAGTTCTATGAAGTTTAGGTGGTGGTATGGGACATTATTTAGACATTGTACAATAGGATTTGAAGGTGTTAGTTAGAGTCCCTAGGTCTTGTCCAAGACCATTACTTGAATGTACTTATGTGATGAATGAGTCTTAAATTAACTAATGAATGTAATGATTTTAAGTTAAGAAAGTATGTTCAATGAATAAGTACTTATCTAGAGTAGTTACGGGTTATCTAGTTAAGGTGTGAAGGGGGCATAAGAATGGTCACATCGTATCTTACCTACATAAGTCTTGAGAATGACTCTAGTTAGGGAATATGGTTGATTATGTTGACATGATCTAAGCCTTAGGTAGTCTTAAGGATTATTTAGGTAATCTTGAAGAGGTCAAATCATGGATGTTATCTTCTTGATTTACTTAAGTAAGTCTTTTGATATCCTTTGGAAGAAGAGTGTCATATTATCTATGTGTTGATATATTAAGTGAGAATGATTCTATCTTAGGTAGTCTATAGGATCTTTTAAATGTATGTGTAACGAATTGTATGGGCAGTCGCTTCATAACTCACTCAAGTGAACTTTAGAATCACCACTTGTAGGAGGATCTCATGTTTATGTGCTTGGTGTGTATCTCATTATAAGTGGTCTTAAGGATCATTTAGTGTTCCTAGAGAGGGTGTATGAGTAGTCTCTGTTTATCTTACTTAAGTGGGTCTTCGGATATCTTTTAGTGATAGGATTGCATGCTAGGAAGTGCTCTATGTGAAGTGAATTAATTTCAATGTATAGTGAAATTGCTTACTGTGAAGTTCTAAAAATGTGAATAATTTCTTAAATGATTTCTTATGTGTTCCTACGATGTTAAATGTTGTTTTTATGCTTATATTATGATGTTTTAATCAAAATTCATGAAAAGCATGTTATTTACTAAATGTCCCCTTTTCATGGTTTTTGCATGGCTTCCCTACTTAGTGCAGCTAATGTGCTTACCCCTACTTCTCACTTTTTGATTAAAGGGTGGGAAATTGGAAGTCTTGATATGCCATGGAGGATGGATAGGCTTCTAAGGGTTGAAGATGAAGTATTGGTGAGTCCTCATCTGTTCGAGGACAATATCCACACGTTCCTTTATATCTTAGTCTTTATTTTATGTTTTTTGATGGACTTAGTCCCAAGTATTGTAAGCTTTAAAGTTTAGATGGTTCAATGAGATGTTGTAAAGGTTTAATGTTTTAAATGAAAGTCTTCCTCTTGCATAATGATTATGGAAAGAGTTCTTAGTGTCTGAAGAAAGTTTTAACTTCTTACTCATTTTAGAATGTTTATTATGCAATTAATGATACAAGTGGCTTTGATGATACTTCTTGAAGTCTCATTTTCCGTGTGGCGACACAAGGATGCTCTTACTTCTAGGGTGTACTTGCGGGTCGTTACACTGACATGTCATATTTATTCATCCTTGCCTGTGAGTCTGTCACTAAGATTGTGCATGCTTAGACATTTGCATGAACTTAAGCCCATACTCTTTGACACTCATACCTCCTTGGTGCAGGTTGATGAATTCCCGCATCTTCCTCTCCCACAACTCTAGTGGAAAAAACCTATCAAGCAAAGCCGACTTGAACGCTTTGCAATTAATTGAGCCCCTCCCACAATTCTTTCCCCTTTCCCCTTTTCATACCCAACCTGAGCTACGTCCTACAACTGGTAGGCAACCAAATTTGCCTTCTAGTAATTAGTCACTCCAATAGCATCAAACACCTTAACACTTCATCTATAAAGACTTGTGGATCCTCATCCACTTTGGAGATATAGAATAGAGGGGGATTCATTCAGGTGAAATCCCTAAGACTGGAAGCGATTGTTCTAGCATTCTTATTCGATTGAACTCTTGCATCTGTAATAACTTGATCCATCAAAGCCTAAGTCAGGGTATAGAGATCCGTCCTAATCTCCAAATTAGTCATAGCTATTATTCCAACAGATACATGAGGATTCGGAGGAGCTTGGGGAAGATTCCCCTCATTCTCTACATGGCCTATCCTTGCATTACCTCTCCTCATATTAATTTCCTATAATCATTATAAAGAGGTTAGAAATAAAATTGTATCGTTATGTTTTTAAGCATGAATAGTGAGTGATATATGAAGGGAAATCTGGTAAACATCCTATAGCCTCTTACTCATAAGTGTGGCTCGTTTCACCCTCATGAACAAGACTCTATTGTCCGTGGTTTTATGAGACATCAATCCCAAAAATTATTCCGAAAACATTATGTTCTGATACAAAGTTCTTCATGACCGAGGGTTACCCCCTAGACGTAACATGCCATAGTTGACCCCACAAGGGTCTCACACAAGTCGTTAGCATAATCATACACATAAGATCATAAGTGGAGGACTAATGACTAATAACGTCTAAATCTAGAGATGAAACAACAATCGCGTCCTCGAAGTGGAGGTCTTACCAACACTTAGGGCATAGTCGACCAAAGCTTTACTTTTATGAAGGAAGTAATTATTCAATGCCCAAAACATGCACTCATAGTATGTAGAATAGAAAGGGTTAGCACAAATATGTACTTTGGAAACATGCAATAAAATATCTAAACATGCTAAGTAGGATATTTTTAGTTGAAGTATGCATTTATCTAGTTTTGGAAGCCAGTACACATTTGCAAACATAAAAGACAAGATACAATCATAATATACCCATAACATAAAAATATCAATACAATAGCAACCTCTAAGATCACTTATGCAATATATTGTTAGCATCCCATAATACAAACCGTACTAAGCATTCCTTGAAACCACATAATAATTACCATAATATTCAAGGTTACCTCACTCCATAATCATGATTGAGGAATAGTAAAAGTACATCATTTAAAAAGCAAGAAAGTCATCTATTCATATCTTATATACCATAAGGAAACCATTCTACAATATCCTAATAAGTCCTCGTTGTTCAACGTAAAAATGAAATCTCATAACCTCACTCCCACCAAATAAACCCATTAAGAAGTCATATTATAATTTCTATCATATTCATTATCTTATTATTATCATTAGGAAGTTTTATCCATAACCAATATAGAGCATGTGAGCTTACATGGAATCGGCGTCATATAACCCGACACCGAGAGAAGGCGTTCTTACTTGCCAAAGGTAGAACTAATCATATTTAGCTTCAAAGTGGATCCACTAGCAAATTCCTATGTTTGGAACATAGTTATGCGATAGGGAGATTGATACTAGAAATCCAACCTATTATATAAGGGGACGAGCTTCCATCTCATGAGTTTACTATAGATTACCCAATATATTGCTTTAGCGTAGGGGCCTTTTCCTCATTGTTTATATCCACTCGTTACTAAGCATTTCTTCCCAATTATACATAAATAGTATGAAATTGTATCTACATGTGTGAAGGCATGCATTGCGCTTTATTCAATACGACTCTCTACGTAGCTCATAGATTCTAGTGAGAAGTACCTTTAACCTTAAAATCATCATTTTATGGTGAATATCTTTAACCTCATTCTTTAGAGTGTTTTCATGAGAACTATCCATTCAATAAACACAGCAACAACAACATCATCCAAGACAATTCATGCATAAACATGAGTAAGGATAGAGGAAATTAGTGTTCAAAAAACACCTGTACTCACATAATAGTAATAGAATTTTTCACTTTTTAATTGAGTTCACAAGTACATTAATAACTATCAACAACCATAATAATCCTTCACACTTTAACCCTTATAAGGTCGTGAATCAAGTCTTACACTCACATTTTAGATGTACTATCATCAATGTGATTAAGCAAGGTTTCAAAACAAATTTGACATAACCACAATACACAATAGTAATCACATTGCATCAATAACTTCCTTGAAATTAGTGAAATTAGGGATATGGGGTAGTTCATGGTTTCATGGGGAGTTTTATTATCAAATCACCACTAAAACTTCAAACCATTCATTATATACATCAAATAACAAAATGAAAACGTTTTTAGAAAGAACCCATGGAAAGAATGAAAATCCTAATTTTGAATCTTAAAACTGTTTCCAAAAATTAGAGTAGGAGGTCTTCATTAACAAAATTATTCCATGAATCAAGTTTCCCACATCTATCACTGATGATGACTTACTTGAGAAAACTTTTTCACTTTTCACTCTTCAAATGTGTTGTTACAACAACAATACCATGAAAAGGGGTTTCAGAAATATTCTGAAATAATTACATGTCTACTAGTGGCTGAGCAGAATAATAATTTGTTAATGAAAACTCATGAAACCCATCCCACTAGGCTTCTCCATTCCTTGAAACGGATGTTGTAGCAACACATAATCAGTGTGAATCAAGAGAAAATATTTCTCATGGACATGGTCGTGGTCGAGGCCATGGTCATGGACAAGCACACGGTATAGGACAAAACAATTATTATCATTATGGTTAAAATAGACATCAGAATAACAAAGTTTTTCAAAAAATCCTTCTCGAGGAAGAATTAGTATTTGTCACAAACGTGGCATGAAAGTTCATTTGACACGTAAATGTCGTACGCTTGATCATTTTGTGAAACTTTATCAAGTCACTCTCAAAAGAAAATATAATAATGTGGAGGCGAACTTTACCTTCGAATGTGTAACAGCTTCCTCAAATAATATGATGGTATTGGACAAATCTGCTTATAAAGAATGATGATTTTGAAGGTCCCCCAATTACTCATTTGGAACGAAGTTTAGATTTTTATGATAGTATGGATTGAGAATTGATCATCTAATAGAGGAAAATTATGAAAGAGAAAATTTTGACTATAAATCTAGTATTTGTTGTCCGTCTACTTGTTGTTACAATTCTAAGCGTTAAGTCGTTGTTAATTCTTATGTAGAATAATTTTCTTAAAGTTTCTCATATTCTTATAATATAATTTATTTTTTTGAAGAATGTCAAAATTCCCTGGTCTTCAGTTGTATCCAAAATAAATCATGATGATATAGATAGTGCCACAACACATACAATTTTAAAAGATAAGAAATATTTCTCTTACTAGATTATAAAAGAAGCTAATGTTAATACAATATCCCATAGTAAAAAACTAATTGAAGGCTCCGAAAAGCTAGCTTAGTAATTATCGAGGGAATAAATTTGATAATCCACGAAGCATTATATTGTGTAAGTCTCAAAGAAACTTATTAAGTTTCAAAGACATTCGTCAAAATTACTATCATATTGAGACTACAAGTGATGAAAAGAATGAATATCTTGATATTACTACAATGATGTCGGGTAAGAAGTTTGTACTTGAAAAATTACCCGTTCTTTTATCCGTCTTATACTACAAAAGTATTACCTGGCTGAAACAGATGTAATAGTAAACAAAATGTTTACTAGATCAAATGATTTTGTTATTTGGCATGACCTGTTGAGCCATGCCAGTTCTAATATGGTGTGCATAATAATTGAGAGTTCACATAGACACTCTCTGAAGAACCATAATATTCTTCAATTTAAAGAATTCTCTTTGCAGCATGTTCTCAAGTCAAATTGATTACTAGACCATTAATAATCAAAGTGAGAATCGAATCTCTTTCATTTTTGAACGTATACATGGTGATATATGTGGGCACATTCACCCATCATGTGGACCATTTAATTTTATATGATTTTAATAGATGCATCTACAAGATGGTCACATGTGTGCTTATTATCATCGCGAAATGTGCATTTGCAACATTACTTGCTCAGATAATAAAGTTAAGACCACAATTTCCAAATAATACAATTAATAAAATTCATCTTCATAATGATGGTTAATTTACATCTAACGATTTTAATGAGTATTGTGTATCAACTGGGATAACAATTGAGCATCCAGTCTCATGTTCATACTCAAAATGGTCTAGTAGAATAATTGATTAAACGTCTCTAATTAATTTCCAGACAAGTGATTATGAGAACAAAGCTTCCCATATCATTATCGGGTCATGTTATTTTACATGCAACACGTCTTGTACGGATCAGACCGACAATCTATCATAAAGTCTCCCCATTACAATTGGCTTTCGGTTAGGAGCCAAACATTTCCCATCTAAGAATATTTGGATGTGCGGTATATGTTCCAATTGGTCCACCACAACACAAAAGCATAGGTCCTCAAAGAAGGCTGGGGATATACGTTAGGTATGAATCTTCTTCAATTATAAAATATTTGGAACCTATGACTAGAGATTTATTTACGGTAAGAATTGCTGATTGTCATTTCAATGAATCGGTATACCCAACATGTCACATCCGAGGAGCACCCCCTAGAAGTAACACGGCGTACTTGACCTCTCGGAGGTCTTATACAAGTCCATAGTTATCATTCATCGCATTGACATAGTAAATTTAGTGGAAAATTTAAAACTTTTCATAGCACCTTTCATATGCTATAAACCTACTTCATATATAAATATATAATAATATATATATATAATATATATAATATAAACAATTAATCCTAGACCTTCTGTCTATTTGCATCTTAGAACTCAATCAACCATTAGATTACAGTACAAGGACACCGCCGCCTTAAGACATAAACATAAATACAATAGTTAAGACTTTTATAGTAAACAAAACATAGGAAATCTTGTGGACTTAAGGATTCCTTCCTTGAGCTTGGGGAATCCAATATCAAGCTCCTCAATCATATCGACATCCCTTTAAGAACTATTAACTTACACGTATCAAAATATGAGAAGAATGAGCTTAGTACAAGATATTGCACTATGTATTGGCAAACCTGCAAAAAACTGATTTTAAAGGGACATTTTTCTTGAACTCATACTTCAGGCCTTTGAGTTTTAGCCTTTAAAAAAACCTTTAAACAATAGTCATTTAATCATGATATACTGTATATTAAATATATTCAAAATGGCCAAAGATCACATATATTAATTTATGGACATTTTTAAAGATATTAGCAGTAAGCTATTGGATTTAACTGTGAGACTATTTTCTCTTTTTTCATTAGCCCTCTCAAGTAACCTCATAGTGATTACGTGGTGCAACGCATAACCTTAAGGTCACAAATAAAGCATAAATACAACCTACATAGCAAACATATTACTATAAGATAACACAATCATAGGACTACATTAAAGTCAAAGACTTACAGGGGTACAGTAAGTTACACCAAATAGTCACACATATATTTTCTTCCTGTTATATACCGTATGAACCCAATCTAAGTATACTAGTTGCAATGACATAGCTAAACCCTTCATGAGACCGCACAAACTAAGATTCAAACATATATCATGCAAGTAAGTGAAGACAACTTAATCATGTCTAACAGACCTTCATCATATAGTAATTGAGTCGCAAAAGTGCATATAAAAGATAAAACCACATATATAGGTTCATACGCATGCACAGTCTTCATAAACAAGTAAACCAAATACTACCAGTCTGCAATGGACATAAACATAAAATATCATATTAGGTCACCTTCCTAGGACTTCTAAGGAGCCGGCTACTGTTGCAATATCTACATGGGTCATTACTGCCACGGATACTAATAACTTTTACCTGTAAGTCTTCCTAGTTAGATCCTATTCATTACTTCCATTGTCATTTTTACTTTAGGGAAACTATAAGCCCTCAACCGGACACTAAGATCCGGGTGCTAACATGGGAATTTGGTGTTTGAGACTTACAATAATGGAGGTGTGTCTACATATCCAAGGGTAGAACATTATACACTATGCTAGCAATTACTAAGTGAGATCACATTGCTAGATCGTTATCGTGGCAAGTTCATATTATATGGAACTTGGACCCCGTGCGTACATTGTGAAAACCCTCGTTATTGCCAGATGGATCATTATGTGTATATTCACTTATGGAAAGCCTATATTCCGATTGGGCATGTGGTTAGTCAACGCCTCAGTATGTTATGGTGATCTACCTTCAGATGATAGGAAAGGGACACACTCATATTAGTCACTCGGTGCAGCTAAGTTCATTTATTGAAAAGACACTATTACAGTACTTTTTAAAAATACAGGCTTAGGAGATTCATTACCCTCGAACATGCTTAGCTCATAGGTATAAATAAACAGTTCATCACAACCTAAATCAGTGAGAGATACTTCACATGACATGCATATGTATTAGCACATCTAGTTTAGGGATACTCTCTAGCAACACCTTTTCAAGGCTCCTTATTGACTAGATCATCCGTCATGTGTGTGAATAAATATATGTGAGAATAAACCTTCCCCATAACACTTTGAAATTACACATGTTCATACATCATTTTATACATACATTAACCAAAACTAGAAAACAGCTATCCTATCAAGGTACACATCGCAATGGCATAGGCAATAGTACTATACCCCTATTGCCATATTAGTTCACATAGCAAAGTAATTACTAGCAAGGAAAACACATATACATACTTTGATAAACATCACTAACACGCATAGTAGTAGCAGATAGTGTGAATATGAATAACTACCTTTCATTTTTAGACACCATGATTATACTACTTTGTAACAATGCATGTAAAAAGTGAGTGTGTGTGGTATATTGCGTCAACATGATTACATAAGTTTATCAATAACACATGGGAAGCCATCCTCTAGGACCATAATACTCTTGCAAACCATGGAACACACCACACATAATATATAGGAGACAGTTAACTTCAATTACCTTAAGACTCCTACTTGTGTTATCATGAATTTTTCATATGGGGTAAATATGTAAGGGATATTAACAATTTTAGCTCATAAATGGAAAGCACCTATAAATGTACTCTAAATGGATGTGGATATAAACATGCTTATACAAAGCCATACAACCTAGCATCATCAAACTAGAATACGAAAGTAGGCAGAAACTTCACATAAGTTGTATGATCATCATAACCACATATTCATATATTCATCAATTTGCCTTAAGGCCATAATAAACACATATATATTGTAAATGAAGGGTAAAATACCGCCACCATTAAGTGGACATACACATAATGACATACCAAGTCTTCATCAAGAACATGAAAGAAAAGTAGAGGAGATAAGCTGGCTTACCAATTCCACCCTTGAGCAATACACCTTTCTCATCATTAATACGAGTATATATCAGTAGCTATAAGTTCGTGAATCATAAAAGAAACCACGTACAAGCCGTCACAAGATCAAGATACAACTAGTGCACTATATCACATATATGGTATAAAGTAGAGAGTTATAGATCATCAAGTACCTTCCCTAGTTTAATTCATCAATCATTTTGTATCGTTATAATTCATTTAAGGCAGTATATAAATAAATCATAGTCTAGATGAGACAGTACTACAATTTCCAATAAGGTTGAATTCACTGTCAGCATGCTTCATATTAGGAATTCATGGAAGGTAAAATTACATAGGTTAATCCTATTCAAACTATCATGAACCGATCCACATTGGATCCATTACATATATTTCATACCCACATTACATTATAGGCAGTATCTATAGACAATTAACCATAATCAATTCATATAACAACTACCCTAAAGTCAAGATCACAAGTTACAGCTCCATAGACTAGAAGAACTTAGCTCAACTCATATTCATCCTTCTTCATTTTTATCATAAACGATTTATACTTACCACTCAATGATAATATTACCCTTAAATAATATCTACAAGAACCACATCATAATCGAAATACATTTTTTAACCAATTAAGGACCTACATTACAGTGATCATAATAAAGACTAGGCTAGGCATATTCAAACCTTCATACATTGATCCCCATGGATTCTTAATCATCCATTCAACATCAATTCAAGTAAACAACAGTAAATATAACCACTTCAATGTAATAGCATCCATATTCAAATTGGATTAACAAGTCAACGGCTCACAAAGCCATGAAAGGAATAAAAATCGATTAGGGTAGGAACATGTGGTTCATCATGAAAATTTGGAGTAAAAAACATTAAAACCAAACATCGAATATAAATTCATAATTATTTAATCATTAAAAAACGTGTTTTTTAGAAGGAAACCATGGTGGATAGATTGAAGAGAAGAACTTTGATCATGAAACTTCTTTGAAACACATTGAGAAGAACTCTCAAGTGAAAGGGTACTTGGAGCTGAAGGTCACCAACTTTATCTACGTGAATACCTTTAAAAACCTTGGTGATCATCCATGGAAATCAGTTCCAAGCTGTTTTGAGCGCACCATACAATGGTGGTTTCTAGGGAGATGATTTGGAGGTAAAGTTTATCTGCGTTGTAGAGGGGCAAAGGGAATTGGGCTTTGAACGTGTTTTATACCTATTTACACCCCAAAATAAGGTATATATTAATTCATATGATAGTCAGTAGTTAGTTTAGGACGTGGTGTGAAATTCCCATTCACCCCTTAAATAAAACAGACGCAAGGCACTAGTTACAGGCCACCATCGACAGACCCAATCGACTAGCCGTCCTTTGGCATCCGTCGATTGTTACATGGACAATTTTTCGGTTGAAACCTGCCCAATCTAAGTTTCCATATATAATACCTCACCATCGAGCTGTTGGTCAACCAACTAGCCGTCGTTTGGTCCATCGATTGACACTGCCAAGGCAGTGTCTCGGCCAGCCTTTTGTCCTTCTTGTGAGGCCCTTTAGAAGTCGTACCCGGACGTTTCTAACGTAAATACAAACCTTCAAAATTTTTATACCTCCCAGATGAGTTTAACCCAAAACAAATACATGAAACACATCCAAACAGGCTAGGCCCCATCAAGACACACATTGAGCGTCTTAAGGACTAACTTTGGAACGTCTTGGATGTTCTTGGACGTTTGACCTCCAAACTTCACGAAACTCCATCCACCATATTTAAACATCATTATAAATCTTTTTAAGACTTCATAATCTCATGACATACAATATATAAACACGTATTGACACATGAGGTGCAAAGGTGACTAGTCGTCGAACATCTTGGTCGTCATTTGATGTTTGACTTCAAAAACACCTTAAACTACACATACTGCCTCTAAACCATATAATAAATATTTTTAGGACCTTAGATCCTTAAGAAATATTTTAGTATCAATACACCCTAACTCATTTTGGGGTCATACAATATCCCCCGCTTGGGTGCATTCGTCCACGAATGACACTTAGAACACTTTAATAACAACAAGTAATTCAATGCATCATAGGGAAGTTCATCACATTTATAACATCATCAAATCATTTTAGTACTCAATGCAAACAAGAGAGCAAAAATTCCATTCAATACTCTTTACATCAAACACAAAGGCTCGAGCCATGTTCATAGGAGGAACATCCTTCCCTATCATTAAATGGTCATACACTCAATTTTATTAAGAGTTCATTTTGCAATACTCTTTAAGTCAAAACTTAGGAATATGTCAACAAAACTAAGAAGAAATAGGCACTCATATTCACTTGCAATTAGACTTGAGTTAATGAACCTACAAAGAATTTATTAGTTAAGACTAGTGTCCATGAGGTCATACTCAACAACCAGTTCTAGTGGGTCTGGTGGAAGGAATATCCTTCTGCCTCAAACCATCATTACATGTATCATTAGTCACGCCTAAGAAAAATATAAGGTCAATTTCCTCTAGAAATGAGAAATTCTCAACTTTTAAACCAAGGCATGCTCATGTTTCCTTCCTAGTGAAGTCCAAATGGTAAGTCACACCAAACACATCACAACAATTAGAAAGTAATTACACAAAATGTCAATTTTTGATATAGTACTTACCTTCACAATAAGTAAGCATCATTTGAGAAAAATCACAAAAATTATAGGAAAACAATTAACACTTAGCTAAACATACTTTGTTCTTCAAGAGTGAGCCTACAATCATGCTTTCCAAATCATAAAAATCACATAATTTTCAAGAGACTCGACAGATTTCATTTTAAATAGACTCAACTTTTCATTACAACTCTAAACATTTCACCTCACAAGTGATTATAACCATGTTTATTATCTTATCTCACTAACAAAAATGCACAACTAGTATATCTAGATGCAAATCAACATGAGAAAACATGGAATTTATTAACATTTTTTCTTTCTTGCACTTTGTAACATTCATAATATCTTCAAGGTAATGTCAATCAACACATACCAAATATATAAATGTCATGCAATTCATACTTTAATCCAATAAGCTTACTAAGAATTTATTAGTTTCAAGCTCAAGTAAAATAGAAGGACAAGGTAGAAAATATCTACAACCTTACTACTCCATCACCATCCCCCATTTAGGGTTAACCCAATAAAGAGCAACTTAATCCAACCTTAAGAGGATATTAATTAAGAACCTTCATTTTTCATCACTTAAAAGTGATTACCACTTTAAAAGGATTTACAGTATGTTAACATAGGAACACCAAGGTATTCTGATCCTTATCACCTAGACAATTTATCCTCCAATTATCAAGTTAGGTCATACTATTTAACCACATAAGTTATTCCTCTATAAAATAGACACCATGGTCATGCAACATTAGGGGAAACAACAAGAAGACTTAGTCCTGAGGACTCCTTTTCTTTCAACATTAAAGTAAGGTAACTTCTAGGTCAATCAAACCCACATCATCACCCTACCAGAATAAGAATAATACCCTCAATTCTAGGGGAAACATCAATTTCACAACATCAAGGGACTCAAAACACAATAAGAAATTAGAATTAAATCTACGACTCATCATGCCATAAAACTCTCATTATTAATTCCAGATAGCAAATCTCCTTTTTGCATTCATTATTATGATCATATGCATTAATTCTAAACACATTTCAACAACTTCCAAAGAAAAAACAATTTAGTTGGTTTCCCAAAAATCTTACAATAAGCTGCCAAGCATTACAGTGAGCATGTGTCGACATTCCAAATATGCAACATTTAGGCAATTGATGGGAAAAGCATGAAAATATGAGATATAAAACTTTACCAACTCATCCCACATAAGCATGCATACTATTATCACACCTAGGATCAAGTCTATGTATATTATTCCAATCCATACTACACAACTTATCATAGACCACATAGATAAAAAGGGAAACATTGAATACCTTTAAGTACATATTCTTAGGGTAGCATTCTTCCATTGGTAGTCACTAAGCATTTCAAGTACAAATCATTGTATTAGCCTACCATCATATAAAACAATATAGGAACACATCATTCCAAAAGAACTCATTTTAACCATAATAACTTCTAACATGCTTTAAAGATTCAGGACATTACATTCTCAATAAACAGCGATTTCAAATAAGTTTTCATATATAGCCATAAATGGCTGAAATCCTTTAAAACATACAAAAAATTCACCGTTAAACAACTCATAGACCATAGAAAATAGATAAGCATTGTAATATCACCTTTTCTCCACAGAGCTAAGGAACAATCTCATCCAAGAAATATCTTAAAAGATCAACGGACAAGCAAAAAGGGAAGAGAATATCCTATAGAGTTAAGTTCTATGGCATGATGAGAATGATGAAGAAGTAACACTCTATTGTCAAAAACCTCGGTACAATTTCATGTGTCACGACTCACATCCCATGATTACAAGACTCTACTAGAGTAGCAATTATGAGACTTCTTGGACCCTAAACCAACTTTTAACACTCATGCTCTGATACCAACATTGTCACATCCGGTTGCAAACCCTGAGACGTACCATTGCGTACTTGACCTCTCAGGGGTCTTACCACGGCATCGTTATCCTTCATCGCATGCAATCGTCCCTTTAGCGGCCCTTTGAAAACGGTTCATAGCCACATCAATAATATACTTTACTTCATACATATATAAAATATCATATTGCATACTAGACCTTAAGTCTCTTTTTCATCTTAGACTCGATCAACATTAGAGTACATTAGGGAAACAACCCTTAAGACATAAATATAAGTACATTAATTAAGACTTGATAGTAAACCATAACATAGGAAATACTTGGACTTAAGTATTCCTTTCGTTGAACTAGGGAATCACAGATCAAGCTCCTAAATCATATAGAGATCCCTTTAATCATCCATAACCTATACTATGTGTAAAATTTTTATAAGAATGAGATTAGTACAAGAATGCACTAAGTATGGCAACCATGCAAAAACGTGCATTTAAAAGGGACATATTCTTGAAATTATACTTCATGCCTTTTTGAGTACATATTTATAAAACAATTAAACAATAGAATTTATATCATTCATATACTTCATATAAACATATTTAAAGGCTAAATATCACATAATATCACATATAGAATTTATGACATTTTTGAAGCTATTTTACAGTAAGCTATTGTTACTTAACAGTGAACTATTTTCTCTTTTATTCATTAACCTCCCAAGTAACCCTCTAGTGATACTTGTTGCAACGCATCACCTTAAGGTCACAACGAAAGCATAAATACAACCTACATAAGCAAACACATATCATCATATAAGTATAACACATCATAGACATAAGTAAGTCATGACTTATAGGCTTTAAAGTAAGCTACACCAAACCACACATATATTTACTTCCTTTCATATACCTCATTTTATAAGACCTTTTTAATCACCCCAATGTTATTCTACTAGTGCTATGAACACATGGATCCCCATATCCCCATACATTCTTAGTAAACCCTTCATGAGACCAAAAACCTTATTATTCAAACATACATCATTAAGTAAGTGAAGACAACTTCATTTATGTCAATACAATACTTTCATCATATAGTCATTTAGTCCAACATAGTGCATATATAGGTAATACAACATCATGTAGGTTCATACCATGCATATCTTCATAACAAGTAGACCAATACTACCAAGACATGCATATGGACATAAACATAATTATATATTAGGTCTCCTTCCTAGGACTTCCTAAGAATTGGTTAAGATGGGTTCATTACTTCCAACTGTATAAACTAACTTACCTTAAGTCCTCCTAGTTAGGATCCTATTCATTTACTTCCATTATCCATATAACTTTAGGGAAACTATGTCTTAACTGACACTCAGACCATGGGTGTTAAACATGGAATTTGGTATTGTAGAGCCTTACACCAATGAAAGGTGTTCCTACCTAGCCAAGGTAGAACATTAACACATGCTAGCATACTAAGTGATATTACATTGCTAGATCCTATATGGCAAGCATAGTTATGGAACTTTGAGGTATATGTGAAAACCCTCTTTATGCAAAGATGGGCATTTTGGTTATTCACTTATGGAAACCGATTTATGCCTATTGAGGCATTGTGGTTATCCACCTCGTAAGGTTTATGGTGAACTACCTTCCAATCACCGGAAGGAAAACAAACTCATATTCAAGTTCACTCAGTGCTAAGCTAAGTTCCCTTTATTGAAAAGTCATTATTACATTACTTTTATAAAATATAGGATTAGGAGTTGCATTCCCTCACATTATTAGCTCATAGGTCATTAAATAAGTTCATCAACCTAAAACAGGCCTGAAAAGTTCCTCACGATGGGACATAGCAAGTATTAGCACGATCTAGTTAGGATGCACTTGAGCAACCTCAAGGGACCTCTATACTATATAATACTTCATGTGTATGGGAATACATATCATGTAAGCAAAAACCTTTCCAAATAACACCTTAAGTCACACATTTACATTATATCATACCATTAGAAACAAAACAGAACTTATCCTATTGAAGGTAAACATCTGCATGCATGTCAAAGTCCTTGCCCATACTATTACACTATCAAGTCATCCTATTAGGAAACACATGTCATACTTTTCATAACATCACCTTAAACAGGCATAGTTGTAGAACTATGAATATGAGAACTACCTTTCATTAGACATCATGGGACTATGACTACTTTGTAACATGCATGTTCAAGTGAAGGTGTGGGAACATTGAGCAACATAATCCATAATGGATATCAAAACACATTGATGGCAGCCATACTATTACACCATTATACTCTTTCAAACATAGACCACACAACACAGAATAGCATAGGATACAAGTCAACTTCATATACAACTGAAGACTCCTAACGTTGTGCGATCTGCATTCACATTAGGGGTACATAGGTAAGGATTATTAACCATTTTACCTTATCAATGGCATCACCAATACTTTACCTTAACATGTTTATACACATGCTTATACAATAGCCATACAACCTAGATCACAACTAGAATAGGAAAGTAGGCATAAACTTCACATAGTGTAATCATTATAACCACATATTCATATATTCATCAATTTGACTTCAGGGCTATAATCAAAACATGTATAATGCCAATAAATTAAACACCGCCACCATAAGTGGACCATATCACATAATTTCATACAAGGTGTAACAACCCCAAAAATTGATATACTAAGTGATACTTAATGTATCAAGAATGCCTATGATTAGACCAGGGTTCACACAATTAATGTGCGTATAAACATACTTCGGAACCCTTGATACATCCAAGCCAACTAACTTGGGGATTTAGTTGAGCTAGTAAAGGTTGGGTACAACTATGTAGGGCTGTAGAATACGAAGATTTACTCGAAGGAGTCTTTACCGGACTTAAAAAGAGAAAATCTTAGGTTTGGAGGGTTTAGGGGTAAAATGGTCTTTTTCCAGGCTAAGGTTAATATCATAATACCCTAATATATAGTATATTTAAATTAATACGGTGGAGGGGCAACAATTTGGTGAAGAGAGAGCCAAAAATTGAGCTACTAGAAGTGAGGTCTTGCTTCCACCGGGTTCGAAACCTAGGTAGAAGCAATGAATAATGTGATTTTTATTTAAGCTATTGAAATGATCTAATTAATTAATTAGATTATTATTTATCTGATTTAAATAAATAATAATCAGATTTTATTAAAATAAATAAAAAACCCGATGGACTAAGTCCAAAAAACTAGACTCCTAACTCCTATAACTCCACACTCTCTCTCGCGTTATCTCTCATCACACTCTCAATCTAAATTTTATCTTTCACAAGAAATTCTCTGCCAAAAAATATAAAAAAGCAGAAAAATAACCAAGGTCTTCAACTTGAATAACTAACACGGAAATCACAAGAAAAACAACATAATCGAACACAGTAGGCTAAGGGCGGTTGTCATTCGAGGGGGTTAATATTGAGGAGGCTTATACGTGTTCTTGAGTTTGACAGTCAAAATAAGGTTATGGGTTTTCTCTCTTGGAATCCTTTCTCCAAGAAGAAAATTCACTTCTACAAAATTAAAATGTATGAAAACTAGGGTTTGTTCCCCTTGAATGTTGGACTTCTTTGTCCCTAGTTCTCCTTTGATTTCAATCTAATTAGGTTAGAGACATATGGTTTATGTAAGGCTGCGTGTTAGATAAGTGTGAAATTGTGAATTAGTTTGTAGTTTGTGCCATGGAATACAAGCATGTCAATGATTGGCAACCGAAAATGATGTGGTGAATATTGTAAATGTTTGGTGTTGTGGTGATCCGTTTTGATAGTCTTAAATGGTGATTTTATGCACTGAAAACTAACGGTAGGAAAATGTTAATTGTTGATTTTCATATGAGGTGTATGTGACTGATTTTAAGAGGAAATTTGCATGTAAAACAACAATGAATATACACCTAAGAATGTGTTAAACGAATCCATGATATCTACCCCAAAAAGGTATTAAATGATCCATGACTTTTCCTATGTTTTCAAGTGGAAATATTGGTGAAACTAAGGTAAGAAAATGACTAATTTTCCAGCAAAAACAACAAGTTTCGTTTAGGCTAAAGTATAGAGGAGTAATCCGGAAATTTAATTTGTTTTAAAAGGGATGAGGCTACTAGGATTTGAACCTTTGACCTCATCCGTGTGATGCCTTAAATTCGCAACAGAAGATATGGGGTCAGGGGGGATCGAAATGTGGGATGATGGATGAAAGTGTAGAGAACAAAAATTAATTAAAATAAAATGGGAGGCGTGGGAATCGAACCCACGACCTCCAGGCAGCGAATGAAAGGAAAGAAAAATATAATAAAGGTAGTGTGAGGCGTGGAATTAAACCCACGACCTCAAGGTTGTAAAGGAGAAAGGGATAAATAAAAAGAAAACAAAGTGTGGTTGTGGGGGATCGATCCCAAAACCTCACTTCACATGAAATTAAGTCAAAATTTAAAGAAAAATAAAAATAAAGAGTTGTGGGGGTCGAACCCACAACCTCATAGTCCCTAGCGAATATTTAAAGAAACGAATAAGGAAGAGGTTGTGGGGGTTTGATCCAAACCCTCATGCGTCTATCTATGCAAAAAAAGTGGACAAGAGGAAGAAAAATTTTCAAATGAAAAGTAACAGGGGTGTGGGGGTTCAATCTTACAAACCCTACGGCCAATAACAGAGAATCCAGAGAAAAAATAAAGATAGATTGTGATCTGGGGGATCGATTAGGGTGTCTAATATCAGAAGACTAAAAAATAAAAGTCAAAGGAAAAATTAAGTTTTCCAGGGGTTCGAACTTGGGGTCCCTGCCCAAATTTAATTTCCGTATGATAATAAAACCATACGTGACTTCAAAAATAATGCCACCTACCTTAGATAGAAATTGAGATCTTGTATAGATAAAGAAATAAGTCTTGTAATACATAATCTTAGAAGATATGAGTCACCTACAAAAAATGAATGAATCATCATGGATGGTTTACAAACCCATAAGTATATCATACGCATTAAAAAATAAGTGAACCCCTAAGCTGTACTGTAATGATAATGATGAAACCTTAGAAGGTTATGTTGAGGGTAAAGATACACTAAATGACCAAGTGCATTGGCATTGATGAAATAAACAAGGAAATGATGAACATGACCAATGAGTTATAATGCAAAACCCTGAAGGGTTAAGTAAGAGTGATGAAAACACACACCGGCCAAGTGCTTGCATATGATGAAATGAACATTCACGTAAAAAGGGCGGGGGGTTAAGGTAATGTAGAAAAAATAATGTGCTAAGTTAATGAATGTAGGTGGACAACATGATATGAGGCTAAGTTAAAAGATGAGATCAATGTGTCTCGATGAGCTAAGTAAATGTTTACCAAAACGTACTCACCTATGAGAGTATAAAGTGAATGACAGAGACAATATAGTGAACCACTCTATAAAAGTATGAGATGAAACCACACTTAATATTAATGATGGATGAGGAAATTCATCTATAGAGCTTGATGTCCTCATTACTAGAAACAATTTCATGACGTGAGTTGAACGTAATGATTAATTTTATATTGAGCACCGATAGATAGCTCTGAGTGGTGCTGCCTTCTTTTGGGAAGGGCGGAGTTTCACGTAACTCTCATGAGATGAGGACTTTCGTCATGACAGGTATGGGTCTCCTTATATCTACTAGTGCTCGAACCAGTACGTGGAATATAGGGGATAGGATTGGCGGGGTTAAATTCCAGTCGCTAGCATGTTTTGGGTTTAACTTTTGTTGGTGATACACCTCTTTTTGGTGTGGGGGGTTCATGAAAACTGGATTTCATGATGCTCACATGATCTATATCGGTTAAAGTTAAAGGTCACAATGAATGAATGAGGGCCAGCCTCAAAGGAGCACATAACGACAAACAAATGATACAAAGGTTAGGATAGGAAATTAAGAGCGTATTTAGATTCAAGTAATGACATTAGGTATTCTTGGTCATTGCACCAAGAACTTGATGATGAAAGAAATGAAATGAAGTCGTATGAATGAATGAAGCAGAAATTTGTTGACTAAAGCATACTACCTAGTTGACGGTCCCATAGGTGAGCCCTCATTTTGGTAAGTCTTAATGTCAGTCTATGATTCCAAGTCTGATGGCTAACGAACGAATGAGGATAAACAACGGGTTAATGTCATTATGGAATTACGATATGTGTTAGTGTTGCATTATGTTATGTGTTGTTTGCACATGATAAGTTTGGATGATGCATGTTACAGTCATGGCAGACTTCCAAATCCAAATTGGCAGGTCCATTGACTGTCTGATCCAAATTTGGAAAGTCCAGCTTACTGAATTTCCATACATCATGTTGTTAGGAAAAGAGTATCTTTCTCATTAATGTCCTTGGTGTATGATTGCATATACCCATACTTTAGTACAAGTGTGTACGAATATTATAAAAATATCTACTTTTAGGTGCAGATACAGGTGGACGTAAGATCTTCATGTACGAAGTTGCACAGTTATCCGGACGTGGATATTCACCAGGACTTGGTTTAGGCCCTCATGCTTCAAGGATGTCTATGAATATATATAACTTAAGATGTAGACTTTAGCTAGTGGCGCGTGTTCCACTAGTGTTCAGTTCCCATTTCATTAGAGATTGGCAGGTGGGTCGTTTTGGCAAGATACACTTTAATGCAGCTACGAAACTATTTCGGTCATTTAATGATCTTAAAGTTAGAATGGTTGATGGTGTGAAAAATTAGACAGTAATAGAGTTAGGTAAGCATGTTAGTAACAAAAAGTTCAAGTTTTTTGCTTAAATTCATCTAGCTGAAGTAAGAATGACTATGTAGGCTGGTCTGCGACCTTAAGACGGTACAATGGACTCGGGTCTAGTTCTGGGGTCTAGAACTCTGGTCTTGACAAAGTTGGTATCACATACTAGGTTGATCTGGAGAAAAGATTCACATCAACCACATTGAGTTAGTTCTAAGTCCTGGTAGTGAAGTGCACCGCTATCCGGAATTCGAGACTCACGTATGCGTAGGGGAAAATTTCCCTTCTCTGATATTATCGTGCCTTTCTTAATGGTTGCATTTCCTTACTGTTATGAGCATGTCTAACATCAATCCCTGTTATTTAAGAGAATGAACACTAGGGAGAAATATTGGTCAGAGGAAGAGGGTAGCAGCTGGATGGAACAATCAGGTTCCCACCACAGGTCAGATGAAGAAGTGGGTATGCCGGTTAAACTAGTGGGAGGTGACGATGCGGCGGTTCGTCATCTCGTCGACCAGAGGATAGGTCATCCTATGACCGCCCCAGTCTTGACTGCCAGGTCAACCGGCAGAATCTTGAGAGGGGGAACCCACTAGTGCGTAGCATGGCTGACGGATTGAGGGATTTCACAAGGATGAATCCTCCTATCTTCATGGAGTCTTAGACTTCAGAGGATCCCTAGGAGTTTGTGGATGAGGTGCATAAGATTTTGGTGACTATAGGGGCCACAAATATTGACAAAGTAGAGTTGTCTTCCTATCAACTCAAGGTTGTTGTACAGACTTGATGCAAAATGTGGCAGGATAGGCGAGCTTATGGCAGAGTCCCGGGCACTTGGGAGTTTTTAAGACAGCCTTCCTGGAGAGATTTTTCCCTAGGGAGATGATAGAGGCCATGGTTTACGAGTTTATCAACCTTAAACACGGATCGATGACAATCAGGGGAGTCTCCTGAAGTTGTGAAATTATCCAGTATGCACTCTCTTGTTGCTCTAACTAGCAGAACAAAAGAAGATTCTTGACCGGAATTGCTGCGGATCTCAAGAGGAGTGTAGGGCAGCTATGCGCATGACAGCAGACCTTTCCAGCTTATGGTCCATTTCCAGCAAGGGAGGAAAGAAGAAAGAGGAAACAACACTAGGATAGGAACAGGTCAAGCAAGCTTAGGAGAATTTCAAGGAATAGTAGTACTGAAATCAGGCTAAGCCCGGTTTTAAGAAGGATTCTCTCCACCAAGGGGAGTCAAGTAATCAAAGGGTCACCATGATAGGAATTCTGAAGTCAAGGAGTGTAAGAGAAGAAACAATGAAGTAGATGCACCTCATGAGAGACCACCTTGCAGGAAGTTTGGAAAACTACATGGAGAAGAGTGTATGATGGGTAATGCTTGTTATAGTTATGGCAAACCGGGTAACATGGTGAAGGATTGTCCGATAAGAAGAATTCAAGAACAAGGGAAGGAAAGAGTTCAGTCTAATGGTCCAAGTGAAGAGGCTCCAAGGAGGCAACTATTATTCGCACTCAAGTCTAGGGGTGAAAGGGAAGACACTTCTGGTGAAGTCTCAGGTGAGTAGCCTTAATCAGTCCTTCATGTATTTGACTGTGTATGGTGTTTATGCACTAGTATAAGGTTAATATGTTTGAGTCATCATGTTGGTTGCTGATTTATATGACTTTATGTGTTAACTTATATTGTATACTTTGATGAGACTACTTTAGGAAAGAGTTACATAGTCTATTAATGTGAAGCTACTAGTAGGTTTCAAGGATATGCACCATCATGTTAATATGATAATCGGATATTCACAAATGGGGAGTGTTTGAATGAATGGCCGGATGATGCATACGTCCTATAGATGACTTATTAGTGTTAGTAAAGAGTAGGTAGTGTGATTAGGGGATAAATAAAATGTTCCTGAAATGGGGAGTAATGTAACAAACCCTTAAAAATATATATACTAAGTGATATTAATGTGTCAGAAAGCCTATGATTAGACCAGCGTACACGGATGGATGCGCGTAGAACAGAATCCAGAAACCCTTGCTACATCCAAGCAAACTGAATATGGGGCGTTGAGTTGAGCTAGGAACGGTTGGTTACAACCATCAGGGCTCTCGGAATACGAAGATTAAATGAAAGAGTCTTTTACCAAACTTTAAAAGAGAGGAAATCTCTAGGTTTGTGAGAGTATAGGGGTGGTAAATATGGTCTTTTTCCAGGCAAAGGGTACAAAGGGTCATATCATCATTATCTTAAATACATAATAATGATTTATTTAATAAGTGGATGGACAATGGGGGAAGAGAGGAGACGAGAGAACCGAATGAATCTTGAAGTGAGGGTCTTGCTTCACCCGGGTTCGAACCTAGGTGGAAGCCATATGAGTAATGTGAGTTTTTATTAATCTACCGAATATATAATTAAAATAATTAGTATTTATTAGCTGATTCTAAAAAAATTAAAAATCAGATTTTTATCAAGTAATAAATAACCATTATTGGACTTAAGTCCTAAAACAGTTCTAACAACCTCCAATAACCCAACTCTCTAATAGTTTATCGCTCCATTCACTACGCTCAATCTATTTCCTCATTCACGACGAAATTTCTTGCCAAAATAAGATACAAAAGCAGAGGAAATTAAAACCAAGCTTCACACTTGAATAACTACCACATAAATCAATAAAACAACACATTAATTTTTGCCACTAGGCTAAGGGAGGTTGTAATTTGAGTGGATGTTATGAGTGAGAGCTTAGACGTTTTGTTCTGAGTGGGTTTTGGGCAATCAAATTCAAGGTTTGAACGTCTCAAAATAAGGTTATGGGTTTTCTCTCTTGGAATCCTTTCCCAAAAGAAATTTCTTTCTACAAAAATTCAAACGTCTGAAACTAGTGTTGCCTTGAATGCTGAACTTCTTGTCCCTAGGCTCCTTACAATCAAACTAATTAGGATAGGAAATCATGTGTTGGTTAGTGGATTGATGTATAGCAAGTGTGAAATATGGATATTATTTGTATTTTGGTGCTGAAAATATCAAGCATGTTCATGATGTCAACCGAAAATGATGTGGTGCAATATGTAATATGTTTGGTGTGTTATCCGTTTTTAAAAGTCTTAAAATGGTAGTTTGATGACTGACATAAGTGTGCAACAAAAAATGTGTAATTCGTGATGTCATATGAGGTGTATGGACTGATTTTAAGTGGAAAGTTGAGCTTAAATCAACAATGAATGACACCTAAGAATGTGTTAAACGATCTATGAAATCTACACCAAAAAGGTGGTTAAATGGTCCATTGACTTTTTCCTAAGATTCAAGTGGAAATATAGCTGAAATAAGTAAGAAAAGAGTAATTTTTCAGCAAAAAACAACAAGTTCGACTGAGGCTAAAGTAATAGAGGTTGAGTAATAGGACATTTAAAGTGGGTTTTTTTTTTAAAAGGGATGAGACCATCCGGATTCGAACCTCTGTGACCTCATCCGTGTGATGCCTTAATTTGCAAGAAGAAAAGATTTAAGGGTTCAGGGGTGATCGAAAATGGGGGATGCTGGCTGAATGTATAGAGCACAAAAAATTAATAAAATCAAAGGGCGGCTTGAATCGAACCCACGACCTTAGGCAGCGAATTAAAAGTAAAGAAAAATAAAAGAAAACTAAGTGGAGCGTGGGAATCAAACCCCACGACCTCAAGGTGTTTGTAAAGGAGAAAGGATTAAATAAAAAGAAAATACAGTGAGGTGTGGGGGGCTCGATCCCACCAACCTCCCTCCAATAATAGTAAGTCAAACTTTAAATAAAAAATACAATAAGGAGGTTGTGACGGTTCGAACCCACAACCTCAGAGTCCCTAGCGAATTAAAGATAATTAAGAGAGCGTTTGTGGAGGTCGAACCCACAACCATGGCGATGCAAAATTGGACAAGAGGAATTACATTTTTTAAATGAAAAATAAAAGGGGGGTTCGGGGGGGGGTTTCGATCCCACAACCTCCGTCCAATAAGTGGAGATCCAAGGAGAAAAATAAAGAGTCAGAATGTTGATGGTGGGACGATTTAGGGTCCTCATGTCTGAAGACTAAAAATAAAGTCATGAACAAAGTAAGTATTGTCCAAGGGGTTTTCCGGAACTTGGGTTTCCCTTCGCCACACAATTTCCGTTTTATTGATACATAAATGCCACATATGAATGAATGATATGAACAACATTATGTGTATATGAATTATGATAGTGCTATGTGAATAGGTGATGTATTGTTTGACAAAATGATAAGTTTGAATGATGCTGTTACACTCATGGCCAGGACGTTTCCAAATCCAAATTTGGCAGGGCCATTGACTTTCCTGATCTAATTTTGGCAGTCCACTAACTGACTTCCAGAAATCTGTTGTTAGAAAGGAGATTATCTCTCTCATACATGCCTTGGATATGATTGGTAGAACATGTACTTAGTACAAGTGTGTTTAAATCATACAAATATCTACTTTAGGGTGAGGACACAAGTGGACGTAAGATCTACAGACGACGTTTGCCAGCTATTCGACGTGGGATATTTCACAGGACTGGTAGGCGGCGTATGCTTTCGAGGGGGTCTACTGTTATTATATAACTTAGAATGACTTAGATCAGTGGATCAGTTCCACTAGTGTTTCATTTCCCATTCATTAGAGACTTGTATTGGGTCCATTTGGCAAGTACACATTTAATGCAGCTAAGCTAACGATACTATTTCGTTCATTTGGGATGATCTTACAGTTAGATGGTTGATGGGATGAACAATTATACATGTAATAGAATGTTTAGTAAGCATGTAGTAAACAAAAAGTTTCAAAGGTTTTCGCTAAAATTGAATCTAGATGAAGTAAGAATGACCTATGGCTGTCTGCCGACCTCTGAGAGGGCAATGGATGCTATGCGGTCTCGTCTGGGGTCTGAACTCGGTCTTGACACAAGGCCTTCATCAACATTATATAGAAAATTTAGAGGAGCTAAGGCATTTTACCTAATTTCTCACGCTTTGATCATCATTGAGCAATACACTTTTCATCTATTAATACGCGTATTAGAGCGTAGTAGATCTAAGTATTTATTATAAAACGAAACCATGTACAAGTCGCACAAGAACCATGATACAACTAGTGCAGCGGATCAATATATGGTAATAAAGTAGAGCGTTGTTACAGATCATCATTCTCTAAAAGAATTCATTAGTCTATGATGAGTACACTATTTACCAATTACCAACAAGGTCAAATTCACTGTAATGTAAGCTATGCTTCATATTAGGAAATCAATTGGAAGGTAAGTTACATAGGTAATCCTATTAAACTATCATGAATGCGATCCACATTGATAACCATACATATAATATACTCACATTGATATAGGCAGTAGCTATAGACAATTAACCATGATCAATTCACATAACATAACCTTACTTCAAGATCACAAGTTACAATTCCATAGAACTAGAAGAACTTTGCCAAAACTAATATCATAATTCGTTCACCTACTGATAATACAGATTTATAACTACAATTTCAAATCAGAATATACCTTAAGAAAGTAGCTACAAGAACCACACATAATCCAAACCCTTTTAACAAATTAAGGAACCACATTACAGTGATCATAATGAAGACTAGGATAGGCTTGTTCAAACCTTCAAACAGAGATCCACATGGATTCTTCATCATCAAATCAACATCAATTACGTTCAAAACAGTATATATAATCACTTCAACATAATAGAATCGTAATTCATAGCTAACAAGTCAAGCTCACAAAGCCCATGCAAGGACTAAACCGATTTAGGGAGGGAACATGGGTTCATCATAAAATTGAAGTAAAATGTCATTCAAACCAATTCATTAACCTCAATTCATCATGATTTAATCATTAAAACAATTTTAGAAGGAAACCATAGGTAGATTTAAGAAGAAGAACTTTAATCATGAAACTTTCTTTGAAAACATTGAGAAGAACTCTCTAAGTGAAAGGTTAATTGGAGATAAAGGATCACCATACGTTTATATACATGAATACCCATAAACAAATGGTGATTAATCCATGGAAATCCAAGCTCCAAGCTGTTCTTGAGCTACACCAACAATGGTGGTTTCTAGGAGAAGAATTTTTGAAGGAAAGGTTTATTTCATGTAGAGGTAATTTGGATTGGGTTGTTCACGTGTTTTATCCCTTATATACACCCAAATATAGGTAAATTAATCAATTAGATTAATTTTTGGATGTGGGGTGAATTTCCCATTCACCCCTTAAATAAAACAGACGCAAGGCAACAGTTACAGGCCACCATCGACGGACCCAATCGACTGGACGTCTTTTGTCTTCCGTCAATTGGTCCTTGGCTAATTTTTGGGTTGAAACCTTCCCAATATAAGTATACAGACCTCACCAATAGGACTTTGGTCAACCAACTGGCCGTCGTTTGGTCCGTCGATTGAAACTGCAAAGGTAGTGTCTCGACGAACCTTGGGTCCTTCTTGTGGGGCCTTTTGCGGGGCCCTTTAGAAGTCGTACCCGGAAGTTTCTAACGTAAATAAAACCCTTAATAAGTTTTAGAACTTCCACATGAGTTTTACCGAAATAGGCTACGCCCCATCAAGACACACATTGAGCGTCTTAAGGGCTAACTTTCAAACGTCTTGGACGTTCTTGGATGTTTTTCCTCCAAACTTCATGAAACTCCATATACCTTATTTAAACATCATTATACATCTTTTTAAGACTTCATAATCTCATGAAATACTATATATAAACATGTATAGACACATGAGGCACAAAGGTGACTAGTCATCGAACGTCTTGGTCGTCCCTTGACGTTTGACTTCAAATTCACCTCAAACATCACATACCGACTCTAAACTATATAATAAGTCTTTTTAGGACCTTATATCCTTAAGACTAACATGATAGGATCTAGACACCCTAACTCATTTTGGGGTCTTACACAATATTAGGGGGAGAAAATAAGCAACTAAAAAAGGAAATAGATTGGAATGAATTATCACTATCTCATTTATATCCTCGTGCAAGTAAATGTGAACATGAGGTTCAAAAGATAATCCATTTGCAAAATATCGCAGATCAACTATCAGATGCATTCACTGACTGACCTATCAAGAGTTACTAAATCTCATATTTCAGCTTTTAATGCTCCAATTTGAGTTGACGTCCTGATAGGACAATAAATTAATATAGATGAATCTAAAATGCGCTTAAAACGTGGTAGACCAATTGGTTCCAAAGATAAGAATCCTAAAAAAAGTAAAGGAGTTAACGATCAAGATGATCATAATATGAAACAACATGCTCGAGAAGAGCAAGGAGACATAAAAATTAATGAAACCTTGGAAGAGGTTTAGGATCCTAAAAGTAATGAAAAAATCTCAATAAACTATTTCCCATAAAGAAAAATATGGAACTTAAATAATATAATTGTCGATAATATTTCCCTTTAATGTTAGCTATACAAATAATGCAACAAAATTAGTATCTTGAACCAAAATCTGTTAAGGAATGTAGACAGAGAAATGATTGGCAAAGATTGAAAGATGCAATTCAAGTTCAATTAGTTTCACTTGAAAAATGCGATGTTTTTGGACCCGATAATCCGAACACATGAAGGTATAAATCCCCAGTGGAGGTAAAAAGGGGGGGTGCTCTGCTGCAAAAACAAAAGAGAAACGGAAAAATGAAGTAGTAGAGATAAAGCACGACTTGTAGCACAAGAATTGCACTAAGCACCATGCTATTGCATTAGATTTGAGACTATTCTATAGTGGTGGACGCAATAACTTCAGCGTATTTATAAATATGGCAGTTCAGTGAAAACTTACATGCATCTAATGAGGATGTGTTAAACATAGTATATGGTTCACGAGACAACGGCATGTGTTTATGAAAAATTTCCGATTCATTAAAAATGTCTGAATGTATACTGATTCTCAGGAAAGTTATTAAATAAAATCAAAAATCTTTATGCAGAGTGAAATCAATCAGGACACAGTTGGTTTATTAACCCTAAGCGAAATTCTTATCACAACTTCACATACGACTCATAAAATATATAAGAAGTCTTTGTAGGGACCTTTATATCCTTAAGGACTACATGATCGGATTAACACCCTAATCATTGTGGGTCTTACATAATATTAGGGGGAGAAGAAAATAAGCAACTAAAAAAGGAAATTAGATGGAATGAAGTATCACTTCTCATTTAATCCTGTCGTGCAATGTAAATGTGAACATGAGGGTCAAAATGTAAATCCATTTGGCAAAAATATCGCAGATTCAACTATCAGATGGCATTCACTGACTGACATATCAAGAAGTTACTAAAATCTCCCAGATTTCAGCTTTTAATTGATCAATTTGAGTTGACGTTCCTGATAGGACAATAAATAAATAGAGGAATACAATGCGATCTCTAAACGTGCTAGACAATTTGTTCCGGAAGATAAGAATCATAAAAAAAGTAAGGAGTTAACGATCAAGATGATCATAATATGAAACAAACATTCCGAGAAGAGGCAAGGACATAAAATTAATGAAACCTTGGAAAGAGGTTTAGGATGTCCGAAAAGTAATGAAAAAAAATCTCAATAAACTATTCACATCAAGAAAAATATGGACTTAAAAGAAAAATTGTCGAAATATTTTTCCTGTATATGTTGCTATACAAATTAATGCAACCAAAATTAGTATCTTGAAACAAAATCTGGGTAAGGTAATGTGACAGAGAAATTGATTGGCAAAGATTGAAGAGGCAATTCAAGTTCCAATTAGTTTCACTTGAAAAATGCGATGTTTTTGGACGATAATCTAACAAATGCAGGTATAAATCCAGTGGGTTCAAAATGAGGGTGTCTCGTGCAAAAAACAAAAATGAGAAAAAGAAAGTAGTAAGATTATAAAGCACGACTGTTAGAACACAGAAATTTTCACGTAAGACTGATATTGATATATGGAGACATATTCTATAGGGTGGACGCAATAACATTCAGGTATCTTATAAATATGGCAGTTCATGAAAAACATTACATGCATCTAATTGATGTTGTTACAACATATTTATATGGTTCACTAGACAACGTCATGTTTATGAAAATTTCCGATTCATTAAAAATGTCTGTAATGTATAATGATTCTCAGGAAAGTTATTAAATAAAAATTCAAAAATCTTTATGCAGATTGAAACAATCAGGACACATTTGGTATAATCCCCTAAGCGAATTTCTATCAAACTTCACATACTGACTCTAAACTATATAATAAGTCTTTTTAGGACCTTATATCCTTAAGACTAACATGATAGGATCTAGACACCCTAACTCATGTTGGGGTCTTTTAAAACAATTTTAGGGGGAGATAAATAAGCAATAAAAAAAAGGAAATAGATTGGTGGAGATGAATTATTCCACTATCTCATTTATATCTCGATGCAACAGTAAATGTGAACATGAGGTCAAAAGAAATCCATTTGCAAAAAGGTATCGCAGAAACTATCAGATAGGGCATTCACGATGGACCTATAAAGAGTTACTAATCTCATATTCAGCTTTTAATGCTCTCAAGTGGAGTTGACGGTCCTGATAGGACAATAAATTAATATAGGATGAACTAAATGCGCTTAAAACGTGGTAGACCCAATTTCGTTCCGAAGCTAAGATCCTTAATAAAAAGTAAAGGAGTAACAGTCAAGATGATCATCAATATGACCAACGATGCTCGAGAAGAGCAAGGAGACAATAAAAAGTTATTGAAACTTGGAAGGAGGTTAGGATCCGAAAAGTATATGAAAAATCTCAATAAACTATTCCATCATAGAAAAATATGGAACTTAACAATATAATTGTCGATAATTATTCCTTATAAGGTTATCATTACAAATAAGTGCAAACAAAAACAAAATTAGTATCTTGAACCAAAATCTGTTAAGGAATGTAGACAGAGAAATGATTGGCAAAGATTGAAAGATGCAATTCAAGTTCAATTAGTTTCACTTGAAAAATGCGATGTTTTTGGACCGATAATCCGAACACATGAAGGTATAAATCCAGTGGGGTAAAAATGGGTGCTCGTGCGAAAAACAAAATGAGAAAAATGAAGTAGTAAGATATAAAGCACGACTTGTAGCACAAGAATTTTCACTAAGACCTGATATTGATTATATTGAGACATATTCTACAGTGGTGGACGCAATCACATTCAGGTATCTTATAAATATGGCAGTTCATGAAAAACTTTACATGCATCTAATGGATGTTGTTACAACATATTTATATGGTTCACTAGACAACGTCATGTTTATGAAAATTTCCGATTCATTAAAAATGTCTGAAATGTATAATGATTCTCGGGAAAGTTATTAAATAAAAATTCAAAAATCTTTATGCAAATTGAAACAATCAGGACACATTTGGTATAATCCCCTAAGCGAATTTCTATTAAAAGAAGGGTAAAAAAGTGACCTAATTTGTCCTTGCGTAATTATTAAAAGGCCTGGATCTAAATTTGTCATTATAGTTGTATATGTTGATGACTTGAATATCATTGGAACTCGTAAAGAGATTTCAAAGGAAGTAGAATGTTTGAAAAAGAAATTTGAAATGAAAGACCTTGAAAAGGCAATTTTTTGTCTAGGTATACAAATTGAACATTTAACAAATGGAGAATTTATCCATCAATCAATATATACTAAGAATATTTTACAATGATAAAGCACATCCACTAAGTACCCCAAATGTTGTGAGATCACGTGATATTAATAAAGATCCATTTCGAGCTCATGAAAATGATGAAGACTTGGTTTGTTCTAAAACTACATTATCTGTAGGCCAATTGGTTTGCATTCAGGTCACCTTGCTCGTAATCTAAATCAGGATATATCTCTTTTTCTTGGTAAAATTATTAGCTCGCTTTACTTCTTCCCGACACGAAGACATTGAAATGGTATTAAATATATATGTTAGATACTCAAGGGACTATTGACCTGGGACTATTTTATTCAAAGGAATTCGATTCACAATTAATTGGCTATGCACATGCGGGATATTTGTATGACCCACATTAAGGTCCATCTCAAACAAGTTATTTATTTACATGTGGAGGTACATCTATAATTTGGCATTAATCAAAACAAACAATGGTTGCCACTTTTCCAATCATGCAGAGATAATAGTTATTCATGACGCAAGTCGAGAATACGTATGGTTAAGATCACTAACCCAACACATCCAATAAACATGTGGTCTTTCTTTAAAAGGAGATGCTCCAACAACATTATATGAAGACAATGTTGGATGTATAGCTCAACTAAGAGAAGGATACATCAAAGGAGATAGAACAAACCATATTTCACCAAATTTCTTTTTTACTCATGACTTTCAAAAGAAGGGAGAAATAAATGTTCAACAAGCTCTTTCCAGTGATAATCTAGCAGATATGTTTAATAAGGCATTGCTAACTTCAACCTTTGAGAAATTGAGATAAAACATTGGAATGCGTTATCTTCAAGATATTAAGTGATATTTTTGTCTGGGCGAGTACATACATGTTCACTCTTTTTCCGTTAATCAAGTTTTGTCCCATTGGGTTTTCATGATAAAGTTTTTAATAAGGCGTATGTAATACGTGTATTACATAACAAGTTTTTATTATCCTATTTAATTATACTAGTGGACTTACCAAAGGGGGGATTATAATATAAGATTAATTTTATGTATTGTCCATGCCCAGGCCCATTATTTGGAATAATCATTCGTCCAAGAAGTGTTCTATAAAATGGACAATCCCCTTCACGGTAAAGACACAAAAAAAAAAGTTTGAAGAAAATCATACCTTTATCTCATTAATCTATTGCCATCTTATCACTTTATCCCTCTTTGTTTAGTTTTTTTATTATTAATATTTTTATATAATATATATATAGTATATATATATATAATATAATATATATATTATTAAATTTATCCTCTATCAAATCATCATACCCCTAGTGGTATTTTTTTGAGCTAAGACTAGAACCAGTCCATCATTTTGGATAGTAGGATGTTTACCGTGGCGACTAATATTGGGAAGTAGTATTGAGCACCAATATGGGGAGGCGTTCATAACCCTCAAGTTTCCATAAACCATGTATCAACGTGGGGAGAAATGCTCATACTTTTTAGATGATTCCTTAATGAATTTTAGCATAGACTAGTGGATCCACTTAGTGAGTTAGGTTCTTTACCCCCGGCAAGGTATATGATGACCCTGTAAGTGTGAGGCAAGATGATCTACCATAACTTATCTCGTAGTGATGGTTGTCGGATAGAGAAACACTCACGAAGTTATTTTGTATTCTTATATACACATAGTATACTTTGTATTTTCATATGTAAGCAAAGTTTATGTGGTATCATTGCATACCAATTGAGTTGCTTTTTTTATAGAATCTTTCCATATATTGCATATGTGTGGTTGCTTTATATTGAATTGAATACTTAGAGTCGAGCATCTAGAGTCGAGCATCTTATTATTGAGATGAGTCTTATGTCATTAAGTTTAATATCTTATCATTGAGTTGAGCCTTATTTAAATAAGTTGAATATCTTATCCTTGAGTTGAACTAGTTTTCTTTGAGTTGAGTTTAGTTTTGTGAGTGGAGTAGAGGTAACAATGTTTCCTTTTGAACAGTTCAAGCTTATGTTTATGCTTTAGAAATTTTTCTTACATGCTCGTACATTCCACAAACTGATCCAATTGGACTACATCGCTTCATGATGCAGATACATGTTGCGTTGATACCACATGGAGTTCGAGATAGCTATGGTGACCCTCCTTTTTTTAGGAGGATTTCATTTATTTTTTAGTTTTTTCAGGATGTCGTGGGTCTTGTACTGACTTTCATCTTTGTCATTTAAAGTCTTAATAGATAGACAATAGAATTTGAGAAGTCTGTTTATTTATTTTGTTAAATGTTTTAAAGACTGAAGTTACCTATTTTATGGTGAGTGGAATATATTATTTTATTCAGTTTTTAAGCTTTTGTATGTTTGAGTTAGTTTGTCTCTGGTAGTCAGTTAGGATGAGGGTTCACTTGGAGACCAACAATGGTTCTCGAGTGCTGGCCATATCTAGGGTGTAGGTCGGGTCATGACATATGTGGTCAATAGTATAAGACATTTATTTATAGTTTGTCTTAATTGCTTGCACTGAATATGCAAACATTTTCTAAATTATTTTAAAGATAATAGAAAACTTTATATGTCGTTTATGTTTTTTGAAGGAATAAAATTGACCTTTTGAGTCCGAGCTCTTTAAGAACATACAAAATTTAAGAAAAAACTAGTAAGCATTGATAAGAATGTTCTTTAACTTATTTTGGTTTATAACTCTTCCTGGCTTCTGCTAACGAATGATACTTTGTACAATGGATTGCCCTGCAACGACCATGCTGATAGTAGAAAAACAAAACTTTCTAATGATTTGTCAATTCTCTCCTTCTTCTCGGTAGTTTGATGTGGTTCTTGTTATGCATATTTGGCTAACCATATCTGGTGGCTATGAATTCCACGTACTTAGTTTGAGAATGCACTAAGCCTTTAAAGATATTCCAAAATGTTATGTGTAGTATTATACGTGAGTAAAAGTTGTTTTTATCATACAATAGCCTGACAATGAGGAGTTTGGAGGAAAGGCATGACCCGCATTAGATATTTATGTTAATTAATCAAAACAATAAAAAAAATGAAACTTTTTTTTATTGTTCAGAATAAGTTATTTGTTCAATGTTCAAGAAATTTTTTGGAAAGCTCTTTCCTTTTTGTCCTTCATTTACCTTTTCTGACTGATTAGTCCAAGAGAGCTAATTATTCCTATTTATGCTTCGTACTCTGATTTATTTTTATAAATAGTGTGAGAGTAACTAAAAGGGTAAAAGTAGAAATATGTCCTAAATTTTCATATTAATAGGTGTATATTACCTCACAAATTAAATTAATAAGTATTCCATATTAAATGATTTTTTGAGACATTTTTAGTTGGTCAAATAGTTTAATTGTTCAATGTTTAAGATTGATGTTTGTATTTTTTTTCATATTTGTCATTTCCTTTAATGAAATTTGATATTTTCTAATAGATAATAATATATATGTATAAAAGAGAACCTTAAGCACGCCTACGTGGCGTCATCACAAACAAGAATCCCCTTCTAATAATGTTTGATTATAATCTGATAATGATCTACCTTAAGCAAAAACACTCAAAAAGTATTTATAGTTTTCATGGTTTAGTGCTGCAGCAGATCACTCGGATTAGTTAGTATGAATCGCCGATAAAATCGGCAATTCTCCCTTTTGTTACTTCATTGCCGTCTTGCTCTTTGTCAAGGCATCTTCATTTTCCTGATCACTGGGCGATAAAGTACTGTTTCTCAGAACTTTTCGGTGATGCGCCGACTACTACTTTTCACTGCCAATTTGATCCTGCTCTTCAGGGCTCATCACACTGGAACAAAAGGCAATCTTCAGACCTATCAGCAATCCTCAGACCTTGATTTCTTAGTTCTTTTCATCCTTTTTGCTTCTTTTTTCCAAGTAGTGTATATGCTTTGCCTCAATCTTGTAATACTAGAAACTCATGGTTATTAATCAGTAATTGAGATAAAACAAGCATTTAAGGACTCTATTTCTATAAAAATATATCCTTGAATGAGTCCAATCTGTGGACTCATCAAAAACCCCAGCTTAAACTTTTGTTTGTCCTCAAGTTCAATAGTTCAAAAAGGATGTCTTAAATAGTGCTACACAAGATTCAGTCATGAATGTACACAACAAGAATCTATTTACTTATGCAAGGATCAATTGTGTACCAAATTATTCAAGTTGTGACTCACCATTACTAAGATTCTCAAGCTTGAAATACTTGCTTCAAATTCAAGTTTAAGCTCAACAAAAGCATTCAAATTCCCTCATACAATTGATGATTCTGTTCTCACACAGATGTTGTATAATCATTTAAGGTTTGGAAATCAGATAAACACTCACTATCAAAAAAAAATACCACAGTGCGTACTTTCACACGTAGGTTCCCCTTATTTTTCTATCGATGTTTGTTTAAGCTTTATCAAGATCAAAAAGGCTTGTTTAAGGCTTGTAATGGGGTCGAGTGCAAAGGTATGGTCATTTAGGCTCACTGACTATAATCTTTATGAAATGTGGTGCTCACAACTCTTTCTTTCCTTTATCAAGTTCATAAGTGCTCACAGTCATCCCTTTATTCACTTTTCCATAATGTGCCAGAAACCGCCTTCTTCTTTTTGTAACTTTCAAATTTATCGCACAATTTTTTTCTTTTTCGTTTCTTTTATTTTTCTCTTTTCTCTTTTTTATATGGAGGGGTTCAATTTTTCTTAACAGAATGGATAGACAGGATCCATTTTGCACTTTCTTCAATTGCTTTTCTTTTCACCACACCCCCAACTTATGATTTCGGCCCATGTTGTTTATTCTATGAAGCACAAAGCAAGAGGATTAAGGGTAAATGGTTAAGAGAGGTTATGTTTTTTTCATTTTTCTTCCAAAGAAATGTAAAGCTCAAGGGGTGTTCAAGAGAGGTTCACACACTCGCAGGGTAAGTCACAAAATATGTCAAATTAACTCATACATTATAAAGTCGACTAAGATCATATAAAATTCTAGGTGTTGACATGCATGGTTCAAGGTATGTTTATCACACAAGGAATTTCACACTGATGTCAAACAAGGATCCATACCTATGCTAGTGTGCGTTGATCATTACAAGAAATCGATTTGACAATTGGCTAATCACAACGTGACGCAAAGAGTTCGCATATTGTCAATGTAACTTCATTTTTCCTCTTTGTAGCTATGCATTCATGTTTGTTTGATTGCGAGTACTATTTAAGTCATCGGTATTGATTGAAACCAAAACGTAAATTTGTCTAAAACTACCACATTTTAAAGTACATAAAAGACGTGATAGAAATTTATAAAACTCTTTTTTAAAAATTCGAAAGGGTTAAATCATTTTTTAATTATAACCAAAAGGAAGCCATAAACTCAAACATCCAAAAAAATGGATAAAACACAATGTAAATTAGACAAGAAAAATATTATCCCTAAACACAAATAATACTAGTCGTACACAAGGTGGGCCTCACCCCACCAAAAATTAAAGAAAAAATTTTTGTCCTCAAATGAATATAAAGTATCCAAAAAGAAATATAGAGTAAAACATAGAGGGACGTAAAGAGAAGTATTGTCTATGATTTATGTCCATCTATCGGGGCTACTGCGCTCAGTGCAATAGTCTACACATGGGCATCGATGCTCGGAGTCTCCTCAAAGGGAGTAACACTGCAAATCCACTAGGAGTTGTTATGGACATCTCAGCTGGTGATGTTTGTAGCACCTGATACAAAATCGTCCCCATAAGATTTGGCATGCCTCTATATATGCTTTCCTCTTGGTTGTCTATCATCTCCTCCTCATTAATTATTTCATCTCCTCATCATTCTCTGCCTCCAGCTATCATCTATTGTACCATTCCTCTGCACATCTCCGTTTGTAGCCGAAGGAATCCCCGAGGTCTCAGGAGTATCCAATCCATCTACCCCCCTATGAATACACTGAAGTCGGTAGACTTAAGATATTCTACGTCCTTCCTCAAGTCTTCTACTTCGTCTTTCAAAGACTTCACCTCCGAAGATCTCCCCTGTTTTCTCTTTCAAGCAATGACTCTTGCAGTCTACGCATCAACAGAAGTGTGAAAAGGGGTGAATGTAGTAAGTATGACACTCTGGATCATCCCTGGGATGGATCTCTCGAGTCGGGATGCTCGAGTGTTAGATGATTGGGCCAAACACCCCATTTTAAGGATCATTTCCTGAGTAATCCTGACAAACTAGGAGGATGATGAAAAAAACTGGGGCCTGAGAAGAAGAGGAAAGAGCATATGTACCTGAAGGCCCAGAGGCCGGAGTAGGAAAAGATGCCTCTCGCGGTAACGATTCAACATCAACTTCCAGAGAAATGTCTAGCAAAGTTGCTCTCCTTCTGTCCATCTCTTCTCGTGTGTACTTAGATAAATACGCCAGATGTCAGTAGAGGATGAAAAGGTGACCTCAATGTCCCTAACAGTGTCTTGGGGTACTCCAGCTTGACGACACAACTACATGATCATTACATGATATGGTAAAGAAGTGTACCTCTAATTGGCCCTCATAGTCATCTCCTATGACATTATTAGTACCATATCAATGCGTCTCCTCGACAGGATCAAGACAAGGTAATCCACTCTAGGATGGCACAATATAGATTCGTTATGGGATGGCATTATCGTGTTGTTGATGAATCCAAACCAGAACCTAGGGGAAATTGTTATCGACATATATCCACCCTGGGGTAGTGTTAGAAAAAAAGGGGCTATCCACACTTTCAAGCCCTCTAGGGAATACGCAATAGATAATACCTTGTAAGGAAGTGCATAGTGCAGCGGTCTATCCAATACAGTGTTGACGTACTGGATGTTGCACTCAACTTCCTTGCCTCTAACCATGATCGACTTTACCGGTCTAAAATCGCTGGCCTTCTTATTCTTCTTTGTACCAACTCCCCATAGGATATGTTAAATTCCCTAACCTAAGAAGGAATGTAAGGGCCTCAATTTCTTGTGAACTTCTTAAAGGCATGGTAAGAGAGGGTATCAATAACATTGGGATATTTGCACTCCAAGCCTCTGCATATAGAAGCTTCTCTTCTAGAATTGTTCGAACCCCATCACCTTTCAAGCTGTTTAGCATTCTAGGTGAAGGAACCATATGGGGTGTGGGGGCATTGAAGTTGCCTAAGTTCGCACTAAATCTGATTAAGAAAGGGTGGTAGCTAAGGGAATTTTGGCATATATGGATTGGGGTCTATCCCATATCTCTTTCTTTCGGTGTATGCGAGGCTAGCTATCTTCAAATTGAGAAAATTCTGCTTTAATAGCTATTTCTTTCCTAGGTATATATTTTTTCCTTTTGCCTTTGTCTCCGGGTTGGAGTTGTTGCCCTCTCTTTTTTGGGAGGTTTGATCCCCCTTTGTTTATCTTTATGACATGTGATTTTGTTTAAAGTGCCATGGTTATATTGGTATGCATTTATCTGTGAAATATTTAGAAAATTTCGGAGAAAACCAAACAAAATTGTAGAAATTCTATTGCAAACAGAGAAGCCCGACGCATAACATTACGATCCGATTGTTAAAAATGAGTATCAAAATTTTCAAAAATAAACTTCGAGTTTTGGAAAACTAACCGTTTGTGTTGACTAAATTGTGATTGAAAAGCTAGGAGGCAAAGTAATCTAACTCCAAGCATTACTTAACCAACCAACCAAATTCTTGTAAAATGCAAAAATATTGAAATTACTACCTTGGTGTAAATTTGTGAAGTTTGAAAATGAGGGAAAGTGAAGAAGTTCAAATTCCACAACTTTTAGACATTATAAACCATCCAGTTCGCGAACATTTCGTGATATAGTTTCGCTTTCCAGTCCACTAGGTGCTTCCCTGAGTGGTCAATTGCATCGAAGAGTTTTACAAGACTTTCAATCAAAATGAGGATCCAAGTGGCGGTCTTATTCAAATGCGTGGACAAGTCGGCTATTCACCGACTGACACCCACTTGCCGCATGAAGCATAGCCTCCGCCTTAACCCACTCACTCTCTCGAGCTGAATTTTTGGTGTGAGACTAGGGTTCACTCTCTCGAGCTAAACCTCATGTCGACCCACTCCTACGACCATCAATTTAGTAGTTTTATTTTCTCAACTACTCTCTCGATCAAGACAAAAACACATATATGAGATTATATTTGCAACAACAACCTCATTAGGTTCATCTACAACTACCAAACGAAATAACAATCAAACTACGAATAAACAATCAGCAATCAAGACCCAACAACTAATTTAACCCATATTAATAAAATCACACCCCAAGAAATGTGGTTTTAGCTAGACATGAACAAGAGATGAAAAATTTATACCAAAATGAGCTTGCATACAAATGAGTATGAAAATTTAAGTTTGGTTACAGGACAAGAATGAATAATCTAGGAGACCCAAGTCAAAGACATGGAGATGAAACCCTTTGAGTCTTCAAGTTCTTCTCCAAAACCCTTTCAAACTTAGAGCTCGAAAATTTATAAAAATATGATAAAAACATGGGCAAATAAAATAATGTTTGATAATAGTCTAATAATAATCTCCCTTAAGCTAAAGCACTCAACAATTATTTATAGTTTTCAAAGATAAGTGTTGCACCGGATCACTCGGCGTAGATAGTCTGAATTGTCAATCAAATCGGCGATGCCCTTTGGTAACTTCATTATCGTCTTGCTCTTAGTCCAAGAATCTTCGTGTTTTGTATCTCTGGGAGATAAGGTTCTACTTGGCCGAACTTTGTGGCGATGCGCCAACTGCTCTTTTTCACCGTTGGCTTGATTCTTTCCTTCATGGTTTAGTAAACTTAAACAAAAGGCGATCTTCAGACCTATTGGCGATTCACACAGTGGACTCGGCGATCCTCATACCGTATTTCTTTCTTCTTTTCATCATTTTTGCCAAGTAGAGTCTATGTTTTTACTCAAACTCAAAATGCTTGAAACTCAAGTTATTCATTAGTTATTGAGATAAAACAAGCATTTAAGGACACAATTTCTATTTAAAAAAAATATAGCCCCAATGAGTCTAATCTATGGTATAATCAAATACCAAATATGAAAAATCGAGTTTTTTTTTTATCTTTTTGACTCATTGATTTTATATGATAAAAATATATGATTATACCATTTTGAAAGGCTTTTACTGGTTTATAAAGAGAAGTATAAATGGTATCTTGATAGATCCTGTAGCTAATGATAGATTCATTTGACCTAGTGTACCTTGTATTAAATAATCACTAATATAACCCATGTTATATGGCAGATGGAAACATACATACCGTAATTGATACCCCTCAAGTAGGGATCTACTGATATGAATATTTACTGAACAAAAGGCGATCTTCAGACCTAGGATTAGTACACAGTAAATACTAATATTATTTTATACTATTTATTTAATACTATCTGTTATTAGTTTCTATGGATGGTTTTAGTATAAGTAGTTCTTCGGCCGTTGTACGTGTATGCCTAGTAAATTAATATATAATGTATAGAATAATGTTAGTAATAAATATCTAACAAAAAATCATAGTAAAAGATAGATGATCGTAAATTTTAAAGAGGTTAAAATATGTCAACTTAAAATATCATCCTTCAATCCATATATTTAAAAACCAACTATTTTTTCCGCCCTATTATCTTTAATTAGGATTGTTGTTCTAAAGAACTTATGTCTCAGGAGGCATAAAATTTATTTTAAAGGATAAAAAATTCAATAACAGCTTATTCAAATGGAAAAACGTTCAAATTCATGTAATTCCCTCATTAGTATCCAAATGAAGATAAATAGTTTCAATATTCAAATATTATTTATAGGCAATTATTTGACGCCATTGAATTTCTGAGAAAATTTGCATCATCATACAAAAGTGAGAACACCTCATTTGTGTTCATCATAATTAAAAGACTATGGACTGTCACAAATTCATTGTTGTCACCAACTTATTCATGAACTTCCTTGTTATTTCAAAGAAAATTTTCAGTATGGCTGCATAAAACGCTACTGCTTTAACTTTGGTCACTAAAATCAGAAAAATCTTATGGATTGTCAAGATCATTTAAATCATTGTTGCTTATTCCATTTAATTAATCATTCAATGTGTTATTGTACCTTAGGAGAGTAAGAATTTTTAATTGTCTAACTTGAAAAAACATATTTACCAATATTAGAAAAGTAAGTTGTGATTGGCCAAGATTCGAAAAGTATTACCGGTGACACACTGACGTTTTTATTAGGATATACTATTAACCATGCGTTTTGATATAGTATTATTATTGAATAATTATTTATTCATTTATTCAATTAAATAAAGTGTTATTAAATAGATCAATTGTTATATATGTGTCCTTAACTTATACAGTAGATGATTTGGTGTATAGAGTTTAAGCTTATAAATTGAAGATTAAAATATCGGTTCTTATATGTTAAAAGTGGTAGTTCACAATCATAGATGGAAATCTGGACAAAACCATCAGAAAGATTGTAGCATCAGATTAAATGTAATTTATCTTGATTAAGAGAATGGTATAGTTCTAACTTCTCGTGCTAGTACATTTGGTATGTATTGAACTAGACCGAGCAGAGATAGATGTTTTAGACTGACTGATAAAAACATATTGTCTTAACTGGTAAATATACTTATATTCTTAATCTTGATATAACGATTATGATCTGTATATATTAATTATCGTTTTGATTTATTAAAAGGTGAGATTCTGAGATGGACCAATATGCCTGGTAGATTGGATGATAATAATATATATTGGTAAAATAATTAGTTAGTTGATGGAATACATGTCTTAGTATAGAGATTGATGATACACCTTTTATGAGAAGCTTATAAGTTTTCATATGTTAACCCGGCCGGTAGATTTATGAATCTGACATATGAAATAAGTTAAATATTGCTCTACAAAAAAATAATCATTTAATTAAATTTTTCAATAATTTAATTTATTGATTAGTATCGGTAATTTTTACATAGGGAATACATAAGTGTTTAATGGTGAATTTCGAAATAAATAGAGGAGTGCAATTACGAATTTTTAATAGATTTATTTGTAATTTATTATGATAAGAATAATTCAAATTAATTATTTAGAATTATTTCCATAATAGGAAGTCTCAGTAATAAATTTTGTGGTCTCTCTAGTGCCCAATTTAACTAGAACTCAGAATACTATTTTCTAGTAGAAGATGGAAAAGTAGCGTGTATTTTTTCTTCCAAGAAGAAACGTGTGTTTCAGGTTTTCTTGAGGAAAAAGGATTTGTGTTCTCTTCTCTTCCGTGGATTAGAAAGACATCTCTATAAGTAGGGATTCTTTTAACCTGGAAAAAAACAATTCATTATTCTATACAATAGTTGCCCACCCAAGTCTGTAGAGAATTCAATTATTAATTGGGATCACTGGAGAAGACTTTAGAACTAGAGTTGGATTTACTAGTTAATTTTCAGCATACTTTGTATGTGATGCGTATTTGGGATTGTTGTTATATTCATGCAAGATGTATGATTCTGGAATATTTCCGTTGTGTATGCTATATTCTTACAATTGGTATCAAGAGTTATACTTGCATCTTTATAGATAACTTAAAATATGCGTATGTGAAATTTTATGCATGAATCATGGTTAATGAATTTTATTTTTTCACGAAAAAGATAGACAAAATTGATGAGACTAGACTTGTTTGTTTTGTTGAATGCATACGATAATTTGACTGGTAAATTCATTGGAAAAGTTGTGATAACACAAGAGTTCTGACGATGGCGGCAATATAATGTGCAGAAGTGCGAGTTCTGTTAAAAGTTTTCTCTTGGCAAGGACATTGTTCTTAGTTGTTAATATATTTTATGGAGAAGTTATTATCTTATATTAACAAAAAAAATCTTCAGAACTTCTTCAATGAAAAGAAATTAAAGTTGAGTGGATTTTTTTTAAAAAAAAATTGGCCCTAACCACTTGTGGTTATACATTTTCTTGTATTAATAGAAACAAAAAAAAATTGAAAGCTTAATTAATGAGTTCAAGTAAATGCTAAATTAACTATATATGAATAAAACAAAATAGTATGGCTGTAATTTTCTTGAAAAACAATAGTATGACTGTAATTTTCTTGTTCAAGAGGTTATTGGCAGTTGTAGTTCTTGTTTGTTTTTTCACAATTTTACATTAATATATGTTATCTTCTCAAAAGCTGTAATGTTGAATATGTATGAGACGATATATGGAATGTATTAGAGATTTTGGTGTGCGCATACATTTTTTTTTTTTGGAAATTTATTTGCATAATTTTTTTAAAAAAATAACAAGTTGGTCACTAGAGTTCTTCCCTTTAATTACCAAGATTAAATAGTAATGAAGTATTGAATTTATGTGTTGGCTTAGACCTTCCTTCCCATCGGATGAATTTAATACAAGACATTACGTATTTAATTGCTTGTTTGATAATCTCTATTAACTCTCCTAAACTGAGTAATATATGATTGGATCAATGTAACTAGAAGGTTTTCACTTGACTTAAACTAATAGTAGACTCTCCATCTGAGTTAGGTCTTTATAAGCTTATGGAGTGGATAATCGGTCATTGTATATGTATATTATAAGAGTAGTCCTCCAATCCCATCGATTGGCTATTCAAGATGCATGAAGGTATATGTATATGATTATCTTGAATGTAAATATTCAATGTTATAGATTGTGTTATTGATCTATTGTAACTATTTCTTCAATCTCAGATCCAATGTCTCCTTTTAATCCCACTATTTTGGGTTAAAACAAACTAGAGGATTCTAAGTATGTTGACTGGAGGAGAAATCTTGACGTCGTGTTAACTGCTGAAGAATATAAGTTTGTGCTTCATGGGGAATGTCCATTGAAACAAAATGAACAATCTAGTGATGAGGATAAGTTAGCTTATCAGAAATGGCGCAAAGTTGATGAGATAGCGCGATGTTACATTATGACTTCAATGTCAAATGTTTTGCAACATCAACATCAAGCTATATTGTCTGCTTTTAAATTTCTGGAGAATCTCAAACAAATGTTTGGAGACCAGGGTGGATCAGCTAAGCAGACTGCCATGAGAACTCTCATGAACACTAAGATGGTTGAAGGCACTCCTGTAAAAGACCATGTTATGAACATGATAGGTCTTTTGAATGAACTAGAGGTCTTGGGGCAGAAATTGACAGTGACTACCAAGTTGAGATGATATTGCAGTCTCTGCCTGACAATATTCAACAATTTTGCCTTAATTATAATAAGAATAAGATGAGTCTATCTTTGGCACAATTGTTGACTGAGCTGCAGGCCGAAGAGACTCTTGTCAAAAAACATGCACCAACAATGGCACTTAATGTTGAGTAAGGTTCTACTTCTAAACCGCAAGTTGGACAGAAGAAGAAAAAGACTAAAAAAGCTAAGGCAATTGCACCTGCAACTGGGGGCATGAAAAAGTCTAAGGGCAAGTGTTTTTGTTGCAAGATGTCAGGCCATTGGAAGGCAAATTGTCCAGATTTCTTAGCCAAGAAGAAAAACAAACCAGGTAACTTACTTTCGCTTGTATAACAAATAATTCGTTTTGATATAGTATTATTATTAAACAATTGTTTATTCATTTATTCAATTCAATAAAGTGTTACATTAAATATATTAATTGTCATATATGTGTCGTTAACTTAAACAGTAGATGATTTGGTGTATAGCGTTTAAGCTTATACATCAGAACATTAAATCATCGATTCTTATAAGTTAAAAAGTTATAGTTCACAATCATAGATGGAAATCTGGACATAACCATCAGAAAGATTGTAGCATGAGATTGAATTTAATTTATCTTGACTATAAGAATGGTATATTTCTAAGTTCTAGTGCTAGTGCATTTGGTATGTATAGTAGAGATAAATGTTTAGACTGATTGATAAAAACATATTCTCTAAACTATTAAATATACTAATATTCTTAATCTTGATATAACGATTATGATATGTTATATTAATTATCATTTTTATTTACTAAAAGGTGAGATCTGAGATGGGTCAATATGTCTGGTAGATTGGATGATGATAATATATATTGATGAAATAATTAGTTAGTTGATGGAATCCGTGTCTCAGTATAGGTATTGATGATACACCTTTTATGAGAAATTTATAAGTTTTCATGTGTAAATCGGGCCGGTAGATTTATAAATCTGGCGCATGAAATTAGTTAAGTATTGCTCTAAAGGAAATTAATCATTGAATTAAATTCGTCAGTAATTTAATCTATTGATTAGCATCTCTAATCTTAACATGGGGAATTACATAAGTGTTTAATGATGAATTTCGAAATAAATTGAGGGGTGCAATTACGAATCCTCCAGTACTCAATTTAACTAGAACTTAGAATCATATTTTCTAGTAGAAGATGGAAAAGTAGCATGTATTTTTTCATCCAAGAAGAAACATGTGTTTCAGGTTTACTTGAAGAAAAAGGATTTGTGTTTTCTTCTCCTCTTTGGACTAGAAAGACATCTCTCTATGTAGGGATTCTTCTAACCTAGAAAAAATGAATTTGGTATTCTATACAATACTTGCCCACCCAAGTGTTGAGAGAGTTCAATTGTTAATTGGGATCACTGTAGAATACTGTAGAGCTGGAGTTAGATTTACTTCAAGTTATCTGCACACTTCAAGAGGTAATCCTGAGTTAATTTTCAGCATACATTGTATATGATGCGTATTTGGAATTGTTGATTATATTCATGCGAGATGTATGATTATGGAATATTTCCGTTGTGTATGTTATTTTCTAACAATTTCAACTTTTGAAAAACAAAACAGTCAATATAAAAAAGGGAAACTAATCTAAACGGAATGAAAAACATAGGTAATAGGATTTTCTAATCTTGAGAAGATAGAAACGTTGAACAACAACAATGTGGTGCCTCGCTAAGAATGATTAAGAGAGTGATTTGAATTTCTTATAACCAAACTTTTTCCGTCGAAAGAACAACTAGTATTAATATTCTAGTAGAACTGTGAGTGATACTTATATTAGTATCAAATGTGAGTTTGATATTGCGGGAACGTGGTTGTCTTAAATCTTGGGTAATGAGATTGTCTTAAAAATCTTGTGTATTGAAGAGGATAATCAAAATAGGAATTTTTAAATCTCATACAATGATGTTACAAAAATAATTATATAAAATTTTCTTTGTATCATTGTGTGAGATTAAAAAATCTTATTAAAAATCTCACCCGCTTTTTTCACCAGTATTTTTCTTATCTTCTTTAATACACTTTATTTAATACTACCTCATTATCTGAGATTTAAGACAACTTGATTATCCGAATATCAAACACACACCCCTGATGTCCTATATCAATATTTTTTTTCTTTTGTGGTATGATCTTGTCTATAAGGATTTCATATCACTTCCTTAGCCATTTTTCGGGAGGCACCAACATTACGATATGTAAACTTTCCTATTATCTCAAATTCCGATAATTCTATTATCGGTCATCTTTTATTCCTTTTTTATTTTGATAATTTTGTTTTATTAGCTAACAGAAATTACCCCTTCCCATCAACACTTTTAGAACCTTGGTCATACACAATTTACTCCTCTAATATAAAAAGATGTGGCTTTTTCAATTTGATTAGATAAACAAAAAAAATTACATTTATAAAGTACAATGACATATGTAACAATGATTTTAATGATATAGGAACCAATTATTTAAATTAAATAGGTAATGGCTCTTTCAGATAGACAAAAATTGATCGATTTTGCCCGCCAAAATTAAAGTAATAGCGCTTCATGCAATCATGCCAACATATATTCTTGAAAACACGAGAAACTTCATGAATATGGCTGGTGACAGAAAAGAACTTGTGGCCTCTCATAGTCTTTCATTAATTTTGAAAACAAACGAGGTGTGAACCCTTTTATATGATGATGCAACTTTTTTGGGAGTCGAATGGTGAGATATACCTATTCACATATAAATATTTAGATATTGACACTATTTTTCTTATTTCTGATACTAATGAATACATTATATAAAATTTATGTTTTTCCATTAGAATTGACTAGACTTTGATTTTTTACTCTTTAACAATCAAATTTATGCATTGTGAGACATAGGATCTTTACAAGAACCATGCGAATGAAAGAAGTGGATCTGGAGATACACAGGTGCAGGGACAAGATTTAAAGTTCACTTATTAATTGTCTTTCAACTAAATCAAAATATAAAGCAATTAGGTTTTACTCATTCCGTTACACATGTATTACTTATAAAATATATTCTATAAAATCATATATTATTTGAATCGACATACATGTGCAACGCACATGCAAAGAAATTAGAACTTAGTTGTTCTAAAACATATAGCAAATGATTTCTTAAAAAAAAAAGATATCTTCGAATAATAAATAGCCAACACCCTCGAGAGAATATATCCATTAATCAGAGATTATTTTACCATTTTTTATCTCATTGTTTGAGATTTTAAAACTCTCAACCACTTCTTTGACCATATTTTCACTCATTTCATGCTTATTTTGATGTAAAACGGTGGGATTGTATCACGTTACCCCGACTCATCATGGAGGTGCTCAAAAAGGTTTTTTTGGTCCTCCGAGGAGCCAAATCATTAGGCTAATACACATGAAAAAACCAAGAAAATCGCGTAATTCCTACCCAACTCAAAAAAATTGTATGTTTTGTGGTGTCAGATTCATGAGCTAATCCACACGAAAAATGAAGAGAGTCCCATAATTCCTAAAAGGTGGCTTGTAAATGCAAAAATGTGCCAAAAAATTCTGGGAGTGTATGTAATATTTTCCAAACTTATTACGGTGCCCCTCATAAAAAAAATTAGAAAGAAAAATTAGAGTGCTCCGAGGCACCAAATTGATGAGTCCACGATTTGGACTCATTTAGGGTTATATTTTGATAGATTTCGCATCTTCAAATGTATATTTTCAATCAATAACTGATGAAAACCTTGAGTGTCAGGTAGCATGTAAACAACTAAGCAAAAAGGAACAAGGGAACTGAAAGAAGGAAGAAATGAAGGATTGAGATCTCCTTATCCATTAGGCAAGTTGCCAACGACCATAATCTCGCCTAATGTTCTAGAGTGCTGAGCCTTAATGAACTGGATCAAATCAGCGGTGAAAAGAAGAAGTTGCGTGTCATCCGGCATTTCCGCTAAGTAGTAATATATCCCCCAAATGGCGGATAACCCTTCTAACTGCGTCGAGTGATGAAATATACCAAATGGCGGATAATCTCATTGACCGACGATCCGTACTAACTGCGTAGAGTGATCCTTCATAGCATAAATTTTTTGAAAACTATAAATACTCATTGAGAGTTGTAGCTTAGTATCGAATTTTTTAGTGACCATCATTTTTCACCTTTTAAACTTTGTTTTCTAATTTTACTACAGTTTTAGGGAGACATTGTTCTTGTGACTTGAAGATTTGAAGGTTCCCAACTTCAAGAAATTGTAAGTGTGCCTTGAATAATCTTCATCCTTGGTGTGTGTACAGACATTTTCTTTCGTACCCAATGATGGAAACACTTTTCAGTATCGATTTCTGTCTCTTTACTGTGCCTAGCTAAAACCCAAATTCTTGGGGTGTGAATATGTGAACATGAGTTGAATTTATTGTTGGTTCTTGCTAATTAGTAGTTAATTTGCTGTTTAAAATTAATTTCATTTAGTAGTTGTGTATAAACTTAATGGAATTGTACTTCCAAATATGATTTCATATTCGTGTCTTGGGATTTCGAGATAGAGAGAGGTCTTAGACCAAAACTACTGAATCCATAGCCGGTGGTTATTGGATTGTCGTGGGTTCAGCTCGACAAAGTGAATCCTAAACCCTCTCCAACACTTTTAGCTTGATAGAGTGAATGGGCTAAGGCGATGGCTGCACATAATTGTGGCTTTTCGGTGTTCGAGCGAACCCAATTTTATTTGGGGTAAGTTTCGAGAGAGAGAATTTACCCCACTAAAGACTAGATTAGTTACAAATTTACAGCGATTTTCGATCAATAGCTTATATTCGGCAGTTTATTTAAGCGCATATTCCTATCACATCCCAAGAATCTCGTCTCCTGATTCGTTCATCTATTATTTTTCCATTTTTAGTTGTTAATTTTACTACAAACCCCCATTGTTAATTAACACTTGTGTCACTCCTATGATTTATTATGTTTTAATCGTTAATTTCTTTTAGTTTTGACTAGCTCAAACAAATATATACTTTGCTGATTAATTCTCGAAACCGCTCCCTTGGGACACGACCCCAACCCTTAGTTTGATTATTATACTGACTAACGATCGTCGATACATAGAATTATATGAAGTATCTTTAATGATGTTGAAAAAAATGGCTCCGTTGCGGGAGCGGTGTTATATGAGAATTTTCAGCTGGGTAAACTTATGTTCTTGATTAGTTGTATTTCTACTTACTTAATTTTCATTTTGTTTTGCTTGATTGTGTTGAAAACAGGAAGTATCAGAATTAATGGCAGTAGTGGCAGCCAAATAGGCCAACATGACATCAGAAATATCAATGACGTCAACAAGCCTCATGCTAACAATCCCCATCTCATGGGAGGTATTGGTGTCATTCGCTTACCAGCAGCCGAAGCGAATGCAGTGTTCCACATAACGAGCACCATGTTACAACTCTTGAAGCTAAAGGGCTTTTCAGTGGCTTCGCCCATGAGGATCCTCATGAACAATATTGAAACTTCATGGATGTATGTGGACTATTCTTATTCAAGAACATCTATCAGGAGTCAGTCCGACTGAGGTTATTCCCGTTCTCTCTAACTGGGGGGAATGCAAGGGTCTGACTGAATTGTCATGTGACTCAATCACTTCATGGGAGGAGTTGGTTACCTGAATTGTCATGTGACTCAATCACTTCATGGGAGGAGTTGGTTACCACATTTAACGTGTGATTTTCCCCTCCTTCGAAGATGATGACTCAGTGCCACAACATACAAGGTTTATACGCTTGGAGGGCGAGCAAATTCATGAGACTTGGATGAAGTTATAATACAATATAAATAAATTACAACTCACGTAGATATCAATTAGCTAGATGAGTTTTCAAACTTAAAATTGATTCAATTAGCCTCTTCAAATGTAAAACTACCTTCATTTATTCTTACTTGTCCATGTTTTACTTGACATATACCTTAAGAAATAAGAAAGAGAGGGGTATTTCCCTATAGCATCCTATTTAATTATAAACCATCGATCAAAATATTGAAAAATGAATAGTGTTGAATTGCAAAGAAAAATAGAGACAAATGGTTGATTATCTCATAATTATGCAAATTGGAGAAGTAAAGTTGGACAACTTATCGGGTAATAAAGATGAGTCGGACTATTAAACATTTTTTTCATTAAATGAAGGGAGTTCATATATATAAGGCACAAAACAATTACAATAAAACATTATTTATCTAATTCAATAAATGTATTGTTGGTTCAAAATCTTGTGAAATCATAAGAGTTTAAAAAATAAAAATAAATAGATGAAGTTGTATAGTATTGAACTTGGGACCTCTAGCTAAGAATTGAGACTTCAGACAAAAGACGTCAGACAAACTGAGCTTGAATATTAATTGTGATAAGTAGTGTCACATTGTTGTATTTGTCCCCTTATTTATTTTTTACCTTTCAATTATTTATACGTATTTAACATTTTTTTCCAACGAAGTTGTGTCATGTGATACCCTTTACCACAACCGAAATCCGCCCCTATCTATTATATTTTTATCGAAGCCTTGACTCGCTAAACAGGAGTGGTGCTGACAAACATTCTCCGAGAGGTTTAATACACTAACCTTATGTGATAGTTGTTGCAACTATTGGATGGAATGACAAAAATCCACCGGGCCTGGTATACCCATGAAGATCACGTATCTCCCCTCTAATTCAAATTGACGAAGGAGCGGATGGAGAAAGATCATTAGATGGATTGGAACATGGCAGAGATCATGGAACAACTTGACATTTTATCTAAAAATGTCATGGGAGTTGGTGCTCGAAGTGTCAATGTTGTGGGTATCGGGTGTGCTAATCTAAATAAGTCCAAGTTTGAGGGCTTGTATAATGAAGATGTAAATTTCCTAGCCAAGGAAGGTGTGGTTATCGTCAAACTACTCGAGGGAGGGTGGTAACCAAGGTTGAACTAGAGAAGAAGGTTGGAAAAATCGAGACCACGAGAGGAGGGAACAAAATCCCAACTAGAAAGACGGGAAGAAGGATATGTATGGACCTCCCCATTAGTGACAAAATCCAAACGAGTTGGAAGGTGGCCATCCCGAGGATATTCTTACTTGTATCCTTAGAAAATTTGAGGGGTCTAAAAAGATTTTAAAGGAAACAAAAGACGATATGTCAACTCTTATTTAGACGATTACCTCCCATTTCGTCTCGATCAAGCAATTGGAAAACCAGATGGGTCATATTTCGTCCCATCAAAATTCATAACAAGGGGGGTTTCCTAGTGGCATTATGTCAAATCCAAGAATTATATATGATGGTTGACTTGTGTCGTGCCACGACGTTATCTAAGGTATTTTTAGGGAGGCAACCCAAAACCCTTTCTATTGCTTGTTGTTTGTTTTAAAAATAATGGTGTATTGGTTGTGAAGGATGAAGTATGGCAAGTGTTAGGAACGAAGGTGTTTGGCAAACAAAAAGGTTCAGTCGGCGCATCGTCGAAGACATCGGCAACCCTTGCCCGCGATGTTGGACTCAAGACAACTTTAAGGTAGAGTCTATAAAATTTGGTGATCCCAAGAAATTATTGGCAAGTCACAGACTTTATCGGCGATCCCTATTCTTACCTTCGTTTGGACTCCTAAAATTGACTGGGGTTTAGTAAAACTCAGTGAGATAGGTGATTTTTTGGCGTGACACCGAATTTTTTGGTGATCGAGACTAATGTCAATAAATGGTCGAGAACTGGACAATCTTTTAGTCCAAAGGTTTAAATTCTCAAAAGCTTTCACTCTTTTACACTCCCATTCTTCCGAACTCACACCCGTGCATTATTCTCTATATTTTTACACTTAATTTAGTCAGCATTAAAGGTTAGTTTCTAACCCAATTTCTTTTTATTGATTTGATACCCAAGTGCCATGATGTTGTTTTGGTGAAGTGTGTTGGGCATATCATGTAACATTGAATTGCCTATTTTAATTTGAATATTTTCCCATAGTGTTTTGATGGTGAAATCCCGTCTTTATACCTTAAATTTGATTAAACCTTTTGGGGTTGTGCTTGTAAAAGAAGATGGGAGTATCGGGTCTAGTTTGAATTTTACTAGTGCGTGGATCAATTTTGTTTTCGGGAGTTGTGGGTTCAATTTGAGAAGCTTGGTTGAAAATTAGCAAGTTGGATTGTTTGTAGAGCTCGTCGAACCACTCGGCGGTTTGCCTAAGGTCCCCATATCGCTTTTAATTTAATTTTAAATGTGTTGTTGGATTATGAAACATTTGGTGAGAAGCCTGAGGCCGCCGAATGCACTCGGCGACTAGCCGAAAGAATTTTTGCTCACCTTTTGGCTGCACCCCTTTAGCATTGTTGCAGAATAACTTCCATTGGACTTACCAATGCTCACTGCCTAATGTCCGCGAATCGCCGAACTACAACTGATTTTATGTGATTTTGTCAAATGTTTTTCTAAATGTGTCTCAAAAATTTACAGACATGACTAGAAGAGTCATGCAACCCCGACATATAAAAGCGAATAATTTCAGGACAAATACAACGGAAACAAAACCTTCTAAGACGGGAAGTAAGGGAACGAAGTCTAGTTCAAGTAAGAGGACTATTCCTTGAGACCCCACTGTCCCTTCATAGAACCGATGACTCTACACAGCTGTACATGCCTTTTGGTGGCTACAGACTTGGACAATCTTAGTGAGTTTGGTACTGATGTATCTTCTAAGGAGACACCGAGCACTGATTTCCAAGACCACAATGAAGCATCGGGCACTGATGTCCAGCAAAATGGAGCTACTTTTAGACTATATTTTTATTTACCTCGATCTCTGTCTTTCTTCGTTCTGACATTTGGATGATTGTTATTTTCATTTGAGGACAAATGTTTTCCAGTTGTGGTGGATGAAGCCCGGCTTTTTGTATGACTATTAATTTTTGATGTTTTGTTGATAGATGTTTGAGCTTGAGGCTCTTTATGCTTTTAATTGTAAATGATTTGACCTATCTAAAAAAATTCCACCACCTCTTGTATGTACTTGAATGTGGTTGTTCTTTAGCAAATTTGAGTCTCGGTCTTGATTAATACAGATGACTTGGATAGGGATCACAATCTAACGAACATAAATGTGTGTCTACGATGTGTCTAATTGAAGTTTCATAGACAATATTAAAACTTTTTGAACCTTGTTGTAATTAGAAAAGTATCAAATTGAGTTTCTTGCGATGAACATTGCACACTAACAAAAGTGTGGAGTCTTGTTTGACTTTGATATTGATCCTTGTGTGATGAGCTTACAGTGAACTATGCATGATGACACCTAGAATTTTCCTTGTTGGTCCGGTTGACTAATTGATCTGATCTCATGATATGATCTTAGGCACCTTTTGAAGGGTGTAAAACAATTTGACGCATAACTCTTTTGTGACCTACCTTGTGAGCGTGCAAACCTATTTTGAACACCCCTTGAGACTTACCTTTCTTTGGAAGAAACATTTTGAAAACATGACTTTTCTTAATCCATTACCTATAATCCTCTTGATTCATGGTTGATTGAATAGCCAACTTAGTCCAAAAGCCTAAGTTAGGGGTGTGGTTGAAAGAGAAGGCAAGTCAAGAAGTGCAAGAAAAGTCTCCTTTAACCCATGGTGTGTAGAAAAATGTAACCCCTCCATCCAGAAAAAAATAAAGAGAAAGAAAAATACGTGGAATAAAGTTATGAAAAAATAAGAAGAAATGAGGGTTTTCGAACAATCTATGGAAAGTGAATAATGGGATGACTTATGAGCACGAAATAAAATGATGAAGTAAAAGGAAAGGAAGTGTTGTGAGCACCACATTTAATGAGGATAAAAGTCAGTGAGCCTAAATGACCATACCATACTCAGCCCTGTTACAAGCCTTTGAAAGAACTTTTTGATCTTGAGTAAGTTGAAACGAAGGTTAATTGGAAAATACAGGTAAACCTATGGGTCATTCATAAATTTTGTTTATCTTTGTGAGTGTGAATGTTGAAATTGATTCTGGAATTTTAAATTTTGGACCATTGTATTTGAATATGGAATGATTCTTTATAGAGGGCATTTGATCACATTCGTTGAGCTTGAACTTGCACTAAAAGCAAGTATTGCGAGCCAGTGGCGGAGCCAGACATTTTATAAAGGGTGTGGAAAATATAAAAAAGCAACTAACAAAAAAATTTAGCGAGTATGTCCATATCTAACTTGCTTAAGATATCGACTTTTACAATCGATCATGAATAACATCATAATTTATTTTCAACCAAATGCAATCCATATATGTTTTTATCTTCAGTTTGGATTGCTTGTAGTTATAAAAACACACCATAAATTTAATAGATTGAAATAATAATTGTATTACTTACGAATCAAGATTTCTATTAAACACATATTACAGATTCAAGAAAACATAACACTAATTTATTGATTTTTACGTAAATCTAAATTATTTTTATCATTGATTTTGCTACTTCTTAATTTAATGAATATTAAATTTATTGTGCTTTGGTAAAGAATATGTGAATATCATAATCAAAATTGTTAAACCCAGTTTGTTCTCTTGATTTGCCTATAAATCATTGAAAGAAATTAACATGTTATAAAAAAAATAATGATGAAAGAAATTTAAAATAATAATTTGATACTAACACATAATCTTTTCTTCTAATATATTTTTAGATAGAAAGTTATTTTAAATACTATTTAATATTTAATGAAATAAAATATCCAATATGAAAGTTTCAATTAAATTTAGTTATTAATAAATATTTATTTTGACTTAATTTATGAAACATACTAAAGTCCTACTTTGCTTTTTAGTATATCTCAAAAATGAATGTTGTCTACAATTAGAAATCATTTAATTTTAAAATATATACTCTTATTTAATTTTAAATTAATCTTTTCTTTATAATGAATAAATTATAACTACATAAATTATTAAATAAGGTAATAACGGAAATAATATCTGATAGTTCTAATTTGTAATGAAGAAAAGGAAAACAAAGAATAGATCCTTTGACTTCTGAGTGAATTGCACACCTTTTACCACTAAGCCAAAGGATGCAACCATGTCATGGTTGTGCAAATTTAAATATATAATATATATTCAATAAATTTGACCTACATATATAATCTAATTTTTTTGACAAGGTTGTTCACGTGCACATCCTTGATTGGTTGTGGCTCCGCCCTTGTCGTGAGCTTAAAATTATTTGATAATGTTGTGTCACAAATTGAGTCTTTGAGTGCACAATTAATTCTTGCGTAAGTAAGTTTAGTCTTGTTGTGTACATTCATGATTGAGTCTTTTGTAGCACTGTTTGAGACATCCTATTAGAACCTGAACTTGAGTTTTACTCGACGACAAATAAAAGTTTAACTTGGGGGTGTTAATGACTACATGATTTGGACTCATTTAGGACTACATTCTAATAGATTTAATGTCCTCAAATGCATATTTTGTCTCGGTAACTAATAAGAAAACTTGAGTTCCAGGTATGTAGACATGGAGACAAAGCATGGAACCAACTAAGCAAAAAGGAACAAGCAGCTGAAAGAACGAAGAACTGAAGATCGCCTAATCCATTATGCGAGTCATCCAACCGCCTTAATCTCGCCTAATGTTCTAGGGTAAAAAGGAGTAGTCGACGTGTCACCCAAAAATTCCGCGAAGCAGTTCTATATCGACAAATGTTACTGAAAGCAAAGATGATGAAGACAAAAATAACATGACGATGAAATATACCAAAGGGCGCATCGCCGAGTTGACCAGCAATCCCGACTTACTGCGTCGAATGATCCTTCGCAGCACAAAATTTTGAAACCTATAAATACTCATTGAGAATTGTAGCTTTGTATCAATCTCTTTTAGTTTGAACATCATTTTTCATCTTTTGAACAATGTTTTCTAATTTTGGTTCTTATATTTTTGGGGAGTCATTGTTCTTGAGCCTTGAATATTTGAAGGTTCCCAACATCAAGAAATTGGAAATGGTCCTTGAAGAATCTTTATCCTTAACATGTGTAAAGACATTTTTTGTCGTATCTAATTGATGGAAACAATTGTCAGTATCAATTCTATCTTTTTACTATGTATAGCTAAAACCAAAATTTTTGGGTTGTGATTATGTGAATATTGGTTGAATTTATTGTTAGATCTTGCTAATTAGTAGTTAATTTGTTATTTAAATATGATTTCGTTCAGTATTTGTGTATGAACTTAATCTTTCTCGAGAGAGAGAGGTATTAAGACCAAAACTACTGAATCTATAGTGGGTGGTTATTGGGTTGTCGTGCGTTCAGCTCGAGAGAATGAATTCTAAATCATGTCCTACACTTTCAGCACGAGAGTGTGAATGGGATAAAAGGCGAAGGTTGGACATAATTGCTGTATTTTGGGGTTTGAGAGAAACCAATTTGATTTGGGGTAAGTTGCTTGAGAGAGAATTTATCCCACTAAAGTCTATCTTAGTTAAAAATTTACAGTGATTTTCTTTGAATACCATGTACCTGGTATTTTATTTAAGGCCATATTCCAATTACATCCCAAGAATCTCGTATCCCTATTTGTTTCTCTATTATTTTCCCTTTTTAGTTGTTGATTTCACCACAACCCCACCCCCACCCCCCCACATTGGTAATTGACACATGTGTCCCCCCTTTAATTTATTATGTTTTTAATCGTTATTTTCTTTTAGCTATGACTAGCTCGAACTAATTTGTATTAGCTTATTAATTCCCATTATTGCTTCCTTGGGGCTCAACCCCAACCCTTGGTTGGGTTATTATATTTACTAATGATTGTCGACATTTATAATAGTACAAAGTGTCTTTGATGCCATTAATCACAATTCCATGGACTATTACACATGGAAAACCAAGAGAGACGTATAATTTCCAAAAGTAGTCTTGTGAATGCAAAAAATGGCTGAAATAAATGGTGGGACTGCATATAATGCTTCCCCAACTCATTACAGAGGTCCTCAAAAAAAATTTAAAAAAAATTGGGTGCTCATAGGTGATATTCATGGGATAATATACACGAAAAATCAAGAAAACTGAGTCATTCTAAAATTGAGCTTTCAAATTAGAAAACATGTCTGCAATAAAAGGTGTGAATGTACATAATGCTTCCAAAAATCATTAGAAAGTTACTTATAAACTATTTCGAATATTTTTTGCATGCTCCAAGGTGCCAAAAACATCGGCTAATACACGCAAAAAATCAAGGAAGTCGCGTAATTCCTACAAGCTGACTTGTTTAGACCAAAATGTGCCTAAACAATTGTGGGATTATACATAAAACTTCCCAAACTCATTACAAAGGTCCTTATAAAAAAATTTCAGACAAATGAATGGGTGCTCGGAGGCGCCAGAGCAATGGACTAATAAACACGAAAACGAAAAAAAAAATCCATAATTCTAAAAATTTTCTTGAAAATGTGAAAATATGCCTAAGAAAATGGCAGGATTGTACGTAACACTTCTCCAAGTCATTACATAACTCCTCCCATAGGTTTTTCTAAAGAAAAAAAGTGGGTGCTCCGAGACGCTTGATCATGGGCTAATACACACGAAAACCAAGAAAGTCGTGTAATTCCTAATAGTTTCCTTGCAAATGTGATAAGATAACTGAAAAATAGTGGGACTGTACGTAACGCTTCCCCTATTCATTATAGAGGTCCTCATAAAGATTTTTCAATCAATTTCTTTTGATGTTCCAAGGCGCTAGATCTACCGGCTAATACATCTAAAAGAAAAAGGTCCTCATTAAGATTTTCTAGAAAATATTTTTGGGTTCTCTGATGCGACATATCCTTGGTCTAATACACATGAAAAAAACAACAACTTTACATAATTCTCTTAAAGTTGTTAGTACATGTGAAATGGTGCCTGGAAAAAATTGTTGATTTGTACGTAACGCTTCCACTACACATTACTGAGGTCCGCCTAAAGTTTTTTAGAATATTTTTTTGGGTGCACCAAGGCGCCAGATCAATGAGCTTATACACTTGAAAAACCAAGTAATAAGCATAATTCCCAAAAGTGGGCCTGTAAATGTGAAAATATGTCTGAAAAAATTATTGGACTTTATGCAATGCTTCCCCTACTCATTAGGGACATCTTCACAATTTTTTATCATAATACAATTTTGGGTGCTCCGAGGAGCCCGATTCATGGGCAAATACACATAAAAAATCAAGAAAGTCGCGTAGTTCTAAAATTAGTCTTTGAAATGAGAAAATATGATTGAAAAATAATGTGACTTTACATAACGCTTCATCAACTTATTACAAAGTTACATATTGAGTGTTTTCAGAATAATTTTTGCTTTTTTTGAGGTGCTAGATCCATCGACTAATACAGTAAAAAAATTAAGGAGGTCGCGTAATTCCTAAAAGTTTGCCTGTTTATATGAAAATATGCCTACAAATTTGTTGGATTATCGCTAACACTTCACTAACTCATTACGAATGTCCTTATAAAGTTTTTTTCTCAAACAATTGTGCGTGCCTCGAGGCGCAAAAGTCATGGGCTAATAAACATGAAAATGAACAAAAAATTGTAATTCCTAAAATTTTACTAAAAATGTGAAAATATGCATGACAAAATGGTGCTACTATACGTAATGCTTCTCCAAATCATTATAGAGGTCCTCATAGAGGTTTTCCCATAAAAAACATTAGGTTCTTCGACGTGCCACATCCATAGGCTAATAAACACGAAAACCAAGAAAGAAGAGTAATTTCAAAAAGTTTGCTTGAAAATGTAAAAAAAGGCCTAAAAAGGTGACACTATATGTGATTCTTCCCCAATTCATTATAGAGGTTCTAATAAAGTTTTTTCAAGAAATATTTTTGGGTGTTCCGAGGCACCGAACCATGGGGTAATACATTTGATACAAAGAGAGCCACATACTTCCTAAAAGTGGGCCTGTAAATACGAAATATTCTTGAAAGAAATGGTGGGGTTGTACATAATAAATGCGAAAATACTCTTGAAAGAAATGGTGGGGTTGTACGTAACACTTCCCCAACTTATTACATAGGTCATCATATATTAAGTTTTAAAAAATAATTTTGGTGCTCAGAGGCGTCAGATCCACGGACTAATACACAAACAACCAAGAAAGTTTCATAATTCCTAAATGTTGGCTTGTATATGTAAAAAAAATGTTTTAAAGGTGGTGGAATGTAACAATTCATCAAATAATTACGGAGATATTATATAGGTTTTACATAATTTTTTCTTTGGTGACCCAAAGCGCCACATCGTTGTGCTAATACACATGCAAACCCAAATAGTCTGGCAATTTTTATATGTTTCTTGTCAAAACGAAAGTATGTCAGAAAAAAATTGACAGAGTATACATAATGCTTCTCCAACTCATTCAAAAGGTCCTCATGATATAAAAATGTCAAGGGTGCTTCAAGGTATCATATACATGGTCTAATACAAACGAAACATAAAACAGCGTAATTCCTAAAAAACTAGCTTCTAAATGTGAAACTTTACTTGAAAAAAAACTGTGAGACTATACTAATGCTTCTTTGAGTCATTATGGAGGTCCTTATAAAGTTTTTGTTTCAGAATTGTTTTTTCGGGTTCTAGGAGATGACATATCAATGGGCTAATACACGAAAAATAAAAAAAGTCATGTAGTTTCCTTAAAGTTACTTGTAAATTAGAAAAGGTGTCTGGAAAAAATGGTTGATCTCTACTTATCGCCTCCCTTTCTCCTTATGAAGATCCGCCTAAAGATTTTTCAAAATATTTTTTGGGTGATCCTAGGTGGCAGATCAATGGGCTTATACACGAAAAAATAGGTTAGTTGAATAATTCTCAAAAGTGGGCTTCTAAATGCGAAAATATGCCTAATAATGGTGGTACTGTATGTAATGCTTTCCCTATTCATTACGGAGGTCCTCATAAAAAATTCAATAAAACATTTTGGGAGCTTTGAGAAACCAGATGCACAGTCTAATACACAAAAAAACTAAAAAAAGTCACGTAATTCTAGAAAGTGGTTAGCAATTTCAAAAAATATGCTTGAAAAAAATGGAAGGACTGTACGTATAACTTTCCCAACTCATTACAGAATTTCTTGTAAAATATTTTTACAAAATCTTTTACATGTTTTGAGGGGCCTGATCCATGGGTTAATACATACAAAGGTCAAGAAAGTTACGTATTTGGTCATTCGATTACCACCAGTTGAAGGGAATGCAGAGTTCCACGTTACGATCACCATGTTGCAACTCTTTCAACTAAAGGGAAAATTCAATGGGTTGGCCCGTGAGGATCCTTCTTAACACCTTCGAATCTTTGTGGATGTCTGCGAACCATTCTACTTCAATAAGATCTATCAGGATTAAATCCACCTGAGGTTATTCTCATTTTCTCTAATGGGGATACATTCAAATGGATGGCTGAATTTCCTTGTGACTCAATCACTTTGTGGGAGGAGTTTGTTACTGCATCCAACATGTGATTTTTCCTTCCTCCAAAGACGATGAATCTTCGGGACAACATGCAAAGCTTTAAGGGTGAGCCAATTCATGATAAGTGGCTGAGGTTTAAGAAGTTTGTGCTACAATACCCAGCCCATGTCTTGCCTGACAACGTTATGCTGCAGTATCTTTATCAAGGCCTTGACTTGGTAAACAAGGGTGTTGCTGACCTACGTTCTCTGGGAGGTTTAATGCATCAACCTCATGTGATAGCATCGTATCTATTGGATGAAATGACCAAATCAATTGGGCCTGGTATACCCGTGAAGATCAGGTATCTCCCCTTTCATTCAAATTGACCAAGGACCACATGGAGAAAGATCAAGCGTGGGACCATAACATGGCAAATATCATGACACAAGTTGATATTTTTTCTAAAACTGTCATGAGATCTCATGCTCGAAATGTCAATGTTGTGGCGTCTGGTGTGCTAGTCTGGATGAGTCTAAGTTTGAACCCTTTTATAATGAAGAGGTAAATTTTCTGCCCAACCAAGGTGGTGGTTATCATTCAAATTACTCGAGGGGGGGTGGAAACCAAGGTTGGTGTAGAGATGAAGTTTGTCAAGATCGATACCGTAAATGGAGGGACCGAAATCCCAACTCGAAATATGGGAAGAAGGATAGGTATGTGCCTCCACATGAGCGCCAAAATCCAAAAGAGTTTGAAGGTGGTCGTTATGAGGATATGCTTCTTGTATCCTTAGCAATGTTGAGGGGGTTTGACAAGACTTTAAAGGAAATGAAAGAAGATGTATCAACTATCAGCTTGTGGCTTCCTATCATTCCATTTTGATCAAGCATTTGGAAATCCAAATGGGTCAGATTTTGTCACATCTCAATCCGCGACAACAAGGGGGTTTCCTAGTTAAACTACGGAAAACCCCAAGAATGAGATATGATGGTTTATTTGCATCGTTCCAGAACCTTAACTAAGTCGATGTTTGGGAGGAAACCTAAAACCTTTTTAATTGCTTGTTGTTTGTTTAAAAGATAATGATGTGGTTGTTGTACAGGATAAAGTGTGGCAAGTTTTGTGAAAGGAGTGTAGCGAAGATAAAGGATCAGTCGGCGCATAGCCAAAGACATTTGCGATCCCAACCCAAACCACTATTGGACTCAAGAACACTTTAAGGTAGAGTCTATAAAACTTAGCGAGCCCAAGAAATTATTGGCTAGTCATCAACATGGTTGGCGATCTCGATTCTTACCGCTGTTTGGACTCCAAAAATTGATTGGGGGTTCTGTAAAACTCATCCAGATAAGTTATTGTTTCGTGTAACGCTGAATTCTTCGGAGATTGAGACTAATATCACCGAATGGGTGAGAATTGGAAGGTCTTTGAGGCCAAATGTGTAGATTCTAAAAACCTTTCACTCTTTTACACTTTTATTCTTCCAAACTCACACTGGTGCATTATTTTATATATATCTACATTTTCTAAGATTTTTAATCATCAATTTATGCTCGGAACATCGAAAATATTGTTGCCTAGCGATTTAATCTTTATTTATTTAATATTAAAGGTTAGTTTATGAACTCCATGTTCTTTTTACTGATTTTATAATCAAGTGCAATGATCTTATTTTGTTGATGTATGTTGGGAATCACTGGTAGAATTGAATGGCCTATTTTGATTGTTATATTTTGCCTGTAGTGTGTTGATGGTTAAATGTCGTATTTTATGCCTTAATTTCGATTACATCTTTTGGGGTAGTGCTTGCTGATGATGAGAGTAATGGGTCTAGCTTCAATTTGACTAGTGTGTGGTTTGATTTTGTTTCACGGGGTTGCAGGTTGAATTCGAGAAGTTGGGTTGAAAATAGGAACATTGGGTTGTTTGGCGAGTCGGGTCGAGCTCGCCGAACCACTCGACAGTTAGCTTAATGTCCCCATCAAGCCAATAATTTAATGCTAAATATGTTGGTGAATTATGTAACATTCTGCTAGAAAAATGAGGTCTTTTAATGCACTCTGTGACTAGCCGAAAGACTTCTTGATAACCTTTTGTCTTCACCCCTGTATAATTGTTTGAGTCTTACTATCCTTTTGCTAAGCACTCCTCACCATCTAATGTAAGTGAATCCTCGAACATGTCGGCGAACATACATGCACCTGATTTTCTATGCTTTTGTCAAATGTTTTTATAATTGTGTCTTGAAGCTTTGCATACATGTATAGACCTAAAGTTTCTAGAAGTGCCATACGACCCTGACATATATGGGCAAAAAAATTCACGATAAATACAAGGGAAACAAACCCTTCAAACACAAGAAGTGAGGGAAACAAACCTAGTTCTAGAAAGAGGACGATTTCCCGAGACCCCATTGTCCCTTCATAAGCCCGAGAACTTTAGACATCTGTTCATACCTTTTTAGTGGATACGGACATGGAAAATCTTAGTAAGTCTGTTACTGATGTATATTTTGAGGCGACACAGACCAAAATGACGCATCAATTTAATGATGTCAAGACAAATAGAGCGACTCTATAGATAGGATTTCTTTACCTTCCTCTCTGTCTTTCTCCATTTTGACATTTGGATTATTGTTATTTTCATTTGAGGAAAAATGTTTTTCATTTGTGGTGGGGTGTGGCCGACCTTTTGTGCAAGTATTAATGTTTTGTTGATACATTTGGGTTGTTATTCGTACGATTTTGTTTGATACTACTTTTGTGGATGTTTCAGGTTGTGGTTTCTGATGTTTAAAATTGTAAATGATTTGACCAATTTGAAAAAATTTCTTCCACCTCTTCTATGTACTTGAATTTGGTTTTTCTTTGGAAAATTTGAGTCCTACTCTTGATCAATACCAATGACTTGGATAGAACTTACAATCGAAAGAACATGAATGTGCGGCTACGATGAAGACAATTAAAGTTGCATAGACAATATGTGAACTTTTTTCATACCGTTGTGATTAGTCAAGTATCAAATTGAGTTTCTTGTGACTAACATTGCACACTAGAAAAAGTGTGGAGTCTTGTTTGACTTTGGTGTCGATACCTTGTGTGATGAGCTTACCATGAACCAGGCATGATGACACCTACAATTGTCCACGTTGGTCCGGTTGAGTAAGTGATGTGATCTCATGATATGATCGTAGGCACGTTTGAAGAGTGTGGAACAATTTTATATATTCAAACCTTGTGAATATTCAAACCTCTTTTGAACACCCCCTGACTTGTTTTCTTGAGAACCACACTTCATTTGAAATGACCTTTCTTAATACACATCTATAACATCTTAATGTGGATGATTGAATTGCCAAACTTAAGGACAAAATCCTAAGTTGGGGTTGGGTGGAAAGAGAAGGCAAGTCAAGAAGTGCAAGCAAGAAAACTTCCTTTAACCCATTGTGTGAGAAAATGGAAACCCCTCCTACAAAAAAAAGTGTAGAGAGATAAAAAAGAGATAAAAGAGATGAAAAGAGAAAGTCATCGGAATAAAGTTCTGAAAATACAGAAAAGGCGATTGGGTTTTTTCAAAAAATCCATGGAAAAGTCAGTAGTAAAAGTAGTAAATGGGAATATATGACTTACTAGCACGAAAAAAATGATGAAGGAGGAAAGAGGAAAATAGTGTTAGACCACAACATTTCATGAGGGATATACAATAACCTAATCCTGAATGACACATTTTGCAATCAGCCCCGTTAACAAGCCTGAAATTTTTTTTTTTATCTTGAGTGAGCTTGAAAAGCTGAAAATGAAGATTGGATTGGAATATACGGCCCAAACCATCGGTTAAGTTGTGTTTTGTGTTCATCTTTGTGAGTGATCTATGTTATTGATTCGGACATTAAAATTGTGAACCATGTTTTTGAATATGGAATCATTCTTATGAGAGGGACATTTGATCACTTTCATTGAGAATGTGATGACTTGCATATAAGGCAAGTATGGTGAGCTTGAAAATTATTTTGTTTTTAATTTGAGCTGAATGTGAAATTATGATAATGGTGTGTCACAACGGAATTTTTGAGTGCACATTGATCATTGAAGAATAAGTGGAGTCTTGTGTGTATATTATGATTAGTCTTGTGTAACACTGTTTGAGACATCCTTTTTGATCCGACGAACTTGAGTTTTACTTGAGAACAAGCACAAGTTTAATATGGGGTGTTGATGAGTCCACGACTCGAACTCATTTAGGGATATATTTTGATATATTTTGTCTCAATAACTGATGAAAAACCATGTGTTTTAAGTATTTATACTTGGAGACAAAGCATGGACACAACTAAGCAAAAAGGAACAAGGCAGTGGAAAGAACGAACAAATTAAGACCAGAAGATCACCTAATTCATTAGGCGAGTCACTGAATGGCCTTAATCTCGCCTAATGTTCCAAAGTATGGAGCTCTGATGGACAGAATGGTATCGGTGGCTAAAAAGAGCAGCCGTCTTGTCGCTTAATAATTCCGTGAAGCAGTACAATATCGCCAAATGTTACAAAAGGCGAAGATGTTGAAGGCAAAAGAAAGACGACGTTGAAATATACCAAAGGGCGGATCGTCGAGTATACCGGCGATCCTGTCTAACTGCGCCGGAGAGCCGAGATTATCCTGTCACAACCAAAATTAAACGTAAATACTCCGTTGAGAGTTGTATCTCGTATCGAATATTTTAGTTTTTGAACATCATTTTCAGCTTTCCAGACAGCTGTTTCTAAATTAGTTCATAGAATTTTTGGGAGACATTATCTATTGAGCCTGAAGATTTGAAGGTTCATACTAGAAAAACTTATAAAAAAACGACGACCAAAGGGCACAGGACTCAGTCACTTTTTTGCGTCAAAAGATCTAACGGAAAAAAAGTGAACGCACTCCTCCATCGCTTTTTAGCTCAACGATTTGTCAAAAAGCGAAGGACTACGTCTCTTTTTGAATATTTTTAGAATATGTTTAAAAAAAGCTATGGACACCGTTGCTTTTTTTTAATAGCTAATTTTATTTTATTTTATTTCTAAAAAAAGTGGCTGCAGTCCGTCGATTATGTTGTAACGATCCTGTAGTCGTTTTGAGAACAGATTTTATTTGGAAAAAAAATGGCATGAGGCGGTGACGGAGCCACGACGGACAGTTTCAAGGCACGACGGACCGTCGTGGATAGGTGTGTTCCGTTGTCGTTTCAAAACACTTAGGAAAAGTTGAAATTGGAGTACTGAAAAACGACTCTCCTGAACGTCGTGACGGAGTGCAGGACGGACATTGCAGGCTAGACGGCCCCCCCGGCACAGGCCATCAACTTAAAAACAAGTCTCTGTTGCTGCGACGCGAAGCAGGACGGACCGTCGACAAGCGCACGGCCGTCACGGGCTACGCAATCCTAGTTCGGGTCGGATTTCTTTACACGTTTTAAGGGGACGTTTGACTATTCCTGCTTTAAAATTATAAAGTTTAGAGGGTTAATGTAATAAGGCTAATTACTGGGGGTTTAAAAGATGGTAACCTAAGTGTAATTAGTGGGTTATTATTGCCATCTTTCATTCTTCTTAATTACTTACTAATTGGGTAAAAGAAAGAAAGGGTTGAATAAGAAAAAATAGAAAGAACAAAGACAAAAGAAAAAGAGGAGGAGAACGAGGTTATAGGTAGAGAGAAGAGAGGGAACGAAGAGGACAAACAAGAAGAATTGAGGAATTTGCTTGCTGATCACGATTCTTCGGTGGAGGTAGGTTATCGGTTTCTTTTTACACTATTGTAGTGAACTCTTATTATATGCGAATGATATGTGTTGGGTTAGTATCTAGAGTCTTCTTTAGGCTTAATGAAATGTGTAGCATGAGGTGATTTTTATATATATGATTGTGTGAAACAATGCATGTTGAAGCTATTGAATCCCCAATTGATATAAACCTATCTATTACTAATGATTGATGCTTGGTCATAAAAGAAGGCTGGCTTTGAGGAAAATAAGTGATGAGATGAGCGCCCCTTGGTAAAAGAAGCTGATTGTTGATGAATAAATAGAACGATATTAGGGGATCGGAAGTGTCACGTACCGACCACATCAGATTAGGGGACGGGTTTTTTTTGGACGAACCGACACTTAGATGTAGGGGATGCTAGGTCACGTACCGACACATAGAATTAGTGGGACGGGGTCACGAAACCGACCACGTAGATGTAGGGGATCGGAAAGGGTCACGTACCGACACATAGAATTAGTGGGAGGGGTGATCACGACCACACGTAGATGTAGGGGATCGGAGTGTACGTACCGACACATTGAATTAGGGGATCGGAGTTGTCACGTTCCGACACAATAGTAATAGGGGATCGGAGAGGTCACTTACCGACACTACGAGGAATAAAGGATAATGAATACTGAAAGATGCTAAATATCAATCTAAAAGAACATGTATCCCAAAAAAGAGTATGGTGGGGAGGCTTGAGTCCTCCATAGATATGATCTGGCATCGGTGACATTTATAAATGATATTTTTGCTTGTTGCTATTCACATGTTAAGAATATTAGTTGATTTATGATATTATCTGAGATATATTGCTTTCTATTTTGAGTTGGCCCCGATGATACCACTCAGTACTTGTGGTTGTACTGACCACTACTTTTATTGTTTCCTTTGTTTAATTTGTGGATGTGCCAGCAAACGTACCTGTCAATCTCGACTAAACAGTAGAGTAGTCAAGCAAGTCTTGTCACAACGATCTTCAGGTGAGCTAATGATTTAGCTTGGACCTTGGATCTTCCTTCCTCAGTCTTGATGACCTTGAAGTTTCGGCATAGACTAGCTTTTATTTGTTTGAGGCTTCTTAGAATACTCTTAGTTTAGTAAATTGATCATCGATGTTCTTGTTGGTGAGACTTCCAGATGTGTGGGAAATTGATAGAGTTGAAATTTTAGAAGTTTTGAATTGTCTTTTATTATGCAGTTTAAGTCTTCCGCATTGCACTTTATGTTGTTATTAATTGAAATGATAGGTTAGATTGTGGTTCGCTTCATAGGAGGGTGTATGTGGGTGCATCGCGTGGCTCGATTTTGGGTACGTGACAAAAAACTTGGTTATCAGAGCATTAGGTCGTTGGTCTCATCACACAAGACGGTCTAGTAGAGTCTTAAAGAACGGTTAGGGGGGAGGACGCTTACTCTTCTTTGAGAGGGCTAAAGACTTAGGAAAATTGCCATTCTTTCTTTCTTTTCTTTCGTGCTATTACTTGGATCAAATTGTATATAGGGATACAACTTGGTACATCTGACATCTTCACTATAATTCGCAGATGGTTAGAACTAGAGCAAGACACGCCAACATCAAACATCACAAGACAAGATGCATCTGAGCCAGCAATGCGGGGCTTGTTAGCTCGAGCTGATGCAACAGTGCACGAGGGCCGCACCGGGTACCCCCTAGACCCCGGTCGTGGCCCGAGGACCAGTCATTCCTCCCAGAGGGAGAGGACGAGCGCATAGCCCACTCTGGGTGCTAGGGCGGTGGACTGAACATACAAAAGGCAATGAGGATGCGGGTATTAAGAGAAAGGGGAGGATGGGGATACATGAAAACGTACAGAACGAGAAATGCCACCCCAACCTACCCCCAGAGATGATCAATCAAGGTCCGCTCGCCTTATCTTAGTGGTGGCTGATCCGGGTCAGCCCCCCAACATTTTCTGCACCAACACCTCCGGTTTCAGGGTACGACATGCGTAGGGGCCTATGTCCCACCCTAGTAAGGATGCTCATGGGGTACATAGGCACGTTCCAAGCCTGGACTACTGGGCCTATAATGACAAATGATCAGCATGAACTTTTCAGGCACCGCGTAGTTCTTGAAATTGTAAAACTCCAGTCCTTCAAGGGTGCAGAATCGAGGAGTGCTTACGATCTTTCTGGTTGATGTCATGAGCTACTCACACAAGATGGGTATAGTAGAACGGTTTTGTGTTGAGTTCATGAGTTACCAGTCACGGGAACGCCAAAATTGTGGTGGCGCGGGTCACATCGTTGATGTTCAACCAACAGAGGCACACCTATGAACTTGGGCCTCATTCTCTAGTTGTTTTATGAAAAAGTATACGCCCCCGTTACTTTGCGGGAGAGGGATAGGAAAAGGGATGAATTCTTGAGCTAGAGCAAGTTAGGATGTCGGTCAATCTGAATATGAGGTAGTTCGTGCACGATCCAGAAGCCACCCAACATATGTTTCAGTCCACAAGAGCGGATCGCCGTTTTGTGAAGGGGTTGAGACAGAATTGCGGAATTTCAAGCCTTACAGTATGGGCGTTACGGCAAAATCCTCCAAGAATTGTTTTTAGATTCGTGGTAGAGGTGGGAAAGGAGTGAAGCAAGATGAATTACCACGGCATCGACAATCAAAGAGGTTTCGAAAAGGGGGTGATTTTAATGGTTTCACTCTGAGGCAAGGGGTTGCGGAGGTTACTCAGTTACGACCCCATTCAGTCTTCATTCAGACTGTGTTGGGGGGTCCACCTAGCACGGCAACACTTATCTGATGGAACCCATGCCCGACTCCAGGAGGGTTATGGATGTGGGGAGACTGGAATATTAGAAGGAATTGTCCAAAACGAGTTATAGACCCCCATAGAGTGTAGCTAGAGGCCAGACGGTTGTGGTCATGTAGGAGGCCTTATTATGGAGGAAAGTGTGGTCGAGGTAAGGTGTGTCACCAAAACGGCCGGGATGATGGGCAAATGGGAGTCAGCCACTACATCACTAACAGGAGGGGCAACGGACAAAACAAACGAAAGGGCCCATTGTTTTGCTTTCCCTGGGAGCTCAGAGGCGGGGGAGGGAGACATCTGACGCACTGTAATCACAGGTAATCTCTGGTTTGTCGATTTGCATGGCTTCCGTATTGTTGTTGATTCCTGGATCCACATTATTATTATGTATCTTCCTCATTGCTAAAGTTCTAAATTTCATGTGAAGGTAATCTTGATACGCCATTCGTGTTTCTACTCCGGGCCCGGTGAGGTATGTGTAGTTGAAAAGGTTATATAGGTCTTGTTGGTGAACTTGTGGGGAGTAGTAGTAAAGAGGTTTAACACTTATTGTAGATTTGGTTATCTTTAGAGATGTGATTTGATGTAATTTGGATGGACTGGCTTCTCAGCAATTTGCGATCTTGGATGTGTAATGCTAAAACGGTTGACGTTAGCAAAGCATTGTGGGAAAGATCGTTAGTGTGGAGAGGGTTGACTACAATTCCCCACACCCTCCCCGGCTTGGCTATCATATCCTTTCTTCGTGCTAAGAAGAAAATGGTTAGTAAAGCGGTGTTTAGCTTTATGGCACATCTCAAAGGATTTGACACTACCCAAGTACTTCGATTTAAGTCCGGTTTCGGTGGTCCGTGCAGTTTTCTTGCTTGATGTATTCCCTGCAGATCTTCCGTGTATTCCCCAGATAGGATTATTTGACTTCTGTATTGATCTTGAACAGGGTACACGCCCACCATTTCTATACCCCCTTACAGAATGGCCCCCGCCGCAGTTAAGTAGAGAATTAAAACCCAACTTAAAGAAGTGTTGAGCAAAGGCTTTATTAGCCAACCAAGCTCGCATTCCTTGTGGGGGTGCTCGGTTTGTTAGTTATAAAGAAGAAAAGATGGGACGTGTTCGGATGCATAGCTCCGGCAGTTATGAACAAGGGGACCATAAGAACAAAGTCATTCTTTCCTCGCATTTGATGACTTGTTCGATCAGTTATCACGGTTGATTGTGTCCTATAAGTATTGGACTTGAGATCCGGTTATCATCAATTGCAAAATACGAGAGCAACGGATGTGCCAAAGACTGCCTTTAGTTTCTTTTAGAGAACCAGGAGGTGCATTACGAATCGTAGGTAGTGATGATCTTGTTTACGTAATGCCCTACTGCGTTCATGAGTTTGATGAAAGGGATTTCTAAGCCATATTTAGATTCTAGTGATCTATTATTGATGATGATTACTGATATACTCCAAGAGGTAAGAAGGAACATGAGGAGGATTTGAGAATGGTTATGGGAAACATGTTGGGGAGAAAGAAAAAGCTTTATGCCAAGTTCTCTAAGGCTGATTGGCTAGATGAGTGTCCTTCTTGGGGCAAGTGGTTCTAAGGGTGGAGAGTATGGTGGATACTCTAAGATCGAAAAAGTAGTTGAAGAATTGGGAAGACCTACTAATGTGTCACCAGAAATCCAACGCGAAGATTGTTGGGTATGTGAGCTAGATAATAAAGCAAGATTTCTTGTAGTGTAAAGGGGATTCTCTTCTTTTTATTTTTGCTTTTTTTTTATTTCTTCCTTTTTTACTTTTTTTTTTTATTATTTTATTTCTGTCTCTTACGAACTTAACTAAATAAAAATGTTCCATTTGTATGGTCGGATGAGGTGAAGAGAAGAAAGAAAAAGCTTTCAGACATAGCTCAAGACTCTGTTGACTACTGCACAATTATCAACCTTGCCAGTGGATAGGTAAGAATTTCATTGTCTACTTGTGATGCATCCTATGCGGGGTTTGGGTGCTAGTGCTAATGCAAGAGGGAAGGAATGGATTGTTATGCTCAAGACAATTAAAGGTTGCCAGAACGTGTAATGATCCGGACCCATGATTTAGAGTGGCTGCAGTGGTTGTGTTGCCATTAAAGACAATGGACACTATTATGGGGGCTCCGTGCCCCCACCGTCGCGCAAAGCCCGAAGTCCCCGAACACTACCAACCTACCCGACAGCGAACGAAGCAAAAAAACCCCGCACCTACTATCTCAATCACCACACAAACCCTAAGCAAACCCACCCCCCCAAGCAATACTTTCCCCCCCATCCCTCCCCAACTATCGCACCCTAACAAAGCCAAGACCAGCCGTAGGTTACAGCAGACATCCAGAAGACACGTACAAACGGGAAAACAGTTCCCCCACGTACCCACATCNGCAAGGTAATTTCATACGCCCCTCCCCATTCGCTTAGTACCTCATCAATGGTCCAATATACCTGTACTTAGCTTACCTCTTTTGCCAAACCGCATCACCCCTTCATGGGTTGAAACCTTCAACAAGACTTGTTCACCTTCCATGAACTCCAAGTCTCTAACCTTCCGGTCTGCATACTCCTTTTGTCTACTTTGCGCCGCTAGAAAGTTTTGCTGAATGCCCTCACCTTTTCAACGAATCCCTCAAGAGATCGGTAGCCCAAGGTCTAACCTCGAATGCATCAAACAACCAATGGAGATCTACACCTCCTCCCATACAATGCTTCAATGGAGACCATATCAATACGGAGTGGTAGCTATTATTGTACGAAAACTCTGCCAAGGTAAGAAGCTATCCCAATGGCCACCAAATCTATCACGCATGGGCGAAGCATATCCTCCAACACTTGAATCGTTCGCTCAGACTGACCAGAGGAGAGGAGGGAAAGACATTCCGGTCCATTACACATAGCTCCACTACCGCCTGCTTGTTCAGGTAGGCCTCTTCCTTTGCAGGTATAAGGTCCAACCTAGTACCCAATTCTGCATGCAATGTTTTCCAAAAACTTAGAAGTAAACTGCGTACCTCTATCTGATATAAGGATAGTGGAACCCCATGCAATCGAACGATTTCTTGAGATGTAGATTTTTGCTAACTTCTCTGGCATTGTAAGGCACCTTGACCGGAATGAAATGAGCAGACTTAGTCAATCTGTCCACAATTACCAAATTGAATCAAACTTCCCCAGTGTCTTTTGGAAGACCAACCACAAAGTCCATTGCAATTCTCTCCCACTTCCATTCAGGAATGGGCATTCTTTGAAGTGGGTTCCTCCGGCCTTTGGTGTTCATATTTCACTTGTTGACAGTTTGGACACTTGGCATAAAGTCAACAATATTGCGCTTCATTCTACTCCACCAAAAGTGTTGTTTTAGGTCGCGATACATCTTGGTTGCACCCGGATGTATAGAATACCTTGAACTATGAGCTTCTGCCAGAATAGTGGTGATCAAATCATCAATGCGGGGTACACAACCCTTCCCTTAATCCTCAACACACCTTCCTCGTCGATGTTGCTTCTTTAGCCTCTCCTCGCAAACACTTTATCTCGGATTCGCCTTAGTTTCTCATCATCAAACTGTTTTCCCTTAATCTTGTCAGAGAAAAGAAGATCTTGACTCCACACTAGCCAACAATCCTCCCTTCTCATTTATTTCCAACCTCATCAAGTCGTTAGCCAGAGTCTGAACCTCTCTAGCCAATGGGCGTCTAGAGGCTTGCAAATGAGCTAGACTTCCCATGCTTCCCGCCTTTCTACTCAAGGCATCTGCCACAACATTCGCCTTCCCGGATGATACAAAATAGTGAGGTCGTAGTCCTTCAGTAGTTCCATCCATCTCCTTTGCCTCAAGTTCAAATCTTCTGAGTAAAGACATACTGAAGGCTACGATGATCGTGTAACCTCACACTTAACCCCATATAAATAGTGTCTCCATTGCTTAATGCAAAACACTACCGCGGCCAATCAAGTCGTGAGTTGGATAGTTACGTTCATGCACTTTTAATTGTCTTGAGGCATAAGCAATACGTTCTTCTCTTGCATTAGCACTGCACCCAAACCCGAATAGGAGGCATCACAATAAACAATGAAGTTCTTACCTTCACTGGCAAGGTGAGAATTGTGCAGTTGTCAACAGAGTCTTGAGCTTCTGAAAGCTTTCCTCACACTCATCCGACCATACAAATGGAACATTTGCTTAGTCAAGTTCGTCAGTTGGGAAGCAATAGAAGAGAATCCTTGACATCGGCGGTAGTAGCTAGCTCTAACCCAACAAGCTCCTTATTTCTGACACATTAGTAGTCTTTACCCAATTCTTCACTACTTCGATCTTAGAAGGATCCACCATACTCCATCCTTAGAAACCACGTGCCCCAAGAAGGACACTGCATCTAGCCAAAACTCACACTTAGAGAACTTGGCATAAAGCTTTTTCTCCCTCAACGTTTTCCAATACCATTCTCAAATGCTCCTCATGTTCCTTCTTACTCTTGGAGTATATCAGTATATCATCAATAAATACGATCACAAAGAGATCTAAATATGGCTTAAAATCCCGTTCATCAAACTCATGAACGCAGCAGGGGCATTCGTAAGACCAAAAGACATCACCACAAATTCGTAATGTCCATACCTCGTTCGAAAAGCAGTCTTTGGCACATCCGTTGCCCGTATTTTCAATGATGATAACCGGATCTCAAGTCAATCTTAGAGAAGACACAAGCACCTTGTAATTGATCGAATAAGTCATCAATGCGAGGAAGAGGATACTTGTTCTTAATAGTTACCTTGTTCAACTGTCGGTAGTCTATGCACATCGAAAACTCCCATCCTTCTTCTTCACAAACAAAACCGGACGGAGCACCCCAAGGAGATGCACTTGGTCTAATGAAGCCCTTGCTCAACAACTCTTGAAGTTGAGCCTTTAACTCTCTTAACTCCGCGGGAGCCATTCTATACGGGGGTATAGAAATGGGGCGTGTGCCCGGTTCAAGATCGATACAGAAGTCAATATCCCTATCTGGGGGCATACCGGAAGATCTGCAGGGAATACATCAAGAAACTCACGGACCACCGAACGACTCAACGAAGGTAATTGGGTGGGTAGTGTCATCCTTGAGATGGGCCAAGAAAGCTAAACACCCTTACTAACCATTTTCTTAGCACGAAGAAATGAGATGATACGCACCGGATTGGAAGTGTAGTCACCCTCCCACACTAACGGATCTGTCCCAGGCTTGGCCAATGTCACAGTTTAGCATTACAATCCAAGATCGCAAAATTTGGAGAAAAGCCACAAGTCATACCAGAATACATCAAAGTCACCCATTTCTAAAATAACCAAATCTACATAAGGGTTGCCCCACAAAGTTCAACACCAAACAAGACCTATGTACCTTTTCAACTACCACAGACTCACCCACCGGTTGTAGAAACACGAATAGGCATGTCAAGTAATTCACAATGCAATTTTAGACCATTAGCAAATGATGAAGATAACATATGAAAACGTGGAAGCCAGGGTCAAATAATACAGATGCCATGCAATCCAAACCACAAAAGATTACCTGTGATAACAGCATCGACCGCCTCCGCTTCAGATCTCCCAGGGAAAGCGTAACAATGGGCCCTATCGTTTGTCTGTCCATTGCCCCTACCATGTTGCGTAGTAGTGGCTCCATTTTGCCCATCACCTCGCCTGCTGCGGTGTGATGACCACAATTACCTCGACCACCACGTCCTCCAGAAAAGCGGCCTCTACCATGACCACCTCTACCCCTAGCTAGTGGGGTTCTGTAACTCTGGTTTGGACAATACCTCTTGATGTGTCCAACCTCCCCACATCCATAACACTCTCGGGGTTCATGCATAGGTCTCTCGGAGTAGTGTTGACCGTTCTGAGGTGGACCCCCAACTACAGTCTGTAGTGAAGACTGAATTGGTCGACTTGAGTAACCTCCGGAGTTCTGTCCTCTAGAGTGAGAACCATTAAACTCGCCTCCCCTTCGAAACCTTTTCGATGTCGATGTCGTGGTGAAGTCGTCTGGCTTCACTCCTTCCACCTCTATCACAAAGTCTACCACCTCTTGGAAGGATGTTGCCGTAGCCGCTACCTGTAAGGCTGAAATCCGCAACTCTGACCTCAACCCCTTCACAAAACGGCGAATCCGTTCTTGTGGACTGAAACACAGTTGGGTGGCGTATCTGGATAGTGCGCGAAATTTAGCCTCATACGCGTTAACTGTCATCCTCCCTTGTTCTAGACTCAAGAACTCGTCCCTTTTTCTATCTCTCAAAGTCCTTGGGATATACTTCTCCATAAACAGAGTAGAGAATGATTCCCAAGTCATAGGTGGTGCCTCTGTTGGTTGACACTCAACATGTGACCGCCACCACATTTTGGCGTTCCCTTGAAACTGATAGCTCACGAACTCAACGCCAAACCGTTCTACTATACCCATCTTGTGTAGTAGCTCATGACAATCAACCAGAAAATCGTAGGCATCCTCTGATTCTGCGCCCTTAAAGACTGGAGGTTTCAATTTCAAGAACTTACTGAAAAGTTCATGCTGATCATTTGTCATAATAGGCCCAGTAGTCAAACGTGGAAATGTGCCTATTCCCAATGATGCATCCATGCGGGGAGCCATCGTAGCCGCATGTCGTACCTCTGAAAACCGGGGTGTTGGTGTAGAAACCACTGGAGGTGCCTGACCCTGATCGGATAACCCACTAAGATAAGCGAGTACTTGGTTGATCATCTCTGGGGTAGGTTGGGGTGGCATTTCCTCATTCTGCCCTTGTTCATTCCCCTTCCTCCCCCTCTCTTATCACCTCCTCGGTCGGTGGAGGAGTCACCGCCCTAGTATCAGATGGGCTAGGTGCTTGTCCTCTTCCTCTAGAGGACGTCCTCCCACGACCTCTCCCACGGCCTCTTGCCGTTGCTCTTCCTCGAGCTACAGCCCCAGTGGTTGGCTCAGTCGTTTCTTGTCTTTCCGTTGTTGCTGCTGGTGCGGTGGTTGCTCTAGTTCTAACCATCTGCGAAATAGAGTGAAGATGGTCAGATACCAATTCGTATCGCCCAGATACCAATTGGACTCAAGTAGTAGCACGAAAGAAGAATGAAAGAGTGAAATTTTCCTAAAGTCTTATAGCCTCTCAAGGAAAAGTAAAGGCGTCCCCCTACCGTTCCTTAAGACTCTACTAGACCTGTTCTTGTGTGATGAGACCAACGAACCTAATGCTCTGATACCAAGTTTGTCACGACCCAAATCAGGGACGCGACTGGCACCCACATTTACCCTTCTATGTGGGCGAACCAACCCATCTAAACCTTAACATTTCAAGATATATCAACAGAAAATAATGCGGAAGACTTAAACTCATTAATAAAAACAATTCAATACTATTATTATTATCCCCAAAATCTGGAAGTCATCATCACAAGAACATCTATCTCAAAGTACTTAACTAGGAATGTCTAAGAACAAAATAACTAAAAAGCTAGTCCATGCCGGAAGTTCAAGGCATCAAGACTTGAAGAAGAAGACCCAGTCCAAGCTAGACGCATTAGCTCACCCTGAATTTCCGATAAAGTGAAGACTGGCTAGATCTGCTGTTGAGTTGAAGTTGACTGAACGTTTGCTGCATTTCACAAATAACAAAGGGGAAAACATGAAAGTAGGGGGTCAGTACAACCACACGTACTGAGTAGATATCATCGGCCAACTCAAAATAGGGAACAGTATATATCAATAATAATGTAAATCAACTACAATACTCAACATGTAGCAATAACAACATGAATTCATCAATAACTACAACCGAGTTCACACATGAGGACTCAAGCCTCAATACCATACTCTTTTGGGAATTAAGTTCATTAGATTGAGTATATTCATTATCTTTCAAGATTCATTATCTTTCTTCCTCTTGTGTCGGTACGTGACACTCCGATCCTCTATTTCTATCCTGGTGCCGGAACGTGGCACTCCGATCCTCATATTCTATCCTGGTACCGGAACGTGGCACCCGATCCATATTCTATCCTGGTGTCGGAACGTGACACTCCGATCCTCATATTCTATCCTGGTACCGGAACGTGGCACCCGATCCTCATATTTATTCTATCCTGGTGTCGGAACGTGACACTCCGATCCTCATCTTCTATCCTGGTACCGGAACGTGGCACCCGATCCTCATATTCATTCTATCCTGGTGTCGGAACGTGACACTCCGATCCTCATATTCTATCCTGGTACCGGAACGTGGCACCCGATCCCCTAATTCATCAAGCCTTCTTTAACACTAAGGCATTATCATTCTCATTATATAATTTATCAAGCCTTCTTTCATTCTAAGGCATCATCATTCTCATTATATAATATATCAAGTGAATTAGGGTTCTTTCAAGATTTGGGATTCAATAACTTCATCATGCTTTGTTAATTCATCACAATTTTATAATCATAATCATGCAAGCATACAACTTAAGCACATAGCAGGGTTTACAATATTATCAACACATAATATTCACTATTAAGAGTTCACTACGAATATCGTAACATAAACCATAACCTACCTCCAGGGACGAATTGAATCAACAAGCTATCTTCTCAAAATCCTTGCTATCCTCTTCGTCTCTCTCTCTTGATCGATTCTCCCTCTCTCTTTCTGTTCTTTCTATTTTTCTTTATTCAAACCCTCTTTCTTTTACCCTAATTAATATATAATTAAGAATAAAAGGTGGCAATAATAACCCACTAATTAACTTAAGGTTACCTCTTTTAACCCCCAAGTAATTAGACTTATTAACATTAACCCTATAACTTTATAATTAAAGCAGGAATAGTCAAAAACGTCCCTTAAAACGTGTACAGAAATCCGACCCGAACTGGGATTGCGTAGCCCGTGACGGGCCGTCGCGCCTGCGACGGTCCGTCCTGCTGTTCGTCGTGCGCCACAGTGACTTGTTTTAAGTGGATGGCCTGTGACGGGCCGTCGCGCCTGCAACGGTCCGTCCTGCCACTCCGTCACGACGTTCAGAGAGTCGATTTTCAGTACCCAATTCCAGATTTTCTAAGTGTTTTGAAAAGACACATCCACGACGGTCCGTCGTGCCCGTGACGGTCCGTCGTGGCCTCCTTCACCTCTGCCAGTTTTTCCAGAATAAAATCTGTTGCTCAAAACGACTAGACAGGTCGTTACAATTTCCCATTTTGTTTGTGCTTCTGTATAAGATCCTGGATAGTATCTGCAATGGTGTTCTATTTTTTCTTGATCGTATTTATATTTTAAAACTCCTCCATAACTATGATCACTTGAATCTGTTTCAACAATATAAATAAATGATTTACTTTCATCAGGAAAGTAAAGTTTTGGTAAATTTTTACATAAATTCTTGATATTTCTTATTTGTTCTTTATATTTATTGTCGAAATAGTATTCAACATCTTTTCTAAGTTTTTTTATGTAATGGTTTTAATTGTTCTGCTTTCTTTTTACTTAAGCTTATACCTGAATGTTTAATTATATGTATAAATTTTTCTAATAACCTTATATGTTCATCTTATGTTTTTAAATGTAGCAATATATCATCTATATACTATACAATTTCTAATTGGTTAAAATAGTTATCCATAAAATGTTGGTATCTACCTGGTGCATTTTTATATCCAAACAGTAGAACATTCCATTTATAAAATCCTTGTGGTACAGTAAATGCTGTTAGATGTTTAGATTCTTCTTCTAATTTTAAGTGATGAAATCCTAATTTGCAATCAAATTTAATAAAATAGTTATATCCTTTTATTTGTCTTATTTTTTAGTATCTTATTTGGTATAGGGTAATTGTATGTTTTAGTTTTAGCATTTAGGTTGCGATAATCTATAACCATTCTACTTTTACCTTGTTTTTGTTCACTATGTTTATTAACTATAAATGCTGGGCTTGTATGTTTACTATTGCTTTTTTGCATATAAGTATTCTCTAATAGTTCATCTATATGTATTTTGAATTCTTTTAAATCATCAAAATTATATTTCAATGGTTTCTGTGTTATTATGTTGTTTTCATCTATTAATTCAATTTTTATTTTTGTCTTATGTTTTTCCCATCCTTGTAATGGATTATAATTATAAAGTAATTCTAGTTGTTCATTAATTATTTTAACTTTACCTATTGTAAATATGATAATTTCTAATTGTGTTATTTGTTTTTTATTTATATTTTCCATTTTTTGGTTTATTTTTTCACTTCCTCTCATCCATTCTATAGGTTTACGTTGTTTGTTATTTACTCTTTTGGCTCCTATCTTACTTCCGCATGGTGTAGTAAACCACCAATGTGTTTTTGTTATTATATGTGGGTAAAATTTATCTAGAAATGACATTCCTAATAACATATCTTTCTTTGTAAATTCAAAATTATACATTTTTTCTATTGTTAGTATTTTATCCCATATTTGTATTTTTATATTTTTTTCTTTATATGTAGTCATACTTCCTTCATTATTAAATCCCGTTACCGCCATAGGTGTTTTTAATTTTTTCCATTTATCTTCTGGTAAACAATTATATTTACACATATTTGCTTCTGCTCCTGTATCTATCATAGGGGTATAGTATCTGTTGTGATATCCTTCTACAATAATTTTTGCAAGTATATATATTTTCATTATTCATTTTGTTCTTTTGATGATTATTTTTTTATTTTGACAAGTTATTGTTAGTTGTTCATTTTCTATATTGTATGGTTTAACTTTTTCTAACCATTTTATTCCGAGTGTAATTTTCTGGTTTCCTTGATAAATTTTAAATGGTATTATTAGCGGTATTCCTCCTATAACTATTTCTTTTTCTGTTATCTCTTCATTTGTATTTAATATCTTACTAGGTAGTCCGGGGCATAATTGTCCTGTTTTTATAATTTCTGTTTCTAATACTAATTCTCTTATTATGTAGTTTTCTTCTTGTCTTGTATTTATTAAAATTTTATATCTTTTTTGGTCTATTATTCCTGTTATAAAATAATGATATGGTGTTATATCTTCTAATAATTTTTGTGGAATTTCATAGTTTCTTCTTGATGTGCTCATTCTTGATGAGGTAGTTTTTGTTAATGTATTTGGTACGCTTGAAGTGCTTAATCTTTCTTTTACAATTTCTAAGTCTTCTTCTATGTCAATTTCCTTATAGCTATAGTCATTATTGTCTATTACAGTAATTATTTTTTCAAAGGGATTTTCTACTTTTATTTTATCAATTTTATTTCTCACTGTTACTTTGTGTTTTGTCGTAAATATATATAAGTTTTTACATCTTGCTGTAAATATTTTACTTCCTGGTGCTAACTCTATTCCAGACATCTTCCAATATAATATTAATGATTTATTTATATTTCTATCTGTTAATGCTACTGAATAATTGACACTTATTATAAATTTAAATTTTTGATATATTAGATTTCCTTTTACTGCACTAATTACACTTTTTTCTATAGGATGTATAATTCTATCATCTGCCAAGTATATTTCAATAGGTGTATCTATTCCTTCTCTAAAACAAGCTTTTATCAATATTTCTGTTCCTCCTAAGTGTACGTATTTTATGGGTGTTTTAGCTTTTATATCTTGTATCTCTTTATTGATTATCCTCTTATTTAGTAAAGGTATTTGTGCTTTTCCTTTTGTATATTTACAATATATGATGTGTTCTTTCTGGATAACTACATAGTATTCATCTTTTTGTCTTTTAAGCCAATTTCTTATTATAGGTACTTCAAGTATTTTTTTAACACTTAAGTCTAATTCTTTTCCTTTTATTTGTTCAAAAATTGTATTATCAAATATAATTTTTCGTTCTGATAATTTTTAATTTTGATAATCTTCTTTAGATATTATTTTAATATCATCTTCAGACATTATATTTCTTCATCTATTTCATCATTATCTAGAATAATATTTTCTTCTTCATTTTCAGTTTCTATATCTGATACTTCATATATACTATCGTTTTCACTTAATTCATAGTCTATATATTCTATTTGCATATATTCATCATTATCTATAATTATTTCTGCAATTTTTTTCTTTTTAGGTCTTTGGGTAATTTACAATCTCTAGCTAAGTGTCCTATCTTTCCGCAATTGTAACAATTACATTGTGATGGGTTTCTTTTTGGTCTATATGGTCTTTTTATTTTATAGTTTTTTACATAATATCTTTGTCTTGGTTTTTTATATTTATACCTAGTTTTAGTTTTTCTATAATTTTTATATCTTTTAGGTTTTTGCTTTTTATAATATTTATTTGTACATCCAAACTGTGGTGCTGTTTTATCTTTACAACAGGCTAAATTTTTAATTAATACTTTTTCCATTTTTATTTTTTCTTTTTGTTTTTCACATAGTTGTATAAACCATTGATGTAAAAAATTTATTCTAGCTCCTAAAGTATCTGTTAGTCCTTCATTGTTCCAATCTTTAATTATTTTTGTACTAAATGGTTCTGGTAGTTTAGTAAAATATTGTTGTCTTATTTCTTTTGCTTCATTTATATCATATCTTTCTTTGTAATAATATTCTTTGAATGCACATGTGTATTCTTCTATATAACACATTTTACATATAGCTAATTTTGTCATAAGTTGTCTATTTATTAGTTTTTCTCTATTTTGTTCTTTTATTTATGTGGTCATACCTCCAAATTCATTTCTTATTGCTAGTTCATACTTATCTAGTATATCTATATTTGTTGTTGATGGAGATCCATCCATTTTCTTATCACTTCTAAGTGTTTCTAGACTTTCTGGGGGTAAATTTTCTATCCATAATTTTGTTGTTCCAACAAATGTTCTTACTATATATTTCGGCGTTTCTTTTGTTGTTATTTTGTTATCAATTAGTTGTTTAGATATATTTCCTGTCCATAGTAACATTGCTTTATTTATATCCGTAACACAATCTAGATCCAAGAAATTATATTGTTCAGTTATTGGATTAGGTGTCCATTTTTTATTTAATCTGCTATTCCATATTGCGTTCGTTCTATATGATTGTTCATAATTTTTTGTATAATATGTTGGTGGTGTCCTTCTAGGACTAGTTCTGGAACTATTATCCGTGGTTTCAACTCTTGATGTACTAGGTTGATGCATATATCTTGTATTTATTTCTAATTTTTTCGGCTTATTTATTTGTTCTAGAATTTATGTGTATGTTTCACTTATATCACTTATTTCTGATTTTTGATCGTTTGTTGTATCTGATTCATTTGCTTCGTCTATTTCATCTATTTCAAGAAGTCTTGGATATTCTCTATCATCCAAGTGGGTAAGTCCTCATTTTCCGAGGGCAATTTCAATATCTTACCTATCGAGTTTCTTTGTTTTTCTAAGACTCTTTTGTTCATTCTACTTTCGTTTGAGTACAATTTGTATAATCCTATATGTGGCCTCTTTACATTGATGTAAGCTTATGTCCAAATTGATAAGATCATTTTGATTGGATGAGATGAGACAATCTTTGAGACTAATATGTGTATGTAAAGTTTCATGTTAACCTCAAAGTAAATAGAATGATTTTTTTTTAATTTTTCTGCATCTTTCAACGTATGAATGTAATGACACGAGACTAAGATGATAGTTTTAGTCCTTAAAGAGGACGATGATTCCATTTACGTCTGGGGGGGGGGGGGGGGGGTTAACCAATATGTGACAAACATGGTATTAGAGCATGAGGTTGAATATCATTGAATTATGTCTCTCTCTCTACCACGTCTATGCAGGTTTGTAATCATAATTTTGAACCACGCCACACTTATAAGTAGGAATATATGTGATTCTTAGATATCACTCTCTTTCTTGGAAATCTTATATCGTTCCATTAGAGTATACTTATGGTGTGCCTTTGCATCTAATCATGCTGTTGTTCTTATAGGAAGGGTTAACACTTTAAGGAATTCGACATGAAGACTTGAAGAGAAAATTGCCAATGCGTGAGCTACTCTTCGTGGCGAACAAGTTCCTCCACTTGAAGAAGATTCTAATATGGAGCAAGATCCGGTCAATCCTCCACCATAGAAGGATAGTAACGTATGGGATGCCTTTATTCAATTGTCTCAAGCCGCCACTATTCAAGCCCAAGCTATGACGGCCCAATCTAACATGGAGCTTCTACCCCGTCCTCATCAACAAGTAACCACTATGCATTCCCATCTAAGGGACTTCACTCGAATGAACCCTCCTACCTTCTACAGATCTAAGGATGAGTAAGAGCGCCAAGAATTCATCGATGAAGTCTACATGATACTTTTGGCTATGGGTTTTTCCACAAGTGAGAAGGCCGAATCAGACACTTATCAACTCAAGGACGTGGCTTAAGCAAAGTTTGTGCAATGGAGATATAATAGGCCATTGAAAGGTGGTCCTTTGACTTGGTAGATCTACGTGAAGGATTTTATTGATGTGTTATTTTCTAGGGAGATGAGGGAGGCTAAAGTTGTGGAGTTCATCAACCTTCGCCACGGAGGTATGATTGTTCATGAATACTCTTTGAAATTCACTAAATTGTCAAAATGTGCTCCTTCTTTGGTTTCCGATCCTATAGACGAAATGAACCAATTTTTGATGGGGGTGTCAGATGATTTTCAAGAGTAGTGTCATTCCGCAATGTTAAATGTAAACATGAACATTTATCGTTATATGGTACATGCCAAGCATGTAGAAGAGGCAAGGGCTAGGAGAAAGAGTAGGTATACTAAGAAGGAAAGATCTTTTGATGGAGGATCAAAGAATAGGCTTGAGATGCAAGACAAACCTAGGTTTAAGAAGCGGGTTTCAAGTAAAGTTCCTTCCAACTTACCAAAGGCTAGTGGTTATAGGGTCTCTAACCCTAAGTTCAACAAGGGAAAAGGTACTAATTCACCAACCGAGAAGCTAACTTATGGAAAGTGTGGCAAGAAGCACTATGATTATTGCCTTAAGGGGATGAAAAATTGTTTTGGTTGTTGTAAAAGAGGGCACAAAGTTAAGGATTTACCTAATAAGAGGGGTCAAGACAAGGGTAGTGGTAAAGCTCAAGCAAGTGGTTCTAGTGATGCTCCTAAGAAGAACTACTTCTATGCTTTCCGCTGTGGGAGTGAACAAGAGACTTCTCCAACGTGGTGACTGATATGTTGAAATTCTTCTCTGTTTATGGATATGATTAATTGATCGCAGTGCTACTTTTTCATTTCTTACACCTCTTGTAGCTAAAAAGTTTGAAATTTTGCCCGACATTTTTCATGAACCTTTTATAGTGTCTACTGCAGCGGTGAGTCAGTTTTTTCAAAAAGAGTGTATAAATTTTTTCCTATAATGTTGCCCAATAGAGTTTCATATGTTTACCTAGTAGAACTTGATATGCTTGACCTTGATATTATACTGGGTATGGATTGATTGCATGCATGTTTTGCCTCTATTGATTGTAGGACAAGAATAGTGAGGTTTAACTTTCCAAATGAACCCGTTGTGGAGTGGAAGGGGGGAAATTCTATTCCTAGAGGTCGTATTATATCTTGTCTAAAAACATGCAAAATCATCTCAAAGGTGTTGTCTATATCACATAGTAAGAGTCAAAGATTTGGACTCCAAAATTCCTCCCATTGAGTCAGTCCCCGTAGTGAATTAATTTCTGGATGTTTTTCCTAATGACCTTCCTGATATTCCTCGTAGTTGGGAAATTGATTCTGGTATCGATTTGCTATATTAAATGAATCCCATTTCAATTCGTTCTTATCGGATGGCTCTGGCCGAATTGATGGAGTTGAAGGCTCAACACAAGGATTTACTAGACAAGGGTTGTGTAAGGCATAGTATTTCTCCGTGGATGCTCCGGTGTTGTTTGTAAAGATGAAAGATGTGTCCTTGAGAATATGTACTGACTACTGCCAACTCAATAAGGTCACCATTAAGAATAAGTATCATCTCCCTCGGATTGATGGCTTGTTTGACCATCTCTAAGGGGAGAGCTACTTTTTTAAAAATTTACTTGAGATAGGGGTATCACCAACTTAGGGTGAGAAGTGAGGATGTACCAAAGATGACATTTCGGACTAGGTATGAGAACTATGAGTTATTGGTAATGTAATTAGGTCTCACTAATGCTCCAGCGGCATTTATGGACCTAATGAATATGGTGTTTCGAAATTACATAGATTTATTTGTCATTGTCTTCATTGACGACATCATATTATATTCAAAGAATGAATATGATCATAGAAGTCATTTGAGAGAGTATTGCAAACCCTTAAAGAACATCAATTGTTTGTCAAATATATCAAGTGTGAGTTTTGGTTGAGGTCGGTGGCATTTCTTGCACACATCATCTCTAGTGAGGGAGTTGAGGTATACCCAAGGAAAAAGGAGGTGGTGAAATATTGACCTAGACCATTGAATCCAACTGACATTAGGAGTTTCTTGGGTCTAGCGAGTTATTACCGGAGGGTCGTGGATGGTTTTGCATCCATTGCATCTCTCTTGACTACTTTGACCCAAAAATGTAAGAAATTTGAGTAGTCGGAGGCATGTGAGAAAAGCTTCCAATTGTTGAAAGATAGGCTTACTTCCCTCTGGAGTTGACTTTATCGGAGGGTACAAAGGGGTTTGTTGTGTATTGTGATTCATCCCATGTGGGTTTAGGTTGTGTACTTATACAACATGGGAAGGTTATATCCTATGCTTCTAGGCAACTTGAGGTGCATGAGAGAAACTACCCGACTCAAGACGTTGAGTTAACGGTCGTGGTGTATTCTTTGAAAATATGGTGGTATTACTTGTATGGTGTGCATGTTGATGTCTTTACCGACAATAACAGTCTCCAATATGTCTTTACCAAAAAGGATATGAATCTCCGGCAAAGAAGGTGGTTAGAAATGTTGGAAGATCACGATATGAGCATACTCTATCACCCAGGAAAGGCTAATGTAGTTTTGGATGCCCTAAGACATACGAATATGGGTAGTGTATCCCACATTGATGAAGCCATGAGAGACCTAGTGAAGGAAGTTCATAGGTTTTCTAGGTTGGGGGTGAGGTTGGAAGATTCTTTTGATGGTGGCTTCATAGTTGGTAAAGTCTCCGAGTCATCATTAGTAGTTGAGGTGAAGTAAAAACAACGCCTTGACAAATCATTGATGGAGTTCAAAAAATTGATCGTTGGCAAGCTTAACGAGAATTCACTCTAGGGGGATGGTATTTAAAGGTTCAAAGGGAGACTATGTGTTCCCACTGTAGATGGGTGGAGGGACCATATCCTTGAGGAAGCCCATTGTTCCCTCTATTAAATTCATCTGGGTTTGACAAAAATGTCCCATTACCTAAAGGACATATATTGGTGGGAATGTTTGAAGAAAGACAGAGCTAAGTGTCCAATTTGCCAACAAGTAAAATCCTAACTTCAAAAGTCGTGTGGCTTAATACAAGAGATCCGAATCCCTACTTGGAAATGGGAAGACATCAATATGGACTTTGTAGTGGGTTTACCTTGGCCTCAAAAGCCATATAATTCTATATGGGTGGTTTTGGATAGTTGACTAAGTTCGCTTGCTTTATTACCGTTAAGTCTATTTATTCGGCGGAAGATTATGCTAGGATCTTCATAGATGAGATTGTGTGCCGCCATTGTATTCCATTATCCATCACATCAGATCGGGGTGCACAATTTACATCTAGGTTTTGGAGGTCATTTCTAAAAGGGTTGGGTACTAAGGTGAAGTTGAGTACCTTTTTTCATCCTCAAAAGGATGGTCAAGCAGAAGGCACTATTCGAACCCTTCAAGATATGCTTAGGGCTTGCATTATTTATTTTAAAGGGAATTGGGATAAACGTTTGCATTTGGTAGATTTTGCTTATAAAAATTGCTTCCATTCATCCATCTCCATGGTTTCGTATGAAGCCTTGTATGGTAGGAGGTGTAGGTCTACTATAGGATTGTTTTAAGTGGGAGCCTTCGTTTCTTAATCCAATTTGATTTATATGAATTTAGAAAAAGTTCGTATCATAAGGAACAGGTTGCAAATGGACTAAGTTGGCAAAAGTTTCATACCAATCATATGAGAAGGGATTTGGAGTTTGAAGAAGGCGATAAGGTGTATTTGAAAATATCACCAACGAAAGGGGTTGTTAGATTTGGCAAGAAGGATGGAGTCCTCGTTATGTGGGTCCTTATGAAATCTTGCAAAGAGTTAGTAAGGTTGCTTATCAATTGAAACATCCTAGTGAATTGGGTTCGGTTCATCCGGTTTTCCATCTTTCTATGTTGAAAAAAGTGTATTGGATATCCCTATTCTATCCTTCCTATATAGGGTCTTGATGTCAAGGATAAAATCTCCTATTAGGAGGTTCTAGTTCATATTCTTTATAAGCAAGTCAAGAAGTAAAGTAATAAAGAGGTGGTTTCCATAAAGGTTTTATGGAAGAATCACCTAGTTGAGGGTGCAACTTGGGAGGTCGAGGTTGACATGGAGTCCCGTTACCCTCATCTTTTTGATAATTAAGTTTAATCATTCTTTTTAATAATATAAATATGACTAGAAATTGAGGTTTCATTATTTTTGGTGAAGTCTTGCAAAAATCGGCATTTTTTGTTGCATTACAGTGATTTTCAATTAGTGGTGTCCAAAACTTGAAATTTTTGCCTTTTGGTTTGTTTGAGTTATGTTGTGCATTTTGATATGGTGAGTCCTTATAAAATGATATATATAGCATGTATAAATGTTGAACTTTGTGCTAATTGACTCATGTAATGTATGTGGAGATCATATGTGTTGTGAGAAGGAAATGCTTCAGTTAAAGTGGTTGAGACATATGTGTGATAGCTGAAGATTTGAAATTAGCTTATTTAAATGATATAATTTATGTTGATTTGATATTGTTGATTGGTTGGGCTGCTAGTTTTGAGTCTATTCCTTCCTTCAACATTTTAGTGTCATTCGGGGAAGAATGTTCCTGAATGGGGGATAACCTAACATTTAAAAAATCCAAGATGAGTATTAATGCCTAATATAGGTTCCATAAGTTGTAAACACTCTTTTAATACCTATGTTAATTAATATAGGTCATTAAGGATGTTTAGGAACCAAAACGTCCATGACGTTAAAAAACTAGTGCTAAAAGGTGATAGCGTGCTTTAACCAATTCGACTAGCTTTTAGGAGTCATAAATTCATGAAATTAGGTAGAAGGGTGTATAACATATGTTAAAATTGATTCGTTGTTAAAACATTCGAGTACGACTCTCCAAGGACCAACCAAGGGCCCTTGAGGACCCTAGCAGGTAGAAGATAACACTGCCTAGGCAGTGTGCAACCACGAAAGAGAGAAGACGGCTCGTGTGTGGATCGACGGGGCATTGATTTAGATCATAATACCACACTTATCCAAAAGTTTTAAGAACTTCAATTGCATAGTCTCTGACAAGACCGATGGTTGTGTAGAACGGAAGGGAGGCTTGGTCGTCGATGGACCAATGACACGTTGGTCGAGGTCTCATTGTTGAGCCTGCAACTTTCCTGCAAATTTTGAAGTTGGTTTCATTTAATTAATTAGGGTTCAGGTGATTAACTAGGAGTTTAAGGGAATATAATTAAGTTAATTAAGCCCCAATATAAAGACCCCCAACCCTCATTAGTCTAAACACACCTCACAAAATAAACTTTTTTCCTTCTCTCTTCTTTCTCTCTCTATTGGACGACACCATTGAAGAAAATATAGAGGGAGGTTTTGGGGTCTGGAGACGTACGATTTCACCGTCAAATCTTCATAAAACGATATGGTATGGGATCTAATTCAGCTTTGAAATTTCTTTTCTCAAAGGGCTCCTTCAAAGTATTTCTAAAAATTGAGTTTACTAGTGGGTTTCATGTAATTACGTGTTTGATGTTATGAACTGAGTTTTGTTATGATTTATTTAGGATATAATTGATATAGTAACATGTATTTTAACTTGATTATATTAATTTGTGATGGTTTGGTCCAAATTGAAGAATATTATCCTTAACCCTTAACGCTAGGTTTGATCTTGATGTGAATTAGGTTTAGATTGATTCAATTGACTTGATTATTGGTTAAATAACTATTACATTATTTTGTTGCACTAATTATGAACGAATTAAGATTATTTGTAGTCTTTCGTATTAGTTTTTGAGAAGACATCTAGGTTACGGGAATTGACCTAAGGGTCATATCTTAATGCTTTGACTTAGTATTGAATTATGGTGTAGTGACTCTTCTAGACTTGTTATCATGTTGATCAACTGAATTATGCTTATATTGTGACCTAATTTTTTTGATTAAAGGGGTTGATGGCAAGACCTTGATGATGAATTATAAATGAGATTTTGTAAGTCTCGTAATCCCTAGTCCTTATTTAAACTTGTGGTTGATTGTGATTAAGTCATAATGATTGTATTGGAGTATGTCTTATTTAGGATTGGTATGGTGGTATGATGTTGAATTGAATTGTCTTCATTATAATTGTGAGGTTGATTAATATGTAAATGTTATAAGGATGGTGATGTATACCTATATGCCTTATTATAAAGTGATATGTAATGTGTTACCCTCACCTATATCAATTGTGATGAAAGGATTTATGCTCATACAATTCTTATTTGTAACAACACTAAAATGACTATGCTAAGTAATTCCTAATGTATCTAGAATGCCTAAGATTAGACCAGGTTCACATGGATTAATACGCGTAGAACCAGGCCTCTAACCTATGCAACAACCAAAATAACCAATTTTTTGAGTTTATTGAGATAGGCAAGGTTGGGTCCATTCATGTAGGTACCCGAATATGAAGATTCACCCGGATGAGTCTTGACCAGACTTGAAAGGGGTAATCTTAAGTTTAGAAGTTCTAGGGGTAAAATGGTCTTTTTCAGGCTAAGGGTACTATTGTAATTACCCTAAATATTAATTAATTAATTATTTAGTTAATAAATATGATTAAGGTCAATTCGGGTGGTGGTTGATTGAATTTGACCCTTATTCGAATTTAAGTTTTACCCTGGTTTGAACATGGGTAGAAGCAATAAATTAAATGAATTAATTGGTATTTAGTGAATTAATTGAATTAATTAATATTTAATTTTCTGATTTAATTAAAGGGAAATAAAAATTTTAATTTTAAAAAAATAATAAATAATGAGGAGTCCTAGTTTTAATAAGTCTCCACCTAACTCTCATAATCCTAATCCACTCATTCTCACGTCTCTCTATCTACTCTCACCCTCACTTGCACGATGAGTATTCATTAAAACAAAAAGAACAGAACAGAAAATAATGTTCAGCAAGAACTTGAACGCTAAAACTCTAAAGAAAAGACATTCTAAAACCGAAAACAAAAAGGGGTTTCTCGACGGGTTTTGCTTGAATTTTCGGTGGTGAGGCTTGGTTTCGTGGGAAATTGGCAGCATTTAAACAAGTGTTGAACGACATTAAGGTTTGGGTTTTCTTCTCTCCTGGTCCCTTTCCCAAGAGACCCCTAAGTTCAGCTTAATTCCAGTCAAAAACTAAGATTCTACCCCGTTGCATGCCCCTGTCATTAGATCCTTTGAAAGGTTCAAGTATATGTTGGTATGACTTATGGTAGATGATATTAGGGCTGGTTGTGATTATGTTTTTGAATGTGTATTCGGAATTATGTAGAAATGAAAGAGGTGTTCCGAAAATGTGAAGTTTGTTAACTTGTTTGTGCATGTATGTGCCGTGAATTACCCATTGTTTGAAGCTTGATATTGACATGTTAAAATTTTATAAAATATGTGTGTGTGAATATGTCAAAAATTTGATGTTCATATAAGTTCAAAGTTGCTGAATTAAATTATAATTCTTGACTGAAAGTAACCTTGAAGATGCACCTAAAGATCTCCCTAAAAACTACTCGAAATGTCTTAATGTTTAACGTGAAAGAGGTTGAAAAAATGGACTGCAAAAAGGTGATAAAATTTACGACAATAACCATGAGAACTCACCTAAAGATGCACTAGATGCTACACGAAAATTTTCCTAAATCTAACATTTAAAAGTTGAAGAAATGCACTGCAAAAAGGGAGAACAAATTTCCAGCATTCTGGAAATTTTTTTCGGCCAAGCTTACTATAAAAAACAAATTTGTTTTAATTTTTTTTTAAAATGCATGAGGTCAGTGGGAATTGAACCCACGACCTCACCATAAATAAGTAATCAAAAAATTAAATAATAAAATGAGGTGAGGGGGATATGATATGGGGTAAAGGTCAAGTGAAAAGTTAGGAGAAAAGTGAAAGAAAATTAAGTGAGGCGTGTGGAGTTCGAAACCACAACCTCTTGGATAGGTGAATTAGAGAGGAGAAAATGAAATAAAGAAATAATAAAATGAGGTATGTGGGAATTGAACCCACAAGCTCTCGACTGAATGAAGAGAATTACGGTGAAAAATAAAATAGGGCTGTGGGGGTTCGATCCCACACCCTCTTAGCCTAAATGAAGGAACAAGTAAAGAGATGTGCGGCGATTCGATCTTGGGTCCCCCAAGACGAAATGTTTAAGACCAAAATCAAGGAAAGAAAGAAAGGAAGTGTGGGTGTGCGTAATGGATCTCGGGTTCCCTAGCCAAGAAGTTTATGACAGCGAAAATCATAAAGAAAATTAACTAAGTGTTATACAAGGAATTTGAAATAGGGTTCCCTTGCCCAATTCCGTATTAACACATAAATATTACGGGATGAAATAATTAATGCATGCTGCCTATAGGAATAAAAATTGAGACCTTGGCATCCTTACAAGATGCATAAGTCTTGTATTATATAATCTAGGGTAAGTATGAGTCACTTAGACGAATTATGAATGAAGACTTATGGCTTGTACATATGGAACCATAAGTCCAACATATTTAATTGTAAGCGAACCTGAGATGTATGTGATGAAATAATGTGAACCTAGGAGGGTTAAGTAAGAGTGTGAAACATACTAAAAGGCCAAGTGCATTGCAATATGATGAAATGAACTTTCACGTAATGGGAGTGTAGAATGATATATAGTCAAATCTCAAGAATACTACAAAAGAAAGTGTTAAGAATGAATTCATAGTTAATATTTAAAGGAAAGAGTGGCTAAATGACTATAGGCTAGTGCAAGTGAGACAAGCTTCATCTATGCCTAAAAATCAATGTCACTAAATGAAATTTCTAGAATATATATTTCGTAAGACCCCAAAGATGAACTAGGTTATATAGAGCCTAAAATGTTGGTATTTATGGTCTAGGGTCCTAAATAAGTGTAAAATATAGTGTATAGGGGGTAACTAAAGTATTAGAGGTGTTGGAAGTCAAACGTCAAGGGACAATTAAGACGTTCGACGACTAAGTCACCTAAATGTATAAAATGTTGTTGTATATGTTTAAGTGTTTTTAATGGTGTTTAAAGTTCTTAATAGATTTAATATAGCATTTATAGTCAGTGTTTAGAGTTTCGTGATGTTTGGAGGTCAAACGACCAAGAACGTCCAAGGCATTTGAAAGATATGCCTTGAGTTAACCTTGTACGTCTAGGCAAGTTTCATCGAGTTTTACAAGTTAGTTTTGGATGAAACTCATGTGATAGGTGTTATACATATAGATGACCATATTTGGGTTTGAAATGTCAGGAAAATTATCCCCAAGGACCACTAAAGGTTCCTTCATAAAGGACCCTAAATAAGTGCGCAGGCTGTCCCAGGCAGACCCTTGCGACGGAGCAGTCAACGGCTAGTCGCGGCTTTAAAACCCTGTCAAAGGGTCCCTCGTGAGGGAATTAACCATGGGCGAAGAGAAGAACCTTGTCAAGCCACTAGTGCCACCGACGGAGGCCTGTGACGGCCCGTCGTTGCTTTGACACTCCGTCAATGGCAAGCATTGCACACTGTCTTCCTGCGCAGGATGCAGCCAAGCTAGGGGTGAATTGGTAAATTAACCCCACTTTTAAATTACGTCTTGGAAGGTTATTTAAGGTTTTTTTTTGGATAATTTGATTAAGTATATAAAGGATAATCACATGGAAGACTTCATTCTTCATAAACCTAAAACACTTAGAAAATATCCTATAACCTACATTGAAGTCCAACTTGAAGAGGAAGCTTGGTGAGTTTATTTTTTTTAGAAATTCTTCATAAAAGTGAAGAACTATCATCCTTGAGGTATGTCTTTTGATCCTTGAAACTCTTTTCATCAAGGATCCAAACTCTAAAGATGTTTTTCAAAGTTTTCTAAAGTGAATTCTCCAATTTCATGATTCTACCATTGGTTCTATCATAAACGATTTTTAAACATTGAATTATGATTTATTTGATATTGTATTGATGATTTCAACATAAATTATCTATGAACCCATGAATTTGTATGAACCATCATTTTTTACTATAATGTGGGTTATTTGATATTAAGCTAATTTTGTTGCATTGTTATGTAGTTTCTTATGAGCTTTCAAATGATATAAGAATTGTATTCAATTGTTATCAAATTGATCTTAGATTGTTAAACCTTGATTGAATTGATGTAGATTCATTGAGTTTTATGGTTATTGCTTTGATTTATTGTTCATGGCCATGGGTAAGGGCCTTGTGATGTTGAATTGGTTGATTTAGCATTGAATTAATGTGCGAATAAGGGAATGAAGGTATTCTTCTCGTATTTATTTAATTTGATATTAATTATACTTTGATTCGATAACGATTGGTATGGTTCACTTCTGGTGGCGGTGTTATGTGTTTTACTTGTGATTGACATTGCCTTGTTGGCGTTATTTTATGCAATATGATGTGCATGGCCATATTGGCAACTACTTGAACATATTTGGCTATTTGTGTAATTTATTTGATGCTCTGTGATCATATCTACCTATATGTGAATGTATGTATTAAACTATTGATACTATTTATTTAATAATTTTATGTTATGGCTATGTGTTAGTGTGTAATCTTAGAGTTGATACATGGTGGATCCTAAATTGTCTAGATGAGTCTAAAATAATTAGGTTGATAGTGTTAAGTTAATGAATAGGATGACAAAATAATGTTATGGATCATTACTAAGAGTCTAAATGAAGATAGGAAAATTGTGTCTTGTTTAGGTAGACTTGGGTCCCTTACTTGATGCTTATGTAAATATGTGATGTTGTGAATTAGGAACCTAAAAGGTCTTAGTCTTGAATAAATGAATATAGGTGAAATCTTGCATAATGATACGAAGGTCATTTATCTGGAATCTAGACTTTAGGGAAAGGTTAACATTGTTGAAGCATAAGCTGTAATGGTTTACTTCAAAGTAAAGGAGCGATGGACCTAAGGTTGATTGGATGGAAAGACATCATATCATAACTTACGAAAGTCGCGATGAGATTCTTATCGCCATAGTGAGATATGCCCTAGTGGACCTTGCTTTGGTTGATTGAATGTAATTTTTTCATGAACTAGATATGGGACCCTTTTATATGAACCTTAATGACAAATGATCTATGAGAACAAAGTCTAGCACCGACTGAGTATGGTAAGGGAATGTATTTCTAGTTAAGTATGAGTCTATAATACAAAGTATGCCTTTCATATTCCTTAATCATGTGCCTACATGGGATGTGGTTAAGTTCTACCACTGGCAAGTAGAACAACCTCATCTGAGTAGGATAGAACTCTGGATTCCATGTCTTTCCACCATGGTCTATGTTGTTTATTGCCTATTATCATCATATTGAACACCGATTGGCATATGAGAAGTTTATGGATTTTAGGTGGGTGTATGTGACGCTATCTAATCATTGCACAATAGACTTTGAAGGTATTATGTGGAGTTTCTAGGTCTTGTCCACGACCATTATTTGAATGTCCTTTATGTGATGTTTGAGTTCTAATGAACTAATGACTTATGATAAGGAGTATGTAAATGAATGAGTACCTAATATAAAGTCACTTAAGGATTCTTTAGCTAAAGTGTGAAGAGAGCATAATGGATGATCTTTTCATGTCTTATCTTTGGAAGTCTTGAGGATGACTCTAGTTGGGGAAGTTGGTCGATTTTGTAAAAATTATATAAGCTTTAGGTAGTCTTAAGGATTATTTAGTTAATCGTGAAGAGGTCACTATGGAAGTTATCTTCTTGATTTACCTAAGTAGGTCTTTTGATAGACTTTAAGAAGAGAATGTCATATCATCTATGTGTTGGTGTATTATGGGAGTAAGATTCTATCTTAGGGAGTCTACAGGATCTCTTGAGTGTGTATGTAAGGGATCGTATGGATGGTTGCTTCACAACTCACTAGTGAGACTTCGAGTTCACCTTTGTTAGAAGAATCTCACCTTGATGGTTATGATTGCTTTGTAAGTATGTATGTGACATTATAGGTAAACTTAAGGGTCATTTAGACACAGCTAGAGAGGATGTTTGGACGGTCTCTCTTTTTGTGACTTAAGCGAATCTTAGGATGACTTTATGTTTAGGAAATTACATACTGGAAGTATCTTATTTTTTTTAAATTGATTTATGATGTTACAATGATTAAAATATATTTTGAAAAATGAAAGGATGCATATTCCAATAAAGTCCATTTTCATGATTTTTATGCATAATGCCATACTTAGTACATGTCGTTGTACTAACTCCATGCTTTTATCTATCTATATAGTTCATGGTAGGTAAGGAGCTTTTAGAAGTTAAGACTTGGACTTAGAAAATCGTTAAATAGAAGTTAAAGTATGTCCTCACTTGACACGAGGACATGTATATCTTCTATGTGTTCATTCAAAGTATTGTAATAGACTAAGTATTTCTATATTTTTAATTGAAGCATAGGCCATGTCCCAAGTATTCCTGTGTCTTAAGATGATGAGATTCATACTTACTATTTCCTACTACTTTATATGAAAGAGTTTTTGAAGACCATATTATGTTTTGATAAAAGTTTTAATTCCGCACTACTTTTCACTATGTAATGCAATGAATAATATGAAAGAGGCTTGTCTAAGAACTCTGAGGAATTTCTATACACTCCAGACTAAAAGTAAAAAAGTAGGTGAGAGTTATGATGATGTTGGTAAGTTCTCTTTCTTTTGTTAAGATATGAGTTCCTTCTAAGTGGGGGAGTATGGTTTGTAGATGGGATAAAATTCCTTGAAATTGTTGCTTGGGTATGATGTTAGGAGTTTTGTTGAAATTAAATTTCATTTACTTCTTGCTTTGTGTTATCTATGAAGCATTGATTTTATTGTAAGAGGTGTCGATATGGTGTTACTTTGCATATTAGCATGTTTATATCAAGAATTGTCTAAAATTAGAACTTCTGAAAAATTTCTTTAAAACGGCTTAAAAATTCACTGTTGCATTAAAACTGCATGCTGCCATTTTGAGAAAATGACTAATTAATTATTTTTCCTAAAAATGTTGTGATGTGCTTAAAACTGATGTATATGACTAGGATATTGAGCATAAAATGTGATTTTCCTATTTGGATTGAAGAATGTGAATTTTGTAGCATAATGAGTTATAGAATTGTTTTCTAGTTTCTTGTTGTGTTGTGAATATCTTGACTATGTGAAATTGATGTTTTATTGTTGAATATGTGTTATACGGAATGGTTATTTTCTTCTAGATGAGTCTCTAATCTTGGAAGTGTTAGGAGAGTGACAAGTGTCATTCAAGGACGAATGTTGTCCAAGTGGGAAAGATTGTAAGACCCCAGAGATGACCTAGGTTAACTAGAGAAAAAAATGTTGATATTGATGGTATAAGGTACTAAATAATTCTAAAATATAGTATAAAGTAGGTAGCTAAAGTATGAGAGGCGTTGGAAGTCAAACATCAAGGGACGACTTAGACGTTCAACGACTAAGTCACGTAAATGTGATAAATGTGGTTCTATGTTTTTATGTGTGTTTCATGATGTTTTAAGGTTCTTAATAGAGTTAATATATCATGTATAGGAAGTGTTTAGAGTTTCGTAAAGTTTGGAGGTCAAACGACCAAGAACGTCCAAGGCGTTCGAAAGATATGCCTTGAGTTGACCTTCTACGTCTAGGCGAGTTTCGTCGACTTTTACGTGTTCGTTTTGTAATTAATGTGAGAGTTTTTAAGATTATATAAGATCATATTTGGTTTTAAAATGTCCGCAAAATTATCCCCAAGGACCACCAAAGGGTCCTTGAGGAAGGACCCAAAATCAGTGTGTAGGCTGTCCCAGGCAGACCCTAGCGATGGAGCAGTCAACGGCGAGTCGTGGATGTGACTTCTTGTAAAAGGGTCCCGTCATAAGGGAATTAACCATGGGAAAAGATAGGAACCTTGGAAAGCCACTGCTGCCACCAAGGAGGCCTCTAATGGCCCATCATGGCTGTGATGCTTCGTCAAGGGCAGGCGTAGCATGAACCTGTCTTCCTGCGCACGCTGCTGCCAAATTAGGGGTGAATTGGTAAATTCTTCAAACTTATGAATTAAGTCATCGACGTTTATTTAAGGATCATTTGGATATTTTAATTAAGTATATAAAGGGTAATCACATGGAAGACTTCATTGTTCAAAATCATAAACCCAAAACACTTAGAAAATATCCTAAAACCTCCGTTGAAGTCGAACTTTAAAAGGAATCTTGGTGAGGGGTTTTGTGTAAAAATTCTTCATCAAAGTGAAGAATTATCATTCTTGAGGTATGGATTTTGATCCTTGAAACTCGTTTCATCAAGGAGTCCAACTCTAAAGATGTTTTTCAAAGTTCTCTAATGTGAATTGTCCAATTTCATGATTCTACCATTGGTTCTTGCATAAATGATTTCTAAACATTGAATTATGATCTAATTATATTGATGATTTCAACATAAATTACATATAAATCCATGAATTTTGATGAAGACTAGTTTTTGACTATAATGTTTGTTATTTGATATTAATTTAATATTGTTGAATTTTTATGTAGTTTCTTATGGGCTTACTAATGATACAAGAATTGTATTCAATTGATAGATAATTGATCTTAGATTATTAAACCTAGATTGAATTGATGTAGATTCATTGAGTTTTATGGTTATTGCTTTGAATTATTGTTCATGACATGGGTAAGGGCCTTGTGATGTTGAACTGGTTGATTTAGCATTGAATTGAAGTGTGAATAAGGGAATGAAGGTATGCTTCCCGGATTTCTTTTATTTTATATTAATTATACTTTAATTATATTATTATTGGTATGGTCCACTTCTGGTGGTGGTGTTATGTGTTTTACTTGCCATTGACGTGGCCTTGTCGGCGTTACTTTATGCAATATGATAAGCATGGCCTTATTGGTAACTGCTTGAACATATATGGCTATTTGTGTAGTTTATTTGATGATGTGTGATCATATCTACCTTTATGTTAAGTCTTATTAAACTATCGATACTATTTAGTTAATAATGTTATGTTATGGCTATGTGTTAACTGTGTAGTCTTAGAGTTGATACATGGTTGATCCTAAATTGGTTAGATGATTCTAAAATGGTTAGGTTTATAATTTTAAGGTAATGAATAATATGACTAAATAAGGTTAAGGGTCAGTCCTAAGAGTCTAAAGGAAGATAGGTGATTTGTGTTAAATGGAAGTATGTTGTATCTTGTTTAGGTAGACTTGGGTCCCTTGCTTGATGCTTATGTGAATATTTATTGTCTTGACTTAGGAACCTAAAGGGTCTTAGTGTTGAATAAATTAATATAGGTGGGACCTTTCATGATGATATAAAGGTCATTTATGTGGAACCTTGACTTAAGGGAAAGGTTAATATTGTTGAAGCGTAATCCATAATGGTATCCTTCAAAGTAAGAGAGCGATGGACTTAAGGTTGATTGTCTGGAAAGATATAATATCACACATAGGAAAGTCGCGATGAGATTCTTGTCTCCATAGTGAGATATGCTCTAGTGGACCTTGCTTTGGTTGGTTGAATGTAATTGGGTCATGAACTAGATATGGGACCCTTTTATATGAACATTAATGACAAATTATCTATGAGAACGAAGGCTAGCACCGACTTAGTATGGTAAGGGGAAAGTAGTTTTAGTTAAATATGAGTCTTGAATAAAAAGTATTCTCTTCAAATTCCTTAACCATGTGCCTACATGGGATAAGTCCAAGTTCTACCATTGGCAGGTAGAACAACCTCATTAGAGTAGAATAGAACTCCGGATTCCTTGTCTTTCTACCATGGTCTATGTTGGTTATTTCCTACTCTCATCTTATGGAATACCTATTAGCATTTGAGGAGTTTAGGTGGTGGTATCGGACTCTATATAAACATTGCACAATAGACTTTGAAGGTGTTATGTGGAGTTCCTAGGTCTTGTCCACGACCATTATTTGAATGTCATTTATGTGATGTATGAGTCTAAATGAACTAATGACTTATGATAAGTAGTATGTAAACGAATGAGTACCTAATCTTATGTGACTTAAGTATTCCATAGCTAAGTGTGAAGAGGGCATAAGGGATGATCTCTTCATGTATTATCTTTTGAAATCTTGAGGATGACTCTAGTTAGGGAAGTTGGTTGATTTTGTGGACATGATCTTTGTCATAGGTGGTCTTCAGGATTACTTAGGTAATCTTGAAGAGGTCACTATGGACGATATCTTCTTTATTTACTTAAGTAGGTCTAAATAGTCTTTGGGAAGAGAATATCACATCATCTATGTGTTGGTGTATTATGTGAGCATGATTCTATCTTAGGGAGTCTATAGGATCTCTTGAGTGTGTATGTAAGGGATTGTATGGGCAGTTGCTTCACAACTCTGTCAAGTGAGACTAAGAGTTCATATTTGGTAGAAGAATCTTACCTTTATTTTTATTATTGCTTTGTTAGTATGTATGTGACTCATTATAGGTAATCTTAAGGTTCGTTTAGGCACATCTGCAGAGGGTGTATGGGCGGTCTCTCTTTGTGTGACTTAAGTGAATCTTAGGATGACTTTAAGTGAGGAAATTACATGCTAGAAGTATCTTACGTGTTTTTAAATATGATTTATGATGTTATTATGACTAAAATATGTTTTGAAAAATGAACGAATGCATATTTCCAATAAAGTCCGTTTTTCATGATTTTTATGCATAATGCCATACTTAATACATGTGGTTGTACTAACTCTATGCTTTTATCTATCTATATAGTTCTTTGTAGGTTATGACAAGTGAGAAGTGAAGACTTGGACTTAGAAGATCATTAAAGAGAAGTTGAAGTATGTCCTCACTTGACTCGAGGCCATATATGTCATTTATGTTTTCATTCAAAGTATTGTAATAGACTAAGTATTTCTATATTCGTATTTTGAAGTATGGGCCGTGTACCAAGTATTTTTTTGTATTAAGATGATGAGATTGAGACTTAGTATTTCCTATTACTTTTATATGAATGAGATTTTGAAGTGTAAACCATATTTTTGTGAAAATTTTTAATTCAACACTACTTTACACTATGTATATGCAATGAATGATATGAAAGAAGCTTGTCTAAGAACTCCGAGAGTTCGACGACGCCGGTTATAATCCAAGATTGTACCCTTACTTCTTGGGTATAGTTTCGGGTTGTGACATATTTATACTAAACGATGAATAAGCATAGAAATAGTGGCTAATTGAGGATAGGCTAGTACAAGTGATAAAAGTTGTATCTACACCTAGATTCAATGTACCTCCATTTAAACTTCAAGAAAGAATATTTATGTGATAAGATGAACAAATAATTAAAGGTGAGTAGATATTAAACGAAAATTTGTTAAGAAAGAATAGGGTGGCATCATAATATGAGACTAGTGCAAGTGAGACAAGTTGTACCTACGCCTATAGAAGGTCAAGAAAAGTACTCACCTAAGAGAGTGTTGAATATTAAGACACAAGTCTCCATCACACTCTACATGTAAGTGTAAGGACAATTAGCAATTAATACAAAATGATGAGATGAGAAATCATCTAATGAGCTATGATGCCCTCATACTGAAATCCAGCTTCTATGATGTATGAAATGAATGTGATGGAACTTTATACTGAGCACCGATAGGATAGATATGAGTTGTGATTCCTTCTTTCGGGAAGGAAGAGGTTCATGCAATTCTCATGAGATCAGACTGTTGATCCACACGGGTATGGATCTCCCTAAATATCCTAGTGTATGAACTATGCTGCCAATATAGGAACTAGCCAGCGGTTTCCACCTAAGCGAGCTAGGTATGTTCTTGGTTTCACCTTGGCCAGTGACTTCACCTCTTTTCGGTGTAGGAATAACACTGGATTTCATGATGCACACATGATCTATGTCGGTTAAAGTTGAAGTTCAAAAGATAATGAAATGAATGATATCAAAAGTGTTTGGATAGAATAATCAAGAGGTGAACTAGACTCAAGTAATGATACTAGGTCATTCTTGGTCATTGCACAGTAAACTCGATGAATGTATTAAGCTATATCCTAGGTATAACTGGTGTTTACACTAGCCTATGAATTAAATGAAATTAAGTACGTATGAATAAATGAAGCAGACTCTGTGTTTGCTAAAGAAGGGTCCCTAGTTGAGGTGTCATATGTTAAGCTCTCATTTTGGGAAGTCTTAATGTTAAGTCAATGATTCCAATGTCTCATGGCATATGAACAAATGAAATTCAATATGTTATGTGCTATATGCAATATGTTATATGATGTGTGCAATATTATACATATGATGATGCATGTTACTCTCATGGCATAACTTTTCTAATCCTATTTTGGCAAGTCCACTGACTTGACTTTCTATAAATCATATGCTCAGGATAGATCTAGTCTAAATCATGCATGTTCGTGGTGTGTGCTTGCGCATACCCATACTTATTATAAGTGTGTACTAATTCCATACATTTATCTACTTTTAGGTGGAGGTGCACCTGGATGTTAAAGCTTACAAGTCGATGCAGAAGTTACCTGAACATGGAGCTTTCATCCGGATTTGGTAGGCCCTCATGCTTTTGAGGATTATTACTGATTTACAAGCGTAGACCTAGGCATGAGCTAGTGGAATATGTTTCACTAGCATTTCTTTCGTATATACTTTCAGACGTTGTATTGATGCCATTTTTGCAACTCTATATTTATGACTATGTCTTTCATTATATTATCTTGACTTAGATGGTTGTTGTGAATGCTTATGATTTTGTGTAGATAGTATAATGCGAGATCAATGTTTTCCAATATAAAGTTTAAATAAATTAAATTTCAAATTTTCCAGTAAAATTAACCTAGATGAACTAACGACAACGTATGTAGGCTTGCTGCGACCTCTGAGAGGTCAAGGACGCCGGTCTAGTCTGTAGTCTAGATTCCGGTTGTGACATTATTGATCTATTGATGATGATGATTATTCATGGGGTAGACCCTATGACCTAAAGTAAGCGATGTTTAATAATTAAAGGCTTAAAGACATTTCAAAAAGGGACTCTAGCTTAGAACCGAGTGAACTAGATTGAAGAGTGTCCCTTCCCACAAAGGGAAGGTAGGAACACTAAATTACACTTGAGATTGGAGACTATAATGCATGGAGCATAAAGATGGTATCAATTATATATCCTAGTTCTTAAACTATGTTTCCCCCATAAGAATACTAGCTAGTCGATCCACGTAGTTGCTATGTTTCATGTTTTGGTAACACCTTTGCAAGTAGTCTGCCTTCTTTCGGTGTAGGGTTTTATTACACCGGATTCTACACTATCTCATCTAGTCTATGTCGGTTAGGGAAAGGTGTTCCCAAATGGTAAAATGAATTAAAGGATTGAACTCTAACTAGGATAACCTAAAGGATCTAGATTAGATTAGATAGGGGTATGACTCTACCTAAGCATTGGACTAGTTAACCTTTAGAGGAGTCTTCGGAGGATGTTCTTATGTATGTTTATGTTATGATGATATATGATATGTATATAATGAACTTGCACATTGTTGATACTATATGTTGATTAGTTAAGTTATGAGTATGTGTTGGGTTATATTGTTAAAGTAAGATGAAATGTATATCTAAATGTCATGTTATGTGAAGTAGGATTTTGGTCAAGATTCTTGTTGGGTTGCTTGATTGAGTAGGGCTATGGGGCTTGCTTGGTAATTGCACTTGTTGACTTGATGAGGATTCATGACGTATTGTCTTGCTTATTATGATACGATTAACTCTTCTTCATGCTTGTGATGTTATTCCTTGATGATAGGGTTGTATTAGGTTATGGGTTCAAGTATGCTGATATGCGTATTACTTGTTTGAGTTAGTAAGCATGTTTTGTCCCTTTGTATGACTTGCTTGCTTGTGCATAAGGCTCTTAAAGGGGTAAAATATTATGGTTTAACAAAATGTCCTTTTTTAGCATGTTTTGATCTTATATGTGCATATGGTCTCATATTTAGTACAAGTGGTGTAATAACACCATTTTTTTTCTTTTTACAAAACATTAGGTTTCGGTCATTGAAGGCTCATTCGAGACAACATGAAGAAGGCTTAGATATTCTCTATCATCCAATTAGGTAAATCCTCACTTTCCGAGGTGAATGCCAATATCTTGCCTATGGAGTTTCTTTATTTTTGTCTAAGACTCATATATTAATTCGACTTTCATTTGAGTACGATGTATAAGCATATATGTGGCTTCTTTACATTGATGTAGGGCTATGCCAAAATTTCTATGATCGCTTAGATGATATGAGATGAGACAATCTTTGAGACTATTTTTCTATCTTATATATATATATTTATGTACAATAAAAGTATAAGGTTATGTAACTTTCCTATACGAAGGGTCTAAGTATATTCGATATAAATATATTATGTGTATGTAGAGGTCTATGTAAACCTCCAAGTAGTTCTAATGAAATGTTTAAATTTTTTTGCATCTTTTAACCTACCAATGTAATGACATTAGACGAAGAGGCTAGTCTTAGTCCTCAATGAGGACGATGACGCTGGTTATGTCTAGGGCGTAAACCCAGATGTGACATCCTACATCTCATACTCATGTTCAAGAATGAAACAAGTTTAAAAATCATATTCATGAACATTCAAATTAAAAATATTTTAGGATGAAAAAAAGTAAATCAAACATGCTTGGCACGTGGGTGAAGGAAGACATCGTTGATATCGACCCACATACATTTGTAGGGATCACCCCCAACTAAATTCAAAAGTTAATTTGATGATCTTGACAAATCTTTAACGTCCTTCTCCTTTTTCCGCTTTGTCCTCTTTGTTTCTCTTCTCTGAAAGACGTAACTCTTTTGGGAGAAGTGTATACTAATCTGATTCAACTGATACCCGTAACTTTATTACCAAGACGTTATAATTTATGAGGATAAGGAAAATCCCAAACTATCCTTAAAAATCCGAATTTGGGAAATTTCTTTATTCTGACAAACCAACTTCCAAAGAGCATCAATAACTAATACGAAGTCAAAATCGTGAAAACATGCGGCATTGGAAAGATTGTTCCAAGATCATTTCAACAATATCTAGAACTACATCTAATTTATCAAGATCTAGGAGTTATGAACATTTGAAGTTGACCAAAAAACTCACTTTTCAACTTACTTAAATTTCTATATTTTTCAAATACTTTCAAAAAATAAGGATTTCCAAATTTTAAACTTCGTTCTAGATCTTTCTAGTTGCGAGATGTTAGAGTTTCATCATCATTCTAAAGTGTAGACACCTCATTTGGATTCACAATCATTAAAAGACAATGGACTAACAAAAGTTCATTGTTGTGACTGACATATGTGATTTACTTTCTACAAATTTTAAGGACATCTTTTGGCATGGTTGTGTATAGTACTACTTCTTAAATTTTTAAAGAGGATTTATATGTCAACTTCAAACATTTTCCCTCTACATGTGTTTTCTAAAATTAACAACTTTCTTTTAAAATCTTTTTCCTTTGTATTGTTCTTCTAAAGCATGTGTTGATGTTGTTACATGAAGATGTCATATTGTTAGTAATATCATAACACAAAATAACATAATTTACCTAACACACAAAACTCGTAGTGCAGTCTATCTTTCTTGGCCCATATAGAAGGAACCTATTTGTCACGCCCGAGCCTACACCCTGGGCAGAACTGGTACTCGAAGAATGTTGCTGGCCCCAAGCAAACCCAAGGTCTTACTTTCTTAACATTTGAGAAAACTCAAAGCATTAATACAAGGATTAAAATGCACTTACTTATCTATTATATAGATAACTTAGAACGTTTCTAAAATAAAGCATTCAACTCAAACTAATGAGAACTAAAGTCTTAGTACATAATAAATGAAAATGTGAAGGAAATTGACTTCTAACTTTGTATATATGTATCGTCTAATAAATGATATTAACGTCGGGTGAATACCCCTTATCATCCAAACAACTAAAAATAAAATTGAAAACAATGACAAAAGAGTCTTTTGGAAGGCGATGAAGCTCACTAACTGACTCTGAGCTGCTCACTAGATCAAGAGTACGCTGGGTGCGAATCCTAGTTACAGTTCTGTATCATAATATGATGAACATTAACTGGCATCAATACAATTAATGGACGACTATGTGATATGGAGTGCTAAAATAACATATTCTTGAAAGAGAATATGAAAAAAAACACCTTGGCTATTTTCAACACATGAATACTTCATTGAACTAATTTCATTATAAAGTAGTTTTAAAAAAGTGCAATATATAGAAAAGGAAAATTGTTTAAAACATAATATCAACTCATAATCATAATATCATAAAAACATATCATGCTTCCTCTTAAAGTCTACTTCTATAATGCATGAATGAAGTCCTATGCCTCCACTCATACTAAGTATAACCTCTTGAGGAACCATTAAATTACTACTTTGGGGTTTTCTGTAACTCACAACCACCGCTATGAGCATAAGTGGTAATACAACGTTTTTTACCATGACGATGCCAGGCTTTCCTATACTTTGCTGTCATATAGAACTACTTAAGTTAGTGGATCCATTAGCTTAACTTTTGTGATCATCTAAAAAGTATTGACCCATTAATAGCCATGATGACTAAATGGTTTATGGAGACTTCAGTTAATATGAACTAGCATATCCATATCGGTGCTCAATACTACTCCCAAAATATACTTAGCTCATATGCTTTTAAAACAACCTTCTTTCTTTGATTTGAGATAATTACTTAAATCTATCTTAAAAGCTCTTTTGGAATCGATGTTCCCTTTTCTTTCCCAAAACTCTTTTGGAACTCTCAGTTTCCTCTCATCTTAAATGTAAAAACATTTATAAATCTTTGGGAATACTTTGTCCCCTATAGCTATTAAAAAATGAAATCAGCTCTTTTATACTTAGCTGAACTTCAATTTTTAGCCTTTAAACAAAGTTACAAAATTTGTAAATGACTCTTGAAAACTTTGACGAACCTCACTTGACTATACTCTTAACTTTGATCTTTAACTCTTTCTTGAATTTGACTATTAATTGATCCTTATATTAAATTGTGGATTAAAGGGTTTTGATTTGTGTTTGGCAAGATCCTATGATTTTTAGGAATGATTTTGAATAGCTAAACTTGAGAAAAGTTACGAAATCACCATCTTGGAAAGAGTCTGCGACACGGAAATGCTCCTAGATAATTATTTATGAAATAACATTTTGAGATAGTGGAATCCGCTTCCTGTCCACGACGCGTTGTGACTTTCTAGTCACAGAGGGAACAAGTCTGCTATGTAGACTTGTTTGTCGTTGCAAGTTTGACTTTTTCCTTCTTAATTTTTCAACCCCTATTCATCTAAAGTCGAATAGCATCGTCAAAATCGTTTTAGATCCCAATACTCACCATTAATGCTCATGAACCTAACTCAAAGTAACTCCAGAACACAACATCAAAGATCTCAAAACTCGAACATTTAACCAAATTCAAGAGTACATATATATTCAAGAATAAAAGTCAAGAAAATAAACTTTCAACACTTTTCGGATGGATTTCAAAAAATTAAATATGTTTGGCGGGTGGGTGAATAAATTCAACCGCTATGAGAGACTCACATACCATGTAGGGATCATCCCAAACGAAATTCACAAGTTATTCTTCACGAATCCCACGATCATGACTTCTTTTTCCTTCCATCTTCTTTTGCGTTTTTTCTACAAAACCCTAGCCTTTTTACAAAAGTGTAAAATTGACCAAGTTCAGTATAGACGCTTAGTAATATTACCAAAAATAAATTTAATGAATTTCGTAATATAAAAAACAAATTACCCTTTTAATTTCCAAATTGGACATTTCCTTAATCCAAAAACCCAACTTCCAAAGAGTATAACTCAACACCCAAACTCCAATTTTTGCAAACTCGGTGGCGTTGGAATGTTTGTTCCAAGGGATTTCCAAACATATCTATATTTACACTAAAATCATCCTGACCTAAATGGTATGGTTGTTTGAAGTTGACCAAAAACTCACTTTCACACTTAACTAGATTTATTGATTTTAATAATTTCCAAAGAAGATTTACTGTTTCCAATTCTAAGTTTCTTCCTAGTTGTTTCAAATTGCAAAATGTTACATTATCTCCCCCTTGAGAACATCCGTCCTCGAATTAATTAATATGACTAAGGTAATGGTGTAACATCAAATATACAATATAAACACCGAACAAGCACAACGCAAGTTCAACATGCCATCAACACCAATAAAAGGATTAGTACCTTAATTTTAGACTTCTCTGGATTCGAAGATATGTGTGTACCTCTTCTCCCTATTTTCTTTATATTTCAAATAGCTCCTCTATAACCGATTTCCCCATAGAACTATGACTTCATGCTACTTCCTTGGTCCTCAAGTTGCATACTTTGCGATTTGGAATTCGGATAGGAACCTCCTCATAACATAAGCTATCGTTGATCCCAATACTTTAAGTCGGTACAATCAATGAAGGATTGCCCTTGCACTTCTTTAAAACGGAGATGTGAAACACCAGATGTACTGATTCTAATTCATAGTGGTAGTTCTAACTCATAATCTACATTGCCAATACTCCTAGATATTCTATAAAGACCAATATACTGAGGACTGAGCTTACCCTTCTTACAAAATATCATAAGACCATTCATGGGTTAAACTTTCAAATACACCCAATCAAACAATCCACTTTGAATCCCTAAAAACCATCTCCCCCTTGTTCAAATTTTGATAATTTTTGCTTATGAAAACTTGCCTATTATTCAAGAAATAAATCACTTGGTCTTGCTTTCTTTTAACTTCTAACTTTAATGATGATTCATTCCCGTACATTGTTACTATTCTTCCTTCTATGGAATCCACAAGTCTCACTCCCAATAGTTCAAGTCTAGACACATATTTTTTTTCTAACTCTTTCTTACCTTCCTGAGAATGGGTGGTACCACCACTAGACAACGTGATCAAGGCATCTGCAAACAATACTAGCCTTACCTGGGGTGTAAACAATACACGTATCAAATCCCTCAGCAATTACAACCACCATTCTATTTGAGATTAAACTCTTTTTAACCAAACACAAATTGAAGACTCCTGTGACTGGTTAACATATCCACATGAACACCATGATGAGAAAGATGTCACATTTTGAAAACGAATACTATAACAACAAACTCTAAGTTATGGATTGGGTAATTTTTCTCATGAACATTCATGAGTATGGTGGATTAAGCTTTAACCTTGCCATTCTACACTAACATACACCCCAAACAAACTATAGATGCATCAAAATACACAACAAAACCTTATGTACCTTCCGACGAAGTAAAAATTAGGTAGTAGTGAACTTCTTTTTTAATTCCTGAAAACTTTTCTCATAAGCTTTAGAAAATTGAAACTTAACCGTCGTCTCAGTTAATTTGGTCGAATAAAAACCTTATCTAGAAATCCTTCAACTGCTCTTTCAACTCTTTCAAATGTGTTGTGTCATTTTGCATGGGGGAATAGAGATAGGATGAGTATGTGGAATGATGTTTATGCCAAAGTCTATTTCTCTCTCAGGAGGGACTCCGGGTAGATCATCTAGGAATACTTGTGGAAACTGTTTTACTATTGAAACTAAAATTGACTGAATAAGAGGTATCTCAACATTAGAGTCACTAACTAGGACTAAGTGATAAACACAACCCTTGGAAACTAATTTCCTTACCTTCAGGTACGGAATAAAACGGCCATTAGACACTGCTTAGCTGATTTACTGTAAGATAGCTCATATGGAAACTGAAACTTGACTACTTGAGTTCTACAATCAACTAAGGCATAACATACATGAAACCAGTACATACCTAGAATGAGATCAAAATATACCATGTCTAACTAAATTAAATTATTCATGGTACTCTTGTGATTGATGGAAAATGTACAATCACAATAGGCTCTATAAGTTAAAATAGACTCACCAAGTGGTTAGGAAACACTGAATGGTTGACTAAGTTACTCAGGAAGAACATTGATATTCAAATCAACATAAGGAGAACAAAAGATAAACTCGCCGCTCGGTCAAACAAAGCGTAAACATCAAAACTAAAGATCTTAATCATATAAGTGATAACATATAGGGATTTCTCTTTATCTTAGTGACTATTAACAACATGTAAGTGGTTTGTTCCTCCGCTAGTACCATTTGATGAATGTTCTTAAGACACTCTTTCAAAAAGTGACCATCTTTTCCTCACATGAAGCAACTTGTCTTGTCGTGACGACACTTACTTTGGTGGTTTCTATGACACCTAACACATTTAGGAGAGAATTCTTACCATGGTACTCACCTTTGTTCTTAGGTGTAGGTGTACTATAAGATGATGGAGGATGTCCCTTCTGTTCCTATAAGAGGGATGATCCATTGGCACTCCCTTTTTTCTTCCTGAACTCGTTCCAGGTGTTTTATCCCTCCTAATGTCAAATTCTTCTCTATCCTTACTGTATGTTCCTCAACTTGTTGTACATGGATTGTAAGACTTGCTAGGTCCATATCCCCAATCAGTATAGCTGCCTTGTCTTACTTCCTTTACCGATGAGACAACCCAACAACAAATACACTCATCTTGCTTCCCATGTGTGCAACCATCTCCGGAGCACAGTGAGAAAGTTTTGTGAAGTTTAGACTGCACTCATGAACACTCATATTCTCCATATTAAGGGTGTGAAACTCTTTTATATTTGCCTCTCACAAATCAAGGGGAAATGAAACACCCAATTAGAGCATTCTCAAACATATCCCAACTGACTACTAGTGCATCCTCAACCCTGTTCTTCTTCCATTGGACGAACAAGATTCTAGCAACACCTTTTATTTTGTATAAAACCTGTTCCACCGTCTCCGCCTAAGCATTCATCACATTGAATATGCTTTTCATCTTCTTCTGAATGAAGTTTTTTGGATCCTAAGTCACACTTGAACTTTTGAATCTTGGGGAGTTCATTCGTAAAATCTCACATATCCTTGAAGTATCAACCACTCCCTGTCGATTATTCTTTTGCCCAACTCGAATTAACCTATATATAAATTCACGGAATTAAGCATGGGTGACGTCTCCTTGGGGTTGCACTTCTTATGCATTAGGTACCTTTTGTTGATCGTAATTTCTCATAGAAGGACGACCTGTCATGCCCTTCGTTGATGCATGATTTTCTGGAAACACGCGTAATAATAAACTAGAGGGAATTATTTTAGAGGTAAAAATCTAACGCACGAAAAGAATGTGAAAGAAGTTAGATGATTTCCTAAATGTTGCAACATCCTAATTATAGATATGGGGCTCTTCACATCTATAATTAGGAATCTATAGACACGACATCATAGGCTCCCTATGACTCTTTAACTCTTTTATATTATACCAAGTTTGTCACTCCATGAGCTTACACTCTTGACGGGATTGGCACTCGAAGACCGTTGCTAGCCCAAGTTAACCCTTGGTCTGGATTTCTTAACTTAGCGGAAAAGTCAAAGCACTATTACAAGGATTAAAATGCACTTACTAAATTGTGTTAAAGATAACTTATAGCATTTTTCAAAATAAAACATTCAACTAAGCCAAATGGCAACTCAAGTCTTAGTACATAATAAATGACAATGTAAAGGCAACTGACTGCTAACTATCTATCTATGAAGCTTCTAATAACTGAAATGAATGTCGGGACAAGACCCTTGGTCATTCTAACAGCAGAAATAAAAATGAAAATAATGAAAAAGGAGTCCTCCGGATTGCAAGAAGGCTCAACAAATGACTATGAGCTTCTCACCTGGTCAATGATGTGTTGGGTGCCAATCCTAGTTACCTGCGTCTTCATCATAATACAATACAAGTCAACTGGCATCAGAAATGTACGAGTGTGTGAGTCAGAGTGCTAAAAACAACTTATGCTTGAAAGATATAATGAAAGAAACACTTACCTTGGTTTTTCTCAACTCGTGAATACTTAGCTGAACTCATTTCATTATATAGAAGTTTAAAAAAGTGTAATATAAAGAAAAGCAAGAACTATTTAAAATATGATGTCAACTCATAAATATAATATCAAAAAAGCATATCATGCTTCCTCTCAAAGTCTACTTGTACAATGCACGAATGAAATTTCATACCCCCATTCATACTAACTAGAACCCCTTGAGGAACCATGAAATTACTATCATGAGAGATTCTCTAACCGACAACCACCACTATGAGCCTAAGTAGTGATAAAACCTTTTTATCGTCACTCTGCCAGACTATCCTATCATTTGTCGTCATATGGAACTACTTAACTAAGTGGATCCACTAAATTAACTTATGGGATTATCGAAAAAGTATGACCCATTAATACCATTTATAGCTAGATGGTTTATGGAGACTTCAGTCAATACGAACTCGCATCCCCGTATCGGTGCTCAATATTATTCTGAAAATATACTTAGCTCATATGTTTCTTTTAAAAACACCTTTATTTTAATTGAGATAATTACTCAAACTTATCTTAAAAGATCTTTTGAAATCGATTTTTCCATTATTTCTAAAAACTTATTTGGAAATATAACTTTCATGTTATCTTAAATGTTAAAACATTTAAAAATCTTTGGAAATACTTAGTCCCCTATAGCGTTTTCAAAATGAACTCGGATTTTTTTTCTTAGCTAAACTTGAACTTTTAGCCTTTACACAAAGTTACAGATTTTGTAAAAGACTCTTGAAAACTTTGATGATCCTCTCTTGACTTGAATCTTAACATTGGTCTTTAACTCTTTCTTGAATTTGACTCTAAATTAATCCTTAAATTGAATTGTGAATTCAAAGGGTTTTGATTTGTGTTTGGAAAGAATCCATGATATTTAGGAATGATTCCTAATATCTAAACTTGAGAAAAGTAACGAAATCACTGTCTTGGAACAAGTATGCGACGCGAAGATGCTCCCAAATACTTATTTACGAAATCATATTTTGAGATAATGGATTCCACGTCCTGTCTGTAACGAGGAATGAATTTTTATTCATAGAGGGATCAAGTCCGTGACATGGACTTGATTGACGCAGCAAGTCTGACTTTTTCCTTCTTCATTTTTCGACCCCAATTCACGTAAGCTAGAATATCTTTCTCAAAATCATTTTAGATCTCGATACCCAGCATTAGTACTCATGAACCTTACTCCATGAAACTCAACAACCCAACATTAAAGGTCTCAAAACTTGATCATTCAACCAAATTCAAGAACACATTTAAATTCAAGAATAAAAGCAAAGAACATCAACTTTGAACCTCTTTTTAAAATGAATTTCACTTAATTAAACATGTTTGGCGCGTGGGTGAACAAATTCAACCGCTATGAGAGACTGACATACCTTGTAGGGATCACCCCCGACGAATTCCACGTTATTCTTGACAAACTCCACAATCTTGACTCCTTTTTCCTTTCTTCTTTCCTTGCATTCTTTCTCCAAAACACTAACCTTTCTCAAAAAGTGTAAAACTTACCAAGTTCCATTTAGACCCTTAATAATATTACAGATAACAAATTTAAATATTTGGATAAGGAAAACACCAAATCACCCTTTGAATTTACACATTGGAAATTTCTTTAATCCAATAATGAAACTTCCAAAAGGGCATATCTTAGTCATTCTAACTCGACATTTCGCAAACATGGCGGCGTTCAAAAGATTATTCTAAAGGCTTTCCAACAATATATGGAATACCCCTAAATCATCCTGAGCTAGGATTTATAGTCATCTGAATTTGACCACAAACTCACTTTCTTCACTTAACTAAATTTCAAGATTTTAGTTATTTCCAAAAAAAAACTATTACAAATTATACGTTTCTTTCTAGTTGTTTCAAATTGCAAGATGTTACACTATTTATTTTCAACTCTTACGATTCAAAATTAAAAATTATACTCCTTCTATGAGGTGGTTTGACTCGGCAAAGAGTTTAAGAAAGAATGAAGACTTTTAATAGCTTGTGCTCCAAAATGAATAACAGAAATTTCTGTGGCTGTAAATGATTACATTAAGGGTATATTAAACATTTTATTGTTAATTAGTTACTTAAAATAGAAATGTTCCATTATTTTTGCACTAATTAAAAAGGAAAGTAAGTTATATAAATTGGGACAGAGGTAATACTTTTTACTCCCAAAAAACATGGCTAGAGAAGCTATATGTTTGTCATCTTCCTATCTCTCTTTATCCGTTATAATAAGAATTTCAAACATTGAGAAGCTAGCCATGTTGAAAAATTACAACATTGGTGCAAAGGTGCCTCCTAAAGGATGGTTGAGAGAATAGTGTGAATTCCCTACAATTAAGCTCGACCCATTGAAAGAAAATATTGATGAATGATGATATTCGAGTTGAATCAATATTGTGAGTGATATTGATAATTGTACGAGGGGTATGTGAATGATAGAGGTTAGGTTATATATATATATGTGTGTGTGTGTGTGTGTTTGTGTGTGTGAGAGTGTGTGTGTTTTTTAACACTCTAGAAAAAAATTGAATTAAGACTAGAACCACCCTTCATCGTGAGTTGGATTTTACCGAGGAAATATTTTGAAGTAGTATTGAGCACAGATATGGGGACAAGTTAAGATAGCTCAAGTCTCAATAAACCATGTACCAAAGTGGGTACAAAAACTCATACTTTTTAGATTATTCCTTAATTCTTTTTAGCATAGACTAGTGGGTCCACGTAGTGAGTTAGGATCTACACCCGTGACAAGGTAATTGACGACCCTGGTAGTGTGAGGAAAGACGTTGTTGTAAAAATTGAGAAATTTTTTTGTACTAAAACTCAAACCCTTCTTCGTAGTGAGTGAGATTTTTGCAAGGAATTTTTAAATTTCTTGAATGTTAAGGTCAATAGATGTAGCATCTTAAGTTCCAGGAAGAACAAAGAACAAAAACATTCAAGTCAGTTCTACGTTTTATTAAGTTTTGTTTCAACTTCAAGTGATCATAACTCCCAGCACAGGATAAGTTAGGTGTGCTACATGATACCATAGGAAAAATATTTCCAAAGCCACCAATTTTTCTAAGTTTCGAGTTTAAATGAGTGAGAAATAACTTTCTGAATTTACATTGTCCAATTAAGGAGAGTTAACTGAAATAGTGAGCGGTATTTTGGTCTTTTCTTATCTAATCATATTTAACTCTTTTTGTAAGGTTTTAAGGGTCTAATCCAACTAGGTTGAGTTTATTAATCCTATTATACGCTTAGGATTTTAGTTAAGAGGTCAACAAGAGAGAAGAGGAGAAAGGAGGAAAGGATGAAGACATTCGTAAACGTTCTTGAGTTTAGTTGCAGATTTTCACCAAGGATTTGATATGTAAGAGGTATGTAAGCTTTCATAGTTATTGGGTTCGTTCATATACACGCCGATCATGATTTTTTGACTGTTATTTTGTTTTTTAAATTATACGATTTAAGTTATTGATGTGTTTTTGATAATTGTTCTTGAAGTTTCATTAAGTTTTGATGTAAGATTCGACTTAGGTCAACTTTAAATGATTATATCCCTTAGAATATTAAGAGTTACGTGACACATAACCTATCCATCTAATGGTAATTGAATCTACTTTCCAACGCCACCAATTTCACGTCAATCAAATTTCTAAGTAAAATGTTATGGCTATTTTAGTAACCTATACGTTGCTATTACGAATTAGAAGACGGGAAAATATTAAAAATAGTTGTTTTTGTAAGATTACCTCGAAGAAGCCATAAACGATTTTGTTGACCAATAAAAGACTCAAGAAAATCAGATTTGAATGTTCACTAATGAAAAGTCATAATTCTTGGCCATAGTTATTTAAAGAAACTAATTTGAGAATCTTAAGAATGGTTTTCTTGATTGTTTAGTTCAAGCTAGGTTTCAAATCTTCTAATCATGTTCTTCTTCAAGATTCAAGATTCTTACAAATTCTTCAAGAATATTCAAGAATCTTGTTTTCTAAAGTAAATAAGTCTATCATAGTTTTGTACTAGTTTGTCCTCACACCCTACATGTACTTTCAGATCAGTAAAAGAATAATCTATGATTCTACCCCTAAATTTGAGTATTGCTGAGATAAGTTGATTTTGAGTTCTTGAATTCACGTTTTTTTCTAAAGTTTTATTCATATTTATAGAATTTCTATATTGTTATTGAGATCCTTCGCATCATGAACCAAAACTATTGAATTCATAATTTACATTCAAGAGAAAGTTAATTGTAGAGTTCAAGAAAGTATTTAAGTTCAATTGTGAATTCTTTGAGATCCATCGTTGATTAAGTTTTTAGGAAGCTAACAAGAGAATGATAAAAGTAACATACGTGATTTTCATTTAATATGTATACCTCTGAGTCAAGTCGATCATGTCCATAAATTTCGGATAGACTCCACAAATTGAGTATCATTGAGAGAAGTTGTGCCATCAAGTTTATAGTGTTGAGTATTGATTACCCATGAAGTCATTGAGCTAAATAATCGATGCTCGTAATTCCGCATGAACCCTATAAATAAAACATTATTGGGGATGAGGAGTAACTTTCCGTTCTCGAGTTCAGTAGTTTATGCTCATAATTTCGCATGAACCCCCCAAGTTGAAAATCATGAAATCAACCATGAACATGAGGTCATGAACACTTAATCCATAATTCATTTCAAGGGAAGTTAAGAATCAAGTTTAGAAGTTAAGAAGAATGTCAAAGCAAAATTTATAAAGTTCTCATAAGTCATTTACAAAGGTTTTAACATTGTTTTAAGCCTAAAAGTTATGTTTGTTTGTAGGATGTCGTTGGCCTTGTCTCGACTTCCATCATTGTCATTTAGAGGATTCATAGATAGTCAATAAAATTGAGAAGTTTCTATCAGTTATTTTATTTAACGTTTTAAAGACTTAACTTGCCTATTTTATGGAGAGTTGAATAATTTATTTTTGTTCATTGTTTTTCATTTGAGTTTCAATTTTGTATTTATGTTTCATGAGTATAATCTTGTTTTATTCTTTTGCATGCTTATTTAAGTATTCCTCTTGTAGTCAGCCAGGATGAGAAACTCCCACAGAAATATTTTGTATTTTTAATACACATAGGTTACTTTGTATTTTCATATATAATTAAAGCTTATGTGGTATCTTTGCATACCCACTTAGTTGCTTTAAACTATTTAAAAATCTTTCCATATATGACATATGTGTTGTTACTATATATTGAATTGAGTATCCAGAGTTGAGTATCAAGAGTCGAGCATCTTATTATTAAGTTGAGCCTTATGTCACTATGTTGAATATATTATCATTGAGTCGAGCCTTTTTTCACACTATTTACTATCTTATCATTGAGTTGAACTATTCTTCTTTGATTTGAGTTTAGTTTAGTGAGTTGAGAAGAGGTAAGAGTATATTCTTTTTAATAGTTTGAGAGTATATTTTTTCTTTAGAATTGCCAGTACATACTTGTACATTCCAAATACTGATCAATTTGGTTTGCATCATATCATGATGGCGATACAAGTATTCAGGGTCATCAACTTGAGCTTCGTTGATACCACATGGACTTCGAGTTCGCTTTGACTAGACTCCTTTCTTTAAGAGGATTTCTTTTACTTTTTAGTTTTATTAGGATGTCGTGGGTCTTGTCCCAACTTCCATATTTGTCAATAAGAGACTTCTTAGACAGTAGAGTTTGAGAAGATTGTTCATTTATATTTTGAAATGTTTTACAGATTTAAGTTGCCAATTTTATGGTGAGTTGAATATATTATTTTTATTTAGTTTTTTAGTTTTTGTATGCTTTAGTTAGTCTTTGTTTTGTAGTAAGACATTATTAGGGTTCTATTGGAAACAAACAATGATTCTCGAATGTCGACCACGTTCAGGTTGTAGGCTCGGAACGTGAAATATGTTGTCAATAGTATAAGATATTTATTATTTTTTTAAATTGGTTGCACTAAATATGTAAATTATTTTAAATTATAATTTAAAGAGAATAATAGAAAAATTGATATCCAATTTATGTTTTTTGGATTAAAAAATTGATCTTCTGACTGCAGGCCCTTTTAGGGCATACAAAATTTAAGAAAAAACTTAATAACATTGATAAGAATGTTCTTTACCTTATATTGGTTATAGCCCTTCTATGGCCTCTGCTACAGCGGGATACTTTATACAGTGGACTGTCCTGCAATGACCATGCTTATAGTAGAAAAAAACACTCTAACAGTTTATCAATTTTCTCTCCTTCTATTGAGTAGTTTGATGTGGTTATTGTTATGCCTATCTGGCTAACCATTTCTTGTGGCTATCAAAAACATAAATCTTTTTTTATTTCCTCTTTTTCATTACTTCGTTTGATAATATACTAAGCATGTGTAGATATTCCAAAAGGTCATAGTGTAGTATTCTACTTGAGCCAGAGTTGGCAAGTATCTTTCAATACTCTTATAATTAGAAGTTTGGGGGAAAGGCATGACCCGCTTTAGATATTTAAGTTAATTTTTTCAAAAAAAATAAATTTTTGAAGCTTTTTTATTGTTCAGAATATGTTATTTTTCAATGTTAAGGAAAATTGATGGAAGGTTCTTTCCTTTTTGTCCTTCATTTACCTTTTCTAAGTGATTACTCCAAGAGAGTTAACTATTCATATTCATGATTCTTATCTGAATTATTTCAATAAATTGTGTGAGAAGTAAAAATATGTCCTAAATTTTCTTCTTAATAGGTGTATATTACCTCACAAATTTAATCAATAATTATTCCATATTAAGCGTATTTTTGAGACTTTTTTCATTGGTCAAATAATTGATTCAAAATTGAAGATTGATGTTTAAATATTTTTCCATGTTTGTCCTTTCCTTTTATGAAATTTGATATTTTCTATTAGATAATATAATATAATATAATATAATATTATTTCCATTCGAGTGAATATAAATGTGTTGGAAGATATTTTAATAGGAGAAGCAGAAGTGGAAGGTAACTTACTGAACTTAACTTAAAGATTTGTATTTCTATATTCTAACTATAGAATTGGGACAATAAGTTTAAAAAATAAGGTTTAAAGAGATAGATGAATTAAATTCTTGACATTCGAGTGGGAACATCCAGTGGAAGAGCCATAAATATTTTTAAGGTTGTTCAAGAATTTTTATTTATAAGTGAAATGAATGTCGTTTGTTTAACATAGGGATTCTACCATAAACAATCCCAACATTTGTTACTACCAAATAAAAAAAATAGTTTTTCTCTTTTTGATTCATTGATTTTATATGATAAAAATATATGATTATACAATTTGGAAATGTTTTTACTGGTAATAAAACAATTATACATGGGAGAAGACCTTGATTGATCCTGTAGGTAACGATGGATTCCTTAGACCATGTGCACCTTGTATTATACAATTACTTATATAGCCCTTGCTAGTTGGAAGGTAGAACATACATACCCTAACCGATATCTCTCGAGTAGGAATGTATTGAGATGAATATTTGAATCCTAGCATGTTTTCTAACTTGTCCCATATTAAAAGGGTTATATAAGTGTTATTACTCATTGAGCTAGTAACTCACTCATTCCTAAGAATTTTTACAGAGAACTCAAGTAATATTGATGAGAGTTTAATATTGGCAACATCTAGTACGCCACCTATAACTTCACGTAGCAAGAGATTTATAAAATTGATACAATTTTGTTTTATTTCATAACTCTTAGAATCGTTCTATTTGTCCTTCTATTTGTTAGAGTGATGATTATTACTTCATTTTTTTTGGTCATGGGACTTTTTTGAACTTCTTTTTATTATCTGAGATGAATTGCTATTTTTGCGTGATGATTAAATAATTGATGGATATTATGTTTGGTTTTAGAGTTGTTAATAGTTGTGTTGTCGATTTTCGAGACAAGAAAAATTAGGATAAACCTAAAAATTACTCTGGAATTCTCCCTCTTAGCGCCGCTCATAGTCCTAAATGTGACCGTACAATAAAAAGGACTGTGAGATATTTTTAAAATCCCACACAACCATATAAAACTAACACTAGAAGGGTTTCTTAAATAGATAGATATCTAATGTTGAGATTGTTATTTATTTATGACAGGAAAATGACATTTTTTAATGGTTTGTTATAGATGGTTTTAGTATAAGTAGTTCTTCGACCGTTGTACGTGTATGCCTAGTAAGTTAATATACCATTTAATATAATAATGTTAGTAATAAATGTCTAACAGAATCCTAGTAAATGATAGATCATCGAAAATCTTGGAAGAGGAAAAAATGTATCAACTTAAAATATTGTCCTTCAATCCATATATTTAAAACCAACTACTGGTCCTGTCTAATATCTTTAATTAGGATTCTTTTTCTGAAGAGTTTATGCCTCATTAGACATAAAATTTATTGTTAAAGAATAAAAAAATCAAGAGCAAGTCATTGAAATGGAAAAACATGCAATTTTATGTATTTGCCTCATTAGTATCCTAAAGAAGATAAATAGTTACCAAATGCAAATATTCTTACGTAAATTTTTTATAGGTATTTGCTGCCATTAAATTTATGAAAAATGTTTCATCATCATAAAAAAGTGAGACAAAATTCATGAATAAGACCGGTGACAACAAAGAACTTGTGGTCGCTCATAGTTTTTACTTTTTGTGAACACAAATGAGGTGTCTTCTCTATTATATAATGATGCAAATTTTTTGGAAATCGAACCTTGAAAAACACACATAAATATTGTGATGTTAACACTATTTTTCTTATTTATGATACTAATGAACCAATTATATAAATTTGCATGTTTTTCCATTAGAACTGACTTGTCTTTGATTTTTTTGCTATTTAACTATTAAATTTATGTTTCATGAGACATAAGATCTTTAGAAGAATTATTCAAATGAAACAAGTTGATTTTGGCATACACAGGTGGAGGGACATTATTTAAAGTTTACTTATTTATTCTCTTTCAACTTAATGAATATTTAAATGAAGTGTCTTTTAGTGAGACTCCATTACACATGTATTACTAATAAAATATATATTATAAAATCATATATAATTTGAATCGACATTCATGTGCAACACACATGCCGAGAAAGTAGAAACTAGTTGTTCTAAGCTACATAAAAAATGATTATTGAAAAAAGACATCTTCTAATAATAAATAGACTACAATCTCGAGAGAATATATCCATTAATTTGAGAAATTATTTTATCATTTTTCATCTTATTTTTTAGATTTTAAAACTGTCAACCACTTCTTTGACCATATTTTAGTCATTTCATGCTTATCTTCTTTAGTAAGAATTAAAATGGTGGGATTGTGGAGGTCCTCATAAAGGTTTTATAAAAAAAATTATTTCGTGCTCTGAGTCGCTAGATTAATAGGCTAATATAAACATGTAAAACCAAGAAAGTTGTGTAATTCTTTAAAGTTACTTCCAAATGCGAAAGTATTCCTGAAAAACTTGTAGGACTCTCCATAAAACTACTAAACTCATTAAGGGGTTTCTTATAATGTTTTTTTTTTAAAAATATATTCTCTAAGGAGCAGGACCATGGGGTAATGCACACGAAACAGTAAAAAAGACATGTAATTTCTAAAAGTTTTCTTGTGAAGGTGAAAATGTGCAAAGAAAATGGTGCGACTGTACGTAACATTTTTCAAACTTATTACGGAGCTCCTAATAAAAAAAATTCAGAAAGAAAAAATAGGGTGGTCTAATGAGCGAAATTGATGAGTCCATGATTATTATGTCATTTAGGACAATATTTTGATAGATTTAGTTTTCTCAAATGCACATTTTGTCTCCATACCTTATGAAAAACCTTGATTTTCAAGTATTTAGACCATAGACACAACTAAGAAAAAAGGAACAAGGCAGCTCAAAGAACGAACAAAGAAGGCCTGAAGATCGTCTATTTCATTAGTCGAGTTGTCGAACGACCTTAATCTCACCTTATGTTCCAGAGTGTTGTGCTCTAATGGAGAGGATCAAATCACTGTGAAAATCTGCAGTCGGCGTCTCACTAAACAATTCAGCCAAACATGACTATATCTCCCAATGTTATGCATTGTGAAGATTCTTAAGGCAAAGTAAGACAACGATGAGATATACCAGAGGTAGGATGGCCGAGTTGACCGGCAATCCCTACTAATTGTGCCGAGTCATCCTTCGTAGAAATTTTTTTTGATAACTATAAATGCTCATTGAGATTTGTAGCTTAATATCAAACTTTAGTTTTGAACATCATTTTTCAACTTTTAGACTTCGTTTGCTAATTTTAGTTCTTATAGTGTTTGGGAGACTTTGTTCTTGAACCATAATTATTTGAAGGTTCCCAACTTCAAGAAATTGGAAGTGGGTCTTCAAGAATATTCATCCTTAATGTGTTTAATGAAATTCTCTATCGTACTCAACTGATGGAAACACTTTACAATATCGATTTCTATCTCCTTTCTATGACACAAATTCTTGTGGTGTGATTATGTGAATATGGGTTGAATTTACCGTTGAGTATTGCAAATTAGTAGTTAATTTTTTTTTGAATGTGATCTCATTTTATATTTGTGTATGAACTTAATGGAATTATAGTTGAAAACATGATTTCCTATTTGTGTGGTAGGCTTGATCGAGATAGGTCTTAATACCAAAATAACTGAATCTATAGCCGGTGGTTATTGGGATGTCGCGGGTTCAGCTCGAGAGAGTGAATCCAAACCCCCTCACACTTTTTTCGCTCGAGAAAGTTAATGAACTAAAAAGAAGGCTTTATATAATTGCGGCATTTAAGTGTACGAGAGAAACCGATTTGATTAGGGGTAAGTTGCTCAAGATACTCCACTAAAGTGTAGCTTAGTTAGACAATGTCACATCCGTGTTTACCCCCAAGAAATAAACGGCACCGCCGTCTTTTTGAAGGACTACGACTATCCTCTTAGTTTCATGTCATTACATTCATAGGTTGAAAAATGCAGAAAAATTTTAAACTTTCATTATCACTATTTGGATGTTTACATACACCTCTACATACACATAATATATATTCATATCGAGTATACATAGACCCTTCATATAGGAAGTTTACATAACCTTGTACTTTTATTTCACATACATATATATGAATATAGAAATAGACTCAATGATTGTCTCATCTCATACCATCTAAATGAATATCACAACATTAGCATTGCCCTTACATCCATTCAACAAAACCATGTATAGGTCGTACAAAAGTACAATTTTTAAATAACAAGGAAACGAATTATAGAGTAAATAAGCTCATAACAAAATCTAAAGCTAGAATATGGCATTGCCCTCGATAGTTGAGGACCTACCCTACTTGGATGAAAGGAAGAATTCAAGCCTTCAACAATGACGCCTCCCAAAACTCTTCAAAGACCAAAACCTAAAAGGTTTGGGAAGGGAAGAAAATGGGGTTAGTACTTCACATATACTAAGAATGAGATCTTATGCACATACACAATCACAACATGTTAAAAGGGTATTTTTATCAAAACAAGTTATTTTACCCCTTTAGGGACTTAATACAAAGTCAAGTTAGTCATATAAACAAACTAACATGCTTGCTATCATACAAGTAATACTTATCCCAACATACTTGCAACCATGATTTATTACAACCCTAACATCAAAGAATAATATCACAAGAATGAATAAGAGTTAAAACATATCATAATAAGCAAGACAACTACTCACAAGTCCTTATAAAGTCCAAAAGTGCAATGACCAAGCAAAGTCCCATAACCTTACTCAATGAAGTATCCTCAACAAGAAAACATGACAAATGTCCAACTTTGCATATCATGGTATTTGGACTTGCATTTAATCATATATTACAATTATAATCAAAGACATATTTATAAATGGACTAATCAACATATAGTATCAACCATGTGCCATAGTCCATATATACATCAAATATTATCATAACATAAACATATATAAGAACCCCCTCCTAAGACTCACTTAAAGGCTAGCAAGTGCAATGTCTAGGTAAATTCCCATACCCCTACCTAGAGTAAGATAGATCCATAAAGTTTTCGAAGTTAGATTGGAAGTCCTTTAATTCATTTTACCTTTTTGGGAACACCTTGCCCTAACCAACATAGTCCACATGAGCTAGTGTGGAATCCGGTGTCATAAAACCCTACACAGAAAGAAGGCGGACTACATGACAAAGTACTACCCAAACATGAAACATAACAACTACATGGATCCAGTAGTCAGTGTTCCAATGGGGGTAACATAGTTAAAGAACTATGATATTTAGTTGGAATCCTCTTTATGCGCCATCGATTATAGTCTCCAATATCAAGAGTAATGTATTGCTCCTACCTTCCGTATGTGGGAAGGGACACTTCTCTATCTAGTTCACTCAGTCCTAAGCTAGAGTCTCTTTTTTAAATGTCTTTAAGCCTTTGAGTATCAATCATTACATAAGTTAGGCCATAGGGTCTACTCCCTGTATAATCATCATCATCAATAGTTCAATGAGAATTGTATTAGTATTAGTCCTTTCATCACAATTCATATAAGTGAGGTTAACACTTTAGCATTTCATAACATATTATGGCACATTGATAGTTGTCACCATCTTTATAGGACATACACTTTAATCAACCTCACAACATAGTCAAGACATTTCAATTCAAAATCATACAACCCTATAATCCTAATACATGGAATAATCCAAATGTAATATCATGACTTTAGAACAATTAATCACAATTGGAAGTAAAGATACAGATTCTAAGACTTACCAACTCTTCCTCATAGTCTATCATCAAGGTCCTACCATCAACCCATAACTCAACCCAACTTGGGGAGTAACATAATTACACAATGATAACCAATAGACTAACAAGACCAATTGCATTTTTATAACACAATTCATCTTTAGATCACAACTTGAGATAGGTACATAGGTTAATTTCACATTATAATTCATAACACAAATCAAATCTCGAGAACTAGGATGATAGTACTATAATTCATATTAATTTAATCATAATAGCACTATAGGATAGTAATCAAATCAACAACTAACTCAATTGAATTATGATAATACAATATAGGTCAAGATCACTAGCTAGGGTTAGGGATAGAGGATCATATTCTTCAATTTAGACAAAACCTTGAACAATTACCATAAAAAAGTTGAATTACATGTTAATCTACTCAATATATCCCTATGAATTCATCAACAACTCAATCCATAACTTCAATTTCGTAATTGGATGAAACCCATAAGAAAACTCAACTTTTTGAAATCTATTTTTAAGGAACTATTTGAGGAAAGAATCTCAAACGTGAATAGAACCCATACCTTAATGATTTGTCAGCAATTTGATGGTGAATTCGTCCCTTTCCATCCCCCAAACCTTAGTTCTTTCTAGCCTTCAATGGTGAGTTCAAGTAGAGAGACAAATAAGATAGAAGAAAGAGAGTTTATTTTGAGAGTTGTGTTTTGATTAATGAGGGTTGAGGGTATTTATAGTGGGACTAAATAAACTTAATTAGTCTTCCCTTAATCCCCAGTTACCCCTAAACCACTTAATTAGTTAAACGATTTTAATTTTAAACGAGCAGGAATTTCTAGACCCCATCGACGCTATGTGCTGCACATCCATAAGTTCGGTCAGAGACCGGTACGCACGGGGCTTTTCATTATTTTTCTAAGTGTGGGGCGATGGTGGCATCAACGCCTCGTACATCCACACACGGACCGTAGCCTGCACCTCGGCACCCCGTTGATGAGTCAAGAGACTGTGCAGGTGAAGGTACCTTCTACACCAGCCTAAGTGTGGGACACGGTGGAATCGACGCCCCATTGATCCATATACGGGCCATCTTCTGTCATGTCAATGCACACTGTCAGGTAGTTCTACGTCACACTACAAGAGTCCTCCTCAAGGGCCTTTGGTTGGTCATTGGGGAGTCGTACCCAGAAGTTTCAACCATGAAACAACTCAAAAACCAATTAGCTACCTTTCCACCCATTTTTATACATTTCAGACTCCTAAAAGTTAGTGAAAAGGTTTAGGCACACTAACATCCCTTGGGACAAACTTCCCAAACGTTTTGGATGTTTTGGTTCTTAAACCTCCTAAATGACCTATATTCATTAAAAATTTACTTAGAAACGTGTTTAGACTTTATGACACCTATGTTAGGCTGTACAATGAGTCTTGGATTTTCAAGGGGTTACATTATCCCCCCCTTAGGAACATTCGTCCCCGAATGACACTAAAATACTTTTGAAGGAAGGAATAGACTAAAGACTAGCAGCCCAACCAATCAAATACATAAAATCAACATAAATCATGTCATTTCAACAAGGCAATTATCAAAACTCATATTACCACACATAATGCTCAAAATACTTCAACATGAGGCGATTCGTTCTAACAACACTTATGTGCTCAACATACATTATATGTGTCAATTAGCACAATGTTCAAATTAACAATATGTTATCTATCATTTCATGAAGATTCACCATATTCAAATGCACAATATAACTCAAAACAAGCAAAAAGAAAAATTTCATGTTTTGAATAACAACACTATTGTAACTTCACTTAAGTTCTTTCAAAAATGCATTTGTGAAAATCTTCACCCAAAAATCAATAAACTTCAATTTTATAGTCATATTTTTATTATTAAAAAGAATGACTAAACTTAGTTCTAAAAAAGATGAGGGTAACGGGACTTCATGTCGGCCTCAGCCTCCCATGTTGCACCCTCAACTAGATGATTTTTCCATAACAACTTTAACGAAACCACTTCTTTATTCCTCAACTTCTTGACTTGCCTATAAAGAATTTGAACCAAAACTTCCTCATAAGAGAGGTTATCCTTGACACCAAGACCCTCAATAGGAAGAATGGACTCGGGATCACCGATACACTTTTTCAACATAGAAACATGGAAAACTGAATGAATCGAAGACAATTCATTGGGAGGTTTCAATTCATAGGAAACATTACCAACCCTTTGAAAGATTTCATAGGGAACTACATAACGAGGACTCAATTTACCTTTCTTTCCAAATCTAACCACCCCTTTCAATAGTGAAATTTTTAAATACACCTTATCACCTTCTTCAAACTCCAATTTTTTACTCCTATGATCGACAAAAGACTTTTGCTGACTATAAGACGTTTGCAGTCGGTTCCCTATGATATGAACCTTTTCCAAAGTCTTGTAAATAAACTCGGGACCAAGAAGTGATCGCTCACCCACTTGAAATCATCCAATAGGAGAACTACACCTCCTACCATACACGACTTCATAGGGAGCCATGGAAATGGATGAGTGAAAATATTTCTTGTAGGCAAACACAACTAAAGATATATGCCTATCCCAACTCCCTTTAAAATAAATATTGCATGTTCTAAGTATATCTTCAAGGGTTTGTATCGTACGCTCCGCTTGACCATCCATTTGGGGATGAAAAGCGGTGCTCAACTTCACTGTAGTACCTCACCCTTTTTGGAACGATCTCCAAAATTTAGATGTGAATTGTGGCCCCGATGGAACGCCATGGCAGCACACAATCTCATCTAGGAAGATTCTTGCATAATCCTCCGCCGAATATGAAGACTTGATGGGAATAAAGCAAGAGGATTTAGTCAATCGATCCACAACCATCCATATGTAATCATAGGACTTTTGGGTCCGAGGTAAACTTACTACAAAGTCCATATTAATTTCTTCCCACTTCAAAGTATGAATTTAGATCTCTTGTAGTAAGCCACCCGACTTTAGATGTTCAGCCTTTACTTGTTTGCAATTTTGACGCTTAGCGACAAATTCCGCAATGTCCCTTTTTAGACCTTCCTACAAATATATTTCCGTTGGGTCATGGTACACTTTTGTCGATCCCGGATGAATTGAGTATCAGGAATAATGTGCTTCTTCTAAGATCCGATCCTTCAACCCATCTACATTGGGAACACATAATCTCCCTTGGTACGTTAACACTTCATTCCCCCTTAAGGAGAATGATTCATTAAACTTGCTGAGAACCAATTCTTTCAACTCCGTTAAGGGTAAATCAAGGTGTTATTTTGGACTCACCTAAACTAGTAAAGATGACTCGAAGTTATGATGAACTATGGCACCCCCATCCGGAGAACTCTACAATTTAATCCCCAAACTAGCCAACCTATGTACTTCCCTTGCTAGGTCCTTTTTGGCTTCGTCAAGATGCGATACACTACCTATAGTCATCCAAGTTAGGGAATGTGCAACTACATTAGCCTTAAAGGGGTTATAAAGGACACTCATTTTGGGTAAACATATATTGGAGACTCTTATGATCGATAAAAACATCAACATGAACCCCATACAAGTACTGCCTCCTACTTTTCAAACCAAACACCACGACCGCTAATTTAAGGTCATGAGTGGGGTAATTTCTCTCATGTACCTTTAGTTTCCTACAACATAAGCTATATCCTTCCCGTGTTAGATAATCACATACCCCAAACCGACTCGGGATGTGTCACAATACATCACAAAACCCTTTGTACCCTCCGGTAAGTTCAACACTGTAGTGGAAGCAAGCCTATCTTTCAATAAATGGAAGCTCTACTAACATGCCTCCGACCACTCTAAATTTTTACGCTTTTGGGTCAAATTAGTAAAAGTAGACACAATGGACGTGAAACCATCCACGAACCTCTGATAGTAACCCGCTAAACCCAACAAACTCCTAATGTCAGTTGGAGTCAATGGTCTAGGTCAGTTTTTGACTACTTCCATTTTCCTTGGGTCTACCTCAACTCCCTCACTAGAAATGATGTGCCCAAGAAAAGTCAACGACCTCAACCAAAACACACACATAATAAATTTTGCATAAAATTGATGTTCTTTAAGGGTGTGAAATACTACCCTCAGATGACCGATACGATCATCCTCATTCTTTGAATATACAAAGATATCATCCATGAAGACATTGACAAACAAATTTAGGTAATTTTGAACTATTCTATTCATTAGATCCATAAATGTTGTCGGAGCATTAATGAAATCGAAAGACATGACCAAGAACTCATAATTCCTATACCTAGTCCGAAAGGCCATCTTGGGTATATCCTCCCCTCTCACCATAAGTTGATGATACCCGTACCACAAGTCTATCTTTGAAAAGTAAATCGCCCCTAGGAGATTGTCAAATAAGTCATCAATCCGAGGGAGAGGGTACTTATTCTTAATGGTGACCTTGTTCAGGTTGCGGTAATCAATACACATTCTCAATGACCTATCTTTCTTCAAAAAAAAAAATCGGAGCACCTCACGGTTAAATACTAGGACTTATCAAACCCTTATCTAGCAAATCCTTGAGTTGAGTCTTCAACTCTTTCAACTCATCCGGTGCCATACGATAAGGAGGAATTTATATGGGATTTGTATCCGATAGCAAATTATTGCTAAAGTTAATTTCCCGTTTGGGAGGAATACCGGGAAAGTCATTAGGGAAGACCTCAGGAAACTCACTCACTACGGGTACCAACTAAATGGAAGGTATTTCAGAGTCTAGATCTTGTACTCTTCCTATATGATAAAGACAACCTTTTGAGATGATTTTGCATGCTTTTAGAAAAGAAATAATATGACCTCTAGGAATAGAATTTCCCTCTTTTACTAAACAACGGGTTCATTTTCGAAGTTAAACCTCACCACTTTTGTCCTACAATTAAAGGATTCAAAACATGCATGCAACCAATCCATACTCAATATAATATCAAAATCTAGCATATCTAATTCTACTAGATCAACATAAAAAACAGTATTAGAATTTATTGAACCCCTTCCCAATGGGTTTCGAAGATAAAAATCCTTTATTGATTAGCCCATAAACTGACCTAGGTAAATCCATGAACTCCATTGGATTATTCCTTCTAACTAAGCATATGAACCATGAATTGTCTTTTGATATCAAAATTAATTATATTTTTAAGAAAACTTAAAATTTTGAGGGTACCATCAACTACTCATTTTTCATATATAGTAGAAATTATAATTTTAAAAGAATAAATTAATTTCTCAAAAATTGAAAGAACTTAATTGAAATCGACTAAAAACCTGTATGATAATTCCTAATCATTTTGAAATCTAATGAGTTTATCGAATTTTTCAAAATGTAAGAAAATATTTAGATAAAATTTTAATACTAAAGAGAGTAATATTAATATTAATAAAAAAAGAAGGAAGGTAAAATTGTGATAAAAATTGTTACACTGAAAGTAAAAAGCTTTTGAAAAGAAAGAAGAAAGAAACAGAAAAAGTAAAAAGGAAAAAAACTTAAAATATTAAGAAAACTAAGAAAACATATTTTATGATAAAATACTGGTAAAAATAAAATTATATTAGTTATTTTAGGATGCTCACTCTCTTTAAGAGAGTGCACACCACTCTCTATGTCAGATGGACAAAAAATGATTTATATCTATTTAAAATTTTTTAGTGGGGTAATAGGACTGTTTCAAAGATAAGGTGTATTTTCAAACATTCGGGACAACTTCAATTGTGACTTTCTATCTTTTTCTCTCTCTCTCTCTCTCTCTCTCAATATATATATATATATATATATATATATATATATATAGATATATATATATATATATATATATATATATTATATATATATATATATATATATATATATATATATGAAAGCTGTATTATCATGAAGAAAATACGGAAGAATTCAGTTACCAATATTATTCTTACCATTCATCATGGTATCAATTCACAAACATCGAATTGAATCTGAACGACACCCGAATAATTTTTTTCTTCAAAATGGGAGACCATACACCCACCTCTTCCACAATCTTTCATTGTCTATAACGATAATTCAACTTTCCCAATGAGTATTGTTCTTGATGAAACAATTTTTTTTTATCTCCGGTCATAATTGATGGAGATGCGCATTGGTGCACGAAATAAAATTTGGTTTTTGACAGGAGATAAAGTGAAACCAACAGCGAATGATCCAAGTTATGCAAGATGGATTACTGACAACAACAGACTGAACAGTTGGCTCATTAATTTAGTGAGCCCTTGTCTTATGTAGCGATTTATCCGACTCTCCCCAGCAAAGGAGATATGGGAACCTATTAATAAAGCCTTTTATGATGGATATGATGAAACGTGTTTGTTTGAGTGAAATGAAAAATCTTTCACGGTCAAATGGAGTGGTAGACCTCTGTCTACTTTCTATAGTGAACTGGTTGAAATCTTCCAGGAAATCGACCATTTAATAGTTGCACAGGAGGAAGAAGTTGCTGGAGTCATACAGACACATTCCATTATGGTTAGGTTGCGAGTTCATATATTCCTCAATGGACTTGACGTAGAATTTGATAAAGTTCATGGTGAGATTCTATGGAAGGATCCAAAGTTTGATCTAAAAAGTACATATGCATATATTAGAGGGGAATCAAAACAAAGGGTGCATTAACTCGTCATCGGGAAAATGTAATGATTTTATTTGTAATCATTGTGGTGAGAAAGTATATTCGAAACAACTATCTTATGAGATTATTGAATACCTGGACTGGTGGGATTTCTCAAAGAAGCCTAGAAAAAAATATCAACGTCGGTGTATCAATTGCTATTGCAAGGACACTCACCATGAAGTATGGTTCGAATCTTAGCTCAAAATTTTTTTAGGGTGTTACATGGACCAGAACATTTCAAAGTTGGATAAGAAAGTTACTACTTGTGCTTTTCTTTGGTATGCTCCAAATAGTACCCCTATAGATTTTTAAGTCTTGAATATAATATTATAATTGAATCAAGTGATGCAATTTTTCATGAGAATAAATTTCTATTTAATTCTAAAAATAGTGGGGTCAAAGGAATTAAAAAAAATATTTAATCACTATCTACTTCTTCTACTACTACTTTGAAAAATAGCAAGATTGATGATTTTGAGTTAGAAAAAGGTAAAAGACTTGAGTTAGAAAAAAAAATATTTTAGTCCCATTTTTTATATTTTTAATGTTGGAGATGACCCTCTCACATTGAAAGAAGTTTTATCTTCACATGACTCCATTTTTTTTAAAGATGTTGAAATGATGAAATGCAATCACTAATTTATAATAAAACTTGGAAGTTAGTTTGTTTACCATCGGGTTTTAAAACAATTAGTTGGAAATGAGTCTTAAAAAAAAAAGTCGAAACCGGATGGATATATTATTAAATATAAGCTTAGACTAGTTTGAAAAGGTTTTAAACAACTAGAAAGCCTAGATTTTTTTATTACCATCCCCATATGATGAAAAAAATTCCGTGGTATGAATTTTAATGATGGCAACAATGGTTATTTTTCTGGATCACCACTCTTGATCTTTAGAATTTTATCAATGAAGAAATTTCTATCAGAGGAAAATTCATGATTGTTGAAGTATGAAAACCTAGAGACTTCCTATGTAAGGACTACATTTTAAGTGCTTTAGAGGATGACTTATATAATGTTTTCAGTGAACTAAAAACTTCAAAAGAATTATTGAATGCACTTGAGAATAAATACAAAACAGAAGATGCATGTTTCAAGAAGTTTGTTATCGCAAAAGTTTTTGACTATAAGATTAAAAATAACAAAATGGTTTGATCACAAGTGCAAGAGCTTTAACTTATTTTCCATGATTTTTGTTGAGGACATGGTATTTTATGAAATTTTTAAGTGGTTGTAATGATTGAGAAGTAATCGCCTTCATGAAATGACTTCAAGAATTATTTAATGCACAAATGCAAAGAAATGTAACTTGAAGATCTTATGATTCAGCTCAAGAAGAAGGAAGATAACAAGATTATTAAAAATAATTCTCATGGGAACACGACAATCATGAAAGTTAATATTGTTGAAGAAGCTCCCACCAAAAGAAAGTAGAGAAAGAAGTCCAATGGAAAAAAGTGAGAGCAAGCCATGAAGTAATTCAAGGGTAATTGTTAAATTGTGGTAAGGTTAGTCACAAGTCTTTTAATTGTCAATCTGCAAGAAAATACAAGGACAAAGGCAAAAGTCAGGAGAACATCATGGAGAAGATGGATGATGCACATAGCCTCTATACAGTGATCTTGGAGTGAAACTTAGTTGGAAATTCCAAGGAGTGATTTATTGAGTCAACTGTCACTCGATATGTTTTCTGTGACAAAAGATCCTTCACATCGTACACTCATACTAAGTTTGATTAAGATTTATTCATGGGAAAAACAAAAACGGGGATTGCACAAATTGAGAAAATAATGTTGAAAATAATATCCGAAAAGGTGTTGACTTTAAACAATGTTCTAAATGTCACTACTATTAGGAAGAATCTAGTTTCTGCTTCACTAGTGTTTAAGTGTGTCCTTACGAGTGACAAAGTTGTAATAAGTAAGAATAAGATGTTCTTTAGAAAGGGCTACCTTAGTGAGGTTATTTTTAAACTCAATGTAATGGTTGTTGATAGTATTAATAAGAATTCTATTTTTATATACTTCTTGAAGTCAAATGATTTATTACATGCCCGTTTTGGACATGTATAAAGCAAAGTCTTGGAAAAATTGATTTCTTTAGAAGTATTGTTGAATGAAAGTGTGATAAATCGAAATGTAGAATTTGTGTTTAATGTAGGTTTGTAAACATACTTATAAGATTTTTCACAAGTATTCAAATCCTCTAGACTTAATTCACATAAATATATACGATATGAGGTCAATATCATCTCTTGGTGGGAGAAAGTACTTTATAACATTTATTCACGATTGCCCTCGATATTGTTCTGTTTATTTTCTTAATAGCAAGGATGAAGAAATTGTTGCATTTGATCAATACAAGATTAAGGTAGAGGAATTAATTAAATCGAAATATAAGAATGATTTTGAGTGGTATGGGTGGTGAATACAAATCTCCTTTTGCACAGATATGTTTAGAAGTTCATCAAACTACTGCATCCTACACACCATAATCAAATGAGATGATTGAAATAAAGAACATCACATTAAAGGAAATAAAGAAGGCCTCGTGAATCAGTTCAGGTTTACCACAAAGCTTATGGTAGGAAGCTACCCTTAAGGCAATACTAAATAGGGTACCCCACAGGAAAACACAATCTATTCCATATGATTTATCGAGAGATTAAACCCAACTTAAAATATTTCAAAGTGTAGATATTTTAAGCTAAGTTACAAGTTTTGTTACCCAATAGGGTTAAAATGGACATAAAACATTGGATTGTTTACTTATTGGATATGGTGTGAACACTATGTCGGGTTTTGGTTCACAAATTTGATGATCTTCAAATTCATTTTAGTACACTAATTTATTCAAATAATGTTGAGTTATTTTAACATGTTTATCCATAAAAAACTTAATATGAGTCGACAAGTCAAAGATTTGAACGATCACAGGAAGAATAATGAACAATACACCACTTAATAAGGATATGAGACATTGTAAGAGTCAACGAAAAATACACTTATTTCAACCAGATTTTGTGGAATTCTTACTTGAAAATAAATGTCAAACATTTAAGGCAGTGAGATCTTCTGAATAAGTAGTCAATAGTGAGATCAAATCAATTTTGACTAACCATACTTCAGAATGAGTTGATCTTCCTCCAGGATATAAACCGTTAAGATCAAAATGGAACTTTAAAAAGAAAATAAAAGTGGATGAGACTATTGACATATATAAGGCTAGAATTATTGGCAAATGATACCGATAAAAGGAAGGTTTGGATTACTTTGGTACATACTCTCTAGCACCGAGAATGTCATGACCTATGGGTACACCCTAGATGTAACATGATGTACTTGACCCATAAGGGGTCTCATACAAGCCCTTAACTGATCATTACATAAGATAAAATGTATAAATGCAGAAATTTTAAAACTTTATCCATACACTCGAAGTATTTTACAAAAGCATGTGAAAATCTAACTTGTCTCAATAAGCCATCTAATAGAATCTTTGAATCCAAAATAGGGTCACAACCCTTTCAACATAAATCTGAAACAGAAAGTACTAGAATGAAGCTACTAATGACTCATACATCCTCGAATGTTGAGGTCTCACAACAAGCTAGGAGAATAGTCGATCTAAGCTTGAACCAATAGAAGATATCCTTATGAACCGAAACCTGCACATTTTTAAAAATGTAGAAAATATGTATTAGTACAAAAATGCACTTAGTATGATAGTCATGCACAAAATTATGCTAAAAAGGACATTTTAGTTGAAAAGCACACATTTTACCAAGTTTGAGAATCATAATGTATTTTAGTGTAAAAGCATAAGTCAAAAGCCTTTTCAACATATAGATAATCATAGCATAATAGAACAATCTCATAAGTAACCCTAAGGTATTCTTGTGAAATGTATATAAAGATCCCATAATCCCATCTATACGAAGTACCACTCCTAGGCAACCATAATCAGACTTATTCTTTATTATCATCTTTAGTTAATAATCTTCGACAAGAAAACCTTCAATTTTATTAATTCATATCAAGGAAAACAACTATTGAAAAAATCCACATTAAGCATACTTTATTCATAAGTAATCATATCATAAAGGAACACACTATAACTACTCTCAAAGCCCACTTGTGCAATGCATGGATGAAGTCACATACCCCCATCCCACACTATGTATTGCATTCTTGAGAAGCCATAGTTCATTATAATTCATTATAAGATAATTCATAGATTCAATAGGAGAGAAGAGCCTTTCAACCTAACAATCCTCATATTGTGAGAAAACCTCCCACAACATGTCATTTTCATTCATAAGTGTACAATTGAGAATAGTCATTCAATCATACATAATCATACAACTATTCATTCATAAATTTTTATAGTGAGAATAGCCATCCAACAACACTACAATTACATCATAGTAATAATCACATTACTTTCAAGATATTTATACATTGTGCACATAAATATCACGATGATACATAATTCTCCTAATTTTCCCTTACAGGACCATTGATCATAATTAACCAACACATATAGAATTAATATACTATACATGAATTATAACATGATTCAAGTAATCAATTCATAATATTCATAATTCTATAACATTCTACTAATATCAATCAATACCCACACTTTAAGATCAAATTTTGAGAAAATAGAGCAATTCATTGTTTATTGATGAATTAAAAACAAAATTATGTAAAATCATAATTATATACATAAACATACAATCAATTGAAAGGAATTTGAAAGGAATTTATGAGACTGAAGTCAAAACCTATGTTTTGTGTTTTCTAGTTTTAAAATTCAAGTTATTGTAGGGGCTCTATGGGTAAAAGATTCCCATACATGAGGAGATATCATACCTTATTGAATTTTTACCATGAACTTGAGGAGAAAATCATATTTTTTTCAACCCTAGCTTCACCTTGCTTCTTCTTCTTCCATGGAATTCTAGTGAGAATTTTTTGAGGAAAAGTTGGTTATCGATTTGGGTTTTGGGATTTTATGAAATTAATGAGTTAGTTAATGAATTAAAAAGTCTTATATGGTTTAATAAAACAATATAAAACTACCCCTCATAAAATTAAATAAAAAGGAATTTACCTAAACTACCCTCACTTAGGCTGACTTTGAATAAGTTGCAGGCTTGGCCCATGACCCATAACTCACGGACTTTGAGTTGATATACGGTGTGTGCTGCACCTCCGTGGGTGGTGGAATGCAACCACTCACCTTGTATCTTGTCCCACGACACCCAAACATGTGTGTGGGTATACATACTGGACATGGGTCCCATCCGTAGGTGGCCTCTTTTGGGATGTTTTGTAGGGTTGCTTTGGATCCTCCTCAACGACCCTTGGTTGGTTCTTGCGGAGTCTCACCTTTACGTTTAACCCTAAAACCTTCATTTTAAGTGTCGGGATTTATTTAAGACTCTAATCCTTATGTTAGGTTGTAGTTTAGGCTACTAGTTTTATATTAGGATCTAGCGTAGTCTTATAATTTTCCGAAATGTTACAGTGGATAACATCTATTAGTATGTTGATAGCACTAGGGGTCATGCATGATCTTAAAATCCATCAAATGGTTGCAAAGAAAACCTTCTTAAATGGAGAGTTGAAGGAAGAAATTTGCATGGTACAACTTAAGGGGTTTGTAGTTTCTGGTAAAGAAGAAAAAGTGTGCATATATGTCTCTTTATGGGCTCAAACAAGCACCCAAAAACGTTATGCTATGTTTGACCAAACAAAGTTGACAAATGGATTTAAGATTTACAAGTGTGATAAATATGTTCACATATAATGTATTCTGAAACATGAAGTCATTGTTCATTCGTATATTGATGACATGTTAATAATTAGTAAAATATTGACGATATAAATACTACTAAGTGCATGTTGTCCAACAGGTTCAATATGAAAGACTTAGGAGTTGTTGATTTGATATTAGGGATCAAGATTATCAAAATACATCAAGGACTAGCATTATCTCAATATCATTGAAAGAGTATTAAACAAGTTCAAATACTTGAATTTCAATTATGTGAAAACTCTAAATGATGTAAAATCTACATTTCAAAAAAATTAAAGTAGAAGTGACTCTGAGTTGGAATATGTCAGAGTATTGGAAAGTTTGATGTATATTATGAAATGCGCACAACCAGATATAGCATGGGTTATAAGAAAGCTTATTATATTCACTACTTATCATAATCAAAATCATTGGATGACAATAAAATGTGTGTGTTGGGGTATGTGAAACATATCCAAAAATATGCTTTTCATTATTATAAAATATCATGTTGTGATTGAATGATATATTCATTCAAATTGGATCACCAGGTCAAATGAAAAAAATATTCAAGTGGTTATGTGTTTATACTTAATGGAGGACTAATCTTTTGGAGATCTTTTAAACAGACATGTGTCACTCCCTCTACAATGAAATCTGAATTTATTGCCACATATAAGGCCGATGATGAAGTTGATAGACTCTGGAATTTCTTAGAAGACATTGAATTATGGCCCAAACTTGTGGGACCTATATGCATACAGTGTGATATTTAAAGACCAATAGGTAATCAAGGGAGCGTCGTGTAAATTAGGAAATATTGTCATATAGGATGGAGACATTATAACGTAAGACAATTGCTCTCTAGTGGAATTATCGCATTCGACTATGTGAAGTCAAGAGATAATATGTCAGATCAACTAATGAAAGGCCTAATGATATAGGAAATTGAAAAAGTATGTAAGGGAATGGGTTTACAACTTAGGACAAGACATCACAGTGGTAACTCTACCTAGTAGACTGGAGATCCTAAGAGCTAGCTTCAAGGAGAAAACAAAGTTTTGACTAACGGTTCAACATTGTCAATCAATTCAATCCATTCTTATGATGAAGATAATGTTTGAAAAGAAATAAAAATATTAAGACTTGTTAGTGAGTTGATAAAACTTAAAGGTTTTAATGACTTGATAAGTTTGGAAGATTTAACCAAATAGTGTATCTACGTGATGTCACGGTAAGAAATCACCTATGTGAGTGCTAAGTGCAAGCCACTTCAAAGAGAATTAATGTAAAAATTATATTCTCTATAAACTCATGAAACAAGGAGGTGATTATGATTGAAATGAACTCAACTGTAAGAACAATAAGTTGTAAAGGGTCGATTTGGTGACACATGGTTATATAGGTATATAAAAAATTTAACAGTTCAATGATTTCACATCAATCAATTGATTGAGTATATTTAAGGCTAGCGTAGAGCTGTGAGGTGTCGTTACCTGTTAAGCCCTAAGCCTAGACCCTGGACATTATTGACTCCCGATGACCATTGCTAGCCTTCAACGAACCCTTGTCTTGGCTTATTTAACTCAACGAAACACTTAAACATCAGATATAACTCAAGGAAATATCTTAAACTAAGTAAATAGCCAAAATGGCAACCTAATGTTTTAGTAAATTATAAGTGAAAGGAAATGACTAAGAAAAATACTACGATCTGCCTATGAAGCCACTAAAATAAATATGGATATTAGGAAAGGACCATCAATTATCCTAACAACTAAATACTAAATAATTTTAGTAAAATATTTCCTCCGAAATAAAGGGATGCTCACCTAATAACTCTGAGATGCTCACTAGATCAAGGGTATGTCGATATCTGATCTTATTTACCTGTGTCTTCATCATAATATGATGCAGGCCAACTAGAATCACTACTTTGATTGTACGAGTATGCAAGTTGGAATGCTAATAACACCTAAGCTTGAAAAATAGTAGGAAGGAATACTTAACCTGTCACTGCTCAACTCACGAATAACTTAATTCATTTCAATATAATGTAAATACTGAATGTATGCAAGATACAATTTAACTATGGTATGTATGTAAAAATAGAAGTAAACTAGTGCATATAAGATACAATAACTTATGTGACTGTTTCTTGAACCGGAAATCCTAACTTAAAAGTTATAGTGATGATACAATGATCTATGTCACGCTGCCAGCGCATCCTATATATGGCAAAAGATATAAGACCTAAACTACCTAATCGATCCACTAGTATACTGTGAAAGGTTTCATAAAATAAGTATAAACCTTTTTTACCCATGGTGGCTACATGGTTAATGGAGCTGTGAGTTGTGTGAACTCTCCCCTATATCGGTGCTCAATACTTCTCCCAAAAATATGTTGGCTATTCTGTTTTAAAAACATATAAATTTTGTTGTTTTGAGATTAGTGCTCAAAATTCTTAGATCAAAGGATATCTTGGAAATCATAGTTTCCCTGCTAGCTTCAATAAGCAGGCTATAGTTGTTTTCTGAAAATTTTCCCTAAGGCTCCTTGGAAATCAAAGTTTCCTTACCAGTTAAATGTTAAAACATTTTAAATCTTTTTGGGAATACTTAGTCCCCATATACCTTTGAATAAAAGAACTTCAACTTACTCTTTACTTAGCTTCAAACTTTAGTCGTAATATAAAGTCAATATGTTTAAATACGACACTTGAAAACCTTTAAGGACATTACTTTAACTTACTTCTTAGCTTTAGACTTGACTTCTTAACTTCCTTGACTTTGATATTAACTTTCTTTTAATTGAATTATGGATTCAAAATTCATAATCTCATGTTTATGGATAGTTTCATGATGTTTAGATGTACCTTAGAGTGTTGGAGTAAACTAAGAATGTGGGTACATCACTTAGAAACTAGTACGAAAAGATGGGGAAAGAGAGGGGTCTCCAGGTGTCCTTGGAGCTCTGATAGGAGTGGAGCTCTACGGACAGAATCTGTCCAGAGGGGCTCTAGGCACACCCGATCCTGGCGGACAGTGACTATCATGAGGGGATCTGGTAGGCATGGCTCCCCAGGGCTTGTTAGTGGGTGTTTAAACTTTTCGTCTCAGTTATTTTTAAACCTTCCAAACATGGATCTCCCCCAAATAGGATCACTAATAACCGCAATACCCAATAGATTATACTTGAAGAACAACCCAAAAACACGAATTCAATCAACTAAAATCATACTAGAACTCAACTTTCATAAATTCAAACATTGTTCTTCAAGAACATCAATGTTCATCATTCAATATGCTCTAAATTCACCGAATTGAACAAGTTGGTGTGTGGGTAAACTAACCCAACACAGAAAGATCTTACATACCTTAATAGGGATCATCCCCGACAAATTCCACTCAACGATCTTGGCGTTATTTATGAATTCTTGAACTTTTTTCCTTTATACTTCTCTTCTCTTTTTTCCCAAGCCCTGAGTGTGAATACTTTTCTAAAACTGACTTTAGGCTTAGTTTTACCCCTACTAAACTATTAAAATGAATTAGGAAATAGTTGGGTGAAATGACAAGTTTACTCTTACTAAAATCCGGTTTCGGACCATACTCTATCCAATTGCTCAACTTCCGATAGGCATATCTCCTTTATATGATATCAAAAATCACAAACCTAACGACATTGGAAAGATATGTCCAATTCTTTCCAACCATATAGAGAACTGACTCTAACTCATGCTGAGCTAGAATTTATGGTCATTTGAAAATGATCAAAAACTCACTTTTTACACTTAAGAAATTTTTCCACATTTTTACTATTCTTTCAAAAAGAGATAAATTTTAGTTTCTTAGCTTACTCTTGGGTATTATGAGTTATGAGATGTAACAATACCTGCCCCTTGGGAACATTCGTCCTCGAATGAGATTTCTTTCACTATTCTAAGGGTAGTAACATCAAGTTCAAAACTTAACTATCCAAAAGCAAATAAAAATCATGCTTACTCATTGTTCATAAATTACAAAGAAGAGAATTAGTGACTTGATTTGCATTTTCTCTGAATTCAAAGAGATGTGGATATCTCTTATTAATAGCCTCTTAAACTTCCCAAGTCTCTTCTTCAACAAAATGTTTTCTCCAAAATACCTTTAATGACGCAAGTTCCTTTGTTCTCAACTTCAAACTTGGCGATATAGAATCTGAACCGTAATCTCTTCATAGGATAAGCTATCCTTAATCCCAACATTCTCAGTCGATACAATCAATGAAGGATCACCCTTGCACTTCTTCAACATGGAGATATGAAATACCGGTACAACTGTTGTTAACTCTTGTGGTAACTCAAACTCATAAGATACATTGTCAATCCTCTTGGATATTCTATAAGGTCCGATATAGCGAGGACTAAGCTTTCCCTTTCTACCAAACCTAATAACACCCTTCATGGGTGAAACATTCATATATACCCAATCATCCACTTCAAACTCCAATGGCCTTCTTTTCACATCTGTGTAGGACTTCTGACGACTCTTTGCCGTTTTCAACCTTTCTTTAATCACCTTCACCTTCTTTCTGGCTTGGTAAACTATATATAGTCCTATCAACCCTGCTTGACCGACTTTGAACAAACCAAGGAGATATGCATCTTCTACCATAAAGAGCTTCATATGGAGCCATTTGGATGCTCGAATTGTAGCTGTTGTTGTAAGAGAATTCTATGAGAGGTAGGTGATCATCCCAATTACCCTTGAAATCTATCATACAAGCTCTCAACATATCTATTAAAATATCGATGGTACGCTCTGCTTGCCCATCCATTTGAGGATGAAAAGCTTTATTTAAGTGCACCTTTAAGTCTAAACCTTTTTGGAAAGACATCTAGAACTGAGCAGTAAATTGTACACCTCTATCTGAAATAGAGACCGAAACTCCATGAAATTTTACCACTTCTTGAATGTACAACTTAGCATAATCCTATGCCGAATAAGTGGTGTTGACTGGATAAAAGTTGGATGATATTTTCATTCTATCAAAAATCACCCATATCGAATCATGATGTCCGTGAGACGTTGGCAAGCATGTGAAGAAGTTTGATTAATTATATCCCACTTCCATTCTGGAAGTTTTAAATTCTGAGCTAAACCTTCAGGCCTTTGATATTCTAATTTCACTTGTTGTCAATTTGGGCATTTGGCAACAAATTCAGCAATTTCCTTCTTTATGCCTTCCTACCAATATACTTTTCTCAAGTTGAGGTACATTTTTGTGGAACCCAGAAAGAATGGAATATGGATCAATGAGCTTCCTCCAGGATCCTCTCTTGGAGTCCATCCACCCTAGGAACACATAATCTACCTTGATACATCAGCACACCATTTTCCCTATGTTAAAAAGCCAATACTCTTTGCTTATGAACATTCACTTTCAAATCAAACAACACGAGGTCTTGGTCTTTCATCTCTTTTACTTCGGACACCAATAATGACTCAGACCCATTGGTCACCACTAGTCCTCCTTATGTGGAGTCTATAAGTCTGACTCCCAGGCATGCAAGTTTTTGCACATCTTTAGCTAACTCTCTATTTTTTTCCTAAATATGGTCGGTACTCCTGAACCTTCTTAAAGCATTAGCAACCACATTAGCTTTACCTGGGTGGTAGAGAATACCCATGTCATATGTCACATCCGGTAATAACCCCTAGACGTAACCACCGTCATCGTCCTCCTTCAGGACTAAAATTAGCCTCTTGCTTACATCATTTCATTCATAGGTCAAATTTAGCGAAAAACTTAAAACTTTTACTATTTTATCATGGAGGTTTGCATAGACCTCTACATACAAGTAGTAGATATATATCGAGTATACATAGACCCTTCATATAGGAAGATTACATTGTCTTTTTCTTTTATTGAACATAATTATATATAACCCTTCGTATAAGATGATTACTTAGTCTTCTAATTTTATTCATAATTATATATAGAACATAAAAATGTCATAAAAGTCGTCTCATGTCATGACCATTTAACAAGAGTATATCAAATTGTCCCTAGCCCATACGTCAAAGTAAGAACGCCTCACTTGGGCTATACAATGTTTCATACTAAATGGAAAATAAAGTCCCACAGAAGTCTTAAATTAAAAATAACTCCATCATCTAGATAGTGGCATCGCCCTCGGAAATTGAGGACCTACCTTACTTGGATGAGTAAGAGATCAAGTCTTCTTCAATGTCGTCTCCAAAATTCCTTCAACGACCGGAACCTAAAAAGTTGGGGAAAAGAATAAATAGAGTTGTTACACCACTTGTACTAAGTATGAGACCATATGAATACATACTTTAAAATCATGCTAAGAAAAGGGACATTTCAATAAGTATGCACTTTTTAGTAAAATCTTTATGCGCATTCAACAAGAGCATACCAATTTAGTAAGACATATTCACTAAGTCACGTGCATGTACATCAGAAGACTAATAACATCAAAACTAGTCAAGTCAACATGCATATCATGTAGTTAGACATATATTCACAGAACTATCCCATCAAGTCATTACCTCAAAAAGCATGAATAAGAGTTAATTATAACATAACTAAAGAAAGAAAATTACCCACATCACTTATTAAGTCAACAAGTGCAATGACCAAGCAAAGCCCCATAACCTTACTCAATCAAGTAACTCAACAAGTATCATGACCCACCTCCTACTTCACATAGTATAGCATTAAATAGGACATATCATTATACTTTAACAATGTAGACCAAACACATGGTTATAGGAGTAACATACATCACATATCATCATTATCATGTAAGATCATCATATACATATCATTTACAATTATAAGCATATACATACATAACAACATTCCTATGACTTCGCTTAAGGTTAACTAGTGCAATGTATAGGTAGAGTCTCATACCCTTATCTAGACTAAGCTAAACCCCATAGGTCATCTTTGTTAGAGTTCAAACCTTTAGTTAATTTAACCTTTATGTGAACATCTTGATAAAACCGACATAGACCATATGAGCTAATGTAGAATCCGATGTCATGGAGCCCTACGCCTAAAGAAGGCGAACTACTTGCCAAGGTAGTACAAAAACATGAACATAGCAACTACGTAGATCCATTAGCTAGTATTCCTATGGGGGAAACATAGTTCAAGAACTAGGAGATATAGTTGGGACCCTCTTTATGCCATTTGCATTGTTGTATCAAATCTCAAGAGTACGTTAGTGATTCTACCTTCCCTATGTGGGAAGGAACACTCCTCACTCTAGTTCACTCGGTGCTAAGCTAGAGTCCTTTTTTGAAATGTCTTTATTAATCATCAAAGCTTAATGTTTTTCATAGGGTCTAATCCTTGTATAAACATCATCATCATAGCTCAATAATAATTGTATGAGTAAAATCCTTTCTTTACAGTTTATACAAGTGAGGTTACAACATTAGCATATCACTTCATAATAAGGGCACGTTGGTAAATCATTCACTATCTTATAACATTTACATCTTAAGCTAACACCTGACGTACCATTGTAAGAAATTCAATTCAACATCATACCAACCCTATAAATCCTAATACAAGGCATAGTCCAATAAAACATCATGACTTTATCACAATTAACCATAATTTAACGTAAAGAATAAGGATCACAAGACTTTCCAAGTCTTCTTCATAATTCATCATTAAGGTCTTACCATAAACCCTTAATTCAAACCAATTAGTGTATAACATCATCATAATTCAATGACCAACATGATAACAATACTAAAAGAATCACTATATCACAATTTAATAATAGATCATAGCTTAAGACAAGATACTAGGGTAAATTCACAACATATTTCATAACCTAGATCAACTTCTGAAGAACTAGCATGAAAGAACATAAATCACCCTAATTAATTCATGATTATTATAACGACATCATCTAGTATCAAATCAATCAATAACAAAGTCAATTGAACCAATATAATTTAATTGTTATCAAGATCATCACCTAGGGTTAAGGTTAAGGGTCATCTTCTACCAGCTAGACCAATACAAAAAGATATATCATAATTGACTTAGAATACATGTCAATAAATTCAAAATGTCCAAAAGAAATCATAACAAACCAATTCATAACATAAATTTTCAGATTGAATGAAACCAACTCGAAAACTTGACTTCTGAAATCAATTTGATGGAACCCTTTAAGGAAAGAGGTCTCAAAGGTAAATTAGATCCCATACTTTGTTAATTGATGAATATTGATGGTGAAAATTGAATATTTGCAGAAATTAAATCCTCCACTAGCTTGGGATTCAAAGGTGTTCTACTAAAGAGAGAAAGAAGAGAGAAGGAAGAGTGTTTTGGGTTTGTGAGTTATGAGAGTTTAGATAAGTGTAATGGGGTTTGGGTATTTATATGGGATGTTTATTAAATTAATTAGTCTTTAATTAACCCCTCACTAACAACCTAACCCCTTAATTAATTAACAAGAACAAAGTCAAAGTGTGCAAAAAACTAGAACTTCACAGACGACACCACGATTGACGGACCGTGGGTCAATCGATGGGCAACCCCCCTTCCGTTTTTCACATCTGTGGTTTTGGTACAACACTGTGCAAAATAGGTCCTTCAAGGATTTGTATAAGTGTTGGTCGACAAATGGCATCAATACCCCGTCGATCTACACACTCCTTGTCGACTGCCTTAGTGGTGCACACTGCCCAGGCACTCTTTGACCCCAAAAATGAAAGGGTCCTCCTCAAGGGACCTTGCTTGGTCCTTGGGAGTCATTCCCAGATGTTTTGACTATTAATCAACTCAAACACATGTTAGACACCCTTCCACCAATGTTTATCATTTTTCCTCTCCTAAAAGCTGGACAAATAGGCTAAGGCATCCTAGCACCTCATTGAACTAGTTTTTGGACGTTTTGGTTTCTAGACTTCCTAATGACTCATATTTATTAAAATAGACCTTAAAACAGTGTCTTAGACTTATTACACTCGTGTTATGCTCTAGAACACGTCTTGGATTTTTGAAGTGTATGATCGTAGTGCTTAAGTTTTTTCAACCACCTCTTCTATCTAAGATTAAGAACTTTCTGGATGAACACATACTGTAAGGTCTTGTGATTAGTTACTATGTCAACATGAACACCATACAAATCATGAATTCATAATTTAAAGTCAAAAACTACAGCAGCAAACTCTAAATCATGGGTTGGATAATTCTTCTCATGGGCCTTGAACTATCCAAAAGGCATAAGCTATAACCTTTTCATTTTGCCTTAACACACAGCCCAAATCAACTCTTGATGCATCAGAATACACCATAAAACATTGAGTACCCTCTGTTAAATTCAAAATCGGAGAACTAGTCAACCACTTTTTAAACTGTTGAAATTTTTTCTCAAAAGCTTCAGACCAGTGAAACTTAACAGTTTTCTAACTCAGCTTGGTCAAAGGAGACGAAATAGATGAAAACCGCTCAACAAACCTTCAATAGTAGCCAGCCAAACCGAAGAAACTCCTAATATCAGTTGGAGATATGGGTCTAGGCCAACTCTAAACTATTCCTATCTTTTGGGTATCCACTCTAATCTATCAGCGGAAACTATGTGCCCCTAGAAATCCACTGACTTAAGCAAAAACTCACACTTGGAGAACATGGCATGTAACTCCTTATCTTTCAAAGTCTGAAGAACTATTTTTAGATGACAAGCATGATCGTCATCATTCCTTAAACATATGAGTATGTCATCAATGTAGGTGATAAAAAATATATATAGATATTGTTTGAAGACCCTATTCATAAGATCCATGAATGTGACAAGCACATTAGTTAAACCAAGCGACATGGAAAAAAACTTATAATGCCCAAATCTAGTTCTAAAAGTTTATTTGGAATATAACACTTCCTAATTTCAACTAATGGTAGAAGGATCTGATATTAATTTTTGGGAAGCAAGAAGCACCCTAAAGCTGGTCGAAAAGTTCATCTATCCTTGGCATAGGATACTTATTATTGATGGTTGCCTTATTCAATTTGCAGTAGTCTATGCACATACTAAGGTAACCATCCTTCTTTCTAACAAACAAAACCGGATCGCCCAAAGGAGAGACATTTGGTCGAATAAAACCTTTATCTAACGAATCTTTCCACTCTTTTTAAAACTCTTTGACACTGTTGGTGCCTTCAATATGGAGGAATAGAGAAAGGAGGAGTATCTTGAAAAATATATATGCTGGAGTTTATTTCTCTTTCAAGAGGGACTCTGGGGAGATCATCTGGGAAGACTTCTGTAACTTTTTCACTACTAGAATTGACTGAATAGGAAGTATTTCAGCACTATAGTCACTAACTCGGACCAAGTGATAGACACACCCCTTAGAAACTAACTTTCTCGCCTTAAGATACTAAATGAATCAACCCTTAGGCACTATTGAGTTTCTTTTCCACTCTAAGACTTGCTCATTTGGAAAATGAACTTGACAATTTGAATTATACAATCTATTGATGCATAACAGGCATGAAGTCAGTCTATACCTAGAATGACATCAAAATATACCATGTCTAACTCTAGTTTATCAACCATGGTTCTCTTGTGATTGATAGAAATAGGACAACCTAGGTAGATGCTTTCCTCTGGAATACACTCTCAAACATGGATAGAAACACAAAAAGGTTCACAATGTTTCTCACAAAGAATCTAAAACTGATTTGTAACATAAGAAGTTACAAAAGATAAACTTGATCATGGGTTTAACAAAGCATGAACATCAAATTTAAAGAGTTTGACCATACCGAAGACAACATCTGCCAAGTACTCTTTCTCTTGGCGTCTGTTATTGCATAGAGGTGATTTGCCCCTCCACCGGTATCAAAAGGTTCTCCTCTAGGTAATGCCTTGTCTGGAGGAGCAATTGATGAAGAATGAGCTCTGTAGTCCCCATTATTACCACCTTGCTTGTTCTTTAGACACTCCCTTATGAAACTCTTGGTCTGGCCACACTTGAAGCGACCCGTGGAGCCCCCACGACAAACAACAGAGTGATTTTTACAACACTTGGTGCAGGCAGGAGGCTTACTACCTCCATGCACCACACTACCCTGTTAGTATGTAGACTTAGCTCAGGAGGTTTGACCATGATGCTCAAATTTTTCTATGGGTATAGGTGCACTAGCAGATGAAGGTGCATGCCCCTTTTGTTACTGAAACTATGGCCAATTTTAATCATCTTTCTGCTGCGCAGATTTATTCCCAGTTTTGGATTTTGTGTTCCGGTACTCCTTTTTATCTCTCAGCTTCTCTTGTTCAACTTGATGCCCATAGACTATCAATCGGGATATTGTTCATGTCGCCGATCATCATTTGAACTCTACCCTTTTAAGTAGATGCTCGACCCAAACCAGTGAAAATAAACTCAGTCTGCCCCTCATATCCTTAATTATCTCTGATCATAGTGAAACAGTTGGATGAACTTCAACACATACTCATGAATACTCAAGGAGTCTTGTTTAAAATAAAGGAACTCTTGTACCTTTGCCTGTTTCAGCACTTGGGGAAAGAAATGCCCCAAGAAAGCTTCTTCGAAGAATGTCCAACTCCGATGTGGTGCATCCTAATCTCTGTTCCTCTTTCACTAATCGAACCAAGTCCTAGACACATTTTTTCAGTTGATATATGTATAGTTCAACTCTCTCATCATCCATCAAATATTTCACATCGATAACCTTGTTCAACTCTTTCACAAAAGTTTTCCGTATCCTCGGATGTGCTCGAACAGGTGAAACTGGGAAGATTCATTCTCTGGAATTCACAAATCTTCATGGTGTTAGCTTCTTCTTGTCGAAATCCTCTTAAGGTTGCACATTCGAGGCATTAGATATATCTAACTCTTCAACATTCCATCTAGCATGATGAAGGAAAGATAATCTGAAACACACGTAAGCACAAATTAGAGAGAGAATTTAGGGAGAAACTTTGATGCACAAAAAGGAAAATGAAAGAAGCGATAAATTCCTAAATGTCGTAGCCTCCTATTCATACATGTAGAAAGCTTCACACTGATGACAAACACTCTACATACATGGCTTCATAGACTCCCTAGGACTCTTGAACTCTGTGTTCTGGTACCAATCATATCATGCCCCAAGTCTACACCTAGGACGTGGTCGGCACCCAATGTCAATTGTGGGCTTGAGCAAAACCTTGGCTTGGATTACTTAAATCATCAGAAGACCTAAACATGAGATATAACTCAAGAAAAAATCTATAAAAGGTAATTAACCAAAAATCCAACCCATTGTCTTAGTTAATTACAAAAGAAAGGAAATAACTAAGAAAACTACTACCATCTGCTATGAAGACTCTAAAATAAATATGGGTATTGGGAAAGGAGCCCTAATCATCCTAACAAAAGAATACTACAGAAAATATCTAAAAGATGTCCTCCAGAATGAAGGGATACTCACCAATTGACTCTGAGTTGCTCATTGGATAACCGGTGCGTCGATAGTTGATCCTTGTTACATGCGTCTTCATCATATGATGCAGGCCAACAAACATCAGAACATTAAATATACTAGTATGCAAGTTGGAACAAAAATAACACCTGCACTTGAAAGGACTAAGAAAGAAAACATACCTTGTCTCTACTTAATTAAGTAACTAATGAGTAACTTAATTCATTTCCATATAATGCAAATTTTAAAGTAAATGCAATATAAGAAAAGACTGCCTGAAACATGTTGTAAACGCTGAATCGTATGCATTGTACAATTAAAGTATGGTATGTATGTAAAAATACAAGCAAACTAATGTTTATAAGAATAAAATATTTTTTGTGGGAGTTTCTCTAACCGACAACCATCACTTAGGAGTTATAGTGAAGACACAACGATTTACTTCACGCTGTCAGCGCAACCTATACCCGGCCAAAGGTCTAAGACTTAAATTGCGTAGTGGATCAACTAATGTATTGTGAAAGGGGCTCATCTAAAAGTATGAACCTTTTCTACCCATGGTGGCTAGATAATTTATGGGGGCTGTAAGTTTTCTTAAATCTCACCCATATTAGTGCTCAGTACTACTCCCAAAAATATGTTGGATCTTATATTTTAATAACATATTGATTATGTTGTTTTGAGATTAATGCTCAAAGTACTTAGCTCAAGTCTATCTGGGAAATCATAGTTTCCCTGCCTGCTTCTTTTAGAAAGATATTGTTCTTTTATGAAAACATGCTCTAAGGCTCCTTGGAAATCAAACTTCCCTTACCAATTAAAATATTTAAAGTCTTTTTGGGAACACTTAGTCCCTATATACCTTTGAAGAAATGATTTTCAAGATACGCTTTACTTAGATTGAAACTTGGGTCTTAATATAAAGTCAAAATGTTTAAATAAGACTCTTGAAAACCTTTAAGGACTTTACTTTAACTTAATTCTTAGCTTTAGACTTAACTACTTAACTTCCTTTACTATGATCTTAACTTTTCAAGAATTGAATAATGCATTCCAGGTTCATGATATCATGTTTATGGATGATTTCATGATGTTTAGATGTATGTTAGAGTGTTGGAATCAACTAAAAAATATGGGTATATCACTTGGGAACTTGTACAAAAAGATGGGTAAAGAACGGGGTCTCCAGGTGTCGTTGGAGTTCTAAGAGCCATGAAGCGCCACTTCCTGATGGACAGAATCTATATTGTGGGGATCTATTTGGCGAGGTTCTCAAAAGAATGATGGATAGAGGTTGTCTTGACGGGATATGGTAGGCCCGCTGCCCCAGGGCTTGTCAGACGGGAGATTGGACTTCTCTTCTTTGTTTTTAATCTCTATTCCTTCTATACTTCCATGGATCTCACCCCAATCATTTAGAATCGCTAATAACCTAAATACCCAATAGGTAAGACTTTAAAAACAACCCGGAAACACAAATCCAATAAACTAAAAGCAACTACAACTCAACCAACAGAATTCAACCATTGTTTTTCAAGAACTTCAATGTTCATCATTCAATATCCTAAAAATGCGTTGAATTGAACAAAATGGTGTGTGGGTTAAACAACCCAAAAAATAAATATCTCACATACCTTAATAGGGATCACCCCTGATGAATTCCACTCGATGATCTTGGCGTTCTTAATGAATTCTTGAACTTTTCTCCCTTTTTCTTCTTCTCTTCTCTTTTCTCACAAGCCCTAACTGTGAATACTTTTCTAAAACTGAATTCAGGATTAGTTTTACCTCAAATAAACATTTAAAAAAATTACGAAATAGTTGGGTGAAATTACAAGTTTACCCTTACTAATATCTAGATTGGGACCTTTCTCTATGCAACAGCTCAACATTCCTGATACAATATAAAAAATGCGAAAACTCGACGGTGTTGGAAATATATCTCCAAGGAATTTCAAACCATATAAAGAACTCTCGCTAACTTATCTTGAGCTAGAAGTTATGGTCGTTTGAGTATGTCCAAAAACTCACTTTTTATACTTAAGAAATTTTCCACATTTTTCCTATTCTTTCCAAAAATGCTAAATTTTAGTTTCTTGGTTTATTATTGGCTATTACGAGTTATGAGATGTTACAGTACTAGTACCGTGTCGGTCCATTATCGCACTGGAACAATTCCGCTAAACTGTGCTTAGGTTTGGTTTAAAGGGGAACCGAGAGGGGTAACAGGTTAGAAGGCTAAATCCGGTTAAGACCAATTTTTATTTCGGTCCGACTTAGTGATTCATTTTCTTTTAAAAAAATACTAACTAGTCATTGAAAATTGTTGGGTAACGACCATTAGGCCCCACCCAATGGCTATTTAACCTTCTAACTCCCCCCCCCCTAATAACACCTATACCCTCCAAAATATTTTTAATACAACAAAGTTTTAAAATTTACATTTTGGTTCTAATTTTAACTAATAAAACCTAAACCTTAATTTGTTTTACTCATAAATTTTTTTCATCGTCTATTGTCTTAACTCTCAAGTCTCTAATGTCTATTAAATTACAAATTATGTTAGTTTGAAAGCAATTTTTGTGGATTACTTTGGTCTTCGGAGAAATGTTCAAGCTTCCATTTCAACTTTCATATATCAATGTACATTCGTTGCAGCATTCATGTTTTTAGTCTTTACATTATATCTTTTTTTTCAGTCTTAATATTTTATTATGGATTTGGATTAAAAAATATCAGCAAAGGTAAACAAACTTTTTTGGGTGCGGTCACTAATGTATTTACAGAAAACTCTAGGAAATTAAAAAAATTTGTGAAATTCTTCTAAATGTAAAACTAGTTATGTAGCATAAGAAAAAAATATAGAAGATTTTACTTATGTTGATGATACTATTTTTAATATTGATAATAATATTGAATTAGATCATCATCATGAATATTTACAAGCATGGTTTGGTAATTTTGATGAATAATTAGAAGTTGAAAAGGATAATGTTATGATGATATTGATACTTTTGATGATGACAACGAAATAGATTCAGTTACCGCTACTAGTCCCATTCCCATTCCTATCCCTGCTCTAACACACAACCCCCCCCCCTGTAAATCCTTGTCCGTGTAGATCCAATGTAGAACATGCGAAAACATCTATTTTGTGGCAATTTATGAATCAAATTAATGATAAAACACAAGCTATTTGCAATAAATATAAACAATGAATGAATCATAAAATTATGGGAAAACAGGGTGGAGCAGGTCATTTAAGTAATCATTTAATTAGATGTTGTAAAAATGAATTTTTTCATGCTAAAGCTTTAGTCGAATATAAAAAGTGTGGTACGCCCATTCCTAATGTATCTATTGGAGTAAAGGGATCTATATGGTCCAATTGAAATCAAGACCTTCAAATATTTTTGGTCTCAGTACACAACGCTCATATAGTAGAGAACAATATCTTGAAGAATTAGTTGAAATGATTGTTGTTATTGGCTTGCCTTTTAGATATGCTGAAACTTCCAGTTTTATTCATTATATTCAAATTGTGTATAATTCACATTTTAATGGTTTTTCAATAAACACAATCAAAAGACTATTTTTTATCATCAAGGTCAATTAAAAGGACAGGTTCCGCCGCAGGCTTAAGTATATCTGGCTTATGTTCACTACAGAAAGTTCAATGGGAAACATACCTACTTAGATGCAATTGATCTTTGCTTGTAATATACACGCTTTTCCATGCATTCCCTTTATGTAATTAGCAATCTCCATTCATCTAGGGGATTATTGGGTATATACAAAGACTTATGAGAAATGAAAGGAAGATGAAAAGAGGAATTTGAAAGTTTCTCTTATTCTCTATTGAAAGACAATCTCTATCATTGGTTGTAGAAAGAAAATTTAAAGTCTTCAAATATCTAGTTCTTAAAAGGGTTAGAAATACACATTGTCGTCGTTGTTGTCGCTCGCTTGGCTCGGCTACTGCTTTGCTTTTGGAAAATGACCGATCGATAGATTATTTTTTGGACAAGGTAAGTTTTATTTATTTAATTCATTATTAAAATAAATTAAATTATTGGCCAAAATGTTTTAATTATTTGAATAATAAGGCGAAACAACCCGACCCAACATGGATGCGGCCAATATTTAAAACAACTTTCCGCTTCTTATTTGAACTTTCTACCATTAGACAAGACTATTATGATAGGTTTTCACTTTTAGGAACAACTTTGACCGTTTAAAAGATTGCAAACTTTCATTAATGTTCGTGTGGTTTCTAAAAGGTTGAAAACTTTCAGAACTAGTGTTTCTTTGCTATAAATACTTGTGAATCCTCACAGATTTCACTTACAAAATTTCTTAACTCTTTCTTTTGCTGCACAAGTTCATTATTCATGTACTTTGATATTGTTGAGTTGCTTGCTGACGACATTATTTTTGGTATCAGTACACTGGTGAATAAAATCGTTATAATCTTCAAGAATATATTTCAATTCAAACCTCGAATAGGAGAGGATAATAATTTTTTAAAGGGACACTGAGCATTCATGTGCTCGATTTTCTTTACTTTACGTTTCATATGATTTCTACACATTCTGATATGTTTTACGGTCATCAGTTTTTGTTAATTATTTATTCTTCTTCACTACGAGATTTAAAATTTTAAATTTACTATTTTGGCGAAGTTTTGTTATCAGTTTTATTGGTTTAGAATATAGATTGTGTAACGAAGAGTATAGGGGAAATGACATTATAAAGCATAGATATGTTTCACCTATTTATTTGAGATAACGTTTATCAAAGAATTATATTTTTTAATGTCTTCTATCCATTGTCTGATATATCCATAAGCCTGTAAGTGATCAAATTCTCATTTCTCATCGTCGTGGACTGATGTTTATAAGAAGCATAAATCGGTAGATGCATCTTCTTGACAGAGAGAATATCTATCATCTTTCCTTTCCAAGTATGATAGTTACTACCATTCGTACAAACCATATTGCTCATATTTACTAAAATAATGCAAATCGATAATCAAAACTAAAGACTGTTCTGAGATAACTTTATTTGTAAAGGCAAGTGTCATGATTAAAACCATCGTCATTGGCACCCACACTAACCCTCCGGTACGAGAACCATAACTACTGTCCAACTAAACAATTTAAACGGCGGAAGCAGGATAAATAAAATTAAAAATTAAGTTTTCACGAACTTCAAGGTTTAAACAACTAAACAATGCAGAAATACAACCCCTAGAACATAAAAGTCATTGTACCAAAACTCTACCAAAGTCAAATCTAAGAATAAGGGGTACATCCCCAAAACTAACAACAACTTAACCAATAGTATGAGTCCTAAAAGAGTGAACTTAAACGAAGAGAACTCAAGGCAACCTGGAAGAACTAGTTCACCATTGAATTCAAATCGTTACTGATATTATAAATGACGTTTGTCAATAGCCTCAAGAAGATGCCATGTACTCAACAAAAGAAGAGCAACTACAGTACGATTACACATGCATAGGGTACTGGTAGGATCACACGGCCACCCTCTATTTTAAACATATATAAATAACAACAACATTATAAAAACAAGCATATACCAAAAATAAAAATATCATCATCATTCACATCAACGAATAATTACACAATTATAAACAAAATAAAATTAAATCATTTCAGATAAGCAATCAGTCTTTCAATATCCATCATCATTAGGTATGGTTGTGATTATAAGAAGTCCTAACTCACTTTTGGAACATCAAAATCATGCTTAGGGATTTGAGAAGAGAGAAAAAGAGAAAGACAAGGAGAAGAGTCAAGAATTAACCAAGCAAATCAAGATTTGCGAGTGGAATTTGTCGTTGGTTATCCCTATCAAGATATGTCATATATTTCATGTTGGTTTAGTTCACCCACACAACGTACTTGTTTCAATTCAATGGTTTTGGAATTGTTTACATGTTAAGAAATGATTTCATGAAGATTCTTGTCAAATTCCTATTGGTTGAGTTTTTTTAAATTCCTATTTTTATGCGGTTCATAATTTGGGTTATTTTTTGAGTTATATCTATTGAGTGTTGAAGGTACTAAAGATCTTAAGGGTTTGGGACAACAACTACGGAAGTTTATGTGGTTTTGCATTGAAAAATGAAAATAGAACACCTAGGGAGCACCAGGTGCAATGCGCCAAATCTCCGCCAAAGGGACTAGGGAGGTGCGCTTATATTGCACCAGGATGAGGCCGCCTAATTTGAGACCTGGCGCAATGCACCCCAAACACGCCCGAATCGACATTTTTCATGTAATTTTTATAGTTTAGCCTATGTAAGTGCTTCTAAGATATATTAACACTCTCTAGTGTTTCTAATTTCATCAATTGATTTCTAAACACTTAGGAATAATCAAAAACACAAATCATTACCTTGAATTCATAATTTCATTAAATGAAAGTTAAGATCAAATTCAGAAAAATTAAGAGTCAAGTTAGAAGTTTAAGAAGCAACTCCAAAGCAATGTTCTTAAAGATTTTCAAAATTCTTTAGCAATGTTTAAATTTGTTATAAGAATCATGTTTAAAGTTAAGTAACAAGTAAAGAGTTGAGTTCATTTCTCAAAAGTTATACGGGAACTAAGTATTTCCTAACAGTAATTTAACAATCAAGTTTCGAGCTAATTAAAAAGTAAAGAGTTGAGTTCACTTCTAAAAACATATTAGTGGACTAAGTATTTCGAATAATTTTATAAATATCTTCACATTTAAAATAAGAGGAAACTAAGATTTCCAAAAGAGTTTTGAACAAAAAAGGGAACATTGATTCCAAATGAGTTTTTTAAAGCTAACTATTGAGTGATTATCTCAACCCAAAGAAGGAACTTGTTTGAAAAACAATGAGCTAAAGTATATTTTGGGAGTAGTATTGAACACCAAGGTGGGATCAGAGCTCATATTAACTCAAATCTCCATTAAAATCATGAGGCCATCATGGGTATTAACGGGTCACAATTTTTAGATGATCACGTAAGTTAAGCTAGTGGATCCACTAAGTTAAGTTGTTCTATGCGATGGCAAGTATAAGACAGTTCTAGAGGTGTAGGCAAGACGTTGTATCACCACATAGGCTCATACTTGTTGTTATTAGTTAGAGAATCTCCCATAGAAACTATATTACTTCATATATAAGTAAAGTTGAGTTTGTTATTACATTTTATTAAAGAACTAAGTGTTTTCATTTTTATAAGCTTTTATATATATTGCATGTGTCTTATTGATTTATATTAAGTCAATTTATTCATGAGTTGAGCAGAGCCAAGATAAGTTTTCTTTCTTACTCTTTTTCAAGCTTAAGTTGTTACTATCATTCCAACTTGCATACTCGTACATTCGATGTATAAATGTCAGGTTGCCTGCATCGTATCATGATGCAAATGAAGGTGACCATGATCAACATCGCCCACCACCTCGTTAATCCAGCTGAGCTGTCGGTGGTTAGCCTCCTTGTATTTTGGAGGACACATTTACTTGCTTTTTATTCTTTCTTTTATAGGATGTTGTAGGGTCTATCTCAATATCCTTCTTATTATTATAGAAGCTTCATAGACAGTCAGAAATTTTAGTTTAAGGTCTCTTTTTTCTATTTCAGATATTTTGCTATGAGAGTTCGTCGTCCTTTTTGGCCAAGTTATTTACTTTTAACTTAAATTATGAAATTTTATTCTTATATTAAGTTAAGTCTTCCGTTGAGGTAAGTAATTCAGGCCAAGGGTCCGCTCAAGGCTAGAAAAGGTCATTGAGTGTCGATCACATCCTGGGTGTAGGCTCAGGGCGTGAAAAATTTGGTACAACGTCAAGGGTGTAGGGTCAGGGTGTAACAAGTGGTATCGATTATGTTTAATTGTCCACTACTATGAACCCACACCAACCTGCACTCTTCCTAACAACACTATCAAAAATCCTAAAAATGATGAGCAATGCATGGAAGTCAATACTCGAGGGAGTAAGAAGACCATTGATCCACCTATTCCGTCATTAGTAGAAGATGATATGAAAAAAGACAACGAGGTAGTAGAAGCCAGTGGAGTATTGTTGGACAACACGGTTAAAGAAGTAGATCTATCTCAGAATGAGGTCCGCGTTCGTTGTTCTCCACCACCATTCCCTAAGAGATTAGTGAGGAAGACAGAGGATGGTAAACACCAGCAATTTATCACTATGTTGAATCAGTTTTCCTTGAATCTCCCTTTGATAGAAGCTTTAGAACAAATGCCTTGTTATGCTAAGTTTATGAAGAATATGGTGACTAAGAAGATGTTGGTGAGTTTTGAGGATGATGACAAAATGCAACATTATAGTACTATTTCTGCAAGAGCTCTTACGAAGAAGAAGGAATATCGGAGCATTCACTATTCCTTGTACAATTGGGTTGCTACACCTTACTAAATCACTGTGTGATCTTTGTGAAAGCGTTAATCTCAGGCAACTGTCTATTTTTAAGAATTTAGGCTTGGGTGACCCAAAGCTCACTTAGATGTAGTTATTGATGGCCGATTAAATGAAGAGTCCCAATAGTATACTTCATAGTGTGCTTGTGAAAATGGAGTCATTTATATTTTATTTCATTTGTATGATTCTTGACCCTGAGATTCATTTTGAGGTTTCCATTACTCTAGGGATACCATTTCGTGCCACAAAGAGTGCATTTTTTGATAAGGAAAAAGGGCAGATGAAGTTTAGTTGACCAATGAAAATGTCACTTTCAACATATGTAGGTCCATAAAACAGAGTGGTCAGCTCCAAATGGTATCTGCTATATCCTACAAGGTTGAGATTGTATCAGAGGTACAAATTGAAGAGGGACAGGTTGTCGAGGCACTAACGACAGTGATCATGAATTTTGACAATGATGGTATTGAAAAGTATGGGTCTTTGGTGGTTGCACTTGAACAAAACGAATATTGGTCAATACCAAAGAAATTGGAGTTAGATATGAAGCATGATGAGTATCCACAAGCAAAACGATCTATTGAGGAGGCCCCAAAATTAGAGATTAAGTTTGTGCCACCTCATCTGATGTACGTGGTCTTGGGTATAGATGACACTTTACCAATAATAATTGCAGCAAATCTAAACGAACTACAAGTAGAGGCGTTGTGGCAGTATTGAAGAGGTTCAGATGAGCTTTTGGTTGGACTATTGCGGATACTATCGGGATTCCCCCGATATCTGTTCCCCTAAAATCCAACTCATGACTGATCACAAACCAAGTATTGAGAACCAAAGAAGGTTGAATATACCTATGCAAGAGGTAGTTAAGAAGGAGATCATCAAGTTGTTGGATTCTGAAGTAAATTATCCTAATAATGTGCTTGATCTGATGCGGCAAGTGACCGTTGGAGAGTTTGCATGGACTACCAGAAGTTAAATACTTGGACTGAGAAGAACCATTTCCTCATGCACTTTATGGGTAAGATGTGAGACAAACTAGTAGGTAAATGGTGGTATTGTCTTATTGATGGCTATTAGGGCTACAACCAAATCTCTATTTCCCATGAGGATTAAGAAAATACCACTTTCACTTGCCCTTATGGGACATTTGCTTTCAAAAAGATTTTGATTGGGATATATAATGTACCAGCCACCTTCCAGCGTTGTATGATATCAATATTCTATGATATGGTGGAGGACACTATTGAGGTGTTCAAGCTCCCTTTGTTCCACGGGATATGACTAATGCAAAGATAAGGGTTGATCTTTGGTATTTGAACAGATTCAGGACGACTCAAGTTCATGTCTTAACTAATTTTGTTGTTTCACAGGCTAACATAGAAGTTGGACCTCGACCAAGTAAATGTACGCCTGCTTCTAGAATTCGGGATTTCATGAGGATGAACCCTCATACTTCCCATGGAACTAAGGTGGATGAACATCTTTAAGGCTTCATAAATTAGGTGTTCAAGGTGGTGATTTCTATGGGTGTGACTCCCATAAAGAAAGTGGAGCTAGCCGCTTATCAACATAAAGATGTTGCTCAAGTGTGGTTTGAGCAATGGAGGGATGGGAGACCCTTTTGAGAAGGTCTGATAGATTCAGATGTGTTCAAAGTGGTTATTCTTGATTGGTTTTCTCCCATAGAGTTAAGGGAGAAAAAGTTGGTGGATTTCATTAACCTTTTCAAGGTGGAATGAGTGTGAAAAAGTATACTCTCAAATTCATTCAACTCTTTTAGTATGCCCCAACCGTGGTAGCCAATTCTAGGGCAAAAATTAATCAATTAATGATGGGGGTGTCTATCATAGAAGAAAAGGAGTTTCGTACAGCAATGATCCATAATAATATGAATCAGTCTAGTCTCATGGTGTATTCTCAAAAAATTGTGGAGTCCAAACTTAGGGATATAAGTAGAGGGGAAGAGGCATAAGTTGGATGAACCAAGTCAACCCAAGTATAAGAAGAGGTTCTGTAATCAAGAATCTTCCACGGGGAACAAGGATAGGGTTTCAAAAAACAATTTACAAGAAGGTGACCATGATTTTATGAGGTTTAGGTGTGCTATATGTGGGAAGCAACACTTGTGTAAGTGTCTTGCTTGTACAAATTTTTCTTTGGGTGTTGCAATATGGGCCATAAGATGAGGGATTTACCAATTCTCAAATAAAAAGGGAAAGAGGTCAACCAAGATCCCAATGGTGGTCCGGATCCTTATGCTCCAAGGTTAAATCATTTTTATGCACTCGGAGCTAAAAAAGGAACCAATCTAGAATGAAAGACCCGGTAAGTCATAGTTCCTTGTGGGTGGTTTTTTTGTCTTATGTGGGTTAATTCTAAGTCGGGGAGAATGAGTTGAGTAATAATGTCTTGAATACCCTTATCTTTTGATTTCTTTTATTACTCAGTCTTGAGAGAAAAATCGTTAATGGTTTGGTTATGCTTTGGAGTCTTGCATTTTTGTTTTAGTTGCATGACTTCATATTTTATGAGCATCATCGATGATGTGATTTTTTACATACTCTTTCTGTCACCACAGTTTCATGAGTAGATTGGTAGTTAATCTATAATTTTCCATGATACTGTGAAGCTAATGATATTGCCTAATTGCTTCATGATTTTTATGTTTATGTGCCAATGTGTGATTTGAAGTTATTTCATGGTAAGCTTTGAAATGGTATGATGAGCATGTCTAATGTTTGAAAAGATAAATCCTCCATAATTAAAGAGAAAGTGAAGAAATAATTGTGAGCTTTGAATTTTGGAAATAGTTCCAAAGAGTCTCTTGTGTTTCTAAACATACTTAATAATATGTTGTTTATGTTCCTAGTTAATTTGGTGCATTGACAATGAATGTCTTCACCTTGATTTTAGGTGTTATGTGCTGATAGTTGAGTCCTTGAAAGTGTTTCGTGTCATTGAGGACAAATATTTTTTCTAAGGGGTGGAGAATGTAATGACACTCATAATGAGCTACGTTGAACTAGATATTATCTAGTGTTTTATGATATAATAATATGTTAACATAGATAATTTTAACGTTTGAAGTAAGTTTGGAAGTGATACCTCAAGAGACGACCAAGATGTTTGAATGACTAGACCTACATGTACTTATGTGAGTGCATGTGTGCGTTGGAATGCATAGTGAATTGCTTAGAGTCCAAATTTACGCAGGGGGAACCTAAAACCTAGATGACCATATTTAAGGGTTTAATTTCTGGGTACGATATCACATAGGACCCACAAGGACCCTAGAAAAGGACCCAAGACTTGGCAACAAACTTCCAAGACATGGGATTTTAATTCTCCCCTTAAAACCCAATCTCTAACCTAATCGATGCCCCAACAAGATGGGCAATTGATCAAACAATTCCCAGTAGCTACGGGTCGTCGGTTGGCACCTAAAAAGTTGTCAAGAAAAGGCTAGGCTTGGGGTGTGTTTGTAAATTCACCCCCAAGTCTTTTATCAACCATGTACTCTTCATTTAGTATCTTTAGGGTATTTTAAGTAGGTTTATACTACTAGAACTAGGTTAGACTTCAATTTCAAATATCTCAAACCCCTCCCTCAAGACAAACACTCTCAAATTCCATAGAGGCTACTACTCAAGGAAGGTCTAGAAGTAAAGGTCTTGGACGTTTTATTAACCAATATTCATGGGTTTCTTCACATTGAGGTACGGTAGTTGATCCTTGAACCTTCTTTAATTTAAGGAGCCATTTCAAAGAGATTTTAAAATGGGTTTGAAAACTCCAACTTCTTCTTTCTTAACTCTAAGCATGGGTCTTCGCATTAAATTATTTTTATGATTGAAATAAGTTGTTTTTAGTGTTAGTTGATTATTTTAATGTCAAACCCCCAATGAACTTATCATTATTCACATTTCATTCTTTTAGATTATAAAGTGGGTTAGTGTATATCTCTAGATAATGTTATAAAATATCAGACTTTTATTTCTTCATGTTATTTTATTATTAGCTACAACCTTTATGCTATTTTATGGTGAGTTATTGGAGAAATTGAGAAAAGATGGTGAAAGCTTGGATGAATAGTATGTTGGTTATATTTGTTAGTTGTTATTGTGAAATTATCTACAGTGGTATGGTCCACCTTAGGTGGCGTTGTTTATTTGAAGTATATGAATATATGTATGGATATGTGTATTGTGATTATGGCCATGAAGGCATAGTATGCGAAGTAAAGTGTGATGAATTTGAATGATATACATGTGGTACTCTTGTGAAGTTGTTAATGTAAAACATGATGATATCATATATAAATGAAGTATATGTATACGTGAAGCGTGATAGTGTTTAAATTATGATAAATGAAGGTGTAAGCATGTTTACGAGTCAATGTCATGAAAGTGATGTTTATATGAAAGGTGTGCTCACATGTACACACACACACACATTTTGAATGGATAATTGTAGTTAATGAATGTAAATGGGTGACTTTGGGGTAAATACTCTTCATGAGTTGTATGAAGCATTTAGTAGCGACCTTACTTTTCAAAAAAATCTTTCAAATGTTCGAGTTCGAATACCCTTCATTAGTTGAGATGTGGGGTTCAAGTGTAACCTTTAGGGATAAGTACCCTTCGTGAGTTGAGATATGGTGCTAATAAGCTATCCCTTGACCTATACTTAATGAATGTTTAACACTCCATGGTGGAGTTATGCTTAGCACCGACATAATTTTATGAAGGGGTGGATACACTTAGTGAGTAGAGATGTTGTACCTAATGTACCTCATCTGGTAGGGGTTAATATTTTTCTTCCATGTCTACATCTCATGGTCTATGTATATTAAAGTTATCCCCCACTAGAGAATATAATGAATGCAGTCTTCTAGAGGGTGCACTACTTAGGGTGGTGGTGGTATTGTAGACTATCTATCCATTGCACAAGTAGGCATTTAAAGGGAGTCTTGGTGTGGCCTTATATGAAATGAATAAATGGTTCATTATGTGATTTAAATAAATTAATATGACTTAAGTATAATGAAAGTGAAACATGTATATTCTATATCAAAGATTTTTGAAGATTACATGAATGATGAATGTATGTGCCTAATCTAAGTGAATCTCACAGAGCACTTGGTAGGAGTATTAGTGTGGGATGCTACTTTCACGTTGCACTAGATGTAACTTGGGGGTGGTCTTAGAGGATGATTCTTATGTGAATTTCTTATATGAAAGTATGTTCCTCTACTGTCGTTGATATTGAATGTTTGCTTGTTAAGAGTGATAAAGTATGCCAATATTTAGTAGTCTTAGGAATCACTTGAGTGTGTATTGAAGAGATTGGATGGATGGTTTCTTCATGCTTTACCGTAGTGAGTCTTAAGATAACTTTGGATAGGGAAACTTCAAGGGAAATAAGTTTACTTTAAGATGTAATGGAATGAGTTCATTGTAAGGTTTATATGAGTTCACTATAAAGTATAGTTTTGTGTTAAAATTATAGGAGTTTTACATTAGGTCCTAAATGATGATTTTATATGTTGTTTTAATACTATATTCAAGAAGGTTTTACGTAAATAACATGAAATCTTTATTTCAAATAAAATGTCCCCTTTAACATGTGTTTTTCATAATGTCATTCTTAGTACAATGTTTGTACTAACCCCATACTTTTCAATACTCTTTATGAATAGGTTGAAGGCAAGTGAAGTTTCCTAGAAGGCAAAGCTTTGGAAGTTGAATATCTCAAGATTCAGTATGTCCTCGTATGTTCGAGGACATAGTTTATATTTCTTTAGTTTATTCTTTAAGACTTATTATGTATTTCGTTCAATGTAAAGGTTCGTGACCCTAAAATAGATATGTTGTGTCTTTTAGTTGGCTTGTGACGATGAGACATACTCCTTAGTATTTTATTAAATGCTTATTATTATTATTGTTGTGAAAAGTTTTAATTCTGCACTAATTTTGATATCCTATGTAATTAATAATTGCTAACAGTCTTGTATAAGACCTCCGAAGGGTCAAGTACCCCTTGTGATGACTCAAGAGTGCTCCTTTCTTCTAAACTTTGTCATTATAAACTTTGTGTCAAGCATATGGTTTTTGGGAAATAATCTAGGTTCCTATGTATCACAACCCACGTCTAGCAGAGTCTTGTTCATCGTTGTAAGTAGCTACACATCCACGAGCTGAGGGTATATGTAACGATCCTAAAAATGAAATAGGTCAAACTAGATATTAACATGTATTTGATCAGTTAACAAACTATTAAAATAGAATATTTTAGCACTATAATTCAGTTCCTAAAGGTTGGAAGCGTTTGGAAATTAAACGCCCAAAACGTCCGAAAACTAGTCGAAGTTGAGCTACTGTGTTGTAGTGTTCTGGATTAAAGTTTTTAGGGATTGGTTTAGATTTAAATTTAGTGTCAACGGTTCCTATGCCTATAGTTACATGTAAAGGGTCTAAACGTCCTAGAACGACGCCCTTGGGACCACCTAACTGTCCCTGAGGAGGACCCAAACATTTGACAAGAAGCTGCCGAAGGCCGCGTGCAGGTTGAAGAATTTGAAGCCCACCTCGTAATTCGCCTGTGACACGAGGTTCACTTCTTCATAATGTTGAGAGGGAAAATTTTTTATCATGCTCAGCGACGCGAAGCCAAGTCCCAAATTTGGCCACGACGTTTTTAACTCAAATTTCAAGTTGGAAAAGGGTCCAAATGGTTTGGGGGTCTTTTTTGAACTTTGGCTATACTTTTTGGACTGGTTTCGGTCAATTTAAACCTCATTTCACCTATAATTTTAAAAACCAAAAGATCAAATAAAATTTCTCCAAAAAAAATCCTTCTTTTCAAAAACCTCTATTGAAGAATCTTTAAGCTCGAAGGAAGAGGACAAAGTTACCCATGATTTATTCACCAAATTTTCGTGGTTTTCTTCATATTAAGGTATGTTAGTCATCCTTGAACCTTCTTTTATTCAAGTAGCCTTTTCAATGAAATTTAAAAAAGGATTCAACTTCAAACTTCTTTATTTCTTGACTCTAAGTATGGGCATTTGCATGAAAAATGTTTTATTAATTAAAATGAGTTGATCTTAATTTAAATGATGATTTTAATGTCAAAACCCCAATGGAGTCATTATTCTTTTTATGAACTTTTTACTTATGAAATGGGCTCTATGATCATGATTAGATAATGTTAAGGTTATTGTTTCTTGGTAGTTTTACTGAGTTTTAGTTACTTCACTAAGGGCTATTTTATGATGGATTATTGGATACACTGTTAATAGGTGGCAAAGGTTTGGAAGAAGGGTAATTTGTTATATCTCGGTTAAGTTATGTTTAAGTAACTCTTGAGTGGTATGGTCCACATTTGGTAGCAGTGTTTACTTGATGTTGATGATGTTATATGTGTTTTGTGAAATATCTTTGAAAGCATGATATGTGAAGTGACGTGATGATTTTGATATATATAGATGTATAATATATTATAAAAGGGTGAATTGAGTATCTTGAAAGGTTTATATCTAAATGAAGTATGTGTTGATATGTGAATTATGATTATGTGTAAATTGTGATTAATGTGGGTATGAGAATGTAGAGAAATCAATGTTATGAATGATGATAATTATGTGTAAGGTCTTCTCACATATACTCTCATACACACACTTGAATGCATGAATGAAGTCAATGAATTAAAATGCGGTATTGTAGAGATGAAGTGTCTAGATCCTCCCTACTATTCCTATATATGAAAAAAGGGGGTTTGGGGTGAACACTAATCATGAGTTGAGATCAATTGTTTAGTATAAACCTCACAATTTCCGATGACGTTTCCAAAGATAGGTTGGTGGTTGGATACTTATCGTGAGCTGAGAAGGTCTGTTAAATAGTTATATCATAGCCTATAGCCAATGAATGTATAAGAATCCATGGTGGAGTTATGCTTAGAACCTAGAGGATTTGAAGAAGGGGTGGGTACACTTCGTGAGTAGAGATGTTGTACCCAATGTACCTTTTAAGATGGGTTCCCCTCGGTAGTAGAGAGTGAGTAACTTAGTAACAATCTTGTTATCCCTTAACTATGTGCATGTGTAGGTGTAGCTATTGGATAATCAATGTAAAGTCTAAAGAATATGTCCCTACCATAGGCAAGTAGATATCCCTCATCGAGTAAGTTTAGTACTGGGATTCCATGTCAAGCTCTCATGGTCTATGTCGGTTAAAGCTAACCCCTCACAAATGTATTCAAATGATCTATGTCTTCTTAAGGGTGTATTATTTAGGCTAGGTTGTGGAATGGTACATTACCTATCCATTGAACAAGTAGATATTTGGAGGAAGTCTTGGTGTGTCCTTTTATGAAATGTATGAAAGGGTCATGATATGATGCAAATAAAAGTATTGTGACTTTATGGCTAATGTTAAGGAAGTATGTTGCTATGATATTTTCCATGGTGAAAGCTATTTATGTGATGAATGTGATGTTCCTAGTCTAATGTAATTACTAAGAAAAACTAAGTGGACGTAGTAATATAGGATGCTACTTTCACATTGCAGTAGGTGTGAGTTGAGAGTTTTTCTTGGAGGATGGTTCTTATGTGAAGTTCCTAAATATATGCATATTTCACTATTTTATTTGCTATTGAATGGTGACTTGTATAAATGAAATGAAGTATGTTTATTCTTAGTAGTCTTAAGGATTTCTTTAGTAGGTATTGCGGAGGTTGTATGGGCGATCTATATGTGTCTTACTTCAAGGAGCCTTTGGAAAAGTTTGGATAGAAGTAGTTCATGTGTGATCTTTAGCTTTACTAAATGTATGCTCTTATGTTAATAAAATTGAAGTTTTACCTTATGTTCTAAATGATGATACTATATGATGTATCATAACTTAATTAATGAGGTTTTCATCACAATAGCATGACTTGTATGTTTCAACTAAATTGTCCCTTTTTGCATGATTTTCCGTAATGCATACTTAGTACAATGTCTTGTACTAACCCCATAATTTTCTATACTTTATAAGAATAGGTTGGAAGTGAGTGGATGTTTTGAAGTCAAGATTGCGAATCAGCTCTCTCAAGATTAAATATGTCCCCATATATTCGAGGGCATAGTCTTTATTTCTTTAAGTTCTTCATTATATTTATTATGAATTTCTTCCATTGTAAAGGGTCGTGACCCTAAGTTATTTGAGTTGTGTCTTTTGGTTGGCTTGTGACCATAAGACTTACTCCATAGTATTTTATAAAAAGCTTCTTATTTTTATTGTTGTGAAAAGTTCAAATTCTGCACTACTTTTCATTTCTTATGTAATGAACTATAGATAATATTCTTGTATAGGATCATTGAAGGTTCAGCCTTGTGATGAATAGAGATTGCTCATTTCTTCTATGATGTACTTGCGGGTCGATACAATCTTTCTGTTAGAGCATAAGGTTATGGGAAATATTTAAAGGTCCAAAGTCTCATAAGCCAAGTCTAGAGTCTGGTTCATCGGTGTGAGTCGCAACACATCCATGAGTGGGAGGCTATAAGATGATAGAAGTTTCCCTTTCTTCATTAATCTAGTGTCATGCCATAGAGTTGAGTTCTATGAGATTTCTTTTCTCAACCTCTTCTCTTGTGTTTATTGGACGTGAATACGAGAAGGACACCTGCTAAAAATGATGAGGGAGGTGTCGCTAATGAGAGGGTCCCCCCTTTTGTGAGAAAGCCCCAATAGTTGACCAAGAGGATGTGAATGAGGCGGTTCCCCGTCAAGAACCTCAAGAGCCTCAAGTACCCCTAATTCCTCCAATGACCCAAGTTCCTCAAGCTCCCTATGTTGAAGTGGATATGATTTATGCAAAGATAAGGGCTGATCTTAGGGATTTGACCCAACTCATGACGACTCAAGATCATGTCGTCACTAATCATTTGGTTGCAGAAGCTAACCTCTAAGCTGGACTCAGCCTAATACAAGTATTCCCTCTTCTAGAATTCGGGATTTCATAGGATGATTCCTCCCACTTTCCATGGAACTAAGTTTGATGAAGATCCATAAGGCTTCATAAATGAGCTGTTCAAGGTGATGGATGCTAATTGTGTGACTCCAAGAGAGAAAGTGGAGCTAGTCGCTTATCAACTAAAAGATGTTATTCAAATGTGGTTTTAGCAATGGAGGGATTAGAGACTCATAAGGGAAGGTCTGATAGATTGGGAACTGTTCAAAGTGGCTTTTATTGATAAGTTTTACCCCCATAGAGTTGAGGGATAGAAAGAGTGTAGAGTTCATGAAACTTTGTCAAGGGGAATGATTGTTAAAGAGTATTCTCTCAAATTCACCCAACTGTCTAAGTATGCCCCAACCTTGGTAAGAAATTCTAGGTCTAAAATGAATCAATTTATGATGGGGTTTTCTAGCTTGGTGGAAAAGGAGTTTCCTACAGAAATGCTCCATAATGATATGGATATCTCTAGGCCATGGTGTATACTAAACAAATTGAGGAGTCCAAGCTTGGGGGAGAGGTAGAGAAGGGAAGAGGCTTAGGTCGGATGAACCTAGTCAACCCAAATATAAAAAGATGTTCTATAATCAAGACTCTTTCTTGGGGAACAAGGATACGGTTTCCAACAAAAATTCATAAGGAGGTGGCCATGCATTTGATAGGTCTAGGTGTGTTACTTGTGGAAAGCAATACTTATGTAAGTGTCTTGCTGGTACGAATAATTGCTTTTGGAGTGGTGATAGTGGCCATAAGATGAGGTATTTCCACGTTGTCAACACAAAAGGGAAAGAGGTCGACAAAGATCCCCATGGTAGTCTAGATCCTAACGCTCAAAAGTTGAATTATTTTTATGCACTTGGAGCAAAAGAAAGAGCTAATCCGGAATGAAGGCCCCGGTTAGTCAAAGTTACTTATGGGTGTGTGTTTGGTCTTATATGGGTTTACCGTAAGTATGGGAGAGAAAGTTTGTGATTTGAGAAGGGGTGTTCAATAATTATCTTTTAACCAATAGTCAATAAATATATAAGACTCTGTGGGGGATTTATGTGTAGCACCTAGATGATTTGAAGAAACGGTGGGTACACATCATAAGAAGAGCTATTTTATCCAATGTACCCCTTGAGATGGGTCCTGCCTGTTAGTAGAGAGTGAGTTACTCAGTACCAATCTTCTTATCCCTTAACTATGGGCCTGGTAGGTTTAGCTATTGCAGAATCCACATAAAGGTTACAGATTATTAACCTACCTTAGGAAAGTAAGGATCCTTCATCCGGTAAGGGTAGTACCGGGATTCCATATCAAGCTCTCATGGTCTATGTCAGTTAATGCTATACCCCACAAATGTTTTGAAATGAACTAAGTCTTATTAAGGGTGTACTACTTACGGTAGGTGGTGGAATGGGACATTACTTATCCATTGCACACGTAGACATTTGGACGGAGTCTTAGTGTGTCCTTATATGAAATGTATGAATGGGTCACGATATGATGAAAGTGAAAGTAATGTGACTTTTTTTCTAATGTTAAAAACGTATGTTTATATGATGTTTTGCATGATGGAAGCTATTTATGTGATGAATGTGATGTGCCTAGTCTAAGGTAATTCCTAAGGAACATTTAGTCGGAGTAGTAGTATGAGATACTACTTTCACATTGCAGTAGATGTGACTTAGGAGTTGTCATGGAGGATGGTTCATTTGTGAAGTTCCTAAGTATATGTATATTTCTATATTGTATTTTGTATTAAATGATGCTTTTTATAAATGAAATGAGCTATGCTTATCCTTAATAGTCTTAAGGATCTCTTAAGTAGGTATTAAGGAGGTTGTATGGGCGATCTCTTTATGTCATACTAAGGGAGCCTTTGGACAACTTAGAATAGGAGTAGTTCATGTGTGATCTTAAGTTTTACTGTAAGTATGCTCTTATGTTAAGAAAAACTGAATTTTTACCTTATCTTCTAAATAATGATACTATATGATCTTTTGGCACGTAATTAATGAGGTTGTCATCAAAATAGCATGACTTGTATGTTTCAGCAAAATTGTCCCTTTTTGCATGATTTTGTATAATGTCATACTTAGTACAATGTCTTGTACTAACCCCATAATTTTGTATACTCTATAAGTACATGTTGGAAGAGAGTGGATGTTTTGAAGTCGAGCTTGGAAATCGACTCTCTGAAGACTAAGTATGTGCTAATATATTCGACATAGTCTTTATTTCTTTATGTTCTTCTTTAAGACATATTATGTATTTTCTTTGAATGTAAAGGGGTCGCGTCCCTATGAAATTTATGTCGTGTCTTTAAGTTGGCTTGTCACATTGAGACTATCCTTAGTACTTATAAAATAAGTTTTTTATTATTATTAATTATCGTGAAAATTTGAAATTTCTACACTACTTTTCATGTTTTATGCAATAAATGATAGCTAAGAGGCTACTACAAGAGCATTGACAGGTCAGGTATTCCTTGTGACGACCTAAGGTTTCCCTAACTTCTAGGGAGTACTTAAGGGTCTTTACGCTATAAGATGATAGACATTCACTTTCTTCAGTACTCTAGTGTCGTGCCATAAATTTGAGTTATATGATATATCTTTTCTCAACCTTTTCTCTTGTGTTAATAGGACATACATACGATAAGAAGATCCCTCCCCGTAGTGATCAAGTCCCTATAGTTGATCAACAGGATGTGAATGAAGTGGTTCCCCCTAAAGAAACTCAAGTGCCCAAATGTCTCAAACACCCCAGGTCCTCAAGCTTCCTAAGTTTAACAAGGATACAAGTAATGCATAGATAAGGGCTTCTCTAAGGGATTTTACATGGCTCATGATGGATGAAGCTCATATCGTCACTAATCATGTTGTTGCACAAACTAACCTAGGATTTGGACCTCTACACAATGCAAGTACTCCCACTTCTCGAATTCAGGATTTTACGAAGATGAACCCTCCTACATTCCATGGTACTAAGGTGGATAAAGATACACAAGGCTTCATATATGAGGTGTTCAAAGTAAAGGATGCTATTGGTGTGACTCCTAGAGAGAAAATGGAGCTAACCGCTTACCAACTCAAAGATGTGGCTCAAGTGTTGTTTAAGCAATAGAGTGATGAGAGACCCTTAAGGGAAGGTTTGATAGATTGGGAAGTTTTCAAAGTGGCTTTTCTTGATATGGTTTTCCCCATAGAGTTGAGGGAGATAATGTTGGTGGAGTTCATGACCCTTTTTCAATGTGGAATGAGTGTGAAAAAGTGTTCTCTCAAATTCACCCTACTATCTAAGTATGTCCCAACCTCGGTAGCAAACTCTGGGGCTATATAAATTTATGATCCGGTTTCTAGGTTGGTGGATAAGGAGTATCTTACCGCAATGCTCCATAATGATATGGATATATCTAGGCGCATGGTGTATGCTCAACAAATGGAGCAGTCCAAGCTTAAAGAGATAAGTAGAGTTGTGAAGAAGCCTAGGTCGGATGAACAATGTAAATCCATGTCTAATAAGATATTATATAATCAATAATATTTCATGTGTAACACGGATAGGCTAGATGTTAGGTTTTATTTGTTGCTAGTTGATTCATTGATGTCCTTGAAAGTGTTTAGTGTCACACGAGAACAAGTGTTTTTCTAAGTGGGGGAAAATGTAATGACCCTCATAATTAACTAGGTTGAACTAGAGCTTCCCAAGAGTTTCATGTCTTAATAATGTGTTAAAATAGATAATTTTAATGTTTAAAATAAGTTTGGTATGTTTGAAAGTTAAACGTCAAGGAACCACCAAGACGATTCGACGACTAGACATCATTGTGCTTATGTAAGTTCTTGTGGGCCTTTGCATGTTTGGTGACTTTTTTCGGGGAACCAAGTTGATGTGGGATGACATAATAAAAATATGACCATTAATAGGAGTTTAACGTTCGGGTAGGACTCCACCTAGGACCAAGAAGGGTCCGTAGAAGAGTACGCATGACTTTGCAACAAAACTGCCAAATTTGTCCAATCGACGCCACTCACGTACAAAGAGTAGATTGAACGATGCCATTCATTTGGGCCGTAGCCCCACACTTAGTTGTGTGAGATTATTCCCCTTGAATCCTGTCTCTAACCCAATCGATGCCCCAGTAAGACGGGTCATTGATCAAAAGACGTCCAGTAGCTAGGGTCCATCGTTTGGCACCTATAGAAGTTGTCAAGAAACGACCAAGCTTCGATTTTTTTGTAAATTATCCTCAAGTATTTTATGAACCATATGCATGTTTTATAGGGTATTTAGGGTATTTTAAGTGTGGGTATAATCCTAGACCTAGGTTATACTTTATTTTCAAATATCTAAAACCCCTCCCTCAAGAAAGAACTCTCTGAAACCCCATAGAAGATAGAACTCAAGGAAGAGCTAAAAAAGGAGGCCTTGGATGTTTTCTTCTCCAAAATTCGTGGTTTTCATCATAGTGAGGTATGTTAGTTCATCTTTTAACCTTCTTTAATTGAATTATCCATTTCAAAGATATTTTAAAAAGGGTTTGAAACTCCAACTTCTTCTCTCTTTAACTCTGCCCATGGGTCTTTGCATGAAAATATTTTTAATAAAATAGGTTGTTTTTAGTGTTAGTTGATGATTTAAATGTTAAAATCCCAAATAAGTCCATGATCATGCATATTCAAAACTTTTAGCTTACTAGTCTCGTACATCTGCATTGCGCGTTTGAGCCATGGTAAGTTATATCATTCTCTATGAAGAGAAATTTGTATAGAAATGTTGTCATGAGTGAATGCATTATTATTGGGGTATTGGAAGTTTACATTGTGTTTATTAGTCTTTTGATGATTACATGAGCTATTAATGATCTTGTATACTGAAAAAAATTTCACTTGTGCATTCAATAATAAGTAGGAATAACATTAAGTTAATATGAAGTGTTTAAAAAGAAGTACAAAAGTACTGTAAATTATTAATAATCCTAATATTAAAAAATTATAATAGAATACAATATGAAGAAATTTGATAATCGTACCGAAAGAACTATTCCGAATATGACATTAACGCATTGAAGATTATGGTTCGCTGAAGAATCCATTATGTTTGCATAGGTTTGTCTGCGTCTTCAATGTAAAGTTGTTAGTACATACTATCTGTAAATAGTTAATCATATGTGTCTGAATGTCCATATAATTAAATAGGTTATCGTACCTTAAACATCTTTATAGATGATGTTCTTTATGTATGTTCCCTTTTGACGTTTGGGTTGCTCTATTAGGACAATTACTTTTATTGTGGACGTATATATCCCTCTTGATAGCGCCACGTAAAATTGACCATGTGACAACACATGTTGGGGCAAATACAAACCAATATTGTGAATTGTTTGACCTTGAGCTTTATTTATAGTCATTGCAAATCAAAGGCATACCGAGAATTTCTTTCGACTCAATTTGAATGGATATCCTTCATTTTATTTTGGTGATAGTTGTATTCTTTCAAGAAACACATGTTTTGTTGAACAATGAGCACTGGATATATCTGCATGCTAAAATTTTGGGAGAAGCCTCGACATATCATTTGTGTGCCATTGCATAAGAGCCTTGAAGGGTCTAAATTCCTTAGCAAAATTATAGGTGCATTTTCCTTCAATTCTAGCCTGTATTTAATAAGATATGTCAAAATATATAATTTTTATATTATTACCACCTCTTTTAATATATAATGTACTTAATTCAGTACCTATGTGGCGTGAGACCGTTTGGTGTTAAAGTATTTAGATATTCTTCTTGGTAATAGTTGTTGGTATTATCTTGTGCTGAGTCAAAGCTATTGAACATGTTGCTTTCACCTAGAAACTGAGATATTATCTTGTCATTAATTTTATCCACATTGTCATCTTTGCTTATTAAAATAGCTCTACATTTTCTTGCAGGTTTTGATATATCTTTTTTATTATGGATTGTCCTGAAATTTCTATCTAGAGAATGTTTGATTGTAAAAAATTCTTGGAGAAGGATTTGTTGGTTCGTCACCGTTACGCACTCGAAGTAAGAACTCAATAAATGTTAGATCTGTTCTTGCTCTCATATTTCTAGTAAATTGAATCTTCTCCATCAAAGCCTAGATATATGATTTGACAAATCTTGCATTTAAAATTTCTGCTTGAGTTGATTTTGGAATTACTGGTAACACCTGCCAAAAATCTCCTCCAAAAACCATGACTTTTCCAACAATGGTTTATCAATGTCCATTATGTCTTTGAAGATCCTTTCCACTGTTTCTATTATTTTTTTTTTTTGGTCATTGGTGCTTCATCACATATAATTATTTTTTTAATCAATTTTGTAACACCACTCTGCTTTGATATGTTTTTCATTGTTGATTGATTTGTTTCAAGATGGATCTCAAACCTCAAGTGTGTTTTACGTCCTCTAGCTAAGATTAAAGCTGCTACGCGACTGGTTGATGTTTCTAAGCCTATCATACCTCTTGATATAAAATTTGAAAGTAATGCATGGTATAAGTTATGTTTTTCTAGTTCCCACAGGTTTATCCACAAAGAATATTCCAATTGTTCCAACATCAATTGTTTGCATTATTTTTGTAAAAGAGTGATGTTGTTCTCGATCTAATTGGGATTGTCCATCAAAATCATATGTTTGTATCTTCACAGACATTTATTCATTTATTTCTCTACATTCTTATGAACCAACTTCAAGGATATTGTGATCTAGTTGAGGAATGTCATATATGCCTATGTTGTTGCCCATACTTTGCAAGCAATTATTAATACTATTCAAAGTAGAATGTACAATAGTATTGTTTGAGTTGTAATATAGACTAGTGAATTCCTTAGACATATCCTATTAATAAGTATCCCAGACTTTTCCAATATCCGTTAGGATACAATGAACCATAATTGTACAAAATAAACATCTGAGAACTAATGGCATTTTGAAAACAACAACCTCTCTTAAGCTTTCTCATATGCTGTTGTTGCACTAAAGTAATCCTCTTTCTTTGGCTGCTTCTTTGAAGGTCTAATATTGCTTTCCATTGACCATGAGTAAGTCATTGATTCATAATTGTCCCTTTACATAGTTTAGTAACAACCGTTCATTATACCTTTCCCTTCTCAAAAGTTAGTCGTACAATATAATCGATATCTTCTAATTAATAAGTTTAAAAATTATCAATGTGTATGAACTTATAGTTTACTACATTCGTCGAACCAATTTCAATGCAAAAAATTAAATATCTTGTTTTCTTTTTTGTCAAAGTCTTTACCTTTGAATTCAAAACATAATACTGTGGGAATTCTCTATACAGGTAAGCTTGTTCTTCAGTGTCAATTGAGAACATTCTGAAATACTCGGTCAATATTTTCTCCTTGTCACCATCCCACGGGATGATATTTTTTAAATTTGGATTTTTCAAGTAACATAATGTGAGCTTGTTTTAAGTCGGTATTTGTATTTTGACAGTTATAATTATTCTTTAAAGGATATGTTTATTATTATGTTTTAATATGTGTACTTGAATATTTTCCTGGCAGATGTAGTTGAAGGTCATGACTGCAGATTGCATTTTAGTCAAGTTGAATTCATATATTCTCAATATTGCTTCAGGCAGTGAGAACCACCGCTCATCGTGCAATGTTTGTATTTCGTCAAAAACAATTTCACCATCGTCAGACTGAACATAAACAGCACACGGATCATGTCCTTTATATATATGCTTGTGTACATACATTATTGTTTTGACTCCTGAGAAGACCTCAACATTAATGTGACAATTGTATCTTGTAAGCAAATAAGGGTTATAAGGTACTATCTATTTATTTTTTGCTTCATTCCACAAACAAACTCTTTTCTTCCATCCATTCTTGTATTAAAAATTTGATATCTATCGATTTCTTCGATTTGTTCGTTGTTTTTTTCTCTGGCCTTGGGTAATAATATTTACACTGTCCATTTCCATGTGTGTTTGTTGGTCGTTTGTTTCCACACGGGCCATGCATCATATGCATGAACACTAATATATGCAAGATGGGAAAATCATAATTATCTGAAATCTTTGTTGAGATAAACCTATCACATTGATCACCTGATTTTATCTTGTACCCTTTGAAATACCGTGGTTTAACGGTATAATTAATACTTTTTCCTTAAGTTTAGTGTGTCCGTAAAGCCTTTTTGTGCTAATTTTTATATAAGTTTCTCTTTGTTTTGCAGGAAATCTGTCCAAAGCTGAATGCGGAGATTTTTTAGAGAAGAAATGCATAAGAGACCACCTACGGAGCTTATGATGGTCCGTCTTGCTTGTGACGGTCCGTAGGTGGCAGCGTAGTGCAGCTGCTGAAGGAAGATGGGGAAGTCTGACCAAGTGTGACGGACAGTCGTGGCTACGACGGTCCGTCCTGCAGGTTCATTGTGAAGATCAGAGATGTGATCCCAGTACCCAGATTCCAAGAGTTGAAGTGTTTTGGAACGAAGACCCTCGATGAACCATTGTGCCTATGTCGGTCCGTCATATTTGCCGTCGAGGGGAATGAAGATAGAAACAGAAGAAATTAAATAAGTATGGGATGACAGAGTCCATGATTGTCCGTCATGACCACGACGGTCCGTCGACCCAGCCGCGTTTTGGCAGATTTCCAGCAATTAGAATCCTTGTTTAATTAGGTTTTTGGTATTTTATAAATAGTTTGATAAACCTCATTTTTGAAGTTATACACTATATAGTTAGACTCTTAGATTGTTAAATTCCGTATTGGTAAACATTATATTGTGAGATTATTGATTACTTTGAGAATTCTTGCAAGTGAGTTTTGGTGATTAATCAAGCAAACTTTTTGATTTTATTCTATCTCATTGAAGTAAGTACATGAACTCTTATTTAATATATTTGAATATTGTGTTTATGGTCATGAGTAACTAAACTACATAACTAGGGTTGTGGGAACCATTGGCAAATAATGAGATAAACCCTAACGAAAATAACAATTCTAGAGTAGTGTCTTGCATGTATTAATAAATCTTTCGTTTAGAAGTCTTTTTAACGGATGGACAACGTTAGAACTCACCTTAATGCTACTTGCCGAACCAAGGAGGTAGATAATAGGAAAAGAATATTTAACATAGATTTATTGTATACTATCTAATAAGCTAGTACTGATTGGTACGATGTAATAACTTAGTCAATTATCGAATACGATGCTTAATATGAGGTAAGGATAAATGTTAGGATAGCAACACACGTAGTCGGACCAAGGTGCGGAGTGAGATTTTATAGATGCCGGACCAAGGATTTAGAAATACATAACTTATCACTTTGCATGCAAGATACTAGGAAAGGATTGTTATAGTTAGAATTATCAAGTTATGAACCTGTGGGGAACACGTAAACCCTAGTTACTTTGCTTAATTGATTAAATTCCGCCATTCAAAGCTGTTAAGTGTCTCTTTCAATTTCGTTAGTTATTTTCACTCATTTAGAATTAGAAACCCCCCTTTTTATTGTTGTTACTTTCCAAGGAAGTCATCGACCAAACAATAGTAATAACAGGTTGAAGTTAAGTCTAGACTATTTTCCTCGTGGGAACGATCCCAACCTAACTAGTTGGTTTATTTACTTGACACGACCGCTTTACTTCTTATTTGAGAAGTAAGTTTGAGCGTATCAAATTTTGGCGCCGCTGCCGGAGAATTATAGCTTTTAGATTAACTTGAACTTATTACTATAGTTTAGTTGATGTTTTCTTGATTTTACTTTGTTTTATTGTTTTTTATTTCTTTTCAGAACTATCCTCCTTATATGCCAAATACACGGAGAGGAAGGGAACCCTTGTTTCCCTATGATCACGAGTTAGAGTGTACACTGCGCAACATGAATCGAAACTTAGGAATAAATGATGAGGATCCGAACCAGAACATCCCAGCTCCGGTTGATGATCATGGTCAGATGTTACCCGAAATTCTGGGTGAACATCAATTGAGGGGACAAAATCCCGTTCCACGGCCCCAAGCATACTACAGAGGCTATGATAACATAGCATATTCGGATGGGCCACTGGTTTTGCCTCCTCTACCCACAGGCCACACTTTTGTGGTAACTAGTAGTCTGATGCAAATGCTCACTGCCAGAGGTTTGTTTTCAGGGCTACCTTCTGAGGATCCACATGCCCATATAGCTAAGGTAAGGGCAGTGTGTAAAAGTTGAGTGGGGAGGCCTGATTTGGATCTAGATGTAATAGGGCTCAGAGTGTTTCCTCTCTCACTGACGGGAGAGGCTGCTATTTGGTTCACAGAGCTCCCATACAACTCAATCTTTACTTGGAATGAACTGAGGGATGTCTTCTTAGCACGCTACTATCAGGTCTCAAAGAAACTAAACCACAAAGACAGAGTGAATAACTTTGTGGCACTACCACGAGAGTCGGTTAGTAGTTCTTGGGATAGATTCACCTCATTCTTGAGAAGTGTTCCAAATCACCGTATAGATGATGAGTCACTGAAGGAATACTTCTATCGGGGACAGGATGATAACAATAAAGCGGTGTTGGACACTATAGCAGGTGGATCTTATTAGGAGTGTCCTTATGCTGAGATCGCTGAAAAATTAGAAAAAATCTCCCAGAATAAAAAAGCTTGGAGTACTAGGAAGTCTGATATAGGGAGAAACACCTTCGCAGTGCAGTCCACTCACAACCCAGCCACATATGAGATTTGTGAAGAAATGTCTCAAATGAGAACTGAGCTTCGGTTGGTACTAAAACATGTCACTGGGGGTGCAGAAAAGATAAATGCAGTCAACTACTTATCGACACCACCGCCACAAAACGATGAGTGTTATTATGAGGAGGATTCCGATGCAGTAAATGAATAGACAGGGGGTTTCCTACCAGGTTACCAAAGCTCTAATCATGAGAATTGGAGCCAAGGTCAAGGGAACCAAGGTCGGAACTATGGTAACTACAATCGTGAGGGTCATTATGTCCGAGATGGAAAATACAATCGCGACAACAACTTCAACAGAGGTAACTATGGTAATAGAAACGACAGGATTGGACCCTATGTTCCTCCTCAAAATTGTGAAGTTACCCCTAGGGATGGTGGAGGTAGTATGTCGCGAGTTGAGGATATGTTGCATAAAATGATGAGGAGGTTCGATGCTAGTGAGCACAATAAAGAGTTGAGGAATGATTTAGCGGGTATTGGGCAAAAATTTGATACTCATGCAATATTAATTAAGCAACTTGAGCTACAATTGGCCCAATTATCTGCAACTGTGAACCCACGGCAACCGGGCACTCTTCCTAGCAACACTGTCCAAAATCCGAAAAATGGTGGACATTGTATTGCAATTACTACTCGCGGTGGAAAGCAAACCATTGACCCACCTATGCCATCTAATGAGAAAAAGGTAACAAAAGAATCTGATAAAGTGGTAGGAGTTGATTTTGAATTAGAGGAGAACACTGCAAAAGATGCTGAGGTGCCTAAAAAGGTAACTCCTATGCCTAGGCCACCCCCCATTTCCTCAAAGATTATTGAAAAAGACCGAGGATGGCAAATATCGGCGTTTTATAACAATGTTGAAGCAACTTTCTATCAATGTCCCTTTGGTAAAAGCTTTAGAACAAATGCCCGGTTACGCCAAGTTTATGAAAGATCTGGTTACAAAGAAAAGGTCGGTCACTTTTGAGGATGATGATAGAATGCAGCACTGTAGTGCTATTGCTATAAGATCTCTGGTCCAAAAGAAAGAAGCTCCAGGTGCGTTCACTCTTCCTTGTACAATCGGGTTATTACATTTTGCGAAAGCATTATGTGATCTAGGGGCAAGCATAAACCTCATGCCCCTATCGATTTACAAGAAGTAGGGTTTGGGTGACCCAAAGCCCATTGCGATGCGGCTACTGATGGCTGATCGAACAGTAAAACGGCCTATAGGGATACTCCACGATGTGCTAGTAAAAGTGGAGTCATTCATATTTCCAGAAGAGTTTGTTATTCTTGATTGGGAAGTCGATTTTGAAGTGCCCATTATTCTTGGGAGGCCATTCTTTGCTACCGGAAGAGCCTTAGTAGACATGGAAAAGGGGCAGATGAAATTTCGGTTGAACAATGAGGAAGTGACCTTTAATATTTGTAGGTCCATGAGGCAGAGTGGTGAGCTCCAATTGGCATCTTCTATATCCTACAACATGGGTGAGACATCTGAGACACAAATAGAAGAACGCCTAAGTGTAGAAGCATTAGCGGCAGTAATAATGAACTTTGATAGCGATTGCATTGAAGAGTATGAGTCATTAGTTGTGGCTCTTGACCGAGGTGATGTTTGGTCTAAACTGAAGAAATTTGAGCTTCATATGAAGAATCGTGAGTCCCCACCCGCGAAACCATTTATAGAGGAGGCTCCAAAATGAGAACTAAAAGCTCTCCCACCTCTTCTCAAGTATGAATTCTTAGGAAATGGTGACACTTTGCCGGTAATCATTGCATCAGACTTGGATGAACAACAATTTCAGAGTTTGGTGAAGGTACTAAAAAGGTTCAAAAGAGCTATTGAGTGGACTATTGCAGACATTATTGGGATCCCTCCTGGTATTTGCTCTCATAAAATCCAACTCATGCCTGATCATAAGCCGAGTATTAAGCACCAGAGACGCTTAAATCCTCCTATGCAAGAGGTCGTGAAGAAGGAAATCATTAAGTGGTTGGATGCCGGAGTAATCTACCCAATTGGATGCCGGAGTAATCTAAACTAAACTCATGGACTAAAAAAGACCATTTTCCTATGCCCTTCATGGATCAGATGTTGGATAGACTTGCCGGAAAAGGGTGGTACTGTTTTCTTGATGGATATTCGGGGTATAATCAGATTTCTATTGCACCGGATGATCAAGAGAAAACAACTTTCACTTGTCCTTATGGGACCTTTGTGTTCAGAAGAATGCTGTTTGTTTGGGTTGTGCAATGCACCCGCAACATTTCAGAGATGTATGATGTCGATATTTTCTGACATGGTGGAGGATACTATAGAAGTCTTTATGGATCATTTTTTATGGTTGGTGATTCATTCGAGCGGTGTTTGACCAATTTATCTAAGGTCCTTAAGAGATGTGAAGACTGCAATTTAGTACTAAACTGGGAAAAGTGTCATTTCATGGTGAAAGAGGGTATTGTGTTGGGTCATCGCATTTCAGAAAAGGGCATAGAGGTTGATCGAGCTAAAGTCGAGGTAATAGAGAGACTTCCCCCACCAATCTCTGTGAAAGTTGTGAGAAGTTTTCTTGGGCATGCATGTTTTTACCATAGATTCATCAAAAAAATTTCAAAAATTGCACACCCATTGTGCAAACTGCTGGAGAAATATTGTAAATTTTGTTTTGATGAATCCTGTCTTAAGGCATTCGGTGAGCCAAAAGAAAAATTGGTGTCTGCGCCCATCATTATTTCTCCGTATTGGAACAATCCATTTGAGGTGATGTGCAATTCTAGTGGGGTGGCTCTTGGGGTAGTACTGGGACAGAGGAAAAACTAAATCCTTCACCCCATTTACTATGCTAGTAAAGCCCTAAATGAAGCTCAGAAGAACTACACAGTGACTGAGCAAGAACTCCGTGCAGTAGTTTTTTCTTTTGAGAAATTTTGCTCCTATTTGCTAGGTACTAGAGTTATAGTGCATACTGACCACTCACCATTGAGATATTTGATGGAAAAGAAGGATGCGAAACCTAGGCTGATTCGTTGGGTGTTACTGCTACAAGAATTTGACTTTCAAGTGATGGATAGAAAAGGAACTAACAATCAAGTTGCTGATCACTTGTCTCGTCTAGAGGATGAAGATATGAGAGAGTTAGGGGATAAGACTGACATTGTTGATACTTTCCCCGATGATCATGTATTGGCTGCATCACAAGACTTGATCCCATGGTTCGCAGATTTTGCGAACTATCTGGACAGTGATATTGTTCCACCAGACTTGTCCTTTCATCAAAGAAAAAAGTTCATGTACGATGTGAAGAAGTTCTTTTGGGATGAACCATACTTATATAGGAGTTGCGCCGAGGGGATCATTCGGCGTTGTGTGCCAGAATGTGAGATGTTGAGTGTGTTGGAGGCATGACATTCCTCACCCGTTGGTGGACATAACAGTGGTATCCGAACCGCTCATAAGATATTACAATGTAGTTACTATTGGCCAACTCTTCATCGAGATGCTCATGGGTTTGCTAAAGCATGTGACAGATGCCAATGATATGGCAGTATTTCAAGAAAGCAAGAGCTCCCTCTAAACCCCATTCTTGTGATTGAGTTATTTGATTTTTGGGGTATTGACATTATGGGCCCTTTCGTTATTTCTCATGGAATGAAGTACATTCTAGTAGCAGTTGATTATGTATCTAAATGGGTCGAAGCCAAAGCCCTCGCAAACAATGAAGGGAAGAGTGTCAATGCATTCTTGAAAAAGAATATATTCTCTCATTTTGGCACCCCAAGGGCCATTATTAGTGATGGGGGCTCCCACTTCTGCAACAAATTGTTCAAAGGGTTATTGGAGAAATACGGGGTTCGCCATAATGTGGCTACTCCTTACCATCCTCAAACTAGTGGGCAAGTTGAATTGTCAAATCGGGAGATCAAACATATATTGTCCAAAACAGTGAACGCTAGTAGAACGGATTGGTCAAAGAGGCTTGATGATGCTCTTTGGGCCTACGGGACAGGTATAAGACTCCCATAGGTATGTCTCCATACCAACTTGTATATGGGAAAGATTGTCATCATCCGATTGAGTTAGAGCATAAAGCCATGTGGGCTATGAAGAAGTTAAAAATGGATTGGAGCGAAGCTGCAGAGCAACGGTTAAATGGGTTGAATGAACTTGATGAATTTCGCCTGAAAGCCTAAGAAAGCTCAGCCCTATACAAAGAAAAGATGAAGAAGTACCATTACAACAAAATTGAAAAACGAGAGTTTATGGTCGGGGATTTAGTGCTTTTATTCAACTCCACGTTGCGCTTATTTCCAGGCAAGCTCAAGTCCAAATGGACTGGTTTTTACTTGGTTACCCAACTATTCCCTCATGGAGCAGTTGAGTTGGAAAATAAGGAGGGTGTGCGGTTCAAGGTGAATGGACAACACATAAAAATCTATTTCGGGCATGCTGAATCGGCGAATGAAGTGATCGAGGCATACCATCTTGCTGAAGTCTAAGTAATCAAGTGTCCACAGTCGTGCTGCGACATTAAATCAGGCGCTTGTTGGGAGGCAACCCAATACTTATAGTCTTTTTAGTAATGGTAGCATTTTTCTACTAATGGATTTTTAAATTTGCAGGCACATCACCAGGAAATTCTGCAGAAATATACTCTGCAGCAGTCACTGATGGATACAGCGACGGATCGTTGCGCCTGCGACGGACCGTCGTATGCATCCGTCGTACCAGGTACATTTTTCTGCTATTTTTAAATTAGGGCACACACGACGAAACCAACGACCGGTCGTCACAACTGTGACGAACCGTTGCGTGATTAATGAATGATACCCGACCCGACCCGGCTGGACCCTTTTTCAAAATCAGACCGTTTAAACCCCCCCAACCCCTCATTTCACCCCATCACTTCAATATTCCTCCCACTTCCCTCTGTTTTCAACTTCCACATTCCCTCCCACCGATCATTGCACCCTAAAATTCTCCAACGCCCTAGAGTTAACATCTACTAGTCGGAGCTGCTGTTGTGGGTGTCTACTTTGCCAACTGAGTAATTGTCCATTTGCTTTTTTCTCCATTTCTAAGGTATGTGTCTCTAAACTTACTCATTTATCTTGCCTTTTTGTTTTACTAGTTAGTATTTAACTTACTTATTCGTCGTATGTTGTTTCCTTTAGATGATTATGTCTAAACCTAGGTTCAAAATGTTTGAATTTGCCATGTTGAGAACCCTTGACATAGGTGCTTTTGCATTTCTAGTTTCCTAGGTAGTTGGGATAGAAAAATGTAGGTCTAAAACAATACAAGACCATGTGGTTTCATCGGGGATGCATGGGGTACCCCCAATTCTGTCAATGTTATTCAGAACGAGACCCCGATAACGGACCGTCGTACCCATGACGGACCGTCGTAGGGTTCGTTCTAAAAGCCCTAGCACACTGTCCCAACGGACACATGTGACGATCCGTCCTGCACAACCGTTCCGGTTGTTAGAGACCCTGTTTCTAAGGGTCTCTCATTTTTTCCCAAGTGTTTCCCAACGTCACCATGTGACGGACCGTCGTCTTCATGACGGTCCGTGCTGCACAACCGTTCTGGTTGTTAGAGACCCTGTTTCTAAGGGTCACTCACTTTTTCTAAGTGTCCTTCCACGTACACATGTGACGGACCGTCATACCCATGACGGTCCGTCCTGCACGACAGTCATGATGGTTAGAGTCCCCTCTGCTTAGGGTCTCTATATTTTTTTAAGTGTCCTACGACGGACACCTACGAAGGACCGTCGTACCTGTGACGGTCCGTCCTGCACATACCGTCATGCTAGTCAGAGACTCTCCTTCAGGGTTCTCTATATATACATAGTCTAAGTAAAACACGACGGACCTCATGACGGTCCGTCATAGTCATCACGAGCCGTCACCAGGCCCGTCGTGTGCCACTGTTTCTATAGCAATTACCTACTATTTTCAATGTATTGTTAAGTATGGTTTTGCTTATTTTGTTTGCCACTACTCATACTAATATTGATCCTTTACAGGTACTATCTACTATGGCACCCAAGAAAGACCGCATCTACGCATGCGGACGATCGAAGTCTATCGCCCCGTCTGCCCGCCTGGTCATCGGCTCTGACGATGAGCGTGACCCTGAGTACGTGCCCCCAGGCACATACGCCCCTTCTCTAGCTTCGCGTGCTCCCAGAGTCACAACAAAAAAGGTGGATTCCGGCGTAGTCACTGCCTCCCAGTCTGATGAGGAGCGCACACTGACCGGCACACCCTCTGGGTCAGCCACAAACGAGGAAGGAGCGTATGGCTCCTTAGGAGTATCATTATCCGAGGAAGCTTCTGGATCTGCTAAGGTTTCCGCACCCGCTACCGCTGCAGCGTCGGCCTCGTCTGATGAGGCTGACAGTTCAGACTCTACATCCGGCTCACCAGTTCCGGCACCCATCCCAGCCACTGACCAGCCCAACTGGTGGTGTGTCGACGGGCAATTTCAAGTTTACTCCGACGCCAAGTTCCTGATTGATAAAGGAGTGATGACTCGAAAACTCACCTTGGAGCAGCGGGTCCTGACAGGGAGCCTCCCAACGATGCCTGAGATCCACAATCTCTTCACCAGGAATCGCTTGGAGTGGACAGCACGTCCGTTGGGATGATACATCGAAGAAATGGTCCGAGAGTTCGATGCATCCTACATAGCGACTCTCCGATCACTGATCTTTATGCGGGTTGCCCCCGCGAAATAGGCCCCACTGGAGCATGTTGGAGTCCGGGTCGTACAGGTTGACATTTCCCTGCCAGCCATCAAGAGGTGGATGGCCCTGCACTTGTCAATAGATTGAGATGGTGACGATTGGGTGACGGAGCCGAAGGGGGCCATCAAGAAGGCCAACATCGTTACCTGGGATCCAACAGTGTTGATCGCGGCGATGATAGCCGGATTCGAGGTGGACTTCGCATGGCTTCTCCAGGGAGTCATGCACGATAGGGCATTCAAGGTCACTACCACCTACCCCTTCCCGTGCATGATCTTTTCTCTCGGCAGGTCCGCAGGTGTACCCATATGGCACGTAGATCAGCTTAAGACCCCGCAGGGCACCGTTGACGTCGGCCTCATTAGAGACGAGGTCAATCAGTTGGCCCCACGTAGACAGCCCCGTCCAGAGCTGCCCCTACTTGCTGATGATCTTGTTGATACCGTAGCCAAGGACCACACAGCTACACAGGATTCCACTGACACTACCATGGTCGAGTCTATCCCGGGTAGTAGCACAACTCCGAGCTCCTCTCGCACAACACCTCTACCGGCACTGGTCCCGCTTGCAAGGGTCCAAAAACTAGAGGCACAAATGGCCACTCTTCTAGATCATATCCAGTCGTGGATGCAAAAGTCGATTACTGAGTCTGAAGAGCCTAGAAAGGAAAATGGTGTAGTTTACATAGCAGAAGATCACTGAGGTTAACCAGCGCCTGGACGCCTTCGAGTTGAGAGTGCTAGCCCGACCAGCCCCTCCGGTGGATGTGTCGACTCTTCAGGCTGCAATCGACAGTCTTCGTGCAGACATCAACACGATCTTAGAGGCTAGGGTGCTGGAGTCTAAGGCCCCTTCTGTCTAGCGTGCTGAGGACACCGTGTAGGCAGCCATTTTTGCTACTTCAGAAATTGCACCACCTCCCCTTCGAGAGAGTGCCAAGAGGCGTAGGGGACGAGCCAAGGACGAGGCGCGAGCAAGGAAGAAGGAGCGCTGAGACATGGAGGCTTCGCGGAGAGCCTCACTTGATGAAGAGGCGGCGCACCAGATGAGAGCATCTGAGTTAGCGGCTGGGGCGTCTAGCTCCCGCACTGTAGATATAGCAGAAGGCACTACTGATGGTGCGGTCGTTGCTGAGGACACCACTGAGGGTGTCTAGATTGTAGAGGATGTGGGTTGTGGGGAACCAGACCCACCAGCTTGGTGATCGACGGCGCTTTGCGCCACAGGTTTGCTTCACCTACCACTCTATTATTTAGATTTTTATGCATTGGGGACAATTGCATGTTTTTTTGTTGGGGGTGGGGTAAATGGATAGTGAGTGTTAGGGCGAAGTCTGAGTAGCCCAATTCACTATCCTCTTTTGGGGTTTTCTTGCCTGTGTTCTTTTTCTCCAAAAGACTGATTACTTTTTCTGTTAAACCGGCATGTTTATATCTTTTGTACATATTTTAATTCTGGAGCATGATGGCTAAAATGATATCTTGATAAACTGGAAAATAATGCATGACTAGGCATAGTAACTGATAATTGTGTGGCTCTAAGCATGAAATAGAGTTACACCATTGCATTACCCTAAGTCTTAAATTCGAACAAGGTGTCTGGCAATCTGGTATAGTGATGAGATGTCAAGTGAGTGTGAGGAAAATTTGAATAGTCCACTATTGGCACTGATCTAGAACTTTCCTGGTTAGTCCTGCTAAAAGTAAGTTGTAATAGACAATTAGGAGGGAACATAGGCCCTCATTCAATATAGCCCATTTCTAGCCTAAATAAAAGAAACCAAATGAAATTTTTCCTTCTTTGATCCAAATAATTTGATCTTAAAATTAGACCTTTTTTTTTACCGCAACTGATCTTTTCTGGGAACAATGTGTTGGCCCTGGTCCCTCCTTGGACATGTGCACCTCAACTTATGCCAAAAGCATAGTTGAGGGTGGCTAATGCATGAACAACCTTCGTTATGGCCCTGACCCAATTTTGGGTATTGTGTTTATGACGGTGCTTATGACGGTCCGTCGTGCTTCTGACGGTCCGTAGGTGGCAGCGTAGTGCAGCTGCTGAAGGAAGATGGGGAAGTCTGACAAAGTGTGGTATTACAAAGCTTGTGACTGTCCGTCGTGGATACGACGGTCCGTCCTGCAGGTTCGTTATGAAGATCAGAGAAGTGATCCCAGTACCCAGATTCAAAGAGTTGAAGTGTTTTGAAACGAAGACCCTCGACGGACCGTTATAAGCTCTGTAGGTGGTCTCTTCTGCATTTCTTCGCTCAAAAATTTCCGCATTCAGCTTTGGACAGATTTCCTGCAAAACAAAGAGAAACTTATATAAAAATTAGCACAAAAAGGATTTTCAGACACACTAAACTTAAGGAAAAAGTATTAATTATCTCCTCAAGCGACGCACTATGACTCACTACACAATCTTTGTAAAATAGTATCCATGTTTTATCTTTTGCAATCATTTGACTATCAATCCCGATTAATCTCATCAAATCTATGCATGCTATCACTATTAGGCTTGAATTTTGTGGGATCAGAACATTACAAAGACTCACCATGCATTAACACCTGTCCTCTTCAATTTCTCACCGAGGTGCTAACAATTCCGGTAATGCAACTAGTGTCCTCACTTTAGAACAAAATCGTCATTTTTCACACAATGATTTCAGTTTGAGAATAAGGATTACTCTTCAACACTCGCTCTCAAAACAAAGTCACACTCATCCATACCTATTGCCATAATCTTGCCCTTATTTTCACTGTTTTAAGTTTGCTATACAACCCTTAGGATCACGATAGGACTTTCTTAGCTTGTAACATAGTCTCAGGGTCAGGTAGGGTATATTTAGGTATACTTTAATGAATTTTTGCCCTCCTTGACATATCGGCTAAACCTTCCCTCTTTCTATCATTTTATCTCACCCAGTTTCTCATATTCTTTCACCTTGCTATTTTCTCTTCTTTCTTCATTTGTGTAAGTGCCTCTCTTCTTTTCTTGCTTGTTTTTCTTGTATATTTTTTCTTTTTCTTTAATTTTCTTTAAACTAATTCTTGAGTCTCTTTACTTTTATTTTTTCTCTCTCTTTGTTCTTTCAACCCCACTTTCCAGAGCATTTCTCCTAATAGCCACCCTCAACTCATGGCTTTTCCATGAGTCAAGGTGCAAAATACCCAAAACTGGGTCAGGGCTATAACGAAGGTTGTTCATGCATTATCTACCCTCAACTTATGCTTTTGGCATAAGCTTAGGTGCACATGTCCAATGAGGGACCATGGCCAACACATTGTTCCCAGAAAAAGATCACTTGGGGTGAAAAAGAAAGGTCTAATTTTAAGCTCAGATTATTTGGATCAAAGAAGGATAAATTTCATTTGGTTTCTTTTGTTTAGGCTAGAAATGGGTATATTGAATGAGGGCCTATGATCCTTTCCTAATTGTCTATTACAACTTACTTTTAGCATGACTAACTAGGCAAGTTCTAGCTCAATTCCAATAGTGGACTATTAAAATTTTCTTCACATTCACTTGACATCTCATCACTATACCAGATTGTCAGACACCTAGTTCGAATTTATGACTTAGGGTAATGCAATGGTGTAACTCTATTTCATGATTAGAGCCACACAATTATCAGTTACTATACCTAGTCATGCATTATTTTTTCAACTTTATCAGGATATCATTTTAGCCATCATACTCCAGAATTAAACTATGTACAAAAGATATAAACATTCCGGTTCAAAAGAAAAAGTAATCAGAATTTTGGGGAAAAAGAACACAGGCAAGAAAACCCCAAAAGAGGATAGTGAATTGGGCTACTCAGACTTCACCCTAACACTCACTATCCATTTACCCCACCCCCAACAGTAGTGAAGCTGCTGAAGGAAGATGCGAAAGTCTGACATAGTGTGGGATTACGAAGCTTGTGACGATTTGTCGTGGCTACGACGGTCCGTCCTGCAGGTTCATTGTGAAGATCAGAGAAGTGATCCCAGTACCCAGATTCCAAGAGTTGAAGTGTTTTAGAACGAAGAACCTCGATGGACCGTTGTGCCTATGATGGTCCGTCATATTTGTTGTCGAGGGGAATGAAGATAGCAGCAGAAAAAATTGCATAAGTATGCATGACGGTCCGTCATGACCGCGACGGTCCGTCGCGAGGTCCGTCGACCCAACCGCTTTTTGGCAGATTTCCAGCAATTAGAATCCTTGTTTAATTAGGTTTTTGTTATTTTATAAATATTTTGAAAAACCTCACTTTTGAAGTTTTACACCACATAGTTAGACTCTTAGATTGTTAAATTCCGTATTGGTAAACATTATATTGTGAGATTATTGATTTATTTGAGAATTCTTACAAGTGATTTTTGGTGAATAATCAAGCAAACTTTTGAATTTTATTCTTTCTCATTGAAGTAAGTACATGAACTTTTATTTAATATATTTGAATATTGTGTTTATGGTCATGAGAAACTAAACTCCATAACTAGGGTTGTGGGAAGCATAGGCAAATAATGAGATAAAAACTAACTAAAATAAGAATTCTAGAATAGTGTCTTGCATGTATTAATAATTCTTTCGTTTTGAAGTCTGTTTAACGGATGGCCAACGTTAGAACTCGCCTTAATGCTACTTGCCGGACCAAGGAGGTAGATAATAGGAAAAGGATAATTAACATAGATTTAGTGTATACTATCTAATAGGCTAGTATTGATTGGTACGAAGTAATAACTTAGTCAAATATCGAATACGATGCTTAATATGAGGTGAGGATAAGGGTTAGGATAGCAACACACGTAGCCGGACCAAGGTGCGGAGTGAGATTTTCTAGATGCCGGACCAAGGATTTAGAAATACATAACTTATGACTTTGGATGCAAGATACTAGGAAAGAATTGTTATAGTTAGAATTATCAAGTTATGAACCTGTGGGGAACACGTAAACCCTAGTTACTTTGCTTAATTGATTAAATTCCAACATTCAAAGCTGTTAAGTGTCTCTTTCAATTTCGTTAGTTATTTTCACTCATTTAGAATTAGAAACCCCCCTTTTTATTATTGTTACTTTCAAAGGAAGTCATTGACCAAACAATAGTAATAACAAGTTGAAGTTAAGTCTAGACTATTTTCCTCGTGGGAACGATCCCAACCTCACTAGTTAGGTTATTTACATGACACAACCACTTTACTTCTTATTTGAGAAGTAGGTTTGAGCGTATCACCCTTCTTTTAATATAAGAACAAGGTGTATGTGTGGTAGTCATTGTTTTTTAAATTTAACCATGAATACTTGAGCAAGAACAATTGCATATATTTCTTTCTTGAAATTTATTCTTTTTGATCCTGCAAATTAGATTTGAATACTCTTGTCACCAAGGAAGGTCTATCTTCAAAAAATTTGTCCGGTGCGCTATTCTTGTTGGATTTCAATCCATTAAGGATTGTACGTCACTGATATAAACAAGTCTTGCCTGCGAAAATATTGTAGCAAAGACAGACATCCTTATAGATTTTTTTCCTATCTCGTGGCCACCAATAAAATATGATGAAAGTAGTATTCTTTTCCCAATTCTATCTTCCCTGCATTCTCCCTCACTGACACTATCACCAATACCTTAATAAACCTCTGTTCTAAAATTTGATTATTCCTTTCAAAAATATTCTAGCCTTATTTTTTCAAATTTTATGTACTTGTCAACCACAAATTGTTGTAGTAATATTCCACATAATAGTAGTAGTACTTACCTCTCTATTTCTCGTAGTTGTAGCTTATTACAATAGTACTCTCTGCAAGACACATTTCCCTTTGTGTTACGTGGACATCTACAAGTATAAGAAATCATATTAATATTATTTTTATTTTATGTTATTTATCATATTGGTATAATAGAAAAGTGTATTTTCTTATAGTTTGATTTTGTACGCCTTTGGTTGTATTATTTTATATCGTGTATGTGTTTTGTATAAATCGCTAACTTGTGAAGAACATGACTACATTTTTTTTATAACAATGCATAATGTGATATACTTTACCTTGATCCTAGTTGGTTAATATCGCATCATCTTATAAATATCATTGGTTATAGTTAGTGAGTTAGTACTTCTTCTATGAGGTAGACTTTTGTTCTGTTTTCTTATTCCTTGATCCCATACACCTCCACCTCTTTGGAATAAAAAAGGATATTGAAGAGGGTCATAACAATAAAAATAGTGTTTTACTCTATTTTTGTACCCTGAGTGCTCATGAACAATTTTTTCTCGATCAAAAGGTGTATTTGGATTGTTTTCATCAATCCAAATTTCTCCTACATGACTTACCGAGGGTTTGTTGTACACTCGTTGATCCAAAGATGCATTTTCAGCAATACGAAGTTTTAAATTATGTAAACTTGTTTGGTCTTTTAATGTGCATAATTTTGTGCATATGGGTTACTCCCTTTACCTTTATGATTTTTTTGCAATTTGTTCTTAAAGAATTCCTTCATTCACTTTTGATATCCTGTAGGTCAATTCGTTGTTTATATCAAATAAGTATATTTGGAAGTAACAGTGATTTTTAACAAGAGGTACCAATGATGGTAGAACATGATAAATTTGACCTTGTGCCCTGAATGTGCATACTGCTTTTTTGCAGATGCTAGTTCTTTATCAATGTTAACACCAAAAGATTTAAAACCAAATATGCTATTATATTCACGAATATTTGTGTAAAATTCTACGGCGTCTAGAGTAGATCCCTCAAACATTTTATATAGTTCTGTCTTCGCCAATTTGATATATCCGCTTGCACAACAAAATGTTGGAGGTATTGAAACATATGTTAGAAATCTAATTTAATAAAGATATTGAATGTTCAAGTTATGTAAGGTATTAATAGGGTTTTCCGAATGTACCTCCATCTTCAGACTCTCCAGATAATGCTCTAAATAGAGAACTAATTTTTTGCTAGATTTTCAAGCGTGGATGTTAATCTTCTAGATGTGCTATTGTTTGGGTTGCTAGTATATATTTATCCACTCTTCGCAATGCACTTCGTAATCATTTCTCTCTATAAGAAGAACATTTTTTTGTACATTTAGACAAAGAATGTAATACTTTAGTATGTATGTATACAAATATGTTTGTGTTGTACAAACTACTCATGTATGTTTGATTTAACTTGAATATATAAGTTATTACCTGTGTTTCTCAAATCATTTTTTTTATGGTTATCATGCTGATTTGTTTTACTGCTAGAAGGACTGCATTTTGCTTTATCACTTGTTTTATTTGGCATGATAGAAGTGGTTCTATTTGTATCTCATGTGATGTAAAGTGAATAGAAGGGTTAGAGTTAATTTTGAACTATGATAGCTACTTAAAATATTAGATTTACGTTGATGTTTGTTGTGTGTCATTGTTGAATTGATGGTGATAAATTTTGAATTGTTAGTGTGACACTTCTCTTATCTCGTCGTATTTAGTATATTTAATTTTGCAGTGAACTAGAACATAACGAAATCATTAATGACAATTCTAGTAATAAATTTGACATATATAGGAAAAAGCATCTATTATTCTTAATTGTTTCTCTCTCTCTCTCTCTCTCTCTCTCTATTTATATACACACACACACACACACACACACACACACACACACACACACACACATATATATATACATGTTATAGTTCAGAAATACATATAGGGTAATATGCATGCATACATTTTTATGTATGAGGGTATACATTGCTGAAGAAGATTGTTGTTTATCTGTTTTGAAGTAATTAATTTCATACATTGAATGTTTAGCAAAGTAATTTTCCAAATTTATTCATATAGGAGAAAGTAAGCTAAAAGTAAAATAGATGTTATGTGAAGTTGCTTCGTGAAAGAAAGGTAAGTATCTTTTAAATATTATGGAGATAATAAGCATTCTTAGATAAAAATAAGGAAATTTTAAATCAACTATATATTAGTATTTTTTCCCTATTTGATCTTCATTTCCGTCGGATATAGCATGATGTTTCACGTTTAACTTTCCTGGTCCTTTTTCTTTGTAGTTTAATTAGTGGGGTTTTGTCATCACTTTCATCTAATACATTCTACTTTTTGACATCATGTATCCTCACTTTATGTAGATTTTCATCTACAATGACTTTCTTAATGTTCTTAGTCCTCTTGCATCTATTTTTGCTTTTTTTGGGTTTTCAATATCTGTTTCAACTGCTGCAATATCTTTTTTAACATGAGGTATGCCTACAAATATTTATTTCATTTTTTCATCATCACTTACTTTCTTCATCCTCTTACTTCTCTATTTAATAATCGGCATATTAACCCTGGTTTTATCTACTGGTAATTTTTTGGAAACCTCATTTATCTCCATAGGTATTACAATCATATTTGTCTGAACATCTAGGAATTTACGATCAATCATAACAAGGATACTTAATTCTTTCCCCTTTCTCAATACCATATTTTAAAAGTATGATGATTGTTCTTTCAATGGAATATGAAACCATATATATGAGCCTACCAGTTGAAATAGGTTAACATTATTTATATAGTTCAATATTTCATAGAGAAAGTGATTTACCTTTCCAGATGTAGAGAGAACATATTATTTTAAGTCACAACCAAAATATTATTTTGGCAGCATTAAACATTTTAATGCTTAGAAATTGATTCTCAGCAGTGGAATTAATCTTTAACCAATATCTTAATCAAATTGGACGATTTAATCTTTATGACACTAATTATTTGATAGCGACATAATAAACTCATTACTTAATAATTTTATTTCATGCATCTTGTATAGTAAGCAATATTTGTTGTTGGTTTGTTGTGTAGTTTACCTCTCCTCATAATAAATATCTTTAGTCCTATATAAGGTAGAACATACACTACCATTTATAATAGTAACTTGCCTGTAGCATTTCTTTAACATAGGATGCCATGGATTGGTGTTATTGTAAATGGCGGTAACCGTATCATTGAACTTATAGTATATGTCATATACATAAATTCGGTAAATCACTTAATTACATTTGAAACCTATAATTGGAGTAGAAGATGAGAATTGTATAGGAAATTACCTTCACAATGGCAAGTGAAAGTTTAAAAAATTAGTAAATTTCACTTGACTGGCTTGCATTAGTCTACTCGGCATTAGACTTACGTCAATATTTTGTTCCTTCATGTTGTCATTCCTAAACATTTTATGAAATCTAATAAAAATATTAATGACATAAAATGTGGGTATCCTCTTATAAGTTTGTGATGAAACATGTATTAGTTACCATCCTTGGAGATTGTTTGCTTTTTCAAATTGTTGAATTATAAGCAAACTACTAACATGAGTTGTGGAAAGGACAAAATCTCCTATTTTGACATGAGTAATTAATTCAGTGATGCTTTTATTTCCTTTCAAAATTTACTCAATATATCAATTGTGGAGATTTATACATTGATAAATGAATTATTATACATCACAAAAGGCAAGCAGTGGTTTATCACTTTCAAGGCTTTGTAACATTTTCCTTCAATTTCAGCGAAGTCTCCCCATAAAGTCATGACTTTTCAATCATACCTAAACATATAAAAGAATATTTTTATGATAAATGTTAACTAAAGTGAAGTATTTATATGTAGGATGCATAGAAAGTATATGTTACCTTTCGTTTGTAACGATTACTTTTCGTCTTATGCTTCGTCCTTTTCCAGTTAGTGCTTTTACTGTAAGTAAAATACACATCATATCTAAACAAAAAAGTGTGTTATAAATAACTATTTCCTTTCTGTATGGAACAAAAAACAAACGTTTAGTGAAATTTTCCGAACAAACTCTCATTTGTGATTTTTTATGCTTCATCAAATAAAATAAATCCGTTTGAAAATTCTACAATCTTATATTGACTTTTGTCTTCAACTACCTCTGTGTTATTCATAAATGCTAGTTCGAGCTTCTTATGCACAAATAAAAAGTTTGATTTAGGTCCATTCAGTTTTAAATTTATAATATAGTAACTTTGGTTAAGTTGAAAAGTCTTATTCCATGCATGAAAAACTTTGTTGGAAGGGGTTTGTATTTTTGTACCCTGTGGTAAGGACCATAATCATTTAAATTTCAAAAGAATTAAATATGTTAAATAATGAATATAACAAAATATTAAAATAGAGTTACCTGTTCGTCAAATATATCAGTTGCAAATGAACACCCTCACCGTTTGCATTTTTATACTCTTTTGTTGAACTCCGTTGAATGACTAAGACGATCCATGCGTTTGTATATTTCTTGAACATGCTAAGTGGTAAGCACTGGTTCTCAAGCTCTTCTAGACTTGTCATTGTACTGTTGTAGTTTCTAGGATGTACTTATACAATATAAATTTGTGACATAAATGCTATTTATTTTTATATGATAAATGTTTTTTTGGTCTAACAATAATGAAGATCGAGAATGTCATATTAACCAAGCATAAACTATTTTTTCTGTTTTAATTTTGAAAGAGAACAACTTCAATTTACAATAGTGTAAATATCACATTAATTGAATTAAGTTAATCAAGGGTGGAGAAATGGTACCAATTTGGTGTTGCCAAAAGCAAGAAATCTGTTAAGAGTATTAGAGCGTGAAGATATAATAAGCGTAGATTCAAGTAGAAGTAAATTAATAAAAATGTAACATGTTATTATAACAGAAATATTGCAAACGTATAGAATTCAAAATGGAAAAGTCCTTGGTAAACAATTTGTTCATATGTTATGGCAATAACTTTATTCTGTAATAGCTTAACTAGAGGCAAATGTTGTATTTTCGTACAAAAGATTTCAGAAAATCTAAGTCCACATAATTCATTCTAGGAAAATATTTTCTATCCTATCAAACATGCCTCCTAGGGCCTACTTACAAATCTTTCAGGTCTCTCCAGTAGTCATGTGGGATAGTTGAGTATGATGGATTGTACCCTTCTTCAATAAACCATAGTCAAAACAAAAATAATTGCATCAACAGTTCCTTTTCAGTTTGGTCAATAACTTCAAATGAATAATTGATGAGATAATCCATCAGGCTACTTGTTCTAACCAGTTCAAACAACAAAATGAAAGATAACAAAAGTTTGAGTAGTAGTCACTTCAGTTAAAAATCCACAATAAACAGTACGCATTTAACATTTAAAAAAAGGCATCACAATGTACTAAACTCTCTCTATGTTGAGCTAAGAAAGGGAAAGTAAAAAATCTCACATTTACTACACGAAAATTAAAATATGTTTGACAACGCCCATCCAACCACCAGATTCAAGTTGACATACATCAGTTTAAACCTCAGAGCCCACAAATTATCTACTTTATTTGACCTGTGTTTCGTAATTAGTGATGAACATACTATCTTGTGATCAGAACATTATTCTGAACTCTATATGAATTTTGGAGACTCGTATGCATCTATTCTTCCCTTTATGTACATGTTCTGAATACTAACTTGGATGTTTCTCATTAATTGTTATTCGTTTTGTCCCAACCCTTTATGTACATGTTTTGAAAATATGGTTGTATTTACTTCGAATTCACGTACCAAATATTTCTGATTAGCTGCATGTCTTATGTGGATCTATTCTATCTTTCCCATGTACAAATTCACAATTTACTATTTGTATAAATGTGGCTGAAAAGAGCTTGATTAAAACATCTATTAATTCCCTACGAATGAGTATATAAATCCATACTATAGAACATAAATTTGATGAGACTATTCAGTTTTCTGAAGAACTCAGCACACCCACAATCATAACCTATATAAATCTATAAGTTAATAATTTTGCAAACAAAAAGTGACAAAACTGATTCTTGTAATAGCATAACCGCCAACCTTACACAGGCGATTTCAGTGATCATTTCGACTCCTTCAGTTAAATAAATAGCATTTTCCAATCTTTATTTCTGCAAATTGTTTCTCAAGTATAAGACGCTTAAAAATTAATATATGCAATAGTGTACCCTATCACTAAACTTCAAATTAATGCAGGCTACAAGGATAACTTCTTGTGTTTGTATTTTTTGTGACCACGAGTAGTAAAATACTATGGTAGTAGTAAAAAATAAACCCGTTAACCTACTTTCATACTAGATAATCTAATAGCTATCAAGTAAAATTGATCACAATGTGCGATAATACTAAGGGTGTAAATATATTTTCAATTAGCATCAAAACACTAAGGGTTTATATATATATATATATATATATATATATATATATTATATATATATATATATATATATATATTTGCAATTAGCAGCAAAAGCAAAGCGTTAAGTTCAGAATAGTAGATTTACCTTAAAAAATCCCCCTTGCCTATTTTCTCCTACAACAAAGTAAAACATCTACCGTGTTTAAAAAGCACAAACAACATTTAATAGAAGTGACGGATTAAAAGTTAAATAAAAAAGTCGAGAAGATAGAAAGGAACAGAAGACGACATAAAGTACAATATATATTTTCCATCAAATGTTGTTTATATCATCACTAATAAAAGTTTCTACTTGAGCACTACCAAGAAACTATTGAGAATGTGGGACTTTAATATGGCTGAGCATGGTGACAGAAAACAATACATGGAACTTGACCGATATAGGGGTTATCATCCTTACGATTATAATGGGTTCTTTGATTGTCCTATCCTTCCTACATGAATACACTTCTGTTGAAAACTCAACTATTATTCAACAAAACAGAGCACCAAAAATTTTTACCTGATAATGATGTATTTCAACCAGGCACAAAAAACTAAAACATTTTAATTGACAATAACATGTTATTTGAGACATTTATACAAATGAAGGGAGTAGTTGAAAAGGTTTTGAAAGAAGGAATAAGGAAACTTCATGACTGATGCAGAAGAGAAGTCGACAAGCAACTACATGACTATTACAGCTACTAGGAGGGATATCGAACAAGCGTATGCTTTTCAGAGTAAGGTTCCTTATAAACAGGATCTCTCCATTCATTAACCTCGTAAAATATCTAACATCAAAGAGTTTGTCTTGTCAAAAGAACTACAAAACTATTAAGACTTTATTGATGCTGTTAAAACCTGTACTACATGATGTTTCCCACTAAAGAGCTCCTTCAGATCAAACATTATGCAGGCAGTGTGAAGAACTGGATGTAAGCATTAATTAATCTAGGGAATTACTTGAAGAATAGTCTCAAAAGAAGAGCAAGATTCTCTGGGTAATTTTAATTTCCCAAATTTTGATATAAACATATACTCATAAATTGACGTCAAACCGTATCCGATTCAATTTAGTGTCAAGAAGCACACTTCAATGCTGCTACATTGGGAAAATACAACATATCACAGTTAAACATATTATGAACATCACTACAATCAATTTACAACTCTCCCCAATATATGTAGACACATAACTGCAACTCAAAGGCATACACACAGGCAATATAACATGCAGAGTAATTTCATAGGGTGTTGGTGTATCCGCCAGTTTAGCTAACCATTATAAGAATAAACAATTTAAAAAGTATTACTTCTTCCATCCTACTACGTTTGGCACGTTTTCTAAAGAAGACTTAATGTGACCAACTTTTGCAATAAATCAGGATAGATCAACTCATATTTTTGAATTAAAATTCAGACGTGAAGACAAGATAAACTACAATATATGTTTTGCATCACAGGTTGTTCATATTATCCTTTATAAAACTTTCTATTTGATCTCTACCAAGAATTTATTGAGGATGTGAGAGCTTAGGATGACGAGGTATCGTGAAAGAAAACAATACATACAAGTGGACAATTCTAAGGATTATAACCTTTATGATCAGAATGGACTGTTTGATTGTCTTCTCCTTCGTTCATGCTCATACTTCTGTTTAAAATTCATAGTAATTATTATGTGACAAAAAGAGAGCACCAAAAAAATTTACTTGTATTTCATCCCGGCAAAGAAAAAAGGAACATTTTAATGTACAATAACATTTTGAGAATTTATACAGGTGATGTGAGTAGCTGAAATGGTTTTGAAAGAAGGATAATGGAACTTCATGACAGTTGCAGAAGAGAAGTCGACACCAACTACAGGGCTGTTACAGCGATCAGGCGTTTTAGAACAATAAAATTAGGCTGTCAGCAAATAAAATTTATAATTAATTAATATTAAACTAATATTTTTAATAAATGAATGTAAAAATAATATTGTAGGGTTAAAACGGTAAATCATCTTTGGGGTTAGGAGGTTCCTCCTTATAATTATATATGATTAAGTGGGTTTAGTGTATTTATATAGATATTGTTCAAAAATTTTAGAGTTATATTTGTTATGTTATATTATGATTACCTACTGCCTTAAATGCTATTTTATGATGAATTATTGGAGAAATTGAGAAACGGTAGTGAAAGCTTGGACGAATGGTAAGTTCATTATATTGTTTTGTTCTTATTGTGAAATGCTCTTGAGTGGTTTGGTCCACCTTTGGTGGCGGTGCTTATTTGAAGTTTATGAATATATGTATGGATATGTGTATTGTGATTATGGCCATGAAGGCATAGTATGTGAAGTGAAGTGATGAATGCATGTGGTACTCTTATGAAGTTTGTATGTGTAACTTGAAGCTATCATATACAAATGAAGTATATGTATATGTGAAGCATGACAATGTGTGAATTATGATTAATGAAGTTTTAAGTATGTTTAAGATTCAATGTCACAAAAATGATGTTTATGTAAAAGGTGTTCCCACATGTACACACACAATTTCATTAAGTAAATATAGTTAATGAATAAAAATAGGGATTTTGTTGTAAACAATCTTCATGAGTTGGTATGATGTTTTTAGTAGCAACCTCAATATTCCCAAGAGCTTTCTATAATGTCGAATAACCTTCGTCAGTTGATTTGTGGTGTTCAAATGTAACCTCTAGGGATAAGTACCCTTCATGAGTTGAGATGTTGTGCTAATTAGATACCCCTTGACCTATAGTTAAATGAACGTTTTAGACTCTGTTGGGGAGTTATTCTTAGAACCGATAGGATTTGAAGAAGGAGGGGATACACTTAGTGAGTATAGATGTTGTACCCAATGTACCTCTTGAGATGAGTACTCCACGTTAGTAGAGAATGAGTTGCATAGAATATATCTCCCCATCCCTTAACTATGCGCCCGCATAGGAGTACCTAATGGAGAATCCATGTTAGGGATCAAGAATGACCTTACCTTCGGCATGTTAAGATCCATCATCTTACAGGGGTTAATACCGTTTCTAGATCTCATGGTCTATGTCGGTTAAATGTAGCCCCCACAAAAGAATGTAATGAACTAAGCGTTCTAAAGAGTGCACTACATAGAGTGGTGGTGGTATATGACACTATCTATCCATCTGACAAGTAGGTATTTAGAGGAAGTCTTAGTGTGTCCTTAAATGAAATTAATAAATGGTTCATTATGTGATATAAATTAAGTAATGTGACTTAGGTCTAACGAAAGTGAAGCATGTTGATTCTATGTCAAAGATTTATGAGGAATACATGAATGATGATTGTGATGTGCCTAATCTGAGGAAATCCTCAAGGAGCACTTGGTGGGAGTAGTAGTATGGTATGATACTTTCACATTGCACTAGGTGTAACTTGGAGGTTGTCTTGGAGGATAATTCTTATATAAAGTTATTATTTTCAATTATGTTTGTTTAGTGTCGTTCATATTTGATGTTCGCTCGTTAAGAGTGATGATGTATGATTATCTTTGGTAGTCTTAGGAATAAATTAGGTGTTTATTAAATAGTTTGTATGTGTAGTTTCTTCATGTCTTACCTTAGTGAGGCTTAGGATAAGTTTGTCTAGGAAATCTTTAAGGGAAATGAGTTCACTATAAGATGTAATGAAATGAGTTCACTATAAGGTTTATATATTTTCACTGTAAAGTATAGTCTTGGGTTTAAATTATAAGAAGTTTACCTTATGTGCTACATGATGATTTTATTTGTTGTTTTACTACTATATTCATGAATATTTTTCTTAAATAACATGAAAACATTATTTCAATTAAATGTCTCCTTTACATGTATTTTTGCATAATCGCATACATAGTACAATTTTCATACTAACCACATACTTTTCTTTACTCTATAAATATAGGTTGAAGGAAAGTGAAGTTTCCTAGCAGGCAAAGCTTGGGAAGTTGACTCTCTCAAGACTCGTTATGTCCTTATATATTCGAGGACATTAATATGTTTCTTTAGTTTTTTCAATAAAACTTATGATGTATTTCTTTCAATGTAAAGGGTCGTGACCCTAAGATATATAAGTTGTGTCTCTAAGTTGGCTTGTGACGATGAGACATACTCCGTAGTATTTTATAAAAAACTTCTTATTCTTATTGTTGTGAAATTTTTTAATTACACACTACTTTTTATATCCTATGTAATTAATGATAGCTAAGAGGCTTGTATAAGAGCTTTAAAGGGTCAAGTACATCTTGTGACGAATCAAGAGTGTTCCTCTCTTCAATGGTGTATTGTTTGACTGTTTCTTGGTGTTTCTACAATTTGGAGGGAATTTACGTCATATTCTGCCCTTTTATGGAAGTTAGGAACAGATGTATTGTTTTTTTTCTCTTTTTGGTCATGATATTCTAAGTCATTTGTGCAATTCAAAATGTATTTGAGGCGTTTTTATATTGTTTATGTGCATTTCTTCACATTTTGGCTATTAACGTATTATTTAGAAATTTTCCGGTAGTTACCAAAAGAAGTAAGGATTTATTGTGGTATTCATTACAATATTGTAAAGTCATTGGTGCAAGTTGAAAAAAAAATAAGGAATTTTGTATATTGTTTATGTGTGTTATTTGATTATTCGACCATTTCAGGGCATTTACATAATATTTTTCTATTTTTGAGTTATTACGAAAATAAGAATATTTTTATTTTGTCATTAATCATGATATTCTAAGGTCTTTCGATCAAGTTGACAATTTTATGAGGCATTTTATGTATTGTTTATGTGTGTTTATTTATTTTCAACCATTTGAAGTATTTATATAATTTCGAGCCATTTTCCGAGATTTACATAAAAAAGAAATGCTTTGATTTATTCTTCTTCTTGATATTCTAAGGTTATTGATGTAGGTCAAAATATTTTTGAGGCGTTTTTTGTATTGTTTATATGTGTTTTTTGATTTTTCCGCCATTTTGGGCATTTACATAATATTTTGTCCTTTTAAGGCAGTTAGGAAAAGAAATAAACTTTAGATCTATTATTTATCTCGATATTCTAAGATTATTGGTACAATAGTCGATTTCTATTGTTTATGTGATTTTCTTGATACTTTGCCCATTTTGAGGCATTTAATCATCTTCTCACACTTTCAGGAAATTACGAAATGAAGTAAAATATTATTCTATTATTCGACACGATAATCTAAGGTCATTACTCTAAGTTGAAATGGTTTTGAGAGTTTTTTTATCTTTTTTATATGAGTTTCATGATTTTTTAGCCAATTTGGGTATTTACGTAATATTCTGTAATTTTTGGAAATTATGAAAATAAATTAAATTCTCTTTTTATTAGTAGTCATGATATTCTGTGGTCATTGGTGTAAGACAAAAAATTTGAGGATTTTTTGTATTGTATGTGTGTTTATTGATTTTTCACCTATTTGAGGCATTTTCGTAATGTTAGGCAATTTTAGGGAAGTAATGACAAGAAATAAAGTTGTGTTCTTGTATTCGTCACAAAATTCTAATATCATTGGTGCAAGTCGGAATATTTTTATAGCAATTTTTGTATTGTTTACGTGTGTTTCTTAATTTTCAGCCATTTTGGGGAATAAACATAATATTGGAAATTTTCAGGTAGTGACAAAAGAAGCAAATTTTTTGATGACTATTCATAATGATATTATAAGGTCATGATGTATTTTTACATTGTTTATGTGTTTTTCTTATTTTTTTTCCGCCCTTTTTGGGGGATTGATGCAATATTCGATCTTTTTTCGGGTAGAAAAATATAAATTTATGTTTTGTTCAGCTATTCGTCATGATATTGTAAGGTCCTTTATGTAAGTCAAAAAAAAATCAGACGTTATTGTATTGTTTACTTTTTCTTCTTTATTTTTCAGTCATTCGGGACATTTATGTAATATTTGGCCATTTTTTGAAAGTTACGATGTTAAGCACCGAGAATACACCATTGAAGTTGCCGGCATTCAATCACAATTGCTAGCCTTGACCGAACCTTTTGTCTAGCTTACTTAACTTAGCGGAAGAATTAACTTAATCAAAAAGAAAGAAAACATTCTCAAATGAATTACTTAATTAAAACAGTTTGGCCAAAATTGCACTTAAGTCTCATGATAAAGTATCTCTAATAAAAAAGACTCAACTGAACTAATAGCTTAACTATCTATCTATGAAGCCTCTACAATAGTAGGATGAATGTTGTCTCCCCACTAACTTTGAGTGCTTAAGACTGGATCAACGAGGCGCTAGATGCTAATCTTTGTTACCTACATCTGAATTAGAATATGATGCAGGACAACTGGCATCATTACATTGAACGTACATGTATGCTAGTTACAATGCTAACATAAATTACGCTTGAAAGTAGTAGATAGGAGCAGTTACCTTGGTTCTGTTCAACTCATTGAAAGTCAACTCAATATATATAAGGCAATAAAACACATACGACATAAATATGTAAAAACATTAAAGATACTGAAACAATCTTTGTTCACTAGAATAAAACAATAACGAAATTAACTTTAATCATTTAAAGTTATAACATTTGTGGATGATTATCTAACTGAAAACCATCACTGTGAGCTTACGTGATGATACAATGTTTAACCTAACTCTGCCAAGGACAATCCTATACTATAACACCCTAAAATGAACTAAGGTGAGCAAGAGCTTTTTGAAAGTTTAATGAGTTAATTTTGTGTTAAAACGAGTTATAATGTTGTTCTTAGGAAGTGAGTGAAGTTTGGAGGTCAAACGTCCATGACGTTTGGAAGGTGTGCCTTACAAAGTGCTTGTGTTTCTTCATGTGTTTTTAGTTCGTTTTACTTGTTCGTTTTAATCAAAATTGATGTGGGATGTTTCTTAGACCTAGATGTATTAGTATAGGGGCTTACCATATGGATAAGACCCCACCTTTGACTCACGAGCGGCCCTAGAAGAGGACCCCATCCATTTGGCAAGATGCTGCCAAGCATTGACCACTGACAACCACAAGGGACGGACAATTTGTCAACAAACAGCCCGTCGACTTTGGTCGTTAACTGGAATTGTAATTCTATTAAATCCTGCACAAAGGTATCCACATCCCCAATCAACGGACCCCACCGAAGGCACGTTTATTGGGCAACGGCCCGTCTATGAAGGGTGTGGTTTGGCCTGCCCAAAAGTTGTAACTTTTATGTCTTTGCTTGGGGTAATTGGTAAATTCACCCCAAGTCTATTATGAACCATGGATGATTATTTAAGGTTATTTTAGTTATATTAATAATGTTCAAACACTAAGACCTAATTTTAGACTTCAGTACCTAAAACCCAAAACCCTCTCTCAAGAAAGAACTCTCAAAACCAAATAGAAGATTGGACTTAAGCAAGGGCTTGGGGGGAATGGTTTTGGACGTTTCTTCATAAAATATTCATTCTTTTTACTCTAATTTAGGTATAGTAGTCATCCTTCAACTCTATTCATTTAAAACAACCATCTATAAGGAATTTCAAAGAGGTTTTCAAACCCTAGCTTCTTATATCTTGGACTCTAAGTATGGATCCTGCGTGAAAACATTTCAAAGAATTAATATATTTTATTTTTAATTTTATATGGAGATTTTAATGTTAAAACTTCAATGAAACTATGTTATTGCTTTTTCTCAGCTTTTTGCTTATGAAATGGGTCTAATGAACATGATTTGATAATGTTAGAGTTAGAGTTTCTTTATGGTTATAGTTTGACTTATTTGATAATGTTAGAGTTAGAGTTTCTTTATGGTTATAGTTTGACTTATCTAGTGACCTAAGGGCTATTTTATGAAGTATTATTGAGTAACTAATTATAGGTGGTAAAACCTTGGATTAATGGTAAGTTAGTTACATTGCTTAATTCTTATTATGAAGTGCTCTTGAGTGGTATGGTCCACCTTTTGTGGTGGTGTTTACTTTAAATTTATAAATTTTAATCTAAATGTGTATTATGAATGTGTACATGAAGGCATATTATGTGAAGCAAAGATGATAATGATGTTGTTCTTGTTGATGTGCTTTATATAACTTGTTATGTGAAGTATGATAGAGATAATTTCTAAAGGAATTTTATGATTATGTGAAGCATATAAAAGTGTGTAAAATCATAAATGAAGATGTAATCATGTTTAGAAGCCAATGTTATGAAACTGATGATTATGTGAAAGGTGTGCTCACATGTTCACACATAATCACACTTGGAATGAATGAATGAATGAAGTTAAAGAATGTAAATGGAAAAGGAGTGTTGGGGTGAACACTCATTATTAGTTAAGATGAAGTGTTTATTAGAAACGTCACTACCTCCCAAGAGCTTTATAATGTATGTTTGAGGATTGATACCTATTGTGAGTTGATATGGGAAGTCCCAAAGTTATTCTTGACCTGTAGTAACAAATGTTTAAGAATCTGTAGGGGAGTTGAGCTTAGCAACAAGAGGATTTGTAGAAGGGGTGGGCGCACGTCGTGAGTAGAGATTTTGTACCCAAGTACCTCCTGAGATGAGTAATCCTCATGAGTAGAGAGGGAGTTACTTAGTAGAAATCTACTTATCCCTTAACTATGCGCCCGCATTGGTGTAGCTATTGGAAAATCCATTTAAAAGCGAAGATAAAGACCCTATCATAGGAAAGAGGGGAAACCTCATCCGATAAGGGTAGTATCGGGATTCAATTTCAAGATCTCATGGTTCACAGAATAATGGATGCCTTAAGTCTCCTAAAATAACGTACTACTTAGGGTAGGTGGTGGTATGGGACACTATCTATCCATTGCACTATGTAGACCTTCCAAAAGGAAAGTCTTGGTGTGTTTTGTATGAAGTGTATGAACTAAGTTTCCGAAAAGAACGTACTACTTAGTGTAGGTGGTGTTATGGGAATCTACCCATTGCACTAATTAAACCTTAAGAAAGGAGAATCTTTGTGTGTTCTAAATTAAGTATAAGAATGAGTTATCATGAGTTTAAAATGAAGTTATTTGACTAAAGGTCTAATTTTATGCCAGCAAGTTAAAGTTAATTTTTATGTGATGACGTTATGGATGACTAATTTAGAGTGCTTCATCCAAGGGAATCCTCAAGGAGCACTATGTGGGAGTAGTAGTATGGGATGCTACTCTCACATTGCACATAGTGTGACTTATAAGTCCTATTGGTAGTCTTAAGGATCTCTTTGGTGTGTATTTAAAGGGTGTATGGGGTGGTCCCTTATTTTCATACCTTAGGGAGTCTCAGGATAACTTGGTTAGGGAAATCTCAAAGGAAATGAGTTCACTATGCTTGGGATGAATGGTTCACTGTAGCATGTAACAATTTCATTGTAATGCACTTGAGTTACTATAATGTGTGTCAATGTTCTACAATTATGATAGTTCTATTTTATGTAAACTAATGATGATTCTTATACGATTTTGAATATATAATCCTGAAGGTTTTACTTATTTAGCATGAAAGATTATTTTACTCAAATGTCCCTTTTTGCATGTTTTTGCATATGCTATACTCAGTAAATTGTTTTGTACTAACCCGATACTTTTCTACAGTTAATAAGAATAGGTTGGAGAGAAGATTGAAGACTAGAAGACATGCTTGGGAAAGACTCTCTCATGACTAAGTATGTCCTCATATATTTGAGGCACAATAATATTTGTTTGTTTCTATCATAAAGAGTGATTATGTATTTTTATTTAATGTAAAAGGTCGTGTCACTATGATATGTATGTCGTGTCTTTAAGATTGCTTGTAACAATAGGAGTTCTCCTTATATTTTACGAAAGATGTTTCTTTTATTATTTTATAAATGAAAAGTATTTATTCCGTTCTACTTTTCATGTCTTATGTAAGGAATAATAGCTAAAGCTTGTATAAGGCCTCCGGAAGATCAAGTAGGCAATTGTCCCGACCTACGGGTGTTCCCTTCTTCTAGATGGTACTTTCGGGTCGTTACATATACCGTTTGTCACAACCCAAAATGAGCCGCGAGTGGCACCCACACTTATCTTACGAGGTGAGCTAACCAACAATTTTAAAACCCAACATTTACCAATATTTCAACCATAATGAACAAAATATAATGCGAAAGACTCAAAACTCATTAACGAAAATAAATTAAATAACTTCTAAAACTCAATACTTATCATCCCCAAAATATGGAAGTCATCACATCAAGAACATCTATCCTCAAATTTCTAAATCTAAGAGTATCTAAGAACTAAAATAAGTAAAAGGAAAGTCCATGTGTGAACTTCAAAGACATCAAGACGTGAAGAAGATAATCCAGCCCGAGCTAGGAATAATAGCTCACCCTGAAATCTGACGTGCTGAAGACTGGCTAGAGTTGAGGACGAGTCGAAGTCAATGGTGCACTTGCTGCACTCCACAAACAACAAGAAGGAAATAAAAGTAGGGGTCAGTACAAGGAACACGTACTGAGTAGGTATCATCGGCAAACTCAAAATAGAAAGCAATATATATCAAATAATATTATAAAATCAACTACAATACTCAACAGGTGGCAATAACAAGTACAAGAACCATGGGCAGCAAATTCAAGCGCACCTATGAGGACTCAAGCCTCCACACCATACTCATTTGGGACCTAGGTTCTTCGAAATTGAGCATATTAACATGATTCAAGATTACTTCTCTTTATTCTTATCGTGTCGGAACGTGACACTCTGATCCCCCTAATACTACGTGTCGAAACGTGACACCCGATCCCCTAATACTACGTGTCGGAACGTGACACCCGATCCCCTAATACTACGTGTCGGACGTGACACCCGATCCCCTAATACTACGTGTTGGAACGTTACACCCGATCCCCTAATCTCATTAATTTTATTTTATCAAGTCTTCGTTATGCCAAGGTGTCATCTTAACAGAGAGGATTCAAGATTAAGATTCACAATCACAACATACAAACACAAAATCAAGCATATAGAAGACTTTACAATACCACCCAATACATATCACTCGCTAATTACAGTTTACTATGAAGATAACATTAACCATAACCTACCTCCACCGAAGAATTGCGATCAAGCAAGTTACTTCTCAATGCCTTTGTTTTCCTCTTCGCTTCTCCCTTTCTCGCTCATTCTCCCTCTCTTCCTGTTCTTTTTATTTTTCCTCTCCAAATTGTTTTTCTTTTACCCTAATTATCATATAATCAATTATAAAAGATGATAAAAGTAACCCACTATTTGTTTCAAGATTACCTCTTTTAACCCCCAAGTAAATGACTTATTAAACTTACCCCACTAATTTCATGAAGTTTGTCATGAATAGTCCAAAACACCCCTTAAAAACTTATAGAAAAACTCCGACCCACTCGAGGTTACGCGACCTGTGACGGCCCATCGTGTCTATGAAGGTCTGTCCTAAAGGTCCGTCACAAAGTTCAAAGAATTTAACTTTCTAAAGGGTTTGTGACACGACGGTCCGTGCTGCAGTTCCGTCGTGAAGTTCAGAGAGTCGCTCCCAGTACCCAGATTTCAGAGTAGTAGTGTTTTGGAACGAAGACCATCGACGGTCCGTCGTGACCATGACGGTACGTCGCCTTATCCGTCGACCCAGTCAGTTATTTTTGAATAATTGTACTGCTCGAATCGACTAAACAGGTTGTTACAATAGATACCAATTTACCCATCGTTCATTCCCGAACAATCACAGATAGAAAAACAAGGGAGAGAAAGAGTACCTGAATCTGTAAAAAAATGTCGATATCTTTCTTGCATATCTGCCTCATTCTCCCAAGTGGACTCTTCAAGTTGCCGATTCTTCCACTGAACCTTGATAGATGCAATCTCCTTTCATCTCAACTTGCGGACTTCTCTTGCTAGAATAGCAACCGGCTCCTCCTCATAAGACAAATTCTCGTCAAGAAGAACTGAATCCCAACGAATAATGTAGTTTCCATCCCCATGGTATTTTTTAAGCATAGAAACATGAAATACCGGGTGCACTCCTGAGAGTCCTGGAGGCAATGCCAATTCATAAGCAACCTCCCCCACGCACTTCATAACTTCAAATGGACCAATATACCTTGGTCTAAGCTTACCTCGCTTACAAAACCGCATCACCCCTTTCATGGGCGAAACCTTTAGCAAGACTTGCTCACCCTCCATAAAATCCAAGTCTCTAATCTTTCGATCTGCATATTCTTTCTGCCTGTTCTGAGCTGCTAGAAGCTTCTCCTGAATGAATTTTACTTTATCTAACGATTCCCTCAAAAGATCGGTACCCCATGGTCTCACCTCAAATGCATCAAACCACCCAATGGGAGACCTACATCTCCTCCCATACAGTTCCTCAAATGGGGCAATATCAATACTTGAGTGATAGCTATTATTGTTTGAAAACTCTGCTAAGGGCAAGAAGTTATCCCAATTGCCAACAAAATCTATTACACATGCACGAAGCATATCCTCCAACACCTGAATCATTCGCTCAGATTGAACATCGTTCTGAGGGTGAAATGCGGTACTAAGATCCAACCTAGTACCTAATTCAACATGCAATGTTCTCCAAAACTTATAAGTAAATTTCGTACCCCTATCTGATAAGATGGAAAGTGGTACTCCATGTAATCGAACAATTTCTGAGATATAGAGTTTGGCTAACTTCTCTGCATTGTAAGTCATACTGACCGGAATGAAGTGAGCAGACTTAGTTAGCCTGTCAACGATTACCCAAATAGAATCAAACTTATCCAATGTCTTAGGAAGACCAACCACAAAATCCATTGCAATCCTTTCCCACTTCCATTCGGGAATGGGCATTCTCTGAAGTGTCCCTCCAGGCCTCTGGTGTTCATACTTCACCTGCTGACAATTCGGGTATTGGGCAATAAAATCAACAATGTCACGCTTTATCCTACTCCACCAAAAATGTTGCTTTAGGTCACGATACATCTTGGTTGCACCAGGATGTATAGAATACCTTGAATTATGAGCCTCCGTAAGAATAGTGTGAATCAAATCATCTACACGGGGCACACATACTCTTCCCTTAATCCTCAAGACGCCTTCCTCATCAATTACTGCCTCTTTAGCCTCTCCTCGCAATACCATATCTCGAATTCGGCTCAGCTTCTCATCAGCAAACTTATTTCCCTTAATCTTGTCAAGGAAAGAGGATCTTGCCTCCACACAGGCCAAAGATCCTCCCTTCTCCAGTACTTCCAATTTTATAAAGTCGTTAGCCAACATCTGAACCTCTCTAACCAATGGGCGTCTAGAAACATGTAAGTGGGCTAAGCTACCCATGCTCCCTGCTTTTCTACTCAAAGCATCTGCCACAACATTAGCTTTTCCTGGGTTATACAATATAGTAATATCATAGTCTTTCAAGAGTTCCATCTACCTCCTCTGCCTCAAATTAAAATCTTTCTTAGTAAAGATATACTGTAAACTACGATGATCCGTATAAACTTCACACTTGACCCCATATAGATAATGTCTCCATTGCTTTAATGCAAACACTACTGCAGCCAACTCCAAATCATGGGTCGGATAGTTACGTTCATGCACCTTTAATTGCCTCGAAGCATAAGCAATTACATTTCTCTCCTGCATTAGCACTGCACCCAAACCAGAATAAGATGCATCACAATAGACAATGAAATTATTACCTTCCACTGGCAAGGTAAGGATTGGTGTAGTAGTCAACAAAGTCTTGAGTTTCTGAAAACTTTCTTCACATTCATCCGACCATACAAAGGGAACATTCTGCTTAGTCAAATTTGTTAGCTGCGAAGCAATAGAGGAAAATCCCTTGACAAATCAACGGTAGTAACTAGCTAAACCGACAAAGCTCCTTACCTCTGTAACATTAGTAGGTCTTGCCCAACTCTTCACCGTTTCAATCTTAGAAGGATCCACCATCACCCCATCCTTAGAAACCACGTTCCCCAAGAAGGACACTGAATCTAGCCAAAACTCAAACTTGGAGAATTTGGCATAAAGTCTTTTCTACCTCAAAAACTCCAAAACAATTCTCAAATGCTCCTCACGTTCTTTCCTGCTCTTTGAGTATATCAATATATCAACAATGAATACAATAACAAAGAGATCCAGATATGGCTTAAAAATCCCGTTCATCAGGCTCATGAAATCATCAGGGGCATTCGTAAGCCCAAAAGACATTACTAAGAATTCGTAATGCCCATACCGTGTTCGAAAATTAGTCTTTGGCACATCTGCTGCCCGTATTTTTAATTGATGATAACCGGATCTCAGATCAATTTTAGAGAAGACACAAGCCCCTTGTAACTGATCGAACAAATCATCAATTTGAGGAATAGGAAACTTGTTCTTAATAGTTACCTTATTCAGCTCCCTGTAGTCTATGCACATCCGAAGGCTTCCATCCTTCTTTTTCACAAATAAAATAGGAGCGCCCCAAGGGGATGCACTTAGTCTAATAATGCCTTTACCTAACAACTCCTGAAGTTGGGACTTTAACTCCCTTTACTCAGATGGAGCCATTCTATAAGGGGGTATAGAAATGGGGCGAGTACCCGGCTCAAGATCAATGCAAAAATCAATATCCCTATCCGGTGGCATACCAGGAAGGTCTGTAGGAAACACATCCAGAAACTCGCGAACTATCAAAACAGACTCAGTCGAAGGTACTTTGGAATTATCATCCCTGAGATGTACCAAAAAGGCTAAACAACCTTTACTAACCATCCTCTTAGCACGAAGAAAAGAGATAATACGGACTGGGGTGGAAATGTAGTCACCCACCCACACTAGTTGATCTGTTCCAGGCTTTGCTAATGTCACAGTTTTAGCATTACAATCCAATATTGCAAAATTTGGAGAAAGCCACGTCATACCCCGAATCACATCAAAATCAACCATCTCTAGAATAATCAAATCTACATGAGTATTGCTCCCCACAAAAGTCACAAGGCAAGACCTATACACCCTCTCAACTATCACGGACTCACCCACAGGAGTAGAAACACGAATAGGCATGTCAAGCAAATCATAGTATAAATCAAGACCATTAGAAAATGAGGAAGATACATATGAAAATGTGGATCAAGGATCAAATAATACAAAAGCCATGCAATCACAGACAAAAATATTACCTGTGATAACAACATCGGATGTCTCTCCTTCAGATCTCCCGGGGAAAGCATAACAATGGGCCCTATCACATGTCTCCCCGTTGCCCGTACCATGTTGTGCTGCAGTAGTTCCAACTCGCCCGCCACCCTGGTTGATTTGGTGACCACCATTACCTTGGCCACCACGTCCTCCAGAATGGCGGCCTCTCCCATGAACACCTCTACCCCTAATTATTGGGGGTCTGTAACTCTGTTTTGGAAAAAACCTCCTAATATGTCTAGTATGTCCACATCCATAACACTCTCTGGAGTCAATCATAGGCCTATGTGAGAACGGCGAAGTATGGGGATAACCTCCAAACTCACAGAAATGCTGACCGGTCTGCGGTAGACCCCCAGCTACAGCCTGTAGCGAAGACTTAATAGGTCGGGCTGGGTAACCTCGTGAACTTTGCCCTCTCGAGTAAGAACCACCAAACTCACCTCCCGTACGGAACTTTTTAGATGTCGACGCCATGGTGAAGTTGTCTGGCTTCACCCCCTCCACCTCTATCACAAAATCAACCACTTCCTGAAAGGATTTTGCAGCAGCAGCTACCTGTAAGGCTGGGATCTACAACTCTGACCTCAATCCTTTCACAAAATGGCAAATCCGTTCTTGGGAACTGAAGCAAAGCTGGGTGGCATACCTGTATAGGGCACGAAATTTAGCCTCATAAGTAGTAACAGACATCCTGCCTTGCTCGAGACTCAGGAACTCATCTCTCCTCCTATCCCTTAAAGTACGGGGTATATACTTCTCCATAAATAGGCTAGACACTTATGCCCAAGTCATAGGTGGTGCCTGTGCGGGTTGACACTCAACATACGACCGCCACCACATTTAGGCATTTCCCTGAAACTGATAGGTCACAAACTCAACACCGAATCATTCCACTATGTCCATCTTATGTAGCAGTTCGTGAAAATCAACCAGAAAATCATAGGCATCCTCAGATTGAGCACCCTTGAAGACTGGAGGTTTCAACTTCAAGAACATAGTGAAAAGTTCATGCTGATCACTCGTCATTATAGGCCCTGTAGTCAATCGAGGAAACGTTCCTACTCCCAATGAGGCATCCATGCGGGGAGCCATAGCAGCTGCATGTTGTACTCCCAGAACCTGATGTGCTGGTGCAGAAAACACTGGAGGTGTCTGGCCTTGATCAGATAACCCGCTAAGATAAGCAAGAACCTGGTTAATCATCTCTTGGGTAGGTTGGGGTGGTAATTCCTCATCTTGCACTTGCTCATTTTCCACTTCCTCACCCTCTCTTACTACCTCATCAGTCAGTGGAGGGGTCACCGCCCTATCACTAGTTGGACTAGGTGTTCGTCCTCTACCTCTAGAGGGCGTCCTCCTGCGACCTCTACCACGACCTCTTTCCACTGCTCCTCCTCGAGCTACAGCCCCAATGGTTGTCTTAGACGCACCCTTTCTTGCCGGTGTTGGTGTTGGCACAGTCGTTGCTCTAGTTCTAACCATATGCGAAATAGAGTGAGGATGTCAGATACCAATTTGTATCACCTAGATACCAATTGGATCAAAGTAGTACACGAAAGGCAGAAAGAATGGAATTTTCCTAAAGTCCTACAGCCTCTCGAAGAAAAGTAAGGGCGTCCCCCTACCGTTCCTCAAGACTCTACTAGACTCGTTCTTGTGTGATGAGACCAACGAACCTAAAGCTCTGATACCAAGTTTGTCACGACCCAAAACGAGCCGCGAGTGGCACACACACTTATCTTACTAGGTGAGCGAACCAAAAATTTTAAAACCCAACATTTACCAATATTTCAACCATAATGAACAAAATATAATGCGGAACACTCAAAACTCATTAACGAAAATCAATTAAATAACTTTTAAAACTCAATACTTATCATCCCCAAAATCTGGAAGTCATCACATCAAGAACATCTATCCTCAAGTTTCTAAATCTAAGAGTATCTAAGAACTAAAATAAGTAAAAGGAAAGTCCATGTCCGAACTTTAAAGATATCAAGACGTGAAGAAGAGAATCCAGCCCGAGCTAGGAATAATAGCTCACCCTGAAATCTGACGTGCTGAAGACTGGCTAGAGTTGAGGACGAGTCGAAGTCAATGGTGCACTTGCTGCACTCCATAAACAACAAGAAGGAAATAAAAGTAGGGGTCAGTACAAGGAACACGTATTGAGTAGGTATCATCGGCCAACTCAAAATAGAAAGCAATAGATATCAAATAATATTATAAAATCAACTACAATACTCAACAGGTGGCAACAACAAGTACAAGAACCATGAGCAGCAAAATCAAGTGCACCTATGAGGACTCCAGCCTCCACACCATACTCATTTGGGACCTAGGTTCTTTGAAATTGAGCATATTAACATGATTCAAGATTACTTCTCTTTATTCTTATCGTGTCGGAACGTGACACTCCGATCCCCCTAATACTACGTGTCAGAACGTGACACCCGATTCCCTAATACTACATGTCAGAACGTGACACCCGATCCCCTAATACTACGTGTCGGAACGTGACACCCGATCCCCTAATATTACGTGTCGTAAAGTGACACCCGATCCCCTAATACTACGCGTCGGAATGTGATACCTGATCCCCTCATATCATTAATTTTATTTCATCAAGTCTTCGTTATGCCAAGGCGTCATCTTAACAGAGAGGATTCAAGATTAAGATTCACAATCACAACATTAAAACACACAATCAAGCATATAGAAGACATTACAATACCACCCAATACATATCACTCGCTATTTAGAGTTAAATATGAAGATAGAATAAACCATAACCTACCTCCACCGAAGAATCGCGATCAAGCAAGTTACTTCTCAATGCCTTTGCTTTCCTCTTAGCTTCTCCCTTTCTCGCTCGTTCTCCCTCTCTTCATGTTCTTTTTATTTTTCCACTCTAAATTCTTTTTCTCTTACCTTAATTATCATATAATCAATTATAAAAGATGATAAAAGTAACCAACTATTTGTTTCAAGGTTACCGCTTCTAACCCCCAAGTAAATGACTTATTAAACTTACCCCATTAATTTCATGAAGTTTGTCATGAATAGTCCAAAACACCCCTTAAAAACATTTAGCAGAATTCTGACCCAGTCGAGGTTACGCGACCTGTGACGGCCCGTCATGTCTATGACGGTCCATCCTGTAGGTCCATCACAAAGTTCAGAGAATTTAACTTTCTAAAGGGTTTGTGACGGTCCGTCGTATCTACGATAGTCCGTGCTGCAGTTCTGTCGTGAAGTTCAGAGAGTCGCTCCCAGTACCCATATTTCAGAGTTGAAGTGTTTAGGAACGAAGACCCTCGACGGTCCGTCGTGACCATGACAGTACGTCGCCTGATCCGTCGACCCAGTCAGTTATTTTCAAAATAATTCTACTGCTCGAATCGACAAAACAGGTTGTTACACCTTTTCATTAGTATAGAACCTTACTTAACTTAGTGGATCCACTAGCTTAACTTACGTGATCGTTTAAAAAGTATGAATCTATAATACCCATGAAGGCTACATTTTTTTCATGGATACTTGAGTAAATATGAGCTCTCATCCCCACATCAATGATCATTTAAAAAGTATGACTCGTTAAAACCCATGAAGGCTTTGAGTTTCTTTTTAAAAATTTAAATTTAACATATAACATCTTTGACTTTCATATGAAATTTCCTTGATTTGAATTATGAATTCAAGGTTCATGATCTGATTTTTATGGACAATTTGATGATGTTTAGATGTACCCTAGATTGTTTGAATCAACTAGGAATCATAAGTACATAACTTAGGAACTAGTACAGTAAGATGGGGATTGAATGGGGTGCGTAGGCATCGTTGGCGCTCTGAGAGGAATAATGATCCAGGTTGGGGCGCTCTCGCTGGAGCGCCGCCTCAAGACCCTGCGGACAGACACTGTCATGGGGGCTATCAAAGGTGTGACGGCGTGGGGCCCTAGGGACAGGCGTTTCAAATGTTCTTCTCCATTTTTTATCTCTAAAACTACATTGTTGTTTACCAAAATACTCGAGGATCACTAATACCCTCAATAATTAACATATTTGACTCATAAAAATACCCAAAAACACGAATCAAATAAACTTTACACATGCAACGACTCAACCAACAAGAATTCAATAATATTCTTCAAGAACATCACATTTTTATCATTCAATGTACTCAAACTCGCTGAATTAAACAAGTTAGTGTGTGGGTGAACTAACCCATACTAAAAGATCTCACATACATTAATAGGGATCACCCTCGACGAATTCCACTAGCAATTCCTTTGTATTCTTCATGAAACCTTGATCTTTCTCCCTTTTCCTTCTTCTATTTTCTTTTCTCCAAGCCCTAAGCGTAAAATAACTTTTCTAATCTAAACTAAAACTTGATTTACCCTATATAAATCCTTAAAATCAAATAGTAAATAAATGGGTGAAAAGACTAGTTTGTACTTCCTTAAACCCGGATTGGGACGTTCCTCAATCATATATCCCAACTTCTGATAGGCATATCTCCCTTATACAATATCGAAAATGTCAAAACTCGACTGTGTTTGCAACATATCTCAAAGGGCTTTCTAACCATCTGAAGAACTACTTATAACTCGTTCTTATATAGGAGTTATGGTTGTTTGAAAATGGCAAAAACTCACTTCTCAAACATAGAAAAATTTCCTATATTTTCCCTTTTTTTTCAAATGTGATTATTTTTAGTTTCTTATCTTATTCCTTGCTATTTTTATTTATGAGATGTTACAATATCTCTCCTCTTGGGTAACACTCAACAATCTAAAGCAGTAACAACATGCTTACTATTTGTTTATAAAGTACTAAGAAAAGAATTAGTTCCTTGGTATGCCTTCTCTCCGGATTCAAGGAGACGTGGATATCTCTTATTCATATCCTCTTCAGCATCTTAAATTGCTACCTCAACAAATTGGTTCCTCTAAAAGAATTTGACTGACGCAACCTTCTTTGTTCTTAACTTTAAAACTTGGTGATCTAAAATGAGAGCCAAAAACTCTTCATAAGATAAGTTATCCTTAATACCTACATTTTCAGTTGGTATAATCAATTATGGATCACGCATGCACTTCTTCACCATGGAGATATGAAATACTTAAAGAGTCGATGCTAACTCTTGTGGTAAATTAAATTCATAAGCTACATTACCAATTCTCTTGGATATTATATAAGGTCTGATATAGCGGGAATAAGTTTCTCCTACTTACCAAACCTTATAATACCCTTCATGGGTGAAACTTTCAGATATACCTAGTCTCACTTAAACTCCACTGGTCTTCTCCTCACATATGTATAGGATTTTTCACGAATCTGTGCCATTTTAAATCTCTCTTTAATAAATTTCACCTACTCCATGTCTTGGTGAACTAGATCTTGTCTTATCAACCTTTCTTCAGTAATTTCAAACAACCTAATAGGATATCTACATCTTCTCCCATAATGAGTTTCATATGGAGAAATTTGGATACTCGAATGGTAGTTGTTGTTGTTAGAAAACTCAATGAGAGGTAGGCGATTATCCACATTTTCCCTTGAAATCAATCACACAAGCGCTAAACATATCTTCTAAGGTCTTGATAGTAATCTTCGCTTTCCCATCCGTCTGGGATGAAAAGCGATGTTGAACTTCACCTTTTAACCGTAACTCCATGAACTTTTACCACTTCTTGAATGTACAACATAGTATAATCCTCGGCCTAATGGATAGTCTTTAGCAGCAACTGGTCTGATTTTGTTATTGTATCTAATATTACACAAATTGAATCGTACTCCATGTGATACATTGGTAATCCTGTCATTACATCCATATTAATCCTCTCACACTTTGATTCTGGAACCTCTACATTTTGAGCCAACCCTCCAGGAGTTAGCTTATATACTCTAACATGCTGATAATTCAGGCACTAGGCATAAAATCCAACAATGTACTTCCCACCAATATACTTCTCTAAAATCATCATACATATTTGTGGAAACTGGATGAATGTAATTTCAGGAGCTATGAGATTCCTCCACGATCCTCTCTTAGATTCCTTCCACTATATGTACACACAATCTACCTTAATATCTAAATACACCATATCCCTTGCTAAAAAGCCAATACTCTATGCTTATGAGCGTCCAAGTTAAGAAAAATGGGGTCTTGGACTTGCTATTCTTTGACGTCTGACACTAACGATTATTCAGCCCAGCCCTACCGTCACCACTATTCCTCCTTTTCTGGAATCCATAATTCGGACTCTTAATCATGCAAGTCTATCCACATCTTTTGCTAGTTCTTTCTTCTCTTAATCTATATGGGTGGTACAACTCATCGAAAATCTTCTTAAGGCATCAACAACCAAATTTGCCTTACTTGGGTGGTAATGAATGGTCATGTCATAATCCTTGAGAAATTCTAACCATATCCTTTCTCTGAGATTAAGCTCCTTTCAAGTGAACACTTTTTTAAGCTCTTATGATCAGTGAATATATCAACATGAACGCCATACAAATAGACATGTAATATTTTCAATGTAAAAAATAAGGCAACCAACTCTAAGTCATAGATTGGATAATACTTCTCCCGAACCTTCAACTGTTTGGAGGCATGAGCTATAAAATTGTAATTTCTTATTAGAACATAGCCCAAACAAACTCTTGATGCATCGAAGTACACAACCAAACCTTTATTACCTTTTAGTAATGTCTACATTGGGTCAGTAGTCAACCTCTTTATTAAGTCAACTTAGTCGTAGGAGATAAACTAGATGAAAACCCCTCAATAAACAATCTATAGTAACCTTCCAAAACCCAGAACTCCTTATATCAGTTGGAGACGTTGGTGTAGGCCAACTCTGAACTGCTTCTATCTTTTCGGTATCCATTCTAGTTCCATCACCAGAAACTATGTGGCACAAAAAAATTCAGACATAAGACAAAACTCATAGTTGGAGAACTTGGCATAAAACTCCTTATCTTTCAAAGAATGAAGGACTATTTTAAGGTGACTAGCATGATCTTCGTTATTCCTTGAATATAATAGTATGTCATCAATAAAGATGATAACAAACATATCTAAATAAGTCTTGAAGAATTTTTTCATAAGGTCCATGAACTCTGCTAGTGCATTGGTCAACCCAAAAGATATGACAAAAAACTCATAATTCCTTTATCTGGTTCTAAGAGTTTTCTTTGGAATATCATATTCCCTAATTTTTATTTAATGGTACTAGATCTTAAATAAATTTTGGAAAATCGGTGGCAGAATGAAGTTGATCATAAAGATCATCTATTCTTGGGAGAGAATACTTATTCTTGATCGTAACCTTATTCAATTGGTTGTAGTCTATATACATCCCAAGGGAACCATCTTTATTTCTTACAAAGAAGACAAAAGCACCGTAGGGTGACACACTTGGTCTAATGAAACCTTTATCTAAAAAATCTTTTAGTTGTTCTTTCAACTCTTTTAACTTTACTCGTGCCATTATATATGAAGGAGTAGAGTTAGGAAGAGTATATGAAATGATGTCAATGTCGAAGTCTATTTCTTTCTCAAGAGGTACTCTGTGTGTAACATTCCAAAAAAATTACATATCTAATGAAGAGCCTAGTAAGTCTGTAAGAATGCATATTGGGGGTACATAGGCATTACAATGCCCATTATGTAGAAATATTGGGTATAATATTGAAATTGGCTAATTGATATTAGCCAATTTCTATAAAATACCTAAAAAAGAAAAATATTGGGCATATTAGAAAATATTGGCTTAAAGGGTGTTAGCAAATTTTTTGAATTATTAATAAGCTTTTTAGGAAATGTACCTGCAATGAAGACCCTAAGACAAATAAAGCTATTTCAACCAACTCACAAAAAGGTATGAGGCATCCAAGTGTCATACCTACCATGGCACATGATCAATTAAAATGATCATGTAGATAAAGCAGTGCACTAGGACATAGTGAGGATCCTTGGGACAATAAGTAAACACTCCAAAATGAACCATAAATAATAGTTAGTTAGGAAAGTACAACAAACCCATGTGCAAGCACAGGTGCAAGACATGTGAAGAAGCGGACAAAGGAGTGGACCACCCTAACCGAATTCGGTTAGGGTAGTTAGGGGGAAACCCGTGCACAAGGGATCACTCCATGGGGGGCCTAACATCCTGATCAATTCTAGACTCTAACGTAATTTCCTAACTAGGTAAATAACCTAGGACAAAGCAAAATAAACTAATTATTGCACCCAACAATCTAGGTTTAAACTGTGTTGGTACTACCCTGGTACTAGTTGAAGAGACACCCTAGTACCTAACCTAGGATGGTCCAAAGTGTTAGTTAAGGTCCTTAAAACATGGGATACTTTAGTAATTACCCTAGGATACTTGATTAATTAATTTCAAATATTAATTAATTAATTTAAATGGGCGAAATTGAAATCACAAAGCAATTACAAGATTTCAGTTAAAACAAGAAAAAGACAACCTAGTACCTACCCTAGGATGGTTAAAAGGATTGGTTATGATCCTAACGACTTAAGGGTACCTTAGTATTTACGTTAGGTGACCAAATTAATTAAATTAGCAATTTAACTAATAATATTAAATGGTCTAAATGAAATCCTTACACTAACCTAGTATAATTAAAAAAATATCCTAATACTTAACCTAGGATTGTCGTAAAGGGTTGATTTTTGTTCCAAAGACTTAGTGGTACTTTATTACTTACCCTATGTCCATATATTATTGAAATTAAGTATTTAGTTGTTTAATATATAGTCAAATTGTTAACCAAAACCATATTCAACCTAAATTTCTAGATTTTCGGTCAAGTGAACATTCTCATATGTTTAGTCAATTTACGAAGGGCGTTTTGTTAATTGATTAATTATTTTATTAAATTAACTTATTAAAACTACGTTGTATACTTTAATATCAGTTCCTAAATCTAAAAATCACGATCAAGTCCCAAGAACACGTAGAACACTAAACATTTCTTAGGTGAATTCCAGGTTTTCTTCAAGGTTTCGTGCAAGGTGATGTTCATAGATTAAATTATACATAAGGTATGGGTTTATATCCTGGACTTAATTATGCAAGAGAACTTTATTTCCACCGATCCAAAGATCTTGAAAAGTAGGATTGTCCCCGTGTTCTCGTCAAACTCCTTTGTCGCTAGTATCTTTTTCGATTCCATGTTGAATAGGTTAGAGATCATGTTGTTGGTATTTGGTGCTGTCATATATTATGTGTAATGTCCATGAATTATGAATGTCGATTAACCTATTATGTTGTGATCGTAAAAAGTTAAGTACTTAAAACGTGAATTATGAATCGACTATGTGTTAGTTAAACCCGTATTTGTTTTAAGTGTTGATGTGTTTTTCTAAATGTTGCATTGCTGGTATTGTGACATTATGAAGTTGTTAAATTCATCAAATATGTATATTATGCTGTCAAATATGTCTTTTAAATATTACCCTAAAGTCATGAACCAAGATTGGTTAACAGAATGATACTACATTAAGATGTGTCCAAAACTGTTTATGTATGAAGATGATTACAGTTTGTTGTGCATACCTACTGTAAATGTGACTTGTTGATGATGTTGTGTTTATTAAATGATCATATTATGGTGTTCAAGATGTTTAAAAATGTTATGCCTAAAGTTTTTTTATAACTTTGGCTAAAAGGATCTCCATGAAATCATAATTTGAGTGAATGTTTGGCTTATGCCAATAAAATGGCTGACAATACATTGTACAAAAGGGATGCATGCAAATGGCTATCATTTTATGTTAAATAATTAAAACATTGGCTATTAAATAATATACATATCCAACCAAGCATGAAATAATGTAAAATTCGCATATGCCAACAAAGATGGTTATGTAAACTATACCCAAATGTTTATGCCAATACTAATCAAATGCCAATCTTGTGTAGTAAGAGTATCAAATATATTATAAGTAGTTCTAAAGTAATCTAATGAATCCATAACAAAGGGCATGCAATTCATTTGGACAACACCCAACATGATCTGAAAGAATGAACTATGAACTTATGTAACTCATTGAAAGAAGTGGTCATCGTCCATCAACAATGAAATGAAGCTACTACACTAAAGTAACGATGTAACGTGAGTTATAACATAATTAAAGGTGCCTAAGTTAAGTAAGTGATCAGAACTGGGTGTTAAAATAAGTGAGACAAGTCTTACTTACACCTAAACTACTATATTAAAAGAATACTCACAAATGAAGATGTTAGAATGTGTGAGACTAGTCTCATTAACATCTAAGGATGATATGTAAGGACAATTCACATTTCATCAATGTAAAGTAAGGATTATATGTAAGGACAATTCACATTTCATCAATGAAAGGTAAGGATCATACGTAAGTACATTTCACATTTCATCAATGTAAAGTAAGGATGAGAAGTCATCAAAAGAGTAAATAAATCTCAATGTAGAAGTAAGCTTCCATAATGCATGAGTCAACTCTAAAAGATAATGAACGTGAGAGCAACACCGATAGACTAGTTATGATCATGTTCTTGCAGGTTCAAGTCTCATGAAACGAGGCTACCACCGATGTGGATAAATAGTTTCATTAAGTCATTAGTCATCAAACTATGTCTAGACAACATACGAACTAGCCAGTGGTTTCAACCTAAGCGAGCTAGGTATGTTTTGTTTCACTTTGGCTGGTGATTCCACCCCTTTTAGGTGTGGGGCAGACACTTGATTTCATCTTTAACTAACCTAATGTATCTTTGTTAATGCTCACGATAGGTTCTTTGTTAACTATAGCCGTGAGCTAATCCTTTTTGGTGTAGAGTTAACACTTGATATGGATTCGCCTTAGCCGTAAATCACCCCTTTTCGATGTGGGGCAAACGCTCTATTTCATGGGTATATAACATGATATAGATTCATTTTAAGTGGTGAATCATCTCTTTTCGATATGGGGAATATACTGCATTTCATGTTAGCTCGCATGATCTTATTCCTAGTTATGTCTCTATGAAAGTATGAAAGGGTGATAATGATGGAACATATGTTCAAAGTGAGCCATGAAGAAGAGCTTAAGAATGTCAAGTGCAAATATCACACTCATGAAGTTTCAGCAAATAATGGGCAAAGCCAAATAAGATTGGCTTATAATGACTTCTTATATGATGGCAATAAAAGGAAGTAGAAACATAATGTTAACTAATGACCTCATAACTTCCCTTACATAAAAATAATGAATATGTGGCCTAGCCAATAGAGACTGGCTTATGAGATGTTAATGAATATATAATGTAATGAATGAATAATTGTAAGATAGTGAAATCATTCCTTAGTCCTTGGATTACTTACATCGATTCATTGTTGTTATGGGACTACAATGAATCCTTGTACTTGTAAGTAGAACATAGGACCAAAGAAAATATTGAACTGCACAACAAAAAGAAGAAAAAGACTGAAAAATAAACTAAGTCCCCAAAAAAGAGCTTTCGGGTTTGGCATGATCAAAGTCTCAAAACTTCACCTGTGTTGTTCTAAAATTATGTTGATGTTACAAAAGTATTGTAATCATATAGAAAATGAGTTGTGTTCTTTGAATGCATAAAAATACATCATATTCATACCACAATTCATTACTAACGAATTAGGAAAGTATAGTGATGTCACTTTCCAGAAATGGCATGTTGTCTAGGAAGAGCTTTCCTTGATCATGCATAGCTTTATGTATATGTAAGCATACACCCATACTTAATAAAAATGGTGTACAAAGATTATACAATTACTATTTTTATAGGTGCAGGTTAGAGGATAGGTTTACGACACCTGCAGCGGTTTGGACTTCAGGATTTTCCAGACCATTTTGTAGGTCCTCTTGATTTTGAAGATTCTACAACTTAGTCTAGCGTTATATATAGACATAGCTAGTGGATGTTGTCCCTAGCGTTTCCTTCACTATTTATTTTGAAGCTTTTGTAATAAGATCGTTTTTGGCAAACATATTTATGATATATTCTTATTCTGTTTAGAAATTGATTCTTATTATAGATGGTTGTTTCATTTATGTAGAGATTAGTATATGATGCAATTAAGGATTAACTATATGAATTGTATATAAACTTCATACATATAAAAAGTTTTAAATTTTCTGCTAAAATTAACCATATGAATGTGATGAATTCATGATGAAGGTTGTCTAAAACCTCTGAAAGGTCAACGACGCCAGTTACAATTCAGATTCAAGAATCCGAGTTGTGAGAAAGATGTTATTAGAGCATGAGGTCAAATTAACTAGGAACTAAAGCTCATCAGAACCAACTTATGTAGTTTTTGACTTAATGTTGTGAAGCGCACCACAATTATGACTTAGAGACTACGCGATGATAGGAAATTCTCCCTTCTTCTACTCTTTATCGTGCTATCTAGAGGTTTTACCCTTTGTGTCATTGTAAGTATCTAACTTCCTTATTTTAGGAGTAAATAGAAGAACACATACCAGAATTAGGATGGCCAAGTGGTCTAAGGTGCCAGACTCAATATCTAGCCTTACCAAGTAGGGGCTATAATGGAAATGCCCAACGTAGATGAAATACGTGTGGTGAGTGTGGCTATTCGCATGGAGGTGAATGCATGGTAATGTCTAAAATCTTTCTATGAGTATTGATGATGAGGAGAAGGCTTAGTTTGCTGCATACCAACTCAAGAATATGGCTTAGATATGTATTTGATTCATAAGGGTTATGCTATAATAGACTATAGAATAAGGGTAGTAAGGCTTCAATTTCCAAATAAGTTGTGTTTAAATGAGAAAAATGTGGTTCATATCCAAGATGACAAATAATTTGCAATATTAAAGATAATAAGATTATATCTAAGGGATAATTATCCCACTTAATAAGAGTCAAAGACTTACATAGAACAAGAAGTTCCTTCAATAGACTCTATGTCCATATTAAATATGGGGTTTGGTAAGAAAGGGAAGTTGAGTCTGAGGCATATAGGTCATTGTTAGATCTTACAGCAAGTAGGTAAAATTACCAAATGACTTTGCTTTTGTTCATCAAGTGTTTTACATTTCGATGCTTGAGAAGTGTCTAGGATATCCAACGTCTATCATATTAGTCGAAGGGTTAGGAGTCGATGGGAATCTTAACTTATGAAGAGGTTTCAATAGCAATTTTAGATCGTCAAGTGAACTGACTGAAGAAAAAGGAGATTCTCAACGTGAAGGTGTTATGGATGAAACACCTTGTTGAGGGGGCAAGATGGGAGGCCGAGGCTATTATGAGATTCTGTTGCCTTCACTTTTTCAGTTTTTGAGGTTAGAAATACTCTTCCTAAGTCTTGTTTGATTGAAGAAACTCATAGTTTTAGTACAATAGTCGATCTTGTTATTGTAAGTCCATAATAATATGCATAATAATTAAACTATGTGAGTTAAAATGAATTCATGTTGCTTTTTTTGTATAGTGTAGACAAGATTTTCTTGTTGCATGAGTTTTGATGTGCATTAAGTTCAGTGTGATTGAGAAGGAATTTTATCAATATCAAATATGAAGCTTCAGATAATCTTGAACGATATGAATCATTAAAATAAGTGTGGATCAGACATTCACAAAAGAGAAACGTTTAATCACGAAAAAGTAACTTCCGAAAATTACTCTCTTTGTTTAAATGATGTGTAAGTGTCATTCGGGGATGAAAGTTCCTAAGGGGGGATAATGTAACATTCTGGAAAAATTACATGTTTAATGAAGAGCCCAGTAAGTCTGTAAGAATACATATTGGGGGTACATAGGCATTCCAATGCCCAATATTGAGAAATATTGGGCATTTTATTGAAAATTGGCTAAGGGGGGTATTAGCCAATTTCCATAAAATAAACAAATAAGAAAAATTTTGGGCATATTAGAAAATATTGTCTTAAAGGGTGTTAGCAAATTTTTCTAAGTATTAATAAGATTATTTAGGAAATGTATATGCAATGAAGACCCTAAGCTAAAAAAATATATATTTCATCCAACTCACAAAAAGGTATCAGGCATCAAAGTGTCATACCTAGTTACCATGACACATGATCAATTAAAATTATCATGTAGATTAAGTAGTGTCCAAGGACATAGTGAGGATCCCTGGGAAAATAAGTAAACATTCCCAAATAAACAATAAATAATTGTTAGTTAGGAAAGTAAAACATACCCATGTTCAATCACATGTGCAAGACATGTAAATAAGCGGCCAAAGGAGGGGACCACCCTAACTGAATTGGGGTAGGGTAGTTAGCGGGGAAAACATGCACAAGGGACCACTCCATGTGGGACCTAACTTACTAACAAATTATAGAATATAATCTACTGCCCTAACTATCTAACTAACTAAGTACCAAAAGGAATAAACTAATTAGTGCAACCGATGTTGACACCCAATTTTGACCCACGTTGGTATAAATTAATTATCGAGCTTCGAGAGTTTTTCAAATTATTTAAGTTAATTAGTTTTTATAAATCTTTCGAAAATTAAAAAGAAAATAAAATATATATATATATATATATATATTAAAATATATGTAATGTATAAATTTATGTTACTTTGAATACGCTTTAACATAATTTTCGATAATATATTTTTTTTACATAATTATGTATATAAGTAGTATATCTTATGATTATTCCAAAATCATCAAAATATACATTTAAAGGTTTTATTAAACTAGTTAATTTAAATTATAATTATACGTTTGAATCGCTTTTTTACGATTTTTAATAATTATCTTATTAAATAAAAAAGGCTCGTTAATTGGTTAATGCGAAATTCGTCATTTTAATTAGTTATCTATTTAAATACAATTCCCTTCCCTATCTTAATCAACTCTTTTCAACCCAATACCAATTTTACTCCCTTTCTGCAGCCCACGAATTCAAGCCCAATTCATAGGCCCATGCCCTTTCTTTTAACATCAGAACTGGGCCTTCATTTTCCCTTTTTAGCAGCCCAACAACCCTTTCTATTTTTTCTTTAAATCCGACCCAATATCTCAAACGGACCAAACCATTTAAACCCCAAACCCATTAAACTTATAACCCGACCCAGCCCCAATCTTTGACCCGCCAACCCATCCCTTTTCCCCTTTCTTCTTCCCTCAGCAATTCCCATAACCCACGCGACGACCCAACAGTTCCAATTCCCAGAAAATAGACACGACAAAATCCCCAGATTTAGACGCAAAAAACAGAACCCATAAACGGAAATCCCCCTGACAGGACCTCTCCCCGCGTCTCCCCACGCCATTTCCAGAAAACGCAGCAGCAGGTCGGGTCGTTCAGCTTTTCCAGACGCGGTTCTGTCCTTGCCATAGCGAGATGACTCCACGTCGCCCGCCTAGGACACACGACTCATCTCGACCATTCCTTCCCTCCTTTCCGTTTCCGGAATGGAGCGAAATTTTCAGAAAAAGGTGTTGCTCCATTAACGGAAATTATTTCGAATTTTGAAATCAATGGTCCCGAATTTGAATCCCGCCCAAAAATATGAAAACCCTAATCGTTCTTCTATTTAAAACGCCCCAGATTTTCAGAAAGAGGGTTGGAGATTTTTGGTTGAAAATATTTAGAAAAGACTCTGCCTCTTCTTCCGTCCATTGTTGGAATTTTTTGGAAACTTCTGGGAAAATCCTCTCGTTGGAGATTGTTTGGTCTCTTGTTGAAATATCCATCGTTACAACGTATAGTCGGAATTTGTTCGGGGGAATCGGAACTTTTTGTTTCGCTGTTGTTTCGTAAAAACAGAAGAGAGAGAGAGAGCTGCGCAACTAAGGAGACTGAATCACAATTTCGTCTCCTTTGCTGGTTGGTTCGTTTTCGAAATGGTTTGTGGCTCTCGTCGTAGGAAGCCACTGCTACCCGCTCGCTCCTCCCCAAGTTCGCTGCTCTTAGACAGGTAAACACCCTTCTACGTGATTTCTCCCTCTTCTCATTTACAGTCTGATAGATTAAGGATTGAAAATTGTGTCATGCGTTGCTGGATGGTTTGTCGCTGTTAGATCGATATTATATGGTGTGTGTCCTGAAGTCCGTTTGATTTTTTTTAGAACTCGTACATTCTTGTCTGTTTCATTTGTTTGAACATGTTATTCGGTTGGAGTTAGAGGCTCAATGGCTTGATCGAAGATGACGTTCTGCTACCTTCCTCATTGAGCATGTTCTTTTGTGTTAATGTATTTGAATCTGAACTGGAGTTCATTCGATGTCTCATCCCTGTATTCTTTCACCTCAAGTTGAAAGAATGAATTCAGATATCATAAGTTTGAGACGAAGCTTGTGGCATTTTTGATTGTTCGAGGTTTGTGTTGGATTCGCGGCTCGTCTTGATGATTTTGTGGCTCAAAGATGATTCAAGCTTGATTTATAGTAAAATACGTCGTTGATATTAGGTTGGGTTTATGGTTTAGCGTTGTCTCAGAAGGTTTACAGCTTTAAGAGGTTGATTTTTACCCTTTTCTTGGCTTTAAATACATGACTGTTTGTTTGAACTGTTACTTTACATTGTGCTTTTTTTATCTTGGTTTGTTTCCTGCTTTGCTTAAAGTCGGAGTAATGCTAAGAAGAGATAAAAAGGAAATTTGTCTTTTTTTCTCGTGTCTTTTTTTGTTGAGCCAAAAACAGTGGCATATGTTTTTCTTGAAGGTTTGGTATTCATTGATTTTGCCAATATAGAAGTGAATAATTTCAGTGTGTTCATATGGCTGACCCCATTTTCAACATATCATGGTTTCTTGTGATTTCTTCAAGTCAAACATGTTCCTTTGTCTAAGTTAGTTGTTAATAGTTTACTTGTTGGTCTTTGGTGGCTGCATATTTTCGTTAGATTTTATTTTGTTCATTAGTGTATTGTCGACCTTTTGATGAAGAAGTCTTGGTTCTCAGCTCCTAATACCTTTTGGAAATCATCCATTTGTTTATTTGTTTCCTTTGTGTTTTATCGTGTACTTCAGCAAATAGCTCTATTGTATGATTTTTTTTAGCATTACTTATATCATTTTCTTTGTTTGTTTACATGAAAAACCCCTCTCGAGTCCGCTTTGGGACTCCCTTCTCTTCTTTGTACTTCGGGAGGGAGCCATAAAGGCTCCTAATACCTTTCCATCGAGTCAAGGAAAACATGCAAGAATCAAAGTTCCATGAAGATCGAAGGAACTCGAAAGAGCCGAATTGGAAGAAATTTTATTTATGTCCATGTTCTTGTATTTTATTTGTAATGGGCATAAGCCCTTGTTGTTTCTTCTTTTATTTCCTCGTAATTATATCTGTATGTTTAGATTAGGACAGGTACAAAATGAGTTAAAAAACCCAAAAGCGGGTGGGTTCGAGTTTCGGCCAAGGCGAACAACATCCGAAACTTGGACCCGAATCTCTCTCTTTATTATCTGTTTATGTGGTTTTCGTGTTGAATGCCGTTAGTCTAAGCTTAGGAACCTCCAAACCCCGCTGAGATGCTTTTTCTAATTTATTAAATTTAAACTAAGTCTTAAAAAATGGTATTTCAAATTCGTGAAGTTCGGTTTAGATGAAACTTAAAGAAGTTCAACTTTGAAGCATGTTTCGCAAAATACAAGACAAATAACAAATATTTCAAAAACTTGTGAAAAATGGCCTAGATAAAATCTCAAGAAGTTCGATAGACAAAAGATTTGCAAATTGCAAATATAAGCAATGAAATATTTTAAAATTTTGAAAATTTGCATAAGCAAGTTTCTAATAAAGTCCTATAAACAAAAAATTGTAAAATTTAAAACAAAATAGTCAAATAAGTTAATCGCCAGAAAACCGTAAGTTAGCGGAGTGTGTTAGGTGCCTTACACATTCCTAAGACACTAATAAGAATCCCGAACCCCCCTAAATATTTTTTCAAAATAATTTTTTCTGTTTAAGTTGTTTTGAAAATAAGTTTTCTTGATTTTTCTTAAAAAATTAAGTGGCGACTCCTAAGAGTCGAAAATAAAACAAACTCTTTTCGAAAATCAATTTTTCGATAAAACAGAAATGGTGACTCCGCAGGGGAGTTGGAGGATTCTAACCTTAAAGACTAGCTCTATTTGACTATTTGTATTAACTGTTTATTTGTTTAAGTTTTAAATTTTCTAGAAATTGCATTTTCTCATGGCATAACCTCCGCCAAACGGCAACTAGACTGCATTAGGAAACGGAGGTTACGCGGCTTACTGCGGCTTCTCTTAGAAATACCCCAAGAACTTATTCGATAGCTCCACCCCGATGTTTGTCCGACTCGGGTAACCGTCTATTTGAAAACAATTCTAGAAAAGCCTAAGTTAGAGGGAAACCAAAACCAAAATTAGGCATCAGCCTAGGACGACTTAATACCCAAGGCGTATTAAGTCCATTTTTAGTAGAATACAGCAAAAAATTGCGTCTAAGGTCTTCTACCTCATGACGCATCATATTATTTGACATTCGAAAGTGTATGTGTGAAAAACCAACTTGGGGGTAGGGGAAAGTCTAACGGGTTTCTGTTTTGCAGATATGGACCGCTTCCCCAAATTCGACATGGTCATCTCCGCGCCACCCCAACTAACAATGTGGCACAACGACTTAGACGGAGATCATAGGCGGACCCTCAACAAATACGTAGGGGCCTTAACCGAGCTAATCAACATGGGCGGTTGGCCAGAATTGATCGAGGTTCTTACAGGTTACTGGGAAAGCCATAGAATGGTTTTTCATTTCGGAACGGCCGAAATCACCCCTAAATTAGAAGAGATAAGGGATTGCATAGACACCGTGGGCACGGGCCTAGAAAGAAGAGCCCGAAAACAAGAGGACGTTTTAATCCCCTACAAACCTTCCGTTGAGAACATCTCGGATTGGTTAGAACTAAGAAAGGATTTCACTTATTGGTGTCAAGATTCCCACATAATGTTCAGAGATATCTACGTTAGATTCGGACACGCGAGTTTCTATGCTGCGTATAATAAGGAATTTAAGATTTCCTACAGGGAATGGAACGAGCTCCGCCCGTTGGAGTTTGCCATAGCCTTGTTGGGAACAATGGTCTTCCCGCACGGCTCGAGCCTGAGCATCAACACCAGAGTCATAACACTCGTCCAGACGCTGTTCAAAGGGTACGAGAATCAAGGAACGACAAAGTACTACTCCGTAGCCCCGGTCATATTGTCAGACATATATCGCGCTTTGGGTAAGTGCAAAGAGGGACATCGGTACTTCAAGGGTTGTAATCTGCTTCTCCAATGGTGGATTCTCAGCCACTTGGAGAAGGGTGCTGGAACTCGAGAATTGCACACTCTCGACAACAAGAACACTCTCAAAGACCTGAACGACTTACTATTCTGGGCCAACATGAACAATCGGAGAACGAGAGGAAGATGGGCCCAGATTTTCTCTGAGTTGAGAGAAGAGGACCTCCAATGGATGCTCGACCGCTTCATATCCAAGGAAGTTGTCGTGGAGGGTCGTAGATGTGTTGTGCTCCCTCTACCCGGTATTCGAGGAATTCTACCTTACGCGCCATTCCGAGTCTTGCGACAGTTCGGAAAAAAGCAGACTGTGCCTAGGGAAGCGTATTATGGTGCTTATGTATATGACATCGGGGACGACAGGATGGACGACGCTATAGAGATGCTCAGAGAATGGAAGAACGCCAGGCGTATGGGTAAAGACACTATCGCTCCTGACCGATTCAACGCTGGATACGACGAAGGTTACAAAGCATGGTTGAAAAGAGATATACAAATATCTCCTTTCAGATTACGCGTAGCTTTCGCAGCGTAACAGACAAAGAGGCCAAAGCAGTGGCCGAATTGCGAGAGTTAAAGGAGGAGGCTAATGAGGTCTATACCAAATTCGTAGAGAATCAAGACGCACTCGAGAGGGAAACTCGAGAGATCGAGAGACTGAAGCAAGGGTATGACAAGTTCGACAACTGGATCCAGCAGAAAATCGAGAGGATGCGATACGAGAGTCTGGAAGACAAAGGTCGTCTGGGTGAAAGTTTTCTATTGATGCTGAGGTACATGTTCCAACAGCACAAAAACCAGAAAGGCGACGATGGAGCAGGACCATCCGGAGCAGCGTAGTGGACATCGCCCCTGCGCGGGTTTTTCTTTGTTTGTATTCGCATTATTTTAGCCTCTTCGTGGGCCTGATATTATCGCACTTTCTAAATAGCCCCTGCATAGGTTTTTCTATTTCTCTTGTTGAACATGTTACTCATTATTAAGTATTATTTTGGGGGGAATCATTTTAATTTGGTTTAAATTCACATGTACATCATTCGAATGCGCTAGGCCTACCCTTGGCACAAAAGGGTCCCCATGCATGATTAGGACGCGATATACGTGTATTTAAATGCTTATGTGTTACGTTGCTTTGAATGAGGATATCGTAAACCCACTCCTAGCCAAAATTCCAAAGAATATTCAGAAGCCACTATTACAAATGTCCGACAAAAATCCCCTAGTCTCAAGTTTCTCACTCAAAAGTCCGTATCCCATACCACAAATCCTAAATACCGCTCTATCATCTCAGGAAAGGTGAATCACCGCTATGGACAAAGGCAAGAACATCCACACGGAGCTCACTGAGGAGAAATTTCGAAGAAAGATCAAGCGAGTCACTCATGAAATTCATAAGATTAAGGAGGAGGGACTTAAAGTGGACATGACCACGACCATCTACAAAGCTGCGGTCACGACCTTGGATGAAAATCTGTCGTCGCAGATAAAAAGAAAGAAGGAGGTTGAGATGGAAACTGAAAGCCGAAGGAAAAGGTTGAACTTGCTCCGTTTTGAGATACGCGAAGGAAAGGCGAGAGAGGCGAAGATAGATATCAAGACTGCCATGTTGTTGGTCAGGAGTGCGTCGCTCGACGAGGAATTGGTGACCAGTGGCAACTTAAAAGGCGGAAAATCCCTCGCTCGTGATCAGGGAGCAGATAACAGTGGCCCCGACTGTGAAGTAATTGAGGAGGACGATGAGCAGGAAAGAAATGATGCAGCCACAAGACAAGAAATCGCCAAATGTTGTTTTCTAGAAATTTGAATGTTGTTTTTCCATTCCCTTGTAATCACAACGAAAGAATGAATGAAAATTTTTCATCCTAAAAACTCAAACTACGTTGGGCCTGAATTCTCCTTGTGATATACGTAGGCAGCCTTTCTCGGCCAGGCCCCTACTGCTGAAAATTTTCATTCTCCTCTGTATTACAAAGATACAAAGATAAGATCAACAGACGTCGAAAAGCATCTGCAAGAAGACCATAGCTCAACGTGATTCAACTTTCTCGAGATAGCGCTAAACAAACAAATTCCTGTTTGTTCAGAATATATTTTCGTCCTTATTCGTGGGTCAAGATATCCTCAAACAAAGCGATTTGTGTGTTTATCCGTTTTCTGTGCGATATTATGCATTTTGTACTACGGATATGCACTAACAAATTTGCCTTTGAGTTGTTTCACCTCACAGGTACCTCTTACTAATCTGTGTCGATAAAGCTGGCAGATCACCCCTACTTCACCAGATCAAAAGGTCCCGCAGATTCCTTCCCCGGACCAAACGCAAATACAGACATGGGAGACAACAATGAACAAGTCGGCCTCACAGATGTCGTGGTGGCTCATCCCACCGTGGCAGAGCAGAATGAGCTTATTGCGCAACTGATGCAGCAGATAGCAGATATGAGGGTGGAAATGCAGCGAAGGAAAGATACGCCTCCACCTGGGTTTGGCCCCAACTTTCTCGACGCAAGACCTCCTACATACTTCCCCTCGTCCAACTAGGATCCTACTCTGCACAATCTATCGACACCCGTGCACAACCCGTCTGGGGTAGATATGGAAACCCAAAACCCCCAATATGCGTCGGTCTCCTATCAAACTCCCTCACCACTCCCAAACAATCTACCACAAATACCACCACACCCCCAAAACACCCAAACAGCCCCACTACCCCAAAATCAGAGCCAAAATCCCACCGCCTTCAATTCCCAAACACCGCATCCCCACTTGACCCAAAATACCAATCCCCAAAATTATCCGCAAAATTATCAAACCGCAGAGAATGTCCCAAGCCCTTCAATAACTCCACCCCTCCCCAAAAGAACCACATTCCAAGTCCCCATCCCGGCCGAGCATGAGGTGCACAGCTCCGAGTTGGACCATTATGAGGAGCAAGAAAGAGAGTGCAGGGTGAGGGAAGAAGCGAAGGTAGACATAAAGGAGGAGATCAAGAGGGCAATGAGAGAATTGCAATGTACTCCAGACGTCGCCGGGCTGAGCTACGCAGAACTATGCATCCACCAAGACATGAACCTACCTGAAGGGTTCAAGATCCCGAAGTTTGATACCTTCGGAGGGGTATAAAACCCCATGGCATACCTAAGAGCGTACTGTGACGAACTCGTAGGAGTTGGCAAATATGAAGCGTTGCTGATGAGTTTGTTCAGCCGAAGCCTGTGCGGTGAGGCCCTGGAGTGGTTCACATCCCACGAGACTCGACAATGGCCCTGTTGGAGCGCACTAGCAAAGGATTTCATCGACAGATTCGCGTACAACGTTGAGATAGTCCCTGTTCGGTAATCCTTGGAGAAGATGAAGCAGAAGCCCACAGAAAGCTATCGAGAGTTCACGTACAGATGGAGGAAGGAGGCCGCGAGGGTGAGGCCTCCAATGACAGAGAAGGAGATTGTGGAGGTGTTCATACGGGTGCAAGAGCCCGAGTATTATGACAGAGGCATCTTATTAATCGGCGCCAAGTTCGCCGAGATAGTCAAAGTAGGTGAGACTATCGAAGATGGCCTGAAGTCGGGAAAGATAGCCCGAGTGTCTATATCGCCTGGGTCTTCCGGACTGGTAAGGAAGAAAAGAGAGGAGGTTAACGCTATCTCACACGGGGGAAGAAAAATCCCAAGAAAGTTACCACGTCCCCAAGGCCGCTCCAATCCTTCATCAAAGCCTCAACAAGCCTACTATCCACACTCAAATCATTCCGGCCACTACTATGCCGCCACCACTTATCCAGAGGCCCATATTATGTCATATCAGAATCCACCCCCGATTCCCCAAAATTTTCCCTCCACATATCCAAACTACCCCCAAGCTTATCAAGTCCCTCCCCATTACCAAAATGTCGCTCCCAGCTGCGCTAATGTACAGCCAAGCTATCGAGCACCGTCTCCTGCATATCAAATACAAACCCCAACATATCAAAGCCCCCATCCAAATTACCAAGCCCCAATGCCAAACCACCAAACAAATCTCTACCCCAGAACCCAAGCACCACGACCAAACGCCCGCAATTACCAACAAGTCCCTCCCCCTCAGCAGGGCGGGTATGATTCCCCTCACCCCAGGTTTGAGAAGAAGCCCTCCAGAAGCTTCACCGCGTTGGCTAAAAGCAGAACTAAATTGTTCGAAAGATTAGCCGCGGCCGGATACATCCACCCTATGGGGCCCAAGCCCGTGGATGTCAATTCAAAATTCTACAGACCGGAGCAGAGATGTGCTTTTCATTCCAACAGTGTAGGGCATGATACAGAAGACTGTATCAATCTCAAGCACAAAATCCAGGACTTGATTGACCAGGAAGTGGTCTCCCTTCAGCCTGCAGCGCCAAACGTCAACACGAATCCGTTGCCAAATCATGGGGGTGGAAACATCAACATGATAGAAACTGACGAAGATGAGCGTGAAGCCAAGAGAATTACTCCTGTTGTTCAAAAAGACTTGGAAAGGGATGTCGCTTCTTTGAGCGTCAGGGAAAAGGGAGAGTTTGTCATCCTGACACCTACAAAGGTTGTTGCCTTGGTGCCTGCAAAGACTCTCGCCAAGCCCAAGTTTTTTATAGAAACGACCGTGGCTCAAGGCATGACCAGATCTGGCAGATGTTACACTCCTGACGAGCTTGCTCTCGGAGGACAAAAGAAAGATCATGCAAAGAGACCGATCAGCAAAGCAGAAGTCGAGGAGTTCTGGAGGAGAATGCAGCCCAAAGACTACTCCATCGTCAAGCACTTGGAGAAGACTCCAGCCCAAATTTCGGTGTGGGCCCTATTGATGAGCTCCTGGTCCCACAGACAGGCCTTGATGAAAGCCCTGGATGACACGTATGTGCCCTCAGGTACTAGCAGCGACAATGTTACTGCTATGATTCACCAGGTCATTCGGGGACACCGCATCAGTTTCTGCGATGATGAACTGCCGGCCGAAAGGATGGACCACAAAAAAGCTCTACACATCACCGTGATATGTCGCGGAAAGGTCATCAACCGTGTTCTGGTAGACGACGGATCTGGTTTGAACATATGCCCCTGTCCACATTGAAACAGCTGAGGTTTGACCTCGGAAAGTTGGAGCAAAACCAGGTCAATGTGAGAGCATTCGACGGTGTGCAGAGAGACACGTTGGGAGCTGTGAACCTGACCATCCAAATGGGCCCCACGGAATTCAAGGCAAAGTTCCAGGTGTTGGACATCGACACCAGCTATAACCTCCTGTTGGGAAGGCCATTCATTCACGCGGCTGGAGCTTCTCCTCCACTCTCCACCAAATGATAAAACTGGTGTGGAAAAATGAAGAACCGGTTATTCATGGTGAAAAGGGCCAATCGGGAAACAAGTGCCTGTCTTGGACGAGACTCCGCAAGGTTCAGACTTCTACACGGTGGAGTTGGTAAATGCCACCGATGAGGGCTTAGCCCCGCATACTCCCATGCCGGCTGTGTACAAAATGATCGCCACGGTAATGCTGCAGAGCGGATTCGAACCAGGTTTCGGATTAGGAAGGAGTGCCCAGGGGATCATCGAGCCAGTTTCGGCCCTTGCTACAGGATCAAAGTATGGTTTGGGATACATCCCCATAGATGATGATATGTAGATGAAGAGGAAAAGGGATCAAGGGTTGACTAAGCTGATCCCGCATCTCTATCAATCCTTTCCAGTCCGGGAGCAGGCCGAGCCTGAAGACGATGGGGAAGGAATCTGTGACCTTTTCCAGGAGGTCAATGCCATCATCGAGGAGGAGGCTGAGCCAGCTGGCATTCGTGACGCTGAACCAGGGGAGATGCTGCTGAATTGGACGTCCACGCCAATCCTGATGTCCCGAACTCTTTGGTAGAAAGGAGTTATTTTGTGCATATCAAAATCGGTGGTCGTCCGGAAGAGGCCCGAGACCCACCATTTCTGCATTTTCTTGATTTTGAATTTTGTTATGATGTTTAAAAGGCGACATGGCCTCGTGTCATGACCCAAGTTTGCATTTTTGATATGATTTAAATGAAAGCCTCCTTATTTTGACTTTTTTTATTTAATTGCTTGTTATATTTTACTTTCCTAATTTTGTCTGTTTATGATTTTAGTAACATAAGTTACAAACCTGCCAATGTCATGTCATGTCATGAGCTAAATGAGCAAAATGAGGCAAATGACGATGAGGTCGACGACCACGACGAGGAAAGTGGGGAACCGGACTATGTGGCAGAAGAATTTTGACAGTTCTAGAATCAACATAAACCGAATCTGTAGGAAACAGAGACTGTGAATTTGGGAGATTCAGAATATGTCAAAGAGGTTAAGATCAGCACTCATCTGAATGAAACTCAGAAGGAGATCCTGGTTCGTCTGCTTGCCGAATACAATGATGTGTTCATCTGGGAAGTCGGTGACATGCAGGGGTTGAGTACTGATGTCGTGTCTCATAAGCTACCTATCAACCCAGGGTTCGAACCGGTGAAACAAAAGACTCAAAAATTCAAGCCTGAATTGAGTGTGAAGATTAAGGAGGAAATCACCAAGCAGATAGAGTCTCGATTGGTGGAAGTAACGCAATATCCAAACTGGCTGGCCAATGTCGTTCCGGTTGCCAAGAAAGATGGAAAAATCAGGATTTGTGTTGATTACAGGGATCTCAACAAGGCTAGTCCAAAGGATAATTTTCCGTTGAAAAATATCCATATTCTGATTGACAACTGTGCCAAACATGAAATGCAGTCATTTGTGGATTGTTACGCGGGTTATCACCTGATTTTGATGGATGAAGAAGACGCGGAAAAAACAGCCTTCATCACACCTTGGGGTGTGTATCACTACAGGGTAATGCCATTCGGCCTCAAGAACGCCGGTGCTACTTACATGAGAGCCATGACGACTATTTTCCATGACATGATTCACAAGGAAATTGAAGTGTACGTGGACGATATCATAATCAAATCTCGCGAGAGTTCGGATCATTTGATACACCTGAAAAAGTTCTTTGAGCGTTTGCGTCGGTACAACTTGAAGCTAAATCCCGCCAAATGTGCTTTTGGAGTCCCAGCCGGGAAGTTGTTGGGGTTTATAGTCAGCAGAAGAGGTATTGAGCTCGACCCTTCCAAAATCAAAGAAATTAATGAGTTGCCTCCGCCGAAAACGAGAAAAGAGGTGATGAGTTTCTTGGGAAGGTTAAACTATATCAGCCGGTTTATAGCACAATCAACAGTGGTGTGTGAGCCTATTTTTAAGTTGCTGAAGAAAGTCACCCCGACTAAATGGACTGTGGAGTGCCAGACCTCTTTCGACGCTATCAAGAGCTATTTGTCTAACCCACCAGTATTGGTTCCTCCGCGAGAAGGAAGTCCTTTGTTGCTGTATTTGTCCGTTTCAGATAACGCCTTTGGATGTGTACTCGGTCAGCACGACGAGACAGGAACGAAGGAAAAGGCCATCTACTAAATAAGCAAGAAATTTACTCCGTACGAGTCTCGGTACACTTTGCTGGAGAGAACATGCTGTGCTCTGACATGGCTTGCCCAGAAGCTGAGACACTATTTGTCATCGTATACCATGTATCTCATTTCCATAATGGATCCGTTGAAGTACATTTTCCAGAAAGCGATGCCGACGGGGAAGATAGCTAAATGGCAAATAATGTTAAGTGAGTTTATATTGTGTATGTGACTCAGAAGGCAATAAAGGCACAAGCTTTGGCTGATCATCTTGCGGAAAATCCCGTTGACGAAGAATATGAACCTCTCAAGACATATTTTCACGATGAAGAAGTGTCAATTGTGGGAGAAGATATTTCTGAAGCTTATCTAGGTTGGAGATTATTCTTCGATGGAGCAGTGAATCACCAGGGCAAAGGTGTTGGAGTAGTCTTGGTATCGGAATCTTGTCAGCATTATCCTATGGCAGCTAAACTGCGATTCAACTGCACAAACAACATGGCTGAATACGAAGATTGTATTCTTGGTTTGAAAATGGCCATTGACATGAATGTTTACGATTTACTGGTAATTGGAGATTCAGACCTTTTGATTCATCAAGTTCAAGGAGAATGGGCTGTGAAGAACCCAAAGATTGAACCTTACGTACAGTATGTGCAAAATCTGTGCAAAAGGTTTCGCAAGATCGAGTTCAGACATACTCCCAGAATACAGAATGAATTAGCTGACGCTCTCGCCACCATCGCTTCAATGATCAAACATCCGGATACTGATTACATTGAACCGCTGGATATAGACTTGAAGGAACATCCAGTCCATTGTTCACACGTGGAATCAGAACCAGACGGTTTGCCTTGGTATTTTGACATAAAGAGATACTTGGGGTCTGGGACATATCTAGAAGACGCTACATCTAATCACAAGAAGTCGATACGTCGTATGGCTCTCAATTTCTTTCTGAATGGAGAAGTCTTGTATAGGAGGACTCCGGATTTGGGTTTGTTAAGATGTGTGGATGTTGTTGAGGCGGTGAGGCTTATTGAACAGATACATGCTGGAGTTTGCAGTACGCACATACACGGGCTTACTTTGGCAAGAAAAGTTCTTCGAGCTGGTTATTTTTTGATGACTATGGAGAATGACTGTTGCAACTTCGTGCTAAAATGCCAAAAATGTCAAGTGCACGGCGATTTGATACGGGTGCCACCTCACGAACTTAATGCTATGAGTTCACCTTGGCCGTTTGTAGCTTGGGGAATGGATGTTATCGGTCCTATAGAGCCAGCCGCTTCTAATGGACACAGATTCATTTTGGTCGCCATTGATTATTTCACCAAGTGGGTGGAAGCAGCCTCTTACAAGTCGGTAACCAAGAAAGTGGCGGCCGATTTTGTCCGCAACAATCTGATACGCAGATTTGGAGTTCCAGAATCCATCATTACTGATAACGGTGCAAATATCAAGAGTCATCTGATGAGAGAGATACGTGAACAATTTAAGATTATTCACCGGAGGTCAACTGCTTATCGCCCTCAAATGAACGGAGCTGTAGAAGCCGCCAACAAGAATATCAAGAAGATTTTGAGGAAAATGATTGAAAAACGGCGAGGTTGGCACGAAATGTTGCCTTATGCTCTGCTAGGTTATCGAACAACGGTCAGAACATCGACTGGGGCTACTCCATACTTGCTAGTATATGGAACAGAAGCAGTCGTACCTGTTGAAGTTGAGATACCGTCATTGAGGATCATCTAAGAAGCTGAGTTAAGCAATGCAGAGTGGGTTAGCAAACGAATTGTTCAACTAGCTTTGATTGATGAGAAGAGAATGGTCTCCGTTTGCCATGGCCAGTTGTATAGACAGAGAATGACTCGCGCTTTTCACAAAAGAGTAAGAGCCAGAAATTTTCAACTCGGTCAGTTGGTCCTTAAGCGTATTTTTCCTCATCAAGACGAGTACAAAGGAAAGTTCGCACCAAACTGGAAAGGTCCCTACATGGTTCGTAAGGCACTATCGGGAGGTGCTTTGGTCTTGTCGGAGATGGATGGCACTGTCTGTCCCAAGCCTATAACCTCAGATGCTGTCAAGAGATACTATGCGTGAAGCTTCGCTTTGCATTGTTCTATCATTTACTTGTAATCGTTCTGTTTGCTTGTATTTGTTCAAATTTGAATTATTATCCCTCTTGTAACGAACTACGTCTGACCTGAATTCTCGAGAACGAGATACGTAGGCGGCCTATGTCGTCTTCGGTCACCCCATTTACCCCCTTTATTATTTCTTTGTATTTGAACTACGTTCGACCTAAATTCTAGAGAACGAGATACGTAGGCAGCCTATGTCAGCCTCGGTCGGTTTTCTTTGTAAATTTTATTCTTGTTAACCTTTGAGGGGAACTACGTTTTACCTGATTCCAGCCTCAACGGGATACGTAGGTGCCACAAGGGCTCGGTCATATATCTCGTAAGTTCTATTTCCCCTTTTTACAATAGAAACTGGGACAGAATTTTTGAGAGGGATTCAAAAATTCTCCAGAAGAAGCCTTCTCTTCAGCAAGCCAAACTAGAGACATTTCGAGATCTGCAACTGGGACAGAATTTTTGAGAAGACCTCAAAAATTCCGCAGTCTGTTTTGGTACAACAGAAAGATGAGCAAGATGGTAAACTGGGACAGAAATTTTGAGGGTAGCCTCAAAATTCCGTCATGGGTCTTCCCTACAAGTCCAGAAGGCCTCAGAAACTCATCAGCAAGTGTCAGATTCAAAGGAGCTCGTAAAGCCTGATATGACATGACTTGGCAGCGACTTTTTCAGCAAACTATTTATTAAAGATTTCTTATCGCTTTTAAAAATTTTCCATCGTAGGTTTCATTGGTTTTGGCATAAGATATTTTTTCTTATCTATCAAGAGTCGAGATATCAGGAAATCAACCGGAGATATCAAGACCAGGAGCAAACAACTAAAGGAATCGACACAGATCAGTATGTTTTAAAACTGACAATTTTTCTGTGGATGCAGGTTTATAGTTTTGCTTTGAAGTCGGCCGAATTATCCCGACGGATGTATACGGAGAGCTCCCAAAGAGGAGAAAACTATCTCCAAAACCAGTGATTTTACTGAAAGCAGGAGGCAGTTCATATCGTTTGTGTCAAGATGCTTGTGAATGTGTTTGTTTATTTCAAGCCATTCCCAAATATATGACATTTACAAAAGTGCGTGGCCAGATTCAAAGGTGAATCAAACAGGAATCTAAGCGAAGATTTCACGATTATTATAGAAGACGCTATTTGCATTGCGTTATCAAAGCAAGGTGATTATTATCGATCAAGACAATGCATTACCTCAGAAGAGACAGTTATGCAATTATTATTTCATCGTTATCGATCAAGTTGATATATTATTTGGAGATCGTCTTGCCGTTACTATCCACGGGGATGATATAAATATTCTTTGCATCGCAAAATTTACACACTGAAGAATCATGCATCGCGGAATCATGCATCGCGGAATCATGCATCGCAGAATTTATACAGTGAATAATCATGCATAGCGGAATCATGCATCGCATAATCATGCATCGCGAAATCATGCATCGCTGAATTTATACACTAAAAAATCATGCATCGCGGAATCATGCATAGCGGAATCATGCATCGCATAAATCATGCATCGCGAAAGTCACATACTGCTGAAGAATAATGCATAGCAGAAATCATGCATCGTGAGTCATTAATTATGCACGACGAGAAGATTTCATGCCTCGTCAAAATTTATGCATCGCGAAAAGACTTCATACCTCGCGAGAAGAATTTATGCCTCGCATGAATTCATGCCTCGTTGAAAATCATTCATCGCGAAAATCATGCATCGTGAAATCATGCATTGCGAGTTCACAATTATGCACGACTAGAAGATTTCATGCCTCGTCAAAATTTAGACATCGCGAGAAGAATTTATACCTCGCTGGGATTTGTGCATCACGAGAAGGACCCATGCCTCGTTGAAATCATGCATCGCGAAATCATGCATTGCGAGTTCACAATTATGCACGACGAGAAGATTTTAATAACTCGTCAATATTTATACATCGCGAGAAGATTTTATGCCTCGCTGAAATTTATACATCGCGAGAAGAGTTCATACCTCGCCGAAATTTATGCATCACGAGAAGAATCCATGCCTTGTTGAAATTTTGCACATAGCGAGGAAATTTCATGCCTCGCTGAAAGTTATGCATCGCGAGAAGATTCATACCTCGCAGGAATTTACGTATCGCGGGAAGATATTCATGCCCCGCAAGAGGGCATACACGGATAAAGGAAGAGCAATATTTATCCATCGGCCTCAACATGCATCTTTTATTTTGTTGAAAAATAAATGTCAAGAAGAGCATCAAAGATAACGACAAAAGAGACATCAATATCGCATCAAGATTTATTTATCTATTTCAACATCAAGTATAGAGTACATTGAAGATTATTCTGCAAGGCACAAGGAATAAGCTTTATTTGTTGGACGTCAGACCGATCGAGTCGACGTCGAATATGGATGAGAACAATGAAGTGTCGATACAGTAAAAAGACACTGTCTCCCATCCTAAGTGCATTTTTTACGCTGACGAGTTTTATCTTAGTCTTTGCCGAGAGCATACAAAAGGATGAATTCTCCAAAAAACCACAGGTGCGGACGACATCAAAAAGGATGCATCACAACGTGGAACTTTTTCTTAGCAGCGAACTGGGACACAGTCCAAAGAGGAATGTCAAACTCTTAGGACGCGAGCAGAGGAGCGACTTCCACCACGATCGAACCACCTCTCTCGAGACATGTAGGCCTTTTTTTCAGTTTTGTCAGTTTCAGTCTCGCATCCGGAAATTTCGATTTACCAGAAGTAAGTTTCCAATCTGAGTGACAATGCGCCAAGAGCTTTGGAAATTATGTCCGTGTGAGTTATTACCTATTGATGTGAAGCGCGCCACATTCATGGCTAAGAAATTACAAGCCTCCTTTTCATACTCGTTAAAATGTCACTTTTCCAAAACCAAAGGTTATCTAGCATAATAGATTTTCTTTTCCACCGATTGAGTCGAACTACACACAACCTGATTCCGAAAGTCTAAGGATATGTAGGAGGATTCAATGTTGAAAATCGGCTGTATTCCAACATTCGCTCTCGAGCTTCGAGAGTTTTTCAAATTATTTAAGTTAATTAGTTTTTATAAATCCTTCGAAAATTAAAAAGAAAATTAATATATATATATATATATATATATATATATATATATATATATATATATATTAAAATATATGTAATGTATGAATTTATGTTACTTCGAATACGCTTTGACATAATTTTCGATAATATATTTTTTTTTTACATAATTATGTATATAAGTAGTATATCTTATGATTATTCCAAAATCATCAAAATATACATTTAAAGGTTTTATTAAACTAGTTAATTTAAATTATAATTATACGTTCGAATCGCTTTTTTTTAACAATTTTAATAATTATCTTATTAAATAAAAAGCTCGTTAATTGGTTAATGCGAAATTCGTCATTTTAATTAGTTATCTATTTAAATCCAATTCCCTTCCCTATCTTAATCAACTCTTTTCAACCCAATACCAATTTTACTCCCTTTCAGCAGCCCACGAATTCAAGCCCAATTCATAGGCCCATGCCCTTTCTTTTAACATCAGAAATGGGCCTTTATTTTCCCTTTTTAGCAGCCCAACAGCCCTTTCTATTTTTTCTTTAAATCCGACCCAATCTCTCAAACGGCCCAAACCATTTAAACCCCAAACCCATTAAACTTATAATCCAACCCAGCCCCAATCTTTGACCCGCCAACCCATCCCTTTTCCCCTTTCTTCTTCCCCCAGAAATTCCCATAACCCACGCGACGACCGAACAATTCCAATTCCCAGAAAATAGACACGACAAAATCCCCAGATTCAGACGCGAAAAACAGAACCCATTAACAGAAATCCCCCAGACGCGACCTCTCCCTGCGTCTCCCCACGCCATTTCCAGAAAATGCAGCAGCAGGTCGGGTCGTTCAGCTTTTCCAGACGCGGTTGTGTCCTTGCCATAGCGAGATGACTCCACGTCGCCCGCCTAGGACACACGACTCATCTCGACCATTCCTTCCCTCGATCCGTTTCCGGAATGGAGCGAAATTTTCAGAAAAAGGTGTTGCTCCATTAACGGAAAGAATTTCGAATTTTGAAATCAATGGTCCCGGATTTGAATCCCGCCCAAAAATAAGAAAACCCTAATCGTTCTTCTATTTAAAACGCCCCAGATTTTCAGAAAGAGGGTTGGAGATTTTTGGTTGAAAATATTTTGAAAAGACTCTGCCTCTTCTTCCGTCCGTTGTTGGAATTTTTTGGAAACTTCTGGGAAAATCCTCTCATTGGCGATTGTTTGGTCTCTTGCTGAAATATCCATCGTTACAGCGTATAGTCGGAATTTGTTCGGGGGAATCGGAACTTTTTGTTTCGCTGTTGTTTTGTAAGAACAGAAGAGAGAGAGAGTTGCGCAACTAAGGAGACTGAATCACGATTTTGTCTCCTTTGCTGGTTGGTTCATTTTCGAAACGGTTTGTGGCTCTCCTCGTAGGAAGCCACTGCTCCCCGCTCGCTCGTCCCCAAGTTCGCGGCTCTTCGACAGGTAAACACCCTTCTACGTGATTTATCCCTCTTCTCGTTTACAGTGTGATAGATTAAGGATTGAAAATTGTGTCATGCGTTGCTGGATGGTTTGTCGCTGTTAGATCGATATTATATGGTGTGAGTCCTGAAGTCCATTTGATTTTTTTTAGAGCTCGTACATTCTTGTCTGTTTCATTTGTTTGAACATGTTATTCTGTTGGAGTTAGAGGCTCAATGGCTTGATCGAAGATGACGTTCTGTTACCTTCCTCATTGAGCATGTTCTTTTGTGTTAATATATTTGAATCTGAACTGGAGTTCATTCGATGTCTCATACCTTTATTCTTTCACCTCAAGTTGAAAGAATGAATTGAGATATCATAAGTTTGAGACGAAGCTTGTGGCATTTTTTATTGTTCGAGGTTTGTGTTGGATTCGCGGCTCGTCTTGATGATTTTGTGGCTCAAAGATGATTCAAGCTTGATTTATAGTAAAATACGTCGTTGATTTTAGGTTGGGTTTATGGTTTAGCGTTGTCTCAGAAGGTTTACAACTTTAAGAGGTTGATTTTTACCCTTTTCTTGGCTTTAAATACATGTCTGTTTGTTTGAACTGTTACTTTACATTGTGCTTTTGTGGTCTTGGTTTGTTTCCTGCTTTGCTTAAAGTCGGAGTAATGCTAAGAAGAGATAAAAAGGAAATTTGTCTTTTGTTCTCGTGTCTTTTTTTGTTGAGCCAAAAACAGTGGCATATGTTTTGCTTGAAGGTTTAGGTATTCATTGATTTTTCCAAGATAGAATTGAATAATTTCAGTGTGTTCATATGGCTGACCCCATTTTCAACATATCATGGTTTCTTGTGATTTCTTCAAGTCATACATGTTCCTTTGTCTAAGTTAGTTGTTAATAGTTTACTTGTTGGTCTTTGGTGGCTGCATATTTTCGTTAGATTTGATTTTGTTCATTAGTGTATTGTCGACCTTTTGATGAAGAAGTCTTGGTTCTCATCTCCTATTACCTTTTGTAAATCATCCATTTGTTTATTTGTTTCCTTTGTGGTTTATCGTGTACTTCAGCAAATAGCTCTATTGTATGATTTTTTTTAGCATTACTTATATCATTTTCTTTGTTTATTTACATGAAAAACCCCTCTCGAGTCCGCTTTGGGACTCCCTTCTCTTCTTTAAACTTCGGGAGGGAGCCATAAAGGCTCCTAATACCTTTCCATCGAGTCAAGGCAAATATTCAAGAATCAAAGTTCCATGAAGATCGAAGGAACTCGAAAGAGCCAAATTGGAAGAAATTTTATTTATGTCCATCTTCTTGTATTTTATTTGTAATGGGCATAAGCCCTTGTTGTTTCTTCTTTTATTTCCTCGTAATTAAATATGTATGTTTAGATTAGGACAGGTACAAAATGGGTTAAAAAACCCAAAAGCGGGCGGGTCCGAGTTTCGGCCAAGGCGAACAACATCCGAAACTTGGACCCGAATCTCTCTCTCTCTCTCTCTCTCTTTATTATCTGTTTATGTCGTTTTCGTGTTGAATGCCGTTAGTCTAAGCTTAGGAACCTCCAAACCCCGCCGAGATGCTTGTTCTAGTTTATTAAATTTAAACTAAGTCTTAAAAAATGGTATTTCAAATTCGTGAAGTTCGGTTTAGATAAAACTTAAAGAAGTTCAACTTTGAAGCATGTTTCCCAAAATACAAGACAAATAACAAATATTTCAAAAACTTGTGAAAAATGGCCTAGATAAAATCTCAAGAAGTTCGATAGACAAAAGATTCGCAAATTGCAAATATAAGCAATGAAATATTTTAAAATTTTGAAAATTTGCATAAGCAAGTTTCTAATAAAATCCTATAAACAAAAAATTGTAAAATTTAAAACAAAATAGTCAAATAAGTTAATCGCCGGAAAACAGTAAGTTAGCGGAGTGTCTTAGGTGCCTTACACCTTCCTAAGACACTAATAAGAATCCCAAACCCCCCTAAATATTTTTTCAAAATAATTTTTTCTGTTTAAGTTGTTTTGAATATAAGTTTTCTTGATTTTTCTTAAAAAAATAAGTGGCGACTCCTAAGAGTCGAAAATAAAACAAACTCTTTTCAAAAATCAATTTTTCGACAAAACAACCGACAATCTAGGACTGAACCGGGTTGACACTAACCTAGGGCTAGTTGAAGAGACAACCTAGTATCTACCCTAGGATGGTCAAAAGAGTTAGTTAAGGTCCTAAAAACCTAGGTTTACTTTAATAATTACCCTAGTATAATTAATTAATTAATTTAGAATTTTATTAATTAATTTAAAGGGGAAAAACCGAAATCCCAATGAAATTCTAGATTTCGATTAAAACAAGAAAAAGACAATCTAGTACCTAACCTAGGATGGTTCAAAGGATTGGTTATGATCCTAACAACTTAAGGTTACTTTAGTAATTAACATAGGTCAACTAGTTAAATAAATTAGAAATTTAATTAAATAGTTGAAATGGTCTAAATGAAATCCTTACACTACCCTAATATAATTCAAGAAACATCCTATTACTTAACCTAGGATGGTCCTAAAGGGTTTATTTTTGTTTCAAAGACTAAGGGGTAATTTACTACACACCCTACGTCCCTAAATTGTTTAAATTGAGTTTTTAATTAAATAATAAAATGTAAAAATGTTTACCAAAACCATAATCAACCTAATTTACAAATTTTTGGTCAAGTCAACATTCTCCTATATTTAGTAGACTTAGGAGGGGCATTTTTGTAATTGACTGATTAGTTTATTAAATTAACACTGTAAACCTATGTTTTATAATTAAAGATGAGTTCCTAAAACTAAAAATCAAAATCAAAATATTGAGACTCACCATGCTAAGGCAGTAGGCGCCAAAAAGCAAGAAAACGTAGAACAACAAAGATTTCTTGGGAGAATTCAAGGTTTTATTCAAGGTTTCAGGCAAGGTGATCTTCGTGGATTAAATTATAAATAACGTATTGGTTTATATCCTGGACTTCTTTATCCCAGAGAACTTTCTTTCAACCGATTCAAAGATCATGAAAACTAGTGTTGTTCCGGTGGTCTCATAAACTCCTTTGTCCCTGGTATCCTTTTCGATTCCACATTGAATAGGTTAGAGATCATGTTGCTGGTATTTTGTGCTAGCTGATATTATGTGTAATCTTCTTGAATTATGAAAGCCGATTAACCTATTAAGTTGTGATCATCTAATGTTAAGTGCTTAAAACGTAAATCATGTATCGACAATGTGTTAGTTACACCCGTTGATGGTTTATGTCCAGCAAGATGAAAAGGAGAAGATGTGGAACAGAGAGAGTATAGAAAATTGAAAACTAAGATTAGGAATATGTTCGTGCAGCAGAAGGGTGGCTCGAATAGGCCATAGTTCTAGAAAAAAAAGGGGCCTGCATTGTCATCTTCTAGTGCTCCTGCACCGAGAAACAAAGGTGAGCATCAAGGCCAGAATTTGCAGAACTTCAGAGCTGGAGCTGCTCATTCTTAAGGAAGTGTGGAAGACGGACGAACTTGGGCTCATGTATGTGCTAGGTGTTGTATGAAACACCCAGGTAAATGTCGTGATACACAGACACATTGCTTTAAGTGTGGTCAAGATAGTCACTTCATGAAGGAGTGCCCCAAGAATAGGCAAAGTAGTGGAAATTTGGGCAGCAGAATTCAATCTTGATCAGTTGCTACACCAAATAGGGCTGCACCTAGATGATCCAATTCTAGTACTGGCAGAGGGTAGATCCACCTCTATACAATCACTAACTACCAAGAGCAAGAGAACTCTACAGATTTGTCAAAGGTATGATCAAAGTCTTTACTTTTGACATTATGTTTTTCTAGACCCAAGAGAAAGTTTGTCTTTTTTAACACCTTATTTTGCAAATCAGCTTCTGTTTCTTTTTGAGAAACTTTGATGCCCATTATTTTCTGAAACATCATGAGCGTGACATTGGTAATTGGCATTCTTAAGATCTAGAAAAGAAAATTTTACCCCTACCCCATCAAAACATATGATTTTCCCTTTTTAAGTCTGGTAAAGACTCATCCGAGTAAATATTCGTATTTGAGAGCCATACATGGCTGGACCCAACCTTTTCTTGCTCAACTAACTCCCCAAGTTAGCTGTCTTAGCAAGGGTTTAGAGGTCTGGTTGTACGCGCATCAATCCGTGTTAACCCGGTTTAATCATAGGCATTCTAGACACATTAAGCATTATTTAGAATAGCCATTTTTAGAGTTGTTACATTTTCTCCCCCTTAGGAACATTGTCCCAGAATGACACTACAAACTACTAGCATATGCTAGTCAAATCATAAGATAAATATTATTCACAAACAAGCAATATCAACAAAGAATGGAGAGATAACGAAACTTAGACTTACGAGTAGGAAGTCTAACCTCAAGAGTTTAAAAGATGAGGGTAGCGGGATCTCACATCAGCCTCGTGCTCCCACGTAGCACCCTCAACAAGATGATTCTTCCACAACACCTTCAAGGTGGAAATCTCCTTGTTCCCCAGCCGCATGATCTGTTTGTCTAAAATCTCAGCAGGTACCTCCTCATAGGACAAGTCTTCATTTACCCCCAAACCATAACCAGGTAGAATCGATGCTACATCACCTAGGCACTTCTTTAATATAGGGACATGAAAGACTGGATGAACAAAATCTAGCTATGCAGACAATGCTAACTCATTGGCCACCTCACCCACAAGCTGTAGGATCTCATATGGCCCAACATACCTCGGACTTAAATTCCCTTTCCTTACAAAACTCATCACGCCCTTTATATGTGATATCTTCAAATAAACGTTGTCACTAACATCAAACTCTAAGGGCTCTTTTTTGTTGTTTTTATAAAACTTCTACCGGTTGTAGGTAGTAGCCAACCTTCCCCTAATAACTTTGTCCTTCTTTATGGCCTCATGAATGATCTCTGGACCTAAAATGGATGACTCTATAACCTTGAACCACCAAACTGGAGACCTACATCTCCTACCATACAGTGCCTCAAACTTTTCCATCCCAATGTCGTAGTGATAATTGTAATTATACGAGAATTCTAACAAAGGCAGATAGTCGTCCCGACTAAACCTGAAGTCAATAACACACACCCTTATTTGTCCTCAAATGTTTGAATATTGTGCATTGCCTGCCCATCTGTCTGAGGATTAAAGGCAGAACTAAGCTTAACATGTGTGCCTATTCTCTTTTGGAAGGATCTCTAGAAATTTGATGTAAACTTAGCTCCTCTATCTGAGATGATAGACAAAGGAAACCAATGCAATCTTACAATCTCAACAATGTAGAGTCTCACATAATCCTCAGCTCTGTAAGTAGCCGTCACTGGGATAAAGTGGGCAGACCTAGTGATCATGTCCATAATAACCCATATGGAGTCAAGCTGTCTCCTAGTCTTTGGAAGACCAACCACAAAGTCATATTAATGGCCTCCCATTTCCAAGTCGGAACCTAAATAATCTAAGTATGAACGCTGCTTTTAATATGTTCTACCTTAACCTGTTGACAATTAGGACACTTGGACACATATTTTGCAATGCCCTTCCTTATTACATCCCACCAATAGATCTACTTAAGATCATGATACATCTTGGTGGAACCTGGATGTATGGAATATATGTAACCATGGGCATCTTCAATGATCCTGGTCTATAAATCATCCACATCTGGTATACACAACCTCTCCTTGTAGCAAAGTAATCTGTCACCTCCCAGAGCAAAAGACTCATTCAATTTAACCAACACTGAGTCCTTCAGCTCCATCACACATAAAAAGATTCTGACCCTTCTTGACTTCAACTACTAAAGAAAGATTAAGAATTAGGATGAGCTGAAACACCCCCACCAGTAGAGGCAACTAACCGCACACCCAGTTTGGCCTGTCCGTGTATATATTTAACCAACTCCTGCTTCTCATCCTCAACGTGTGTTGTAGTTCGCATGTTCATCCTACTCAAAGCATCAGCTATAAATTGCCTTACCTGGATGGTAGTGGACATTCATGTCATAGTCCTTCAACAGATCTAACCACCTCTGCTTAGGTAGATTCTACTCCCTCTATGTCAACACGTACTGCAGACTTTTGTGGTCTGTGAACACATACACATGCATTCCATATAAGTGGTGCCTCCACAATTTCAATGCAAATACCACAACTGCCAACTCCTGGTCATGATTGGGATAATTCTTTTCATGAACCATGAGCTCTTTGGACACATAAACTATATCCTTACCACCTTTCATAAGAACACAACCCAAACCAACCCTAGATGCATCACAATAAACAATGTAATTCTCACCACACTTAGTCAAAGTAAGCACCGGGGCTGAACTGCGTCTGTTCTTGACCTCCTGGATATTCTTCTCACAAGTCTCCGCCAATTCAAAGTTGACTTTCTTCTTCGTCAAGGCTGTGAGTTGGGCCGCAATGTAAGAAAAACCCTCCACGAACCCGCGTTAATAACAAACCAATTCCAAGAAGATACAAATATTTGTGGGATTAAGAGGTTTTGGCAAGTTTTAACATCCTCAGTCTTCCTGGGATCTACCTCTACACCTTTGTCGAACACAACATGACCTAGAAAGGTCACTGATCTAAGCTTGAATGCACACTTGCCTAATTTTCCATACAGATGATGTTTTCCAATTACCTGTAAGGTTAGTCTCAAATGTTGTTCATGCTCTTCCTTGGTCTTAGAGTAGATGAGAATGTCATAAATGAATAATATTACGAAAGAGTCAACTCATTCACGGAAGACTCTGCTCATGAGATCCATAAATGCAGCAGGTGCATTTGTGAGACCACATGAAATAACTAGGAACTAATAGTGACCATAAAGGGTATAGAAGGTTTTCTTTGGGATATCTCCATCCCTAACCCTTAGGTAATGATACCCTGAACGAAGATCGGTCCTCAAGAAGAAACAAAACCCTTGGAGTGTTTCTAATAAGTCATCTATTATTGGAAGATGATGCTTATTCTTGATAGTGGCTTTTTTGAGCTGTCGATAATCGATACACATTCTAAGGGTTCCATCTTTCTTTTTCACAAATAAAATTAGTGCGCCCAAAGGGGATATGCTCGGCTTAATGAAAACACTTTTCAATGAGATATTTTAACTGCAACTTCAATTCTTTGAGTTCATCTACAGCCATTCTGTAAGGTGGAATTTAAATTTATTTAGTATCGGGTTCTAAGTCGATACAAAAGTCAATGTTTTGAGAAGGAGGAACTCAAGGCAAATCATCAGGAAATACATCTTGGAACTCATTCAATACTGGCACTGAGTCTATGGATAGAATGTCATGATCTAAATCATTAATACTCACAATATGACACAATAACTCCTTGGACATCATTTTTTTGGCCTTAAAGTTCGAAATCGAGGGATTAGGATGACATGAGTTTTACCCCTCCAAGACTAGATTAGAGAAACGAAATCTCACAATCCTACTATGGCAATCCATACAAGTATAAAAACTATGAAGCCAGTCCATGCAAAGAATAACATCAATATCATGCATTGTTAACTTAACAAAATTTGCACACATAGTTTTACCACATACAACTATTGGGCAAACCTTGTATACTCTATCCGTTCTTGTATTTTCTCATAAAGGTGTACTAACCAATATAGGATAATGCAGAATTTCAGGAAATATCTCGAAAGTGAGAGCATGCAAATGAGTTACAAAGGAAAGGGTAGACCCTGGATCAAGTAAAGCATAAACAGAAGTTGAAAATACTTGCCACATACCTGTGACCACAGCATCAAACATCTCCTTCTCCTCCCTGCCGTTCATGGAGTAGAATCTGTTCCTTTTGGGAGGATTGGCTGCAGTTGTACCCTGTTAATTGGTCCTAGGCTGAGCATTATCTCCAGCGTGACCCCTAGTTTGTGCGCAGTCCTTAACCGTGTGCGCGCTCTTATCTCAATCGAAGCAGTCATTAGTGCCCTGTCTGCACTCTCCACTGTGAGCATGGCCACACATAGCATAGTCCTTTCTGGGACGCTTCATCTCACCTACATATCCCTTCTTGGGCTCGGGTCTTCTTTATCTAGGTTTTGTACAACTCTGAATGTTAGAGTTCCCTGAACTCTTTTGCCCCTTTTTAAATTTGGGCTGCTCACGGATGCCACAGTTGTTCCTGTTTCTCGCATTTATACGACCTGTCTTATCATGAGTCTTAGGCCTCCTACCAACCCTCTTCTTCTGGCTATCCTCTACCTGCTGTACATGCACCGTCAACCTAGAGAAGTCCAATTTATCGTGGAGCATTGCAGATCAATGCTCTCCCTCAAGATCTCTAGTGATTCTTTTGAGGTACCTACTTATCTCATCCCCATTGTAAGATACAAATGAATTAGCATGCCTGTATAGTTTAACAAACTTTAGGGAAAACTCCCTGACAGTCATTGATCCCTGCTTCAGGGTTATAAGCTTCTCAACATTTGGCCTCCCTCATCTCACTTGGGAAAAATATATCCAGGAACGCTGTCCTAAATAGTTCTTAAGTGACCGGAACTCCGCCTAATGCTCGGTTATCCTGCCACACCATGCACTAAGTCTGTGCAACATCCATAAGCTGATAGGAAGCCGACTCTATTTTCTCAGTACCCCATAGCCACCAAAATCTTATGAACATCATCCACAAACTCCTGGGGATCGTCTGAAGTCTTAGACACTGTGAAAATAGGAGGATTCATCCTCTTTAAGTCTTGCAACCTATTATCCATGCTATGAACATGGGGTTCTCCCTCTGAATATCCTGACGGTTGACCTGGTTAGTCATGGCTTGGTCCTGCATAGTGATTGTATTTGCCATATGGGAAAGAGATTCCCGCACCTCCGCATTATTAAACCAAGCAGGGTTAACCAGCATAGCCACTCCTTCAGCTCGATCCTGGCGTGTAACCTGATTGTCCCTAGCAGCTGCTCGTCCTCTCCTCTGCCTAATGTTTCTCCTAGTATTCATTCTCTGTAAACAACAATGATTTATGTTAGACACTCTTATTACATAAATAAATGAGAAATTAGGAAAAGGCACGATAAGATTTGGAGAAGGGAAATTTTCCTACGCATCATGCAGTCTCTAATTTAGGATAGTGGTGCACTTCACTACCATGACTTAGAGACTACTCGATGTGGTTGATGTAAACTTATAATACTCAAAATTTAACCTAAATCTCGGATACAAACTTTGTCACGCCGTAATCTAGACCTAAGACGAGACTGTCATCGTTGACCTCTAAGAGGTTGCAAACAAGACTACATCTGTCGTTGTTACATTATCTAGGTCAATTTTAGAGGAAAATTTGAACTTTTTGTTACTTCACATTCATGTAATTAATTCTACTTAAAGTCATATACATTCATAATCAACCATCTAATATTAATATTATCGAATAAAAGAAATAATTCGTAATTGCATTAACCGTATTTTTGCCAAAATGGCACCAATGCAAAGACTGAAATGAAAGTGGAAATGAAACAATAGTGGAACATGCTCCACAATCTAAAGCTTACATCTAAGATAACAAATAACAGTAGACATCCTCAAAATCATGATGGACTACAAAATCTGGATGAAAGCTCCATGTTCGTATCGCTGCAACGTCGTACTATAAGTTTTGATCTCCACCTGTGCCTGCACCTAAAAGTAGATATTGTATGGGGTAATACATACTTGTACTAAGTATGGGTATATGCAAGAACACACAAAGGACATGCATGATTAAGAATATCTCTTTCCTAAAAACGTGATTTATAGAATGTCGAGTCAGTGAACTTGCCAAATTTTGATTATGAAAGTCAGCGGACTAGCCAAATTTTTATTAGGAAAGTCAGTGGACTTAAAAAATTTCGATTTGGAAAGTCATTCCACGAGAGTAACATGCATCATTATAAGTATTATATTGCACACAACACATAACATCTTACAAAAAGCACATAATATATTTCATATAGCACATAACATCTTTCATATCATTCATTCATACGTCATAAGACCTTGGGATCATTGACTTGACATTAAGACTTCCCAAAATTAGGGCTCAACATATGGGACCTCAACTAGGGAGCCTTCTTTAGCAAATTCAAAGTTATTCTTCATTCATTCACACGTACTTCATTCCATTCATTCATAAGCTCGTGTAAACACCAGCTATATCTATGATGTGGTTTAAGACTTTCATAGGGTTCTCTCTGCAATGGCTAAGATTGACCTAGTGTAATTACTTAAGTCTATCTCACCTCATGATTATCCTATACTAACACCTTTGGCATCGTTCATTTCATTATATGTATGCTTTGAGGCTGGCCTCATTCTTTCTTTGGGAAAATTAACTTTGACCGACATAGATCGTGTGAGAATCATGAAATACAATGTCTTCCCCACACCGAAAAGAGGTGGAATCACTGGCCAAAGTGACCCAGACATGCTAGCGTATATAGGTAGTTGATCCCTCCTAGATCCCTTTATTGTCAGTAGATGTTCAAATACTAGAAGGTATAAGGAGAACCATACCCGGCATGACGGATTGTCTCATCTAATTAAATTTACATGAACCTCCTCCCTTCCCAAAGGAAGGCATCCTCACTCATAACTACGCTATCGGTGCTCAGTATAACGTTCCATTACATTCAACTCATACGTCATTGAAGTTGGCTTGTAGCATGAGGATATGATATCTCATTAGATGATTTCTCATCTCATCATCAGTATTAAGTATACATTAATCTTAATACATTCATTAGAGTGTTCATAGAGACTTGTATATTCATTAACTTTACCCTCTCATAGGTCAGTACTCTTGGTGACATAAACATAGCCTCATTTGTGATTTCCCTCACCTTTATCATTTATCTATTATCATGTTTTTACCATACTCTTAAACTTTATCACATTTAATCTTCATAATTATTCACCACTTTAAGTGAGTGTTCATTTTATCACATGCCTATGCACTGGGTAATTTAGTATGTATCACACTCTTACTTAACCTCTTCGGTGTTTCATTATCTCATCACATAACAACAGAGCCATTTACATTAAAATGTATGCTAGACTTATGAGTCCACACGTACAAGCCATGAGGCTTCATTCTTAGTTTATCTAAGTGATTCATATTTACCCAAGATTATGTGGTAGAAGACTTATGCATCTTTTAGGTATGCCAAGATATTGATTTCAAACTTTAAAGGAAGCATTCATTAAATATTTGTTTATGTATGACTTATGTCTCAATACGTAATTGCGAAAGGGAATCTGATTTCGAATACATTGAGTAAATCTTCAGCTTATAGTAAAGTTGATAATTGCATTTTTCTGATTTGGGGAACACTAGTTCGATCCCCATCACTCCCATAATATTTTCATTTCTTTTTCTCCTGTCTTTTTCATTTACGGCAAGGAGGTTTTAGGATAAATCCTCCACAAGATCATTCTTTTTCTTTTAATTTATCACTTCAGTTTCTCACCTATACAAGAGGTTGTGGGTTTAATTCCCACTCACCACATTCATTTTTCCTCTTTTATTTTTATCCTAACTCTCTCATCTATTGATGAGGTTGTGGGTTCAATCCCCACTCACTACATATATTTTTCCTTCTTTATTTTTCTCCTAACTCTCTCATCTGTTCACGAGGTTGTGGGTTCGAATCCCCACAGCTTCACCTTATTTTAATATAAATTTTATTCTTACCTTTTTATTCTGGCAACAGGTTGTGGGTTCCCACATACCTCATTTTTATTATTTGTTTATTTCATTCTTGTATCCTCTCCTTCATCCATCCAAGAGGTTGTGGGTTCGAATCCCACACGTCTCACTTCATTTTTCTTTCTGTCCCCTTAACTTTTCACTTAAACTTTATCCCATTTCGTATCCCCCTTATCACATTTTTTTTATTTTTAAAGATTTCTTGTAGTGAGGTGTTGGGTTCATTCATTACTGACCTCACATGTTTTAAATTCATGTTTAAACACTCCAAAACATCAAGCATCTGCCTGAAACAAAATATCCAGAATGCTGGAAATTTGATCACTTTTTTCCAGTCCCTTTTTGCAGCATTTATATGTTTGTTCTTAGGACATTTCGTGGATCATTTAGTACATATTTAGGTGAATTTTCATGGGTACATTTGATCAAGAGTTGGCACTAAATTCAGCAGCATTACACCACTTATGAAAATCAGGATTTACACAAGCAATTGCAAGTAAAATTCAAGAAATTAAACAAGTCATTTGATGCTCCAATCCGTGGCTACATATTTTCGGAAAAACATCTTTTATTACTAGCATAATTCAAAACATACATACATTTTCATGCTTGGACCCAACCTTTCCTAGCTCAACTAACTCACCAAGTTAGTTTGCTTGCCTGCTGCAGAGGTTCAGAGGTCTAGTTCTACGCGCATCAATCCATGTGAACTCGGTCTAATCGTAGGCATTTTAGACACATTAAGAATGACTTAGCACATCCATTTTCAGGGTTTCTTACAACCGGAGTGCCCCAAGGTGAGACACATGGTCGAATGAAGCCTTTACATAACAAATCTTACAATTATTCTTTTAGTTCTTTTAACTCTGCTTGTTCCATTATGTATTGAGGAATAGCGATAGGACGAGCATTTGGAATGATGTTTTTGCCGAAATATATCTTTCTTTTGGTAGGGAATCGGGGTAGATAAATAGGAAAGACTTCTGGAAGCTCTTTAACTATAGAAACTAACTAAAAGGAAGGTACCTAAGCACTTGAGTCATTAAGTAGGACTAAGTGATATATACACCATTCGAAAATAATTTTCTCCCTTAAAGGTACGGAATGAAATGACCCTTAGGCACATGTGAGCCACTACTCCTCTCTATGCCTGGCTCATTAGGAAGTTGGAACTTGACAACTTCGGTTCTATAATGTATTGACGCATAACGTGCATGAAGCAAGTCCATACCTAGAATGACATCAAAATCTACCATGTATAACTCTACTAGATCAGTCATGGTGTTCTTGTTATTTATGGAAATTGGACAATCACGATAGGCTCTTTCCGATATAATAAACTCCCCAATAGGTGTAGAAACATAATAAAGTTCATAAATTTTTTTAAGAAGAATCTGAAACTGATTTGCAACTTAATGAGTACAAAAGATAAACTTTCTCCTAGGTCTAACAAAGCATAAACAACAAATGTAAAGACTTTGATAATACATGTGACATCATTTGGAGAGTTATCTTGCTCTTGGCGGCTAGTGGTTGCATAGAAACAGTTCCCCCTCCGCTAGTACCAGATGTGAATCATCAAGGTGCCCTGACTGGTGGAGTAACTGTTTACGATAGGTCTCTATTCCCAAGAGTTCGACCTCTATGGTTATTCTTGGTGCACTATTTCATGTAGTTCCAATCTTAAACTCATTTGAAACAACCTGACTGGCAATCACGACACTTACCGGTGTGTTTTCTACCACACCTACCACATACAGGAGACTAACTACCTCCTTCTGCCACACTACCTTTGGACTAGACTTGTCTAGCCTTAATGTTCTGCGAATTCTTTCCATTATACTCACCACGATGATGGTGGTCTACTTGAACCACCCTTATGTTGATCGGACTAATTACCAGTCATAACTTTCTTGTTCCTGTACTCCTCTCTCCTCGTGGGTTTCTCCTCTTCAACTTGTTGCACATAGACCAATAACCTTGAAATGTCCATCTCCCAAATCGACATTGTAGCCCTACCTTCTTTGCTTGAAGCACGACCCAAACTTGAAATAAAATAGCTCATTCTGCCTCTCATATCCTACACCATCTCTGGAGCATAGTGAGACACTTCTGTGAACGTCAACCCATACGGATGAACACTCAAGTAGTCTTATTTCAAAATAAGGAACTCCCATACCAATACTTCATTCAGTTTTCGGGGGAAGAACCGCCCCAAAAAAGATTTTTTGAAGCAAGCCCAACTTAAATGTGGTGCATCCTCATCTCTTTTCTCCTTCTAGTGATCAAACCAAGTCCTAGCCACATTCTTCAGGTGATATGCGGCCAGTTAAACTGTCTCAACATCTACCACATGCATTATATAAAAGACCTTCATCAACTCATCCACAATGTTTTCAAGATTCTTAGTAGTGCTCGAACCAGTGAAATTGGGACAGATAATTCTGAGGAACTCAGGAATCCTCAATGTGTTAGCCTCTTCCTATCAAACTCTTCTATATTGACCAACCTGGTTAGTCCCTGCTTGGCTTAGCATTCAGATAGACTCAGAGAACTCCACATTTGAGGTTGCAATTTAGGTGCATTAGGTACCTCCGGCTCCACTAGGTTTATTCTGGCTGGACAACCTATGACTGCTCTTCGTTGAGGCATGATTTTCTCAAACACGCGCACACACGAATTAGAGGAAAACCTCTTGAAATAAAGTCTAACACACAATTGAGTATCAAAGAAGGGAGAAATTTTAAATGTTATAGACTCCTAATCATTGATATGGCGGGATTCGCACCGATGACTACAAATATACAAACACGGCTTCAAACTCTATAGGAATATTAAAATCTTAACTCAGATACAAAGTTTGTCACGTCTTGAACCGACACCATGGACGTGGTCGGCACCTAACAATCCTTGCATGCCTTGATTGAATCTTTGGGCTGGTTTACCTAACTCGGCAGAAGACTTAAATTAACTAAAGTATAAAGCTAGAACATTCTAATGAGGATATACTTTGAATAATTAACTAGGACAAAATGGCACTCAAGTCTGAAAGTTAAAAATTCTTATATGAAAGATAATAAAGGCTAAAGCTAAACTGTCTGACTATCCATCTGTCTATGAAGCTTCTCCTACTAATAAGATGCATCATGGGACAAACCCCACAATATTCCATAAAACATTATGAGAGAAAAGAAATTAACGGGTCCTCCGAAATGCAAGGAGGCTCACTAATGACTTTGAATGCTCAAGCAAGATCAACGAGGCGCTGGATGTTGATCCTTGTTAATTACCGTCTGCATCATACGACGATGCAGACCAACAGGAATCAGTACATTGAATGTACAAGTATGCGAGTTGGAATGTTAAACAACAACTACTAAGTTTGAAAGGATAAAGAATGAACTTACATTGTATATGCTCAACTCAAGAAGTCATAACTAAATATAAAGCAGTAAAGACACATGCAATATATATATATATATATATATATATATATATATATATATATATATATATATATATATATATATTTCAAAAAAGCATAAACACTTGTTCAATTAAAGGTAATACAATAATAAAATCAACTTTACTCATATATGAAAGTAATATAGTTTCTTTGGTAGATTTTCTAATCGACAGCCTTCACTGTGAGCGTAAGCGATGGTGCAACGTCTTACCTCACGTTTCAAGAGGACTTCTCTATACCTTGTCGTCGGAATAGAACTTGAACTACTAAGTGGATACTCTATTCTATGCAAAGAAGCACTAACGAATAATCTAATGATTATGACCCTTTTTCTGCACATGCTAGCTACGTGGTTTATGGAGACTACAGTTGATATGAACTTGTGTCCGTATATCGATGCTTAATACTACGCCCAACATACTTAGCTCTTATGTTTTTAAAACAACCTCTTCTCTGGTTTGAGTTAATCTCTCAAACATAGCTTTAAAAAATGTCTTGGAAATTGTAGTTTCAATTTTCTAAACTAGCCAAAGTCTCTATGGAATTGTAGATTTCTCTCTTTCTCAAAATGTGAAAACATTTATAACTTCAATTATTTTAAGTGTTCTTTCATTCTAGAAGTTTATGTATTTTAGTTCTTAATATGTGTTCATGAAGTATTGTGTTCGTTCATGAATTAGAATGAGTTTGATGAGTGCTTGGGATAATAATAAGGAACTTAAGATTTTGTATTGATTATATTCTTGTGTAATTTTGTGGACTATTAGATTGTAAATGATTGGGGAAGAAACCATTCAATTTTAGGCCAATTAGGGTCACAAATTTATGGGAACAAATCATCAGGTTTTCTACGTAGTGCCTAGGGCGATTTACAATGATGCGCCAGGGGTGGAAGGCACATTAAACCAATAGTGCACCATGAGTATTTCTATGTTGTTTAGGGGCTGGCACCCTACACCACTCAGTGTGCCACGGTCGCTTGCCCCCAACTTCTCTTCGTCATTTAGCCTATCTTAGTTCTTTGAGAGGGTAGCTTTACTCCCCTTTGATTCTAACTACTCCAAACTACTTCTAAAAATCTAGAAATAATTCATAACCTGAACTATAAGCTTTAGTTCATAATTCAAAATCAAGGTAGAGCTAAGAGTAATGTCTTCAGAGTACTTCAAGTCATTTTAAGAAGTATTATACAATTTGTTTTAAAACTTATTTTGAATGACTTGAACAATGAGGTGAAGAAGAGTAGAGCTGATATCATTTTATTTAAAACTATATATGAGAACTCAGTACTAAGAAGACAGGAAATAACGATTGGAGAGTTCATGAACTGTTTTCAATAATATAGAATTTTAGACAAACCTTTTGAGTTATACTCTCAAAGTGGAGGAAGAGGAAAAGTTATATTTGAAACATCATGAGCTAATTTATGTTTTTGGATTAGTATTGAGCACTAATATGGGGAGAGTTCTAAAAACTCACTGACCCCATAAACTATGTAGTCATCATTAGTAGAAAAGGATCATACGTTTTAGATAATTTCTTTATTGCATTTTTTAATAGAGAAGAGGATCCACTTAGTTAAGGAGTTCTATCTGGTAAAGTATAGGAAAACTCTGGCAACGTGGGTTAGATGATGTATTGTCACATATGTGATTGTAACAGCCGGTTACCATTCATATAGAAAAGTTAACGGGGTAAAACTTTGGATCGACATATTTTTTTGTAGTATCTTGAAATTTTCCCAACATAGTCCATATTTAGATTAAATCATAGTCAATAAAGCCTAGGGAAATATGGTAACAAATGGGAGAACTTATTATGATTTTGATCACATGAGTTGATAGCTTAAAAATTATGGAACCCGTAGAACATACAGAATGTAACTAAGGCTAGTATATCTCCTAAAACTAATCTTATGATGAAAGAGTATTTTCGCAATGTCATAGGATGGAAGTGTGTTGTGATATGTGTGTTTGAAATTCTTGAATTGTCTAATTGTTTCCATGCAAGCCACCAATGCGGGGCCGCTGTAGCAGGGTGAGGACAGTTTTTGCGGGACATACATGACTTAAGTAAAAAAAAAACTCTAAAAATGTTTTATTCTACACTTTTCAACGTTGAGAGCTAAGGAACAACGAGGGGTATTTCTTGTAGGTTTTCTACCTCTTCTAGAACTAAAGATATTATTTTTATTACCCAAACCCATTTTTCAATAAATAGGATATAGTTTCTTGTGTAATTATCGACAGGGAAGGGTTTTATCTTGGATTTATGGTGGGAAAAGCCCTAATGTTGGTATGGGGACCAACTGTCCAACCTAGGGTTTATATTATTTATTATAGTCTGCGTAACTAAGTCTTGTTTATTGACTATCTTGTTATATTTATTGGTTGTAGATCAAGAACAGGCGCAAAAGAACCCGAAAAAAGAAGAATCAAGTTTCTTAGGGGGTTCAAGCTTTGTTCTAGGTAGGTGATGGATATAATATAATATTGGTATGACGTATTATACCAATATTACTTCATTATAATGCATGTATGTATTGGAATGTTGCAATATTGATCACAGTTGTAAGAAATGAGGATGATTGAATTAATGTATGCCATGATTCATCGCTTGATTATATAATTATGAGAATGTACATTATGATTGTAATTGTTTCTTATTAAATTGATCGGATGTTATATTCAGACACATTAACTTTGATCGGGTGTCATGTTCCAATGCGCATATGGAATTGAGTTTCACATCTGGAACACTAACTTGGATCGGTACCATGTACCGGTATAGTATCAATTTGGGTATGACTTTTGTTAGAGGATCAATGACCTAGAATATATGTATATCTTGAGAGTGTGAAATTGTACGTTGTTCTTAACTTATAATTGAGGTTTTATATATTCGATGTATGCATGTTTGTGTGTTGTAATGATTTATATGTGTTCCACTACGGGATAGTCGTCGATTTATACCTATACACTTAGTTGTAGATTGCTACAAAACTTTCTCTTTTTTTGTTGAGTTTTGGAAGTTCATTCCCCGAGGCTAACCCCTGGATGTGAACACGGGACATAGGAGAGTAAGTGATCCCTAGCTAACCCTGTTGGCATGATCATAATCATAAAAAATATAAACTGAATGATACAAGCTATGTGAAAGCTATAATCATAAAAAATGATGGGGAATACAACGAAGATGTTAACTCAATACTATGATGAATATACGTATGTCAGAAAATAGCCTCTAACTGACTAGAAATAATGGGACATGCACCACCTAAGTCTAGCAAAACTAAAAATAATGAAATAAAAATAGTAAAAAGAAACACATGATTATTGTCCTTGGAAAATGACGACTCACAACTGATTATGCTGAAGTGGAGATTGGCAAACAATCTAAACGTGATCTGGATACTGTTAACCTGAACCTACATCACGAGAAGATGAATCACAAAGTATGCATCATTAGTTGAAATGTATTGAGCGTGCAGGATAACATACAACTGAAATAACATATAACTGAACAATACAAATAAACAATGATATAATATGAACATGATATAGCTATTTAATGCTGATCTAACTTGATGTAAGGACCATTATCTAACTTGATTCAAGGCTTTCTAAAATGCTGACTTAATACTGATTGTTCTGTAAATTTGGTCAATGCAATAGAGTGTGACTAAATTTTGGGAGCTATTAATGACTGACAATTAAACTACATGAGATAAATGTAGAGTGCGATATACGCCCCATCGAGAGGATCCAATATACCTGGCCAAAGGTAAAGAAGCATGGTTGTGTGATCACTCAAATGTTGCCAACAAAGGGGACTTACAACCTACCTTACTAGTAGTTCTTGGACTATATAGGTATTCTACACCTTAGTACAACTCGATATTATTCTACTCCCAATGAATTAAGTTGTTAACATACCATGACGGAGTTTCTATAATAATGGATTGCTCAAAACAAGACATTCAAACAGAGAACAGAACAATTAATCAAATATTTATGTATTTATGACTGAGGCATGCATAACTTAATGACTGATATATCAGAGCGAGCATGTATAGTTCAAGATCTAAAGAAATACATTGCTAGGGTTATGAAATTCATGCAATAATATGAAACCCTATGTTTAGATAATTTTGAGGAAATAAAGTCTAACTTAAAATTAGGGATCTAATAGGAGAAAGGAACAAAGTAGTGAAATAAAACATACCAGGTGATTAATTCCATGGAGAATTTTTTTGATTTAGGGTATGTAATTAATGGAAACTTGTTGCGTTCTTGAACTAGGGTTCTTGACCATTTTCTCCTCTCTTGATTCTAATTTTCTATGTTTTAATTAATAATTGAGCATAGGTAAATTATAATTATGTTTCAAAGGTTAAACTTATTAAAACCTAAAAATTTAGGGTTTTAACGATGTAACTTAGAGGTCCAATGAAATAGGAAAAGACTAAAGAGCCCTGACTTAATTGTTTTCATAGTGACATAGGAAGAGGACATATAGGTCGTAGGTTTATCTACTCCGTAGATTGAGGTCTTAGTTCAAGTTTTCTTGAAAGGAGGAAAATATTTTACTTGAAGATCGAATTTTAGCTAATTCGGTTGGTTGTAAAGAGGATTAAATAATCAATCATATCATAGATCATGTGACATTCAATTACTTTGTACTAAGAGGTATGCCCACTTTAATTTCCAAATAAACAACTTCCCCCTAAATGACTAGTAACCTTCAATAATGGTCAGACCTACGGTCCATTGGTCTAACTACATACAGGGTTTGTCTTTTGTGGTTAGCATCATAGGCTGAGTAAAGGGACCCTATATCTATGGACATAGAGTACTGACTATGTCATGGTCTACGTAACGTATGTCTTTTCTCTCGGTCGAGACAGCCAATTTTTTGAGCTAGGTTTGGGAGGGGTTGTGGCGCTGCACTACGGACCTTCGTCCTCGGATGATGTAAAACTACAATCAATTAACGGAGACCGTAGGTTGTAACTGCAATTTCTGAAAAGTTTAAATATGGTCTATTTTTTGATATGATGTGGTGCATTATCTCCCCATTGGGAACTTTCATCCTCGGATGAAAAATAGACTAGATGAAATGGAGGGAAAAGGCGCCCGCAATTCCTACCACCAAACAATGGAAACTTAATTTCTGGATGACCTTAGTTAAAAGAATAAGCAAATACGCTTAAAATTCAAGTACAAACTTAAGGAACATGATACTAATATTGCTAACGAATAAAAGGCTGAAAATCAGAAGATGAACTATAACATCAAGATGGAGTGGAATATAAATGCTGGAATGATAGCTATTATTATAGGTGATATTTATAAGAGTAAGCTTATCATCCCAACTACACTTGAAGTAGATCACAAAAAAATGTCAACATGCCCTCTGAGGTATGAATTGTATGCTCTAATAGCCCATGTGTATGCGGATAAAATGTTGTGCTAATGTTCACCTATGTACCAAAAACTTTTTTAAATGACTTCCATAAATGAGAGGTATACCGAAGACCTATATTTAATATTATTGACAAAGAAACCCCATGTAACCTTACAATCTCATTAATGCTAAGCTTAGCACAGTCCTACGTTGAATAATTAGTTTTGACTCCAAAAAGCCAGAAAACATAGTCATTCGGCCAATTATCAACCAAATGGAGTCATGTTGGCTGCGAGTACGAGGTATCCTTGTAATACAATCCATATTAATCATTATCCACTTCCATGTTGGAATGTCAATCTCTTAAGTCATACCCCCTGATTTTTTATATTCTAAATTCATTTGCTGGAAATTGGGCCACTTACTCACAAAATCTGCTATATTCTTTTTCATGCTTTTACACCAAAAGACTTCCAAAAGATCGTGGTACATCATACTAGCGGCTGGATGAATAGAATATCTAGATTTAAGGGTTTCGTCAAGAATATGTTGTCTTAACTCACCCACATCAGGAACACACAATCTTCCTTGATAGTAAAGTACACCATCTCCCCCTTGGGAGAAAACCTCAGCACTCTGATTGTGGACTTCACCCTTATGTTCAAGAAATATTGGATAGTTGTCTTGCTTTTTGTTAACTTCTACTACCACTGAAGATTCGACCCCATTTAGAACTATTACACCACTATATGATATACTCATAAGGCGAACTCCCAAGTGGGCAAGCCTGTGAACATCCTTCTCTAGTTACCCTCTTGCTTCCTCAACATGTGCCACCCTACCTATAGATAATCTTCTAAGGGAGTATCCTACTACATTTTTTTCTTTATCAGGATGGTAATACATACTCATGTCATAATCCTTGAGTAACTTACGTCATCTTCTCAGGAGAATATTCAGTTCTTTTTGGGTAAATACATACTGAATACTTTTATGATATGTGGTCACATCTACATGAAAATTATACAAGTAAAGCCTCCAAATCGTAACTGTAAACATCACCACTTCAAGCTCTAGATCATGAGTTTGATTGTTCTTCTTATTCACTATAAGTTTTCTAGAAGCAAAAGTTATAACCCTATATCGCTTCATCAACACACAACCTAGGTCGACTCTTGATGCATCCCCATAAATAACATAACCAACTGGACCCTCTAGTAGAATCAAAATAGGAATTGTACTCAGATGACTTTTCAATTCTACAAAGCAGTTTTCACAATCAGCTTACCGCATACACTTGACCTTCTTTTGAGTAAATTTAGATAATAGAGAGCTACAAATGAAAATCTTACCAAAAACCTCTATAACAACCGACTAGACACATAAAGCTTTTGAGATCTATAGGAGACGTAGGTCGAGGCCATTTTTCGCTGCTTTTATCTTCTATTAATCTAATTTTGATCCCCTCACTAGAAACAATATCACCAAGGATAGCAACGGATTGCAACTAGAACTCACATTTGCTACACTATGTGAATAACTGTTGATCTTTAAAACTCTGCAAAAAAACTCTAAAATTACTCACATGTTCTTCCTCATTTATATAGTAAATGTGAATAACATCAACAAATACAGTTGACATCCCGTAAAATGGTGCAACATCCCGGTTCTAAATAAGGGGTTCAAGTTAAAAGTAAGTCAATGAAACCAATTTGATTCTAAATAAGGGGTTCAAGTTATTTAGAATGGATGGGGTTAGGTACCTTTGAAATCCACTAGTGTGGGTCTTGACTGAAGATATTTTTTAAAATGGAGGAGAATAAAATAAAATAATGTACAAGTATAATAAATATGCAATATACCAAATAATAAAATAAAGTAATAATATTTACATAAGGTTTCCCAAACATACATATATACAAAACAATAATAATGTAATTAAAACTTTGTTTGAATAGCTTCAATTGGAAGAAGAAACTCCGGGTACCTGTAAGGACACTTACTAAAAGTATAAGTAATGAATAAATATTATTAAAAATGGGTAAACCAAATATTACCTTAAAAATAAAAAACTCGTCTTATTAACTTTGGAGGACTTGTAAATCGGCGGTTATTTCTTTATCGTCTATTTTAACATATAAAATATAATGTTAAACTAAATTTCCGTCATTTAAAATGTGGATAACTCCAAAACCAAAGGAATTTTTTTATCATCGGGCATTTTAACATGTTTTGCTCGCATTAATTTAAAAGAAAAATAATAAATCAAAGATATATAAGTATCGACCCTTAAAATTAACAACAAAAATATAAGCAAGGAAATAACAAAATATATAAAAAATAAAAGCAACATTCAATTCAATAACAATATTCAATAATAAGAAAGATTAACAAAAACATTAAACAATAATATATTTAGCAACAACAAGTATGAAATGTTGATATTGAAATTCTTTTGCCATGAACATTAGAAAAACACTAAAATGTAAAACAATATTAAAAAGGAAAAGGGCCTAAAATACACTCGAAGTATTGGAAATGGTACAAACTACCCTCCATCCACCTATTGGATCCAAAATGCCATTTTGACCCACCAATTTGCTCCAAAATACCCTTGTTATCCACCTTTCGGTTAAAAAATAACCACTAATTTAACAGTTTCAAATTTAAACCATTTGAATAATTTTTCTAAAAACTTGATGCTCAATAATTTGATATAATTTAATTTATTAATATCATATATACACCAAAACATTTCCCAACCATTACTAATTAAACCACCCCAAATTAAAAAATCAATTCTAATATCAGAATAGCCCTAAACACTACTAAAACACGACAAAATTACATATTCTTGAAAAAGTCATTCAAAATTATTTGAGTCTTAATAGAAATTCCAATTAAATTTAGGTTGAACAACTTATTTAGGAGGACACTTTCAATATGATTCTCTTTCAAGCTTAAATTCGAATTTTATGATTAAACGTAAAAAAGTAGTACATAACGAATTAATTCATGCAGTTTTTTAATATTATTTAATAAATATTTATTATTTGTTTTAAGTATTAAAACTTTAATACATTTTAAAAAAGTTATCTATTAAGTAATATCATATAATTGAGACGGGAGAATAATTAAGATGAACATAGTCAGACTTTTTAGTTTATTAGTAGTTTTTAATTAGACAATTGAATTATAATATGTTTGATTGAGGACTTCTATGTATGATAATATACTTCTATAGAAATATTTTCCTCAAATTTTTAGTTTTATCAGTAGTTTTTCTTTTGTTACATTAGTAATGAGTCGGGTTTATTACTTGGGTGTGGGTTAATTAGTAATGGTGGGTAGTAGATCGATTTATAAATTATATTAATAAGTTAAATTATAATATATAGTTGAGATGGGGTGATTTGTCCAATTCACTCATAGAGTTAACTGTGAACTACGCAGGAATAATTTTCATAGCCTACTTGCCAAACCACGGACCCTTTTCCCAACAAGCGGACCGTCGTGCTGGTCAGTGGAATGGGACTGAGGCTTGTCGTTGGAAGCTATTCCTTGCACGCCTAACTCTTAACTCCCCACCTCCATCAACGAGGCATCGACGAGGCTACTGGCCGTCATTTGCCTCAGTAGATTGGGACTGGGCTTGACAGCTTTTGGCTCTTACGTGAGTACCAAGATGAGGTTACTTTTGCATAAGCCACCCTCTACTTAGTCTGTCGGTCTATCTAGAGATGCATATATCGAAGGAAGGACAGAGGCAATAAGATTTGACCCTAGGAAGGTCAGTTGGTGAGTTAGAAAGAAAAGGTCTATTCAAGGCTAAACACATTTGGACCAAAGGGAAAATTCACTTTATTTTATCATTCTGAAGAAGTGTCTATGATCACTTCCTAGCTTCTAGTGTCAATTACTTTAGCAGGCCTAACGGGCAAGTTCTAGTTAGGATCCCAATGTTAAAATAATCAAATTTCTCACACTCATTTTGAACATTATTGCACTATGAGATGATCGGAATTACCAATTCATGTTTTAGTTATAGGTCATGCAGTTGGTGCAATATTCATGAAGTTCCAGTGGTTCCCCCAGTTATGGCTAATGGAGTTATTTGAGAGGTTCTCTTTACTCTAGCCTGAGCTATGACTACACAAGTAAATTGAGACATTGGGCCTAGGGTGAGTGCTTCGGAGAGTAATATGGCCTCCAGATTAAGGGACTTTGTTGGCATGAATCCTCCTATCTTTCTTGTTTATAAGGTATAAGAGGATACCCAAGAACTTTTAAATTTGACGGGTCTCATTTTTTCATTAGCCGTCATGCTTCAGTATTTTTATGCTTCTACATATACAATTGCTAATACATGCAAGTTCAACAGAACTTTAAGCACTCTCTTGGATAAAATGAACAAAAGCAATAACACCCCAAGAGAGGATCAATTTTGGAATGAATGTAAATCCATGTTATTGACTATTTTTCAAATAAATTCCAAGGAGCCTCTTGGGGAAAGAGATCCCAAGAGTGAAGAGTTCCCATACCTTAAAAATACTTGAAGATTTATAGACATAGAATTCAATTCTAGAAGATCTAATGACCTTTAACCTTGTCTTATATGGTGGAATTTAAGGAAGGAGAGAGAAAGTAGAGAGAAGGTAGAGAATTTTAGTTTGGGAATTGTGGGGTGTTTGTTTAGTTTAATTAGGTTTATGTATTATATAACCCTTTAACTTAATTAATTATATACCCCTTAACCCTTTATTAATTAACTAACCAACTAACTAATTAATTCTCTCAAATTACAATTACATAGTTGACATAGACAAGGACCTATGAGATCTCGACCTACGATTTATAGGTTCATCGACACCACCTTACTGGAAAGCCATTGATTGTGATAGAGACTGTGTTTTTTGGGATTTTTTTTGAATATTTCTAAGTATTTTCAATGACTACCATCGATAGAGCATCGATCAATCGACGTCTTGTCGACTAGCTCGTCGTTGGCTACTTTCAATTTTGCAGTGTTATCTCCTTTGCGAGGGTCCTCTCTAAGGACCCTAGGGTGGTCATCGCAGAGTCATAACTGGACGATTTGACCCTAAACACACTCTAAAAATGTTTTAAAACCTTTATACCAATTTTAATTAATTTCTGACTCTTAAAACCGCATGAAACGTTCGATGGCACACTACTGTACATTTCACTATTCACTAGATGTCATGGACGTTTCCTGACGTTTTGACTCTAACACTTCCTAAATGTTTCAAACATATTTAATTAGGCCTATAAAAAGTGATCTTTATCTTAGTTCTTCATGCGGGGCTCTAGATTAGGTCTTAGACTTTCGGAGTGTTACATTACCCTCAACATAGGATTTTGGCCTAAGTCGAGGGTGCACATGTCAAAGTAAGGACAGGGACAAAATATTAAACCATGTGAAGGAGGGTTGGTGAATTAGAAAGAAATGATATATTTAATGCAAAACATATTTGTATCAAAGGAAACATTCACTTCATTTGGTCAACCACTTTTAATGCTAGTTGTGGACTATTCTTAACAAGAGCCCATGATCACTTCCTATCTTGTAGAGAAAATTCCCTTAGAAGGACTAACCGAGAAAGTTCTAGTTAGGCACCAAGTGTTGAACAATTAAATATTCTCACACTAACATGGAACATCGTTGCACTATCAAATTATCAAAATTCCCAGTTCAAGTTTTAGTTAAAAGTGATCTAGTTGGTGATTTTCATGTCATGTTTATAGTAGACACATTCAAGTTATCTAATTTTATACATGAAAATACTTTTTAATTTGACGGGTCTCATTTTTTTTCATTAGACATCATGCTTAAATCTTTTTATACTTTTACAGATGCACTTACTAATACGTTCTAGTTGGACAGAAATTTAAGCACTCTCGTGGTTCAAAAGAACACAAGCAGGAAAAACCCCAATTGAGCATCGTCAGTTCGCCTACTCAAGCTTCACCCTCTCACATTCTATTTGCCCCATTCCCACCAAAAGAGAGAGAAACTGTCCCCAATGTATAAGAAATCATAAAAGTTTAATGGTAGGCGAAGAAACATGTGGTACATAGTATCGGAGACCTATCAACAAGCGAGTGGGTTCCGTTTCACGTAGCCCACCGAGTAAGCATTTGGGTCACCAGTAGTAGTGCTGACATCTCTATGGATAACACCTTTAGTAGGTCCATCCACCACTCTATTAGCACAATCGCTAGTACTTAGTACTCCACTCACGCCCGAAACTAGATGCGCCAACAAATAACTCTTGCACCCTCCTCTGGCGCATCTCGTCATCCCCTATCAACACCCTTTTAGCCTGTTCAACCTGCGTCCACTCTCTTTTTTTGGAACGGTCATCATCATTGGCTTCAACATTGTGGATAGAATGATAACTCTTGCTACAAAGACGTTGTTCACGTTGTATCTCAGCAGGTGTATTGAACAAGGCCTCAAGAATGGTATCTTCCGCAAATTCTAAAAGGGCATGCTCTGGTTTAGTCTCATGCATATCAAAAGTAAAATATACATCCGCTTGTAGGCTGGTCTAATCTATCTTAATGACAGTGAGATCTTTGGTGGGGGCTGGTCATGCAAGAACTCACAACTGCCTGAATCTGCTGCTCAGTTTTTTTGGCAACCCTATTTTCTATGTGGTCCTCAGCCTCCACAATGGATTTCTTCAACTTGGATTATATGTAATGGAGGAAGGTAACCATCTCAGACTCTATCTTCTAGAATCTATCTAACGGAATCACCGCTGCGGCTGGTCGTGTAGACCTCAATGAGTTGGGGGAACTGCTAACGAAAAGAGAAAAAAAGGTTGGGTAGGTTCGGCCAACTCTTGTATGGAGGGGTCAGCCCCTTGTGCTTGCTCCACCATGTCTGCCACATTTTCATCAGGCCCTTTGCGGGATGCTGCCATATTAGATTCATATTTGATGAGACATATAACAAACATCACGGTCGATAGACTGAGTGTGTCATAGTACAAGATTTGAACTCTAGTGTCCCTGCACATGTGAAAGATCAAACACGAAAAATTGTATGCAATGGAGTTCTTGAAATCCCTCTCGTATATCTTCGTTAACAACTTCTGGGCAATGTCAATCTCCAACACTTCTAGTAGTGTTGCAACCATGAATGCCTTGAACCACGTGAGTAAGTTGTTTGCCATTGTAGGTGATACTCTATTTCGGACCAACATCCAGAAGAATTATGCCACAAACTTAATTTTGGACTTCCTGATGATCCCTCGTGTTGCTATGACCCACTTAGCCCGTTCATTATTTGTCGGTATGAATTAGGCTATCCAGATTTCATTTCCTCATACTTCTCAAAATTCATGTATAAATCACCTCCCATGACCATGTCCCTCTTGTTATCAAACTCTACGGTGTTAAGGCTCCAATCTTGATAAGCGGTCGGGCCGTATAGTACTTGATATATGGTGGCCTATGAGATATCTACCTAGCATCCTCGAACTAGTGTATATGTGAGAGGGTCCTGTTTTGCGTTTTTGGCCTTCTTATGGATGGACCCTCGAAGAGTGGCATCATAGGAGACATATAACTCTCGCATAATATCCTCTATGTATGTGCCCAGGTCCGGTGCCATACAGTCACAAATGTGGAAATTGAATAGTCGGTGCACCTCTTGCACTGTATATATGCTACCTACGAGGACTCTTACTTCCTTAGTGATATGTGATCCCTCACCACCTTCTCATTTATCATCTAGGCCTCTCGGTATATTTTCCATTGTCCGTCTATATACCACTTACTTGGTTCATCTTCTATTGAGGTGGGGTAATCTTTTTGGTGTGCGGGTGAAACTTCAAAGCTATTCGCCTTATCAGATGAGGCTCTTTATTTGTGTTCCCCCGATCTAATGTCTGTCTGAGAGTTGGAGCTACATGTCTTGGCCGGCTTGGACCTTTATGACTGAGCAGACCATATGCCCGAAGGAGTAGCATACATGGAGCCAGATATTTATCTATCTTCTCAAATGGAGGAAATCGTAGTTTATGAGTCGATCAGTGCTAGCTCCTTATCATACAAAGAGGCAGTGATTATGTCGGGGTTCACCTTGTGAGTGGTTCCAAGATTAATTTTGGATACTTTTGTCGGTGGTCTTGTACTTGGAGGAACATGATCTGGGTCTCTCTCCAATTCGGTGTCTTCATGAATTAACCAGAGGGATGGGGAAACTATATGGCTTTTCCCCTCTTCGAGTAGATCACTTGACTCTTTGGAGTCGTGATCCCTTTTAGGTGATAAAGAGTGGTGTGATTGTGTGACTTCTACGCTGTGTGACCCAAATAAGTAGCCGACGCCTGCCGAACCTGATCACCGGTCTTGTGGGGATAAAAATATAGACAATTTCTGAGAGAGATGGTTGTATTTTTGGGAAAACTGAATAGACAAAGGATTTTTAGAGATGTGGTAATCATTTAGGGAGTGATTTATGGAAGAATTTAAAGAAGGATGGTTATGGTATGTAATTGGAAAGAAAATTGAATTGGGGGGGGGAGGATTTTAATTTTGGTGTTCTAAAAATTGGCGTTCGGGTCGAGTAGGTGCACTGGAAGAATAAATCCACAAGACACTATTGACTATCCATGGATCGATTGATTGATTGTATATTAGAAATGTCGATCACCCTTATAGGTAAACAAGTTTTGAGGCTTACCTGAGATCTACCGACACCATCCACAGTCCGTCGATTGAACGACGGACAATCAATGGTGTCAATAAGCCTTTGCACCGGATAATTTTCTGTAGGTTCTGATTTTGCCTACTTCTCACGTAAGAATAATTAGGCCATTATTTTTAAATTTTTGCACACTTTTTAGACACAAACCCTATTCTAATATCTATCAAACACTATTACACAAGGAACATAGAAAGTGAAATACATAGAGAAACTAAAAAAAATTAAAAGTCTTTCGAAGTGTTACAACTAACATTGTATAGCCTATATGCGTCTCTATTGTATAGATGTATGGTCTAGTCCCATATTTTTGTAATCTTGATAGATGGTTATGAGATGGGACGTCTATTAAACAGTATGTTATATTTTATATATCTATGTGCAATAAAAGTAGAAGACTATGTTATCTTCATATATAAAGGGTCTATGTATATTCGATATAAGTATTATGTGTATGTAGAGGTCTATGTAAACCTCAATGTAGAAATAATGAAAAAGTTTTAAAAAATTTGACATTTTTAGCCTATGAATAGAATGATGTAAGCTAAGAGGCTAGTTACATTCCTCAAAGAGGACGACGCCTCCAGTACGTCTAGGGGGTGCTTCCAGGAGGTGACAACACGAGACCTTGTAGCAATAGAAATACAATGCTGCATTGTGTTATCATCTTCAAAACTAAACGACCTCTTCTTTATCACCATATCCTTCATAAACATAGCATATTATGACATTTTCTCTAAATCTTCTATTAACATAACATTGATTGAAAGCTTTTTAAACATGGTGATAAACCGGTGAATTTTCCATCTTCTTTTTTCTTCACCAATCTATGTGGAAGTTGTGGTGCAGGTTGAGGTATGGGGACCACTTTCCAAGATAACTCTATTTCTTTTGTTATTGCATCGCCCAACTCTCAATTATCTTATGCTACATTATCATTGTTTCTCATATAACCTTCTACTACAGACAGTATACGTGGATAAATTGTTTGCTTACCCCCTCTAGTATTGACTGCTATGCAATGCCCATCATTCTTCGTGTTCTAGATAGTGTTTCTTTTAAGAGTGCCAGGTTTGCCAGAGTTCAATGTAGTAGACAACTGAGTCATCTGAAGCTCAAAATGCTTTATCGGGACATCATGTGCATCCACCCCTTCTCCAATGCTATATAGGTTATTTTTTATATCCTTGACCTTAGCATCAGTTGCATCATACTCCTCATAATCTTCTGCGACATATTCTCTTCCAAATTCTCTCAAACCTCCATTAGAGACCAAAATTAAAGTTCAAGCTAGGCTCTATATTTCTATGGTGTGTTCTCCAATTTTTCAAGGGTCTTCAATCAATAATGTATGGGTATTGTTGATCCTTAGTTAATCGTTAATTATGGGTATTGTTGATCCTTAGTTAATCGTTAATCTAAGGAGTTTAATCAATGATTTTCAAAAGTGATTCAAAGATCAAAAGTTCCTAAATTTCAATCTAGCCGTGGGTTCATTGTCAAATTTATTTCAAAGTCATACTAATGGTTGACTTATGTTTAATTTATTTTTTAACTAATAATTTCAATTCAATTTCATGAAGAACCCATGATCCTGCTAATTTCTCAAATTGGCCTATAATGTGGGTCTTTGTGATCTTCATAAATAGAATCTGTTTAGATTATAATGAATTTTTTTGTTCTATATTACTTTATGTCGATTGATTATGAATTGTTGGGAATTGATCAAGATGATCATAAGTTTGGAGATTTGGTAAGTTGACCTATTTTCCTCTAATTATCATCGAATATATATTTAATTGTGATGATGTGAATAATCCACTTATGGTGGCGGTGTTTACATTTTTGTATATCCTTATATGTGATGTTAATGTCCTTGAAGGCAATAGATGTAAGATTAATTGATATGATGATTTCTATGTTTAGGAAGTTGAAGGATGTAGCCTTGATTCTATTATCATGTTTTAACTTAATTGATTTTATATGAATTTATACGGATAATCTTAACTACTAGTTGCATGATCTAGGTGTATCGATGATGTTGTGATTATCATGTTAGCGTTTGGTGTGGACTATATGACTAATGATGATGAACATTACTGTAGTATGACCCTTACCTATATGAACCCTAAATTAATGTGTGACCAAAGTAGTGATACGAATCCTTTATTCTAATGTTTAATATGTTATAGTCTCCTACAATGCAATGTGAGTGTGTGTAGCCTATAGTCCATAATGCTCTTTGTGTGTATGACTTAAGTCTTGAGGAATGTTGTACATGTGTTGTGATCATTGAAGGTGGCTTCCTCAATACCAAGTTATGTCTATTATCTAATCATGTTCACCAATGTACACATACACTTCATGCATGTCTATTTAAATTAATATTTTTGCATGGTTGCCATACTTAAACCATTCATGTACTAGTACCATTCTTCGTCATCATTTTACAGAAAGTGTAGGTTTTGATGTCTAAAGTAGGTCTCCTAATTGAAGAGCATGAATACATCTCCCTAGTTCAAATAATGGAGCCTTTATAATTGAAGGGTTGCCTATGCCAATATGTTCTTTATGTTTATATAATAAATTAGACTTAAATTTCATGTTGTTAAGGGTCATGTCCCTATTCTATTCTATTGAATTGTGTATAAGATGGTAAAAAGATTTAGAGTGTACTTATGTACATATGTTAATTTTATAGATATATGAAGTGATAATTCTAGCATATGATGTGCTATAAAAAGGTTTATATTTTCCACTATTTTTACGATTATGCAATGAAATATGTCTATGGTCTTGTATAAGACCTCCAAGAAGTCGAGTACGTTGTGTAAGTTCTAGGGGGTGTTTCGCGGTTGTGACAATCAAGTAATAAACCAACTAGTAAGTTGGGGTCTATCCCGAGAGGAATATGATTTAGACGTAACTTTAACACATAATTTTACCATTTTAGTCAAGGTATTTCCAAAATAATTAAGTAAACGGGGGGGGGGGGGGTGTTGTGAAATATAATCCATTAATTATATGATTATTAAGTGAACAAAAGTGAACTTTCATTGTTATAAAGAAGATAAAGTAACTAGGGTGTCTGTGTTTCCCATAAGTTTATTACGCAACATTCCTTCTAATATCAATCCTTTCCTTGTGTATTACATGAAAAGTGGTAAGTTATGTATCTCCAAATCCTTGGCCCGAAGTTCAGATAATTTCACCCCGCATCTTTGCTCGACTATGTGTTTATTATATACTAACCCTTGCAATTACCTCAGACATTATACTCGATGTATGACTTAGTTATTACTTCACACCATTCGACACTAGCCTATTAGATAGTATCTTACTAAATGTATGTTGTTAATTGTTTTAATATTAATTGCCTCCTTGGTCTGGCAAGTAGCAACAAGGACAGATATAACACATGAACTTGTTTAAAGGACTTCTAACCGAAAGAATGGACAATGCATCAAAAAATACTATTTAAGAATTGCTTAATTGGTAATTATACTTTGTTAATCCCTTATAGTTTTCGCAACCCTGTTTTTTGATTTAGTTACCCATGCTATCTAGAACACAATTTATATTGATGGATGAAGAAATCATAAACTTACATGACAAGAATAGTAAAGCCAGAAATTGCACTTGAATTGCAAAACAAAAGCTTCAAAACCAAATCCGAAAATTATTTATTTGCCAAAGTTGGAAAAACTAATATCAAAAACATAAACTAGGACACTTGAAGTTGTAGATAACCTCATAAATAAGGTTTAATACCTTATTTATAGAGAAAAAAATCTTGATTAAAAAGGAATTCAAATAAGGAAAGTTTTTTCAGACACGATTTCAATATAGCAGAACACTTACGAGTCGTTGATCGATCAAGGGTTCGTGGATTGCTTCTTTCACCCATGACCTAGAAAAATATTTCATTCTCCAGAGTATCATCTTCTCTGAATCAAACGACTGACCAACAACATTGTTTGTTGATCCATCTATAGGACGTTGATGCTCCTTAATAACTCCGCACTTATATTCTTCATCTATCTTTTAATGGAGCACTCATAATATCAAAGTACGGTTCACCATTACGGTCCATCTATCGATAGACACCCCGTCGATGCTAGTCAGGGTTCCACACTAGGTCATAATTCAATGTTTTCCTCCAATGCATGGGTTGTACATCTATGATCATTATCTACGGGGCAATCATTGAACGACAAACCATCGATTGCTTCAGTAGGTCCTTTATATGCATTTTCTTACTTGTCTCCGTTGTTTTATGGCTGAACATCTTGCGTAATAAAAAAGATATTAAACTTATTAAACCAATAACAAAAGACTTTAGATACACAACCCTTAAGTTAAATGTATTTGAAATACTTTGATCTTATAGTACATCAAGATCCAGATCTAAGCACTACTTGATCGACTACAAATACTCATAGTATGCAAGAATATAAAATATATTAGTTTTGTGTGAGACTGTGGAATGTAAAAATGAGCGTAAGTGAAGAGTTTCGAACTTCAAAACCCTTCTAAATTTAAAACCCTCCAGTTCAAGCTCATTTTGTGATATTAGTCATATTATCCAATCCACTCGGTGACATGCTTAGTGGATTATTACCTCGCCGAGATCTACAAGGACCCTAAAATAATTGTGGTCCAAACGATGCTCTTTATGGGGTTCGATGACTCACTTGGAAATTTGCTTATAAATTTTTGGGATAGCCGAGTTTGACAGGCTCCCTGTTATAATTTTATTGAGTCATAAAAAGATTTAAGTCTAACACTCTGACCTCTTAGGCGACAAGCATACTGGATTATTTGTTTGCCAATCTACATTTTTCAAGCACATTCAACACTGAATCTGCATACTCAACACACAATTATTTACAGAAAAAATAATTAATGAATTAAAAGGGTATTGGGTTGCCTCCCAAACAATGTCGTAGTTAGTTTCGTGGCACGATGCAAATCACTTTAAGGTTCAATTAGTAGGTGTTTCCTCATTTTGGTTAGGCTACCTCTCTTTCTGACTAGTATAGAGCTCCTTAGCAGTCTATCTAGTTTAGAGCCTAGTATCTGAATAATTACAGCATGGGAGTTAGTAAACTAGTTTAAATTTAATATATTCTCCCTTAGTTCTTCTTATACCTTATCTTGAGTGTTGGCGTTGCGGATAAGGAATGTATTCAATTTGTCCATCCTCCTTTCTCCTTAGATTTAGTTTGTATAAGTTTTTATTTGTTTCAATTTTCTTATAATTAAAGCTACATAAGGTACACAAGCGTGGTCGGGGGTCTATATCCATTGGTCAAGGCCACTTTTACCCACCATATAATATGAACCACGATCAATCAGTACAGTCAATAGTTGGATGTACAAACCATACGTCTGACTTTAGTAAAAGGTTAGTAGTAATTTTTGTGTTAATTCTTGATTGGGTCATCTTCAAGTGGGTATAACTCTTACAACACAAAAAGTAATTGTCACATAACCTATGATATGGTAGATAATTGAATCCTATTTGTAACGCCACTGAGTTTGCTATAATGTGAATTCCGACTAAAAATTTATGCTCGTTTTAGTGAAGCTCTATCGGGAGGACTTAAACTACGACAGCAATCTACGGACTGTAGGTTAACCTAGAGACCATAAGTCCTATCTTTCAGTCACTCCGACAAAAATTAATTCAAGGGTCTTTTGGTCTTTTCTTATTTCGTTGGACCCCTAAGCTAGGTCCTTTAGACTCTAAATTATGATATTTTAGTTAGTTTAAGCCTATAAACATATGTAGAACTTCCCTAAGTTATATCCTTAACCAAAACATATAAATTAGAAGCATGTGTAGAGAAAAAGGTCAATAACCCTTGTTCAATAATAAAACAAATTTCCATCTCTCCAAGACCGATATTGAAAGATTTCTCAATGGAATTCTTCACTATGTATGTTGCATTTCATTAGTGTGTTCCTTTCTCCTATTAAATTCCGCGTTTTCAATCAGATTCTTGATTCTCCATATATATGCACATTGGGTATCTTGAATGTTAGAGTTTCTGGTTTTTATCCTTTATAAGTATCCAAACATATTAGTATGTAAATATTCATTTTATTACATTAATTAAGAACCCTAGCTATCTATTTATTTAGTTCTTGAATTACACATGCTATGTCAGTTATATAAGTTTTTCAGTTATATATGTCTGATTCATTAATGAATTATTATCAAATAATTGTTGCATTAACAATTTTAATGTTACGCCTTGAGATATCCAGTATTACAAAAATCTGTCATAATATGTTAACCACTTCATTAATTGGGAGTAACATAATACCGAGTTGTCTAGGATTCAATGTACCCAAGTAGTCCATGAATCACTATCAAGATAGGTTGTAAGTCCCTTTATAGGCATAATTTTAGTGATCACACCATCATGCCTTTAAACCTTTGGTCAGGTTTATTGGATCCTCTCAATGGGGAGTATATATTGGACTCAATATATTGCTCATGTGGTCTAATTTTTAATTATTAGTAGCTCCCATTATTCAGTCAGACTCTATTACATTGACCATGTTTAAAGATTAGTCAATGTAAATGAGCTGATTATAAATGTGGTCCTTACATCAAGTTAGATCAGTATTCAGTATCTATATCATGTTCATATTATATCAATGATTATTTTTTTTGATAAGTTATATGTTATTTTAACTCTTTTTTATCATGCATGCTCAATATCTTTCAACTACTAATGCATACTCTGCGCTATATATTCTTTTGATGTAAATTCCAGTTGTTACCATCTAGGTCACGCTTAGATCGATTCTCGATATCTAGTTCAGTAGAGTCATTTGTGAGTCTTCATTCTCTAAGGACAATAGTAATAAGTTTCTTTTCAGTATTTTTTGTATTTTAGTTTTAGTATTTCTCGACTTAATTGGGCTTGTCCTAGAATTTCTAGTATGTTATAGGTTATTTTAAAAAATAAATATATTTATGTTAGTATTGAGTTAATATCTTCCTTGTATTAAATTCATCAAGTTTTCTCCCAAGGGGATATGGAAAACTTTGCTATCAAGGTAGATTGTGTGTTCCTTCTGTGGGTGAGTTGAGACAACATAATATGGTCGGAGCCCATCACTCTAGATATTCTATTGATCAAACCGCTACTAAGATTTACTACGATATATGGAAATTCTTTTAGTGGAATATCATAAAGAGGAATATAGCAGATTTTGTTAGAGCCCTAATTGCCAGCAAATGAAGGTAGAACATCTGAAACCAAAGGGTATGACTCAAGAGATAAACATTCCTACATAAAATTAAGAAGTATTTAATATGGATTTCATTAGAGCAATACCTCATATTTGCAAACATCATGATTTCATTTGGTTGATAGTTGATAGAATGAATAAGTCTTCTCGCCCTTTTGAATTAAAGTCTATAGATTCGGCGGAGGACTACACAAAGCTTTACATCAATGCGATAGTAATGTTATATGAGTTTTCTTTGATAATAATATCAAGTATAGGTCCTAAGTTTATCTTTCATTTATGAAAGTCATTTGAAAAGGTTTTTGGTACTGTGGTTAACCTTAGCACAATATTTCGTCCACGTACAGATGGTCTTGTAGAGCGTACAATTCAGACCTTAGAGGACATGTTGAGATTCATTGTGATCTACTTCAAGGGTAGCTGGGATGATCAGCTTCCTCTTATAAAACTCACCAATAGTAATAGCTACCATTCCAGCTTTTAGATTCCCCCTTATGAGGCATTGTACAGGCGTAGGTGTAGATCTTCTATGGGTTAGTTTTAAGTAGGTGAGGCATCCTCTATATTACTAGATTCAGTCAATTATGCTATGGAGAAATTGCAACTCATTAGAGATTGACTTAAGTAAACCTAGAGTCATGAGAAGTCTTTTGCAGATGTAAGGAGAAGGAAGCTAGAGTTCCAAGTTGATGATTGGCTTTTCTTGAATGTTTCACCCATGAAGGGGTGATGAGATTTTTCAGGAAAGGGAAGTTCAGTCCTATATATGTAGTCCCTTACAAGATTTTGCAAAGGGTTGGAAAAGTGGAATATTAATTAGAGTTGCCAGCACAATTAGCAGCAGTATATCTGTTCTTCCACATCTCGTTTTTGAAGAAGTGTGTGGGTGATCTAGCATTCGGAGTATCTTTAGAAAGTGTGACGGTGAAAAATAGTCATTATTATGAGTATGTACAATTGACATTAATAATTGTCTAGATAGAGGTTTGTGAAACAAAGACGTCGCTTCAGTGAACGTTTTGTGGATAAGTCAGTCCATAGAGGGAGCTACTTGGGAAGCAAAAGCAGCCATGAAATCCAAGTATCCTCACATCTTTCCTTAATATTCCACTATATCTTGATGTTGTAGTTCCTCTTTAGTTTTCCATCCTTTTATGTGTACGATCAATCTAAGTATCATGTTCCTTAAGTTTGTACTTGAATTTTAAGATATTTGCATGTTCTTTGAACTAAGATAAGTAAGAAATTAAGTTTCCACTGTTTGGTGGTACAAGTTACAGCCCTTTCCGTCAATTTCAACAATTCTGGTCGTCATTCGAGGAAGAATATCCCCAAGGGGGACATAATGTAACACATTTTATCAAAAAATATACCTGATTTCATTTTTTTAGAAATTACAAGTTCAACCCACGGTCTCCACTAATAGACCCTAGTCTGACCTACGGTCCGTGCTGTAGCATTGTACTCCACCACTGCAACCCCTCCGAAACCCATTTCACAAAATCTTCTAAGTCTTGACAAATAGAAAAGAGCTAGGTTGCGTAGAACTAAACAAGGTCAGTGGTCTGTCTTGATAGAGCGAGGTTCCATTTACCCAACTTTTGTTATAAATCACGAAAGACCACTATGGTCCATAGTTGGATCTATGGAATGAAGATGTGAGCATCAGTGAAGGTTAATAGTCAGTTATGGGTAATTTTTTGATTTGGTCAACTTCAAGTGGGCATAACTGTTAGCATAAAATAAATGAACGTTACATGATTTATGATATGATCGATACTATAATCCTATTTAAAACGCAACGTAGTTTGCTAAATTTCAATCTCTGAGTAATATGTTTTGTTCATTTTAGTGATGCCTTGTAAGGTAGACTTGAACTAATAAAAAATCTAAGATCCGTAGATTGACCTAAAGCCCATACTTTCTATTCGTTAATCACTCCTACATCAATTAAGTTTGGGGTCTTTTTGTCTTTTACTATTCCGCTAGCCTCTACGCTACATAGTTTAGACCCTAAATTACGACGTTTTAGTATTTTTTAGCCTAGAAACATTACTAGAACTTACCTATGTAAATCATTAACTAAAACATATAATAGTAGAATCAATAGAGGATAAAAAGGTCAAGAACACTAGTTCAAAAACATATCAAGTTTCTTTCAATTGTAGACCTGAAATAGAAAGATTTCTCCATGGAATTCATCACCATGTATGTGGTACTTTACTAGTGGATTGATTTCTCTCATTACATCCCTAATATTGTAAATATTCAGGGTTTCTTAAATGTTAGAATTTTTGGGTTTTAGCTATTAAAATGATCCAAATTAGATTAGTACAAGAATAACAAGTTTATTGTAAAAAATTTATAACCCTAGGGATGTATTTTTTTAGTTCTTGAATTACATATGCTAGTTTAGATATATCAGTCATTTAGTTATACCTGCTTTAGTCATAAATGAATCATTATTAGATTAATTGTTGTATTCTCTATTTGTATGTTTAGTTTTGACTGATCCACTATTACTCCTTCATGGTATGTTATTAACTTAATTCATTAGGAGTAGCATAATACCGAGTTGTGCTAGTATTCGGTTTACCCAAATAGTCTCAAAAACTAGTAATCAAGTAGGTTTTAAGTACCCTCTATGGGCATAATTTTAGTGATCATGCCAACATGCCTATATACCTTTCGCTTTATATATTTGGTCCTCTCGATGGGTCATATACATCGCACTCTACATTTATCTCATGTGATTTTATTGTCGGCCATTAGTAACTTCCATAGTTTGGTCACACTCTATTGCATTGACCATGTTTAAAGATCAGTCAATATTCAATCATAATTTTATAAATGTGGTACTTGCATTTAGTTAGATAAGTATTCAATACCTATATCATGTTCAAATTATATCATTACTTATTTTTATTAATGAATTATATGTTATTTTAGTTGTATTTCATCCTTCATGCTCAATAGCATTCAGGTACTGATGCATACTCTGTGCTACATCTTCTCATGATAGAGGTTTAGGTTCTACTTATTCAGATAAATCTTAGATCGGTTCCCAATCTCCACTTTAGCGTAATCAATGGTGAAAGGAAAATAGTCACGACATTCTTTTTAGTATTTTTCGTCTCTTAGCTTCAGCTTTGCTAGACCTATTTGGGGCTTGTCCTTTCATTAATAGTTACTTAGAGGCTATTTTAAAATATAAATAGAATAAACTTAGTATTGAGTTAATATCTTACTTGTATAAGGCATCTCCAACCCTACACTCTATTTTATTCCCCAAGTATAAAGTTCTCTATTTTTTCACACAACCAACTTCAACCAAATTCTCTATTTTACTCCTTAAAACAGAATCTTTTTAAGTCTCATTAATATTATACTATTAGTTTATTTCATTCTTATTTTTTATTTTCTAATATTAATCATTTCTTTCTTTTTCCCAATAATTACTTTACATAATTCTCATGTGATACAAAAATTTATTTTTTCAATTTTTTATTTAATATAGATTAAATTTTATTCTAAATTTGTAAATACCAAAAATTGCACGAAAATTTTTATATAGTATATAAATTATTGAGCAAATTCAATAAAATTGAAATACGATTAGACAAATATTTCATATTATTCAATTTTTGAAATTATTATGTTGCTCCCATAAATGCTCTATTAATGCATTACTAAATTGAAAATGAGAATTTTTGTCCTTAATTTTTTTATGTTTAGCTAGAAATTATTAAAATCAGAGATTTTCATCTACCACCATTTGTGTTGTTGGAGTTGGAGCCTCTACGACATCTTGAATTGATACATTAAAATTGCGTTCATCCTCAATTTTCACGTTCTATATTATAATACATGTAGATTATATCATGTAGCACTTTCTTTCTCCAAAAATGTGACGGTCTTGGCATAATGGCAAAACTCTGAATGCACGTTGAACATCTTTTCAACATGATTCTTATTTCATAGCGAATTATTTATTATGTTATTCATTGTATTTTATCTTGTATTTCAATAATTATGTTATGTATTGTATTGTAATTTAGTATTTAAATTAAATTTTTCATCTTAACATTTTAATTTGGTGTATCTTTCTAATTAAAATTAATTATAAAATAAAATCTTATCATTGATGAAAATTATAAAAATATATTAATATGAATTTTAAGTAATATATATTAAATAATTTATTTTTAAAAATATTATGTTTCATTTAAAAAGAATCATGAATATTAGATATTTAACTAATCAAACTATATGTGAAATAATATGTTAATTGTAATGTAATAGAAACAATAATAAAATACTGAAAAAGTGAAATGGAGAGTGTGAATAGTAGTTCACAATTTTTTTGAGAACTACTATTGAACTATCTAAAATTTAAAAATAGAGAGTGATTTCGTGGTGGGTTGGAGTTCCCATTCTTTATTTTGCTACGCAAATATAGAGAATGGAGATTGAAATAGAGGTGGGTTGGAGATGGTCTTAAACTCATCAGTATTCACATATCACCGTTATAGTATATGGATATCCCCCCCCCCCTTTAATGATTATAGACACTTTCTATCATTCATTTTATATATAATATGGTCATGATCAAGCCAGCGGGGTTAGATTGGGATCACTGGTGGCCCTAGGTCTCGTTTCCACGTCTACGGTGTAGCCTCGGAGCGTGACATTCCTGTACTCCACAAATAAAGAGCAAGTGTTGTATCAGTACAACCACATCGTACAGGTAAGATCCCACAACTATCTCAAAGTTGAACATATATAAATCATTAGAACACAATAAACATGCATACATCAAAAAAAATAAAATATGAATTATCACTTAAGAACAACATGCGGTACATGGTACCTAATCAAAGTTAGTGTAAAAGATGTAAAACTTAATCCTATATGTGCATTGGAACGTGACACCTGATCCAAGTTAATGTGTCAGAACACAACACCCAATCCATTCAGTAAGCCACAATGACAACCAGAATGTAAATTTTCATAATTGTATAATCATACTGTGATTCATGTCATACAATTAGTCAATTATCCTTATTTATGATTAGCGTGATCAATCATGCAATATTCTCATACTTACATATATTATAATGATGTACATACTAACATACGTCACACCAACCGGAAATAACAACCATCATGTACCTCAAACAAAGATTGAACACCATAAGAAACATTATTCTTCCCTTTCCGGGTTCTTTCCTCCTATTCTTTGTCTACAAACAATCAATATATCAAGAGAGTCAATAAACAAGACTTAATTACCTAGACTATAGTAAATAATATCAACCTAGGTCAGACGGTCTATACCAAAACCATATTAGGGGATTTTCCACCATAAATCCTTGATTAAAACCCTCACATATCGATAATTACCCAAGAAATTATGTTCTATGGATCGAAAAATGGGTTTGGGGAGTAAAAACCTTATCTTTAGTCCTATAAGAGGTGAAAAACATACAAGAAATAACCTTGGGTTGTTCTTTATCTTTTAAGGTTGAAAATTGAAGAATAAAATATATTTAGAGTTAATTTTTTATTAAAGTCATGTACGTCCCACCACAACTGTCCTTGCTGCGCTATAGAGGCACTCATTGGCGGTGTGCACGGAAACACTAATTCAAAACAATTTCATACCAATATATCAGACCATACCATGACATTCAAAAAATACCCTTCCATGCTAAGATTAGTTTTTGGAGTTCTACTCACCTCAATTCAATTCTTTAAAGTCATACATGTTCCTTAATGTCTTATCTATCTACTAATGTGATCAAATTTATAATTAGATCGCAAATTTGTTGCCTATTTCCATAGAACTTATTGACTCTGATTTCATATAAATATGGAGTAGTTAAGGAAAATATAAAGATACTTTAAAAAAATATTTTGGTCCAAATTTTTTCTCTTTTGACTTTTCTATAAGAACGGTAACCGATAATCACAATGATCTATGTGAGTATACGTCATCTTACCACATTGTCAGAGTTGTTGTATACTTAGCCGGGGTATAGACATCCTTAACTAAGTTAGTCCCTTGCTTTATTCAAAAATGCAATTAAGGAAATATCTAAAACGTATGATCCTTTTCTACCCATGTTGGATAAATAGTTTATGGGGTCTTTGATTTGTGAAATATCTCCCTACATCGGTGCTCAATACTAATAACAAATATAACATAGCTAATGATGTTTTAGAGGAACCATTTTCTGTTACTCCACTTTGAGATTATTACTCAACAGTTTTCGCTAAAAATCTATACTATTGTAAATAGTTCATGAACTCTTTCATAAATGTTTCCTCTCCTATTAGATGTATCAAATGTGGAGATAGCTTATGATCCTTTGCCTATTTTTCTTGATTATGTGGTGTTATGGGACTTCAAATAAGCATTGCTATTGTAGGCTTGGGAAGGGATTGTTAGTTAGGGTCTTATAAGATATGATGTAATGAACTCTTGTAAATACATTGTTTTTTGTGACATTATCTTGGTGTTTTTATGCTTATATGATCTTAATATGATTCTATGCATGTTGATATGACCTTACGTTGCTAACATCCATGTTTACTTTAGTATAGGATGATTTTGGTCTTGTGATGAATATGGAATTGTCTTGAGTGATGTTATGCCTATTGGCTTGTATCAGTTCTTAATTGTGCATAAATTTTTTTTTAAAAGTTACTTTGAATGCTTTTGTGAAAAATGTCCTTTGAAAAAAGATTTAAATGGTTTTACTGTCATATATTTCCATACATATTACATGTAGTTGTAGTAACCATATTCTTTCCCTTTTATCAAACAACGTAGGTTCGGGCCATTGAAGTTTGGGAGGCCACTTTGCAAGAAGACTTTGATATTACCAACGGACCGTAGTTTGAGACTAAGGGGGTTCCAATACCAGATTCTTGAAGATTCTAATTGTGAAGTCAAATAGTAGCATCAACGGACTATAGATGGATCGTCAGACTTTGTTGTTTGTCCGTCATTTGTTTAAACAAAGATGCAAATCAAATGATGAAACATTTTTTGAAATCCTGGCTGGCAGAAGCAATCCTTACTGCCGATCGATCGACAACCCATCAGTATCTTGTAGATTGATGTCGCGTGGCAGAACAAACTTTATTTTTCTTAATTCATTTTAATTAGGTTTTAATTTTCTATAAATAAGGTATTAAACCTCATTTTTGAGGTTAAGTAAAACTACCATTGTTCTATTTATGTTTTGGAGATTAGTTTTTGAGCATTTAGCAAATAATTGATTTTCTTATTTTTTTAATCTTTTGGTTTGAAATTCAAGTTCAATTTTTGGGTTTATTATTCGTAGTACGTAATTTCATCATTTCTTCATATATCGATATGAATTGTGTTCTTGCTAACATGGGCAACAAAATACACAAATAGGGTTGTGGGAACCATGAGGAATTAACAAAGAGTAACTAGTAATTAAGAAATTCTTGAATATTGTTTTTGCATGCTTTGATAATTCTTTTGTTTAAGTCTTTTTAACGAGTGCACACCTTAGAACAATCCTTGTTGCTACTTTCCGGACCAAGGAGGTGTTTGATTAAGTATGCAACCACCACAAGTTGTAGAAGTGAAAAACATGTTTCCACCATAAAATAGAGTGGGACCTAAACTAAGGCCCCAAGACCCTCAAGGTGTAAAACTGAATGACAATGGTAGGGTCGACATGAGTATCGCTGGGTGTAAAACTAAATGACAATGGTAGGGTCGACATGAATATCGCTGAGTTTGATGGACCTCTTGTCTTTCCACCGCTCCCTCCGGGGCATATTTCGTGGTGAATAGTATCTTGATGCAAATGCTTAAAGAAAAAAGCTTTTTTCCGGGGTTGCTAGCGGATGATCCTCATGCCGATATTGCTAAATTAAACTTTTTCTGTAAGAGTATCCTAGGTTGACCAAATTGGGATATGAATGTTATAAGGTAGAGGGTGTTCCTCCTATTGTTGACTGGAGATGTTGTAGTATGGTTTAATGAGCTCCATTACAAACCTATCTACACATGAGAGCAGTTGAAAGATGCATGTTGAAAAAAAAGGGACAAGCTCGACGATTTGTTCGCTCAACCTGAAGAGTTTGTGAGTATCTCTTGGGGATAGATTCACTGCCTTCATGTGAAGCGTTCAAAACCACCATATTGATGATGAGTCGTTGAAAGAGTACTTTTATAGGGGACAAGATACAATTGTATGGTTGTGGTTGTGGTTGATAATATAGAAGGACAGTCTTATATAGAATGCACATGGGCATAGATAACTGAAAAAATGGAGAAGATATCTCGCAAAAACAAATATTGGAGCACTAGAAAGTCAAAAACTAGGAGAAACACCATAGTTGTTCAAGCTACAAATAATCCAGCCGCTGATGAGATTCGTGAAAATATGGCGCAGATGAGGTCCAAGTTGGGGTTTGTATTGAAGATTGTGAGCGGTGGCTCAGAGAAGGAGAATGTGGTAAACAATTTGAGTAGAACTCCATGGCCGTAAGAAGAGTATTACTGTGAACATACTGCTTATGTAGTAACTTATCTTACGGGTGGTTTTCGACCAAATGCCAATATTTCAAATATAGATAGTTGGCACCAAGGTCAAGAAAACAAAAGTATCAACTATGGTAACTACAATTGAGAGGGTAAATAATCTCGAGATGGGAAATAAAATCGCGACAATAAATTCAACCGGAACAACTATTGAAACAGAAATGATCTGGTATGTTCCTCCTAAAAATCGGGAATCTGCCCCTAGGGAAGGTGGAGGTAGTATGGCACGTATTAAGGATATGTTGCCAAAGATGATTATGAGGTTTGATGCAACTAATTATAATAACAATGATATTATAAGCGACTTATCCAGCAATGGACAAAAGGTTAATGCACATGCAATCATGATAATATAAGGAGTCTAGAATGAATTAGGTCAAAACAGAACCAAAAATGTATATTATGAGATTATAAGAACTAATAATGGTGAATTATGCATTATAAGATTTTTAAAGGATTTTTAAAGAGTTTGGAGGTCAAACGTCCAAGACGTTTCAAAATTATCCTCGAGATGTGCTTACGTGTTCAGCGTGCCATAGTATTTTTTACGTGGTTTTTATAGTTCAAATTAATAAGAGATGTTCCCAACAACTAGACAAACCTAATCAGGGGGAAAATTTTGTATGAATCCTTAAGGACCAGTCTAAGGGTCCTTGAGTACGACTCAAAAGTAGGAAGTACACTACCTTCGCAGTGTTATTTGACGATTGCAAAACGACGGACAGTAGTTCTGACTATTCCTTGTCGAGAGTGGCGTCGCCCCACATATAGGAGTTGGATCTAAGACTTAAAAATTCAATTTCTCTATCACAAATGACAGACCTCGAGGACGGTTATGTCGATTCATTGACGGTCCGTCGACTGCACGTGTCGTTTCAGCTTGCAACTTCTGCAGGGATTAGTCCAGAGGTGGGGGTAATTTGGTAAATTCCTCCCACATTCAAATAAATTCATAGGCAGTTATTTTAGGTATTTTTAGGTATTATATGGGTATTTAAATAGTAAAATAAGTATTTAGTCTCTAGACAAAAAAACAAGACCACTTCCTCTAAAAAATCCTTTCAAGAACACCATAGAAAAAGAAGAGATATTGGGGGATGATCTTAGTAATAAATTCATCAGGAACTAAATCTTGTATTAAATATATAATCTATGGTATTTGATTCTTATTTATTCGTGGATTCTTCCATTCATGGTGTCTCCATAGTTATCCCTCAATTGTGAATTAAAAAAACCCCAATCTAGGAATGGTTGTGATTGCATTGTGGATAAGTGTTGATTGTGATCCCGATCTAGTAGGTAGCATTAAATTATGTTCATATGATAGTTATGTGATGTTTTCATGAGGTTTTCATTGTGAATGATAGTATTTGATGTTGAAGGTGATCATGGTGACTTTACGCCATTAGAGGCAAGATGAAGGTTCTAAGTTGATTTTCTAAATTGAGTTCTATTTTATGCTATTTGATCATGATTGAATCACCTAGATATTAAGTGAACAAGGACTAGTATATCTAGGATGATATTGATTTATAATGTTTGAATTGAACCTATGCGAACATATATTCTTAGACTACCTTCTAATTATATAAATGAATGAATTAACTTGTAATTAAACATGGATCATGGCAAATTGAAGTTAATAATCGATTATGGAATTTTATGCCATTAATACTTGGTATTTGGGGGTGAAATAATTATGAAATGATTGTGATGATGTTTTCTTCCTGTACCCTTGTACATGAACATGATAAGGGAAGCAAGTTTTGTAACACAAATAGATTCTAGGTTGACCTAAGAACCTATAATGAATCGAAGCATGTTAGACTAGAATAGCTTGAAGATGGATTGTATGTCCACTTCTTGTGTAATTTACATAGGGAGATAAGACCAAGGTTTGGTATCTTGAGATGACGAATCTCATGATACCTTGAGATCATGAATTTCATGATAGCAAGAGTTGATGAATCTCATGATAGTTTAATAATATAGATCTCATGATACCTTGATATGGTGGATCTCATTATAGCTTGACATGGTAGTTCTCCAGGGTAGCTTTGGATAGTAAATCTCAAGAAGCTTGAGCTGAAATACTCATAGTAGCGTGAGGTGATGATCCTCATGTCAACTTAGGATGGAGGAATCAAGCTCCCCCATGATCGTCTTGGTCTTGTGTTATAAGATGCTTGATAATGTCAGGGTGATTTAGTTAAACCAAAACCATTTCATGTCACTTTAGGAGGAAGGCCTAAGTTCTGTTACTGCCAGGTTGAATTTCATGCGAAGTGCATCTCATGGAACCTCTTTAGATTAGTTTATGATAATATATTAGGGTTGAGGATTCATTCTCTCCTATGATTATCTTGCATATAAATGATAGGTTTCATGGTGGTTAGGATGTGTTTGTCCTGTTTTTTGTTAGCCTTGTTTGTATGTTGAGATGCTTTCCATGGTATTAGTTCTTTTATATTAGCATGTTGCGCTTAATAGACAATGATAAAAGTTAAATAAGCTTTGAGTGAGATATCCTAGAGAAATACTTTGTGTAAAAGGCAGTATGGGATGCCTTTCATACATGGAACAAGTATGACTTGAATCTACCTATTACATGACCTCTTAATGATGTATGCTTATCTTTGATAGTGACTATAATGACATTCCATGACATGATTAATTTAAGATTACAGTTCCTTGTCAATATAAAGTAGTTCTACTAAATACTCCTAAATTATATGAAACAGAATAGATTGACTTCTAGATATGCTTAATGTGTGAGGTAAAATAGGACGTTTCACATGTATTGCGCAAGTGTTCTTTGAGGTGTCCTAGGGCAATAGTACCCAATGTTATGATAATCTAATTATTAATTATGAGAGTGTATTAAGATGAAGAATAACCAAACAGATGTACGTAGCTTTTGTAGAATAAGGGATGCTACCTTTGCCTTGCACAAGTATACTTGGAGTTGTTGTCTTGTGAAGTCGTTAATTTGACTAAGAAGAACAAATTATTGAATATGAACTCTTATATGCTTTATGATTCTTCATAATTCTTATGATATTAATGTTATGTTTTTCCATTAATATCTTATAATTATGTCTATTTTTATTAACCTTTTGAGATATCTTATGTTTCATATCATAGTTTCAATACTTAGTACATTTCATAGTAACACATATTTGTTCCTACAGTCTAATCAAATCTATGGTGTATATAATATTGAGTTTGTTTGAAAACTAGAGCTTCCAAGGCTTCCGAGAGAAGATAGGTGAGTCCTCATAGCATCCGAGGACACCACCCTATGTTGTATTTTATGTCCTTTTCTATGTCTAGACTTTTATGGTCTGTGACAATGATGTTTTGTACTCATGTATTCATAGATGGTTTTTGAGAAATATTTAGAATGTTTAGGAAATGATACCGCACTATGTTTTTGAAGAAAAAGTTTTTAACTCCTTGCTACTTTTCATATAAATGCAATGAAAGAGGTCTTAGTCACATACACCCTCTTCAAGACCACATAAATAACCATTAAGACTACCTAAGTGTCACACCGCGACAGCGTACATTAGAAGATATGGAACTCTGTGAGCGCAATTGTAGTACATGACCTTTTGAATATCTTATACAATCCCTTTCTCATCACTCATCGCATAAACATATACGAAAAGTAGTGCAAATTAAACTTTTCACTAAACATTTTAATAGTCTTTTAAAAATATCTTTCATAGAAAATAAAAAGAACTAAGTCTCATATCATCAAATTTTAGATTCACGAATACTTCGTACACGGCCCATACATTCAAAATATAATACTATATGTATATTACAATACATAAATATAAAGAAATACTAAAGACACATAGTCCCTTGAGTAAAGTGAGAACATACTTCAACATACTTGAACGATTCTATGATCACATTCACCTATGAATCACTTTAGAGATAGATAAAATTTGAAATTAGTACAAACACATGTATTAAGTATGGCATAATAGATAAAAATCATGAAAAAAGATATTCATTGGAAATATGCTCTTTTTGTTTAAAACATTATATTATAAGCATACAAATAACATTTATTAACTTAGAAACACATGAGAAATCACTAAAGCAATGAATCAAGTTTTATCAACTTTTTACAGTGAGCTAATTAGTGACACTGAATTCCTTCAATGTTAAAGTGAAATATTTTACTTCATATTGAACACTTTCTAACATGTTATCCTCTCACTAAAAGATATTCCTAAACTCACTTAAGTAAGGCAAAGAGAGACCGCCCATACAACCTCTCTGTGCACACCAAAATGATCCGTAAGACCGCCTATAATGAGATATACACACTTACAACATATCCAAAACACATAGCATATATGATACGACATTCACCTCAGCAAGGTTATTAAAAGACTTAGTGAAGTACTTCGAGAAGAGAACGCCCATACACCCTCTTCAAGATTACCTAAATAATCCTTAAGACTACCTAAGATTATATCATATACACTTTATCAACCAACCTTTCTAACTAGATACATTCTCAAGATTTACCAAGGTAAGACATGAAGAGATAATCCTTTATGCCCCTTCACACTTTAACTAGGCAATCCTTAGACTTACTTTAGATTAGGTATTAATTCATTTACATGATTCCTATCATAAGTGATTACTTCATTAGTTCATTAAGGAATATTCATCACATAAAGGACAATCAAGTTAATTATGGTATGGAGAAGCCTAGGGACTCTATGTAATATTGTCAAAGCCTATTGTGCAATGTCTAGACAACATCCCATACCACTACCTAAACTTCATACATATTCTCAAATACTAATAGGTAACCCATATGATGAGAATAGGAAATAACCTATACAGACCATGGTAGCAAAGCATGGAATCTGGAATTGTAACCTACGCCGATGGAAGGTGTTCTACTTTCCAATTGTAGAACTTAGACACATATCATGTAGGCACATAGTTAAGGAATATGAAGGGCTAACTTTGTACTGCAGTATTGTTCTTCACTAGAGTTACTTCCCTTACCATACTTACTCGGTGCTTGCCTTTGTTCTCCTAGAGTAATCCACATTAAAGGATCATACAAAGGGTTTCCATATCTAGTTCATAACCCAATCACATTTACCCTTCCAAAGAGGTCCCCCTAGGTCTGCCTTACAATGGTGAAGAAGATAACTAATGAATTGCCTTAGGATGTTATGATGTTATTCCAGTAAAATAACCTTAAGTCAATAATTCTTTACAAGAAGGATACAAATATGACTTCCTACTTCAAAGTTCATCATCTTAACACAAGGTTTAAGGTTTCACATAAACTACCCTCTTAAAAACATTCAATGTCTCACGTTATTCTTAAAGACAAGACTATGAGGCTTTAACATCCTATGTCAAGAAATCTCATATTCACATTCATACATGTATCATGTAAGGGATATAAGTCTACCACACAAGACATACGAATGACTTTACTTTATCATATATAGAATATCATTCTAGAAGCACATAGGAATAACCATTATATTATTTAAGTCATCCTATACACTACTATAAAATTATAAATATAACCATCATAGATTCACATAAGCAAGAAGGAATAATCATGCATCAACTCTAAGACTACGCACATAAAGACATAGTCATAGTCTAATATGATCATCTAATATCAAAAGAAGAACATATACATTCAAATTACATAACATACAGGTAGATATGATCATACTTTACATAATAAACTACACAAATCATCATAACACTCAAGTAGTGCCTACAAGGCAATGTTCTTCATAATACATAATGTAACGCCGACAAGGACACATTTTCATATAACACTGCCACCATAAGTGGACCATACAAATTACAACATAATTCAAGTACTACATTACATAAAATAAAGAGAATTAGTGAAGCGTAGAAAGATTTTTATGTGCGATAGGGAATAAAACAATTTTTTTATTTCAAAACCAACACAAGGTGAAAGGTGATTAAATGTGAAATAAAATAAATTAAACTCGACTCAACTATGATTTTGTATTTATACCGTGGAAGTACATTGAGTGGGCATGATTCTCACATGTTACTTGTCATCATTTAAATGGTTCCATTGGGAAAATACTAGCACAAGCCTCTCAACATCAGATCTTTAGTCGTAACTACAAAAATTCTATATGAATAAGTTATGTGTCTTCTGAGGTATAATTTTGTAGGTTCTAAGTCGGAAGTTATAATTGTATCAATATAAGTTTTGCTATTCAAAGCTTGTGAAAAAGAATTTCAAAGAAAATATTATAATTTGAAACTAAACTTATGATTCTATAGATATAAGTACGGTAAAACTAAGTCATACAATTCAAATCTTGTGGCTATAATTTCTGAAGACGTTTCACGGCACGAGCCTACAATCTGGATGTGACCGACAATATTATTATTGCTCTTCTCCCAAGAAAACCCTTATCCTAAATCACTACAACTGGAACACTAATTCGAGAACACATAAACGTCAAACTAAAAGAAATGCTAAGTCAAAATTTCCTATATCTCAAAACTGTCTTAATATACTATGTATTAAAGTAATGTTCTAAAGAAATCCTCTGAATATAGACTCTCAAATACGATCTATCTATGAAGCCTTTAGTATACATGAGTGTTCGAACAAGACCCACGTCACCTCAAGAAAATTTTGACTAACAACTCATAAAATTAGAGTCCTCCAAAAGCAAGGTAGTCTCACTCAAAAGTTGGAGAGCGGATTAAGTGATCTAAATAGACTCTTAGATTATTTTAACACAATTAACCTATGAACCCGTGTAATTCATGAACCCTAGATTCAAAATTGATGTATAGGATATCTTATATATATATATATATATATATATATATATATATTGAATTGACCTAAATTGATGTAGTATTATGGTTTTTGTATTTAATTGATGGTTATGACCATGGCTAAGGGCCTTTTGGTATTGAGTTGGATGATTTATCTAAGAATTGAAGTGGACATAATCGATTGGTGGTAATAGGATGTATTAAAATCACGTCTAGTAAAGTCCTATTCATCGATGTCAGTTGCGACACATCTATGAGTAGGAGGCTATGGGATGCTTAAGAAATTTTTACTTCTTCATTATTTAAGTTGTTCCATATAGTATGGCTTTAGTACACCTTTATTTTGATGTTCACCTATGATTTTGTCCAGTTACACCTAACACTAGGTCTAATGCTAAAAGGGGGTAAATGCCAATAAGGATCAAAAGGTTCCTCTCCAAGGGAATCAAGTCCCTCTTAAAGTATCTAATGACCCACAAGTGGGAAATTTTACGATACATGATGTTAGGGCTTCTATGAATTTTTTGGATCAAGCCTTGATGGTCCATGAAAATATTGAGGTTGTACCAAACACTGTATAGGGAATTGGTGCTTATAGGATAAGGTAATTCTAAAAATGAAACACTCCGAAATTTAGTCGATCCAAGGTGGAGGAGGATCCAAATGGGTTCATGAATATGGTTTATAAGACTTTTGTTATTATGTGTTTCAATTCTATGGAGAAAGCGGAGCTACCCGCTTATCAATTGAAAGATGTAGCTCATGTTTTGTATAATCAATGGAGAGATTCTAGGTCGGTATGGTCCGATCCTATAGAGTGGGAAACTTTTAAATTGTCTTTTCTTGATATGTTCTTTCCTAGGGAGTTTAGGCAGGCTAAGTTAGAGGAATTCATGAACCTCAAGCATAGAAAAATTGAGTGTTAATAAGTATGCCTTGAAGTTCACTCTTTTGTCTATGTTCGCTCCAATCTTGGTAGCAAACCTTAGAGACTTGATGAGTAGGTTTATGACAGGGTCTTTCGAACTAGTGAAAGAAGAGTGTCACATGGAAATGATTATTGATTAAATGTGTATCTCCTGAGTAATGATGTTTGCTAAACAAATAGAGGAATCCAAACATAAGAAGGAAAGAAAGAGGAGTAGGATTGAAAATGATGGGTCTGATGGACAAGTCCGTTCTATGAATCTACAATGGTTTGCCGGACAAGGTTATTTTAGTGCTCCTAATTATGAGGATGAAAAGGTGTCTAACCTTTAACCTCAAGGGAAGAGAAATGAGTATTCTTAACCTACTTGCCCTAGGTATGGTAAGAAATAAGAGGGTAGGTGCTTGGCCTGTAGAGATGATTGTTATGGATGTGGTAAGAGTGCCCACATGATGAAGTATTTCCCTATATCAAAGGCTAATCTATCGGAAGGCAATCAATTTACTACTACTGATGTGGAACATTGTCCTCCAAAGAGGAATAGGTTCTACATTCTCCAATCCAAGGGTGATTAACAATGATCTCCTTATGTCCCTCTCCGGTATGTTCTTCTTTAATGATTTATGCAAAATTTGTGATTTTTCTTTTCATCTTGACTTTCTTGGTAGGACTTGATATTTTTACTTGTTATTAAAAATTCAAGTTAATATGAAATTTGTGGCTTAATCCCAAGCGTGGGATAGTGAGTCCTTTTTTAATGAGGTCAGTAGACATTTGTAGCTTAAAATTGAATTGTTTCATTTATTTAGATATGTACATTAAGGTATTATTAATATATGGTGGTCTTCTAGTCTTGAGTTTGTTCTTAAAGAAGTGTTTAATAAGGTCTCAATCGAGGAGTAATGTTTCCCATGTGGGGGATTTCATAGGGACCCCACAATGAACTAGGTCCAAGTAGAGACTATAATGTGTTCCATGAACTTAAAAGATCTAAAAATTGTGAATTAATGCATTAGAAGTTAGTTTGAGGATTTTGGAAGAGTTTGGAGGTCAAACATTTAAGAACATCCAAGACGTTCTAAAGTTAGCCTTGAGACATGCTTTGGTGTTCCTGCATGCCTTCGCATGTTGTATGTGGTGTTAAAATTTTAAATACGTTATAGAGGTTCCTACCACCTACGAGGATGTATTTATGGTGGGAAAAATCTGGAAGAACCCCCTAAGGAACACCCTAAAGGTTCATGAGAAGGACGCAAAAGTAGGCAGTACACTCCCTTAGATTGGTAGTCTCATTTAACGACAACATAATGATGACCTATTTTCCTGACTACGCCTTGTCGATTGGGAATTCCTCGCACAAATATTCATGGGAAATCACGGTATTTTTATCTAAACATGGACCTGCAGGATGGTCTCGACGTTCCATCGACGTTTCATCGACTATAGACATCATTTGAGCTTGCAACTTCTGCAGGGATTCCGCCAAGGATGAGGGTTAGTTGGTAAATTCCTCCCACGTCAAAATAAATGGATGGGAAATTATATTAGGTATTTTATGGGTATTTAAAAAATAAAAAAACCAATTAGACGCTAACTCCAAATCAAAACCTCTTCTTTTCCAAAACCTTCTCAAGAACACCATAGAAGAAGAAGAGAAATCGGGGCAGATCTTAGGAAGAAAGTCACAAAAGATTCAATATGGGATTAATGATATAATATAAGGTATGTTAAGCTTATTCGTGCATGGATTCTTTCATTGATGGAGTCCCCATAGTTATCCATAAGTTGTGAATTCAAAAGACCCCAATCAAGGAAGCGTTCTGATTGCATTGTGTGTAAGGCTTGACTGTGATCCTTATATAGTGGGAAGCATCCAATTATGTTCATATGATAATTATTTGATTTTTTATGAGGTTTTCAAGGTTAATGGTAGTATTTGATGTTGAAGGTGATCATGGTGATTTTAGGACATTAGAGGCAAGATGAAGGTACTAAGTTGATCTTCTTTATTCAATTGTATTGTATATTAGTTGATCATGATTTAATCACCTTGATATGAATTGATGTAGTACTAATTTATCTAGGATATATCGAATTTTAAAGTTTGAATTTAACCAATGTCATGTAAGCCTAGACTTACCTTAAAATGATCCAATTTAGTGAATTAACTTGTAATTAAACATCGATCATGGTAAATTGAAGATAATAATTGTTTATTGAGCTTGTATGAATTTATTATAGAGATTTGGTGTAAAGTTACAATTAAAAGATTGTTACATTGTTTTCTTTCTCAAACATTTAGACATGAACACGATAGGAGAAAAAAGTCCTCTCACATATATTGAATCTATGTTTACAGAAGAATCTAAAATGAATCAAAGAATGTTATACTACAATAGCTTAAGGATGAATTGTACTGTCGCTTCCTGTGTAATTTACTTTTAAAGATAAGACTAAGGTGTGATAGCTTGAGATGAGGAATATCATGATACCTTTAGATTATGAATCTTATCATAGCTTGACATGGTTGATTTCATGATAAAATGAAATCACGGATCTCATGATATCTTGAGACGGTAGGTCCCAAGGGTATCTTAGGATAGTAAATCTCAAGTAGTCTTGAGTTGAAATACTAATTGTAGCTTTAGGTGAAGAACCTCATGTAATCTGGGATGGAAGAAGCAAGCTCTCATATGTCCAACTTTTTCTTGTTTTGTAAGATTCTTGATCATGTCAGCTTGATTTCATTAGGACAAAACCATTTCATATCATCTATAGGAGGAAGGCCTATGCTATCCTAATGTTAGCTTGACTTGTATGCAAGGTGCATTTCATGGAATAGATCAAGATTAAATTTTAATGATATCTTTGTGCTAAGGATTCATTCTCCCCTATTATTAACTTGCATCTACATGATTGGTTGCATAGTTGTTAGGATTGTTGTGTCCATCCTTTGTTCAAATGGTTTCCATGGTAGTAGGTCTATTGTTTGACCATGTTAATCTTAATAGATAATGATGGAAGATAATTTATCTTGTAGTAGGATAGCCTAGAGAAGTACTTAATGTGGATGGTAGTATGGGATGTCATTCATACATGGAACAACCATGACTTGAAGCTACCTATGGCATGACTCATCCATGATGTATGTTTAATTTGGATAATTACTATAGTTGCATTCCATGACATGATTGACTTAAGATGATAGTTCCTTGTCAATATGAAGTACGTCTACGAAAGACTCCTAAACTTAATTAAAAGAGAATAGGGTGACTTCAAGATAGGCTTTGTGTGTGAGATAGAATGGGATGCTTCACATGGATTGCACAAGTGTGCTTTGATGTGTTCTAGGCCATAGTGTTCATATGTTATGATGAACATAAGTATTAAATAAGATAGTATATTATAATGGAGGATGAACGAAGAGATGTACTTAACATTGGAAGTAATATGGGATTTTACCTTAGCCTTGCACACATATACTTTAAGGTGGCTTCTGAAGTAGCTCATTTGAGTAAGAAGGACAACTGATTAAGTATGAGCTATTATATGCTTTGTAAGTCTTTATTATGCTTGTGATACAAATGTTAAGATTATGTCTTTATATCTTATGATTAGATCTATTGTAGACTAATCCTTTGAGATACCTTATGTTTGGTATGTTAGTTCCATACTTGGTAAATTTCGTAGTAATGCAGATTTGTTCCTACATTCTAATCCAATGTAGGGTCTTGAGAGGATTGAGTTACTTCGAATGGTAGAGTTTCAAAGGATTCCAAGGAGAGAAGATTGGGAGTCCACATAGCATCTGAGGACACCACCCTTTATTGTCTTTTATGTTTTTCTCTATTATTAGACTTTTATGGGTTGTGATCCAAGACGTTTTGTACTAATTTTTTCATAGATGGTTTTTTAGACATATTTAGATGTCTTATGAAATGATTTGGCATTATGTTTTTTAAGAAAAGGTTTAAATTCCATGATACTTTTCATATATATGCAATGAAATATGTTCTAAGGACTTGTACAAAACCTCCGAGAGGTCAAGTACACCGTGTTACGACTTGAGGAATGCCCTATCTTCTAGGGTGTACTTTGTTGTCATGACATATAAAGCATTTTGTGATAAATATGACTGAGTTGTCTACAACAGTGAACCCACGTCGAAGTGGCACTATTCCAAGCAACACTATCAAGAACCTAATGAATGATGGGCATTCCATGGAGGTCACTACTCGAAAGGGTAAGCAGACCATCGATCCACGTATGTCGTCTGTAGTAGAAGGTGATATGAGAATGAAGTATGATGTAACAGAAGCTAGTGGTGAGTTTTGTGAAGCAACAATGATATAAGCAAAGTTACCACAAAAAGTGGTCCCCGTACCTCGATCGCCACCACCATTTCCACAGAGATTGGTGAAGAAAATTGAAGATGCTAAATAGTGTTGGTTTATCACAGTGTTAAAGCATTTTTGCATCAATGTTCTATTGATTCTAGCGTTACAGGAAATGCCTGGATATGCTAAGTTTATGAAGGATATGGTAACTAAGAAGAGGCTGCTTAGTTTTGAAGATGATGGCAGAATGCAGCATTGTAGGGATACTACTACAATATCTCTTGTGCAGAAGTAGGAGGATCCCGGTGCCTTTATTATTAAATGTAATATTATGCCTCGAGCCTACACCCTAGACGTGGACGGCATCAAATGAGAATAACTGGTTTTTTGCAAACCCTTAGCCTCACTTACGTAACTCAACGGAATACATAACTTTAACTAAATATAAAATAAGAACATTGTTAAAAGAAATACTTAAAACATAATGGTCTAGAAAAAATTGCTCTAAAATTGTCAAAGCAAAACATCTACATTTCAAGGAATAGACTCAAACTAACTATCTGACTTTCTATGAAGCCTCTACAATACTAAGAACGATGTTGGTGCAGAACCCGCAACATCCTATAAGTTAAATTCTGGAAGCTAATAAAATTGTCCTCCAGAATGCAAATAGGCTCACCACTAACTCCGAATGTTCAACTAGATCAACGACGCGTTTGGTGCTGATCCTGGTTACCTGCGTCTCCATCATAATACAGTTCAAGACAACTGACATCAGTACATTGAATGTATGAGTGTGCGAGGTTGAATTCTAAACCACTACAGAAAGCTTAAAAGAATTAAGAAGAAATTACCTCGACTCTGCTCAAGTCATGAAATACTAACTCAATAAAATGTTGTAAGGACACATGCAATATATAGATTAATAACTTGTAAAAATAGAGTAAGCATCTTAGTACATTAAATATAATGCACTTAAGAACATAACTTTACTTATAATAAAAGTAATATAGTATATGTGGGAGATTTTCTAAGCAACAACCATCACCATGACCCTAGGCTATGGTACAATTTCTTACCTTACGTTGCTAGAGTACCTCTCTATACCTTGTCGTTGGTTTAGAACATGAACTACTAAATGGTTCCACTACTCTATGCCAAAAAGCAATAAGGAATCATCTAAAAAGTATGATCCTTCTCAGTACATGTTGTATACATGGTTTATGGATATTTTAGTTGTTATGAACTCGCGTTCCCATATCTGGGCTCAATACTACCTCCAAAATACTTAGCTCACATGTTTTTCAAATAATTTCTACTCTTGTTTGAGGTAATTTCTGAAACATAGCTTTAAAACCATTCTTGGAAATCATAGTTCCCTTTTTCTAAAACTAGCCAAAGGCTCTATGGAAGTCTAGCATCGCTTCTTTTCTCAAAAATGTGTAAACATTTGTAACCCTTAGGGACTACTTAGTTCACTCATACCTCTTTCATAAATACAATCACTCTTTTCTCTTTGTTTTACTTGAAACTTAACTCTTAGGGAATACTTTGTTCCCTTATAACTCTTGACATTTAACTCAACTCATTTCTCTTTGCTCAACTTGTAGCTTCATCCCTTAAAAAAGTTAAAATGTTTGTTTAAGACTCTTTAAAACTTTAAGAACTTACTTTGACTTGCTCCTTAACTTTTAGACTTGACTCTTAACTTCTTTGACTTTGATCTTAACTTCCCTTGAATTAAATTATTGATTCAAAGATCATGATCTCATTTTTATGGATTATTTCATGATGTTCTGATGTACCTTAGAGTTTTGGAATCAACTAAGAAACATAGTTATATTACTTAGGAACTAGTACGAAAAGATATGGAAAAAATGGGGTCTCTAGGTGGCCTTTGTGATCTAAGAGGCGCGGGGCACGAGATCTTGACAGAGAGGCACTGTCCTCAGGTGCTCTGGCTGGTTCGGCTTGCCAAAACCTCACGAAAGAAGTCTATCCTGAGATGTAGTGGTTTACGCAGCGCCCCAGTGCCTATCTGTCGGGATTTTTTAATTTTTCTTCTCTGATTTTAATATCTAAACCATATAAAATCACATGGATCTTTATCCAAATACTTTGGATCACTAATATTTGCAATACTCAATTGATTATACTCATTAAACATCGCGGAAACACCAATAAAAAAACAATTAAATGTGTAGTGAAACTCAGCCAACAAGATTTCACCAAATGATCATCAAGAACTTAGATATTTATCATTTAATCTACTCTAAATGCACTAAATTATACACATTGGTTTGTGGGTGAAAGAACCCAGAATAGAAAGATACCACATACCTTATAGGGATCACCCCCGGTAAGTTCCACTTGAAGATCTTGGTGTTGTTAATAAGTTCTTAGCCTTTTCTCCTTTCTCCTTCTTCTCTTATCTTATATCCCAAACCCTAAGCGTATTTAAATTTTCTAAAACTGATGTAAGGCTTAATTTTACCCCTAATAAACTCTTAAAAAACATATTAGTAAATAGTAGGGTTAAAAGACTACGTAAACTTAACTAAAATATGTATTGGACCTTCCTCAAAACAACAATGCAACTTCAGATAGGCATATATCCCTAATAAAATTTTGAAAATAAGAAATCTCAGTGGAGTTGGAAAGATCTCTCAAATGACTTTCTAACCATATAAATAAATGAACCTAACTCATCCTGAGTTTGAATTTATATCTATTTGAAATGACCAAACCTTACTTTTTAAACAGAGGAAATTTCCAGATTTTTCCCTTTATTTCCAAAAGTGGTTAGTTTTTGTTTCTTCTCTTATTTCTTGATATTTCAAGTTATGATATGTTACATGTACTATAGGTTTGCTACAATCTGCGAAGGAACAGTGCTATCTTGGTGAGAGGATAAATCTCATGCCACTGTCCATTTATATGAAGTTAGGCTTGGGGGACATAAAGCCTACCACAATGCGGTTACTAATGGCCTATCCATTTGTGAAGAGGCCTGTAATTGTATTCAATGTGCACTTGTAAAAATGGAGTCATTAATATTTTCGTCTTACATTATGATTCTTGACTATGAGGTTGATTTTGAGGTTTCCATTATCCTAGGGAGACCATCCCTTGTAAATGGGTGTGCTTTAATCGATTTGCCTAAAGTGAAGATGAATTTTAGGTTGAAAAATGAAGAAGAAACTTTTAATATTTATAGGTCCATTAATCAGAGTGGTGTGCTCCAAATGGAATCTTCTATAACCTACAAAGTTGCGAGTGGATTAGAAGTACAAATTGAAGAGCTACTAGGTGTTGAGGCTCTAGCAGCTGTCATCATAAATTTTGAAAGTGAAAGTATTGAAGGGTATAATTATTTGGTGGCCTCACTTTAAAGAAATGAATAGCAGTCAAAGATAATGAAGCTGGAGGTGGACATGAATCATTGCGATTCCCCACATGCAAAACATCTACTGTGGAGGAGCCAAATTTTGAGTTTAAGGCTCTATGAATCTTCTATGGAGAGATTACATTTGGTGATTATTGTAGCAGATTTAAATGGGAAAAAAGTAGACTGCTTAATGACGGTGTTAAAGAGGTTTAAGCGATCTATTGATAGACTAATTTAAATATTATTGGGATCGCTCCCGGTATTTGTTCACATAAAATCAACTCATGCAAGATAAAAACCTATTATTGAGAATAAAAGAAGGTTAAATCCACCTATGTAAAAAGTAATTAAAAAAGAGATCGTTAAAGTCTTGGGTGTCGGGATCATTTATCCTATTGCGAATGACATTTGGGTGTGTCCTGTTCAGTGCATGCCTATAAAGGGTGCGATGACTCTGGAACTTAATGAAAAGAGCGAGCTAATTCCAATGTGGCCCGTGACCGAATGGAAAGTTTGCATGGACTACAAAAAGATGAATGCTTTGACAGAAAAAGGATAATTTTCCCATGCCCTTCATGGACAAGTAGTTAGACAGACCTGAGGGAAGGGTTGGTATTGTTTTCATGATAGCTATTGGGGCTACAATCAGATCTCTATCCCCATAGAAGACCAAGAAAAGAAAACTTTCACTTGCCCTTATAAGACTTTTGCATTCAAAAAGATGTCATTTGGGTTGTGTGACGCATCTGTGATTTTCCTACGTTGTATGGTGTTGAGATTTATCAATGTGGTGGAGGACATTATTGAGGTTCTCTTGGAAGACTTTTTTGCTGTCCTCAACTACTTTGATAGTTTTTTGAATAATCTGGACGAGGTAGTCAAGAGATGTAAAGATTACAACCTAGTGCTAAATTGGGTGAAGCGCAACTTTTGGGTAAAGAAAGTATAGTGTTTGGCCATTGGATCTAAGGAAGGGGATAAAAGTTGATAAGGACAAAGTTAAGTTAATAGAGAAGCTTCCAATACCCATCTCCATCAAGGGTTTAAGAAGTTTTCTTGGGCATGCTTGTTTTAATGAGAGTTTTACAATGGATTTTTAAAAAATCATCATTTCTGCAAATTACTAGAGAACGATTGTAAAATGTATTTGATCAATACTTTCTGAGTGCTTTTGAAGTGTTTAAGGGAAGTTAGTTACTTCTCCCATTATTATTTCACCAAGTAGGGGTGAGCCATTTGAGGTTATGTGTGATGCAAGCGGGGTTGCCCATGGTGTAGTATTAGGACAGTTGAGAGATAAAACCCTTCACCCTATTTGTTGTGCGAGCAAAGCCGTGAATAAAGCACATAAGAACTATATCGTGTGTTAACAAAAACTTCTAGCAGTGGTTTTTGCATTTGAGAAGTTTTTATCCTATTTGCTTGGCACAAAGGTCATAGTACATATCAATCAATATTCATTGAGTTATTTCGTGGAGAAGAAAGATGCAAAACAAAAGTTTATTAGATGGGTATTATTTCTTCAAGATTTTTATTTTGAGGTGAAGGATATAAAAGGGACCGAAAATCATGTGGCTGACAACTTGTCTACGTTGAAGGATGAAGACATGCGCACACTAGGGGAAAAACCTAAAATTTTAATGATGTGTTTTCAGATGAGCATGTATTGGCCGCTTTGCATGATTTGATCCTGTGGTTCACAGACTTTGCTAACTATTTAGCAAGAAACTTTGTCCCATCGTGTTTGAATTTCCACCAAAGATAGAAGTTTTTACACGATTTGAAGAAGTTTTATTGGGATGAGCCTTACATATATCAGAGTTGTGCTGATGGCATTATTCCTTGATGTGTGCCTGAGGTTGAAATGTTTAGTGTTCCTGAGGCGTATCATTCATTGCCTGTTGGTTGCACCATAGTAGTATTCGAACTGTACACAAGATCTTGTAATGTAGGTATTATTGTCCCAGCATCCACCAACAGGCTCATGATTTTGAAAAATGAAGTGATCGTTGCCAATGATACGAAGGAATTTCAAGGAGGCAAGATATTCCAATGAATCACATTCTTGTGATTGAGTTATTTGATGTATGGGGAATTAACTTCATAGGCCCATTTATGAGTTCTTATGGGATGAAGTATATTCTTGTGGAGGTTGACTTGATGAATTTTGCCTAAAAGCCTATGTAATTTAAGTCATCTACACAGAAAACATGAAGAGGTATCGTGATCAAAGAATAGAAAAGCGAGAATTTAAGGTTGGTGATCTTGTGCTTCTATTAAACCCTAGGCTGCGCTTTCCTGGCAAACTCATGTCCAAATGGACAGGGCCATTCCTCATCACCAATGGGTTCCCATATGGAGTGGTTGATATGGATAACAAGCAAAGCACAAGGTTCAAAGTCACTAGAAAAAGGATTAAGATCTATGTATGCAGGTGAAAAGTGTACACAAATTGGTAGAGTTCTAGCATCATGATAAATTTTGAGTAATCAAGGGGATTGCTTCGTGTCGCGATGTTAAATCAAGAGATTCTTGGGAGGAACTCCAACGTGTACACTCTAGCAAACGATAGGTTTTTTGTTCCGTAAGAAAGAGTTTTGTTTTTTTTTAAGTTTCTCTAGCTGTTTTATTTTCTTTTTTCCTTGTGTTCTAGTGTTTCCTAGATATTAGAATAGGGTCTGTGCATAAAAATTGTCCAGAAAGTACAAAACGAATGACCTAATTATTGTTACGTGTGCAATAGGACAAATCAAAATCTACAAAAAATGGTCTGGTACAGAGGCTTGACCCATCGAATGCTCGTCGTTCAATTGAAAGGCCATGAATGGAGTCTGTAGATACCAGGTAAATATCAATCTTATTTAAGTATAGGTGTAAATGATGGTCCTAATTGACATACCTTCGACTGATCCGCATACCATCAATGGGGTCTCGTGGATCCATTTTTGTAGTAAATCGACCGAGCCATCATTTATTCAAAAACCACCATAAAAAATCCTTCCCCCCTCCCCTCTCCATTTTCCTTCCAATTGCGTACCATAATTGTTTCCCTCATTAAATTCCTCCCTATATCACTCCCCAAACCATTAACACATCTATCAAAATCCTTTGTCTTATCACATTTCCCAAATCCTAACCATCTCTCTAAAAAATGCACTATTTTTAATACCCATGGATGTGAACATTGGGTTTGGCGAGCATCGACTAATTCTTTAGGTAGCACAACATAGTAGGTAAATAACCACACCGCTCTTCATCACCTGAAAGGTACCATGACTTCAAAGAGGCAAGTGATCTAGTTGAGTAGGGACAAATCAAAGTCAGTCGCCCCATCACTCGGTTAATTGATAAATATACTGATTAGGAAATTGACCCATCCTACGTTCCTCTAGGAAAAACCCACCGACGACATCATCCAGAATCACTAGAGGCAGCTTTTGAAAGGTGAACCCCTATGTAGTTACTTCATCCCAGTTTTATGATGAGCACGCACTGATCCTCCACAAACTGGGGTTGCTTTAGTCAAGAATGGGGAACAATATCTGGCTCCGAGCCTGCAAATTATTCAGGCTCAAGGTCTGCCAAGTGTTCCAGGTCAAAGACGCCCAATACATCCAACTTAAACTCTCTAGGAGCCACAAGATCAAGGGAACAGGAACAAAAAGTCTCATCTGATCAGGCCACAAGCTCAAAAGCTGCACCTGCACACCGAACATATTAACCCACCCCGACAACACATGAACCTAACAAGTAGTTTGTCGACATACAATGTCAAGCATACAAACATGCCAAGATGGTAAGCAAAAATGGGTAATGGATCAACTTATCGATGAGTAATGACGAATCCTTACAAATAATCTACATACAACACAATAACTTCAACGGATATTCAACTTCCACAAGAATGACTAGATGTCACATGACTTAGGACATATTTCGAGGCGATTGTGCAGGAGTTCTATGCCTATGCAGCCACTCTCCGTGTCTCCATTCACATGTAGTCCATACCCGCAAAAAAGGACCCTCTCACTTATACACTGGTCGGAGGATGTTGGGTAGACATATCATAGGCCACCATCCGCCGATTTCTATACAGCTCCACCACTGGCCCAAACAAGAGTCAGAATACTGCAGAGTTTGATTATAGATAGGTCCTAGTCCAACGAGGTGATTTTAAGAGAAGTACCTAGAGGAGGGAGGCGGTGTAGATGTTGCTAGCACAATATATAGTAGCACATGGAGAGCGGGTTGACTGGGTCATAGCACCCTGAGAGATCATCTAGAAGGCCACTTTGAATTATGTTGCCAAATTATTCTAGTTGTTGGTCCGAAATAGAGTGTCACCCACACAGGTCAGCAGTATACTAAAATGGGCCAGAGTGCTCATAGTAGAAGCAGTAGTAGCAGGGTTAGAGATTGACTCTACCTGGTTCATGTTAGAGGAGGTACACGAGAAGGTGTTCAAGACCACCACTACTTACCTCATTTCTTGTTTGATTTTTAAAATGTGCATAGACGCCGAAGTGCCAATCTGGCACTATGATACCTCACTCAACTAAACGGGACGTTTGATATTAAATCTCATAAAAATGTAGGCTAACGTGGTGACACATCGCCAAGGGCCTGGTCTAGGTCCCTCCATTGGAAATTTTTCTTGAAGACAAGTTGCAATAAGCACAAGAGGGTTACCCCTTCATACCTGAGAAGGCTGATCCCACCCCAACCTTTTCTTCTCACGTTGTTAGTAGGGAACCAAGCTCGTCGAGTTCAAGACCACCAGCAGCTGCGGTGATTCCCTTATACAATCTATTAGACAACTTAAGCCTATAAAAATAACTAGAACTTACCTAAGTCATATCGTTAATAAAAACATTGAATTTAGAAGCAAGAGAGGAGAAAAAAATTCAAGAACCCTAGTTCAAGAATGCAACAGGTTTCCACCTTTGCAAGACCAAAATATAAGGATTTCTCCATAGATTTCATAACCATGTATGTTGTATTTCATTAGTGTGTTCCTGTAGCCCATTAAATCCGGTGTTTTTAGTAAAATTTCTTGATTCCCTCAATTTTATCTAGACATAGGGTTTCTTAAATGTGAGAATTATTAGGTTTTATCTGTTAGAATAATCAAAATCAGATTAGTATTGTAATATTCAATTTAATACATAAATTTCAGAATCCTAGCTATGTATTTGTTTATTTCTTGAATTAACATGCTAGGAACAAAATATTAGTTATTCAGTTATGCATGCCTCAATCATTGATGCATCATTATCAGAGTAATTGTTGCATTCATAATTTCCATGTTTAATTTTGACCTTTCCAATATTATAGAAGCTCAGTCAAGAATATGTTAACCACTTTATTAATTTGTAGTATCATAACATTGAGTTAAAGTATGGTTCACAAGTAGACCAAGAATCACTAGCCCATTAGGTTTTCAATCCCATCTCTTATAGTGATCATGCTAGTGTGCCTCTAAACCTTTGGCCGGGTATATTGGGTTCTTGTAATGGGGCGTAAACATCAGACTTCACAATTAATTCATGTGGTCTCAATTTCGGTTATTAGTAGCTCCCTTTTTTCTATAAAACTCTATTGTGTTGATCATGTTTAGAGATTAGTTAGTATTCGTTCATCATATTATAAATGTGGTACTTGTATAAAGTTAGATCAGTATTAAGTAAATGTATCATGTTCAGATTATATCATTGCTTAATTACTTTGTTCATTTTACGTTCTTTCATCTATATTTTATCCTGCATGCTGAGTACCTTTAATGTACTGATGCATACTCTGCGCTACATCTTTCCGTTTTGTAGCTAACAATTTTCACCATCCAAATCACGGTTAGATCGGTTCTCGATATCCATCTAAAAAGAATAAGTGGTGATTCATCATTCACCGAGGACAATAGTCAGGAGTTACTTTTTAATATTATTTAATCAAATCAAAAGAAATAAACTAAAAAATAAATTTTGCAAATGTCAAAGCTAGGCAATAAATCTAATATTCATATTACAAAAAACTCAAAGAAGTATTTTTATGACTATCCTATGTTTTAGCCATATATAAATTAGTTGTCGGATAATCGCAAGTTAGCAGAAGCCTTAGGTACTTCTAAACCTTCCTAAGACATTAATAGAAATCCCCGAACCCCCTTAAAAATTTTCACTAGGTTGTAATCTTGTGAAAATGATGTTTTCTTAATTTTTTTTAAAAAAATTAAGTAGCAAGAAACTCTAAAAAAGTCAAAAACATACAATAAAAATGCTTTTTCCTTTTTCAAAATTAACAATTATGGATTGATATATTTTCTCGGTGATGCTAATTAATAGTTTATTTCTTGTATAAAAGTTATTTCATTAAATAGTTGTGGTTGAACTTAATGGGTTGAATTTGCAAATAGAATCTTAGCTTAAATTTTTTGGCTTTCTCAGGAAATGAATTTTAAAAAACCAAAAAAATTAATCAATGGCCTTAGGGTAATGGGTTGTCCAGCATTCAGCTTGAGAGAGTGAATGCTCAACCCTCTTTCGAAGATCCAGCTCAAGAAACTGAATAAAATAAGGTGAAAGTTGTGCCTAATTGTTGATTATTGGTGGTCGAGAGAAACCAATTTGATTCATGTTAATTTTTTGGGAGAGTTTTTACCCCCACTAAAGTATGTCTTGTTCACTAGTATGTTGGTGTTTAGTGTTAATTGCAGTTTACCCGGTTTGTTAAGTTGGCCCATAATCCTATAACATCGAAAAAATCCCGTATGCATACTTGCATTTTCGTGTATTTGTTTTATTTGACAATTAACTATAAACAACCTTTTTTAATAATTGACAATTGTATGCCTCTTAATTTTATATGTTTGAATTCATAAATGTATTTTAGCTATGATTGATTTGAACTGATTGGTAGTTCGCTACTAATTCTAGAAACCATTCCCCGTGGGAATGATCCAAACCGTTAGTTAGGTTATGTTACTACTCACAATCGTTGGCACTTCAACAGGAATTAGTGTCCTGATACATTAAGTCAATCGCCTGATGATGTTATCAGCACCGACGTTGTAAAAATATTGTTCATTCTAGAAGGATATTCCCAAACCATGTAGAATTTCTTCCTTTGTTGGAAAGTTAGATCTTCAAGCATCAAATCGCTAATAAAAGAATTAACAAAGTCAGAAAATAAAGGAATAAGATCAAGTGTGGCGGCTAACGCCTGTTTATCGCGGAATTAGTTATTTTTGTCTAACTCATGTTCCGCCTTCTTCTCTTTTACAAACCTAGACACGCGATCAGACAATAGGTTTTAACAACCCCTTCTTTCTTTGACTTCAAATTCAAATTCATGAATTATCAGAACCAACTTATCAATGTTAGCTTGGGATCTTTCTTCACAATTACACACTGGAATGGTGCATGATCCATGTGAACAATCAATCCACTGCCCAAAAAATACTCTATCAATTTCACAAACACATAAACTACCACAATTAGTTCATGCTTAGTGACAATGTAGTTGTGATGTGCTCCACTAAGTGACTTTCTAGAATAGTAGATCGGGTGAAACATCCTGTGGCGTTTATTTCCTAACAAAACTTAGAAAGAATTGACACTCGCATCACACATCACCTCAAGTGGTTTGACAAATCTTGGCCAATGATCACTCGAACAGACACTAACATGTCTTTAAATCATTTAAAGTCTTTTAGTCATGCTCCATCAAAGGAAAATTTCACATATTTCTTAAAATGCATGCACAAGGGATGTACAGTTTCTGAGAAATCCTTCATAAATCTCCTATAAAATCATGCATTCCGTGTAAAGCATAGAATATCTTTCACACAAATAGGCAGATGAAACTTTTCAATAACCTCTATCTTCGATTTATCTACCTACAGTCCCTTTTGCGACCATTGCCTACGACTATTCTTTCCTTGACCATGAAATGACATTTATCCTAAGTAAACCCAAAATTTTCCTTCTCACATCACCTTAATGCCCAGCTAAGACTACATAAACATGCATCAAATGTGTCATCTAGGACTTATAAATTATCCATGAACCCTTCCAAAGTGTCCTCCACAATTTTACATAATATAAATATTCGCATTTGAACACAAAAGTACAAGAAGGACACGTGGACGATAATATTTTCGTAAAATTCTGGTGCGATTGGTATCTAGTTGTACCCTGAGTAACCATCTAAGAAAAAGTACCACCTTTTTCAAGCCAATGTCTCAAGTATTTGAACCATGAAAAACAATGTAAAGCAGTCCTTCAAGGTCCAAATTGTTTAGGTTAATGAAATCCATGCAAACCTGCTAACCTGTGACTGGTCTTTGTGAAATCAATTCTTTCTTTTTATTGGCTTGTAATGAGTCCATAGATTGAACTCATTTAGGGCTATATTTTAATAGAAATAGTATCCTAAATACTTGTTTTGTTTCAATTACATATCATTAAGCTTGTGTATTAGGTAATAGAGTTTGAGTTAAAGCATGGACACTAATTTTCTAAAAGAAAGAAAAAAGGATGAGAAGAACGAATAAATGACGGCTAGATTATTGCCGAGTGAACTTGGAGAATCACCGATGGATTTTAAGATCCCCTTTGTTCTAGTATGCTGAGCTCTGAAGGAAATGATCAAATCAGTAGTGAAAAGGAGTGGTTGGCGCATCACCGAGTAGTTCTATGAAGCAGTACCATGTCGCCTAGTCATCAACAACATAACGATGCTTCTACTAATCACAAGAAAGAGTTGAAGTTTCCGAAGGGAGAATTGCCCACTTGATCGGCGATTTCGACAAATTACGCTGAGTGATCCGCTGCAGAACTAATCATTGAAAAATATAAATACTTTTTGAGTGTTATCTCAAAATCAATTATCATCAAACTATTGTCGTGAATTACTAGACTTGTATGAAATTTTATAATATTTCTCTAGTTTTTGAGATCTATGTTTTAGAGGGTTTTTGGAGAAGAATTTGAATAACAAATGGGTTTTGTTTCCAAGGATTTGGACTTGGTTCTCTTGGATTCTTCATCCTTGATCGGTAAAAAGAGATAAATCTTCATACCGATTTGACTGGAAGGTTTTTTTGTGTGTAAATTTATATCTATTATTTAAGTCTAGCTAAAACCCCAAATTTCGCAGTGTGATTTTGTGAATTTGGGTTAATTTAGTTATTTTGTCTTGCTTGATAATAGTTTATTTGTAGTTTAATTGTGATATCGTTGTGTAGTTGTGGATGAATATAATGAGGTTTTAGTTAAAAAATATTATCTCATATATGTGTTTCTTGCTTCCTCGAGAGAGAGGTTGAGAAACTAAGACTTCTAATTTTATGGCCGGTGGAAGTGTGTTTACATGAGGTTCATCTCGAGAGAGTGAACCCTAGTCTCTGACCACACACTAAGATCGAGAGAGTGAGTGTGTTAAGGAATAAAATGTTCTTCACACGGAAAGTGGGTGTACTAGGGGAACCCATTTAAAACGGGGTAAATCGCTCTTATCCCCCTTAACATCTAGCCTAGTCATAACCACCCTATTATTTTTCTATCAAAAGCATGCACCAATAACCTCATTTATCCCGTATTCCTATCACATGCCATGAATCCAATCTCTCATTATTTAGATTTGCTTGTTAAATTCATTGGTTTTACTTACTGCTTGTAACAAACCCCCCATTTGCTATTTGACGTTTGCTTCACCCCTTTTATTTAAAACGTTTTTTTACATTAATGTCTTTAGCAATCACTATTTAGAACTATTTTACTTTTTTTTAATTCTCATAAACACTCTCTGTGGTAACGACAGTAGACCTTGGTCGGGTTACTATACAAAAGTATGTTCATCAACACTTGCATTGGATATTGTGTCTTTGTTGATGTCACCTATCAAAATGGCTCGTTGTCGTGTAGTTGTGTCAGTTGAGAATTTTTAGTTACATTAAACTTTGTGTTTCCTAGTTTTAGCTTTACTTACTTTAATTCAAGTTTTGTTTTGTTAGGTTTGATATGTAAGCAAGAGTAAGTAAATTGAGTGAGAACCAAGAAGCTCATGAAGTTCCCTCAAGTAGAAATCATGACGTATTGAGATTATATACAAACCTTCAAGCAATTAGATGGTGAAGTAATTTATAAATCATGGACAAGGTTCAAAGATATGATAACTCTGGGCCCAACTCATGGAATCCCTTACATAATCCTTCTGGACCATTTTTGCAAAAGTCTTAGTCTCGGAAATAATATGTTAATTGACAAACTAATTATTGGAGGGATTGTAAAGGAGACCTATATGAGAGCAACCCAGTTGCTAGACCACATGGCTGAAGCAAACAGAGAAGTGGAAAAGGACTTGATGCTGGCCGCACTGATAACTCATGTTAATGTGTTGGTGAAAAGACTAATCGAGATGGAGTTCTAATAAAAAAAAAAGAAGAGGAAAAGTACTTGCTTCCTTATGAGGGAAGACAACCAAAGGATAAAGAGAGCAAGCGTATTGAAGAAATGCTCTCAACAATTCTCTAAAAGGTCAATGAGCTGGATAGAAGGCTGAAGGAAAGGGACGAGAGCATTGAAGTACTAAATGAAATGGTAGGCTCTCATTCTAGATCTATTCAGTCATTTGAGAATTTCATTACCTATGAGCTACCTAATCTCCACTTAACTAAGAACTCAAAATTGCCTAGTAATACTAAGGTCCAGCCCAAAAATGAAGCATGAATGACAATACTTGCGTCATTCCATGACATTAATTAAGGTGTTGTTTAGGGAGGCAACCCAAAACCCTTTATTGTATTTTATGAATATTTTTGTAAAATAAGATTGTGTTGGTTGTGCAGGATGAAGTATTGAAAGTGTTAGAAAAAATGACGTTTAACAAGCAAAAGTATCATTTGGTAGATCACTGAATGTTTCGGTGATATCAATGAAATACACATTGGATCAAAGAAACGCTAAGTTAGAGTCTGTTAACTGCGAGCCATGGAAACTATTGTTGTTATCGAAACATGTTCAGGGATCGTTATATGCACTATAATTTTTATTTCAAAAATTGATGACTCGGCCAGTCGCCGAATGGTTGGCTGACCACAACTAGCATTTCCAAATGGAAAAGAACTGGATGATATATTAACTCAAACGTTTAAAATTCATAAACTCCTGAAGGTTCCGTCACTTTTTATTCTTCAAACTCGCACATGCACCTCTATATTTAATATATATCCACCCATATTGTACTTTGGTTTTTTAATTTGTAATAGGATTCTAATTGAATTGCCGCCTAAAATCTAGAATACATCCTTATCAGTATGATAGGTTGGTTTCTGAAACCTAGGTCTTTTTATTGAATTTTGTTATCAAGTGTGATAACATTATCTTGTTGATGTGTTCATGATCTTTTTGATAGGGTCAAATTTTTTGTTAAAATATTTTTGGTCCGATAAATTTTACCATAATAAGTTAACTGTTTTATTAGTGAAAAGTTTGCCTTAATGTGATGAAAAGCGTTGGGTGTAAATAATTATTTTTTGGGCTATGCTTAATTTGAGTGGTGCATGGTTTGAAATTATTTTTAAGGGTGGCAGGGTTAAATTAGGGAAGTTGTACTGAAAATGTGCACGTCAGGATATAAACAGAGTTGGATCAGCTCGCCAAACCACTTGGTTGTTCTCCTTACATCCCCATCTCGCCCTTAGATACATGATAATAAATTGTATGTTTTGTAACTTTAAGTGTGAATAGTCACCGATTGCATTCAGAGCTTCTCCAAAAGGACTCTTCTTCGCCTTTTTTCTACCCATTGTACCCTCTGGGTATACATTCGGTGAATCGCCTAAGTAGTTGCGCGATTCACCAACTATTTCGGCGATACATTTCTGCATCTAAAGTTCCATATCTTTTTGTTTTAACTATTTATCAAGGTTATTGAAGATATGACCAAAAAAAAGTAGCAGAGAGAATTATGTCATCCCGAAAAATCAAAGGGAAGAATTTTAGGAAGGGTCAAAATCCTCCCTAAATAGATAATGAGGGTAAAAAGTTGAGTACCTGCATGAAGTAAAATACACAGTACGCTAGTATTCCATCGTTCAGACGTGGTTTTTTCAGAGTGATAGACTCATTCTTGGCATCTCATGGCATGGATAATTCTAGCATGGCATTTGCCTTTGAATCTGCTAAAGTGGCTCCGGGAGTTATAGTCCTATACTGGGCCGACACATCGAGTACGAATGCCTTGACAGATGGAGTGATTTCTCTTTAGAAAAGATCAACTTTTTTCCTTCCTCGCTGTCTTTTTTATATTAACTGTTGATTTTTTTATTAGTTACATTTGAGGACAAATGATTTTAACTTTTCTGTGGGGTGAGGCCCACACCTTCTGTGTGTGGCTATTATTATTTGTGTTTAGTGATGATATTTGGGTTGTTCTTCTTTACATTGTGTTTTTATCAGTTTTTGTGGATGTTTAAGATTATGTCTTTTTTTTGTTTATAATTGAAAATTGATTTTGACCCTTTCAATTTTTTTTGTAAAATTTTTCATAAATTTCCGTCACCACTTGTATGTATATGAAAATGCATTTTTCCATAGGAAAATTTAAATATCAGTTTCGATGAATAAAAATGACTTAAATAGTGGAAGTAATCAAACCTACATGAATGTAAGGCTATTATAACAACAAATGAAGTTGCATAAACAATATGTCAACTCTTTGCCTCGTTGTGATTGTCTAATTGTCAAAACGATTATCCTATAATGATCTTTGAAAACTAGAAAACTGTGGAGTGTTGTTTGACTTTAGTGTCAAATGTCTTTTGTGATAAAATTACCTTGATACATGGAATCACAAGACCTAGAATTTTCTCTTTTGTGACCTACCTTGTGAGTGTGTGAATTTGTCTTAAAATCCCCTTGAGACTTACCTTTCATTGGAAGAAACTTGACAAAAATATAAACTATCTTAACTCTTTACCCTTAATCCTCTTAATTTGTGCTTTATAATATAGAAAACTTAGGCCAAAAGCCTATGATTTAGGTGTGATTAAAAGGCAAAGATAGTCAACAAAGTGCAAAAAGGATCAAGTCTATCAATTTTGTTGACAAAAATTGAAACCCTCCGTATAAACAAATTAAGGGAATAGAGAAAGAGAAAATAAAAAAATATTACAAAAGAAAATTTGTGAAATAAATTTTAAAATTACAGGAAGAAAAAGTTATTTTCAAACACTTTATGGAAAAGTGAATAAAGGGTTGACTAGTGAGAACTAATGAACTTGATAATAGAAAGGAAGTATTGTGAGTACTAAATTGTATGAAGATTATATTCCATGAGCCTAAATGGCCATACCGTTGCACCCAGTTTCATTCCAAGCCTTAAAAATATATTTTTTATCTTGAGAAAGCTGTAAAAAATGTTGATAGTAAAATAAGGACAATCTTATGGGGGAAGTATGCATTGTGTTTTTCTTTGTGAGAGTGAGTGTTGTATCTGATTCCCAAATCTTAAATAAATATACATCATGTGTGTGAGCACAGAATCATTATTTGTGTGAGGAAATTTGAATGTTTTGTTGAGCCTGAACTTGCATTTGAAGCACGTATTGTGAGCTTGAAAATCTTTGGTAATGGTGTGTAACAACATAAATCGTTGGGTACACAATTCATTCTTGCGTAAGTAATTATGTGTTGTTGTGTGGAGTCATGGTTGAATCTTGTGTAGCACTGTTGAGACATCCTTTTTGAAGTGTTGAACATGATTTTTACTTGAAGACAAGCAAAGTTTTAGTTGGGAATGTTGATGATTCAACAAATTTGATTCATTTAGGGCTATATTTTGATTGTAACTATGTCCTTGAATTCTACTTTTGCCTCAATTAATTAAAAATAACCTAAAGTGTCATGTATTTTTACTTTGAGCCAATGCATGGACACTACATTGAAAGAAGGAGCAAAAAGGATTAAAATAATTAAGAAATGAAGGCCTGATGATCACCCAGTCCACTTGGCGAAGCGCCGTAGGTCTAAGGATCGCCTTTTGTTCCTGTGTGTTGATCATGGAGAGAAAGAATTAAATCGGTCGTTAAAAGGAGCAATTGGTGCATCCCTAAGCAGTTCCATGAAGCAGTACCTTATCTTCAACTTACCCACAACACGAATATGCTTGTACTAAGGGCAAGAAGACGATGAAGTTCCCAAAGGGAAAATCGCCTACTTGATCGGCGATTCTAACTAACTGCCGTGATTGATCCAATGCAGCACTAATCTGTGAAAATTATAAATACTTGTTAAGTTTTTAACTTCAAATAAAATATCAACAAACGATTATCGTGAATTATTAGACTTGTATGAAATTTTATAATATTTTATCACTTTTTGAGCTCTAAGTTTAAGAGGATTTATGAGTAGAACTTGAAGACCAAAAGAGTTTCATTTACAAAGATTTACACTTGGTTCTCTTGGATTCTTTGTTTATATAATGTAACAAGATTTAATCTTCATACCAATTTTAATGCGAGATTATTTTGGTATAAATTTCTTATCTCTTGTTCATGGCGACCTAAAAGCACAATTCTTGGGTTTTGATTTTGTGAATATGGGTAAAAAATTTTATGGGTCTTGTTTGGTGATAGTTAATTCATAGTTTAATTGTGATTTACTTTAGTAGTTTTGGATAAATGTAATGTGGTTGTAGTTGAAAATATAATATCATATCTGTGTTTCCAGTTTTTTGAGAGAGAGGTCGAGACACTAAGACATGGGGTTTCGCTAGAGAGAGTGAACCCTAGTCTCACACCATATACTATGCTCGAGAGAGTGAGTGGGTTTAGGCAAAGGATGTTCTTCATATGGTAAGTGTATATCTGAGAGGAACCCATTTGAAATGGGGAAAATTGCTTGATAGAGATCTTATACCTCTTAAAGTCTTTCCTAGATGCATGTAATATATGAATTTTCTATCAAAAGTATGTACCCTGTAATCTCGTATTCCTAGAACATCCCGAGAATTCCCCCTATCACCGATTTAGAACTCTTTGTTAATTACTTTGATTTACTTAATAATTATGACCGCACCCCATTTGATATTTCACGCTTGTGTCGATCCTTTGATTTAATATGTTTTTATATGATAATGTCTTTGACTATGACTAGTTAGAACTTAATTTTACCTTTCTATGACTAGAGGTATATCATGCATCACCTATTGGTAGGAACCATAGTGGTATTTGAACTTCCCATAAAGTTTTGCAGTGTAGTTACTACTTGCCTACAATCCACAAAAATCTCATGATTTTGCCAAGTCTTGTGGTTGTTTCCAAGGACACGGAGGAATTAAAAAATTGCAAGAACTACCAATGAACACAATATTGGTGATTGAGCCTTTTAACGTTTTGGGTCTTGATTTTGATGGGTTTTTTATATATGTTTGAATAGGATAGAGTACATTCTTTTTACAGTTGACTATGTATCAAAATGGTTAGACGCCATTGTTCTTTCCAACAATGTGGTAAAAAGTGTCACCACATTTTTCACGAATGGGGAGAATCCCTTAGTTGTAACCAACATCGTCATCCTTGAAGAAGACTTAGACTAGCCCTTAGTATTCGTCATAAAATGTCTTTGGTAAAAAATACGGAAAATTGAATAACTTTTTACATATTGAGAAATATATAGACCTCCACATATTATATATGGAGTTTACTTAGACTCCTCGCATATGAAACATACATAGGCTTCTCATTTAGGAAGCATAACCAATACATTAGAATATTTCTAACACTTTGTCTCACATTAAACAATTTAAAGTAAAGTACAACATCCAAGCATAGCCATTATACAAGCACATATTTCCACATGTGTTTTCAAAAAATAACTCCAAGAATAGGGAAAAATGAAAGTCTTTAGACAATAGCAACACTGCTAAGGTAGAATAAATGGCACCATCCTCGAACGGGAGGACTTACAATTAACTTGGAGGAAAAGTCCTAGTCTTCTTCCAAACTAGCCTAGTATCTCTTCAATGGTTGGAACCTACAACGTTGGGGGAAAAGGGGAATAAATATGGGTTAGTACAAACCATATGTACTTAGTATGGTTCCTACGCATAAAATCATCAATGCATGAGAAAAGGCACAATTTAGCTAAAACCATGCATAATATCCAATAACTCAACATACACATATAAGGATCATAAGTCAACCCAACATGATATTAACCCAAAATTTACTCAACCATAAACAATATTTGTGCAATGCTAATAATAGAATCCCATAACACTATTCAAAGCTAATTGTCACATTAAGTCACTTGCTACATGAATACTACATAATCTCATATTTTATCATAACTTGATTGAATTATAAGTTCATATAAAGCTTGACATACATAACATGAAATCCACTTAATCATAAGAGAGCACCATTAGAACCATCCCTTAGGATCCTACATGTGCAATGAGTAAGAGAAGTCTTATACCCTCCCTCACCCTATGTAGTAATTATGATGACTTGCCCTAAGAATAGTTCAGATTACTTGACATGTTCATTTACCTTTTTGCATTAGGTAGAGAAGTCAACACGAGACCATGAGAGCTACATGGAATCTAATGTTCTACTCCCACATCGAAAAGAGAGGGTTAATACTTGCCAAAGGTGCAACTTTTATACATAGCTATATAGATGGATCCACTAAGATATAGTCCTATGTGGGCACATAGTTATGTATCAAGGATATTGCTAGTAAAAACCTTTAATTTACTAAATGTGGAGGTTTCAATCTCATGAGACAACACATATCTTGGGAATCCGGACTTACTAAATGTGAGACCTCTATCTCATTTACATGTCGTTTCGGTGCTAAGCATTATTCCATTTAGTAGTCATCACAGTAATCATACATGATAACATTACTCTCTTCTAGACCCCTATATAAAAATCTCATAATTATAGCTCATAGGTATTCATAAGTAAGAACTCTCCTTTAACTTTAGAAACCACATACAAATGAGTAAACCTTTCACTCAAAACTTTATTATAATTATGAGAAACTACCTTCAATCATATCACAATCATACCATAGCATACTTGCATACTTCATAACCAATTCAATAGTCTAGCTTTAAGGGTAAGGAACACTTTCTATAAACATCACAACCACACATTATAAATAGGAGACTTACATTCTAAGTAACTCAAACTACATAATTGGATTCAAGTAGAATCAATCTTCATACCTTCTTGTCGTTTCATTTACTTCTTACTTCAGTTTCCATAGAATACATAACAAAAGCAGAAATAATGTAAATTCATGAAGTAATAAATAGAAGTTACTATTAAACATATTCATATAGTCATCATCTTCCACAATTTCTGTAAAACTTCAAGGCATAACGAGTGTGGGGAAAAACAAGGTTTTGAAGGGACAATCTTGAGTTATTAACAACAATTAACCATTAATACTATAATAAAAAATGATAAAATACAATAATTCATCATAATTCAATCACAATTTTTTTATGAAAAGAAAACCCATGTCTAAATATAAACCCTAGTTTTGGGAAAATTGAAAATCATTTGTGAAAGGGCCTCTTGGGGAAAGGAATCCCAAGAGTTAAAGAAACCATATCGTAGGGATTATCTTGACACAAAATTGAGATAAAATCATTCATAAATTCGTCCTTGACTTGGAGCTCTACTGTTCCTTTAATGGAGGTTTCAGTTTTGGAAGAGAGAATACAGAGTGAAGTTAGACAGATGTGGGTGTGGATAATAATTGGGTGTTAGGTTACATAAGGAGTGGGAACCCTGTATATTTTGCTTAACTCAGTTAATTAACCACCCCTAATCCCATAATTAATTACCTAAAGAATTAAGTAACTAACCTCTAACAAATAATATTAGATAGAGCAGTCGACCACTAACATACTACCTCCCGTCTATACCCTATCACTTAATCAATGACTCCGTAATACATGACCGTCATTTGAGACTAAGAGTGGTTTTTTCAACCACGTTTTAAAAGTCTCTAAGTATGGACCTACGGCTCAATCGAAAGCTCGTCATTTGGCCATTGCTAAATTTATAACTTTTCGTGAAATGCAAGGGTACCATCAAAGGACCCTTAGGTTTGTCCTTGGAGGGTCGTACCGAATCTTTTCAAAACTAAACATATCTAATACATATTAAGTACCATTTCACAAAATTTCACTAAGTTCCAACTCTTAAAACCCCATGAAGCATGCAGAGGCGCACTAGCGCCCCTTTTACAATTCTCCTAATGTCATGGTCGTTTCTTAGCGTTTTTACTCTAATACTTGTGACCTAGTTTGAATACACCTTTTACTTAGAAACAGTGTTTTATATATTATTTCATATAGTGAAGCTCTAAACCAAGTGATAGAGTTTTAGAATTTTACATTATCCCCCCTAAGAACATTCGGCTCTGAAAGACACCTAAAACATTTTCTTAATAGAGGAAAGACTTAATACTAGCAGCCCAACAAACAACATCAACAAATCCTAATTAGTCATAATTCATAGGAGTAATTCACAACTTTGTTCAACACATAAGCATGTTATTTACACATAGTAACTAAAATAACAAATTACCCCATCTAAGAGCTCAACATCAAAACATGAGGAACTACTTTTTCAATATCAACATGAGCTCAACATGAATCATCAAGAGTTACCACGCAACTAACATCCTCCTTACTATTTTCACAATGACAATTATACTTATACATATAAGTGCAAGTTAAACAAGATAACATTTTTCATGAAAATTCATTTTAGCATAAACCTTTGCAAAGATATGCACGTAGTAGAAAAACAAGTCAAATTCACATAACTCAACATTTTCATTTTAAGGGGATTACTAAATTCAACGTTAGCTAGAATTTTGAGGAAAGAGGTGAGGATAACGAGACTTCATGTGGGCCTCAGCCTTTGTCTCCCATGTTGCTCCATCAACTAATTAGTTTTTGCATAGGAATTTCACGGAGGCCACGTCTTTGTTCCTCAACTTCTTGACTTGGCGATCTAGAATTTCCACCGGAACCTCTTCATAGGCAAGGTTCTAATTTACACTTAACCCTTCAAATGGGAAAATTGATACGGGGTCACCTATAAGGAGACATAAAATACAAGATAGATCCGGGCTGGTTCACTCGTTTACTAGAACTCATAAGCCACCTTCTCGACACGTTTCACTATCTCATAGAGGCCCATATAAAGGGAACTAAGCTTCCAGTTTTTGCAAAATCTCATCACCTCTTTTATGGGCGGAATCTTCAGTTAGACCATATATCGTACTTGAAATTCAAGATCTCTTCTTCTATTGCCGGTATATGACTTATGCCGACCATAAACTGTTTTCAACCTATCCCTTATCATGCGAACTTTACCCAAAACTTTATAGATGATTTCAGAACCAAGGAGTGAAGAATCTCCGACCTCATACCACCCGACCGGAAATGTACATCTCCTTCAATAGAGTGCTTCAAAAGGGGCCACGAAAATACTCGAATGATAGATATTATCAAAAGAGAACTCAATCAACGGTAGGTGATTATCCTAACTTCCTTTGAAATTAATCACACAAGCTTTTAGTATATCTTCTAGGTTCTGAATGGTATGCTCAACTTGATGATCCATTCGAGGATGAAAAGCGGTTCGAAGCTTCACTTTAGTACCCAACCCTATTTGAAAGGACCTTCGAAAACAAATAAATAAATGGAGATCCCATATCAAAAATGATGGATAAAGGGATCCCATCGAATCTCACTACCTTATTAATATATATTCTTACATAACCATATGCCGAAAAAGTAGACTTAACGGGGATAAAATGAGCGGATTTTGTCAATCTAACCATAATAACCCATATTGAGTCATTTTACCTTCGGGTTCGAGGCAACCCAACAACAAAGTTCATATTAATCTATTCCCACTTCCATACATACATATATACATACATACATACATACATATATACATACAATCATATATATATATATATATATATATATATATATATATATATATATATATATATATATATATATACACACACACATATATATACATAGACCCTTCTATAAATAGACCCTTCTAATAAGAGTGTAAGAACTTGACCATAACCCATAGATAAAAGATGTCTCAGATGGGCTGTACAATGTTTCATACTAAATTGAAACGAACGAACCATAAAAGTCTTTAATTAAAAACAACTCCATAAGCTTGATAGTTGCATCTCCCTTGGAAATTGAGGACTCACCCTACTTGGATGATCAAGACATCAAAGTCTTCTTCAATGTCATCTCCAAAAGCCCTTCAACGACAAAAACCTAAAATTTTTGGACAAAAGGAGAAAATGGGGTTATTACACCACTTATACTAAGTATTAGATCATTTGCACATATTAGATCAAATCATGCTTAAATTTTCCTTTTTAAAGCCTTATGCATTATCAAGCCAACCATACTAATCAACAAGGCCTATGCATTAAGTCAAAGCAACTAACATACTTATCAACTTACTTTAACTCGTAATCTAATGCAACCCTATCATAATGTAATTACTTCACAAGCATGAATAAGAGTTCATTATATCATATCAATGCAAGATAAATATTTATGGATACTCATAAAGGTAAAAAGTGCAATGACCAAGCAAAGCCCCATAACCTTACTCAATCAAGTTACTCAACAAGAACCAAAACCAATATCCAACTTCATATGGCTTAATCTTTTAGGACATATAACATCATACTTTAGCATTATATACCAAATACATATTCATACTATTAACCATCATCATTCAATGTCATATATACATAAAACCATCATGTTATCATCATTTGTAGTCATTATCATACACATACATAATGCCAATCTTCTAAGGCTTCCCTCAAGCATAACAAGTGAAAGGCATATGTAGAGTCCCATACCACAACCTATGCTAATTCAAACCTCTCAAGTCACCTTAGAGTATTTATACATTACTTTTTCGTTTTAGTTTAGCTAACACTTGCCTAAACAGACATAGACCACAAGTTATAAGTGTGGAGTCTGGTTTTGTAAAACCTTACACCAGTGGATGTTGGTCTACTGGCCAATGTAAAACCAAAGAGATAGGTGTTCTCTAAGTAAATCCACTAGCTAGTCTTACTATTGGGTCAACATAGTTCAAAAATTAAGAGATAGGTATAATCCCTCTACATACCACTTGGAAATTGGGGCCTCCTCTCATGAGAATCCATTGGATGAGTATTCCTCATTCGGGATTCACCACCACATATGGAAGTATAGGGTGAATCTCTCTCTATGGGAGTAATCACCTCCCTTTGTCAAGTTCACTCGGCACTAAGCTAAGTAACTTTTTGAAACGTCTTCCATGTATTTATTAATCATCATAGCTTACTGTAGTTCAAAGTGTATAACCCTTCTATATGATCATAATCATTGATCAATAAGATTTGAAATGTTATAATACATTCATCACAGTCCATATAAGTGAGGTCAGCACATTTACATATCATTTCTTAATAACGCACATTGATAACTTGTTCAACATCCTTAAAAGATTTACACCTTAGCCAACACCTAATAGTCCTAGTAAAAACATTTTAATTAAACATCATTTCAACCCTATCAATCGTAATAGAGGCATACTGAAATACAACATCATGACTTAATAAAAATTAACCATAACTTGAAGTAAAGAATAGGAATCACAAGACTTACCAAGTCTTCTTCATAATTCATCATCAAGGACATATCATCAGCCTTTAATTCAATCCCATTAGGGAATGAAATCATCATAATTCAATAACAAAGAATATAACAAGGTTAGAAGAACCACTAAATCACTATTCAATACTAAATCATAGCTTAAGACAAGATCATAGGTCAATTCAAAACATACTTCATAATCTAGATCAATTCTCAAGAAAAAGCATGAAAAAGACTAAAATTCTCCCTAATCATTCATTATTATCATAAAAAAATCATTTAGTATTAATTCAACCAATAAACATGTCAATTTAACCAATACGACCTAATTCGTAATCAAGATCAAAACCTAGGGTTGAGGGTTAAGGGTCATCATCTACAAAGTAGACCAAACCATCAAGATATATCATAATTAGGTTAGTATACATGCTATTATATTCATAATATCCAAAATGAATAATAAAAAAACAATCAATAAAATTAATTTCGTATTGGATGGAAACCCACTTTAAAGCTCAACTTTTGAAATCAATTTGATGGAACCCTTTGAGTAAAGAGGTAGCAAAGGTGAATGAGGTATCATACCTTAATTTTTGATGACTAATTTATGGTGAAATACTCCCTTTACATCCCCTATAACCTTCCCCTATATTGGTCTACAATGGTGTTTTCGACTAGAGAGAGAAAGAAGAGATTTTTATTTTAAGAGTTGTAATTAGTCTAATGAGGTTAGGATCTTTATATGGGGGGCGAGGGTTACTTAACTTTATCAGGATTCCCTACTCCCCTAACTAACTACATAAACCCTTAATAAATTAGTTGGAGTTAAATGAAAACGTTCAGCAAATTGGACCCCTCACAGATGAGACCCCGATCGACTGTCTATTTGTAAGTCGACGGTTCCTACCCCTTTCTGTACTGCACATCCGTTGTTTGGTCATAGACTGATAAAAAAGGTGCTTATAAATTTTCTAATTGTTGGTCAAAAGATGGCATTGATGCCCCGTTGATCCACACACATTCCGTCGTTCTCCTTCGTGCTTTAACTCTTCCCAGGCAGCCTTGACCCCATAATGCAAAGGTCCTCCTAAAGGCCCCTTGGTTGGTCCTTGGGGAGTCCTACCCAGAATTTTCAACTATGAATCATCTTAAACACATATTATATACCCTTACACTATATTTCATGAATTTCTGACTCCTAATATCTAGTAAAAAAGGCTAAGGCACGCTAGTACCTCATTGAACTAGTTTCCAGACGTCATTGACGTTCTTGTAAGTTTAGGTTTCTAATATTATAAATGACTTATATTCATTAAAATGGACTTTGAACCAGTGCCTAAAACTTATGACACTTATGTTAGACTCTAGAACACGTCTTGGATTTTCGAAGTGTTACAGTTCTCACTTGTGATCACCTATGAACTATTATGATAGGTAGTTTATATAAGGGTCTAGAAGAGACTAATGTAAACTTCTATGATGTCATAAGATGATTAATAAAGGTGATATTTTCTTAGCACCAAAAGGGATTGTAAATGAGATGGAGGTCTTATGTTAGTAAGTCCGGCCTCACACATGGTTTCGTCATGTTAATAAGTCTGTACTCATGAATTATGTGTTGGATCATGATATGGAAACCTCCAAGTTAGTAAATAAAGGTTTCTAGAAACAATCTCCTTGAACCTTAAGTATGTGCCGACATAGGACTCTAGCTTAGTGGATCCACCTATATAGCTATGTACGAAAGTTTACAACTTAGGCAAGTGTTTACCCTCTCTTTTCGATGTGGGAGTAGAACACCGCATCCGATGTAGCTCACATGGGATCATGTCGTTTATTGAACTCCTTAACAAATGTAAAAGTAAATGAATCTTATTCGGGTTGTCTTGAAGGCTACTACATTGGGAGAGAGATGGTATGGGAGATCTCTCAATCATTGCACATGTGGGATCCTAAGGGATGGTTCTAGTTGAGTTTTTTTTTTTATTATGACTATGATTATGATTATGTTGATAATATATGAGTAGTATTCATGTATTAATCATGTTATGATGACTTTAAGAGAATATGGTGTAAGTATGAAGTGGGTTGCTTAATAATATGCTTACCCTTGAATGGGATTATGGGGTTCTATCCTTGGCATTGCACAAGTATTACTTGGGTGATTTACATGTTGGGTTGATATTATGTTCAATTGACTTATAATACTACTTATATATGTATGCTGAATTAAATATAGAAAGCATTATTTTGAATAAATTGTCCTTTTATCATGAATTAATGATTTTGTGCATAGGAGCCATACTTAGTACGTGTGGTTTGTACTAACCCATATATTCTCCCCTTTACCTAATCATTTTAAGTTCGGGATATTGAAGAGATTAGTGGTCATTGAAGAAGAAGACTTGGCTCTTTCCTAAGTCAATTTGTAAGTGCTAATGAGTTCCGAGGATAGAGCCACTCATCAAGCCTTATTAGTTTTGTCTATGTTTGAGAAAATTATTCTATTCTCATGTATAGAATTCATCATATCCTATATGATATATTGTAATAGACTAAGGGCTACGTTTAAATATTGTGATTCACTTTATAGATGTTTTAATGTTCGACAAAGTATTAGACTAAATTTCTATATGGTGTATGTTGTATGTGTGAGAAGCATATGTATGCTTCATATGTAGAGGTCTACGTGAACCTCCTTTCTATATAAGCAAATGTTTTTAATTTTCTCGTATTCTCTTACCTATAATGTGATATGATGAACGCTAAAGACATGCGTTAGTCCTCGTAGAGGAAGACGATGTCAGTTACGCCTAGGGGGTACTTTAAGTCGTAACAAACTTAGTATCACAGCATGATGTTAAGTATTCTTAGGAATGATATCTAACTAAACAACCTCTATGTAAGGTCTTACACATAATTGTGAAGCGTGCCACACTTATGAATGAGAATCTATGTGATGCTTAGGAACTTTCACTCTCTTGTTATTTCTTGGATATGCCTAAGAGTCTTAACTCTATCTAGTCCTTTTTTCTAATCCTTTTACTATGCTTATAGGTAATGAATACGAGGAGGAATAATTCTTGAAGGGCAGGAGAGGAGAATTTGAATGAGGATGTTCCTCTTCAAGATCTCAAAACCCTCAAGTTCATATGAAGAAGGGGCTATGTCTAATGCAGAGATAAGGTCGTCCATTCATAGTTTGACTCAACTGTTGGCTTCCCATATAACTAGGGTACAAGGGTGAAAGTGAACCCTAATGTTAGTACCACCGCTTCAAAGATTAGGGATTTCACAAGGATGAATCCCCCTTATTTCTATGGTTCTAAGGTGGAATAGTACCTATAAGGGTCCATTAATGAAGTGTTTAAAGTGATTGATACTATGTGTGTTTCTTCTAAAGAAAAAAAAGAAGTAGCCACCTACCAACTCAAACATGTAGCTCTAGTGTGGTATAAGTAATGAAAGTATAATAGGACGGTTATAGAAGGTCAGATTACCTAAGTAGATTTAAAAATGGATTTTCTTGATAAGTTCTTTCCCTTGGAACTAATGCAGAGGAAGATGCAAGAATTCATCAACCTTCTTCAAGGGGGTATCAGCGTGAAGTAGAATAGCTTCAAGTGCACTCAACTATCAAAGCACGCTCCTTCTATGGTTACGGATTTTATAGCCAATATGAACAAATTTGTCTTGGAGATTTCTGATCTTTTTGTTAATGAATGTAGGTTGGCTATGTTGATTCCTAGAATGTATGTCTCTCGTCTCATGGTTCATGCCGAACAAATTGAAGGTGCCTACTCCTAAGACCCAACAGGAAAAAGATGAGAGATCTTATTTTGAGAAGCCCCTTTGTGCAAAATGTGATAAGAGACATGACGGTAAGTTCCTAGTTGGCATGGGTAAATGCTATGGTAGTGGCAAGACTGTTCATATTATGAGATATTTCCCTATTATGAAGAATCAAGGAAGGGAAAATTTTAAAGTTCGAGTAAGTGCCCCAAATATGGATGCTCTTAAGAATTAGTTTTATGCTCTCCAATCCCGAAGTGATCAAGAATGCTCACTGGACGTAGTAACCGGTATGTTAAAAGTATTTTTCCTTTGATGTATATTCTTTGTTGTATGCGTTAGCTAATTGTTATTCGTGAACCCTCTTGTAACCATGAAATTTAAAATAGTACCTGACATGTTAAACAATTTTTTTTGTTTCTATCCCAGAGGGTGATTTCCTGGTGGTTAATAGAGAATTTAAAGGTTTTCCTATTTACTTTACCAATAGTGTTACATTAGTTGACTTGATAGAACTTGATATGCTAGATTTTGATGTTATTTTTGGTATGGATTGGTTGCATGATTGCTTTGCCTCATTTGATTGTAGGACAAGGATGGTGTAATTTCAGTTCCCAAATGAACCCATTTTTGAGTGAAAGGGAGGAAACTCAAATCCTAGGGGTAATTCATCTCATGTCTAAAAGCTTGCAAATTGATTTCAAAGATTTATCTCTAACACATAGTCAGAGTTAGGGATCTTGAATCAGACATCCCCCCAATAGATTCGTTACTTGTAGCAAGGGAATTTTTGGAGGTCTTTCCCAATGACCTTCCAAGAATTACTCCCGGGCGGGAGATTGACTTTGCTATAGACATGTTGCCAGATACACAACCTATTTCAATAATTCCTTATCGGATGGCCCCGACAAAGGTGAAGGAGCTAATGTCTGAAATCAAAGATTTGTTATATAAGGGTTTTATTCAACCAAACATATATCCATGGGGTACTCCGGTATTGTTTGTTAAGAAGAAGAATGGGTTATTGAGAATATGTATCGACTATCATCAATTAAACAAAGTAACTTTAAAGAATAAGTACCAGCTCCCTAGATTGATGACTTGTTTGATCAACTCCAAGGAACAAGATATTTTTTCAAAGATTGACTTGAGGTCATGTTACCTGAACTTAGAATGACGGAGGTTGATATTCTGAAAATGGCATTCGGAACATGAAATGGTCACTTTGAATTCCTAGTGATATCGTTTGTTGTAACAAATGCCCCAACATCATTCATGGACCTCATGAATTGGGGTTTTAGAAAGTATCTTGACTTTTTTGTGATTGTCTTTATAAAAGATATTTTGATATACTCTAGGAGTGAAATTGATCATATAGGACACTTGAGAATAGTTTTACAAATTATCAAGGATAGTCAACTTTTTCCTATGTTTAACAAGTGTAAGTTTTGGTTGAGATCGGTTGCCTTTATTTGTTACATTATCTCTAGTGAAGGGGTAGAGATTGACCCAAAAAAGACGGAAGTGGTCAAAAATTTTCCTAGACCTTTGAGTCCTCCGACATCCAAAGTTTTCAAGGGTTGTCCACTTACTATATGAGGTTTGTTGAGGGATTGTCTCCTATCAAATCTCTATTAACGTCCTTAACCCAAAAGAAGTCCAAATTTGAATGGTCAGAATCGTGTGAAAAGAGTTTCCAATTATGGAAAGATGGACTCACCTCTGCTCCGTTATTGACTTTACGGGAGGGTACCCAAGGGTTTGTGGTTTATTGTGAAGCCTCTCGAGTGGGTCTAGGGTGTGTGCATATGCAAAATAGGAAATTCATAGTGTATGCCAGTAGACAACTCAAGTAACGTGATAAGAATTACACAAATCATGACCTTGAGCTTGCTTTCGTAGTATTTGCATCTAAAATTTTGAGACATTATCTTTATGTGATACATGTTGAAGTATTCACCGATCACAAGAGCTTACAATATCTGTTTACCCAAAAAGATTTGAACATGCATCAAAGAAGATGGGTAGAACTTTTAAAGGACTATGACATTAGTGTCCCAGGAAAGGTAATGTAGTAGAGGATGCTTTGAGTAGAGTGTCCGTGGGTAGTGTGACTAATGTGGCTGATGATAAAAAGGAGCTAGAAAAAGAGGTTCATAGGTTGGCTCGTTTGGGTGTCTGAGTAGAAAACTCTCCAAAGGGTGGTTTATGTGGTTCACCATACTACGAGTCATCTTTAAGGTTTGGGTGAAATCCAACCAACACCTTGATCCTCTATTAACGGAGTTGAAGGAAACGGTCCTTAGTAAGTCAAATAAGTCTTTCTATCAAGGAGAAAATGGGGTGCTTAGGCATCAAGGAAGGTTGTGCATACCGATTGTGGATGGTTTAAGGAAATTAATTATGGATGAGGCTCTTTCCTCCCGGTATTTCATTCAACCGGGGGCTACAAAGATGTACCGCGACTTATGAGAAACATATTGGTGGAATTGTATAAAAAGGGACATATCGGACATTGTTGCTAAGTGTCCAAATTGCCAATAAGTGAAAGCCGAGCAACAAAGGTCAGGTGAATTGACTCAAAATATTGATATTCATACATGGAAATTTTAGGATATTAACATGGACTTTGTAGTTGGGTTGCCTCGTACTAGAAGACAACATGATTATATATGGGTCATTCTGGATAGGCTAACCAAGTCCGCACATTTCCTTCCCGTCAAAGTAATATATTCGGCGGAAGATTATGCCAAATTTTACATTAAAGATATAGTAAAGTTACATGGAGCCCCTTTGTCTATCATTTCTAATAGAGGTACTCAATTAACTCCCATTTTTTGAAATCTTTCCAAAGTGGGATTGATACGAAGGTAAAACTTAGTACCGCTTTTAATCCTTAGACGGATGATAATGCAGAATGCACTATTCATATTCTTGAAAAGATGTTGAGGTCATGTGTCATTCGATTTCAACGGTAATTGGAATAACCACCTACCCTTAATAGAGTTCTCCTACAACAATAACTACAACTCAACTATCTCTATCGCTTCCTTTGAGGCACTTTATGGGAGAAGGTGTAAATCTATAATTGGGTGGTATAAGGTAGGGGAGTGTGCTCTACTAAGTCCTGACTTGGTCTACGAAGCCCTTGATAAGGTTCGAGTTAAAATAGATAGACTAAAAGCATCTCAAAGTCGACAAACATCTTATGCCAAAAAAAAGAAGAGGGACCTTGAATTTGACGTAGGATATTGGTGTTTTTAAAAAATTCACCCATGAAAGGGGTGATGAGTTTTGTAAAGAAGGGGAAGTTTAATCCTCGTTATGTGGGACCTTATGAAATTTTTAAGCGAGTTGGGAGTGTTGCTTATGAGTTGAGGTTGGCAAATGAGTTGGCCAAGATTCATCCGGTATACCATGTTTCCATGCTCAAGAAGTTTATTAGGGACCCGGTTAACATTCTTCCTCTAGAAGTTTTAGGGGGTCAAAGAGGATCTTTCTTATGAAGAGGTCCCGGTTGAGATCTTGGATCGCCAAAATATGAAATGGAGGAATAAGGAGGTTGCCTCTGTAAAGGTTCTATGGAGGAACGACCTTGTTGATGGTGCAACATGGGAAGCTGAGACCGACATGGAGACCCGCTATCCTCATCATTTTACCCTTACTACTAGCCAAGATTAACATTAGTAATTCCTTATCTTACAATTATGGATAATGTTGAACTTATCATGTTTTTTTAAAATGTGCATATTATAGTAGAAATTCATGCCTAAGTTGAGTCCTTATCTTTCCATGAAATATATTTATTATGTGTCTTTCACTAAAGTGTGTTTTGTGCTATAAGTGTTCATGGATGATTTTAATGAGAACAATTTATATTGTTTTGATAAGAAAGCAATATGTCAACTCTTAATGTTCATATCGAGCACATATTGAAATGGCAAAAGGTAGTACCTCCTTATATGATATGAAAAGTTGAGCTTTTGTTATAAGTATGTGTGGAGTAAGTACCTAATTTTTGATGCCATGTTCTTTTTCAAAAGTACTTGAGATTTCCTTCTATGATATTTAACTCATTCTATTGTATTGTTAGTTCGTTGGATGCTAGTTTTTAGTCTTTTCTTCCTATAAAAAGGTTTGCAGATTCATTCAGGGACGAATGTTCCTAGGGGGGAGTATTGACATACCCGTAAATTTCCACAACTTATAATATATCCTTATATGATTAGTAATTATTTTTTTAGACCTAAATAAGTATAAATTACTTGTTTGAGAAGTATTGGAGCAATAGGATTAATGAAAAGCCTTAAATGTTCGGAAACTAGAGAAATTCAACTAGTTGACATCCTATGTTTGGTGAAGGTTTTGGAGGGACATATGAAGTCCAAACCTTGTAAAACTACTATTGATAGGTATAATATAGTATATACGGTAAAAATAAGTGTCATTACACCCCAAGGACCACACGAAATGTCCTTGGGGAGGACCTAATGTTGGGCGAGCAAACTGCCAAGGGAGTTTGCGTGCAGGCAGATTCTGGTGGCTACTGCGTGTGGTGCTGCCATCATGTGGGAATATGAATTTGGCCTCGCAAAGTGTGGATGAAATGGAATATACTTCCTAATCTCAAAATTCTAAAACAATGTGGGGAATTATCCTCGTGACGCACACCTACTTCCCAGATATCATAAAAGTCATATTTTGGGTATTTTGACTTCACAAATAAACTCATTTAAGTGAGGGTTCTTCTGATTAATTTAATGGGTGAATATACAATGTATTAGGGTCAGTTTTGGGTCATTTTTATCACTCAAACCAAGTCTCACAAGTTGAATTCAAAAATCCCTCTCTCCCAAATTCTCTCTTCTTCAAAAACTCAATTGAAGACCCATAGATCTCCGAGAAGAAGATTAAGCCTTCATGTTTTTCAACTGAATTTCGTGATTTATCTTCATTAAATTATGGTTTATTTCACTCTTGGGATTCCTTTCCCCAAAATACCCTTATAAAATGATTTCTAGATTCCCCCAAAACAAGGGTTTTTCTACTCACATGGGTCTTCTTTCTAAAACTGAAATTGTGAATCAATTGTCATATATTTATGATGAATTAACGTTGTGTAGATATGAATTGATGGTTAATTGATGAATTCCTATGAGTTTTCCCTTGGTTCATTTCTTTCCCCCAAATCCCTAAATTTTTTTGATTGATTAAGGCGAATTGTTGAGGGTGATGAACATGTAACTTATTAACTTTGATTTTAGTGATGTTAGTACTTCATGAATTGCCTTATTTCATATGTTGGTTGTGACTTTTTGGATATTCAATTATGAAGTCCCAAAATGGAAATGAGGTATGATCTTGATTCTCTTTTGATCTCAATTATGCAAGGTGACATCTACTTGTGTGATAAGGATGATATAGCTAATTCTATTGTAGTGAAGTATGTAATTATGTTATGATATGGCTATTATACGATTTAATGTATTTTATCATGATTATGATAATATATCTTAAGTGAAAGGATAGTTCTCCCTTGTGATCACCTATGATCTATTATGATAGGATGTTTTCATAAGGGTCTAGAATAGACTAATGTGAAATTGTGTGATGTCATAAGACGATCACTAATGGGAATATATGGTTAGCACCAAAAGGGCATGTAAATGAGATGGAGGTCTCACGTTCGTAAGTCAGGCCTCCCACATGGGTTCTTCACTTAGTAAGTCCGGACTCGTGAATTATGTGTTGGATCATGATATAGAAACCTTCACGTTATTAAATCAAGGTTTCTACAAACAATCTTCTTGACCCTTAACTATTTGCCCACATAGGACTCTACGTTAGTGATTCAACGTAGATAGCTACGTATGAATGGTTACACCTTATGCAAGTTTTAACCCTCTCTTTCTGGTGTGGGAGTAAAACACCGGACTCCATGAAGCTCACATGGTCTCATATAGTTTATTGCGTTCGTTCCCTAATGTAAAATTAAATGCATATTATTAGGGTTGTGTTGAAGGCTACTACATTGGGAGAGAGAGGGTACGAGATTTTTCTCAATCATTGCACATGTGGGATCCTAAGGTATGGTTCTAGTAGTGTTCTTTATGATTATGACTATAATGATTGTTATGTTGATAAGGTATGAGTAGTATTCATGTATTAATCATGTTATGATGACTTTAAGAGAATATGTTCTAAGTATAAAGTGGGTTACTTAATGTGATGCTTAACCTTGGATAGGATTATGGGGTCCTATCCTTCACACTGCACAAGTATTACTGGGTGATTTACATGTTGGGTTGTTATTATGTTGAATTGACTTATTATGCTTCTTACGTATGTATGTTAAGTTAATTTTATAGAAAGAATGATTTTGACTTAATTGTCCTTTTTTCATGCATTAATGATTTTATGCATAGGATCCATACTTAGTACATGTGGTTTGTACATGCCCATATTTTCTCCCTTTTTCTAAAACATTTTAGGTTTGGGCCATTGAGGAGATTTGTGGTCATTGAAGAAAAAGACTTGGCTCTTTTCTTAGTCAATTAGTGAGTCCTCATGAGTTCCAAGGATAGAGTCACTCATCAAGCTGTAAGAATAGTTATTGGGGGTACAAAGGCATCCCAATGCCGAATATTTAGATATATTGGGCATATTAGAAAATATTTGCTTAAAGGGTGTTAACCAATTTTCTATGTATTAAAAATCTTTTCCGAGAACGTACCTGCAATGAAGACCCTTGTTAATTTGGTACGAGGCATCCGTATGTCAAGCTTAGGCACCATAGCACATGACCAATTAAAATTATCATGTAGATAAAGCAGTGACTACGGAGATAGTGAGGATCCTTGGGACAGTAAGTAAATATTCAAAATGCACCATAAAAAAATAGTTAGTTAGGAAAGTACAAGAAACACATGTGCAAGCACATGTGAAACCGGTCAAAGAGGGGGAACACGACCACCCTAACCGAATTCGGTTAGGGTCGTTCGGGGCAGGCATGCGCACTGGTCCATCCATGTGGGGCCCAAATCTGTAAAAAATCTATACTCTAACTAACTAGTTAACCTAGGACAAATCAAAAATAACTAAGGGAACCGACAACCTAAGACATAGTCGGGTGACATAAAACCGTGTAACTAACTAAGAGACAACCCAGTACCAAACCTAAGATGGTACAAAAGGATTAGTTATAGTCCTGATGACTTAGGGGTACTTTAATAATTACTCTAGGTCCCCTAATTAATATAATCAGCAACTTAATTTGTTAATGAAAATTTACAAGCTAGGCTGAGACCCTTAGCCAATTTTAAGATTTGGCTAAGTCAAATGTTCTCCTTGGTCTAGTTAACCAAGGAGGGGCATTTTAGTAATTAACTAATTAATTTATTTAATTAAGTTAATTATCCTAAGTGAATTAGTCAATATCAGTTCATAAGACGTAGACTCACATTAAAACACTAGAATATTGACGACTCAACACAGTACAGATTCGTGAGAACAAACAGTGAGCAAAACGCACGAAAAACATAAAATTTCTTAGGAGATTTTGAGGTATCCTTCAAGGTTTTCGTCCAAGGTGATCTTTGTAGGTTCAACTCTACATAAGGTATGGGTTTTCACTCTAGGAATTCATTCTCCAAGAGGCTTTTCAAAAGTTTTATGAATTCAAAAATATCGACACTACAATTGTTCCTAATGACATTGTTGAACGTCCACCTCCCTAGTTATCCTTGTTTTCGATTCTAATATTATGTAGATTTATTCTCGAACATGTTTATGGTATGTGGTGCTAATTAATCATTATGTGTAGCGTTTCTAACAACTCTAAATTGACTATGCTAAGTAATGCTTAATGCGTCTAGAATGCCTTTGATTAGACCAGGTTCACACAGATTGATGCACGTAGAACGAGACCCCTGAACCCTTGAAATAACCAAGCCAAATAACTTTGTGAGTTAGTTGATAAAGGAATGGTTGGTTTCAGCCGAATATTATGATTTACCCGGATGAGTCTTAACCGGACTTAAAAAGAGGTAATCTTAAGTTTGGAGGGTAAAATGGTATTTTCCAGTCTAAGGGTAGATTTTTATCATCCTAATTAATTAATTAATTAGTTAGTTAATATGGTGGAGGGGAAATTTGGGTAAAAAGGGTCAAAATTGTGCCTTCCAGTGAAATCTTGCTCCACCTAGGATCGAACCTAGGTGGGAGCAATGATTTAATTTGATTTATTATTTTGTGAATTAATTTAATTAATTAATATTTAATTACTCATTTAATAAAAGGAAAAATCAGATTTTTGAATAATATTATTAAATTTATTATTATTATAATAAAAAAAAACTAATAATAAATAATGGGGAGTCCTAGTTTGAGTAAGTCTCCACCTAACTCTCCTTATCCTAATCCACTCATTATCACATTTTTCTCTACTCCTCTCACACTTTCACTCTTAATAATTCTGTAAAACAAAAAAATTGAAGAAAAATTTTCAATAACATGAACGCTAAAAACTCAAAAGAAAAGTTAGTCTTAAAACATACAGCAAAACAGAGTTCTTGACGGGATTGTCCTTGAAGTTTCAGTGCTGAGACTTTGTTTCGTGAGAAATTGGTAGGATTTAATGAAGTTTGGAAAGACATTAAGGTATGGGTTTTATTCTCTCTTGTCCCCTTTCCAAAGAGACCCCTAAGTTATGTTTAAATTCCAATCGAGAAACTAATGTTTTACCCGTTGCATTCCCCTGTCATGATATCCTTTGAAAGATTCAAAGCATGCAATTGTATGTCTTCTGGTAGATAATTTTAGGTATGGTTGTGAACACGTATTGAATATTTATTTGGAAATCATGTAAGGAATGAAATATGTACTCCGTAAAAGTGTTTTACGTTAATTATTTGAGCATAAGTATGCTATAAATTAACTATGTTGCTCCCTGAAATTTGTGTATTATAAATGTTGTGTTTTCTTATATGTAAATTTTAAAAGTGTGATGTTCATATAAATGTAATGTTTCCAAATTTAATGTTAATTCTTGTCTGAATATAATCATAAAAAGATTACACTTAAAGATGCAACAAATAAACCACGAAATGCCTTAAGAATTAAAGTATAAATGATGATAAAAATAAGATAAAAATAGTGAACAAATTTCCAACATTTGGTAGGTTTTTTTGTCAAAACAAAGTGGTACAAAATGCAATAAAAAATAATGTAAAATAAGTTATATCAGTAAGGATTTTACCCAAGACATCATTAAAAGAAAGATACAAAAAATCATCAAAAGATTGAGAGTGAAATGGATGGAAGAGAACAAATTTCCCGCTTGCTACAAATTTGGAGTCTCGGCAGAGGATGAGGAAAATTACCTATGTTTTTAAAAAAAATTAAATGTGAGGTCATTGGTGATTGAACCCATGACCTCACCAAATGAAAATTACACAAAAATGTCATGAGAAAATTGTAAGGAAAAATAGATGTGGTGAGTGGGAATTGAACCCACAACCTCTTGAATGGATGAATTTATGAGAAAAAAGAAGGAGAAAATAAAATGTTGGGAGTGGGGATTAAACCCACAACCTCTTTAATGGATGAGAGAGTTAGGATAAAAATAATGGAGAAAATAAAATGTGGAGAGTGGGGATTGAACTCACAACCGCTTGAATGGATGAGAGAGTTAGGAGAAAAATAAAGGAGAAAACAAAATGTGGAGAGTGGGGATTGAACCCACAACATCTTGAATGGACGAGAGAGTTAGGAGAAAAATAAATGAGAAAATACGTTTTTGAGAGTGGGGATTGAACCTACAACCTCTTGAATGGATGAGAGAGTTAGGAGAAAAAAAAAAGGAGAAAATAAATGTGGAGAGTGGAGATTGAACCCACAATCTCTTGGATAGGTGAGAAATTTAAGAGATAAATTAATAGAAAATAATGAGTTTATGGGGGATTGAACCCACAACCTCCTTTCCTTTAAATGAAAAAGGAGAGGAGAACAAGAATGAAACTATATGGGGTTGATGGGAATTGAACTACGGCGTCCCAAATCTGAAAAATGCAATTATCAAGTTAAAAATAAGATTAAGTGTTGTTCAAGGGATTCGATACAGGGTTCCCTTGCCCAATTCCGTATTGACACAAAATTCATGTGTAAACAAATATTTTATGAATGCTTCCTCTAAAGATCGAAATCAATATCTTGGCATAGCTACAAAATGCATAAGTCTTGTAATTTAGGGTAAACATGAATCAATTAGAAAAACTATGAATGAAGCATCATGGATTGTATGTATGGACTCATAAGTCTAGTATACATTTAAATGTAAGTGAGCCTAAGAAGTATGTGATAAAATGATTTAACCCTAGAAGGGTTAAGTAAGAGTGTGAAACTCACTAAATCGCCAAGTGCATTGGCATATGATAAAATGAAAATTCACGTGAAGGGGTAAGTAAATATGAAATGCAAATGTGTTAAAGTTAATTAATGAAGTGAAAATATGATAAGAGGCTAATGTGAAAGATGAGAGCAATCTCAAATAAGCCTAAGTAAATGTTACCAAAATGAACTCTCCAATGAGAATGTAAAACTAATGAAGAGAAAAGTCTCTATGAACACTCTAAAGAAAGTATTGAAGTTAATGCATACTTAATACTAATGATGAGATTAGAAATCATCTAATGATCTATGATGTCATCATGCTAGAAGCCAACTTCGAGGATATATCAGTTGAATGTAATGGAACTTCATACTGAGCACCGATAGGCTAGCTATGGGCGGTTATTCCTTCCTTCTGGAAAGGTGTAGGTTCACCTAACTCTTATGAGATGATACGGTCCACCATGTTTGGTATGAGTCTCCTTTTATCTCCTAGTCATTGAAACTATACTGCCAACATAGGGATCTAGCAGGGTTCAAATCACTATATACGCTAGCATGTTTTGGTTCACTTTGTCCGGTGATTACACCTCTTTTAGGTGTGGGGATTACACACTGTATTTCATAATGCTCGTATAAACTATGTCAGTTAAGGTTAAAGTTCGCAAAGAAAGAATGAGGCGATCCTCGCCTCAACAAAAACACATAATGAAATTGAACGATACAAAAGGTGTTAGGATAGGATGCTCAAGAGGTGAGCTAGACTTAAGAAATAAAACTAGGTTATTATTGGTAATTGCACTGCGAACCCGATGAGAGTCTTAAATTACATGCTAAGTATGACTGGTGGCTGCACTAGTTTACGAAAGAATGAAAATGAAGTACGTATGAATGAATGAAGTAGACTCTATTTTTGTTAAAGAAAGCTCCCTAGTTGATATCTCATATGTTGAGACCTCATTTTGGGAAGTCCTAATGTCATGTCCGTGATTCAAAGGTCTCGTGGCATATGAAATAATGATATGAACTATGTGATATGATATGTGCAATATGTTATGTGTTGTTTGAAAAATGATAAGTATCATGATGTATGTTACTCTCATGGTATGATTTCCTATTCCGAAATTGGCAAGTCCACTGACTTGACATTCCATAATTCGTACAGATAGGAAAGATATCTTGTTAATCATGTATGTCCTTGTTGTGTGCTTGCATATACCCATACTTAGTACAAGTTCGTACTAATCCCATACAACTTTAAATTTTTTGGCACATGCAGTTGGTGTAGTTAGAGCTTAGAGGTCGGTGCGGAAGCTATACGGACATGAAGCATTCATAAAGATTTGATAGGACCTCATTCTTTCGAGGATGCTTAACCATTATATTCTAGATTAGAATTATGTTTTAGTTAGTGGAATATGTTCCACTAGCATTGCTTTCTCTTTTTATTTCAGACATTTGTATTGGTGCTATTTTTGCAAGCATAGACTTAATGCAGTATGGAACTATTTCTTTCATTTGATGATCTTAATGTTAGATGGTTGATTGTGAACGTTCATGAATTTAAGTAGAATGTCTTATATGAATGTTATGTAAAAAAAATTCAAATTTTCTGCTAAAATTAACCTAGATGAAGTAACGATGACATATGTAGTCTTGTCTGCGACCTTTGAGAGGTCAACGATGACGGTCTCGTCTAGGGTATAGACTCCGATTATGAAAAAGTTGGTATCAGAGTACTAGGTTAACTTACTAAAATAATAAATTCACATCAACCACATTGAGTAGTTTCTAGGTCATGGTAGTGAAGTGCACCACTATCCTTTATTAGAGACTACATGGTATGTAGGAAAATTCCCTTCTTCTAATCTTATTGTGCCTTCTCTAATGTATGATTTCTTTTTCTTAAGAACGTATCTACTATCAACTCTTGAGATTTAAAAAGATGAATACGAGGAGAAACGCAGGTGGAGAGATTGGAGAAGTAGTTGTTGGGGTTGATATAGTTCCTCCCAAGGCTCCAGCTGCTGGAATGGAGATTCCTCTTAACCCAACTGGTTTGACAGATGGAGAAGTGAGGACAACCTTGGTAAAGATTGACCAAGCTATCACCTTATAAGATCAAGCTATGACAACCCAGGCGGAGGAACACGGTGTTCAAAGGTTGAGCCCATATGCCAACACCATGGCTAACAGGTTAAGGGACATCACGAGGATGAATCCTCCCGTTTACACTGGCTGAAAAATTGTTCAGGATCTCGAGGTGGAGTGTAGGGAAGCTATGCTTCACTATAGCATGGAACTTTCCAAGATTATGGTACATGTCCAACAAGTGAAAAAAAAAGGAAGAGGAAGTACACTAGGGCAGGGAACATGTCCAGGCAAGATGAGGAGAATTTTTTGAAGGAAGAGTAGTCAAGTTCATTCAAGAGTCGCAATGATAGGGATTCCGAGCCTAGAGTTAAGAGAAATAGTGAAGTAGATACACCTTAGGAGAGGCCACCTTGTAAGAAATCTGAAAACTTCATAGAAGAGAGTGTAGGAGGGGCTCTAACGCTTGTTCCAATTGTACAAAACTGGGTCACATGATAAGGGATTGTTCGTATATGAGAGGTCGAGAAAAAGGGAAGGAGAAAGTTCCAAAGAATGATTCAAGTGAAGAGGATCCAAGGAGGCAACGATTCTTCGCACTCAAGTCTAGGGGGGTAGGGGAAAGACGCCTCTAGTGATATCTCGAGTGTGTAGTCTAAATTTATTTATCATATGTTTGGTTTTTATGCTCTAGTATGAAGTTAATATGTTGGAGTCATCATGTTGGTTGCTGACTTATGTGTTTATTTATGTTGTATGCTTTGATGAGACTAGTTTAGGTAAAATTTCCTTAGTCTATTAATGTGAAGCTGCTAGTATGTTTCAAGGATGTGACCAACCTACTAATATGTGAATCAGATATTCACCAACAAAAAGTATTGAATAGCTTAGTTATGGATTTTCTCCATAAAGTTTTATGCTACCACTGACTATTAAACAAGGGTAGTGAGGTTTTACTTGCCAAATGAGATAGGGTCTAAATGGGCAAGAAGTGGATCAATCAAACAAAGACATATTATCTAAAATCTTACGACGAACAAGATGTTATTTAAGTAGTTAGATATGCTCTTCCTAAGGCTTGTTTTATTTAAGAAAGTCTAAGTTTTAGTGCAATAGTCGACTTGGTGTTGTAAGTCAAAAAATCTTATGTGTAATAATTTCACTATGTCAGTTAAAATGAACACATGTTTGCCATCATGTTGATGTTTTTGTATAGCACGGAAATTGATTTTTTTGTGTTGCATGAGTTGTGAGGTGGATCAAGTTAAGTGCGATTGAGAAGGAAGTTTCTCAATCTCAAATATGAAGCTTCAGATAAGATTGAGTAATATGCATTATCCAGAATAAGTGTGAAATAGAAATTCACAAAGCGCAAAGTCTCAAATATGTAAAAATATTTTCGAAAATCACCCTCTTTTTTTTAAAAGATGTATAGAGTCATTTGGTGACGAATGTTCCTATGGAGGGGGGGGGGGCAATTTAACAACCCTAAAATGAGTATGCTAAGTAATTCTTTATGTATATAGAATTGCTACAATTAGAGCAGATTTACACGGATTGATGCGTGTAGAACTAGACCTCTAAACCATTGCAACAGCCAAACCGACTAACTTGGTGAGTTAGTTGATCTAGGAAAGGTTCTGTCCTTCCATGTAGGATACCTGAATATGAAGATTTACCCGAATGAGTCTAATTGGACTTAAAAAGGGGTGATCTTCAGTTAGGAGGGTCTAGAGGTAAAATGGTCTTTTCCAGGATAAGGGTAGTTTTATAATACCCCTAAAGACTTAATTAATTAATTAATATGGTGGAGGGGGCGGAAATTGGCCCTTTGAGTGAAATTGTACTCCATTCAGGTTCGAACCTATGTGGGAGCAATGATTTAATTTGACTTATTTTATTTGGTGAATTAATTGAATTAATTAATATTTAAATACTAATTTAATTAAAGAATAAAATCAGATTTTGAATAATAATACTAATAATAATAATAATAATAATAATAATAATAATAATAATAATAATATTAAGTAATCCTAGTTTTACTAAGTGTCCAACTAACAATCCTAATCCTAATTCACTCATTCTCACGTTTTTCTCTACTCTTCTCTCACTTTCACACTTATGAATTCTGTAAAAAAAAAATAGAACAGAATAAAAATAATAAAGTTCATCGAGAACTTAAGCGCTAAAAACTAATACAAAAAGTTAGTCTAAAAACTTAAAGCAAAACAAAGTGCTTGACGGGATTGTTCTTGAAATTTCGGTGGTGAGTCTTGGTTTCGCGGGAAATTGGCAGCATATAAAAAAGTGTGGAACGATATAAAGGTAGGGGTTTTCTTCTCTTCGGGGCCTTTTCCCAAGAGACCCCTAAGTTTAGTTTAAATTCCAATTGAGAAAATAAGGTTGTCCCCGCTACATGCCCCTGTCATTAGATCCTTTGAAAGATTCAAAGCATGCATTGGTATGTCTTTTGATAGATAATTCTACGTCTGGTTGTGATTACGTATTGACTGTATATTTGGAAATTATGAAATAAATAAAATATGTATTCCGGAAAAGTGTTTTACGTTAATTGTTTGAGGATGTGTGTGCTGTAAATTAACTATGTTGCTGCCTGAAATTTTTGTGTTATAAATGTTGTGTTTTCGTATATGTAAATGTTTAAAGTGTGATGTTCATATAAGTGTAATGTTGCTGGATTTAATGGTAATTCTTGGCTGAATATAATCATAAAAAGATTACACTTAAAGATGAACCAAATGATCCACAAAATGCCTTAAAAATTAACGTATAAATAATGATAAAAAAAACTGAATATAGTGAAAACTTTCCAGGATTTAGTTGGTTGGGTTCGGTTGAACAAAGTGGTACAAAATTCAATGAAAAATGAATATAAAATAAGTGAGATCACTAAGGATTAAACCCAAGACATCCTTACATGAAAGCTACAAAAGAGAATCAACAAAAGATTGAGAGGAAAATGGATTGGAAGAGACCAAATTACCAGCTTGCTAGAAATTTGGAGTCTCAGCCAAGGATGAGGAAACTTAGCTATGTGTTCAAAAAATTTTAAAAATGTGAGGTTATTGGAGATTGAATGCATGACCTCAAAAAATGAAAATTACATAAAAATTTCATTAGAAAAATGAAAGGAAAAATAGATGTGGTAGTTGGGATTGAATCCACATCCTCTTGAATGTATGAGAGATTTAGGAGAAAAATAAAGGAGAAAATAAAATGTGGAGAGTGGGTATTGAACCCACAACCTCTTGAATGGATGAGAGAGTCAGGAGAAAAATAAAGGAGAAAAGAAGATGTGGAGAGTGGGGATTGAACCCACAACCTCTTGAATGGATGAGACAATTAGGAGAAAAATAAAGAGGAAAATAAATGTGGAGAGTGGGGATTGAACCCACAACCTCTTAGATAGGTAATAAAGTTAAGAGATAAATTTAAAAAAAAATAATGAGCTTGTGGGGGATTGAACCTACAACCTCTTTGCCTTAAAACAAAAAAGGAGAGAAGAACAAGAAAGATATATTATGGGGATGATTGGAATCGAACTAGGGTCTCCTAAATCTTAAAAAAGCAATTATTAAGATAAAAATAAGATGAAGTATTTTTCAAGGGATTCAAAATCGGGTACTCTTTCCCAATTCATCATTGACACATAAGTCAAACGTAAACAAATATTTAATGAATGCTGCCTCTAAAGATCAAAATCAATATCTTGGCATATATATACAAAATGCATGTCTTGTAACATAATCTTGGGTACACATGAATCACTTAGACAAACTATGAATGAAGCCTCATGGTTTGTATGTGTGAACTCGTAAGTCTAGAATACGTTTTAAACTAAGTGAGCCTAAGATTCATGTTACTGTTTTTGTATAGCGTTTCCGTGATTTATCGGTTGCATAAGCGTGATAAGCATTGAGTTAAAGTAAGATTGAGAATAAAGTTCCTTAATCTCATATATGAAGCTTCAGATAAGCTTTAAGTAATATCCATCATCCTGAGTAAGTTGTGAATCAGATATTCACAAAGATGAAGTTTAAAGGATGTGACTCAAACTTGGTATGTGCAATGGAGGGATAATAGGTTGTTGAGGGGTGGTTCAGTGACTTGGGAGATCTTTAAGGCGGATTTTCTCGATAGGTTATTTTCTAGAGAGATGAGGAAGGATGTCACGACCCTGATTCTGGAATTCGGATCGCAACCGGCGTCGTTGACCTCTCAAAGGTTGCAGAAAAGCGTCTTCTTGCATTCATCACATTGAGATGGTTATTTTTAGCGAAAAATTTAAAACTTTTAAACGTACGAAGTATACATAGACTTCATATAGTTATTTCATGAATTCATTATATACTAAGCTCAAGATAAATATAACAACCATCTATCATAATAATTAATTTGATATAGAATAAGAAGATATCATAAATATGTTTGCCAAACACGACCTTATTACAAAAGCTCTACGAAAGAAACGCTAAGGACAACATCCCCTAGATTTTTCTAAGGCTAGACTAAATCTGTAGCATCCTCGAAATCATGAGGACCTACCAAATGGTTTGGAGAAATGCTGAAGTCCGAAGCGCTGCATGTGTCGTCAACCTGTCCTCTGACCTGCACCTATAAAAATAATAAATATTAGGCGGTTAGTACACCACTTGAACTAAGTACGGGTGTATGCACACATATACATAAAGCTATGCATGATAAACGAAAGCTCCTAAGGAATATGCCATTTCAGGAAAGTCTAGTCATTAGACTTTCCGAATTCGTTAGTTGTGAATTGTAGTATGAATATGATGTATTTTAATGCATTCAAAGAACACAATTGATTTTATATATGATTACAAAAAATTAGTATCATCAACATAATTTTAGAACAATTCGGACAAAGATTTGAGATTTTTGATCCTCTTAGGCTGAGAGCTCCTCTTTGTACACATAGATTTTTTTTCAATCTTTTTCTTCTCTTTTTTGTGTAGTTCAATAAATCTTTTGTTCATATGTTTTATGGTTCATTTGGGAATTTACTTACTGTCCTAAAGACGCCTACCATGTCCTTGGGCACTGCTTAATATAAGTGATCATTTTAAATGATCATGTGATATGTTCTGTGGTAGTAGGTTTAACACATGGATGCCTAGTACCTAATATGTGAGTTAAGGAATAAAATATTAATTTATCTTAGGGTCTTCATTGCAGGTACATTTCATTAACAAGCACATTAATACTTAGAGAAATTGGCTAACACCCTTTATGACAATATTTTCTAATATTGTGCAATATTTTGCTTATTGGGGTATTATATAGAAATTGGTTAATACCCCTTAGCCAATTTTATATACTATGCCCAATTTTTTCTCAAAATTGGGCATTGGGATTCCTATGTACCCCAATACGCATTCTTAAAGACATATTGGGCTCTTCACTAGACATGCAATTTTTGAGAATGTTACATTATCCCTACCCCCCTTAGGAAGATTCATCCCCGAATGAAACTTACACATCACTTAAACAAAGAGGGTGACTTTTGAAAGTTACTCTATCATGCTTAAATGTTTCTCTTTTGTGAATATCTGATTCACACTTATGTGGATGATGCATATAATTCAAGCTCATCTGAAACTTCATATTTGAGATTAAGTAATTTCCGTCTCAAACACACTTAACTTAATACACATCACCAATTATGCTACACAAAAACATGCCTATGCTACACAGAAACAACAACATAAAATGCAACATAACTTCGTTTTAACTCACATAGTTCTATTATAAGACATACGATTAAGGACTTACCACAAAAAATCCACTAAAGAACTTAAACTTTGAGTTTCTTAAACATAAATAAGACTTAGGAAGAATATATATAACCTCTTAGATAACAACTTGTTGGCCTTAAGATTTGAATGTAATGACGCCCAACTTAATTTCAAATGGACTTACCACTATGCCATATACTTAACTACATACCCCTTTGGCCTTGACACTATTTTCAGTGGGAGTACTAACGAGAAACGGTTCATGTAAGTTCTCCAGAAGTAAGTCAAATTGATTACCCGCAAAAGGAGTTACAATAGAAAAGGTAGATCCTAGATCTAATAATGCATAAACAGGAAAAGAGAATATCAGAAAGTTACCATTATCCACATTCGTGAAATTCTCTAGTTTCTCTCTTCGTTTCAATGCATAGAAACGGTTTCTCGTTGGGGATTCGGCAACAGTATTTGGCGTGGCTAAGAATTTTCCTTGGACTGTTGGATTTGAACAACGCTCTTCTCATTTTAGCCAAACATATTTGGAAACTGAAGCCTTACTACCCTATTTCTATAGTCTATTATAGCAAAACACTTAAGAAGCAAATATATGTCTAAGCCATATTATTGAGTGGGTATGTAGACAACGTATCCTTCTCCTCCTCATCAATACTCGTAGAAGGCTTTTATATATTACCATGCATTCACCTACATGTTAAAACCACACTCACCACACATCTATCGTCCACGTTGGACATTTCCATTATGGCCTCTTCTTCGGAAAGCCAGATATGAGCCTGGCGCCTTAGACAACTTGGCCATCCTAATTATTGTGTCTATTCTCCTAAGCATTCACACAATAAGGAAGTTAGATACTTATATTGACACGAAGTGTCAAAACTCTAGATAGAACAATAAAGAGTAGAAAAAGGGAGAATTTTCGATCATCGCGTAGTCTGTAAGTCATGATTATGGCGCGCTTCACAACTATAAGTAAGGAACTACGTAACCTTATTGTGTTGATCTTTAGTTCCTAGGTACTTCAATATCATGCTTTGACACCATGTTTTTCACAATCGGATTTTGGAATCCGGATCACAACAGACATTTTTGAACTCTCAGAGTCGCAGACAAGCCTCACCTTGAATTCATCACCTTCATATGGTTATTTTTAACGAAAACTTTAAAACTTTTAAAAGTATAAAGTATACATATACTTCATATATTTATTTCATGAATTCATTACATACTAATATCAAAATAAATATAACAACCAACTATCATAATAATCAATTTGAAATAGAATAAGAATATATCATATGCAATTGTCTATTGATAATGCCATTCATCTCATTACTTTCCTGTTTTGGATATTATACATTTCATATACACGATACATTTGAATCGTTGATGTAGCATTAAGAAATTTCAAGTTAGGGCCCAAGATACGGGACCTTAACCTGAGGGCCTTCTTTAGCAAACACAGATTATGATTCATTCGTTCATTCGAACTTCACATTATTCATTTCATTTATTCGTAGGTTGATGTAAAAACAAACTATACCTAGGATGAAGTTTAAGACTCTCATCGGGATCATGAAGTGCAATGATCGAGAATGACCTAATGTCATTACTTGAATCTGATTTCACCTCCTGATTGTCTTGCACAAACTCCTTTGATATCGTTCATTTCATTATTTTTCATACTTGGAGGTTGGCCTCATTATTTCTTTGGCAAATTTAACCTTAACCGACATAGATCATGTGATCATCATGAAATCCAGTGTCTGTCTGACACCAAAAAGAGGTAGAATCACCCGCCAAAGTGACCCGAACATGATAGCGTATATAGGGAGTCGAACCTGCTAGATCCCAATAATCGAAGTATAGGTTCAAAGACTAGGATATATAAGGAGATCCATATTTGGCATGCCGGACAGTCTCATCTCATGAGTGTTACGTGAACCTCTGCCCTTCCCAAAAAAAGGCATCACCGCTCATAGCTAGCCTAGCGGTGCTCAATATAAGTTACATTTCATTTAACTCATACGCCATGGAAGCTGGCTTCTAGTATGAGGACATCATAGCTCAATATATTATTTCACATCTAATCATTAGTATTAAGTATATATCAGTTTCAATACTTCCATTAGAGTGTACATGAGACTGGTCTCTTCATTGTCTTTACACTCTCACAGGTGAGATGGCTCTCATTTTTCACATTAGAATCTTATCATATTGTCACCACATTCATTAGCATTAGCATATTTGATTTTTATAATTACTCATCCCTTTAACGTGAATATTCATTTCATCATATGCGAATGCACTTGGCCAGTTAGTGTGTTTCACACTCTTTTTTTAACCCTTCAAGGGTATAACCATTTCATTACATACATCTTTGTTACTCATCCCTTTTTATATGAATGTTCATTTTATTATCTTTTAGTGCTGACTCAAGCATTATGGAGGCTTACTATTAGATTGGGATCTACGTACCCTATTGATGACTTGTCATCTTTAGTTTACATTGATGAAATGTGAATTGTTATTTCATATCATCCTTAATTTGCATTGATAAATGTGAATTGTCCTTACATATCATCCTTATGTGTTAATGATACTAGTTTCACAAATTCTAACACCTTCATTCGTGAGTATTCTTTTAGCAAATTAGCTTTGGTGTAAGTAAGACTTGTCTCATTTTCTTTAATACCCCATTGTGGTCACCTACTAAATTTAGACCCCTTTAATTATGTAATAACTCACATTACTTACTTAATTTAATGTAGTATCTTTATATCACCATTTATGTACAATGAGCACTTCATTCAATGAGTTTTATGTGTTCATCGTTCATTCTAGTGGAGCATGTTTGGAGTTGTCCAAATGAATGGCATTCCCTTGGTTATGGATTCATTGATATTACTATAGAAGTGCTTAATATATATTTTATACTCGTACTACACTAGAATTGACATATGATTAGTATTGGCTCAAGATTTTGGATGTTAGACTAGTAAATTGATTCTTTTTGGCATAAGCCAACTTTACGTATGTTCTTACTTAAATTTCCATATGTATGAAACCTTAGCCAATATTTTAATCATGTACATATCTTCCTAGCCATTAGAATATATTTATTTTGACCAAATAGAGTTAGCCAACTTTATTGGAACCAGATAGCCAATTTATTCAATATATGATTTCATAGATGTCTTTGAGTCACTTCTTAGTTTATGGATTTTAGTGTAACGTTTTAAGAAAATATTGGAAAGAATTATATTAACATTTTATGGCTTTAACATCTTTATAAAATCATAACAACAACAAGTCAACATTCATCCAAAGACACATATTGAATTAACACATCATGGACTTAACTTAGCATATCATCGATCCTTAATTATCATGATAAAATTAACTTTATGCATTTACAAGTTCTAGGTTCATTCCATACTCATCATTTAAGAGAGATACATGTTAATAACATCCATAACCACATACCAACAACATGATCTCTACCCTATTAAATATTGAAATCGAAAAGGATACTAGGGAAGGGAAATTCGACGGGAACAACCCTAGTTTTCAAGATCTTGTGAATCATTCGAAGAAAAATACTCTTGGAGAAATAATTCCAAGAGAGAAAACCATACCTTAATTATAACTTAATCTAAGAAGACTATCTTGAACTAAAAGTTGGAGAAGCATTGAAATCGCCTAGGAGAATGAATGGAATTTTCTATTTTTCTTTCTTTCTCTTGATTATTGTTTTGCGTCCCTTTTTTTTATTTGTGTTTGAACGTAATTTTTAGGTTTAAGAACTTATATAGAATTCTAAAACTTAGGTTTAATATGTTTATTTAATAAACTAACTAATCAATTACAAAAATGTCCCTCCTAAGTTGACTAAACATAGGAAAACATAACACTTTTAGTCAAATCTGGAAATTGGTGTTGACTATGGTTTTGGTCAACATTTTGACTTTATATTAATTAATTAAATCCTTAATTTAATTAATTTAGGTACCTAGGGTACGTTCTAAATTACTCAAGTAATTGGAACCAAATTAACCCTTCTGCACAATCTTAGGTTAAGTACTAGGATGTTTCTTGAGTTGTACTTGGTTAGTGTAAGAACTTCATTTCCAACTTTTAAACTAATTAATTGAATTTCTAATTTAATTAATTAGTTTATCTAAGTTAATTACAAAAGTACCCTTTATTCGTTAGGACCATAACTAATCCTTTGAACCATCCTAGGTTAGGTACTAGGTTTTCTTTTTCTTGTTTTAACCGAAATCTTGAAATTGCTTTATTATTTCGGTTTTTACCCCTTAAATTACCTAATTAAGTTGCTAAATTAATAAATTAATTATCGTAGGACCATAACTAACATTTTTTACCATCCTAGGTTAGGTACTAGGTTGTCACTTTTACTAGTACTAGGTTAGTGTCAACCCGGCTTTAGTTCTAGGTTGTCGGGTTTACTAATGGGTCCAATTCTGTTAGTACTAGGTTATTTATTATTTAGGGAGTAGGTTAGAGTATAGAATTGGTAGGTAGGTTATACCCCACATGGAGTGGTCCCCTGTGCATGTCCCCCCCCCCCCTTAACTACCCTAATTGAATTTGGTTAGGTTGGTCCCCTCCTTTGGCAGCTTCTTCTCATGTCTTGCACATTGGTTGGTTGCACTATACTTACTAACTATTATTTATGATTCATTTGCGAATGCTTACTTATTGTCCCAAGGACCCTCACCAAGTCCTTGGGCACTTCTTAATTTACATAATCATTTTAATTGATCATGTGCTATGTGCTATGGTACTAGGCTTGACACTTGGATGCCTAGTACCTAATTTGTGAGTTAAGGAATAAATTATTAATTTAGCTTAGGGTATTCATTGAAGGTAGATTTCCTTAAGAAGCTCATTAATAATTAGAAAAATTAGCACCCTTTAAGCCAATATTTTCTTATGTGGCCGAATATTTTTCTTATTTGGGTATTATATTGAAATTGGCCAATGCCACTTAGCCAATTTTCTATACTATGCCCAATAATTCTCGATATTGGGAATTGAGATGCCATGTACTCACAGTACGCATTCTTAAAGACCTATTAGGCTCTTCACTAGACATGCAATTTTCCGGATTATAACAAAGGAGAAAGTGATGGAGTTCATCATTCTTCGTGAAGGTGGGAAAAGTGTCCATGAGTAATCTTTGGAATTTATTAATTTTTCTAAATATTCTCCTTTTGGTCTCCGATCCTTTACACCAAATGAGTCATTTTGTGACGGGATTGCCGTAGGACTTACAAGAGGAGTGCAAATCGGTCGTGATACATGACAACATGAACATTTCCCGTCTTATGGTTTGTGCAATAATGGTTGAGGAGGCAAGATCTAATCGAAAAAGTAGAGATGCTATGAGGGCAAGGTCATTTGATGGAGGTTCTTCAAAGAATAGGCTTGAGATATAAGACAAGACTAAATTTAAGAAGTGGGTTTCAAAGCAAGTACCTTCTAAATTCCCAAGAGCTAGCTAGTGCTAATAGGGTGTCTAACCCTAAATTCAAGAGGGGAGAAGATACTAATTCAACAAGCGAGAAGCCAACTGGTGGAAAGTGTGGTAAAAAAAATATGGTGATTGCCTTAAGGGGACGGATAATTGCTTTAGTTGTGGCAAGAGTGGATAATCACTTTAGTTGTGGCAAGAGTTGTCACAAGATGAGAGATTGTCCAAACTTGAAGAGTCAAAACAACGGTAGTGGCCAAGATCAAGCAAGTGGTTCTAGTGATGCTCCAATGAAGAACCTCTTATATGCTCTCCGCTCTAGTGGTGAGCAAGAGACCTCTCCCGATGTGGTGATCAGTATGTTAAAAGTTTTCTCTCTTTATGTATATGCCTTATTTGATCTAGGTGCTACTTTGTCATTTATTGCAAACCTAATAGCTAAAAGGTTTGAAATTATTACCCAATATATTGCATGAGCCTTATCTAGTGACTACTCTGATGGAAGAGTCTGTTGTTGCTAAAAGAGTCTATAAAAATTCTTCTATTTCATTGCCCAATATAGTTTCTAATGTAAATCTAGTAGAACTAGATATGCTTGATTTTAATATCATTTTGGGTATGGATTTGTTACATAGTAATTTTGCTACTATTGATTGTAGGACAACAGTGGTGAGGTTTATTTTACCATATGAACTTGTTGTTGACTAGAACGGTGGGAATTCAATTCCTAGAGGTTGATTCATATCTTGTCTAAAAGCATGTAAAATGCTCTCAAAGATTTTTCTTTATCACACAGTAAGAGTCCATGATTTGGATTCCGAAATTCCTCCTATTGAGTCGGTCGCCGTAGTGAGTGAATTTCCGAAGGTTTTTCCCAATGACCTTCCCGGTATTCCTCCCGAACGGGAAATTTATTTTGGTATCGATTTGCTACCGGTAACGAATCCCATTTCAATCCCTCCATATAGGATGGCTCCAGCCGAATTGAAAGAGTTGAAGGCTCAACTCAAGGATTACTAGATAAGGGTTTTATAAGTCCTAGTATATCTCCATGGGGTGCTCTAGAGTTAATTTGTCAAAAATAAACATTGTTCTTTTAGATTTTGTATAAACTACCGTAAACTCAACCAAATTAATATCAAGAATAAGTATCCTCTTCCTTTGATGATTTTTTTTATCAACTCCAAGGGGCGAGTTACTTTTCAAAGATAGATTTGAGAACGGGGTATCAACCAACTTAGAGAGAGAGAGGTGAGGATGTCCCACAGACGGCCTTTCTTAATAGGTATGGGCATTATGAGCTCTTAGTAATGTTTTTTGGTCTCACTAATGCTCCAACGATGTTTATGGACCTAATGAATAGGATGTTTTAAAATTCCCTAGATTCATTCGTCATTGTGTTTATTGGTGAAATCTTGGTATATTCAAAGAATGAGGATGATCATATGGGTCATTTTCAGGTAGTGTTTAAAACCCTTAAAGAACATCAATTGAGGTCGGTGACTTTTATTTTGCACATCATATCTAGTGAGGGATTTGCGGTAGACCCAAAGAAAACCGAAGCGGTGAAAAACTGGTTTAGGCCATTGATTCTGACAGACAAGAGATGTTCTTTTGGTTTAGCGGGTTACTATCAGAGGTTCGTTGATGGGTTCACGTCCATTGTGTCTCCTTTGACTACTTTGACCCAAAATAGTAAAAAGTTTGAGTGGTCGAAGGCATGTGAGAAGAGTTTCCTATTGTTGAAAGATAGGCTTACTTCCGCTCGAGTGTTGACTTTATCAGAGGGTACAAAGGGTTTGATGGTATATTGTGACGCATCGTGACTGGGTTTAGGGTGTGTCCTTTTGCAATACAGGAAGGTGATAGCTTATTCCTCTAGGCAATTAAAGGTACATGGGATAAAATACCCTACTCATCACCTTGAATTAGCGGCCGTGGTGTTTTCTTTTAAAATTTTGAGGCATTACATGTATTTTACCGATCATAAGAGTCTCCAATATGTGTTTACCCAAAAGGAGTTGAATCTCCGACAAATAAGGTGGCTTGAGTTGTTCAAAGATTATGATATGAATGTCCTTATCACCCCTACAAGGCTAATGTAGTCGCGGATGCCCTAATTCGAATGACTATGGGTAGTGTATTCCATCTTGACGAAGCCAAAAAGAAGCTAGAAATGGAAGTACATAGTTTTGATAAGTTGGGGTGAGGTTGGAGAGTTCTCCGAACGGGGTGCCATAATTTATCAGAACACCGAGCCATCTTTAGTGGCTAGGGTGAAGTCCAAACAACACATTGATTTAGCCTTACTGGAGTTGAAAGAATCGGTTCTCGGCAATTTGAATGAATCATTCTTCTTGGGGGGGATGGTTTGTTAAGGTACCAAGGGAGATTATGTGTTCCCGATGTGGATGGGTTGAGGGAGCGAATCCTAGAAGAAGCACATGGGTCCCGTTACTCAATTCATCCAGGGTCGAGAAAAATGTACCATGAACTAAGGGAGATATATGGTTGGAAGGTTTGAAAAGGGACATAGCGGAGTTTGTCGCTAAGTGTCAAAATTGCCTACAAGTAAAGGACGAACACCTAAAGTCAAGTGTCTTACTACAAGAGATCAAAAGTCCTACTTTGAAGTGGGAAAACATCAAGATGGACTTTGTACTAGGTTTACCTCTGACTCAAAAGTCCCATGATTACATATGGGTGGTTGTGGATTGATTGACTAAGTCCGCTCGCTTTATTCCCGTCAAGTCTTCATCGCCGGAGGATTATGCAAGAATCTTCCTAGATGAGATTTTATGTCGCCATGACATTTCGTGATCCATCATATCAGATCGGGCGACACAATTAACATCTAGATTTTTGAGGTCGTTCCAAAAAGGGTTAGGTATTAGGGTGAAGTTGTGCACCGCTTTTCATCCCAAACGGATGGTCAAGCGGAGCGTACGATAGAAACCCTTGAAGATATGCTTGGGGCGTGCATCATTAATTTTAAAGGGAGTTGGGATAGACACTTACCTTTGGTGGAGTTTTCCTACAATAATAGTTTTCCTTTATCCATTTCCATGGCTCCCTATGAAGCTTTGTATGCTAGGCGGTGTAGGTCTCCTATTGGATGGTTTGAAGTGGGTGACAAATCACTTCTTGGTCCCGAGTTGATCTATAAGTCTTTGAAAAAGGTCCATATCATAAGGAATCGGTTGCAAACGGCTTATAGTTGGAAAAAGTCTTAAGATGATCATAGGAGAAGGGATTTGGAGTTTGAAGAAGGTGATAAGGTTTATTTAAATATTTAACTAATGAAAGGGGTGGTTAGATTTGGCAGGAAAGGGAAATTGAGTCCTCATTATGTGGGTCCCTATGAAATCTTGCAAAAGGTTGGTATGATTGCCTATGAATTAAAACTTCCTAGTGAATTGGCTTCGATTCATCCGGTTTTCCATGTTTTTATGTTGAAAAAGTTTATCGGTGATCCTGATCCATTCTTCCTATTGAGGGTATTGGTGTAAAGGACAACCTATCTTATGAGGATGTTCCAGTTCAAACTCTTGATAGGCAAGTGAAGAAGTTGAGGCACATAGAAGTTGTTTCCATAAAGGTTTTATGGAAAAATCATCTAGTTAAGGGTGAAACATGGGAGGCCAAGGACGACATGAAATCCCATTACCTCATCTTTTTGAGAATTAAGGTTTTTTATTCTTTTTAATAACATAAATATGACTAGAAATTGAAGTTTCTTGATTTTGAGGTGAAGTTTTGCTCATTATGCATTTGTGAAATAACTTATAGTGAAGTTATTGTAGTATTGCTATTAAAAACATGAAATGTTGCTTTTTGGTTGTTTTGATTTATGTTGTGCATTTTTATATGGTGAGTCGTCATGAAATTATAGGTAGCATGTTGGTAAGCTTAACTTTGTGCTAATCGACTCATATATTATGTGTAGAGCTCATAACTGTTGTGAGAAGGAAATGCCTCATGATAAAGGGTTTTGAGCCTTATGTATAGTAATATGAGTTTTGATATTTGTCATGTTGAAATGACATGTTCTATGTTTATTTGATAGTCTTGATTGGTTGGACTGCTAGTATTGGGTCTATTTTTTCCTTCAAAAGAATTTGGTGTCATTTGGGGACGAATATTCCTAAGGGGGGATAATGTAATACCTTGAAAATCCAAGACTCATTGTAAAGCCTAACATAGGTGTCTTAATGTTTAAAACCATTTTCTATGTCTATTTTTAATGTATATAGGTCATTTAGGAGACTTAAGAACCAAAACGTCAAAAATGTCCGGGAAGTTGGTTCAAAGGGATAATAGTGTTACCTAGACTACTCGACTAAATTTTAGGAGTCGGAATTGTGGACCGTTGATGGAAAGGTAACTAATGGGAGTTTGAGTTGTTACACGGTTTAAACGTCCGGGTACGACTCCGCAAGGACCAAGCAAGGGCTCTTGAGAAGGACCCCTGCGTTTGATGCAGCATTTCCTAGCAGTGTGCATCGAGGGGACAGACGATGGCCTGTGTGTGGATCGAAGGGGCGTTGATGCCACCGTCATCCCACACTTAGGCTGGTGCAGAAGGTCCCTTCACCTGCACAGTTTCTTGAATCATCGCAGGATTATGGGGTGCATGCTACAGATCGTGTGTGTATCGATGGGGCGTCGATTCCATTGTCATCCCACACTTAGAAAATTGGATAAAAGCCTCGCATGCACCAGTCTCTGATCGAACTTACGCATCTGCAACATGGACCTTCGGTGGACCAATTGTCCATCTATTAAGGTCTCGTCGATAGGGTCTCCGGATTTCTGCACATTTTAAATGAAGTTCATTTAACTAATTAAGTGGTTTAGGGGTTACTTGGGGATTAAAAGGAGACTAATTAAGCTTATTAAATCCTACTATAAATACCCTCAACCCTTATTTATCAAAACACAACTCAAGGATGTGGCTTAAACTTGGTATGTGCAATGGAGGGATAATAGGTCGTTGAGGGGTTGTCCATTGACTTGGGAGCTCTTTAATGCAGATTTTCTAGAGCAATTCTCCCCTAGAGAGATGAGGGAGGAGAAAGTGACGGAGTTCATCAATCTTTGTCAAGGAGGGATGATTGTCCATGAGTACTCTTTGGAATTCATTAAGTTGTGCAAATATGCTTCTTCTTTAGTCTCTGATCCTCGACACCAAATGACCCATTTTGTAACGGTAGTGTTAGAGTAATTACAAGACGAGTGACAATAGGAAGAAGGGTTGAGGAGGCAAGAGCTAAGTGAAAAAGTAGAGATAATAAGAGGGCAAGGTCATTTATGGAGTTTCCTCAAAGAATAGGCTTGAGATACAAGACAAGTCTAAAGTTTCGAAGCGAGTTTCAAATAAAGTCCCTACAAAATTCCCAAGAGCTAGTGGTGATAGAGTGTTTAACCCGAAATTCAAGAGGGGAAAAGTTACTAATTCACCAAATGAGAAGTGAAACTAGTGGAAAGTTTGGTAAAAAGAACTATGGTGATTGCGTTAAGGGGATGGATAATTGCTTTAGTTGTGGCAAGAGTGGTTACCAGATGAGGGATTGTCCAAACTTGAAGAGTCAAGGCAATGTTAGTGGCCAAGCTCATGCAAGTGGTTCTAGTGATTCTCCAAATTAGAACCGCTTCTATGCTCTCCGCTCAAGGGGTGAGCAAGAGACCTCTCCCGATGTGGTGACCAATATGTTGAAAGGTTTCTCTCTTGAGGTATATGCCTTACTTCATCCGGACGCTACTTTATCATTTAGTACACCCCTAATAGGTAAAAGGTTTGAAATTTTACCAGATATCTTACGTCACACTATCTTGTGGGCTCAGCGCTGGTTGACTTGTTTTCAAGATAATGCCATGTAGGCCGAAAAAGGGTAGAAAACTACTCATAAAATAAGTTCAGGGGGGTAATAGGACCTTAGTATAATTGTGTCTCTTTGATTTTGGGCATGGGTTGAGGGGGCACTTGTATATTTTCCCTAAATAATATCATACATAATACATGGTATATTTCATTTAATGCAGTCTACCAAACGAGCCCTTAATTCAATGTTTCGTTGAAAAGGAAGGGATACTTATCCTAGGATTAACAATAAGTGCATGAATAAGTTATCCCTCACTTAGTGAGGTATAGTGATCCTAGGATATGTTATCTTGGGATAAGAGGGGTAAATAAACAAAAATACCCCCTTAAAATCTCTTTTATGCACCACTTTTAGATTAAAACATATTAACATAATTTTTACAACATTTATAATAACATTCACAACCTTAATTATTCGTTGTTTTATGATAAACATATTTTTCTATTTAAAAATTATATTTTACGATAAATTTTTTTATTTATGAGTACAGTATAAGTTGAATTTCTTTGTGTAATTATTATGTTTGGTTATATTTTTATTTCTCTTACAATATTCAAATAACTAGCAGATCACATATTTTAATTATATAGTTTATTACTCACTGAAAAATTATATTTTATCTATAACTAAAATGTAGATAACTGTAATAATAAGTTTTCTTTTACATAAATAAACATAAAATGAAATTAAAGTCTTAATTTCAAGCTAAATAAGATGAAATATTATTTTAGGAAAAATAAGTAAGACATTTTGTTTTAAATCTAGATAAGATGAAAGATTAATTTTTATGTTAAATAAGATGAAGTTTAATTTTAGAAATAGATGACACAATCATGGAAATGCAAACACAAAATATTAAAGATAAGTAAGATTAAATTTTTATTTTCAAAATGGATAACAAATACGTGCAAAGAAAATGTAAAACAAAAAAAATACATAAGGTGAGGGTATTTTTTTAAACAAACAACTTATTCTGAAAACTTGTACAATGAATATTTATTTTAATATGGCAAACACAACAAACAATAAAAACTAATTCCAACAACTTATTCTAAAAACTTGTACAATGAATATTTCTTTTGTAACAAAAGTTTTAATGCCTTTATTTATCGGACATAATATGGAATTTGAAATGTTATCATAAACTTGTACTTTAATATGATTTAGGGGTTATGATTATCAAAAATTATGGCAGTAACGAAAATAAAAACAATTAATTTTATGTGAAAACATTTCAATAAATGGATTGGTAATTGTCGCATTAATTTTTTACAATAATAAAAAATAAACAATTAGAAAAAATTGTCATAAAAGTGAGCCAAAAAAATATAAATAGCAACCTTCACCATTGAGAGGTGCCTAAGAGTATTCATATGTAGCTTTATATTACATGAAGTTTAGGTTCAATTGACCAATACATTGATCTTTTGGGATCTTTTAACTTCTCTAATATGACAATAAAAGGTTATTTCTTTATCCGCAATGGGTATTATAACGAACTCAAGTTACATTGGCTCATAAAAAATAAACTTGACTGATTTTAATAACGAGGGTAAAAACGAGATATTTTTATCATAAAGTAAATTTTGTTCAAATCATATAATCTTTGGTCAAATTTGGTCAAACTTAATCCACATATATTGATAAATAATACTTTTAAAAATAACAAGATTTAAAAAATTAGATGTAAAATATTCGTAATTAGTGACTAATAATATGTTTAGTCAGTGACTGAGTAAAGATTTCCATTTAGGAGGTTGGAAAAATAAAAGTATGAATGTGTAAATAAGCCTTCAGAAATGGAAACATTGAACTCTTTTGGGTTTAAACCCATACTTTAGAACATTTTTAAAAGTAAAAAAATAAACTAAAAAAGAACTTGAAAAGAAATAGATAAAATGCTTCAACACAGAAACAAACCATTAATATACAACATGATATTCCACTGCTCCATAAAATTTTCTTTGTTATTAACGAAATTCAAAATATATATCTATAGATATACAAAATATATACCTTACATATACTGTGTAATTTTTTGTCGAGCGGGTTCACGAACCTACGTGGGTCTGCCCCTAGATTTAAAAGTAGTTTTCATCATTTGTAATAAACATCAATGACATGATATATTCGATATTTGTATTAAAATTTTATTGTTTTAACAACATTTTCCCTATATGTCGATCGATCAATGACATTTTGCAATAAATGTCATAAGATATTGGACATTTGTATTAAGTGTCTCTATTTTAGCAACAATATTGCTAAAAGTTTCTAAAATCAATGACATTATACTACAAATGACACTTTGACATGTTTTCTCAATGTCACTAGACTCAATGACATTTTATTGTAAATGTCATAATATATTCGAAATTTATGTTAAATGTCTCTATTTAAGCGATATTATTTTTCTAAATTCCACTAAATCCAAAGACATATTGCAATAAATATCATATTATATTCTACATTTGTATTAAATTTCATCATTTATATGACATTTTTGCTAAATGTCGCTATAACAACAACATTTTGCAATAGATATTGTTATTATATACGATATTTTTAGCAAATGTCATCATTTATATGACATTTTTGCTAAATGTCGCTAAGAACAACAACATTTTGCAATTAATGTCATTATCATAGTGACATTTTGGACCAAATATCATTATATTTGACATATTTGATACCAAATGTCATTATTTTTACGTGATTTGACATCAAATGTCATTGTTTTATGACATTTTTTTCCTAAATATCATGAAATTCTTTATTTTACGACATATGTTTTAAATATCACTAACTTAATGTCATCGTATGTACATTTTTTTGTAGTGCACTAACCAACATTTTTTACTTGTAAGGTAAATGATTTCTCTAAAACTTGTTATATTTCATTGTTTACACTTGAAATCGCAACATTGAATTTGACCTTTGGTCCCTAAAATGCTTTCATAATTTGTTGCATATAGTTTTGAAATTACTATTGGAATGATGGAATGTGAGTGTGTAGGTAATTTAAATCGAATAAATGTGTTACATGATCTAATTGAGAGTGTTGATTTAGGGTTTTCTTTTTTATTTTGTTGAACTTTAAATTTTTCATAAATCGAAACCCTACTATCGATGCACTATTGAATAATATGTTGAAATATATGTTTAGATTAAGATTTGTTAGATGATTTGTATAGTAGTTGTGTTTTCTAGAGTTGAAGTCCATACTTGGAGCAGTTCTGGTACATCGACAAAACCGACGGTTCATCCGACTCTAACTTATCCACGGTGTGGCCTACGGTCGATCGTTCCATTGCTAAAACATTTTGCACATCCGTGGTTCCAACTTCAGACACAACAGAATTGACTGCCTTAATTATTGAGGGGACCAATGATCCGTAATTCCATCAATTGTAGGTACCGACCATAGGTCCCAAAATCAGATAGTGTGCAGATTTTTTAAATCTTTTGTCTAAGTCCAAAATGTGTTCTAAAAATTATTCTTTGGTCTTTTTTTATTATTTGGGACTACAACTATTCTTTATAGTCAAATCCTGCTCCGAGACGCATTCCATATCAATTTTAGCTGCAATGTTGCTTCTTTTTGAAATGTCAATATCACAGGGGATTCCTAGGACCCTACAATCGTTGAGAGCGCAAGATATTGAATGGTAAGGAGTTTGGGTAACTTTAGTTAGGAGATAACTCGGGAGTTTTATGCCTGATATGCAACCACGGTCTGGAGTTCTATGTAGTAAAGGATAAATACACTCGCCAAGCCTTAACTGCAGACCACATTGGTGCGAAAATTCTTTGTTATCATATAAGAGGCTACAATTCACCATTTTATTTACTGTTAATCCCACATGCTACCGATTGATAAAAAATAGTACACCTAGAGGATCAGTATCATTCAGAATCGGGAATTTAAGAGGTATGTCGACCAGAGAGATCCAACACTGTCATTGATAGCCGGAAAAATCGCTGAGGAGGGCGAAGGCACTAAATGGATAAGGAATATGACATTGCCTATCAAAAAGGGAACTATGAGCATCACCGAGAAGTTCTTTTCGCATGTGGCTTGTACTAGATTGTCTCCTACTTAGATATACAATGTTGTTACTTGAGACCTGGCTGTGATAATAGAAGCTATTATGGCGAGGTTGGAGACTGATTTCTCCCATATTCTTATCACAGAGATCCATGAGAGGTCTTTTAAGACAACCAATTTTTCTGCCTTTTGCATGTCAGATATTCCATCTATGTAGAGGGCTTCAGTTCCTATTTATCATTGTGACATGTTGCTTGTGGTGACAAAGTGTCTAGACGTCGGCCTCGTTCATGATGATGTCAATCTTGCTGCATCATGGAGGACCCACATGTTGAACTATCGCCCTTTGGTTCTTATCTTTCTGTTTATGTGGATCTTATAAAGGGTGATTAAACTATTATTCAAGCTCGTACAAAAAATACCCACGCTCCCCGCTCCTTTCCACCAGCCAGGCTGCAAGCTCATCCAACATCTCTCACCTTTCAGGGTACACTTTAGTTCCTTTATCCCAACTCCAGAAGTTAGATATTTCCAGTCTTCTGCATCTTATGAAGCCATTGATACAACAATATATGGATGAGCCTGATTCTAGGATAGAGAACATTATGGAAACAAAGATTTAGGCAATCAATAAGTGCCTTGATGCATTTGAGTTAAGAATCTTAGGAATGTCGTGCCCACCTTAGATGTGACAACTCTCCTAACGAAGTTGGCTAGTCTCCGCGCTGATATTGTTTCTCTTTTAGACGTTACTAAGACCATACTAGAGGGTTCTCCTACAGTGGAGGAGCATGAGGTGGTGATGACTTAACTTTTTGGCGAAACTATGCCACCACAAGACCCTTTTCATGCTGTTGGGAAGATCCACCATGATGATCACACTTCTGACACTACGAGTGACCCATGATTGAGAAAGAAGGAGAGAAAATAATTGGAGAAAACCTAGAGGTTGGAGATCATTAATGAAGAGATGAGGCAGCAGCGGGCCTCTAAGATAGATGTTGGACCATATTGTTCGAGGAGGTCTACTATTGTTTTTCCCATTATTAGTGAGGGAAACACTGACAAACTTCCTAGAATTGATCCACCGCATTACGAGAAACATGACTATTCCACTTCTTGATGGGTCTTCAGCGTATTTGCTCCATAAGTTTTCTTTAGCCTATTCTTTCCTTCTCTATTTTTTGTTCATTACTCCGTACACGCTTTGGACTCATTGAGGGTTATATTTTGATATATTTAGTATATTCAAATGCTTTTTGTCTTAATAACTGATGCAAAACCTAATGTTTAAGGTATTTAGACTTGGAGAAAAAGCATAAACAACATTGAGAAAAAACTAAAAAGTAACTTTAAAGATTAAAGAATATAAGACTTAAGGATAACCTAATCCATTCGGCGAGTTTAAAAATAGACTGATACTTGACTAATATTATAATGTGTTGAGGCCTGAAGGAGAATATTATGTCAACTTTTAAAAGGATCAACCAACGTGTTGTCGAACACTTCCCTGAAGCAATACTACATCGCCCAATATTACAGAACGCGAAGATTTTGAAATCAAAATCAAGACGACGATGAAATATACCAAAGGGAGGAAGACCGAGTTGACTGTCGATACGAACATATTAGGCCGAGTGATCCTTCGCAACACGATATTTGGAGATTTCAATGCTTCAAACTCCATGCATATGGAAGTGGTTCATTATGAATGTTTATCTTTGACATGTGTAAAGAAATTTTTGTCATACCCAATTGATAGAAACACTTTTTGGTATCAATTTCTATTTTTTTTACCAGGCTTAGCGAAGTCCCCAATTCTTGGGGTGTGATTATGTGAATATGAGTTTAATTTACTGTTGGGTCATGCTAGTTAATAGTTAATTTGGTGTTTAAATGTAAATTCATTCAATAGTTTTGCATGAAATTAATGGTATTGAGGTTGCAAATATGATTTCATCTAGGTGTATTTGTCTTGCTCAAGACAGAGGTGTTAAGAACAAACTAGTGAATTGATAGCTGGTGGTTATTGGATTTTCGTGGGTTTAGCTTGAGAGAGTGAATCCTAAAGCCTCTCCCACACATTTAGATAGATTGAGTGAATGAGCTAAGTCAAAGATTGGGCGTAATTGCGTTTTATAAATTTTTCAGAGAAACTAATTTGATTCGTGGTAAATTGCTCGAAGTAGAATTTACCTCCACTAAAGTGTATGTTAGTTGCTAATTTACAATATTTACTATACATAGCATGTACCTCGTTTCTTATTTTAGCTCATATTCTAGTTACAACCCAATAAAACTCCCCTTTGATATTTGAAAATTGTGTCACCCCTTGAATTTAATATGTTTTTACTTGCTAATGTCTTTTAGCTACGACTAATTTAAACTAATTTGTACATGGGGGTTAATTGTTGAAAATCGGTCCCTTGGAACTTGAGTCCAACCCTTGGTTGGGTTAATATAGTTACTAACGAACCTTGACACTTAGAATTTTATGAAGTGTCTTCGAAACATTATTAATCATTCGTTGAGGGAAATTGCACAATATTTTGTTGGGGTGGGATAAATTTGTTGTGAGTCATATCGTAAAGTATGAGTAACCCAAATCATAATACTCCCTTGATGTTTTCTTGATCGTGTTCTTTTTCTTCAAAGGACTCTTATTAATTTTATTTTGGAACAAAAAATTTTATTATTTCATGTGTAGAAGTAGAAGAATTAAAGCATGATGGCATAAGACCATGAATATTATATTGGTCGAATTTTTTGGAATGTGCTAGATCTATAGGCTAAATGAGTTGAATGTGTTAGATCTTCAGATGACATGATAGAACTAGTATGATAGCATGAATTAAGCTAAACCTTGAACTGGGTAATTAAACAATCCAATAATAAAATAATGTGCCAAGTGTGTGGGAGTAAAACTTGATTTTTCATTCAGTATGTATGAATGTGGAACCTATCCCGTTGGTCCTGCTAAGATAATATGGTCTATAAGTTGGGAAATGATCATAGGCCATTTTCTAATAGATCCTCTTAAGACATAAAATCAACCAAAAAAAGTAATTTTTCCTCTTTGATCCAAATATTTGTTCCTGATAAATATAACTTCTTTCAATTCATATGTATCACCTTCCCTAAAGAGATTGTTATGGCCCTGGTCCATCCTTCGACATGTGCACCTTAACTTAGGCCAAAAGCCTAAGTTGAGGGTGACTAATTATACAAGTTACCTTAATTTTGGCCCTATTCCAACATCGCACATTGTGCACCAAAACTTATCAAAAATACATAAGTTGGGGTGGTAGTGAAAAAGGAAACCGAAAGATAGATCATAAAAAGAGTTGTGTATAAGTAAGAAAAGAATATGACTATAGTCAACAGTAACAAAAAGAAGAATGATAATGATGCTGAGAAAAACAAAGAAAGATGAAATAAAAGAAAAAAAAAGTAAAAAAAGGTCAAAAACAAGAGCGATGAATTCAAAGTTACGATATTGATGAAGACAAAGTCAAGAAAAAAAGAGGAAAATAAAAAAAATTTAGGAATTGGTTTAGAGAAGAGGTAAATAGCCTACATAATGTAAAGAAGTACATAAAAGTTACTAAAATTACCCAAATTTCTCCTACCTGACCCTCAGCCTACGTTAGAAGCTAAGAAAGTCATATAGTGATCCTATTGACTAGTTTGGAGAGTCTTTGCGTGAAAAAAAGGGCATATTTTTGGTGTTGAGCACTAAATGTACTTGAAATCACTTTTTAGAGTGAGTGTGTAATTAATCCTTAAACTTTCAATTATGATTTGTTGTGTGAAAAAAGGATTTGTTTTGAAGTGACGGGACTAGTTGTATGTTGGAGAGTTGGTACCTTGGTTATTGTTAAAAGTTGAATGTTGTGATGTCTATTTGGTCTATCAATATAAGGTTTTAATCCACATGAGTTAGCTTGTTGAGTCCAGATGAAAAAATTTTCACTAAGTGATTGAATTGATTGAGAAAGTCATATGGTTTCTTAAGTTTATATGTTTTGTTTTACATAAATATCGCCGAGTGTATTAGTGTGTCACTTGAGGAAAAAATAAGTTTATGAGGGTTTTGATATATCGTGAGTTTAGGGTATTGTTGATGCACTTCACTTACATTTTGTGTGTGCCGTGGGCTAGTGTTTTATTAGAAATAACAATTTTTTTGTATTTCCTGCACGGAAGAGGCTTCGACAATGTTGATGAAGATACGGGCTGAAAAGTATAGAAGTGTCCAATGACGGAGCTAACAATGGATCGTGGGTAACGTGATTGGCCGTAGATGGGAAGTCGTACATCTTTGTAGGAAAGATAATTTACCGTACTCCACAATGGAGTGATAGGAGAGACTCTAGTCCAATCTATTGATCGTAGTGGAGTCTTAGTTTGAATGCCCTGAAATATTGCAGTAGTGTGGAACAAATGATGATGACCTATGAATCATAGTTCAACCCACGGTTCATATGTTGATTTGTCCATAGAAATGGTGTGTGAAGTTTTTCTTTCCTTCTTTTGTTTCCTAGTGCGTTGGGATTTGTTTTCTGTAAATATAAGTTATATTTCTAATTTTTGGGAGTTGTACATTATTGTAGGATATTAGTTTTTTGTCTTTTTGGGGATTATTTTAAAAAACTTTTAGATGTTGAATTTTCGGAAGTTGTTTTATACAATTTCGACTCTGAATTCAAGATTCCTGGTTTCATATATTCTAATGGTAACTTCGTGAATTCATTTAACCTAATTATGAATTATGAACTGTCAATCATGAGTAGCTAAATCCATGACTAGGGTTGAGGAAACCATAAACAATGAACAATGTATGAATAATAATTAAGTAATTGTTTAATAGTGTTGATGCATGTATTCCTAATCCTTTCATTTAAAAGTCGTTTTAACGGTTGCAAAATCTATGAATCACCTTGGTCCTACTTGCCTTATGAAGGGGGTAACAAATGATAACAGGATTAAAGAATAGATATTTAGTGGATTATGTCTAATAGTCTAATTTAAACTGGAGTGAGGGTGAAAACTAAACTAAATTCACATGATGACAAATTTGGGGTAATAGCAAGGTTTAATAAAGCAGACACCCTTAAATGGACCAAGTTGTGTGGTGAATACCCTACTTGGAGGTCCAATAACTTAGTGATACCAAAATTACAAACCTTTCATGCCAATCACTAGGATAGGATTACTGTTATTAGGATTACTAGGTTAAGATATTATGGGGAATACATATACCCTAGCTTTCATCATACATGAATAACTCAAATTGTGAATCTTGTTTACTTGTTCTTTAAGCTTTCAAATCAACAATTTTTTATGTTAATTTAAAAAAGACCATGTTTACATTTCTAGGATGTAGTTTGAGTAAACGGTGATAAATTTTAGTTAAGTTGAAGTCTAGAAAATATTCCTCCTAAGATTGACCCCAACTTACAACTTCGATTTTTCATATGACAACAACCACTTATATTTCATTATGGAGGTATATTTGGTCTCTATCAAGGTCCCTAATGATTATAAATAGGAGAAAATATTGAATTAAGCACATACTTCTCCATATGCAATGCATCCAGGAGGTACAAAGATTCACCATACCATCAAACAACATTATTGATGGAATGGTAAGAAGAGAGACATTGCAAAGTTCATTTCAAAATGTTTGGTTTTTTCAAAAAGTAAAGACAAAACATCAAGTACCTGTTTGTTTACAACAACCCTTGTTGATGCCGACATGGAAATGGGAGAGAGTAAAAACGGGCTTTATTTTTGGAATTTGTCACACTTAAAGAAATCATGCTGAAATATGGGTTATTGTAATACCCCGTATACTAGTAAGCCAACTAGGTCTAAGTGTGAGGGAAAAATAGCCAAGGCAAGGGGAAATACCAAGGTAAAGGGGAAAGGCCTAAGCCAAGTGACCAGGATGCCCCATGCTTTCCCAACATAACCTGATCTTAATGTTTAATATCACAAATGGTGGTGAAGAACATGGCCCATGATGTGGTCCGTGGAGCTTTGAAAGTAGATTCCTATGGGCTGCCTAAAGTTTTCTCATTACCAAGAACCACTTCATGGCATGTGGAAAGGCTCGTGGTCATTCATTTAAATTTTGAGGCCATGACATGGTGGCCTACACGCTATACCATGGACTAGGGGTAGGACCACCTCCAGTGGTGAGGACCATGACTCGTGGACTTTTACATGCTGCCTGCCACTAGGCTTTCTAGTTAAGGCTATTTTGGAGATTCCAAATCAACATAGATTTATGTGAGTTCGTTACCTAGACATAGTAAACCTATACAAGATATTTGAACCCTTTAACCTCTCAAAATTTTTCATTATTTGCAAAACCACTAAAATAATCCCAAAGTTCATCCTCTTAAATAATTCTTCTATAGAACTTAAAGAAAAAGATAAAGTTTGAAGCTTGGTCAACATCAAGGCACCCAATCTCCGAACTTTTAAGGTAATTGTGACTAAGGTAAGGTAGATTTTCATCCATCGACTTTTACCATTCATGTAGTTCCCTTGTTTTCCCCAATTGTGAAGATAAAATGCAAAATTTTAGTTAGGGTTTCTTCAAAAATCATGTGGGTATGTATGTATGTTGATCCAAATGACTGGATAATGATTGTTAATGGTTGAATTGTTATTAAATCCTGTTTTTAAGATGAAATAAAATGTTTACATTCCTAACCCATGTCTGGAAAGATAAAATAGAAGTAAGTGGGTTTCGGTGCCTTGAAGGGGAAAATTGATATGGCACTCTCGTAGTACAACCGGCATACTCGACCTCTTGGAGGTATTAGACAAGCTGATTCGTATCGTTCATTGCATATAGATACTGAAAAGTAGTGCGGCGTTAAAACTTTTCATAAACATATTCATAGTCATTAAAATCTATTTTATATATAACTTATAGGAAAATACTTTCTTATTTTATCAAATCTTAGACATAACAATACTTGGGACACGAGCCATACACAATACAAATATAAAAATACTTAGTCTATTGCAATAGTTCCATATGAGACATAAAATACATCTTTGCCCTCAAGTCAAATAAGAACATAATTTAACTTCAGTTAAATGATGCTACGACCCAAGTGTTGCTTCCGAAATGTTCCTCACCTGCCAACCACTGTAGAGATAGATAAAAGCACGAAATGAGTATAACCACATTACTAAGTATGAGATAATGCAGTAAAATCATGAAAATGGACATTTATTTGAAATATGCAAATTTTCATTTAAATATCATAATATAATCATAACAATAACATTTAACACCTTAAAATAACATAAGAAATAACTTATACCATTTATCATATTTTTAGAAGCACATTACAGTAACTTACTACACTGTAAAGTGATTTTCTTCAGTGTTACAATGATGTTTGTTAGCTTTACTCTGGAAACCTTCTAGAATGTAATCCTCTCACTTAAAGCTATCCTAAAACTCACTAAATCAACCCAAAGAGAGATCTCGCATAAACCCTTTATAAGCATGCCTAAGTGATCCTCATGACTACTCATAATGATAGACATACGCAGTTACAAGACACAAAACATAGAACACCTATAACACAACATTCTCCTTACCAAGGCTATCAAAAGACTTACTGAAGTACTCCTACAAGAGAATGGTCATACCCTCTCTTCAAGGTTACTTAAATAATCCTTAAGACTATGTAAGTTTAGATCATGCCTAATGAATCAACTAACTTCCCTAACTCGACTCATTCTCAATACTTCCCTAGATAAGACATGAAGGAGATGATCCTTTATTCCCACCTCACACTTTAACTAAGGAATCTTTAAGTAACTATATATTAGGAACTCATTCATTTACATGTTTTCTAACATAAGTCATTATTTCATTAGTTCATTAAGAGACATTCATCAAATAGAGGACATTCATGTAATGGTCCTAGAAAAGACTAGAGACTCCAAGTAAGACCAGCCTATTTTGCAATGTCTAGATAGCGTCCCACACCATCCCCTAAACTTCATAGAAATTTTCTAAATCTAGTTACTATCCCAAATGATGAGTATAGCAAATAACCAACATAGACCATGATATCTAGATGTGGAATCCGGATATTTAACCAACTCTAATGAGGGTGTTCTACTTGCCAATGGTAGAATTAGGAAATATCCCATGTAGGCACATGGTTAAGCAATATGAAGGGCATACTTTATACTCTTATCTCATCCTTTAAATGGAACTACTTCCCCTATCATACTTACTCGGTACTAGCCTTTGTTCTCGTTGAGTAATTTACAATAAAGGTTTACATAAAGGTGTTCCATATCTAGTTCATAACCCAATTACATTTACCCAACAAAAGAGGTCAACTAGGGCTACCTTACAGTGGCAACAAGAATATCATAGTGAATTTCCTAAGGATCGATATGATATCGTTCCAGTCAACCAACCTTAAGTCTATCATTCCTTTACTTGAAGGATACCACTACGACTTTCGACTTCAACATTAATAACCTTATTACTAGATTCAATATTTCACATAAAAGACCCTATTAAAATAATTTAAGGTCTCATGTCATTCATACATACAATACTAAGAGGCATTAGCATCCTAAGTCAAGACATCTTATATTCACATTCATACATGCATCAAGTAAGGGACAAAAGTCAACCGAGAAAAGAAACAACATACTGCACTTTAACACTTATTACATGTCATTCAAGGTGCACATAGAAATAATCATTATCATATTTAAGTCATCCTATACACTACAAAATCATCATCAATGTGATCATCATAGAATCATATATTCAAGTAGGAATAACCATGCATCAATCATAAGACTATACACATATAGACATAGTCATAGTCTAATCTGATCACCTCAATAGCATCAATAGAAGAACACATATACTTTCACATTACATACCATATAGATAGATGTTATCAAACTTCACATAATCAACTACAAATATAATTATAATACTTCAAATTGTGTCGGCAAGGCCATGATCATCGTAATACATAAAGTAATGCCGACAAGGCCATATACATTACAAGTACAACACACAACACCGCCACCATAAGTGGACCATACAAATCACAACATAATTGAAGTCTAATTAAAATAAAATAAATAGAATTATGGCATAGTACCACCACTCATCATCAACACTTCAATCCAATGCTAAATCATCAAATTCAATATCATAAGACCGTTACTGATGGCCATGAACATCAATTTAATATATAAAAAATATGATACTCAATGAAACTAGTTTAAGTAAATATATATTAATCAATATAAGACAACATAGATATAAATTCAATACATTTATTACATCAATCAATAGCCCGTGGAAACTACACTATAATTCATAACCTTTAAGTCCAAATCACTTAACCCATAAAGTAGTCAAAAACTAGGGTTCATCAATTATATGAGTTCATAAGTTAATTGAGTAAAAATGATTTAATTAACAAAAATTCAATCAATATGCAATGCTTAATAACCTTTAATTTAAGAACCCATGAATAGATTATGAAGTTGGACAATTCAACATTGAAAACATTAGAAAATTTCTTTGAAAGTTGGGATCATTCATGAATGTATAATGCTTCTTATGGAACCGACAAACTTCTAGTCCTTTGGTGAATTAACCAATTCACCATTCACTTAAGAGTAAACCTGTGTAGGAAGGCAGCCTCAATGACATATGACAAACGATGGCGTGTCCCTTGACCAATGGAACGTATTGCTGGTCCGTGGTTTCGGACAGAGGCTGGTCTATAAATTCTCCTTCCCCACTCCTATGTTTCCACAACCGATCCCTCTCCTATGGGGAGTCAACTGACCCACTGGGTGTCGATTGACTCCATAGGTTGGGCTGTCTTGTACAATCTACACTCAATGAAAATGGTCATTTCTTAAGGACCCTTGGATGGTCCTTCAGAATGATTGCTGGACATTTCCGACACAAACCTTCCCATATACGAGTTTAGGACCTATCAAATGAGTTTCATCCAAAACAAATACGTAAAACTCAACGAAAGATGTCAAGACACACTATGCCATTTTAAGGCAAGTCTTCTGAACGTCATGGATGTTATTGGACGTTTGACCTCCAAACTTCACGAAACTTTGCACATTGCATATATACACCATAATAACTCATTTAAGGACCTTATAACCTGATGAATCAAATATAAACACATAAAAACATATATGAGTAACATAGGTGACTTAGTTCTCGAACGTGTTGGTCGTCCCTTGACGTTTGACTCCCAATGCACCTAAACTCTTAGACATTGCCTAAATACCACATTATAGACTATTTTTAGGACTTTAGACCATAATGAAAACAATTTTACGATCTAGATCACTTAAGTCATTTTCGAGGAATTACTGGATCATAGCCCTTAGAAGTTAAGCCTCTGACCGAAATGACTCCCCAGTAAGATGCCCCTTCAATCAATCGACGTCCCGTAGTTTGGTGGTCATCATTTTGCCTTCAATTTTCCTTCAAGTTTTGGCCTAAGTGAGGGTTATTTGGGAAAATCACCAAAAGTCCTAATTATGTCCTAGACGGTTATTCGAGGTTATTTATTGTATTTTTAAGTATGTAAAACTCTAAAGCCTAGACTAAGACATCATTATATAAATTTCAAACCCCAAGAGAAAAATAAATTCTCTTTAAAACTCCATGGAGACTTGATGTCAAGTTGAAGCTAGGATTAAAGTTCTTTAATTATTTTGTGAGGATCCAAAATGAATTATGTCGAAATAGAGTCTAAAAAGTTTTTCAATGAGCTTGTAAGGTACAAAAAGGTCATATATAGTGTTTAGGTGAAGTGTATAATGTTTGAGAGAGTTTTGAGATGAAACATCCAGGAACGTCCGATGACGTTTGAAAGTTAACCTTGAGATGTGCTAGCGTGCCTTAGTGTGTTTCATGAGGTTTTAAGTTGTGTTTGTGATCAAATTTATAGGTAGGATTACTAACATTTAGAAGCATGTATTTGGGGTGTAAAATTCCGGGAATGACTCTCCAAGGACCCATCTAAGGGTCATTGAAGAGGACCCAATTTAAGAGAAGTATTTGTCAAAACCAGTTCTAACCAATGAGGGGCATCAAGGGACTGTAGGTCCATCGACACCCCGTCGATTGTGGGTTTTGATTGAAACTTCGTATCATTAGATAAATACCCAATCGAGGATTCTCTGAACTAGATGAAGGTTGGTAGTACAGCCCGTCGTCTGGTAAATGCGCCGTAGGTGGCCCAACCGTCGATGTAGTCTGCAATTTGCGCAGTTCGCTCTAAAGTGGAGGGGTGAATTGGTAAATTCAGCCTACGTCCAAACAAATTATATGGGTGGTTATTTTAGGTTTTTTATAACTATAAAAATAATAAAAGACCCCTTTAGATTCTTGAATGCAAATCAAAACATCTCTCTCACAATAGAACTTTCAAGAGCACCATTGAAAAAGAAGAACGAGAATTGGGAAGAAGCTTAAGACAATTTCTACAAAGATTCATGGTAGGATTAAGGATCTAATCTAAGGTATGTGAATCTTATTCTTCCATTTATTCTTTCATACATGGAGTGCCCCTAGTTTCCTTCAGTTGTGAATCCAAAGAACACCAAATAAGTGAGATTCTGATTGCATTGTGGGTAAGGGGTGTTTCTAATTGCAATAGAGTAGATAACATTGACTTATGTTCATGTTATGTTTATATAATTTTTCATGGAGTTTTTATGATTAGTTATATTAATTGAACTTGAATGTAATCGTGGTCATTTTAGGTCATTAGAGGATAGGTGGAGATTTTATGTTAATTTTCTTTATTTAATTGTATTCTATACTATTTTATCATGATTAAATCACATATATATGAATTTATATAGGCATAATTTGTTAAGGGTGATATTGACCTAGGATGTTAGAATTGAATTCATGTGATCATGTATGACTAGAATTGCCTTCTAATGATCTAATTGAATAGATTAACATGAAATTAAGAAAGAATCATGAAGGACTAATTATAGTAATAGTTTGTAGGGTTTATGAACATTGTTTTTAGGTATTTGGAAGTAAATTCTTTATTAATATGATTGTGATGATGTTACCTTTCTCTTCTATACCTAGACATGAACATGATTAGAAGAAGCAAGTTCTCAGATAAAGGGACCCTAGCTTGACTTAAGAACCTAAGATGAATAAATGTATGGTAGACTAAGTTTAGCTTGAAGTTGAGTTGTATGATCACTTCTTGTGTGGTAGAATAGGTGAGACAACACTAAGGACAGGTAGCTTGAGTTGAAGTACTCATCGTAGCTGTACATCTCAAGGGTATCTTGGTCTAGTGAATGTCATGGAGGCTTGAGTTGAAATACTCATGGTCGCTTGAGAAATTTAATGTATCGAAGATTGGGTTATATTACTCAAGGTAGGTTGAGGTGAGGAACCTCATGCTACCTTGACTTGGTTTGGCCAAAACCATTTCATTGTAGCTTTAGGAGAAAGGCCTTTACTTTTTAAATGTTAGGTTGACTGACATGTAAGGGGCACTTCATAGTATCTTGATTTGCATGTAAGGTGTATTTTATGGAATAACTTGGGATATGTTTTTCATGATAGCTTAGGGTCGAAGATTCATGTTCTCCTATAAGTAGCTGTCATCTACATGATTGGTTTCTTGGGGTTAGGATGATTGTATTCTTATTTAGTTAGTTTGTATTAAGTTGTTCTAGAGGAGTACTAAGTATGGATGGTATTATGGGATGACATCCATACATGGCACAAATATGACTTGAAGCTACCTAAGACCTGACCCATACATGATGCATGATTAGATTAGATAGTGACTAGAGTTGCATTCCATGACATGATTGAATTAAGATGATAGTTCCTTGTCTATATGAACTATGTATATTAGATGACCCCTAAGATTTAATGAACAAGTTAGGGTGAGTTAAATATATGCTTAGTGTGTGAGGTATTATAGGGTGGTTTACATACATGCACAAATGTATTATGAGATGTCCTAGGGCCATAGTGTTCATATATTATGATGAACATAGGACTTAATAATTAAAGTGAACTACGTTCAAGTATGACCAAATAGAGGTACTTAGCTTTGGTAGTAGTATGTGCTGCTATCTTAGCCTTGCACAAGAATACTTGGAGGTGTGTGGTAATGTAGTTCATAAATCAGTTAAGTATGAAATTTTATATTCTTAATGATGATTTAATATGCTTATGATATTCATGATGTGCTTATGTCTTATCTCCTATGATTATTTCTATTGTTGACTAACCTTTTGAGATATATTATGTGTTGTTTGGTAGTTTTGATTCTTAGTACTTATCGTACTAACTCATATTACATACATGTTGTCCATGTAGGGTCTTGAGAATATTGAGTTGCTTTGAAGTAAAAACTTTTCAGGGTTTCAAAAAGAAGAAGATTTCGTGAGTCCTCATGGCATCCCAGAACACTAACACTATGTTCCTTTATGTTTTTCATTTTCTTTATACTTTTATTGGTTGTGACCCAAGACGCTTGTTATTCATGTTGTCATAGATGGTTTTTAAACGTATGTTACACTTTTTATGAAATGACTTCCGCATTACATTTTTAAAGAAAAGTTCTAATTTCGCACTTTTCTTCGTATATATGCAATGAATGATGTTTAAGGGCCTGTACAAGACCTCCAAGAGGTCAAGTATGCCGTTTTCCGACAAAAGAATGCCCTAAATTCTAGGGTGTACATGCGGGTGTTTGACATATTTCTTCTTCAATTTCGTTGGGTTTCTTCAATTAAGGTATGATGATTTTATCCTTGATTCTTCTCTTATTTAATGAGCCAATTCAAAAGGCTTTTAAAAGATATTCAAAAACCATGAAATCTTATTTTTAATTATAAGCATGAGTTCTTACATAAAAAGGTTTACCCATGTATTACTTTAATTTTTAATATTGGATCTAAAGTGAGTGATTTGATCATGGATTGATTTCATCAAATTCATGTGTAGATTGTCATGGGCTACAGAATGCATTGATTATTGAAGATTTTTTTATAGCCTGCATTATAGTATTGATACCTATACTGATTGTTGATGGAACAATGATATGGATTTCTTTGTTTGCTTAGTCTTGTATATATTATCATTGGTAAGACCTCTTGTTTTTTTAAATTATTGGGTAGGCTAAATTATGGTTATTGTGTCTATTAGAAGGTGCTGAGTTGACCAAATTCACTAATATTCTATAGTATTTACATTGATTTGTTATTGATTGTTATGGTCCACCTATGGTTGTGGTGTTTAATGGTCATATATGGAATGAACATGGTCTTGTCAACATTATTATGTTAATTATAATATCTTCATGTTATAGCTTGTATAGATGAACAATGTGAAGAATGGTATTTTGTAAGGGAATATGTGAGGTGAAAGTATCATCCCTCTAAATTATAGTATGATTATGTTGTGTTTTCATTTGTAGACTTAGGCCCCATTTTAGACACATGAAAAAGATATTATGAACTCTTAGATCTGGTAGACTTATGTTCATTCTTCTCGGTGTATAAAAGTAATGTGAATTTGATCTCTTGACTTGGTAGGCTTAGGTACCCTTGTCATGAATGTGAAATGAAAGAATGAAAGTTTAGGATTTGTAGACCTATGACAGTTGCCCTTCTCTGAAAATCTAATGCAAAACTTTGAAAGTTCAGGATCGGTAGACCTATAGAAGGTTCCCTTTTATCAAAGACTAATGTAAAACCTTGAATATGAAAAGAAGGTGAAGAATGTGGAACCTTGAATATGAAAGAAGGTTAATAGAAGCCTTGAAGTGGAACATCGTCATGGTGCCCTTCTTGAGTGGAATGATGGACTTAGGGATAGTTTGGATGGAACAACATGAAACCATATCTAAGGAAGTAATAAAAGATATCCTAATGAAACTTGATCTGGAGAACATAGGGGATTCTTTCTTTTTTGAGGTATAATGAGTTGGTAGAACAAGGAAAAAGTACCTTCTCAAATACTTGTATGTGAATGAACGACTCTAATAGAAAAAAAGCAAAGCATCGAGTGTATTTTATTAAGGGAGAATCTCTAGTTGTGTATGAGCCTAGAGTTCAAAGAAACCTTTTGATATTCCCCAAACCATGTCCAAACACGGGATGTGTCTTTTTTCACCCTTGGAAACTACAATATCCTTCATAAGGTAGGGTAGACTCCGAATTCCATACCTAGCGAGTCTTCTCTATGTTTGTTCATGCATATTCGCATCATGTTGGATGTGAACTCTAGTATTGGATAGGTTTTCTAAAATATGGGTAGTGGAATAGAACACTATCTACAGATTGTACGAGTACACTTTGAAGGTGCTATGATAAGTTCCCTAGGTCTTCCTTGACCATTATGTGAAGTTCCATAATTGCTTACTTGTCTCTTAAATGTCTTAATGAATAATGTTCACTTAATGAAGTATTTTTAATATAGAACTACGTATTATGTGATGAAAAGGATTATCTTTAATTTGGGTAGACTTGAGGATCACCTATGTGTGTGTGAAGGGGTTGTATGCAAGCCACTTAATATCATACTTAGGTGGATCTTAGGACCTTTGGAAGGGGGTCCAAATGCTTATATGAATTCCAAGTGATTGTTTGAATACATATTATATGTGAATATTGACTTGAAGGTGTTCTTTATACTTGTTTTATGAGGCGTTTATAAAAATACCATGAAAAGTATATCTTAAATGAAATGTCTACTTTAGCATGGTTTTGTTGCATGTTCACCATACCTAGTGCGTTCAATGTGATATTTACATATGTTTCTCTCTTTCTAGAAGTGTAGGTGGCCAGTGAGGATTATATTAGAATTGAAGCTCGGGAAATAACATTCTCTCAGAAATACTAGTATGTCCTAATATGTTTGAGGACATGGCTTATGTTTGTAGATATTACTTATTGGAGAGTTTGTAATAGACTATTGTTCTTTTTAAATTTATGTAAGGGTTGTGACCCCATGATAATATATGTTTCTATGATTGCTTATAAAGAAACTTAGTTCTTTCTTATATTTTGTAAAGATTTTGACTATTGTTGTTAACAGTTATAATTCCGCACTACTTGTCATATATATGTGACGAAAGATGTCTGAGAGCTTGTAAAACATCTCCAAGACTTCTAAAATGTCGTGTAACTTCTAGAGTTTAAACCTTGGGTTGTTATAATAATATGTTTAAAGTGTTTTATTCTATAGAGGTGTCTTACAAGAAATGGCGGAACTAGCTGCCTATCAATTGAAATATGTGTCTCAAATCTTGTGTGAGCAATGGAAAGGTGAGAGACACGGATGAGCTGGTAGATTTGGAATTGTTAAAGTCGATCATTCGTGACAGGTTCTTCCCCCTAGACTTGAGGAGACAAAAGATACAAGAACCCATCAACCTTCACCAAGGAAGTATTAGTGTGAACCAATATGGCCTTAAGTTTACCCAATTGTCTAAGTATTTTCCAAGATTAGTGGCAGACTATAGGGCAAAGATGAACAAATTTGTTATGGGAGTATTCGACTTCGTATTCAATGAATATCTTTAGTCAATGCTCATCCGAAGTAGGAATGTTTCATTTCTTATGGTTCTTGTTGAACAAATTGATAAATAAAATCTTAAGCAACTGAATAGGGAAGTGAAGAGAGCAACGTATAATGATGGAAATTCTTCCAAAGGGTAAATTTGAGGCCCAAGATAGACCAAGGTTTAAGAAAAGGTTCTCCAACCAATTCTTTTCTAGTACTTCAAGGGTCAAAAAGGATAGGGTGTATAACCCTAATCCTCAAGGACGTAATTGTGGTGGTTCTTATGTTGATAGGCCTAATTATAAAATGTTGTAAAAATCATGATGGTTAATGAATAGTTGGCACACATTGTTGCTACAAGTGTTGTAAGAGAGTCCATACGATGAGAGATTGTCCATGTTGAAGGTTCTAGGAAGAGAGGGAAAGAAAGTCCCTCCTAGTCGTTAAAATTCCAATGCTTCCAAGATGATCCGCTTCTATTCACTTAAATTCGAGGTGACCAAGATAGCTCCCCGCATATTGTGAACGGTAAGTTATAGTTATTTTCTATTGATGTATATAAATTTTTAGATCCCGGTTCCACTTTGTCATTTGTTACACCTTTTGTGGATAGGAAATTTGAAATACTCCACGATGTGTTAGAAGAATCTTTTCGGACTCTACCTAGTTGGACTCAGTAGTTGCAAAAAGAGTCTATAGGAATTGTCCTAATTATTTGCCCCAAAAGTTACCTTTGTGGATTAAGTGGAGTTAAACATGTTAGATTTTGATGTGATTTAGGGTATGGATTAGTTGCATGCATATTATGCCTCTATTAATAGAAAGACTTAGATAGTAAAGTTCCAATTCCCAAATAAGTCTAATTTAGAGTGAGAGGGGGGAAATTCAATCCCCATAGGTCAATTGGATTCTTGTCTAAAAGATAGGAAAATGCTCTCAAGGGGTGTATTCACCAAATCATTAGGGTTATAGATGTTAAGTCTGAAACTCCTTCCTTAGAGTCGGTTCCCGTGATAAGTGGTTTTCTGAAACCCTTTCCGATAAATTACTCAGCATTCTTCCCGAACAAGAAATAGATTTTGTCATTCGTCTCTGCAGGATATGCAAACTATATTTTTTCCTCCATATAGAATGGCTCCGACCAAGTTGAAAGAAAAACGAAATGATTTGTTAGACAAGGGAACTGTTCAACCGAGTATCTCTTCATGGGTTGCTCCGGTTTTTTTGTTCAAAAGAAGGATGGGTCCCTTAGAATGTGAATTTATTATGGGTGATAATACAGGGTGACAATTAATAAGAAGTATCCACTTCCTAGAATCGATGAATTATTTAACATCTTTAAGGGGATAGCTATTTTTCAAAGATTGATCTATGTTTGGGGTATCACAATTTATGGGTGACGATGTTGATATTCCCAAGACTGGCTTCCCAAACTAGATATGGGCACTATAAGTTCATTGTGATGTTGTTTGGCCTAACTAATGCCCCAAAGGAATACATGGTCCTTACAAATAGGGTTTTTTTGATAATACTTGACATGTTCTTCATTGTGCTTATCCATGATATTTTGATCTACTGATCATATGAACCATTTGATGATTGTATTGCATGTCCTTTAAGCCATCATTATATTAAAATATTAGTAAATGTGAGTTTTGTCTAAGTTATGTAGTCTTCCTTGGTCATATTTTATCGTAAAAAGACATTGAGGTATATCCTAAGAAGACAGATGCAGTCAAAGGTTGTATCAAACCTCTAACTCCTATCGTACTAGAAGGTTTTTAGGTTTGGCCGGTAATTATAAGAGGTTTGTTGAGGGTTTTTCCTCCTTTGTTGTCCGCTGAACGTATTGACACAAAAGAAAGCTAAGTTTGTCTTGTTAGAATCTTCTGAGAAAAGTTTCCAAGTGTTAAGCATAGACTTACTTCCTCACTAGTGTTGACCTTAACGGAGTGTACCGACGAGTTTGTTCATTATTGTGACGCCTCTAGAGTGGGTTTAGGATTTTTCCTCATACAACATGGGAAGGTAATTTTTTATTTTTCAAGGGAACTCAAGAAGCACGAAAATAATTATCTAAACCATGATTTTGAACTAGCAGCGCCAGTATTCTCTTTGAGAATATGGAGAAATTAACTATATGGGGTGCATGTTTATGTATTCACTAATCACAAGATTCTCCAATATGTGTTTAGAAAAAAAATACTTGAATGTCTGATAAAAAGTGTTGTTATAACTATTGAAGAATTATGACATGAGTATCTTTTACCACCTCGACAAAGCCAATGTAGTTGTAGTGACCGTGTCAATTGTCTATGGGTAGTGTGGCCCATGTAGAGGATGAGAAGGACTTAACTCATGATGTACATAGGTTGGCACGGTAAGGAGTCTAACTATTAGATTTCACCAAGGGTGGTTTCATGGTCCATAACAGTTTAGAATTGTCCTTTTTTATAGATGTGAAGTCCAAGAAAGACCTTAAACCCATGTTAGTGGATTTGAAAGAATTCGGACTCATCAAGTCCATTGATGCCTTCTCCCAAAGTGGAGATGTGGTGCTTAGGTACCAATATAGATTATATGGATGGCTTGAAGGAGCAAATTTTAGTAGATACTCATGATTCGTAGTGGTCTACTCTTCCGGGATCCACCAAGATGTAATGTGATCTAAAAAATGGTTATTGGTGGAATGGCATAAATAAGGATATAGAGGGTTTTGTAACCAAATGTACAAATTGTAAACAAGTTAAAGCCTAAACCCACAGGCCCAGAGGTTTCTTCTAACATATAGATATTCCCACATGGAAATGGGAGGATGTGAACTTGATTCTATTTTTGTCATTATTGATAGAATGACAAAATCCACCCACATTATTCTTATCAAGGTTACTTTTTTGGCAGAATACTGTGCTAAGGTGTACATCAAGGATATAGTGAGGCTTCATAGGGTTCCTGTATCTATTATTTTGGATTATAGTACTAAATTTACTTCACACTCTTGGAAGTCATTCCAAAAAATGGATTATTACTAAAGGTTAAGCGTATCTCGACATTTCATCCCTAAATTGATGGTCAAGCAGAGCATACCATCCATACCTTCGAATATATGTTAAGGGTATATGTTATTGACGTCAAGGGTAATTAGGATAACCATATACCATTGATAGAGTTTGCATACAATAATACTTACCACTCAAGCATCTTCATGGATCATTTTGAAGTATTATATGGTAGAAGGTATAGATCACCAGTTGTGTGGTTTGAAGTGGGTGAAATTTCTCTAATTTGTCAAGAATTAGACTACGAGACTATTGAAAAAGTCCGACTCATTAAAGAGAGGTTAAGGACTGCCCAAGGTCACAAAAAGTCTTATGTCGCTGATAGAAGGAGGACCTAGAATTTGAAGTTAATGATGGGGTCTACTTGAATATCTTACGTATGAAAGGTGTGATGAAATTTTTCTAGAAGAGGAAACTAGTCCCCGGTATGTACACCCTTATATAATTTTAAAGCGTATTGCGACAGATACCTATGAGTTATACTTTCTAAATGTGTTGGCCTTGTTCACCCGATATTTCATATTTCTATGCTAAGAAAGTGCATTGGTGATCCGGCAACTTTTATTCTTTTAGAGGGTTTGGGAGTTGATGAGTGTATTTCCTATGAATTCATTCTAAAAGAAAATTTTAGATTTGAAATTTAAAAGCTTGAGAAACATGGAATTAGATCCCGTGATGGTCTTATGAAGAAATATTTTAGTTAATTGTGCTACATGGGTGGCCAAGGCCGATATAAAGTCCTTATATCCTAAAATTTCCCCTTCTACTCCTACACATGTTTGAGGTAAGTACTTTCTCTTGAATTTGTTGTTTTGGAAGTCATATGTGTTATATGTGTTCCTGATGACATCCCTAAGACATTCATGTTCTTTTGAGATTAATATTTAGTATAAATTGAGCAAGGGGCCCCAAAAAGGCATGGTTATTTCCTCAACTTCAGAAAACATACTACGGCTCGTAATACTGACCATGGATTGTCTCTCCCTTCTATATCAATCCGGGATCACCCCCAAGTCTCCACATATCGTACTTGACCACCCGGAGGTCTTATACAAACCCTTAGACATCTTTCATCGTATATAAATGAAAAGTAGTGTAGTATTTAAAACTCTTCATAATAAATTCAAAAGGAATTCTTTGTAGAATATAATAAAACTTAGTCTCTTCTGGAGTCATCTTAGACACATATAATAGCATAGGGTTACAACCATTACATTTAACTGAAACTACAACCTATTACAAAGTCTTTAATAAGAGATAACTAGTAACATAAACCATGTCCTCGATCAGATTAGGTCATACCAAGATTCTTAAGATTATTGTACTTCTCAAGCTTCAACTAATAAGAGAATCCTTACTTGCCACCTACCCTTGTAGAAATAGAGGATATAATACGGAATAGGCACATTAAATGCACTATGTATGATGACCATGCAAGAAAATCATGCAAAAAGGGAAATTTTACTATACAATATGTTTTTCATGCTCTTTTTGTAAAAATCTCATAAAATAAGTATAAGAAATATCTTCAATTCAATATTTACATATAAGACATATTCCATATTCAACAAGTTAGTCTTTTCGTCACTTTAGACCCTCTACCTAAGGTTATTCTAAGGCGCACTTGACTCAGACATGAAGAGACAACTCATACACCCTCTTCAAGCACAACTAATTGATCCTCAAAGCTACCCTAGATAAGAACCATCCTATTCAAAATACTTCATTAAATGAACATTATCCGTTAGAACCTTTTAAGTGATAACTGCATAATTAGGGGACTTCACATAATGTTTTTGGAATACCTAGGAAACTCATCCTAGCATCTTGAAGGCCTACTCATGCCATATAAAGATAGTGTCTCATTCCACTACCTACACTTTGAAAAACCTATATACTACTTGAATGTACATCCCACATGATGAGAACATGCATTAACTGACATAGACCATATTAGCTAGGTATGGAATTTGGTGTCATGATGACCCCACAACGTGGAAGGTGTTTTACTTTCCAAGGGTAGAACTAGGACACATCTAATGTTCTAACATGGTTAAGGGATATCACGGGCTTCTTTCTCCTCTTGTCTCATAATACAAGTAAATCTACTACAACAATTATATCCACTCGGTGCTTTGCCTTTGTTCTCATAAAGTAATTTCATTCACATAAAGGTATTTGAGAAGGTACAATTTCTTAGTTCTACCAACTCATCATACCACTAGCAAGAAAGGATCTACAATGTTCTACTCATCAAATTCCATTAGGATAGCTCTTATAAATTTTTTTGAAAAGGTTTCATGTTGTTCCATCCATCTGACCCGAAAGTCCATCATTCCACTCATGAGGGCACCATTACGGTCTAATCATCAAGGCTTCTTTATTAACCTTGTTTTAATATTCAAGGTTCCAAATAAATATTTCCTAGAAGGACACCACTTTGGAGCTACCGATCCTAGACCTTCATCCATACATGCATACATTCAAACAATACCATTCAAGTACAAAGTTGGGACAACTAAGTCTACCTAAACAAGATACCCTATCAACTTTTAGAGACTCTTCATAATCTATCATCTTGACATACCATTATATAGAGGAATCATAATTTCATCTCACACATGCACATACACAATATAATCATTTACGTTGTACATCGATACAATCTATAACATGATGCTACAACAATTCACATAATAATACCGAGAATGTCATGTTCATAACATATATAACAATTAAATATTGTTAGCATAAGTGGACCATACCAATCAATAACAATTCAATGTCAATTCTATCGTAAACAAGGGAATTAGTTCAACTCACCACCTTCAAAAAGTCACCATCACCATTCTTTAACCTTTCCAACCCATATACACAACAAAATATTTTTAACAATGACAATATAAACAAGACTAAACAAATAATATATCCATATCAATGATCCAACAATACCTCAATATAAATATCACCAATATAAAATAATATATGAACAATTCTAACAATGAATAATATATAATTTGATTGTCGATAAAATCTACACATGAATTCAATACAATTAAGCCATGATCAATACACCCACTTTTAAGGCCAAAATTTTGAATTCAAGGAATACATGGGTTCATGGATGTTTTGACAAAAAAAAACTACAATTAAAATTAATTACTTCATAAAACATCAATTAAAACCTTTATAAGCAAGAACACATGCTTAGAATTCAAAATAAGATTTAAAGGTTTTTATGTTCTTTGTGTCACGAACCAAATTTTGGAATCAGAATCACAACCGGCATCATTGACCTCTCAGAGGTCCCAGACAATCTTCTTCTTGCATTCATCTAGTCAAATTTTCAGAAAATTTAAAAAAATTTAAACGTATGAAGTATACATTGACTTCATATAAATATTAACTAGTTACATCATATTACTAATATGAAAGTAAAGAACAACCATCTATCATAAAGAAATAATTCGAAATAGAAGATTAATATATCATAAAACATTGCCAAATACGGCCTTATTACAAAGCTTCAAAATGAAAGTACGAAAGAAACACTATGGACAACATCCACTAGCTTTGACTTCTACTAGTCTAGGTAAAAACTGTAGCATCCTCGAAATGAAGAGCACCTACCAAATGGTCTAGAGGACGCTGATGTCCAAACAGCTGCAATGAGTCTTCAATCTTCTCTCTGGACTACACCTATAAAAATAGTAAATTGTGTAGGTTTAATACACTACATGTACTAAGTATGGGTGTATGAAAACATACACATAAGGCTATGCATGATCCAGGAAATCACTTCGAAAAAAATTGCCATTTCTGGAAAGTGCAGTCACTAGACTTTCCTAATTCATTAGTTGTGAATTGTGGTATGAGTATGGATGTATTTTAATGAATTCAAAGAACACAACTTATTTTCTATGTGATTACAAGACATTATAATCATCAACAATATTTTAGAACAACTCCGGTGAAGATTTGAAAAAATTTCAGTGTTTTTATTCTTCTTTGTTTATAGTTCAATAATTCCTTTGGTCCTATGTTTTACTTACAACTGAAATGATTGATTGTAGTCCCATACGCACAATGAACCAAATAAGTATTCCAAGGAATAAGGAATGATTTCACTATCCTTACAATGAGTCATTCATTACATTATATATTCATTAACACTTCATAAGCTAGTCTCTATAGGCTATGCACTTATTTCATCATTTTCATGTTAAGGATGTTATGAAGCTTTGATTTGCTATTATGTTTCTAATTATCTTTATTGTCATCATATAAGAAGTCATTATATTCCAATCTTATTTGACCTTGCCCATTATTTGTTTAAACTTCATTGGTATTGATATTGGCAATTGGCATTCTTAAGTTCTTACTTTCATATCTCACTTTGGACATTAGTTCCATCAACTTTCTTTATTGCTTTCTTAGAGACGTCTTAGAAGTAAGATCATTCGAGCTAACATGGAATCCAGTTTCTTCTTCTCACTGAAAAGAGGTGATTCACCAGTTAAAATGAATCAAGATCATGTGAGTTACTCATGAAATCCAGTGTCTTTCCCACATAGAAAAAAGGTGATTCCCGGCTAAGGAAAATTCGTATGTAGTGTTTACTACATACTAAAAAGGAATGTTTCACGACTATACTGAACCAAACACATTTTTTTAGCATTAACCGTCATAGATCATGTAAGCTAAACATTAAATCCTCTGTTTTCCAGACATCGAAAAGAGGTTATCTCATTGGCCAAGGAAAGATCGAAAACATACCTAGCTCTCTTAGGTGGAAACAACAGGCTAGTTCCTATGTTGGCTAGACATAGTTCTAATACTAGGGACTTAAGGAGACTACTTATCAACCTCGGTGGTAGCCTCGACTCATGAGACTTACACGTACGAACATATGGTCATAACTAGTCTATCGATGCTTTGCTCACTTTCATTATATTCTTATCTTTTAGAGGTGACTCAAACATTATAAAAGCTTGCTTCTAGATTGAGATTTACTTACTCTATTGATTACTTGTCATTCCTTTATTTACATTGAATAAATTTGAATTATACTTACATAACATCTTTGGTGTTCATGAGACTTGTCTCACAAATTCTAACACTGTTTTTCGTGAGTATTTTAACATAGTAGCTAAACTGTAAGTTAGGCTTGTCTCACTTTCTTTAACACATCATTCTGGTCACTTTCTTAACTTAGACATCCTTAATTATATTAATACTTACTACTTGCTTACGTTCATTTGGTAGCTTCATATCATCATTTATGGACGTTGAGAACTTCATTAAATGAAATACTTATGTTCATAGTTTATTTGGTTAGGGCATGTTAGGACTTGTCCCAATGATTGGCATACCCTTTGATATGGATTTATTGAATTATTTTAGATGTGCTTAATTTGTCACTACAATATTCAGGCTATATCTGGTTGGCATAAAATTTATATTATACTAGAAATTTGGGAATGACTTCATAGCAAATTTATTGGAACAATCCAAACATTCATTCAAATATAATTTCATGAAATCATTAGCCAATTCTATTACATATTTTTGAAATAATGTTGCTGGCCAATTTACTGGCATAAGACAAACTTTCACTACACTTGAACTTCTAACTTTTGATTAACTTACAAGAACAATTCAATCCTTGGTTTAGCAAAGCTATGAAGTTTTTTTGGAATTAAAGATTAATGAACTAGCTTTGATTCTTTATGAAAGGTATAACTACTTATTCAATTTTATTATGTTCACAAGTTCATATGGATAGGGTATGTTGAGACTTGTCCCATTGCTTGACATACCCTATGTTAGGAGTTGATTGATGTACAAATTTATATGACTTTACCTGATTTAGAAGTAATATGGTTAGACATATGTTTTACTAGCCAATATTTTTGCATAAATCACAGTTTCATTAGTTACTTGTCATAACAGTTATCACTAGCCATGACAAGTACTTCATAAGTACATTATAATAATCTATCAGGTTGAGCACCCAACTTTTTACATTACAAGAAACATCATAATTTACATTGTCCATACTTAATTTTGTTTATATTAGTTATAAGATAATATTTCCATCATTCTTTGAAAGCGATATTGTAGACAATTCGATTGAACAACCAATTTACTGCCCATATTATTAGGATCAACCAAACACTCACATATGGTGGTCATATAAACTTCATTTGTTGTAAGCCAACCATTTTACATTTAATTAACTTATAATTATGATTATGTGAACAGATTATAAAATTAGATTAAACTTTATAAATAACTCATAACAATATCATATTTCTCTAACATGAAACTAAGCATTATAACATTCCTTAATCCTTGTAACAAATCACTTCATCACTCGAATCTAACCTATGGCCTCATGAATCATTAAAAAATCAACAAATTACATATTATAGTTATTTAGCACCACATCCAACAAATCTACATACTTATTGGAATGGGAAGCGAAGATATTAGGGAAAAAGGATGTTCAACAAGAACATTGGGAAATAACCCTAGATTCGAGATTTCATAGATTCAAGACGATGAAAAATACTCTTGGAGAAATAATTCCAGGAGAGAAACTCATACCTTTTGTAGAACTTAATCTACGAAGAACATCTTGCCGGAATCCTTGAAGAAAATCTTTAAATCGCCTATGAGATTTTCTGTTTTTCTCCCGCTTTGCTTACTGCCTTTAAATCACATTTCTAAGTGAAATATCGTGAGTTTTTAGGTATTAGAAACTGATGTTGACTCATTAAATTTAGGTTTAATTAGTTAATTAAATAAATAAATTATTAAAAACCCCTCCTAGATTAACTATAACTAGGAAAACACAACACTTAGTCAAATCTAAAATTTTTCCTAAGGATTTAGTTTTGACCCTTTAATTTAATTAATTAAATGGATGATTTAATTAATTAAGGGACCTATGGTAAATACTAAAGTACCCCTTAGTCATTTGAACCATAACTAAGCCTTTTGGACCATCCTAGGTTAAGTACTAGGATGTTTCTTGAGTTATACTAGGTTAGTGTAAGAATTTTGGTTTGTCCTAGGTTAATTAGTTAGTTAGGGCAGTAGGTTAGAGTCTAAAATTAGTTAGAGATATATGCCCCACATGGTTGAGCGCATGTGCACACCTTCCCCCTAACTACCCTACCCAAATTCGGTTAGGGTAGTCCCCTCCCTTGGCCGATTTTCACATGTCTTGCACATGTGCTTGCATATGTGTTAGTTGTACTTTCCTATATAACTATTCATGATGGTTTATTTTTAATGTTTACTTATTGTCCCAAGGATCCTCACTATGTATTTGGGCACTACTTAATCTACATGACCACTTTAATTGACCATGTGCTATGATGCCTAGGCTTGACATATCGTTTTCTCATATCTATTATGTTAGTACTATTATTTTAGCTTAGGGTCTTCCTATGTACATTTCTCAAACTAGCTTATTAATGTTAGAAAATTGTGTAACACCCTTTAAACCCATATTATCTAATACGCCCAATTTTGCTAATTTGGGTATTATATAGAAATTGGCTAATACCCCTTAGCCAATTTTCTATACAATGTCCAATATTTCTCACTAGACATGTATTTTTCAGAAATGTTACCTTATCCCCCCCTTAGGAACATTCGTCCCCAAATGACACTACACATCATTTCTAAATCAAAGAGGGTAATTTTTTAGAACACCTTAACATACTAGAAACTTTATTCATTGTGAATTTTCTTATTCACACTTACTATTGATGATGCATATTACTCAAAGCTTATCTGAAGCTTCATATTTGAGATTGAGGAACTTCCTCTCATTTACACTTAACTTTATTCATATATCAACTCATGCAACATAAAAATCGTGTCTACGCTACACAAAGACATCAACATGAATGCAAGCATGAACTTATTTTTACTCATATAGTGAAAATATAAGGAACACAAAAATTTACTAATGCACTAAAATCTTAGAGTTTCTTAAACAAAAAAACACACTTAGGAAGAGTATGTCTTAAATGAAGAACTGAATAAGTGAGGGTAATGGGATGTCAAATTGGCCTCGGCCTCCCATATTGTTCCATCATTAAGGTTGTTCCTCCATAACACATTTAGAGGCACCCTCCTTGTTCCTCAACTGTTTCACTTGTTGATCTAAAATTTCCATGTGAACCTCTTTATAAGAAAGGTCCTTATCGACTCCTAACCTCTTAGATAACATCTTGTTGAACTTAAGATTTGAAACTATTTGTCTTATTGGATTTAAAACACGCCCTTCCCATTCCAGTTCTAACTCTTTATGAAATGTAAACCTTACTAGCCTATTACGATAGTCTATGGTAGCATAACACTTATGGAGACAATCCATACCCAAAATTATATCAAATTCAAGTGTGGTTATTTCTATTAGGTCGGCATAGATGACTCTATAAAGAATACTTATTAGGAATTATCTCTATACTCTTTCAGCTCTAATGTTGTCTTCTCTTGCTAAGAGTAGAACTTGAGTCTGGCACCTTAGACCACTCGGCCATCTTTACCTATATCTTGTACCATACCTGAGCCACATACTTTAAGTTGGTATGCAACCAACTCAACCTTCTCGTCTTCATTAACACCCATAGTAGGCATTAGAACATACCATGCATTCACCTCCATGCAAATGGTCACACTTACCACACACTCCAGCAGTTTGGGTTTTGGAAGGAACTTGGTTTCCCCCAACAGCTGCTTCTCCAACACTCATGCCTGCGTTTCTTTTTGTGTTCACACAGAAGAATGAAATTCGATCCTATAATGACACAAAATGTTAAAGCTTTACACGTAAAGATATATAGTGGAAGAAGGGAGATTTCTTATGATCCCTTAGTCTCTAAGTCATGATTGTGGCGCGCTTCAAAACCATAAGTTAGAAAGTACATAATGTGGTTGTTTTGAGCTTTAGTTCCTAGGTAATTTAACCTCATGCTATGATACCAAGTTTGTCACGAATCGAATTATAGAATCCGAATCGCAACTACTGTCATTGACCTCTAAGAGGTCATAGAAAATCCTCTTCTTTCATTCATCACATTCATCTAGTTAAATTTGCAAAAAAAATAATTTTTTAAACATATCAAGTATACATTGACTTCATATAATTATTAACTAGTTATATCATATACGAAGTTCAAATTAAAGAACAACAATCTATCATAAAGAATCAATTCAAAACAGAAGATCAATATATCATAAAAATTTACCAAACACGACTTTATTACAAAGCTTCAAAATGAAAGTATGAAAGAAACGCTAGAGACAACATCCACTAGATATGTCTAATGCTTGGCTAGACTAAAACTATATCATCTTCGAAATCAAGAGTACCTACCAAATGGTTTGGAGGACGCTGATGTCCAAACCGCTGCAATGAGTCTTCAATCTGCTCTCAGACCTGCACCTTTAAAAATAATAAATTGTATAGGGTTACTAAACCAGTTGTACTAAGTATGGGTGTATGCACACATACATATAAGGCTGTGCATGATCAAGGAAAGGTCTTCCTAAACAACATGTCATTTCTGGAAAGTGCAGTCACTAGACTTACAAAAATTGTTATTTGTGAATTGTTGTACGAATGTGATGTATTTTAATGCATTCAAAGCACACAACTCATTTTGTATGTGATTAGAAGACATTAGAATCATCAACAAAATTTTAGAAAAACTCAGGTGAAGTTTTAAAAATAATCTATGCCCAACCCAAGAGTTCTTTCTTTGGGACTCAGTTTAGTTATCAGTCTCTTTCTTCTTCTTGGCGTGTAGTTCAATAATTCCTTTAGTCCTATGTTTTAGTTACAAGTGCAATGATTCATTGTGTTTCCATACCCACAATGAATCAAGTAAGTAACCCACATACTAAGGAATGATTTCACTATTCTTAAAATGAGTCATTCATGACATTATATATTCATTAACACTTCATTAGCCAGTCTCTATTGGCTATGCAACTTATTTCACCATTTTCATGTTAGGAAAGTTATGAAGCTTTAATTTGGTATTATTATTCTAATCCCCTTTATTAGCATCATATAATAAGTCATTATAAGTCAATCTTATTTGGTTTTGCCCATTATTTGCTGAAACTTCATTGGTATTGATATTGGCAATTGACATTATTAAGCTCTTACTTTCATTGCTCACTTTGAACATATGCTCCATCATCTTTATTTATTGCTTTCTTAGAGACATATTTGAAGTAAGATTATGTGAGCTAACATGAAATCCACTGTCTTCCCCACACCTAAAATAGGTGATTCATCTATTAAAATGAATCTAGATCATATGAACTACTTAGGAAATCCAGTGTCTCCTCACACCGACACTACACCATTTTCGGCCTACAGCAAAACCACGTAAGTGTATCCTAAACTAGCAAAAAGTGTGGCCTTTGATAAAAGGCTACACTTTTGGACATTAAGCAACACTTTTTAGGGGCTGCCCAAAAGAAGCGTAACCTTTGACATTAGGCAACACTTTTTAATTGTTGCCATCTTTGGCTATACTTTTAAAGCGTAGCCAAGTAGGTATAAGGGCACGCTTTGAAGACGTGCATTAGCAAAACCTATTTTTTGTTAGACTACACTTAAAAGCGTTGCCTTTTCAAATTTATTGGTCACAATTAAAAAAGTGTTGCCTTTTTTTGGTCATCTATTGCAACATTTATAAAGTGTAACTTTATATCTCATATATTGCAACACTTTTAAGGTGTTACTTTATATCTCATCTATAGCAACACTTATAAATTATTACTTTATATCTCATCTATATCTACCTAGAGCAACACTTTCAAAGTGTAACATTTAATCTACCTAGAGCAACACTTACAAAGTGTAACTTCAACATTTATAAGCCTACATTTAGCACAAATATATATAATATATTTATATACATACAAGTGACCTAAAACACAAAATGAACTAATTAATCATTAAATTGAAGCTATATATTTCAAATAAACTTCGAGAAATATTTCATGTACAACCAAAACATAGAAAATGATTGCTTAACGATCTCTAATACCCAAAAGTTCCAAAAACCCAAAAGTGTCATTCAAACGTATATGACAACAACACAAAAATTTCTTCATATTTTGCCACAATGGATCGAGTTTACTTCTTGCCAAATTCTAATTCAATTACCTGCATTTTCCTGCACATTTAAAATAAAATTATAAGTTTGTGAATTAATTGTGGAAGTGCATAATCAGAGAGAATTCACTGTAAGACAACCAATCCAAATCTAAATACAAGTTCAATGTAAAAATTACACATTATAAGGACTACAACATTTGTGCAGTCTTCTATTGTTGGCTATCAAAAATTAAACTTCAAAAGTTTAATTTGTGCAGTCTTCTATTATAAACATCAATGTAAAAATTATACACAAGTAGTTCAAACAAATCATAGATGACCACTGGAAACAAGGTTCACAACATAGTTTAGAAGTGTCCAAAAAAATCAATACATAACAACATGAACATGATATTTTCAAAGAACTGCAGCATTGGCCAAGGTTCATCATCATACTGCATCTCTAGTGCATACAAAAAAGACACAAACATCATCAGAATGCATCTCTAGGGCAAGGTTCATCATCAGACAGTGAACCAAAAAGACACAAACAAAACTAAAATTATAAGTTTGTGAATTAATTGTGGAAGATCATAATCAGAGAGAATTCACTATAAGACAACCAATCCAAATCTAAATACAATTTCAATGTAAAAATTACACATTATAAGGACTACAACATTTGTGCAATCTTCTGCTGTTGGCTCTCAAAAATTAAACTTCAAAAGTTTAATTTGTGCAGTCTTCTGTTGTAAACTTCAATGTAAAAATTACACACAAGTAGTTCAAACAAACCAGTGATGACCACTGGAAACAAGGTTCATAACATAGTTTAGAAGTGTCCACAAAAATCAATACATAACAACATGAACATGATATTTTCAAAGAACTGCAACATAGGCCAAGGTTCATCATCAGACTGCATCTATAGGGACATTGAACAAAAAAGACACAAACAAAAAATACATACAAGAGAAATGTTTAGTAAGAAGAGAAGGATTGCTATAAAAAGACACAAACAAAATCTTGAGCAAAGTAAAGATTTAACTGATACTGAACAAAAAATAGAGGAGCAGGCTGCAGGAAAATCCCCTGCAGATTTTCCTCTCCAATTTTCTCTGCCTTGTCTATAGTTTACACATGTAACCATTAAGGATATATTAAACATAATAAATCTACCCACAAGATCACAGTCTTCACCACATAAATACTAACAGCCACAACAACCTAGCTAACAGACACCAATATTAATTAAATAGCAATAGCTTCATAAAGATTCAGACAGACCATTAATAGACAAGCTACAATACCCTTTACAATAAGCTGGATTCAGAAGCTAAAGGTAGAAAATAGTGTCATCATTTTTTAATTTAACACCATTGGAATCTTCCATAAACATAATGTGTTAGCCACAGACCTCTCAATTGCACAATACTAAAAGAACAGTTATTCAACTAACGATTCGAATGTTTAAACAAAAAACAAAAACATTCTTAACAGTTATAAATTGGTAGACTAAACTTAGACAAGTAAAAATACGTTTTGAATTTCATTACCAAGAACACTAACTAAACTAGAAGAAAAACAATATTAACACTATTAATAGAGAATTTGAAATGCATAATACCTTTTGAAGAACCGAATCTCGAGCTGACCCCGAAGAATATGGAAGATTTGTGCCTCTTACAGCTTGTGAACTACTTGCATCAATAGGTGAAGCAAGGTTAGATCCAACACACCCTGGTTTATCTTGAAAATTCAATCCATGGTTGTTTTGCAGCAATTGAGTGAATAAATGTCAAATTTCTTCTCTCAATTCTTCCTTTAGAGAAGTGATTTCATCGGCATGCTTTTGTTTTAGATTGTTAATTTCCTCATCTTTCTTCAAAGAACTTGTTGTCACTGATCTACCATAGCACCTAACTCGACCAGGCTGCTCCTTTCCAAACACTTCCCTAAATGCATCATCAGCTGTTTCCCAGAATTTTGGCGATTTTGAAGTTCAGCCTATTGAATAAAATTGGCATCCATAGTGAATTGTAAGTACTATTTCATTTCCAATCCTATGATAGCGATCAAGCATTAAAACATTATGAAAACTTTTCGTAAAAAATAATTAAACAATGTCGACAAATAATTGATATCTCCTCGAACTAGCACATGAAGAATAATAAGAAGAAGAAGGCATAAGGGATTAAAATTTAATGTAGTCAAACTCCCCATAATATAAATGTTAAGTCTGAATAAAGTTCACTAATAATCCTCTTTGAAAAACTTACTATTGCAACTTGGGTATCATCATGGATTTCCTTTCCCGTCTTAGTACGAGTTGCAATAAATATTTCAGGCTTTGATGGTTCATCGTTGTTGTCTTTGGCTACACGCTACAGATTATATCAAAAGAAATTTTAAAAAATTAGTAAGTTCTTATAAAGTACAAAAAAATGAATATCAAATTTTGTAAGTAAATGTCAGCTAAGTATTACCAATGCCACGCGTTCTCTAGCAAAATTAATAGGTCCCATTCGATGCCTCCACTTTTGTTTTTTCCTGTTTTGAGAATTCATCTCGCATATAGCCTATTGTTAAAAACAAAGAGATAATTGAATTGATATGTATAAAAAGAATAGATATGACACAGAATTAGTCTATGAGTGGAAATGCACCATTTTAACCTTACTTGAATAGTTGGGTGTTTCCAATACTCGATCAACTGGAGGAATTGATTATGTGGAATGCCATCAGGACATTTTGCTTGCATATCCTCAAAGGTACTATTTTTATCAAAAAAAGTCTTTTTATTTTTTCGCTTGTGTCGCCTCCAAGCATCACGAAGACCAGTCATTACCCACTTCTATCCTTCTACGGGAAGTATAAATTTGGACTATGCAAAAAAATATATATTTAGTTTTAGTAAGTAAAAAAAATATGAATTCTCAAGAGTGGTTGTTCTTACATTGACGTATTCCCACATGCGCATTTTAGTATCCTTTGGCACCACATGCCAACTAGTGTACATCAAGCTGATGAATCTAGGATTCCTTGCAATTGTTCCTATAAAGTTGCTTAATTGTGACACTATCTTATTAGTTGGTCCAACCGCTTGTCCTTTATCAAATGTCACCTCCTTTATTTCTTCCAATTTCTTGCATGAATATCCTTTCATGTTGTATGTCCTCGATCTTTTTTTGTCTTCGACATTTCTAGTTTGATGTAACAGACATGAAATAAGATATTTCTTTTATAATGAGTTCTAAATCTTACAAGGTTTAAAACATACCTTTTGTACTACAATCAATGTTAATTTCCTTTTCGACATCACATTTATCTTTACTGAATTCTTCTTGTTCCACACGATAATCCAATCCTTTGTTATGTTCATTAATAGTAGGAGTATGCATAAATTCGACATCACTTGTTGTGTTGTTGTCACGTTTTGTTTCATCATCTTTGTGTATCCCTTGATCTTTTAGAAACTGATCAAGAGTACTAGCTTGTATGATCGGCTTCCTCTTTACCTGTTTTCCATTTGGTAGATCAAGAATATCATGTCGTGCCTCTCCATTACCTAGTGTTGTGCCAGTCGCATGTGCTGAACCAGTAACATCTTTCTTGAATGACGTATGGAACCTAGAGTTATTCATAGGAAGTTTAGTTACATTATCCTTAATGAACTCTTCAAATTGAAATGACCTCTATTTAGTTTGTCCTTTTCCTGCAATCATACGTGAGATTCTAAGATCTTCCCTTGAAGATGATTCAATGACTGATTTGTGCCCAAGAAATTTACTCTTTCCTTGTTGTGGAATGAAATCCTCAAAAATCTTTATTTTATGTGATATTGGTGTCTCCTCTTTCTTAGCTTTATCATTGCGTTCATTTGCAAGTTGTTCTCTCTTAATCTTGAATTTGTTGGCCAATTCAGCACTTGATCGGTATTGCATATCAACATCCAGATTCTTCAATGGACTTTGAGCTTTGTATGGATTCAAACCCTTTTTCTTTAGCAATGTTGATTTATTCATTGTTTTTGCTTTGTTTAAATCTCTTCAATTTGTTTCCCAATAGTAAGTAAACCTACAAAATAATAAGATTGTTTAAGTGAAAGAAGTAGCAGCAATGTAAATTTGATATAACGTTCACAGATGGATAGCTTATTATAGTAGATTGCAACATTTAAGTTTCTAAAATTTTCAGAATTTCTATAATTTCCAGAACTTCAAAAATTCCTAAATTTATACATTAAAGTACTGTATAAAATTGCAGAACTTATACAAAACAGTAATGTAATTACAAAACTCATTTTAAATCACATAATAAGTCAAACACACATACGTACAATAATCTAGGTGCAACATTATAATGAGTAGAGGTGCTAAAAGAGGAAGTAGACATAAAATCATACACAAAGAGTCAGGATCTCTCATATAAAGGATTCATATATGCAATACCAACTTACTGAAATAAAGCTTAATTGTTGATACACTTTAATTAAGTTTGGTATTTGTCATAAGACTCATTAGTCTGCATATAGACTTAGATAACAATGTGCATGTGGGATTTAGCGAATCTTTTTTAAGGCATAACTCAATATTGTAATGAAATGGGCTCTAATAAAGCAGAATGAATATTGAGGATTAATAAAATTAATCCCAACTAGTTAGAGATTGAGGAGTAGTTGATTCAAAATCTATTACCCTACCAGGTAGTATGAGTAGAGCAACTTATGCGATGACCAATGAAATATGCATAAAGAAGTCACTTGTGTCTTGTGAAAACTCTCACTCGCTCTATCCCTATTCAATAGTGTCATGCTTCTCATTACTTCCCCTGATTGCCCCACTTGATGAAAATGCAGAACACATTAGTATTAGCAACTGACAAATGGACCTTAAGTAATCTCTATTTATCAAATGCAAAATCAGCTATTCGAAGTGAAAACATCATTGTGCCTTCTGTAGTTGACTACCACAGTAAAACAGGACGTATTCAAATTGGAAGAACCACATGAACAAACAGAAAAAATTGATAACATATGAAAAAAGATATTTCAAACAACTGCAGACGCGACTGTATGCCATTATTATTGTTCCCTAGTTGAACAAATTTGTTAGCTATTTGCGTCACATGCCCAATGTTTCCAATCCTGGGTGGGGTTTTTCCCTCAACAGAGGCCGTTGCCTGCATCCACATTTAAAAACTGGAAAGCTTCTTATTACTTAAATTAATAAAAGGTAAAGAGTTGTACCTCTCTCAGAGCGAAAAACTCGGGACAACGACCAAACCAGAAGCAACCTCAAACTACAGAGTGGAATGCCTCTAATGCCAACTGCAAGATAATAAAATGAAACCAGAAAGTATATAAATAACAAACAACCAAATCAAGCAAAAATCAGCTAGAAGTATAGGTTCCTCAATAAAATAATAATCAGATAAGAAGGCAACATATTACATTCCACAGATTAGATATATTAATGTGTTTTACCAAAAAAACTATTATATTACAATAACAGTGAGTGAGCACTATATGATCATCATAACAATAATGAAACTCATGGTGTGTCTTCTTCAGACTCGACTTCATCATCAGACTCATCTTCATACTCATTTTCAGACTCTTCTTCAAACGCATCTGAAAACTCATCTTCAAACTCATATTCAGACTCATCTTCGAACTCATCTTCAAACTCCTCTTCATAATCGACTTCAAGTTGTTGATTGAAAAATTCCTCCACAGGCACATCAATGATTGTTTCTGGTAAATCTGTCCTTTTTAAGAGTACTTCACCATTACCTTTTGGTATAGATGGACCCTTCGAATGTTGAGATGGCTCATTTTCATAACTTTGTGGGAGATTAGATTCTTCTTCATCACCCATGTTAAACAAGTCCCTTGGAACAGTCTTCATAACATAATGTTTATCTTGATCATATGGATCTTGCACATAGAAGCATTGGTGTACTTGAGATGTAAGCACAAAAGGCTCTTCCTTAGAGCATCTCTTGTTAAAATAGACATAAGTAAGGCCATAAACATCTTTTCAACCTCATACCAATCACACTTAAATAAAACAACCTTAAAATGGCTGTAATAGTTTAATTCAACAATATCAACTATTCTACTATAACAAGTCAAATCTGCAGCAATCGGATTTTTATCCTTTGAGCTTGAAAATCTTGTAGTTGAGGCAATCAGTGTAACACCACTATTTTGTGTTTTATGCATAGCATCATGCTGCCTAACATGGAATCTATATCCATTTAGGATATACCCAGAATATCTTTTTGGAACAGTATTTGGTCCTCAAGACAATTGTTTTATCAAATCAGACACATCCTCTTTCAAAGCACAAGTTTCAAACCATTGAGAGAAGTTTTGACAATGATTCTTTTCTTTGCTCCATTTAGATCTTCGTGACTGATTATTAACCTCTTGATCATGCTCTCTACAAAACATTTACTATATTTGTTAAAAGTAAATTAAATAAGACAAAAATTAATTATACAAAAAGAATGCTATTTACAAATTAAGGTACCTAATATATTCTTGACCATCATCACAATTTCCCAATAAGTATGCATGTGCCTAACTTAGTGACTTGTCATCTAAAATGATTGGATCAGTTTTCTTTGCTCCTAATGGAACTCCTTTGTTAGAAAACAAACTCACAGGTTCTGCGTCACTTAGGTCACATTCATCATTGTTTCGCGCTCTCCTATTAAATCTGGTATGCACACCCCGATGCAGATATTTTGAAAATAAATTCATGCAATCTATTCCCACTCGTGTCTCTGCTATGCAACCTTCTGGAAAACACCTATTGCAAATGTATTATTTGAATGTACCCATTTCTCTTTCATTGGAATACATCCATCGATTTTTCACTGGGCCGCCTAATCTCACTTCATTCACCAGATGAATAGGCAAATGAATCATGATATCAAAAAATGAAGGAGGAAAAATTCGCTCCAACTGATTTACTATTTCTATGATCTCTACTTCTAAGTAATCTAGTTCCTCCAATGTGATTACTTTTTGGCACAAACGATGGAAGAAGGAACTTAGACGAATAAAAGGAATATCCACATGATCAGGAAGAATGCTTTTAATTGGTATTAGAAGCAAGTAATGTAACATGAAATGAGCATCATGGGTTTTGTAATTAGACACCTTTCTTTCATCCAAATGCACACACCTAGATATATAGGAGGCACTACCATCAGGTAGCTTGGCTGTCTTTAAAACTTTACAAAAGATGGATTTCTCTCCATTTGTCATTTAGAAACGCACCTTTGTAAACTTTGTTCTGTTACTATCTTCTGTATCTTGTGGATGAAGGTTCTTCCTGATTCCCATATATTTCAAATCATACCGTGCTTTTGCATGATCCTTTGTTTTTTCCTGAAATATCCAAAAGAGTTCCAAGTATGCTATCAACTATGTTCTTCTCTATGTGCATTACATCAAGGTTGTGACGTAACAAGTTTTTCTGCCAGTAAGGTAATTCAAAAAAAATTGACCTTTTTTTCCATTGGCCATCATTTGATCTCTTTTTCTTCTTCCCAAACACATTTCAAAATCACGTAAGCTATTAATAACATCAATTCCCTTTAAAGGAGCTGGAGGAGGCCTAAATTCTGTTTTTCCATTGAATAATCTTTTGTTTGATCTCCATGGATGATCCATCGGTAGAAAAACACGATGATCCATATAGCACATTTTCCGACTATGTTTAAGATAGCGAGAATTAGTGCCATAGTTACAATAAGGGCAAGCAAACTTTCCTTTTGTACTCCAACCAGATAACATAGCATATGCAGGAAAATCACTGATTGTCCACATAAGAGCCCAGAATACCATAATAATTTTATCTCGTCTATCAATGGTTGTAAGTAAATATCAATGTCATTTCTAGGTGATCGCGGTCAAGGTATAAGTAAAGAAAGTATGGAATATTCAGATTTCATGCATATCCAAGGCGGAAGATTATAAATCATCAACATAACTGGCCATGTGCTATGTGATATACTCATGGTTCGAAATGGATTGAATCCATCACTTGACAAGCCAATTCTCACATTGCGACAATCTTGTGCGAAATCTGGATGCACCCTATCAAAGCCTTTCCATGCTAGACCATCAGCCGGATGCCTTAACTTTAAAATCTTTAGAACGTTCCTCTTCATTCCACCTCAATGAATCTGCCTTCTTTGAGCACATAAATAGCCTTTTAAGTCTAGGAATTAATGGAAAGTGTCTCAAAGTCTTTGCAGAAACTCGATGTTGTTTTTTTGAAGACTCAAGCTCACTATCAACTTTAAGATCTTGAATATATCGTGAAGCTCCACAAGTATGACAAAATTCCTCATCCTTATGATCATTCCTGAACAACATGCAATCATTTGGACATGCATCAATTTTTCATAATCCATACCAAGATTCTTAAACATAGACTTGGTTTTTTTTGTAAGACTGAGGAATTTTCAAATCGGGCATCGCCTCTTTTAATAACTCTAGAAAAAAATGAATGATTCATTGCTCCATCAATGTAAACACTTCAACAAATATAAGCGAAGTGTGAATGATAATTTAGAGAAACCTATACAACCAGAATATAATTCTTGGTTTGCTTCTTCAAATGTAAGCTATAGAATTTCTAGGCATCTTCATTTGGACCATCATAAACTCCTCAAGCCTGTGCAACATCTCTAAATTGATCATTCAACAACCCATCAATATCATCACACGAGTAATCCATATCATCATCAACATTCAACTTGATATCCCATTCCCCATTATTGATCCATCTAGTATAGCCTTTAACGAATCCTTGGCATATTAGATGATCATACACTACATTCCTTCGGTTCCCAAGAATATTACAACATTTTGCACATGGACATTGAATTTTCTCTCCATGAGGATCTCCATAAGAGTAAGCAAAATCTAGAAATGATTCAATGCCATCAATATACTCTTTGCTATACCTTGCTAAATTCATCCAATCCTTGGATGGGATATGTGAACTCCTAGAAGAATATATCAATATTTTGTCTTTCAGCAATAATCATTAACCAGTTAATAAATAAGTTTTAAAAGTCACGAGTAATCTATCAGAATCATGTGTTATGAGATGATAAAAGTTTCTTACCTAGTCTTGAGGCTTTCGCTATGTCAAATCAAACCTTTAACCCTCCACAAATGTTTTTCAATGTTGATGATACTATAAATGAAAAAATAAGTACAATTAATAGGATATACATAATTAAGAAAGAAAACAAATAAATATAACTAAAATGATTAAAGGTTAAAGTTTTGTAATTGAATTGGGAGCTTTAGTGCTTTTAGAGTTTTATGAGCTTTTAGAGTTAAAGCTTTAAAATCTCATTCTTGCGCACACCAAATCAGTAAAGTATCAAATATCTAATACCATGTTTAAAAATTCAAGCAAACATTCTTATGATCCTATAATAGATATTCGATCAACGACTTATGAGTGTCGCTTTTTATTAGAAATACAATAATTTTTATATTTGTTGTCTTACTAATAAAAGAGTTTCCAAATTTCACTGTATTAGTGACACAACAACTTTTTTATTTCTGAACTGTTATATATGTGATACATGAAGAAAGATCTTTTTTATCTTTTTTATCCTTACTTTTTTATTTCTGAACTGTTTATATTTTATGTACGTCCTATATGTTCTATTTTCCTTTACAGTTCTCTCACAAATTAATTTACTATAATTCTGAAACTTAAAGGATGTGGATTTATCTTCTTATGTTTTAACCCGTGCAACCGAGTAAGCACGTCAAAATACTGCTTTAATGAATGTTTTTCCAAACATTTTTCAGATTAAATCTTATCCAGACTCAACCATGTCGCAGTACAGGGAAAAAATATGTGGAAACTGATATTAAGGAGAAATATTAATGACTGGCAGTTAGAAAAGGTTTTTATCCTTATGCCTACCATTCAGACTAGTGCAATCAACAGTCGATGCAGGGTCAAACTTATCTGGAGACATAGCAGGGACGGATCCTACTCAGTTAAAGCATGCTACCTTCAAAAAAACTATAAGAAGACCTTAACTAATAAATTTCCATGGAAATTAATCTGGAGAACTAAGTTGACACCTAAATTTATTTGTTTCAGTTGGATTATTCTAAAATACTCTTGCTTGACACAGAAAAATTTGTTTCAGTTGGATTACCATTAAAGTAGGATGTTTGATTACTCTTTTTGTTGTGTTTATCTCTCTCCCGTATTTAGTGTGGATTCTTACCTAGAATTTATCATCACTGTTGTTAACTGTTTGCTTGACACAGAAAAATCATTCTTTTGTAATCTGTGCATCTTCTTGATGCTTTATTAATGACATCCTTCTTACTTCACAAAAAAATATGTCTATGCAGATGTGTTGTCTTATGAGCATATCAGTCATATAAAGTGGGAAGAAACACAGACTCTTATGAGCATATCTGGCATGTACAGTAGGGAAGAAACATAGACCAGAACAATCCACAAAATAATTCTGAAAATTATAGACACCAAAAAAATGGTCTCAAACTATTCTAATTTGCTCTGAGATGAGTAGTTAAGCAATCAAAAAGTTTAAGTCTGTTATCAAAAGTAAAATCAAGTCTTCAAACCACAATGCACACTGGCAACCTAACTAATCTTATTGAAATAATCATATTATAGTTAACAAACCACATAAGAAGTACGAATAATTATATAACATTAGCATATATAAGATAACACAAAGATATAACCATGAAACCAAAATTATATGGTCATCGCCTAGTAAACATATAATCAATCAATAATTAAGGTATTCATCTTTTGAAAAAGACAGAACTTCGTCAAAATCTCAAGATCCAATAATTTAAAATAAAATCAAACTTTGATACTTAAACATCCTATAGATAAAAGAAGATAAATCAAAGCATCTCGACTCGGCAATAACAACTCTGACCTTGTAATAAACCTTACCAGCGGAAGACCCCATAATGAGACTACAAAGTTAATCTCTAGAAATCTTAATGTTCAAAAACGATCCCAATATATGTATCTTTCTATCTGCAATTACTATCCTAGTCTTCGTCGCATTTTCTATAGCAAATTTTGTCACTATGACATTGACTGTATAAAGGAAATGGATATCATATCCAACATATATCGTGACAAAGCAGAAACTTTCACATAATATGATAAAGGAAATGGATAATATTAAATGTTGTATCTATCACTTATTTTGATTCAGTATTCTTTTACATGCTTGATGAGTTACTTCATTTCCTAAATGTGAGAGATGCTAGTTTTAATACCTTATTTCTACTATGTGTCCTATAAATTAAAGACGTTCAAGAAGTTATATATTCATGTTTACATAAAAAGACATGGAGAATAAACTGACCTCAATATACAAAAATGAGATGATTATCTCCTTAGCACATGCTACACTTGTCAAGTCATATTTCATTATATTTTTTTCAATCAATTCATCTGATCCATGGAAGTGGTACAAGTCGCAAGTAAGATCAGCGTAGATCAACCTTCAAACTATAAAAAAGATATCAAATAAGTACTAGGTAAGTAACATACCATGAAACATCTAATTAGAGCTTTTGAATTCACTATTCAACAAGAAAATCGTGAGGAGCAGAAGTGTAAAGAACAACCCCAAATTTCTCATTTTTAAATATGTCCTTGGCTGGAAGAGTTAAAACATGCGAAGGAGAAGAAGTGTAAGATTATGTATGTATGACAAATTCATATTAAAGAGGAACAGAACAACAGGAGATAGCAGAATATGCAGTCTTAAAAGATGATTTTTAGTTCACTTTTTCGGACAAAGTAGACTTATCTAGTGAAACTCAAATTTGGAGAGTCCGATATCAAGTTCACTTTTCAGAATATGCATGGGTGTGATAACATATTTGAAGAGTCCGATAATCATAGTTAAAAAGTGAGAAGGAACTCTATGATTAGGAATGTAAAGAAGAGAACAACATTGTTTTCTAATGATGATTCATATATGTTAAAACTATTTATTTATTTAGTTTCATCACGAAAATGAAAGCGTACAAATTACAAAATGTTTATTCTTCAAAAATTACAAAAGAACAAATGTATTTTAAGCTCTTCAGTATGCTTATTTGTGTTCACTACTAACTGGAATATCCAGAGTTTGACATAGACTTAAAGGAAAAGCATCCGATCAACTGAAGTCACAGAGAAAAAGTGTATGTGGATACCACCATAGGCCTCTTCCCCCTGAAGCTCAAAAGAAAGACCACTTTGTGGAGCATGACAGAACCATTGAAGTCAATAGGAAGGAGAAACATAAAGTTAGTGAGGAAAAAAGCACTTGACCATAGACTGTCTTTACAATTCTATTTACTACTATTCAATACGGAAGAACTTTACATGTAATGAAATTGGAAAGTTACAAGCTATTTTCTCATGTGTTGCATCTAGCTCATCAAAGAGGTCAGACTTTAGCATCATACAAAACTTTCTCTCCATTTTGTTTGCACTAACTTCTCCTAATTCTTTTAAAACATAGATGAAGCAAGCCTCACTTTCAACAATATCCAAAACTCAACAAGTTGTCCATACCTCAAAAACAAATCTTCTACTTCTATGATGTTATTGCTAGTAACAGTAAGCAGAAAAGACTCTCACAAGTTACTGCTCCCTCTCCACCTGTTCTAGACTTGAAAAATATATCTGATATCTCCAATCTCTAAGGCATATGATTTATTTTCTATATAGTGCAACTCAAACTACAAATCAAGTTTAACAAATTCATACAACGAGCTGATCCCAAAACAACTAAGCAATATTGAACTAATGTTTCTGATCTATACTTGAAAAATGCACTAGACAAACAACAAAATGACTTCTAGACACTTCAAGACATGTAGTCGAAAAAAGAAAAATTTTACCTGCAAATAGCTACAAGACAGAATCAATGTTGTTAACCAAGGAACAAACCAAGCTTAAGACGAGCACAATCATGAACTCAGGAAGACTAAAAAAGAATAAAAAAACAGTGACATTAAAACATACATTAAAACTTTTTCAAATTCATGTAGAGTAGCTACTTACACTTGACGAAATCTTTATTTGGGACAAAATATTATAGGTATTGCCAACTTAAACACTTCAGTTCTTCGAAGAAAGATAACTTAGCTACAACTCAGTTCTTCAGATACTTTTGACTTAGCTTCAGCTTCTACATTCAACATTCAAGAGAAAAAATTACTCTGTCAAAGATAATCTGTCCATTTATACGTCATACAACTACAAACTAAACACACTAAATCAATAAAATTCGTATCAATAACACAAGTCATAAAAACCCTAATTTTTATTTTTGACTGACACCAAAGAATATCAAAATCTTAGAGCTATAATTTAGACTTTTGAAGATAAAATATCTTACCTGATAAACTCTATTCCAACAACCCTAAAGCTTTAAGATATGAAGCAAGTTGATTTGTCAATCATTTTCTTTCAACTTTCAAAAGGAAATCTGATGGAAAAACAGTTTGCCCAAGAATCTTTTAAGAAAATCGTCTTCTTCAGCTCTCCAATCTTGAACAACGAAGCTCTGAGAGGAGGATCGTCTTTTTTAGTTCGCCTTAGAGAAATCGGATTGCTCTTTGATTCTTCGGCTGAAAATGGTGTTCTTCAACTGAACTTTGACAGAATTTGTGACAAAAATCGATTTCTTCCGTTCTTCGATCCTCTTTTTTAGTTCTTGCAAATAGTATCTTCAGTTCTGGACTAAAATGTGTTCTTCAGCTGAAAGTGAAAGTTTCAGCTGAAGTTTCAGGAATATTGCCCTTTTTGTTGTTTTAATATTTTATTCATTTTAATATTTCTTTAATGTTTTATTTTTTTGGCCAAATAAAAATGGAGGGAGATCAAATTCTAATGTTAAAATGTTAGAGGGAATATAAAATTTTGGGGAAAACAGTAAGGCCACATTTTTCATGTGTTGTATTAACAATTATAAAAATAACACACATTAAAAGTGTGGCCATTTATGTATATAGTTGTTGCCAACTATAACAACACTTATAGACTGTAGGTTATCCCATTAAAGAGTACACTTTAGAAGTGTTGCTAATATTAGTGTAACTAAAAGTCAAAATCTTTGGCTACACATTAAAAACGTCCCCAAAAGTATTTTAGGCAACACTTTATAAGCGTTGTCCAGATTTAGTGTTGTCATAAACCTAAAATGGTGTAGTGCGAAAAGGGGTGATTTCCGGTTAAGGCGAATTCGTATTCAAGTGTTTACTCCACACCTAAAAGGAGTGGCTCACAATTATAGTGAACCAAGAACCTTTGTTGAGCATTATCCGACACAGATCATGTGAGATAAATATGAAATTCGGTATCTTCCTCACACCGAAAAGAGGTGATCTCACTAGCCAAGATGAGATTGAATCATACCTAGATATCTTAGGTGGAAACCACAAGCTAGTTCCTATGTTTTCTAGACATAGTTTGAAATCTAGGGACTTAAGGAGACTACTTATCCACCTTGGTGGTAGCCTCATCTCATGAGACATACACGCCCAAGCACATGCTCATAACTAGTCTATCGGTGCTTTCCTCACTTTCATTAGCTTCTTATCTTTTAGAGTTGATTCAAGCATTCTGGAAGCTTGCTTCTATGTTGATATTTACTTACTCTATTGATGACTTGTCATCCCTTTCATTACATTGATAAAATTTGAATTATCCTTACATAACATCTTTGGTGTTAATGAGACTTGTCTCACACGTTGTGAAAAACTTTTTCATGAGTATTTTAACATAGTAGCTTACTTTAAGTGAGGCTTGTTTCACTTCCTTTAACACCTCATTCTTGTAAGTTTCTTAACTTAGATATATTTATATGGTAATACTCACTTTACTTGCTTATGTTCATTTGGTAGCTTCATATCATAATTTATGGACGTTGAGAACTTCATTCAAAGAAATACTTATGTTCATAGTTCATTTGGTTAGGGTATGTTAGGACTTGTTCCAATTATTGGCATACCCTTAGATATGTATTCATTGAATTATATTATATGTGATTAAGTTGTCATTCAAATATTCTGGCTATATGTTGTTGGCATAAAATTATTTTTTGCCTAGAAACTTTTTGAATGACTTCATATCCAATTTGTTAGAAAAAGCCAAACATTCATTCAAATATAATTTCATGAAACATTTGCGAATTCTATTACATATTTTTGAAAAAATATTGTCGGCCAATATATTGGGATAAGCCAAACTTTCACAACACTTGAACTTTTAACCTTTGACTAACTTACAAGAACAATCAATGTTTGGTTTTGCCAAGCTATGAAGTTGTTTTGGCTTTATATGTTCATGAAGTAGCTTTGATTCTTTATGAATGTTATAACTACTTATTCAATGTTGTTACTTTCACAAGTTCGTATGGATACAATAAGTTGGAACTTGTCCCATTGATTGTCATACCCTATGTTTTGAGTTAATTGATGTACAGATTGTATGACCTTACATGATTTGAAAGTAATATGATTAGACATATGTTTTACTAGACAATTTGTTGTCATGAATCACAGTTTCATTAGTTACTTGCCATAACATTATCACTAGCCATGACAAATAATTGATAAGTAAATCGTAATAATATATCATGTTGAGCAGCCAACTTTATGCATTACAAAAAACATCATAATTTACATTGGACATTTTTAATTTGGTTTACATTATCTATTATATAATATTTCCATCAGTCTTTGGAAGGAGTATTGTAGCCAATTCGATTAAACAACCAACTTATTTCCCAAATTATTGGTATCAACCAAACTTTCACATATGGTGGTAATATAAACTTCATTTGTTGTAAGACAACCTTTTTACAATTAATTGAATTATTATGATCATTTAATGAATATCTTATAAAAGTAGATTCAACTTCATAAATAGATCATCAAAACATCATCTTTCTCTAACACGAAACTAAGCATTATGTCATTCCTTAATACGTGTAACTAATCACTTCATGACTCGAACAAACCTAGGCATCATGAATCATGTCACGACCCAAATCGGATCGCGACTGGCACCCACAGTTATCCCTCTATGTGAGCGAACCAACCAATCTAAACCTTAACATTTCAATGTAATATCAACATAAAGTAATGCGGAAGACTTAAACTCATAAATAAAACCAATTCAATAACTTCTAAAAGTCAACATCTATTATTATCCCCAAAATCTGGAAGTCATCACCACAAGAACATCTATGATCAATTTACTAAACTAAGAGTATTCTAAGAAGCTAAAACAAATAAAAGCTAGTCTATGCCGAAACTTCAAGGCATCAAGACATTAGAAAGGAGATCCAGTCCAAGTTAGAAGCATTAGCTCACCCTGAAGATCCGGTGTGACGAAGACTGGCTAGAATTACGGTTGAGTCGAAGATGACGGCACGTTTGCTGCATTCCACAATATACAAGAAGAAAACATAAAAGTAGGGGGTCAGTACAACCACAAGTACTGAGTAGATATCATCGGCCAACTCAAAATAGAAAGCAATATATCTCAGATAACATCATAAAATCAACTAATATTCTTAACATGTGATAGCAACAACTACAAACATCATTTATAGCATCACCGAACATATCTGTGAGGACTCAAGCCTCCATACAATACTCATTTGGGATACATGTTCTTTAGATTGAGTATATTAGTATCTTTCAAGATTCATTATCTTTATTCCTCTTGTGTCGGTACGTGACACTCCGATCCCCTACTACTATGTGTCGGAACGTGACACTCCGATCCCCTACTACTATGTGTCGGAATGTGACACTCCGATCCCCTAATTCAATGTGTCGATACGTGACACTCCGATGCCCTACATCTACGTGTCGGTTCGTGACACCCGTCCCACTAATTCTATGTGTCGGTACGTGACACTCCGATCCCCTACATCTACGTGTCGGTTCGTGACACCCGTCCCACTAATTCTATGTGTCGGTACGTGACACTCCGATCCACTAATCTCATTCTATTAATTCATCAAGCCTTCTTTTATACCAAGGCGTCATCATCTCATCACTTTAGTTCATCAAGCCTTGTTTTATATCAAGGCATCATCATTAACAAGAGATTAGGTTTTTATCAAGATTTGGGTTTCAATAACCTACCTCTATCGAAGATTCGTGATCAAGCAAGCAAATTCCTAAGCCTTGTGTTTTCCTCTTCTCGTTCGATTCTCCCTCTTTCTCTCGTTCGATCCTCTCTCTCTTTTGCTGTTCTTTTTCTTTTTCTTATTGAAACCCTCTTTCTTTTACCCTAATTATCATATAATTAAGTTTTAAAAGATGGCACTAATAATCCACTAATTAACTTAAGGTTACCTCTTTTAACCTTCATGTAATTAGACTTATTAACATTAACCCATTACTTTATAATTAAAGCAGGAAATAGTCCAAAACGCCCCTTAAATTAATTAATCAGAAACCCAACCCCGCTTGGGATTACGCAGCCCGTGACGTGCCGTCGTGCCTGCGACGGTCCGTCCTGCTGTCCGTCGCAAGGGTCAGAGACTTGATTTTAGTTAAAAGGTCCTGTGACGGGCCATCGTGCCTGAGACGGTCCGTCCTTCCATTTCGTCGTGGCGTTCAGAGAGTCGATTTTCAGTACCCAATTTCAGAATTTCTAAGTGTCATGGGACGAGACCTCCACGACGGTCCGTCGTGACCATGACGGTCCGTCGTGGCATCCGTTGCATCTGCCAGTTGTTCAGAAATAAAAATCTGCTGCATAAAACGACTAAACAGGTCGTTACAATAGATACCAATTTACCCATCGTTCTTCCTCGAACGATCATGAGAAGAAAAACAAGAGTGAAAGGAAGTACTTGAGTCTTTAAACAGATGTGGGTATCTTTCTTGCATATCTACCTCCTTCTCCCAAGTAGCTTCTTCAACCGGTCGATTCATCCATTGCACCTTGATGGATGCAATCTCTTTTGACCTCAACTTGCGAACTTCTGTATCTAAAATAGCAACAGGCTCTTCCTCATAAGACAAATTCTCATCAAGCAAAACTGAATCCCAACGGATAAAGTAGTTTCCATCCCCACGGTATCTTTTCAACATCGACACAAGGAATACCGGATGCACTCTGGACAGCCCTGGAGGCAAGGCTAACTCATAAGCCACCTCCCCTACTCGCTTAAGTACTTCAAAGGGACCAATGTACCTTGGGCTTAGCTTGCCTCTTTTACCAAACCGCATCACCCCTTTCATTGGAGAAACTTTCAACAAGACTTGTTCACCCTCCATGAACTCTAAGTCTCTAACCTTTCGATCTGCATATTCTTTTTGCCTACTTTGCGCCGCTAGAAGCTTTTCTTGAATGGACTTCACTTTCTCTATCGAATCCCTCAAAAGATCAGTACCCCAAGGCCTAACCTCGAATGCATCGAACCAACCAATGGGGGACCTACATCTCCTACCATACAGTGCTTCAAATGGAGCCATGTCAATACTCGAGTGATAGCTATTATTGTATGAAAACTCCGCTAAGGGTAAGAAGTTATCCCAATGACCACCAAATTCTATCACACACGCACGAAGCATATCCTCCAACACTTGAATCTTTCGCTCAGACTAACCATCGGTCTGAGGGTGAAATGCAGTACTAAGGTCCAACCTAGTACCTAATTCCGCATGCAATGTGCTCCAAAACTTAGAAGTAAACTACGTACCTCTATCTGATATGATGGACAGTGGAACTCCATGCAATCAAACAACTTCTGAGATGTAAAGTTTGGCTAACTTCTCTGCATTATAAGTCACCTTGACCGGAATGAAATGAGCAGACTTAGTCAATCTGTCCACAATTACCCAAATAGAGTCAAACTTCCCCAATGTCTTCGGAAGACCAACCACGAAGTCCATTGCAATTCTCTCCCACTTCCATTCAGGAATTGGCATTCTCTGAAGTGTTCCTCCGGGCCTCTGGTGTTCATACTTTACTTGTTGACAATTTGGACATTTGGCAATAAAATCCACAATATCGCGCTTCATTCTACTCCACCAAAAGTGTTGCTTTAGGTCACGGTACATCTTGGTTGCACCCGGATGTATCGAATACCTTGAACTATGAGCTTCTGTCAGAATAGTGTTGATCAAATCATCGACGCGGGGTACACATACCCTTCCCTTAATCCTCAAAACACCTTCCTCATCGATTTTCGCTTCTTTAGCCTCTCCTTGCAAAACTTTATCTCGGATTCGGATCAATTTTTCATCATTAAACTGCTTTCCCTTAATCTTGTCAAGGAAGGAAGATCTTGCCTCCACACAATCTAAAAATCCTCCCTTCTCATTTACTTCTAATCTCATAAGGTCGTTAGCCAGAATCTGAACTTCAGAATCTGAACTTCTCTAGCCAATGGGCGTCTAGAAGCTTGCAAGTGAGCTATACTTCCCATGCTTCCCGCCTTTCTACTTAAAGCATCCGCTACAACATTCGCCTTCCCCGGATGATACAAGATAGTGATGTCGTAGTCCTTCAGTAATTCTATCCATCACCTCTGTCTCAAATTCAAATCTCTCTGAGTAAAGACATACTGTAAACTACGATGATCTGTATAGATTTCACACTAACCCCATATAGATAGTGTCTCCATTGCTTTAATGCAAACACTACCGCGGCCAATTCCAAATCATGAGTTGGATAGTTACGTTCGTGCACTTTTAATTGTCTTGAAGCATAAGCAATCACATTCTTCTCTTGCATTAGCACTGCACCCAAACCCGAATAAGATGCATCACAATACACAATGAAGTCCTTGCTTTCCACTGGCAAGGTTAGAATTGGTGCAGTAGTCAACAGAGTCTTGAGCTTCTGAAAGCTTTCCTCACACTCATCCGACCATACAAATGGAACATTTTGCTTAGTCAAGTTCCTCAGTTGGGAAGCAATAGAAGAGAATCCCTTGACAAATCGGCGGTAGTAGCTAGCTAACCCAACAAAGCTCCTTATTTCTGACACATTAGTAGGTCTTACCCAATTTTTCACTACTTCGATCTTAGAAGGATCCACCATCACTCCATCCTTGGAAACCACGTGCCCCAAGAAGGACACTGCATCTAGCCAAAACTCACACTTAGAGAACTTGGCATAAAGCTTTTTCTCCCTCAACATTTCCAACACAATTCTAAAATGCTCCTCATGTTCCTTCTTACTTTTAGAGTATATCAGTATATCATCAATAAATACGATCACAAAGAGATCCAAATATGGCTTAAAAATCCCGTTCATCAAACTCATGAACGCAGCAGGGGCATTCGTAAGACCAAAAGACATCACTACAAATTCGTAATGCCCATACCTGGTTCTAAAAGCAGTCTTTGGCACATCCGTTGCCCGTATTTTCAATTGATGATAACCAGATCTCAAGTCAATCTTAGAGAAGACACAAGCACCTTGTAACTGATCGAACAAGTCATCAATGCGAGGAAGAGGATACTTGTTCTTCATGGTCAACTTGTTCAACTGTCGGTAGTCTATGCACATCCGAAAACTCCCATCCTTCTTCTTCACAAACAAAACCGGAGCACCCCAAGGGGATGCACTTGGTCTAATGAAGCCTTTGCTCAACAACTCTTGAAGTTGGGCTTTTAACTCTCTTAACTCCACGGGATCCATTCTCTAAGGGGGTATAGAAATGGGGCGAGTACCCGGTTCAAGATCAATACAGAAGTCAATATCCCTATCTGGTGGCATACCCGGAAGATCTGCAGGGAACACATCAAGAAATTCACGGACCACCGAAACCGACTCAATCGAAGGTACTTGGGTAGTGTCATCCTTGAGATGTGCCAAGAAATCTAAACACCCTTTACTAACCATTTTCTTAGCACGAAGAAAGGAGATGATACGCACCGGATTGGAAGTGTAGTCACCCTCCCACACTAACGGATCTGTCCCAGGCTTGGCTAACGTCACCGTTTTAGCATTACAATCCAAGATCGCAAATTGCGGAGAAAGCCAAGTCATACCCAGAATTACATGAAAATCAACCATTTTTAAGATAACCAAATCTACATAAGTGTTGCTCCCCACAAAGTTCACCAAACAAGACCTATATACCTTTTTAACTACCACGGACTCACCCACCGGAGTAGAAACACGAATAGGCGTATCAAGTAATTCACAATGTAAATTTAGACCATTAGCAAATGAGGAAGATACATAAGAAAATGTGGATCCAGGATCAAACAATACAGAAGCCATGCAATCACAAACCAGAAGATTACCTGTGATGACAGCATCGGATGTCTCCGCCTCCGATCTCCCAGGGAAAGCATAACAATGGGCCCTTCCGTTTGTTTGTCCGTTGTCCCTACCATGTTGTGATGTGGTGGCTCTAGTTTGCCTATCAACCCGGCCGTTTTGGTGACCACCATTACCTCGACCACCACGCCCTCCAGAATAACGGCCTCTGCCATGACCACCTCTACCTCTAGCTATTGGGGGTCTATTACTTTGTTTTGGAAAATTCCTCCTAAGATGTCCAGTCTCCCCACATCCATAACACTCTCTAGATTCACGCATGGGTATCTTAGAGAAATGTTGACCGGTCTGAGGTGGACCCCCAACTACAGTCTGTAGTGAAGACTGAATGGGTCGAACTAAGTAACCTCCGGAACCCTGTCCTCTAGAGTAAGAATCATTAAACTCACCTCCCTTTTGAAACCTCTTTGATGTCGATGCCATGGTGAATTCCTCTGGCTTCACTCCTTCCACCTCTACCACGAAGTCTACAACTTCTTGAAAAGATTTCGCTGTGGCCGCTACTTGTAAAGCTGAAATTCGCAACTCTGATCTCAACCCCTTCACAAAATGGCGAATCCGCTCTTGTGGACTGAAACAATGTTGGGTGGCATATCTGGATAGTGCACGAAACTTAGCCTCATATGCATTGACCGACATCCTACCTTGTTCTAGCCTCAAGAACTCATCCCTTTTCCTATCCCTCAAAGTCCGGGGGATATAATTCTCCACAAACAAGCTGGAAAATGAGGCCCAACTCATAGGTGGCTCCTCTGTTGGTTGACACTCAACATGTGACCGCCACCACATTTTGGTGTTCCCTTGAAACTGGTAACTCAAGAACTCAACACCAAACCGTTCTACTATACCCATCTTGTGTAGTAGCTCATGACAGTCAACCAGAAAATCGTAAGCATCCTCAGATTCTGCACCCTTGAAGACTGGAGGTTTCAATTTCAAGAACTTACTGAAAAGTTCATGCTGATCATTTGTCATTATAGGTCCAGTAGTCAGGCGTGGAAACGTTCCTATGTCCAATGAGGCATCCATACGAGGGGCCATAGTGGCTGCATGTTGTACCTCTGAAACCGGAGGTGTTGGTGCAGAAAACACTGGTGGGGCCTGACCCTGATCAGACAACCCACTAAGATAAGAGAGAACCTGATTGATCATCTCTGGGGTAGGTTGGGGTGGCATTTCCTCATTCTGTACTTGTTCATTCTCCCCATCCTCCCCTTCTCTTATTACTTCCTCAGTCGGTGGAGGAGTCACCGCCCTAGTACCAGATGGGCTAGGTGCTCGTCCTCTTCCCCTACAGGACGTCCTCCCACGACCTCTACCACGGCCTCTTGCCGTTGTTCTTCCTCGAGCTACAGCCCCAGCGGCTGGCTCAGACGCACCCTGTTCCACCGGTGCTGGCGTTGGCGTAGTCGTTGCTCTAGTTCTAACCATCTGCGAAATAGAGGGAAGATGGTCAGATACCAATTTGTATCACCTAGATACAAATTCGATTCAAGTAATAGCACGAAAGAAAGAAAGAAAGAATGGAATTTTCCTAAAGTCTTATAGCCTCTCAAGAAAGAGTAAAGGCGTCCCCCTACCGTTCCTTAAGACTCTACTAGACCTGTTTTTACGTGATGAGAACAACGAACCTAATGCTCTGATACCAAGTTTGTCACGACCTAAATCGGATCGCGACTGGCACCCACACTTATCCCTTTATGTGACCGAACCAACCAATCTAAACCTTAACATTTCAATGTAATATCAACAGAAAGTAATAAGGAAGACTTAAACTCATAAATAAAACCAATTCAATAACTTCTAAAAGTCAACATCTATTATTATCCCCAAAATCTGGAAGTCATCACCATAAGAACATCTATGATCAATTTATTAAACTAAGAGTATTCTAAGAAGCTAAAACAAATAAAAGCTAGTCTATGCCGAAACTTCAATGCATCAAGACATGAGGAAGGAGATCCAGTCCAAGCTAGAAGCATTAGCTCACCGTTAAGATCCGGTGTGACGAAGACTGGCTAGAATTACGGTTGAGTCGAAGATGACGGCACGTTTGCTGCATTCCACAATATACAAGAAGAAAACATAATAGTAGGGGGTAAGTACAACCACAAGTACTGAGTATATATCATCGGCCAACTAAAAATAGAAAGCAATATATCTCAGATAACATCATAAAATCAACTAATATTCTTAACATGTGATAGCAACAAGTACAAACATCATTTATAGCATCACCGAACATATCTGTGAGGACTCAAGCCTCCATACCATACTCATTTGGGATACATGTTCTTTAGATTGAGTATATTAGTATCTTTCAAGATTCATTATCTTTATTCCTCTTGTGTCGGTACGTGACACTCCGATCCCCTACTACTATGTGTCGGAAAGTGACACTCCGATCCCCTACTACTATGTGTCGGAACGTGACACTCCGATCCCCTAATTCAATGTGTTGGTACGTGACACTCCGATCCCTTACATCTACGTGTCGGTTCGTGACACCCGTCCCACTAATTCTATGTGTCGGTACGTGACACTCCGATCCCCTACATCTACGTGTCGGTTCGTGACACCCGTCCCACTAATTCTATATGTCGGTACGTGACACTCCGATCCACTAATCTCATTCTATTAGTTCATCAAGCCTTCTTTTATACCAAGGCGTCATCATCTCATCACTTTTGTTCATCAAGCCTTCTTTTATATCAAGGCATCATCATTAACAAGAGATTAGGTTTTTATCAAGATTTGGGATTCAATAGCTTCATCATGCTTGTTTCATCACAATCATATATATAAAATCACATCGTGCATACACACAATTAAGCATAAAGAAGACTCTATAATACTACCCAACACATATCATTCGCTATTAAGATTTTACTACGAATAGTGTAAAAACCATAACCTACCTCCACCGAAGATTCGTGATCAAGCAAGCGAATTCTAAGCCTTGTGTTTTCCTCTTCTCGTTCGATTCTCCATCTTTCTCTCGTTCGATCCTCTCTCTCTCTTGCTGTTCTTTTTCTTTTTGTTATTCAAACCCTCTTTCTTTTACCCTAATTATCATATAATTAAGTTTTAAAAGATGGCACTAATAATCCACTAATTAACTTAAGGTTACCTCTTTTAACCTTCAAGTAATTAGACTTATTAACATTAACCCATTACTTTATAATTAAAGTAGGAAATAGTCCAAAACGCCCCTTAAATTAATTAATCAGAAATCTGACCCCGCCTGGGATTACGCAGCCCGTGACGGGCCGTCGTGCCTGCGACGGTCCGTCCTGCTGTCCGTCGCAAGGGTCAGAGACTTGATTTTAGTTAGAAGGTCCTGTGACGGGCCGTCGTGCCTGAGACGGTCCGTCCTGCCATTTCGTCGTGGCGTTCAGAGAGTCGATTTTCAGTACCCAATTTAAGAATTTCTAAGTGTCATGGGACGAGACCTCCACGACGGTCTGTCGTGACCATGACGGTCCGTCGTGGCATCCGTTGCATCTGCCAGTTTTTTCTAGAAATAAAAATCTGCTGCTCAAAACGACTAAACAGGTCGTTACAAATCATTAACAAATCAATAACTTACATATAATAGTAAGTTAGCCCACATACAAAAAACATGTTCAAGATTTACATCTACATACTATTTGGAATCGGAAGCGAAGATAATAGGGAAAAGGATGTTCAACTAGAACATTGGGAAACAACCCTAGTTTCGAGATTTCATAGATCCAAGACGATATACAAAACCAAACTTACGTATAACTTAATCTCTGAATACCATCTTGCCCGAAACGGTGAAGAAAACCTTGAAATCGCCTATGAGATTTCCGGTTTTTCTCCCGCTTTTCTTACTGCCTTTGAGTAACGTTTCTAAGTGAATGATCGTGAGTTTTTAGTGCTTAGGAAATGATATTGACTCAATAAAGTTATATATAATAAGTTAATTATATAAAAACATAAATTAATTACTAAAAAGACCCTCCTATAATAATTATAACTAGGAAAACACAAAACTTAGTCAAATCTGAAATTTTTCCTAAAGATTTCATTTTAAACTATTAAATTAATTAATTAAATGGCTAATTAAAATAATTAAGGGACCTAAGCTAATTACTAAAGTATCCCTAAGTCATTGGAACCATAACTATTCATTTTGCACCATCCTAGGTTAAGTACTAGGATGTTTCTTGAGTTATACTAGGTTAGTGTAAGAATTTCGATTTGTCCTAGGTTAGTTTGTTAGTTTGGGAAGTAGGTTAGAGTATAGAAATATTTAGAGATATAGGCACCACATGTTTGAGAACTTATGTGCACGCCTGCCCCCTAACTAGCCTAAACAAATTCGATTAAGGTGGTCCCCTCCCTTGGCCGATTTTCACATGTCTTGCATAGGTGCTTAAACATGTTTTATTTGTACTTTCCTAACTAACTATTCTTGATTCTTAATTTTGAATGTAAGTTATTCTCCCAAGGATCCTTACTATGTCCTTGGGAACTGTTTAATCTACATGACCATTTTAAGTGGTCATGTGCTATAATGCTTAGGCTTGACACATGGATGCCTCATATCTATTATGTGAACACCCTTTAAGCCAATATTTTCTAATATGTCCAATATTTTTTTTATTTGGGTATTATATAGAAATTGGCTAATGCCCCTTAACAAATTTTCTATACTATGCTCAATATTTTTCACTATTGAGCACTGGGATGCCTACATACCCCCAATACACATTCTTTAAGACTTACTGGGCTCTTCACTAGACAATTAATTTTCCGAATGTTAGACTATTAATAGTCTTTGGAAATGGATCCTTGAAAAATAGAAAAGTCAAAGATGAAATTACTATACCTTAATTGAAGAAATCTGACAAATTGATGAAGAAATCAATGGAAAACTACAATACTAGATTCAACTCGACTTCAAGCTTCCATGGAAGTTTTGAGAGAACTACATTTGATCTTTGGCTTTTTTTTTTAATTGATGAAGTTAGAGTTTTAACAAACCTAAAATACCATAAATAACCCAAAAATAGTAATTTAGGACTTAATTAGGACATGCGGTGAATTTCCCAATTCTTCCCTCACTTGGTCGAGACCCACAGGAAAATTGCAGGCCAAACGACAGCCACCAAACAATTGGATTTCAATGGAACAATGACCCATCCTGATGGACGTTGTTTTGATCAGAGACTCCCAAAATGGGTGTTAATCTCTCACATCTAACTATGGAGCCACACCCCATATTGATGGGTTGTAATTTGATCAAAGGGGCCTCGTTTATGGTTGTGTTTTGAAGATGTTTTGGCAGCTTCATTGCCAACGTTTAGGCCCTTCTAAAGGACCCTTAGAAGTTTCCTTGGGGATTCATACCTGGATGTTTTGATCCTAAACATGAACATCTGGATTCTAGAGTCCCTCCTATAATTTTAGACACGAAACATAACATAAAATATGCAAAGCCATACTAGAACAAATATGACTAGTTTCTTAATGTCTTTGTCATTCTTTGACGTATGACTTCTATACTTTTCAATATAACTTCTAAATCTATTATTAATAATTTTGACACCTCATTAACTAATAAGACATGTGATAGGATCTGATTTAACCTAGTATATTTTGAGGGTTGCAACAATCTCCCCCACTAGGACAACATTCATCCTTAAATGACAGTAAAACACTTCAACACTCTTAAGAAGTAATGACTAAAGACTAACAGCTCATGACCATACCACACAATTAACATAATTAGGAGGAACATCACTCCACATAATCAGATTCTCAAAACACAACAAGAAATTAGTAACAACATCTACAACTTATCATGGAATAAGACTCCACCTTTTTAATTTCACAAAGGAGGAACTCCTTTGTCTGCATATCGTCATGGTCACTAAATTTCATCCAAGAACATTATGCCCATTTCACATAATTCACTATCATGAAACATTTTCAAGAAGTTCACTATTAACCATGCTTATAAGTTCACTTATGCAACATTTAGGAAGTTCACTATAGATGTATATCAGCATGAGAGACAAAATCATTTAAGCTCATTTTACTATACAAACATAAACTCATGAAAATAATGCACAATATTTGGAGATCAAGGGAACTTGTTGTCCCAAGGACGTCCAAACACATGAAAAATTCTACTAGGGAATTCTAACTCTCAAGCTTGAATAGAATAGAATAGAAGAGACAAAATCAATCAGCCTAACTATTCACTATACTATCCCACATAGAAGGATTCCATCTTAACACAAAAGGGAAAAATATAACTTACCAGAACCTTCACCTAGATTCTCTTCCTTGTTAGATACGAGATAATAGAAATGATTCTTCATTTGTTCACCAACATTCGGACCACTAGAAAGATCTTGCTTAACATCTCCTTTCCTAGAAAAAAAAAGTTGGGCATGTGATCATTCTTTCCAAAACCATAACATCCACTAGTAATGGATAGGCATTTCCCATGGTGTCTCGTACCACAAATGGTACTAGAAAGCCTAACCAATTTAGATCCACCGCTTTTCTCTTTTTGGATCTTTGGAACTCTTGTGACATCTTGATTTTGGGCCCTCTTTTTAAACATGTATTAGCGTTGATCCTCAAACCTACCTCTTTTAAATCCCTACCTAACCTCTCAATCATGGATTCATCAATGTCTTGATCATACACCAAACATTTAGATAGGTTCATATCATTATGGAGTATGGTCGTACGACACTTTTCTTTCACAAGGTCGGCAACACCGGTCACAATCCTACCCATCTCAATCCCTAGGGTTAGACACAAAAAATTGATCATACTTAGACAATAGGGTAAATTAAAAGGAATATTCCTCCACACTCGTATTACCTTACTTAAGGTTTGTAACACCTTCCCCTCTCTTTTATTACGGGGAAAGTATCTCCCTAAAAATGCTTCCTTAACTCTTCCCAATAGTCCCTAATTCAACTGACTGATTGTCTTTCCGTTGAGTAAACCACACTTGATAAACATCTTTCAATTTGAATGAAGAAAAATTTGCCTTCTCCCTAGAATTAGCCTTTATAGCACTCAACAACTTATCAACACCAACTAAGAATACTTGGAAATCTTTTTCTACCTTAGAACCAAGAAAGATAGGAGGATTCATCCTCACAAAGTCTCCCAGCCTAGATGTCATGATACTCTCAAGAGAATTCAACTGAGTCCACACACCTTTATTCACTTGAGACATCATGGCTCAGGATAAGTCAACCCGATCACCTTTAACCTTCTCATTAGTCATCTCTAGGGGAACTACCGCAACCTCATTTCCTTGATTAGCTATAGGGACTTATTCAACTTGAGAAACTTGACCACCTTGGTGAACTTGTTCACCTCGGGTAGGAACCCTCTCATTCACTACTTCCTCATCCAATCTTCTTGCAGGCATCCTTCTTATATTGATATCAAATAAACACAAAATAAGAAATTAGGAAAAGACACTTATAAACTCCACTCTATAGTACGACACGAGTAATGAAGAAAGTGAAACTTTTATCATTCTATAGAGTCTCGCTCATAGATGTGTCGCGACTCACACTATTGAACAAAACTGTACGAGATGTGGCTTTCATGAGAATTTGAATCCTAAAGACAACTTCATAACCATTTCCTCGATTACAAGTTTGTAATAGCCTCGTAGCACCCCCCAAGTCACCGCAGGCACACTCAACCTATCACAAGTCTTATACATGGCCTTAGACATATATTATCGCATATATATAAATAGTGGTGTAGAATTTAAAACTCTTCACAAGAAATTCAAACGAATTTCTTTATAAATATAGAAAATTAAGTCTCATTGTAAGCCATCATAGAAACATATAATAGCATAGGGTCACAACCCTTACATTTAAATGAAACTATAGCTAATTATAAAGTCATTTATAAGAGATAACTAGAAACATAAACGATGTCCTTGAAAATATGAGGAAATACCAACTACTTCCCAAGGTTCAACTTTTAAGAGAATCCTCACTTGCAACCTATACTTGAAGAAATAAAGAAAACATATTAAATTAGAGCATTGAATGCACTAAGTATGGTGAACCTGCAAGAAAACCATGCAAAAAGGGACATTTACTTATATAATAGTTTTTCATACTCTTTTGGTGAAGATCTCGTAAAACAAGTATAACATCTTCAAGTCAATATTCACATAACACATATTCCATATTGAACAAGTAAGCCTTTTCAACACTTTAGACCCCCTAACTAAGGTTACTATAAGACTCACTTGAGTAAGACATGAACAGACCGCCCATATAGCCGATAAAAGCATACCTAAGTGATCTTTAAAGCTACCTCAGATAAGATCCTTCCTATTCAACATACTTCATTAAATTAATATTATTCATTAAATACATTTAAGAGACTACTAAAAAATTAGGCGACTTCACATAATGGTCTCGGAAGACTTAGGGAACTCATCCTAGAATCTTAAAGGCCTACTCGTGCCATGTGTAGATAGCGCCCAACTCAACTACCTACATGTTGTAGAATCTATTTAAAACTAGAATACAGGTTCCACATAATGAGAATAGGAATTAACCTACATAGACTGTACTAGCTAGGTATGAAACCCGGTGTCATAAGACCCCACAAAGTGGTAGGTGTTCTACTTGCTAAGGGTAGAACTAGGACATATCCCAAGTTGGCACATACTTAAGGGATATCAAAAGCTTAGTACAAGTAGAGTTACTACCACAAACACATCAGCTGGTGCTTTCCCTTTCTTCTCATAAAGTAATTTCATTTACATAAAGGTATTTGAGAAGGTACCATTTCTTAGTTTTACCAACTCACAACACAACTACAAATAAGGGATCCACAAAGATCTACCGATCAAGGTCCATTAAGATGACATATATGAATTTATTAGATATGGTTTCATGTCATTCCGGCCAACCTCCTCTTAAGTCTATCATTCCACTCAACAAGGGAACCATTACTATCAACCGATCAAGGCTTCTTTTTTAACCTTTTTTCATATTTATGGTTTCATATAAGCCTTTCCTAGAAGCGCACCACTGTAGGTCTACCGATCCTAGACTTCCATTAATACACACATACATTCAAACAATACCATTAAAGATCCATGTAGGGACAACTAAGTCTACCTAAACAAGATACCATATAACCATTTAGGGATTCTTCATAGTCTATCATCTTCACATACCATCAATTAAAGGAATAATACTTTCACCTCAAAAATGCACATACAAAATATCATTCTTCACATTGTACATATATACAAGCTATAACATGATAATACCATAATTCACATAACAATATTGACAAGACCATGGTCATAACATGTATAACAACTGTACACTGCCACCATAAGTGGACCATACCAATCAATAACTATTCGATATCAATTTTATAGTAAACAAGGGAATTAGGTAAACTATCCACTTTATAATAGTCACCATCACCATTCCTTAACCTTTGCCAACAATACACACACCAAGAGATCTTACCAATTACCATATATGTGATATTAAACTAAAAATTAATTCATACATATCAATGATCCAGCAATACTGACATAGATATGACCACGATAAGGAAAGATATGAACAATTCTAACAATTATCAATATATAATTCAATAGCCCATAACAGTCTACACATGAAATCAATACACTTAAGCCATAATAAATACACCCACTTTTAGAGCTAAAATCAGGAATTCAAGGAATACATCAGTTCATGCATGTATTGATTATAAAACCATCATTTAACATTTATTACTTTATAAAACATTAATTCAAACCTCTTTATTCAAGAACCCATGCTTAGAATTCAAAATAGGATTTCAAGGTTTTTGAAGATATTTGAAAATCCTTTGTAATTGCCTCCTTGAATGAGATAAGAAAAAAAGATGAGATCACCATACCTTAATTGAAGAATCCCAAATAATTTATGGAGAAATCAATGGAAAGCTTCAATCCTAGCTTCATCTTGACTTCAAGTTTCCATGGAGGTTTGGAGTGAACTTCTTTTGATCTATGGTTTTGATTTTTGAATATTGAAGTTTTAAGTGTAGGCTTAGAGTTTTAAGTAACTTAAAATACCATAAATAACCCAAAATATCTGTGTAGGACTTAATTAGGACGATAAATTCACCCCTCACTAGGACGAGACTTATAGGAAAAATGTAGGCCAAACGACGGGGTGTCATTGGAAAAACACCTTGTCATGCTTGGTGTGTTTTAATAAGAGACTCCCCAAATGGGGACTAATATCCTTCGGCTATGTTTGGAGCCACACCCCCTATTGACCTGAAGTTTGATCAAAGGGGAATTGTTTGTGGTCATGGTTTTTAGGTGTTTTGGTTGCTTCATGCCCAATGTTTGGTTCCTACTCAAGGACCCTTAGAGTGGTCTTTAGGGATTCCTGCCTGGAAGTTTTTACCCTTAAATTGATCATCTAGATCAAAGAGTCCCTTCTATAATATTAGACACTAAACAACACATAAAAAATGAAAAGGCACACTAGCATACATAAGTGTTTTTTTTAACGTCTTGGTTGTTCTTTGATGTTTGACATCAAAATAGTTGAAGGTGACTTCAAATGTTATTATTCATAATTTTAAAAGATTATTAACTCATACGAAACATAATAGTCTCTATTTTAACCTACTTTATTTGGAGGGTTGCAACAAATTAATGAAAATGACTTGGGAAATGAGGGCTAGTGCACAAAAATCATAGCCATTTTGTCACCTTCACGAGCAAGACAGTGGTCGTGGTCTTCACTACCGCTCGTGAAGTTCCCCTGTGGTGCCTAGGCGTGTTCACTTAGTGATGGTTACTTAAGTAATTTCCTTTTATGTCCTATTCAAGTGGGGTCATTTTGGGTGTTTTTAGGGGGTACTATATATGATTCTCTTAAGTGTAGATTACCAAGACTAAGTCATATACTCAAATACGGAATTGAATAAAAAAACTTCCTCTACTCAATATTTCATTCTCTAAACTGAAGAAAAAAAATATTGATAAGAGTTAGGGTTTGTGAATTTCAAGGGTTCTTATAACATCTCGAAAAATTTAAATAACTAGGATTAAGATAAGAATTGAAAATAGTCATTTTTTATAGAACAAAAATCAAGAAATTCTGTTAAGTTAGGAAAAAGGTGAATTTTTAGTCAACTCTAAACGACCATTACACCTACTCAATATAAGTTAGGCGTACTTCTATATATGGTAGGAAAGAACATGGAATGATCTTTATAGCGCCACCTAGTTAGCGTGATTAATGTTTTTATGAGTGAGTTCTGACATTTGGAAGTTGTATGATTCAAATAAGGAAAGGCGAAAATCATATTTTCGAAAGCCAGTTTGTTATTTTCCTTACCGAATTATTTTATTTCGTTTTTAGGTAATTAAAAGGGTTCTGAATTGATCTTAATCAGTTTACGCTTTTGGAAAGAGAGTTAGGATTTTAACAAAGGACAAAATAAGAGGACAAAGAAGAAAAGTAAGCATGAATTGTCATAAACAATTATTTTAGCTTGTGGATATCTCATAGGGGTTATCCCTATGAGGTATGTGAGAGCACATAACATATGACACATTCACAGACGCGCAAACATATCTAATTAATGTATTTTTGTCCGAAAAGAGTTAGAAAATTGATGTTCTTGAATTCTATTCTTTAATATATTTTGATCTTGAATTTTCATGTGATTGATGTTTTTCTTGAGGCGTTTTAGTGATCCAAAACATATTTTAAGTTAGATTCTAGTGTACATGTGTTGGGTATCCGAATCTAAGAATGTATTGGGGAAAAGGATCGAGTTAAAAGGATTTAGGATAAGAAAGTGAGTTGGAAAACTCGTTGGACACAAATAAGAAGTAGATTATATGATGCACCATATCAGACAGGCTGATGAGGCGCGTATGATCTGAGCCTCAGTCAAATGGGGTTGGCGCAGTGCGCGTGCGATGCACCCCAATTTTTGTTTTCACCTTGTTTTTTGTTACTCTATCGTTTAAGTGTTTCGAAAGTGTAATTAAATTTTCTATTGATTATAACTACTCTAAGTTACTTTTAAAGAACTAATAATCATGGAGAAACATGAATTACTAACTTGAATCTATAACTTCAGTTCCAAGGAATGTTAAAAACTAAGTTAGGATGTTCTTAGAGTCTTTTCGAGAAAGTGTTTTGCAAATTCTTTTAACTTCGTTTTGATTCTTAAACTTCAAGTTGTGCAAAGAGTAATGAGTAAAGTTTGAACTCCATTTTCTTTAAAAGAAGTATATGGGGACTATATACTCCTGAAGAGTTTAAAATATTTTCATATTTGAATAAGAATGAAAACTGAGATTTTCAAAGAGCCTTTTAGCTAGTTTTCATAAAAAAGTTATCGCTTTCTATATGAAGCAAGAGAAGAAACTTTGATTTTAAAGATAGTCTTTGAACTAAATTTGAGTAATTATCTCAAATCATAGAAAGAAATATGTTTTTAAACATAAGAGGTAGTATCATATTTTGGGAGTAGTACTGAGCATCGATATAGGTGAGAGTTCAATAAACTAACATCCCACATAAACCATGTAGACACCATGGATAAAAAAGGTTCATACATTTTAGATGATTCCTTTGCTTCTTTTTAGCATATGCTAGTGGATTTTCTTAGTAGTATACTCGTGGAAATATATAGGACAACTCTAGCAGCGTGAGGTAAAATGTTGTTTCATCACAATAGTTGTTGTCTGTTACAAAAAAGCCATAGAAGTAACTGTATTTTTATATGCACGGTTTATTGTATTTTTACATACATTTAAGAGTTACATGTATCTTTATCTATACACAGAGTTGATTTCATGTTTTAAATAATATTTCTTTATATTGCACTTATTTTAAACTTTTTTGCATTAAAATGAGTTCAGTTATGTTGAGTTGATTTAAGCCGAGAAAGTTCTTCAGATTCTTTTCAAGACTATGTTGTGTTTAGCATTCAAACTTGCATACTGGTACATTCAATGTACTAATGCCAATTTGTCTAATGCAGGCGCAAGTAACCCCGATCAATAAGTTGTGCATCGTTCATCCAATGAGCACTCAATTGTAAGTTGATGAGCCTCTTTTCATACCCCAGGACTCCTTTTATTTCTTTAATTTATTTTATTAGTTCATTAGGATGTCGTGGGATTTGTCCCAACATCCATCTCAAGCCAGGGGTTTACTTGCGGCAAGCAATGGTTCTTGAGTGATAGTCCCGCCCAGGGTGTACGCTTTGGGCTTGAAAAACTTTGTATTAGAGCACAGAGTTCAATAGTGTTAGAGAGTCTATGAAGTCGTGTCGGTATATTCCTAGTTATTGGTGTGAAGTGCGCTACATCTATAACTAGGAGGCTGCAATACATAGGAAAATTTCTCATTTCTTTCACACTTTTTTTATGCATTTGAGTTTGATATCTAAAAAATTTCCTATCATTCATACTAGCACATGTTTTCAGATATGGGTGTTTTATGGTCGACCATAACCCTGAATCATCATTAGTGGTTGAGGTCAAGACTAAGTAACACCTTGACCCTTTATTGATGGAGTTTAATGAATTGGTTCTTGACAAGTGAAGAATCATTCTACCAAGGATGGTGTACTTTGGTACCAACGAAGGTTGTGTGTACTATATGTGGATGATTTGAGAAATTGAATTTTATAAGAAGCCCATGGCTACCAATATTCAATTCATCTGGGTGCCAAAAAAATGCACCATCATCTTTAATATATCTATTTGTTGATGGGTTAAAAAACAGACAGTGAAATATGTGACTAGGCGCCCTAAATGTAAACAAGTAAAGGTCGAGCATAGAAATCTGGGGGGTTTTACTCAAGAAATGCATGTTCCTACTGTGTAGTTGGATGACATTATAATAGACTTCGTAGTGAGTTAGCTCAGACACGTAGGTAAAATGACTCAATATGGGTTATTATGGAGAGATTTACAAAATCCGCTCACTTTATCCCTGTTAAGTCTACTTATTTGGCGGATGAGTATGCTAGATTATACCTCAAGGAGATTGTGAGGTTTCATGGTACCCCTTTATCCGTAGTATCAGATATAGGTGTTTAATTTACTTCACATATTTGGAGGTCTTTTCAAAAGGGGTTGAGTATTCAAGTGAAGCTTTGCACCGATTTTCATCTACAAATGGATGGTCAAACAAAGAGTACCATTCAAACCCTAGAAGATATGCTAAGAGATTTTGTGATTGATTTCAAAGGAAGTTGGGACGATCACCTACCTTTGATTTACTTCTCCTATAATTATTGCTACCATTCGAGTATCTCCATTGCACCTTTTGAGACACAATATGGTAGGATATGTAGGGCTCTGGTTATGTGGTTTTATGTAGGTGATCCTTCACTCCTTTGTCTAAGATGCTATATTAAACATTAGAGAAGGTCCGCGTGATAAGGGATAGGTTGCAAACAGCCTATAGTCGGCAAAAATCCTATACCGACAATAGAAGAAGAGTTCTCGAATTTAAAGTAGGTGACATGGTGTATTTGATGATTTTACCTATGAAAGGGGTGATTAGATTCGGCAAGAAGGGGAAGCTAAGTCCCCGATAATTGGGTCCCTATGAGGTTTTGCAACGTGGCGGAAAGTTGGCATGTGAAATAAGACTACCTAGTGAACTAGCTTTAGTTCATACGTTATTCCAAGTCTCCATGCTTAAGAAATGTATTGGCAACCTTGTATACGTTCTCCCTATTGAAGGACTAGGTGTATATGAGAACCTCTCCTATGAAGAGGTTCCGGTGGAAATTCTAGATCACAAGTCCAGAAATTGAGGAACAATGAGGTACACTACGTAAAATTCCTATAGAGGAACCACCTCATTGAGGGAACAACATGGGAGGCCGAGGACGACACGAAGTCCCGATACCCTCATATATTTCCTTAAAATTCTAGCCAAATTTTAGGTTAGTAATAATCCTATTAAAAATAATTGGTGATTTTAAATTTGGCTTGTTTTTCTACAATGTGCATAGTTATGATAAGCTTCATGCTACAATGGGTCTTCTTTAAAATATGCCCTTTTGCTTAAACTTGCACTTTTTGTGACCTTGTGTATAGTTGCTTTCATGAAATGGTAGTGAGCATGTTTAATGTGTCATAAAGGAAGTTCTGCATAATTTACTCTTGTTGTTATGTTAAGTTCATGTTCATTGTGAGAAGGTAGTTCCTCATCGTGAAGTTGAGCTCTTATATGTGGTAAATTGAGTTTTGAGCTGCTATGTGTAATGTCATAGTTATATGTTTACTTGAGTTGTGAATTACCCTTATGGACTGTACTCATAATGGTTTTATATTGTTTATGTTTTTGTTGGTTGGGCTTGTAATATTGAGTCATCCTCTTCCAAGAAAAAGTTTTAGGTGTCATTCGGGGATGAATGTTCCTAAGGCGGAGGGGATATTGTAACATCCCAAAACTCTATTACATGGTCTAGAACCTCACTACATGACCTAATACTTAAAACACTCTTTATAAACCTAAAATAATGTAATTAAATTGAATACAAAATGTTATAGTAAAAACATCAAGAAACGACCATGACGTACGAAGAATTCTGTAATGTGTGGTTATGTTACTTTGCATGTTTTAATGGGTTTTAGTAGTAAAAATTGAATGAAATTTAATAAAAATGTGTTAAACACGTATAAGAGTGTTTCTAGGGTCAAAACATAGGGCTACGAATCCCCAAGACCCAACCTAGAGGTCCTTGAGGAGGACCCATCAATTGACACAAAAACTGCCCAATTGGTAGTGTGCAACCACGAGCACCAATGACGAGACGTCGATTGGAAGATGAAGCGTTGTTTGCGGCTGTTAGTTGAGACTTGGTCAAAATAACAAAGAATATCCAAAACCGCCTTTATTTCACCAATGACAGAGTGACAGTACATGGGTGTTGATGGAGCTAAGTGGCGGAGATGGGGTCTCTCCGTTTGAAACCCCACTTCACTAACCAAAAATGTTTTAGTTAAGGGTTTTTAGGGAACTTAATAATTAATTAATTAAGGTCTTAGGTCATTTATATTTAATTAAGTAATATATAAATATGCTAAGGGAAACTAACTAACCTAAAACCTCATTAACTCCCATACCAACATATCTCTAACTTCTCTCTAGTTTATATATTCTTAAACTCAAACCTCCATTGAAGGAACACTAGATATCCAAGTCAAGGATGAATTAAACAAGGGGTTTATCTCATATTTGTTGAAATATCATCACTAAGGTATGGTTTATTTCACTCTTGGAATTCCTTTCACCATCACGCCCGTTCAAAGATGATTTTCAAATTCCCAAAAACTAGAATTACAATCTATACATGGGTTCATTTTTCAAAAAGAAATTATTCAATTGTGATGAATTATTATCTTTTATCATTGTTTGAATAAGTGTTGATTGTAAATTATGGGTAATCAATCAAGATTGTCCCTTTGAACCCTTGTTCTTCCCTACATTTATTATGCCTTGAATTCTATAGTAATTTTGGAAGATGATGACTAAATGAAAATGTAGAACAGTAATTGGTATGTATTACTTCTTGAATTTACCTTGTTCATGCATTGGCAATGAATTCTTTTGTAATTGATGTATGATGGAAATAAGTTATGAAGATTGAATATTCTTGAATTCAATTATGACATATTATTTACTTAGATTATAATGCTTTTATGTATATTGTGTGGTTCTGATGTTGATATCAATCATTTCTCATCCTTAATCCTAGACGATTGAATTAGTCATGAAATATGCAGGCATGTTAAGTTATTATTATTATCTTATTGAAAGTAACTTCTCATTATTATGATAAAGTGTTGAGTTCGAGGTTTATTCACTTGTATGTGGTTTTCTAAAGTGAAATGATAGTTCTCTCATGAATACCCATGATCTAGAATGATGAAATGTTCCCATAGGGGTGTAGAAGAGACTAATTTATTCCTTTATGAAGAGTATTATGACTACTAAATGGAATAAATTCTTAGTATTGATAGTGTATGTAAATAAGATGGAGATCTCACGTTTAGTAATTGTGGCCTCCCATGTGAGTTTCTTCACATTTAGTAAGTCTAGATTCTCAAGATATGTGGAAACCTCCACATTCAGCAATTCAAGGTTTCTAGTAGTAATCTCCTTGACCCTTAACTATGTGCTCATATAGGACAATAGCTTAATTAATCCACCTAGATTTCCATGTATGAATGGTTACACCTTAAGCAAGTGTTAACCCTCTCTTTTTTTTGTGTGGAAGAACACCGGATTCCATGTAGCTCACATGGTCTTATGTCGGTGTGCCAATGTAAAAAAAATAAATGAATAAGTCAAGATTGTGAATTATTATTAGGGCTTTTCCAAAAGGTTACTTCATAGGGTGAGGAATGGTATTGGACTTCTCTTACTCATTGCACATATGGAATCCTAAGGGATTGTCTTAGTAGTGTTCTTGTATGATTATATTAATTATATGTTATGCATGCAAAGTTATATATGATCTTATGAATCAAGCATGTTATGAAAAAGTATGAAGTTGTGTTGTATGTATGTCGTAGGTGGGTTGATGTGATTCTTAGCCTTGGATACGGTTATTGGGTTCTATTCTTGGCATTGCTTAAGTGTTGCTTGGGGTTCCTATGTGTTGGGTTGACTTATAATGTTACATATATGTGCATGTTGAGGTATTGAACATAATGCATGGTTTTTACTAAATTGTGCCTTTTCTCATGCATTGATGATTTTATGCATACAAACCATACTTAGTACATGTGTTTTTTACTAACCCATAGTTCTTCCTTTTATTCCCCAAACATTGTAGGTTCCGGCCATTGAAGAGCTTCTAGGCCACTTTGCAAGGATACTTGGACTCCTTACTCCAAGTAGTTTGTGAGTCCTCCAAGTTGGAGGATAGTGCCTTTTGATATACCCTAAAAGTATTGTTATTGTCTAAATACATTCATTTCTTCCGTATTTATGAATACAATGTAGTAAGCCCTACGTGGCAATATGTACTTGTATAATGGCTATGCCCGAATTTTGTTCTGCGTTTTCGATTTTATAACATAAGACAAAATATTATACTAATTTGTATATATTGATTATCTTGAATAAACAAGAAACCTATGTATGCTTTATATGTGAGGAGTCTAAGTAACTCCATTTATATTATGTAAGAGGGCTATGTCCTCTATACGTAATAAGTTTTTATTTTTTCCGCATTATTGACCTATGATGTGTAATGATGAATTTTAAGGGCTAGTCTATGTCCTATTCGAGGATGAAGACGTCAATTACTTCTAGCGGGTGCTCCCCGGTCGTGACATAAGTACTCCAAGTGTTGTTCGTTCACTTAATGTGAATAAAGATCCATTCTGACTTAAGAAAAGAAAGAGGTAATCATTGGTTCTAATGTACTATGTCTTAGTGTAATCGGTGAACTAATGTGTCGTACTAATACTGCAATGCTGATACAATGTTTACATTTAATTTGTTAGCAAGTTATAGTTCTACTCCTACTAGGAGATGTTTGAATGGGATGAAACACATTTTGCCATATCTTAAAGGGAAAATTGATATGCACTTATTTTATTCCAACAAATGCAGTCTAATTTTATTGGTTATGCTTATCTATGATATATATATATAATCTAGACAAAGTTCGATCTTGAACAGGCTATGTATTTATTTGTGGGGTACTGTAATATCTTTGAGATTTACAAAGTTATCTATGATAATATATTCCTCAAATCATACGGAGATAATTGCTATTAATGAACCAAGTAGAGAATGTGTGTGATTGAGGACCATGAATATCTCATTCAAGAAAATATAGTTTGGGGCCTAATAAAGTACCAACCCCTTTATATGAAGGTAATGCAACATGCATATAACAACTAAGGGAGGATCAATAGAAGGATATAGAACAAATCGTATCACCAAAGTTTTTTTCTATGAATATCAACTCCAAAGAATGTTTACATAAATGTACAATAGATTTGTTCAAGTAAAAATGTGTCTGACCTATTAACGAAGTCTCTACAAACTGCAACTTTAAAGAAAATCGTGCAAAAAAATGAAATGCGAAGATTAAAGTGTCTAAATTTATATTCTCATTAGGGGAAGTTAATAAATATTGAACTAGTTTTTCCCTAATGAGGTTTTTCCCTAATGAGTTTTCATTGAATGATTTGTAAGGAGGTATCCTAGATGTGTATTAATACAAATGTGTACTATTTTCCTTCACTAGGGTTTTTCTCTTTTAAAAGTTTTCTTGTCGGACCTCGAGATAAAAAATGGGACCTGGAATCATAAGTGGCCGCAAGATAACACAATTGTAATAACATAAGCATAATAAGAATAATTAAAATTATGCGGAAGCTTATCATAAAGTAAAACTAAAATGATCGGGAATAACCATATACTAAAACCAAATATATGAAATCCAAGAGTTTATATATAAAAGATATATCAAATTTTAAATACTAAGTTGATTTAACTATGTATGAAAATTGCATCAAATTGACTAGAAGTGTTGGGACATGACCCAAGTTAAATTTAGAAAAAATGAAATTAAAAGACCAAAATACTAAAATACTAAAATATAAAATGACTATTATCCTCTGAGAATGAGTACACCACTTATGATGCTGAGATAAAGATCGGAAATTGATCTATGCATGAGCTTGAAACTGAGAGTCTAAAACTACATCAGTAGAAGATGTAGCGCACAGTATATGTAAGTGCTGGAAAGTTAATAAGCATGAAAGATAAAGTACAACTGAATAACAACATTACAAAAAAAAAACAATGAAGTAATGATATAATCTGAACAAGATACATATACTAAATTCTAAGCTAACAGGATGCAATGACAAAATTTATGACTTGCTAATATTGAATAGTGATTATACTGAAAATGTGGAGAATGCAATATAGTTTGACTAAAATGTGGGAGGTATTAATAACAAAAAAAAACATATGAGCTAAATATGAATTCCAATACATATGCCTCATCGAGAAGGACCAATATATCCTGCCACATGTATAGAGTCATTACTGGTGTTATCACGAAATGATGCCCAAAGATGGGACTTAAAGCCTATGTTGATCGTAGTTTGGGGACTATATGGGTGATTGGCCATGGTAAAAATTTGTAATATATCCTGCCACATGTATAGAGTCATTACTGGTGTTATCACGAAATGATGCCCAAAGATGGGACTTAAAGCCTATGTTGATTGTAGTTTGGGGACTATATGGGTGATTGCCCATGGTAAAAATTTGTAATATGCTAGTCCCAATAGATTAAGTGCTTAACAGATGATAATTGAATTACTATTATATACTGGATAACTCAAAACATACATCACTGAGAATGCACATTATTATAATGATAATGACACACAAAAAATTGAGGCATGTATATATGAAATAGTTGGCCTAGTATGTGTAATTTAAGAACTAAACAATACATATCTAGGGTTGAGAAATTTATGGAAGAAAAGAAATAATATAATGATAATTTGATTTAGAACATTTATATAACTAGTTCATGATGATCTGCTAAAGTTCTTGAAACCTCATGTTTACTTAAAATAAAGCAATAAAGAATCTTAATGAATTCTAGGGTTCTAATGTGCGAAAGGGACCAACTACTGAAATCCCACATATCTGGTGATGAATTACAAAGAGAAATCTTCCTATTACTGGGTTAGAGCTGACCTCTAATCTCCTCTTACGCTCTAATTTTCTATGTTTTGATGAATGATATTACTTATGTAAGTTAATCTATATTACAAGGGAAAAACTATCCTAAACCACATAATTTCAAATAATATATATGTAGTTTAGTAGTAAAAAAAATAAGAAAAGATAAAAAGAACCCTCACTTAAACTACTGAAGGGGTATACTATAGTCAAATTCACGGACAATAAAGGGGACCACGGACCGTGAAGTGGGTCTTGGTCTTTCGATCAGTACCTACCACAGAACGTTAAGGTCCCTATGATCTTCACTTGATTCAGTGGTCTGAGGTTCCATGTTCATCGTCCATTCCACGGCACGTGTGATTCACCATGGATAGTGAAGCTCCTCGTTGTCTTCACTTTGGCGTGGAGGTTTAAGAACTGCACTAGTGGAGTCTACTGTCTTTAACAGTACGAATGCCACCACTGTTCATTCTCAAGGCCAATTTTTCGTGAAGGGTCCCTTGGTTAGACGTCTTGGCCTTGTAGAGTATGTCACGACCGGGGATCAAACCTTAGATGAAACTGGCATTGTCGACCTCAGAGAAGATTAAGGCTAGATTCTTAGCATTCGTCATTACATTTCATAGGTTAAAAAGTACAAAAAAATTAGCAATTTTCATTTATATGTTCATAGGGAAGTTTACAAAGACCTCTCGCATACCACATAGGGATTTTAATTTTAGTCCTCGCATATGAAACACACATAGGCTTCTCATTTAGACACCATTAAATTCATAGGAATTATTCTAATACTTCGTTAAATTTTTAACCATCTAGAGAGACTACAAATGATTGACATAGGCAATACAAAGTCAATATGCCATTATAGGCTTAAATTAATATCCAAAACATAATGGAAAGAAGAATGTCTTTAAGACCATAAAAGTAATGCCTCCATATTTTAAAAGCAAACACTACGGCCGCTAATTCAAAATCAATAGTTGGATAATTCTTCTCATGCACCTTGATTTGTCTAGAGGCATAGGCTACTACCTTCCTATATTGCATAAAAACACACCCCAAACCCACTCAGGGTGCATTACTTTATACCACAAATCCCTTGGGTACCCTCTAGTGAAGTCAACACCCTAGCGGAGGTAAGCGTATATTAAAAAAATTGGAAGTTTTTTTCACATGCCTCCGACCACTCGAATTTAACTGTCTTTTGGGTAAATGTGGTCAAAGGAGAATCAATAGACGCAAACCGATCCACAAACCTCCTATAGTACCCAGCTAAAACTAAGATACTTCTAATATTAGTTGGAGCCAATAGTCTAGGCCAATTCTTAACCACAACGGTTTTCATTCGATCGACTTAAATATCCTCACTAGAGATGATATGACCATGAAATGACACCGATCTCAACCAAAACATACACCTACTATATTTGGCATATAGTTGGCGTTCCTTAAGGACATGTAATACCACTGTCAAATTGTCCATGTATTCAATATAATTCTTTGAATATACAAAGATATTGTCATTGAAGATAATTACAATGTAATATACGTAGTTTCGAAACATCCTATTGATGAGGTCCATAAAATCATTGGGGAATTAGTGAGACAAAAGGACATTACTAGGAACTCATAATGACCATACTTAGTTCGAACCTCTCTCCCTAGGACTGTGATATCCCTACCTCAAATAAATCTTAGAAAAGTAGTTTGTCCCTTGGAGTTGATCAAACAATTCGTCAATCCGAGGGAGAGGATACTTATTCTTAATGGTGAACTTATTGAGTTGACTATAGTTAATGCACATCCTAAGGGACCATCCTTCTTAACAAACAACACCGCAGCTCCCCATGTTGAAATACTACGTTGAATAAACCCATTTTCTAAAAAGTCTTTGAGTTGAAGATTTATCTCTTTCAACTCCGCCGGAGACATACGATAAGGAGGGATGAAATGAGATTCGTATCTAGTAACAAGTCAATATCAAAGTCAATTTCACGTTCGGGAGGAATTCTGGGTAGTCATCGGAAAAGACATCAGAAATGTTTTTCACTACTAGGACCGAATCATTAGAGAAATGTAGACTTAGGATCTTATACTCTTACACTATGGTAAAGAAACCCTTTAGATATTATTTTACAAGCTTCTAAACAGGAAATGAGACGAACTCTACAAAATGAGTTTACCCCCCCCCCCCCCACTATAATACAGGTTCATTAGATAATTTTAATTTAACCACTCTTTTTGGACAATCAATGGAAGAAAAAGAAGCATGAAACCAATCCATTCCCAATATGACATCAAATTAACCGTATCAATATCTAACAAATCGACCCACATAAATCTATTGGGCAAAGATATAGGACAACTCCTAAAGACTCTTCCAGCCACCACTTAGTTACCTAGTTGGGTTTTAACCGAAAAATGTTTCAATCAAAATATCAGGTAGAACATCTAACTTTTTAGCTAATAGAGGATTTACAAATTACAAGATATCACCGGTATCAAGTAAAACATAATCATCAATAGAGAATACTTGTATCATACCGGTGACCGTGTCGCGAGACTCCTATTGATCACCTCTAGAGCGAAGAGAATAAAAGAGGTTCCTTTTTGGAACATCGGAACTTGTATCACTAGCTTGAATTTGGCCACTTCCCTTCTCTTGACTCCTTATATTAGGGCAATCTCTAACCTTGTCTCCAATCTTGGCATACACAAAGAAATTCACTGTCCCAACTAGACAGTCACCCTTATGGTTCGTACCACACATGAAACAATTTGGTTTCTTGCTAGGTGAATTTAGGCTTCTTGCTTTTCGAGACTTAGGGTTAGACACTTATCCTTGTTTGCCTTATGGAATTTGGAAGGAACTTAGTTGAAAGCCCTCTTCTTGAACCTAGGCTTGTCTTGAATCTCAAGCCTACCCTTTGAAGTACCTCCCTTATACAAGTTGTCCCTCTTAAACTCCTCACTCTTCCTCTTCAGTCTAGTCTCTTAAACTGGTTGTGCATGAAACATCAACCTACATATATCCATGTTGTTACATAGAGTCACCAAACGACACTACTCAACCAAATCATTGGACACTATCGTCACAAACTGTTTCATCTCATCCCTTGGGTTAGACACCAAGAAAGGAGCATACTGTCACAATTTGGTGAACTTCAATTAGAACACTTGCACACTCATACCTCCTTGACGACGGTTGATGAATTCTTCCACTTTAGCCTCCCGTTTCTCGCTAGGAAATAAACAATGAAGGAAAGCCCTTATAAACACCTCCGAAGTGATATAACCCGCTTTGAAGGCCCTATTGTCTCTCCATTAGGTGTGCCATGTTTGAGCTACATTATTGAGTTTATAGGAAGCTAGCTCGGACATTTCTTTCAAAGACAATCCCATAGCATAAAGAATCTTGTACACTCATGACTGAAGTTTTAGGGATCTTCACTCACTTTAGACCCATAGGACATAGGAGGGTTCATCCTCATGAAGTCCCTCAAGTTCGAAGCCGTGGTACTAGCATTTTGTTGAACATGAGGTCCAACCTCCTGAGCTACTTCAGCCATCATGGCTTGAGCTTTAGAGGCTACCGCTTGAGCTTGGGTAGTCATGGCTTGTGCCAAGCTTAGAAATGCTGACCTGATCCTTACATCCTTTTTTTGTGGAAGAATAACTGGAGCTTTGACTTGTGGAGGCAGTTGGTTGCCTTGTGGAGGGGCTTGGTTATCTTGGGAGGAACTCCAGCGTAAGACAAATCTTCTTCCATTCTCCTCGCAGTCGTCCTTCTAGTATTCATCTCTTGTATCCACAAGAAACGGATTAGAAGAAAAGGGGACATAAAGAGTTTCAACTCATAAGGCACGACATTCAAGATTACCAATAAGTAAGAAATCCTAAACATCACATAGCCTCTCATTCATAAGTGTGGCACGCTTTACACCCATCCACAAGACTCTACATAAACGTAGTTCAATAAGACATCAATCATAGGATTTCTCTAACCTTATGCTCTGATAAAAAGTTTTTCAATACGGAGGAGCACGCCCTATATGCAACCGGTATCGACATCCTCCAAGAGGACTAAGACTAGCCTCTTAGCATTCGACATAACATTTCATAGTTCAAAAATGCGGAAAATTAAAAAATTTCATGTATATCTAAATAAGGATTAAATAGAACTCTCCCATGCCTCTTAAAGAGTTTTCTTGGACACTTCGCATATGAAGCATACATAGGTTTCTCATTTAGACAGCATAAAATACATAGGAATTAGTATAATACTTTTCTCATATTGAACCATCTAAAGCAAGTAAAAATGTTAGACATAGCCTATAAAAAGTCAATATGCCATTATAGTCTTATATAAAAATCCAAAACATAAAGGAAAGAACAATGTCTTTAGGACCATACAACTTTAAAGCTAGAATGTAGAAAAGGTACCATCCCCGAACATGCGGACCTACTAACGCTTGGAAAAAATAATCTAAGACTTCTTCAAGCGGACTCCTACAAACTCAATGTCCGAACCTACATAGTATTACAAATGTAAAGAAAATGGGTTTGTACATCCACTTGTACTAAGTATGGAAACATATGGATATGTAATGTTTGAAATAATGCTTCAAGGAATATTTGTTCAAAATCATGCCAAATTACTTTGAAAATCCTTATGCATAACCAAGAACACATAATATCAAATAATCATATATTTTTAACACAATATCATATACAATCCAAGACCAACATCATCAAGTAGAGTCAAGTTAATATGTAGAGTAGCATATAGAACCCACTATTAAAGCAACTCCAACATCATGTTATAACAACAAAGAATGTAAAAGAGATCATAGCATATATTAAGAGTAAGAGCTAAAGGTGAAGAACATGTACTCACGGGACTTTTAAAAAAGATGACCATAAGGTTTCAAAGAAATGGGCGGTGACAAAAATCTTAAGTATTATGTGAAGGTGACAATTATATGATTAATGGTTAAGGATTATGGAGTTTCCCTGAAGTTTAGAAGTTGACAATTTGGTCCATTGAATTAAATGAAGGGTAAAATGTTAAATTCAATTAAACCTAATTTAACCAATATTGGTGGGAACCCACCAGCAAGCTGTACCGAAAGGGAAATAAAATATTTTCTCCCACCTCTAGTCGTATTTTTATTCTCCCTCTTCTTCTTATTTTCCTTTTTCTTCTTCTTCTTTACTTGCCTTTCTACCTCTTTATATTTTCTTCTTCTTTTCATACATTATTGGTCTGGAGTGCTAGTCCTTGAGGTTTCTTATTTTATCTTTTTTAATTAGATTTAACTAATATAATCAGTGGATCAAATTTCATTTTGTATCAATTGGAATTACTTCATAAATGATTGGGGCGTCACAACAATGTTTTGATATGTAAAATTAAAAGTTCTTTGAAATTATTCAACATCATCTGCGTACCTGTAGCTTTGTAGATAATTTACATTCGTGTTTCCAACAGATTGTTATATGTTTCAACAATTGACTAATGGAACAAATTATAGTCATATGTAGCAAAATAAATGTTTTTTCAATAGCAAAAGGATAGACATACGTTGCAACATATAAATTTGTGATGATTCAACATATAAGTTAGACATGTAGCAACATATGACTTACATGTCACAACTTACATGATATATATTTAACACCCTTTTAAATAATTGTTTCAATTGTTATATCATATTTTTATTGCTTAATTATGGTAAAAAAGTACGAAAATTTTCTATAATTTTACATTTTATCATTCTTTAATCGCACAATTTATTAATTAAGTCATTCTTGAAGGGACAAATGTGGCAACCTAAGCACATTTGCCTTAAAAAATTGCAACAGAAATGTCATATATTGAATCATATGTATATCATAAAATGATCTTTAGTGATTAATTCCATTAAATTGTCACTAATTCAGCATGTAGTACTACTATATCTAAGTACAAAATTATGGTCTAATATGACAACCTTCACCAATTCTATTAATGATTTTTACAAATACTATCATACCACAAGTTCATCATAGAATGACCAAGTAACTACATATGATAGTTATATAACACCCTTGTAAATCATTGTTTCAAGTATTATAACATATATTTATTCCATAATTATGGTCCAAAATACTAAAATTATGTCAAATTTGAAATTTTTCATTCTAAATTGCTCAATTTGTCGATAAAGCCATCATTGAAATGACATATGTGACAATATATGCACGTTCTGTTGGAAAAATTACAATAAAAATGTCATATGTGGCAAGATATGTATATCATAAAATGGTCATTGAGGAGTTAATTTAATCAAATTGATACCTAATTCAACATGTAACACTAAAATATATTGCTAAAACATGTCTAATTAGTAAAAAATCATAGTACAATATAAAAAATTTCCTCAATTCTATCAATTATTTTTACAAAGATTATCATATCACTAGTTCATCGTACAAGTAAATTCATATGATAGTTATATAACATCATTGTATATCATTATTCAATGTGTTATAGCATATTTTTATTGTTTAATTATGGCTCAAACTAGTAAAATTAGGTCCAATTTGACATTATTTCATTCCTAAAACATTCAATTTATCGATTAACTCATTCTTTAAGTCACACATTGGAAAAAATTGCAACAGACATGTCATATGTAGAAATATGCATGTACTGTTAGAAAAATTGCAACAGACATATCATATGCGGTAACATATGTAAATCATAAAATAGTCTTTTTTGATTTAATTCAATTAAATTGTAACCTAGTTCAACATGTAACACTAATATATAGTCCTTCAACATGTCTAAGTATAAAAATATGGTCTAATACAACATAATTCATCAACTTTATCATATTTTTACAAACACTATCATACCACTAGTTCATCATACAATGACCAAGTAACTTCATATGATAGTTATATAACACCCATATAAATCATTGTTCCAAGTGTTATAACATATTTTTATTGTTTAATTATGGTCCAAAGTACTAAAATTTTGGTCTTATTTGACATTATTCCAATTTAAAATTTCTCAATTTATCAATTAAGTCAACTTGTAAGTGACATATGTGGCAAAATTTGCACGTTCTGTTGGAAAAATTGCAACTGATATGCCATATGTAGCAATATATGTATATCCTAAAATGTGTCTTTTGGGGTTAATCAATTAAATTATTACCTAATTCAACATGTAACATTAATATGTAGGCATACAACATTTCTAAGTATATAATTATGGTCTTAAACAAAAACCTTCATTAATCCTATCAATAATTTTTTTTTAAAAAAATCATATCATTAGTTCATTACACAATCAAATGATGCCTATATAACAGCATTTTAATTCATCGTTCCAAGTGCTATATCGTATTTTTATTACATAATTATGGTTCACTGTACTAAAATTTTAACCAATTTCATATTTATACATTGTTATATCGCTCAATTTATTTATTAACCCATTATTGAAACGTTATCTGTACAACATATGCACGTCATGTTGGAAAAAATTCCAACATACATGTCATATGTTGCAAAATATATCCTTTACGTTGGAGAACATGTAGATAATTTTGTGGTGTTTTTTAGAGTAGAAGTTATATATCGTTTCACAGATACAACATTTCTTCATTTGCATCATAATTGACATTTATTCAAACATAATAATAATAATAATAATAATAATAATAATAATAATAATAATAATATAAATATTTTTGGCAAAACAGGACAATCGATGACAATATAATGTTGTCACACATATCCTTTCTATGACATATGATGCCACATATATTTTTTCTCGGACATAGGTTGTCACATATATCCTTTCTGCTGTGATAAAAGAAATCTGTGGTATTTTTTACAGCAGAGGTTATATATGTTGCCCTAAACACTATATTTCTTCCTTTCAAACAGAATTGACGTTTGTTACCAACAAATTAAAAAATAACAATAATCACTGATATTAATATTATCACCAAAAATGAACAATTGGTGACCATGTAATGTTCTCACTTATCTTCTTTATGTGGCATATGTTACCACATATCTTCTATATGTGACATATTTTAGCACAAATCTTCTTTCTGTGACAATTGTTATCAAATATTTGGTGACAATGTAATATTGCCACATATCTCCTTTCTGTGACATATGTTACCACATATCCTCTTTATGTGACATATGTTACCACATATCCTCTTTATGTTACATATTTTACCACATACCTTATTTGTGTGACATATATTACCACATATTTTTTTTTCTGTGATATATTTGCCACATATATCATTTCTGTTGGGGAACATGCAGATAATTCTGTGGTGTTTTTTACAATATAGGTTATTTATGTTTCCACATACACCACATTTCGTCTTTTCCATCATAATTGACATTTAGTCCTACAACAAAAAAAATCGTTAATATTATAAGAAAAATGAACAATTCCAATTGTTTTATACAACTTATCAACAAAAAATTAATTCACAATTGTATGCATAAGCATCAATATAATCAATGGTGGATATTGTTGTTTCACATCACAATTGATGACTTCGACTTTTTTTATCTTTCTCTTTACCTTTCTTTTTCACTTTGTACTTGTCATCCTTCTCTTTCTCCTTCTCTAGGTCCTTCTCCTTATCCTTCTTGTTCACCTTGCTTTTGGTGTTTGAGTGTGATAAGGAGCAGTAGTCATTATTTTTTTCTCTTTCACTAATTCTAGATAGTGATTGAGAAATAGATTCTTTCAAATTTTCCACAAAAGAACAACAAAAAGCAAAAAGAAATGATTTTTCACATAATGTTAACAATATATATACATTTTATAAAAATTAGGGCTTTTTAGGTTTGTTAACTTTCTTTTAAAATAATAAATAATAGGTAACATTACACCATTATTTATTTTTCACATTGATAGAATGATTTATTGTTCATTAACCCAAGAAAAAAAATTAGTATTGTTCGAAAATTATAAAATTTCCCAAAAAATGACTTACCCATTTTAAGTCAAACACAATATTTTTAGTTTAGAAAGAGGAGAGTGTCACGACAGGAGATAAGGAGGTAGAAAAGATAATGGGGAAGAATATTAGTTTTGATTGTTGAATTTTCATATTTTCTTAATGAAAAATAAAAATAAAAAAGAGAACATCGGGAAAAGAAGAAAAGAAAATCCTATTTTCGTTTACTTTTATTTAAAAAATGGTTTGGATATATTATAAAAATTTGAAAAATGAAGTGCTTTTTTTTCTTTTATAAAAGATTAGAAAGTTTTGAAAATGTTAATTTGGTTCAAGATTTACTTTATAACATTTTAAAGTGGATTTGACCCTCTCTTGGTCAATCTGTCACAAAAGTCCAAACCAAGACTTATTTGACACATTTTATTTAATTTTCCCTGGTATCAGGATGAAAAATCGATAAACCGAGCTAAGGTGAAAAACTGTGCAAGAGATTTCTTTGACACTGAAGATCGACGAATCGTGTTGAAGCTGAACAACTGAAGAAAGACGCACGGAGCTGAAGATGCTGAGCTAAAGGTAAAGAAGTGAAGAGTGGAAGCTAAAGAACTGAAGAGTTGAGATGAAGATTTCTCTAATATCTATTTTGTCAAGTTTGAGTACCTATTTTTTTTTAATTTGAAGTTGTTGTATCTTAGATTTTGGAATTCTTTTGTAACACCCTATAGCAATAACAGATCAAAATTTAGTTTTTCATAAAAATCTACATGTGGCATCAACAGACCGTAGCCTGAACCACACTCCGTCCTGCACAACCGTCGATAGGATAAGTTTCTGCCAAAAATTTCAGCCTAGAAAAATTGGTTAAGTCTTGGACGACGGACGGACTTACGATTCTTAAGTCAAACGACGGTCCATATTCTGTTACCATCAATCAAGACTCCATTCAACCACTCTCTGACAAGAGCTATAGATGACCAGCATTGTTCGTAGGTGGAAAATTTGCATCCAGTTAAGGGGAAATAAAGTTAGGTCAACTTAAAATGATCATAATTCTTAGCACAAAATGAATTAGGTCTTTCATGACCTACCCACAGATAGATAATTTAATTATCTTTCCATATCCACAAACCTTGGTAAAATAAGACATTTGACTAAAAATTTATGCCCATTGTAGTAAATGCCTGTCGAAGAAGCCCTCATGACGGACCATACGACGGGGCATCGGGCGCACGACAAACTGTCAGTCCTTGCCATCGTGAGGCACGACATTAACTTTCCCAGGGGTCTTTTTGACCTTTCCCACTCCATTTAAACCCTATGTAAGGTTGTTTTGACCCTAAATCATCAGATTTTTGTCAGTTTAAGCCTAGAAACATAATTAAAACATATCCTAGTCAAATCTTTAAATCAAAACTTAGAAAATTAGAAGAAAGACAGGAGAAGAAAGCTCAAGAACCCTAGTTCAAGAACGCAACAAGCTCCAGCAGTTTCAACCCCGTAACTTAAGTATTTTTCGTTGGATTTCATCACCAGGTATGTGAGATTTCACTAGTGGGTTCCTTTCACCTATTGGATCCTTAGTTTCAGTCAACTCTTGATTCTCTTATCAAGATTAAACGTAGGGTTTCTAGAATTTTGATATAACATCATGAATTTATTAAATATATGTTCCAAATTAGATTATAATATTATTACTCAGATTATCACATGAGATTCAGAACTATCTCTTTGTATTTCTTTGGTTCTTGAATTACACATGCTAGGTCATATATTTCAGACATTTAAGATATACATGCCTCAGTTATAAATGCATTATTACCAGATTAATTGTTGCATTCTCAGTTTGCATGTTAAGTTTTGAGTTATCCAGTATTTAAAGAAATTATGATATAATTAGTTAATTTACAGAATTCATTGGGAGTAGCATAATACCGAGTTTGACTAGGGTTTAGCGTACCCAATAGTCCCAGAACTACTAGCTGAGTAAGTTGTATGTCCTCTCTGTGGGCAATCAGTTTAGTGATCACGCCAGCATGTCTTTATACCTTTGTCAGGGTATATTGGGTCCTCTCGATGGGTTGTATACATCGGACTCCACATTTAGCTCATGTGGTTTTATTTTCAGTTATTAGTAGCTCCCACAGTTAAGTCAAAATCTCTATATTGACCATTTGTCAGTATATTCAGTATTCACTTTAAGCATATTATAAATTGATCATTGCATCGAGTTATCTCAAAAATCAGCACATCACATTCAGATTATTATACTTGTTTTTGTGCTTGTTTAGTTATGTTTTATTTTAGTTCTACTCTATCCTACATGCTTAGTACCTTTCAAGTACTGACGCATACGTGCGATACATCTTCTGGGGATATAGGTTCAGGTTCTCAGCATCCTAATCATGCATAGATCGATTTCCCGATCTCTAGTTCAGCAGATTCAGTGGAGAGTCCTTATTCTCCGAGGATAACAATCTTGAGTTTAATTTCAGTCTTTAGTCATCTAGTTTCAGTTTTTTATGGAATTAGCTGAGGCTTGTCCAAGTATTCGTAGTCCAGTTTAGAAGCTTATTTCAAACATAGTTAGATTCAGCTTAGTATTGAGTTAATTTTCTTTTGAATTTTAAGATATCTCAGTTATAGAATATGGGTATTCCCCATCTTTTCATTTTAAGTATGATTTAGCTTCCGCAACAGTTAATTATCTTTAGTATGATCATGATAATGCCAGCAGAATTAGCTTGGGATCACTTGTAGTCCTACATTTCGTGTCCGCGTCTCGGGGGTAGCTCGAGGCGTGACAAAACATGGTGTCAGAGCACTAGGTTCAAGAGTCCTAAGATGTCTGAAAAAGCCGCACTAAGTAGAGTCATTTTCATGGGTGTGAAGTGCACCACATCTAATAAGAGGGAGGCTATGAAGTGTTTTAGGAAAACTTCACTTTCTTGTTACTCTTATTGTGCGTAAGGTATGATCTTGTTCCAATCAAACTTGACATTCTACGTTTCAGATCATGCCTTCTCATAGAGCTTAGGCATGGAACTCTAATGCACGCAATGCTAACGCAATTCCTCTAATACCAGATAAGGAAGTTCAAATGAAGAGTTTCAGAAAGCCAATTCAGCTTTTGGCTCTGAGTTATAACAACAACAACAATCAACAGGTTTGAGTTCCTACTAATAGAAATGATCGATTAGTGGTAGCCAGAGTTTTGTGAATTTGTTAGGATAAATCCGCTTAACTTTTAAGGGTCACAAGTTGGTAAGGACCCATAGAAGTTCATTGAAGAGGTCAAGAAAATATTTTATGTGATGTCAATAACTGGTAGTTACACTACACCATTTTATGCCTACGGCCACACCAAATCTGAGCAACATTTAAAAAGTGTTGCCTAAAATATTTTTGGGAACACTTTTAAAATGTAGCCTAAATTTTTAACTTTTGGCAACGACAATATTAGCAACACTTGTAAAGCGTACTCTTTAATGGTATTGGTTACACTTTGTAAGCGTTGTCATAATATGAAATAAATGGCAACATCTATTTACATATATGACCACACTTTTAAAGTGTGCTATTTTTTACAATTGTAAAAACCACACATTACAAGTGTGGCCTAAATTTTTCACTAAAATTTTATATTCCCTCCAACATTTTCAACTCTCCCTCCCATATTTTATTGGCCAAAAAAATTATTAATAAAACATTTCCAAAAACTTCTCTCTCTCTCTTCTTTCCTGGAACAGGGCTTCTAAAAGTTTCTAAAAACATCCATTTCTAAAGAGCAGCTGAAGAACGTAGCTGAAGTGAAGATCGAAGAGAACAAGCTGAAGAACGTAGCTGACTGAAGAACGTAGTTGAGCTGAAGAACTTAGGTTAACTGAAGTACTGATCAACATCTGAGCTGCAGATTGTCTTCTCTAGAACATGATTTTCTCAAAGGGATGAAATGCTGAAGCTTAAGAACTGTGGATCGAAGAACTAAAGTGTGGAATCTAAAAATCTAAAGAGCTTAGCGGAACATTTCTCCGATACCGATTTTGTCAAGTGTAAGTACAAATTATGTACAGTTGAGTTTCCTTCTTATTTTCTACTAATAATCTAGCACTAAAACAATCTTCTTGTGAATTGATTGAATTTTTGTTTTGTATTTAGAAGGAATTGATTAATTCGGGGGTTCTTACAGTTGAAATTCCAAAGTAGGGGAAGAAAGTTTCGAAAATCTGAACGTCAATGTTAGACCTAGGAATCTCGAGTAGACGAGAAAGAGCAAATTAATACTCGAAGCATTTGAGTCTGTAAGTATATATCTTTGTGTTTGTATTGCGTTGTACGTCTATTGCGTTTCTTATGCACCAATTTCTGCATCATTTTGTTTGTGTCTTCTGTACCTGCAAATTGTGCAAGTAGTTGGTAAAAGTATATCCTCAAGGTTCACTATTTACTATTGTTCTTTAAGGTGTGTGTTCCAGTAGCTGAGATTTGTTGCATCTCAAATTGAATATAGAAGTTTGAAAGGAACTTAATAACGTTGTGTGGTATCAAAAATCAATCTGTTCAAGAAGATTTGGATTTGTTTCCTTCCGTAATGAGCAGGTACTAAGATGTCTTTGATCAACCCTCTGATATAAAGCTTCTTCTCATGTGCATTCCATCCAATATAGGAAAAGAAAAAATTAGTAGTGCCTATCTTGTGCTTTTCTATGAACCATGTCAACCTTTTTATCCTTTCTTTTGGAATGCTTGTGTAGGAGGTGAAAAATGCAATAAAAGACTTGAATGGTAGGAACAAGTGGTCTAGTTTTTCAATACACCGATTTAACATGGTTTATACTAGTTTTTCAATACACTGATTCAATATGGTTTATACACTTATATAAAATTGTTTATTGAGATTTTGATTCTTAATAGATCACTTTTCCAACCTGTCTTCTATTGGGGAAAATCTTGATTGATTACTGCTTGTGTTCTTGTTCTATTTGGAATTCTATAGCATAGGACAAACTAAGATTATTTTCTTTTTTTTCGTGCGGGTACCTTCATTGATAGACATTCTGTCATTCACTATGCTAGTCCTTCACTCGCAAAGCTAAGCAGATCATTGCATCTCTTCCAGTCTTCATCTCAATCTAGTTTCATTAGGTTCTCTTGTGTGCTATAGTTCAATCTTTTCTTTTTACTATTTTTGCGAACCATACATGTAATGAATGTTGTGTACCCGCTAATTTATATAATTCTCTATGTTTTGGAAATACAAGCTATGACATTTCATTTTCTCCTAGAGATCATTTTCAAATGGATTAGAACTTGGTTTCATGCCATGTTGTTGCATCATTTCATGGTTGTTTTACTTCCTAGATTAGTCGGCTTGATCAAAGATAGGCTTGGTTTTCTATCTCATCTAAATTGAGATCTTTAAGTCCGTGTTTAATCAACTTAAAGATGACATTCTCTATCTTTTCTTTTGTGGTTTTCAATGTTTTTGTCGCTAATGTCAATATTGAGATAATTTCAGTTTAAAGTTCATTTTTAGTTTTGTGAGATTTTTATCCTTGTTCGGACAGTCAGTTTCTTTCTGTTGTCAAGTGGGAAGTCAGTTTCTTTCTGTTGGTATTTCCCAAATAATGATAACCCATTTAGGTGATTAAATTTCCTCTAGTTTTCATTTATTTTGTACAAGTTTCCTTAGTTGTAGTCCTTGTTTTATTTTTTGAATCGTCTGTATTGTTTGCTTCTTTTGCATATCAATTCGTCAATAAAATGAAAGTCAGTTGGAATCGTCTGTATTGTTTGCTTAAAATCTCAGATGCTAACTTCCTTCTGTTACTAAACATCGACTTATTTTCACAACATTGGCAGAATCAGCTTATTAATGTATTTTTTCTCTTTTTTTGTTTTTGGCTTGTTGCTGCGTCTTTTATTGTATATTTGGTTGGGTGATAGTTGAGGTATTTTATTTGTTACTTAAGTCTTTTCTCTCTCTTTCTCTCTTCTGGAACGTCTCAACTATATTTTCCTCGATTTTTTGTAGTTGTTCTTTATTCAAATCATCCTTTATTTTGTTTGTTGATGTATTTCCTTTATTGATGTATCCAATTGTGAAGGTGGTTTTCTGTTTCTTGTTGGTTATTAGTTTGATCATGAAAAAAAGATCATTATAGTTGCTGGAGCTTTTGTTGGAATACCTGTGCTGGTTTTTGTATACTCTAAGTTGATTTAAATCAAACACCACTCAGAGCCTGCATCGGTTTGTTCGGTTCGATTCAATTTTTGTTGTTCGGTTTCATCTCTGTTATTTGGTATGGACTGGTATGCAGGGATTCAAAATCAAGTTAGTATTATATATTTAGTTTAGTTAATTACTTATGATATCCAAGTTCACAGTCCTTGATAACAGTGACTTGCTGGATTACACAAGATGCCATTGAATTTGCTTGTGAAAAATACATTTATGCTGTGTTGATATTGGGCTTCATTTTGTTTTTTCCTTACTTGGTCTCTCTATTTCACTTTTATGATTATTACTGAAAAGGGGGAAGGGTCAGTACTTGCTCCTCTACTATTGAAAATTTCAAAAAATTATCCTACGTTGTATTATTAGTTTGATCTAAGTGAGTAAGTTTGTAACAATTTAAATTTCAATAGATCCATTTCCAGCATGCTTCAATATTTTTATATTTCCGTCTTGTTTCGGTTTTGGATAGCATTCAATTATTTATTTGTTTCTTGGAACCTAGAAGCTGATGGGATTATTTGGTTTATAATGCTAATCATTCGTAATACTCATCGATAGTACATTAAGTAGCCAATTTGTTTATACTACTAGGATTTATTCTTTTGATGAACTTGTTTGGATCAGTAGCTTGTGTTTAGAAGAAATTTTTGTTTTGTGTTTAGAAGAAATTGATTACTTTTGGGGCTGTTACAGCTGAAATTTAAAAGTGATTAATTGTTAAATTTCTTAATTTTGTGTTCTTTCTTGATGGGACAGATTTGTTTACTAGAGGAATTGATAATCAAGCAGTTAACGTTGTTAGCAATTTTGATTTCCCTAAGAACTCAGAAACGTATTTGCACAGGGTATGTATAACAGATCTTTGATCTTGCTTATTGACTTATATATTGTTTTTGCTATTTCATCTTTGGTAATTTATTCTGCAGGTTAGACAATCAGAGAGATATGTGAAGCTTGGTTTAGCTGTTAGCCAGGTTACTTTTGAGGATCACTTCATTTTGTATGTATTAATTATGTTCATTTACTTTATACTAAATCATTAAGCTCTATGTGTTGATTTTTGCTACTACTAATAGTATATATCTGACTGTGAGATATAGAATTGAACAAGAACTAGGAATAGAAATCAAGAAAATCCCTTCACAGATAGATTAAGCTATATATAAAGTCTTCTATGTTATCTCCCCTTATTTTTCTGAATGATTTTTTGATGAAGTAAATTGAGTTGTTTTGTAGTCCTGGTAGGTTCTGATTAGACTTAAAAGCTAGTTCAACTTGCTTGCTTTAGATCGCTTTAATGGTTTTCTTCCATTTTTAGATTTTGGAAGGCTACATAACAATTGAAGTAAAATTAATGAACTCTTTAAAATTAGGTTTCCAGTAGACCTTATCACGTGATTCTGTTAAGCTTTGAACACTTCAAGATTCTTGAAAAATTTCCTTATTCTTGATTAGTTCATTAAATTTTGTCTATCCTATTAATTCACTGTCTTTCTTAATTCTTTCTATCCTATTAATTTTACTTATTTTCCCTTAGAACCAAATCAACATTCAAAAACATTTGTGGAGGATTCAAAGTTTGATTTGGCATAACACAAGTGTCATGACTACGTAAGAAAATATTATCATCTCATAACACCTGATTTTGGTAACTTAATCATGAATTTAATGATTCTTATTGAAATATCAAATATTTATATCTTTTTATAGGAATTCAAATATCCCATCCAAGGATTGGATGAATTTAGCAAGGTATAGCCAACCCTATATTGATGGTGTGGAATCATTCCTAGATTTTGCTTACTCTTATGGAAATCCTCACGGAGAGGAAATTCAATGTCCATGTGCAAAATGTTGTAATATTCGTTGGACTCGAAGGAATGTAGTGTATGATCATCTAATATGCTATGGATTTGTTAAAGGTTATACTAGATGGATCAATCATGGAGAATGGGATATCAAGTTGAATGTTGAAGATGATATGGATTGCTCGCGTGATGATATTGATGGATTGTTGAATGATCAATTTAGAGATGTTGCACAGGCAAAAGGAGCTTATAATGGTCCAAATGAAGATGCCAAGAAATACTATAACTTAGTTGAAGAGGCAAGCCAAGAATTATATCCTGGTTGTACAGGATTCTCTAAATTATCATTCACACTTCGTTTATATTTGTTGAAGTGTCTACACGGATGGAGCAATGAATCATTCACTTCTCTTTTAGAGTTATTAAAAGAGGCGATGCCCGAGTTGAACATTCCTCCCTCTTACAATAAAACCAAGTCTATGGTCAAGAATCTCGGCCTTGATTATGAGAAAATTGATGCATGTCCAAATGATTGCATGTTGTTTAGGAATGATCATAAGGATGATAAATTTTGTCATACTTGCGGAGCTTCACGATATATTGAAAATCCTGAAGTTGATGGTGAGGTTGAGTCTTCTAAAAAATCACATCGAGTTTCAGCAAAGACTTTGAGACACTTTCCATTAATTCCTAGACTCAAAAGGTTATTTATGTGCTCAAAGACGGCAGATTCTTTGAGGTGGCATGATGAGGAGCGTTCAAAAGATGGAAAGTTAAGGCATCCCGCTGATGGTCAAGCATGGATTGATTTTGATAGGTTGCATCCAGATTTCGCACTAGATTCTCGCAATGTGAGACTTGGATTAGCAAGTGATGGGTTCAATCCATTTCGAACCATGAGTATATCTCATAGCACATGGCCAGTTATGTTGATGACGTATAATATGCCGCCTTGGATGTGCATGAAATCTGAATATTCTATACTTTCATTACTTATACCTGGGCCACGATCACCTGGAAATGACATTGATGTTTACTTACAACCATTGATAGATGAGTTAAAATTGTTGTGGAATTCTGGGGTTGAAACATATGATGCTTCAAGAAATCAAACTTTTCAAATGCGAGCAGCTCTTATGTGGACAATCAGTGACTTTCCTGCATATGCTATGTTGTCTGGATGGAGTACAAAAGGAAAGTTTGCTTGCCCTTGTTGTAACTATAACACTAATTCTCACTATCTTAAGCATAGTCGGAAAATGTGTTATATGGATCATCGTGTTTTTCTACCCATGGATCATCCATGGAGAGCTAACAAAAGATCGTTCAATGGAAAACCTGAATTCAGGCCTCCTCCACCTTTATTAAAGGGAACTGATGTGCTTCATAACTTAAAAGATTTTGAAAATGTGTTTGGAAAGAAGATAAAGAGATCAAATAATGGCCCATGGAAAAAAAGGTCAATTTTTTTTGAATTACCTTACTGGCAGCACAACTTGTTACGCCATAACCTTGATGTAATGCACATAGAGAAGAATATAGTTGATAGCATTCTTGGAACTCTTTTGGATATTCCTGGCAAAACAAAGGATCATGCAAAAGCCCGATATGATTTGAAAGAGATGGGAATTAGAAAGAATCTTCATCCAAAAGATGCTGGAGATGATAAGAGAACAAAGTTTGCAAAAGCTTGCTTCTCAATGACAAATGGAGAGAAATCAGTTTTTTGTGGAGTTTTAAAGACAGCCAAGCTACCTGATGGCAGTGCCTCTAATATATCTAGGTGTGTGCAACTGGATGAAAGGAAATTGTCTGGTTATAAGACCCATGATGCTCATTTCATGTTACATTACTTGCTTCCAATACCCATTAAAAGCATCCTTCCAGATCATGTGGCTATTGCTTTAATTCGTTTATGCTCCTTCTTCCAACGTTTGTGTCAAAAAGTTATAACATTGGAGGAATTAGATTGCTTAGAAGTAGAGATAAGGGAAACAATAAATCAGTTGGAACGAATTTTTCCTCCGTCATTTTTTGATATAATGATTCATCTGCCTATACATTTGGCGAATGAAGTGAGATTAGGTGGTCCAGTTCAGAACCGATGGATGTATTCCACTGAAAGAGAAATGGGTACATTTAAATCATATATCCGCAATAGACGTTATCCAGAAGGTTGCATAGCAGAGGCACGTGTGGGAATAGACTGTATGAATTTATTTTCAAGATATCTGAATGGGGCTGTACAAACAAGATTTAATAGAAGAACCCGAAATAATGATGAATGTGACCCAACTGATGCAGAAACAGTAAGTTTGTTTCCTATTAAGGGATGTCCTATAGGAGCAAAGAAAACTGATCCATTTGTTTTCGACAACAAATCACTAAGTCAGGCACATGCATACTTATTGGGAAATTGTGATGAAATTCAAGAATATATTAGGTACTTTACTTTAATATAGTATTTTTATTTGTATAATTAAGTTTTAACATATTTAATTTATTTATAATTTTAACAAAAAAATACATGATGTGTAGAGAGCATATGCAAGAGGTTAATAATCATCCGCGAAGATCTAAATGGAGCAAGGCCAAGGATCATTGTCAAAACTTCTCTCAATGGTTTGAAACTCGTGCTTTGCAAGAGGATGTGCCTGATTTGATAAAACAATTGTCTAGAGGACCAAATGTTGTTGCTAAAAGATACTCTGGGTATCTCATCAATGGATATAGATTCCATATTAGGCAGCGTGATGCAAGACGCAAAACACAAAATAGTGGTGTTACACTTGTTGCCTCAACTACGAGCTTTGCAAGCTCAAAGGATAAGAACCCGATTGCTGCAGATTTGACTTATTATGGTAGAATAGTTGATATAGTTGAGTTAGACTATTATAGTCATTTTAAGGTTTTTCTCTTTAAGTGTGATTGGTATGAGGTTGAGAAAGATATGTATGGCCTAACTTATGTCTATTTTAACAAGAGATGCTCTCTGGAAGAGCCTTTTGTGCTTGCATCTCAAGTACATCAATGCTTCTATGTGCAAGATCCATATGATCAAGATAGACATTATGTTATGAAGACTGTGCCAAGAGACTTGTTTAACATGAGTGATGAATTTGAATCTGATCTCCCACAAAATTATGAAAATGAGTTGTCTGAACACTTGACGGGACCATCCATACCAGAAGATGATGGTGAAGTTCCCTTAGTAAGGAATGATATACCAGAAACTGTTATTGATGTGCCTCCGGAGGAATTTGATACTCAACAACTTGAGGTTGAGTATGAAAAGGAGTTTGAAGATGATTCTGAAGAAGAGTTCGAAGATGAATCTGAAGAAGAGTCTGAAAATGAGTATGAAGATGATTCTGAAGATGAGTCTGATGAATCTGAAGACGAGTTTGAAGATGACTGTACACCATGAGTATTCTTATTTTTATGATGAACATATAGTGCTAACTCACTTTTTTTTGTTATTTAACTTTTTTTGTACAAACACCTTAAGATGTCTATGTATAATGTTTGCTTTGTTTATGTGTCTGGCTGTTTTGGTCGATAATTTATGTTGACTTCTTTAATTTATGTAATTATTGTTTTGTTGATGAAGCTGTAATTCTAGCTTACTTTTATTTTATTTGACTGTATGTTGGCACAACTTGTATAACTAAGGTTAGTAATATCTGGAGTATGCATGTTACATTTATCAAATTACATTCTGATTAGTAAATGTGAATTGTTGTTGTCATCTAAATTCTTATTTTTTCCTATTACTATTAGGCATTGGACATTACAGGCAGCACAGTCAAGGCAGTGAAGGCAACACAGTGAAATCAGTCCTCCTTATGTACTACTCCCTTAATTTTCTGGAAGCTAAAGATTGGTTCACAACTCGTTCTAATTAGCACAGTGAAATCAGTCCTCTTCTATTTGCAGGTTTGCTTTTTCTATTTAACAATAACATTATTATTGTTTTGTAGGTTAAGTTACTGTTGGGAAAGAAAATAAAGATATTAAAAGAAGGCGGAAATAATGAGTCAATCAGCAGCACTAAAGAAAAAGGGTTCGAATCCGAACAAAGCTCAAAGCCCATTGAAGAATCTGAACTTTGATATGCAATATCGATCAAGTACTGAATTGGCTAACCAGTTCAAGATTAAGAGAGAACAACTTGCTAACGAACGCAATGATAAAGCTAAGAAAGAGCATGTACCAATAGCGCATAAAAGAAAGAATTCTGAGGATTTAATTCTACAAACTAAGAAGAGATTATTTCAATCTGGAGAGTCCATTCAAGAGAAAAGAATTAAACTTCCTATGCAAAACTTTAGGTTCCAAATGTCTTCAAAGCAAGGTGTTACTGATTCAGTTTATGTGACTGGGGAAACATTTGGTAATTCAGAGGTACAACATGGTATTCAAGATCAATTAAACTTCAAACAGGTGAAGAGGAAGTCTGTCATACCGGCCACAAGTCTTGATCAGTTTCTAGCAGAACAATGGTTACAGAAAGAACATGATATTAATGATCTACCAAACTGCAAGCAGGTAAAGAGGAAGTCGATCATAGGCGATGAAACAAAAATAGATAACCACACAGTAGCTGATGATCTTGTGGATCAAGAAGAAATCAATAGGGATGAGTGTGCTATAGAAGAGGAAATTGGCATTGATTGTAGTACGAAAGGTATGTCTCAAGCGTTATAAGATTTATTACTTATATAAATGACATTTCTTATTTACTTACTGTTACATAAATCAAGAAATATTGGAGGCGAAAAAAGTCCGAGGAAAAACAACATGTAAGGATATTCACGCAAGAAATTTGGAAGAAAGAAAGGAGGTGACATTTGATAAAGGGAAAGCAGTGGGACCAACTGGTAAGATAGTGTCCGAATTCACCAACTTTATAGGAACAATTTCAAGGAATCCGAGGTTCATCAACTTGATGTACACTAGTTGGCATGCGGTGCCAGAAGATACTAAAAAGCGCATGTGGGAATATATCAATGTAAGAACAATTAATTTTTAAATTGCATATTTATTCTTTGTTTTTACAGATTGAAGCTAACTATATTTTATTTTACATAGTCCAAATTCATAATTCCAATAGAAGGAAAAGCGTGGGTGATGACTGGCTTTCGTGATGCTTGGAAGCGATACAAGCAAAAAATTAAAGAGAGATTTTTTGATAAAAATAGTACCATTGAGGACATGCTAGCAAAACGTCCCAGTGACATTGCAGAAGATGAATTCCGTCAATTGATCGAGTATTGGAAAGACCCAACTGTTCAAGTAAGGCTAAAATACTACATTTCTATTGTTCAACTTATTTTGGATTATATCGATTCTATTTTTGTTTTATTTATTAATTCAAACATATCTTTTTATATAATTATAGGCCATGTGTGAGATGAATTCTCAAAACAGGAAAAAGCAAAAATGGAGGCATCGAATGGGACCTATTAGTTTTGCAAGAGTACGCGTGGCATTGGTAATACTTAGCATCTTCGGCCATATACATTTAATCCATTTGTATTCCTCCAATAGATTGATAAGTTTTTAAATATCTTTTTATATAATTTGTAGCGTGCAACCAAAGAAAACAATGAGGAACCATCAAAGTCTGAAATGTTTATTGCAACTCGTACAAAAACGGGAAAGGAACTTCAGGCCGATACTCAAATTGCAATAGTAAGTTTTTTAAAGTGTATTAATGATGAATTTAATTCAGGTTTAAAATTTTTTACATTGTTTAAAGGGTGATAATTTATTTTAATATGCTTGAAGGGATGTCAATTGAAGTTACTTAATGAACCATAAACTCATTTAAGCTAGAGAGAAATAAGAAGTACTTGAATATAATATGAAAGTCAATTTTATTCAATAGGCTGAACTTCAGAATCGCCAAAATTCTGGGGAAACTGCAGATGATGCTTTTACGACAGTGTTTGGTAAGGAGCAGCCTGGTCGACTTAGGTGCTATGGTAGATCAGTGACAGCAAGTTCATTGAAGAAAGATGAGGAAGATAGCAAGCTAAAACAAAAACATGCTAATGAAATCACTTCTCTAAAAGAAGAAATGAATGAAATGAGAGAGGAAATAAGAGAAGAAATGAGAGAAGAAATGCGAAATTTTTTTAGTCAATTGCTTCAAAACAACCCTGGATTGAATGTTCGAGGTATGCAAGGGGGTGTTGTATCTAACATTGCTTCACCTATTGATGCGGGTAGTGCACAAGCTGTAAAAGGCCAAAATCCTCTACAATCTTCCGGGTCAACTCATGATCCGATTCTTCAAAAGGTATTTAGTACTTTTTCAAATTAGTCCTCTCAGTTTCTCAGAAAGTCTTCTTGTTTGTAATTGTTATTGATTAACTTCATGTTTGAATCAAATTAGTTATTGTTAGTGGCTTTGGTTTGAATTGAGCTAAGGTTTTGTTTCTCTTGACCACTGTTCATCTTGCTTGTTTGGTATGGTTGAAGTGTAGTTTTTCTATGTCAGATTTAGTTTCCTTGTTGCCTCGCTCTGATGAGTATGAAGTAACTCTGAACTTGTTACATATTCTCGATATGGTTTTGAATATTATTGAATGGTGGCGAAACACTCTAAATATGATTGAGTTTTCTTTCTTTGGTTATTGTTAGTGGCATTGGTTTGAATTGAGCTAAGGTTTTGTTTCTCTTGACCACTGTTCATCTTGCTTGTTTGGTATGGTTGAAGTGTAGTTTTTCTATGTCAGATTTAGTTTCCTTGTTGCCTCGCTCTGATGAGTATGAAGTAACTCTGAACTTGTTACATATTCTCGATATGGTTTTGAATATTATTGAATGGTGGCGAAACACTCTAAATACGACTGAGTTTTCTTTCTTTGGTTATTGTTAGTGGCATTGGTTTGAATTGAGCTAAGGTTTCGTTTCTCTTGACCACTGTTCATCTTGCTTGTTTGGTATGGTTGAAGTGTAGTTTTTCTATGTCATATTTAGTTTCCTTGTTGACTCGCTCTGATGAGTATGAAGTAACTCTGAACTTGTTACATATTCTCGATATGGTTTTGAATATTATTGAATGGTGGCGAAACACTCTAAATACGACTGAGTTTTCTTTCTTTAGTTATTGTTAGTGGCTTTGGTTTAAATTGAGCTAAGGTTTTGTTTCTCTTGACCAATGTTCATTGTGCTTGTTTGGTATGGTTGAAGTGTAGTTTTGCTATGTCAGATTTAGTTTCCTTGTTTGATCGTGTGGAACATATTAACTACACAAGGAAACTAATCTAATTTCTTTAATTTTTGCTGCTGCTGTAATCTACAATCTGGACTTTTCTCTCTTTAGTTGTTGTTAATGTATTTGGTTTAAATTTAGCTAAGATTTTGCTTCTTTTGTTTCACTGTTTTTTTGGCATTTGTATAGAACATTACAGGATGCTATAAGTCTGTACTAGCTTGCAAACTGGTATAGAACATTACAGTCCAAATTATTGATTAGTCGTGTTGCTACCCTTACGTTAAGGTTGGTGTTTCCAAGGAGCCTTTTTAGTTGAATAAAGATTTGAATGTTTAGTAGAAATCATAGATAACCTTCAGAGTTAAAGGATCCTTTGTCTTAAAAATACAAATTATTGAGTTCTCTAAAAGTATAGATCCCGATGAAGTGAAATGGATATTGAGGATTCAGTCAGTTAACTGTTCTACAGTCACAAAAGCTTGCACAGCAGGCACCATCTGTGGCTGTGCTCCTCATTAGCCTAATACAAATAAGATAGAATTGCTTTTATATGGTTCAAGTTTTGGCTTCTATAGAACATGCAATCTGCACCATCTGTGGCTGTGCTCCTCATTTGCCTAATACAAATAAGATAGAATTGCTTTTATATGGTTCAAGTTTTGGCTTCTAGTGAAATGGATATTGAGGATTCAGTCAGTGTGGAATCTGCAATCTGCAGATTTGTTGTTAATATTTTCTGTAACTGCTGCTGCATTCTGTAGAATATCCATGTTGTTAGCATAACTGCTGCTGCAATCTGTAACTTTTGTTAAGTTTTTCACTATGCCTTTTGTGCTTCTATATATCATTATTTCTGCCAGTAAAGCATGCTTCCATAACTACAAACAAATACACAAATAATTATAGGAGAATCTAATTGTTTGTGTCTCCTCATTAATTCCTTTTCTCTATAACTGTTGGATTTCATTGTTGCAATCTGAAAGTCTTACCTCTTCTATATAACTGCCAATATCTTATTTGTGTAGGGAAATGGAGGTGATCAAATTTGAAGTGGATGATGAAGAGTTTTTGAACTATTGTAAAAGTTTAAATACATATTTGATTTATGTGTACACATTTAGAATATTGATGTATAAGTATGGGTATGTGTACACAACACATACTATCTTTTGAAGTACTTTATGGGAAATCTATAAATTTGAATTACTTATTAGCGCTAGAGATTATTTATTGCAATATAATATTGGAGTATTTTAATTAGAAATTGTGGCATAGGACTGTAAATTGTGTATGCACTTGAGCAAGGACAACACTTCAAAGTGTTGTCATACATTAGATAGAAAAGGCAACACTTGATAAGTGTGGGCAATATGGTAGCAAAGGCCACGCTTCAAAGTGTAGCTTATAAAGCAACACTTATAAACGTAGCATCAGAAGCGTGGCTTTTTCTCTTTTAGGCTACGCTTGTAAGTGTAGCTCATAAGGCAACACTTCTAAGCGTAGCTACAAAGTGTGGCCTTTTTGACTTTGAGGCTATGCTTAAAAGTGTTGCTCATATGGCAATACTTCTAAGCGTAGGTAAAAAGCGTGGCCTTTTTTCCTTTTGGCTACGCTTTTAAGCGTAGCTGATAAGGCTATGCTTGTAAAGCGTCGCCTAAACTCTAAGGTTTCGCTGCTTTCGGCCACACTTGGAAAAGTGTGGCTGAAAGTCAAAAAGTGTGGCTTTTTACCAAAGGCCACACTTTTCTAGGGTGGTTGGAGGCATAAAATGTTGTAGTGTTATATGTGAGATTGGTATCCTACCAACTCAAGGATGTGACTCACTTATGGGTCACTGATACAACGGACATGACTTTCATTTTTGTAACTCAGTATATGAGTCCGATTCAATGTTAATCCCGAAATTCTCTCAGAACCTTTCTTAGTCTCTACTCAGTCGGTGACCCATTTATAGCTAGATAGGTATACAAAAATTGCCTTGTCATAGTCTCTTAGAAAGTTAACTCTGCAGATCAAGTAGATTGGTCACTCTCATGTTATTACTCAGTCAATTGCAGAACTAGGATTGTTCGTTTTCAATTTCTTGACGAACCAATCTTAGAATGAAAAGGTAGTAGATTAGCGCCTTGGGTCGATTTATTTTACCTTTAGGCCAGAAAGATGACATCTAAAGGTTATCTCTATCATCATGTTCGGGTTAAGGATTCTAGCCTTGAAACCCCAACTCTTGAGTCAGTTCTAGTAGTCTGTAACTTTGCAGAATTTTTTCAAAAAGATCTTCCCGGGGTTCCTCCCGAAAGGGAAATCGACTTTGGAATTGATCCCCTTCCAGATACCAAGCCTATTTCTATTTCTCCTTACATAATAGTTCCAACAGAGCTTAAGGAATTGAAAGACCAGTTGAAAGACCTTCTAGATAAGGGTTTCGTCAGATCTAATATTTCATCATGGGGTGCACCAGTATTATCGGTAAAGAAGAAAGACGGTTTTCTTAGAGTGTGCATTGACTATAGAAAGTTGAACAAGGTCACAATCATGAATAAGTATCCAATCCCCAGGATTGATGACTTGTTTGACCAACTTCAGGATGCTAGTCATTTCTCAAAGATAGACCTTAGATTGGGTTATCATCAGCTTAGAGTCAAAGATAGTGACATATTCAAAAATAACCTTCACAACTCGGTATGGTCATTATGAATTTGTAGTCATGTCGTTTAGACTAACCAATGCTCCTGCAACTTTCATGGATTTGATGAACAGAGTGTTCAACAGTACTTAGACATGTTCGTTATTGACTTCATTGATGATATCCTCATTTACTCTAGGAGTGAGGAAGAACATGCAAGTGATTTGAGAGTTGTTCTACAGACTCTCAAAGATCGCCAGTTATTCGCTAAATTTAGTAAATGTGGGTTTTTGTTGCAAACCATTGCTTTCCTTGGTCATAGTGTATCTAGCGAATGGATTCATGTAGATTCACAAAAGATAGAAGCAGTGTAACAATGGCCCAGACCTACCTCTGCTACATATATAAGATGTTTCTTAGGTCTAGCAGGTTATTACAGAAGTTTCGTGGAAGAATATTCATCCATAGCCTCACCATTGACTAGGTTGACTTAGAAGATGGTCAAGTTCCAATGGTTAGATGATAGTGAGAAAAGCTTCGCAGAATTGAAAACTAGATTGACTACAGCTCCTGTCTTGACTCTAACAGAGGTTTCAGATGGTTATGTGATCTATTGTGATGCATCCATAGTTGGCCTTGGTTGTGTGTTGATGCAAAGAGATAAGGTTATATCTTATGCCTCTATAAAGCTTAAGGTACATGAAAAGAACAATCCAACTCATGACCTTGAGCTTGCAGCAGTGGTGTTTGCACTCAAGATTGGAGACACTACTTGTATGGTATTCATGTAGATGTGTTCACCGCTCATAAGAGCCTTCAATATATGTTCACCCCGAAAGAGTTGAATCTTCGCGAGAGGAGATGTCTTGAGTTCCTTAAGGATTATGATATGAGTTTTCCTTATCATCTTGGAAAGGCGAATGTAGTGGTCGATGCTCTTAGTAGATTATCTATGGGTAGTGTAGCCCATGTTGAGAAAAAAAGAAAGTATCTAGTGAAGGATGTTCACACGCTTGCTCACATAGGATTTTGCCTTATGAGCATATCAGACAGCAGTGTAACAGTTCAGAATGGGGAAAAATTGTCTTTGGTAGTGGAGGTTAAGGAAAAGCAAGAGAGTGATTCGATCTTTCTTGAACTAAAGGTTGCAGTCACAATCAAAGAGTGGAGGTTTTCTCCCAAGGGGGAGATGGTGTACTTCTCTACAAAGGTATATTGTGTGTTCCTGATTAGGGAGAGTTGAGGCAACATATTCTTGCAGAAACTCATAACTCCAGGTATTCTATTAATCAAGGTGACACTAAGATGTACTGCAATCTGCGGGAAGTCTATTGGTTGAATGGCATGAAGAGGGATATAGCAGAATTTGTGAGTAAGTGCCCCAACTGCCCGCAAGTCAAGGTAGAACATCAGAAACCAGGAGGTATGACTCAAGAGATCGATATTCCTACTTGGATGTGGGATGTGATAAATATGGATTTCATCACATGGTTATCTCGTACTCGCAGAGAACATGACTCAATTTGGGTGATAGTTGATAGGATGACTAAGTCTTCTATCTTTTTTGCGTTCAAGACTACATATTTGGCAGAGGAATATGCCATGATTTACCGTACTGAAATTGTGAGGTTGTATGGGGTTCCTTTGTCTATCATCTCAGATAGAGGTATTGAGTTTAAATCTCATTTCTGGAAGTCATTTCAAAACGGTCTTGGTACTCAAGTTAACCTTAGTACATTATTTCATTCATAGACGGATGGGCAGGCAGAGCATACCATTCAGACATTAGAGGATATGTTGAGATCTTGTGTGATAGATTTCAAAGGTAGTTGGGATAATTACCTTCCTCTTATTGATTTTACCTACAATAATAACTACCATTCCAGCATTCAGATGGACCCTTATGAGGCTTTATATGGGCGTAGATGTAGATCTCCTGTCTGTTGGTTTGTAGTAGGTGAAACAGCTTTAATTTGATACGGCAAGATTAGGTCCTTTATTCTATGTAGAAAGTGCAACTCATTAGAGATTTACTTAATACAACCCAAAGTCGTCAAAAAATATGTGTAGATATAAGGAGAAGAGAAATAGAGTTCCAAGTTGATGATTGGTTTTTCTGAAAGTCTCACCTATGAAAGGGGTGATAATATTTGGAAAGAAAAATAAGCTCATCCCTATATATGTATGCCCTTACAAGATCGTGAAAAGGGTCGGCAAGATGGCATATGAGTTAGATTTGCCAGCAGAATTAGCAGCAGTGCATCCGGTCTTCCACATGTCACTCTTAAAGAAGTGTGCGGGTGATCCAACCTCTATAGTGCTTTTAGAGAGTGTGGCGGTTAAATATAGTCTTTCTTATGAGGATGTACCAGTTTAGATTCTTGATCGTTAGTTTAGAAGGTTGATAAACAATGAAATTACTTTAATCAAGGTTTTGTGGAGGAGTTAGTCCATAGATGGAGCTACTTGTAAACCAGAAGTAGCCATGAAAGCCAAGTATCATTACCTCCTTCCTTCCGATTCTACTCCAGCTTGAGGTAATAGTTCTGCTTCTGTTTTATAGTCATTCAAGCATAAATTCAGTCTCAGAATCATGTTCCCTAAATTTGTACTTGCATTTTCAGTGTATTTGCATGTATCGGGACTCAATTTAGTCAGAAACTCAGTTCTTAGTGTTTAGTAGTGGGGTTTGCAGCTCTCTCCCTCTATTTCAGCTAGTTTAGTCTTCATTCGAGGACGAACATTCCCAAGGGGGAGATAATGTAAAACTCCGTAGACAAACAAAAAATTAATCTTTCAGAAAAATCTGCAAGTGCTACAAACGGTGGCATCTAGAGACCGTAGCCTGAACCACAATAGGTCCTGCACAACTATCGATGGGATCAGAAACTCCCATAAATTTCAGCCCTGAAAAATTTGTCAAGTCTTGGACGACAGATGGACTTACGGTCCGTAGGTCAGACGATGGTCCATAGTCCGTGACCGTCGATCGAGACCCTTTTTAACCCACTCTTTGACAAGAGTTATGGATGACCAACAAGGTCCGTAGGTTAAAATTCTGCAGGAAGTTAAGGGGAAATGAAGTTGGGTAAATTTAAAATGGTCATAACTCATAGCAAAAAATAAATTTAGTGTCCCATGACATACCCAAAGATATATAATTGTTTTAGATTTCAATAGCCACTGACCTCGCTAAATTCAGACCTCCGAGTAAAAATTTATGCCCATTTTAGTAAAGGCGTGTCGAACATGCCTAGTCGAAGGACCCAACGACGGGGCGTCGGTTAGACGACGGACCGTCATTCCTGTCCGTCGTTTGGTCCGATAGTAAATTTTCTAGGGGTCTTTTTGACCTTTCTCTCTTCATTTAAACCTTAAGTTACGTCGTTTTTACCCTCAATAATCAGATTTTAGTCAGTTTAATCCTAGAAATATAATTAAAACATATCTAAGTCAAATCATTAAATCAAAACATAAAAAACTAATCGCAAGAAAGGAGAAAAAGGTCAAGAACCCTAGTTCAAGAACACAACATGTTCTAGAAGTTCCATCCCCAAAACCTAAGTATTTTGCTGTGGATTTCATCACCAGGTATGTGGGATTTCACTAGTTGGTTTCTTTCACCCATTGGGTCCCTAGTTTTAGTTAGATACTTGATTCTGTTATCATGATTAAACCTAGGGTTTCTAGATCTTTGGTAGAACATCATGATTTAGTTAAATATATGTTCCAAATCAGATTATCATGTTATTACTCATATTATCGCACGAATTTCAGAACCTTAGCTATGTATTTCTTTATGTTCTTGAATTACACATGCTAGGTAAAATTTATCAGACATTTCAGATATACATGCCTCAATTATAAATGCAATATTACCAGATTAATTGTTGCATTCTCTGTTTGCATGTTCAGTTTTGAGCTATCCATTATTTAGAGAATCTCAGACATAATCTGTAAATTTACAGAAATCATTTTGAGTAGCATAATACCGAGATAGACTATTGTTCAGATATATTCATATTATCGCACGAATTTCAGAACCCTAGCTATGTATTTCTTTATGTTCTTGAATTACACATGCTAGGTAAAATTTTTCTGACATTTCAGATATACATGCCTCAATTATAAATGCAATATTACCAGATTAATTGTTGTATTCTCTGTTTGCATGTTCAGTTTTGAGCTATCCATTATTTAGAGAATCTCAGACATAATCAGTAAATTTACAGAAATCATTTTGAGTAGCATAATACCGAGATAGACTATTGTTCAGCCTACTCAATAGTCCCAGAACTACTAGCCAAGAAGCTTGCAAGTCCCCTCTGTGTGAAATCAATTTAGTTATCACACCAGCATGCCTTTATACCTCTTGTATGGTATATTGGGTCCTCTGGATGGGGCGTATATCGGACTCCACATTTAGCTCCTGTGATTTTATTATCGGTTATTAGTATCTCCGAAACATAACTCATACTCTCTTCATTGACCATTTATCAGTATATTTAGTTTCTTCATGTTATAAATTGGTCATTGCATCAAGTTAGCTCAGAATTAAGTTTATCATGTCAGATTATTATACATTCGATTATTCTTATTCAGTTATGTTTAACTTCAGGTTTAATCTATTATACATGCTCAGTACCTTTCAAGTACTCACACAATCGTGCGCTACATCTTCACGTGATGTAGGTTCAGGTTCTCAGCATCTAGATTACACATAGATCAATTTCCAATATCTAGTTCAGAAGATTCAGTGGTAAGTCCTCATTCTCCGAGGACAGTAGTCATGATTGTCATTTAAGTCTTTAGTCATTTAGTTTCAGTTTTTGCTAGATTTAGCTGGGGCTTGTCCTAGTATTTCTAGTCCAGTTTAGAGGCTATTTTCTGACATGGTTAGATTCAGCTTAGTATTGAGTTAATATTTCCTTTGTATTAAACTCATTATTTACAAATATCTCAGTTGTAGAATATGGGTATTCCATATCTTTTCAGATTTATTTATTGTTCAGCTTCCGCATCTGTTTATTCTCTTTAATATGTTCATATTTATATATGTTTGGAAGCTCATTCCTAGATATGTAGGACCTTACAAGATCTTTAAAAGGATTGGCAAGGTGGCCTATGAGTTAGAGTTGCGCGAAAAAATAGCAGCAGTGCATCCAATCTTCCACATCTCACTCTTGAAGAAGTGCGTGGGTGACCCAGCCTCTATAGTGCCATTAGAGAGTGTGACGCTGAAAGATAGTCTTCCTGATGAGCATGCACACGTTGACACTCTTGACCGTCAGGTTAGAAGGTTGAGAAACAAAGAATTCGCTTCTGTCAAGGTTTTGTGGAGGAGTCAGTCCGTAGAGAGAGCTACTTAGGCAGCAGAAGCAGCCATGAAATCCAAATATCCTTACCTTTTTCCTTCCGATTCCTCTCCATCTAGAGGTAATAGTTCCTCTTCAGCTTAACAGTCATTCATGCGTAAATTCAGTTTTAGAATTATGTTCCTTCAGTTTGTACTTTCATTTTAGCATAATTGCATGTACTGAGTACTCAATTCAGTCAGAACACAGTTCTTAGTGTATAGTAGTGGGGTTTGCATATCTATTCCTCTATTTCAGCTAGTTTACTCTTCATTTGAGGACGAATGTTCCCAAGGGGCAGATAATGTAACATCCCTTAGAAAAAACAGACCAAAAATTTGTTTTTTAATAAAAATCTGCAGGTGCTACCAATGGTGGCATCGACGGACCATAGCCTGAACCACGGTCTGTTCTGCACAACCGACGATGGGATAAGAAACTCTCAAAAATTTTAGCCCAGAAAAATTGGTTAAGTCTTGGACGACAGACGGACTTAGGGTTCGTAGGTCAAATGACGGTCTCTAGTCTGTGACCGTCGATCAACACTCCCTTAAACCACTCTCTAACGAGAGTTATAGATAACCAACATGGTTGGTAGGTGGACCTACGGTCCGTAGGAGGAAAATTTGCAGCCAGTTAAGGGGAAATGAAGTAAGGTCAACTTAAAATGATCATAACTCTTAGAACAAAATGAATTAGGTCTTCCATGACCTACCCACAGATAGATAATTGAATTATCTTTCCATATCCATAAACCTTGGTAAAATCAGACGTTTGAGTAAAATGTTATGCCCATTGTAGTAAATGATTGTCTAACAGGCCCTCACTACGGACCAAACGACGGGGCGTCGGGCGCACAAGAGCAACCTTCCCAGGGGTCTTTTTGACCTTTTCCACTCCGTTTAAACCCTATGTTACGTCGTTTTGACCCTAAATTATAAGATTTTAGTTAGTTTAAGTCTAAAAACATTATTAAGACATATCCAAGTCAAATCATTAAATCAAAACTTATAACATTAGAAGCAATAGAGGAGAAGAAAGCTCAAGAACCCTATTTCAAGAATATCACAAGCTCCAGCAGTTCCAGCCCCGAAACTTAAATATTTTTCCGTGGATTTCATTAATAGGTATGTGGGATTTCACTAGTTGATTACTTTCACCTATTGGGACCTTAGTTTCAGTCTGTTCTTGATTCTCTTATTAAAATTAAACGTAGGGTTTCTAGAATTCTGATATAAATTCATGAATTTATTAAATATATGTTCCAAATTAGATTATAATATTATTAATCAGATTATCACATTAATTTCAGAACCCTAGCATTGTATTTCTTTAGTTCTTGAAATACACATGCTAGGTCATATATTTCAGACACTTTAGATATACAAGCCTCAGTTATAAATGTATAATTACAAGATTAATTGTTGCATTCTCAGTTTGGATGTTCAGTTTCGAGCTATCCAGTATTTACAGAAATTCTAATATAATCAGTTAATTTATAGAATTCAGTAGGAGCAGCATAATACCGAGTTGGACTTGGGTTTAGCATACCCAATAGTCCCAGAACTATTAGCCGAGTAGGTTGTAAGTCCCCTCTGTGGGCAATCAGAATAGTGATAACTCCAGCATGCCTTTATACCTTTGGCAGGGTATATTGGATCCTCTCGATGAGCTGTATAAATCGGACTCCACATTTAGCTCATATGGTTTTATTATCGGTTATTAGTAGCTCCCAGATTCAGTTAGACCCTCTACTGTAACAACCTGTTTAGTCGTTTTGAGCAGCAGATTTTATTTCTGGAAAAATAGGCTGAGGCGACGGACCCCACGACGGACCATCATGGGCACGACGGACCGTCGCAGGGTCTCGTTTCAAAACACTTGGAAAATCTTAATTGGATACTGAAAATCGACTCTCTGAACTTCGTAATGAAATGGCAGGACGGACCGTCACAGGTGTGACGGACCATCACAGAGTCTTCAGTGGAAATCCACTCTCTGGACCTTGCGATGACCTGCAGGACGGACCGTCGCAGGCACGACGGGCCGTCGCAGGTTGCACAATCCCAGTCTGGGTCAGATTTCCTTATACGTTTTAAGGGACGTTTTTGACTATTCCTACTTTAATTATAAAGTTAGAGGGTTAATGTTAATAAGTCTAATTACTTGGGGGTTAAAAGAGGTAACCTTAAGTTAATTAGTGGGTTATTATTGCCATCTGTTATTCTTAATTATATGTTAATTAGGGTAAAAGAAAGAGGGTTTGAATAAGAAAAATAGAAAGAACAAAGAGAGACAGAAAAAGAAAGAGAGAGCGAGAGAGAGAGAGAGAGAGAGACGAAGAGGATAGCAAGGATTTTGAGAAGATAGCTTGTTGATCGCAATTCTTCGGTGGAGGTAGGTTATGGTTTTTACACTATTCGTAGTAAACTCTTAATAGCGAATGATATGTGTTGGGTAGTATTATAGAACTTCTTTATGCTTAATTGTGTGTATGCATGATGTGATTTTATATATATATGATTGTGATGAAACAAGCATGATGAAGCTATTGAATCCCAAATCTTGATAAAAACCTAATCTCTTGTTAATGATGATACCTGGATATAAAAGAAGGCTTGATGAACTAAAATGATGAGATGATGACGCCTTGGTATAAAAGAAGGCTTGATGAATTAATAGAATGAGATTAGTGGATCGGAGTGTCACGTACCGACACATAGAATTAGTGGGACGGGTGTCACGAACCGACACGTAGATGTAGGGGATCGGAGTGTCACGTACCGACACATAGAATTAGTGGGACGGGTGTCACAAACTGACATATAGATGTAGGGAATCGGAGTGTCACGTACCGACACATTGAATTAGGGGATCGGAGTGTCACGTTCCGACACATAGTAGTAGGGGATCGGAGTGTCACGTACCGACACAAGAGGAGTAAAGATAATGAATCTTGAAAGATGCTAATATACTCAATCTAAAGAACATGTATCCCAAAAGAGTATGGTATGGAGGCTTGAGTCCTCATAGATATGATCGGTGATATTATAAATGATGTTTGTACTTGTTGCTATCACATGTTAAGAATATTAGTTGATTTTATGATATTATCTGAGATATATTGCTTTCTATTTTGAGTTGGCCGATGATATCTACTCAGTACTTGTGGTTGTACTGACCCCCCCTATTTTTATGTTTTCTTTTTGTATATTGTGGTATGCAGCAAACGTGCCGTCATCTTGGACTCAACAGTAATTCTAGCCAGTCTTCGTCACACCGGATCTTCAGGGTGAGCTAATGCTTCTAGCTTGGACTGGATATCCTTCCTCATGTCTTGATGCCTTGATGTTTCGGCATAGACTAGCTTTTATTTGTTTTAGCTTCTTAGAATACTCTTAGTTTAGTAAATTGATCATCGATGTTATTGTGGTGATGACTTCCAGATTTTGGGGAAATAATAGATGTTGAATTTTAGAAGTTATTGAATTGTCTTTTATTTATGAGTTTAAGTCTTCCGCATTGCTTTATGTTGATATTAAATTGAAATGATAAGGTTTAGATTGGTTGGTTCGCTCACATAGGAGGGTAAATGTGGGTGCCAGTCGCGGCTCAGTTTTGGGTCGTGACAAACTTGGTATCAGAGCCTTAGGTTCGTTGGTCTCATCACACAAGAACAGGTCTAGTAGAGTCTTAAAGAACGGTAGGGGGACGCCTTTACTTTTCTTTGAGAGGCTATAAGACTTTAGGAAAATTCCATTCTTTCTTTCTTTCTTTCGTGCTATTACTTGGATCCAATTGGTATCTAGGTGATACAAATTGGTATCTGACCATCTTCACTCTATTTCGCAGATGGTTAGAACTAGAGCAACGACTACGCCCACATCAACATCAGCAAGACAAGATGCATCTGAGCCAGCCACTGGGGCTGTAGCTCGAAGTGGAACAGTGGCAAGAGGCCGCGGTAGAGGTCATGGGAGGACGTCCTCTAGAGGGAGAGGACGAGCACCTAGCCCATCTGATGCTAGGGCGGTGACTCCTCCACCGACTGAGGAAGTAATAAGAGAAGGGGAGGATGGGGAGAATGAACAAGTACGGGATGAGGAAATGCCACCCCAACCTACCCCAGAAATGATCAATCAGGTTCTCGCTTATCTTAGTGGGTTGTCTAATCAGGGTCAGGCACCTCCAGTGTTTTCTGCACCAACACCTCCGGTTTCAGAGGTACAACATGCAGCCACTATGGCTCCTCGTATGGATGCCTCACTGGACATAGGCACGTTTCCACGTCTGACTACTGGGCCTATAATGACAAATGATCAGCATGAACTTTTCAGTAAGTTCTTGAAATTAAAACCTCCAGTCTTCAAGGGTGCAGAATCTGAGGATGCTTACGATTTTCTGGTTGACTGTCATGAGCTACTACACAAGATGGGTATAGTAGAACGGTTTGGTGTTGAGTTCGTCAGTTACCAGTTTCAAGGGAACGCCAAAATGTGGTGGCGGTCACATGTTAAGTGTCAACCAACAGAGGCACCACCTATGTCTTGGGCCTCATTCTCTAGCTTGTTTATGGAGAAGTATATCCCCTGGACTTTGAGGGATAGGAAAAGGGATGAGTTCTTAAGCCTAGAGCAAGGTAGTATGTCGGTCAACGCTTATGAGGCTAAGTTTCGTGCACTATCCAGATATTCCACCCAACTTTGTTTCAGTCCACAAGAGCGGATTCGCCGTTTTGTGAAGGGGTTGAGATCAGAGTTGCTAATTTCAGCTTTACAAGTAGCGGCCACAGCAAAATCTTTTCAAGAAGTGGTAGACTTCGTGGTAGAGGTGGAAGGAGTGAAGCCAGATGAATTCACCATGGCATCGACATCAAAGAGGTTTCGAAAGGGAGGTGAGTTTATTGGTTCTTACTCTAGAGGACAGGGTTCCGGAGGTTACTCAGTTTGACCCATTCAGTCTTCACTACAGACTGTAGTTGGGGGTCCACCTCAGACCGGTCAATATTTCTCTGAGAGACCCCTGCCTGAATCTAGAGAGTGTTATGGATGTGGGGAGACTGGACATATTAGGAGGAATTGTCCAAAATAGAGTAATAGACCCCCAATGGCTAGAGGTAGAGGTGGTCATGGCAGAGGCCGTTATTCTGGAGGGCGTTGTGGCCGAGGTAATGGTGGTCACCAAAACGGCCGGGGTGATGGGCAAACGGGAGCCACTACATCACAACATAGTAGGGACAACGGACAAACAAACGAAAGGGCCCATTATTATGCTTTCCCTGGGAGATCGGAGGCGGAGACATCTGATGCTATCATCACAGGTAATCTTCTGGTTTGTGATTGCATGGCTTCTGTATTGTATGATCCTGGATCCACATTTTCTTATGTATCTTCCTCATTTGCTAATGGTCTAAATTTACATTGTGAATTACTTGATACGCCTATTCGTGTTTCTACTCCGGTGGGTGAGTCTGTGGTAGTTGAAAGGGTATATAGGTCTTGTTTGGTGAACTTTGTGGGGAGCAACACTTATGTAGATTTGGTTATCTTAGAAATGGTTGATTTTGATGTAATTCAGGGTATGACTTGGCTTTCTCCGCAATTTGCAATCTTGGATTGTAATGCTAAAACGGTGACGTTAGCCAAGCCTGGGACAGATCCGTTAGTGTGGGAGGGTGACTACACTTCAAATCCGGTGCGTATAATCTCCTTTCTTCGTGCTAAGAAAATGGTTAGTAAAGGGTGTTTAGCTTTCTTGGCACATCTCAAGGATGACACAACCCAAGTACCTTCGATTGAGTCGGTTTCGGTGGTCCGTGAGTTTCTTGATGTGTTCCCTACAGATCTTCCGGGTATGCCACCAGATAGGGATATTGACTTCTGTATTGATCTTAAACCGGGTACTCTCCCCATTTCTATACCCCCTTATAGAATGGCCCCCACGGAGTTAAGAGAATTAAATGCCCAACTTCAAGAGTTGTTGAGCAAAGGCTTCATTAGACCAAGTGCATCTCCTTGGGGTGCTTCGGTTTTGTTTGTGAAGAAGAAGGATGGGAGTTTTCGGATGTGCATAGACTACCGGCAGTTGAACAAGGTGACCATAAAGAACAAGTATCCTCTTCCTCGCATTGATGACTTGTTCGATCAGTTACAAGGTGCTTGTGTCTTCTCTAAGATTGACTTGAGATCCGGTTATCATCAATTGAAATTACGGGCAACGGATGTGCCAAAGACTGCTTTTAGAACCAGGTATGGGCATTACGAATTTGTAGCGATGTCTTTTGGTCTTACGAATGCCCCTGCTGCGTTCATGAGTTTGATGAACGGGATTTTTAAGCCATATTTGGATCTCTTTGTGATCGTATTTATTGATGATATACTGATATACTCTAAAAGTAAAGGAGGAACATGAGGAGCATTTGAGAATGGTATTGGAAATGTTGAGGGAGAAAAAGCTTTATGCCAAGTTCTCTAAGTGTGAGTTTTGGCTAGATGCAGTGTCCTTCTTGGGGCACGTGGTTTCCAAGGATGGAGTGATGGTGGATCCTTCTAAGATCGAAGTAGTGAAAAATTGGGTAAGACCTACTAATGTGTCAGAAATAAGGAGCTTTGTTGGGTTAGCTAGCTACTACCGCCGATTTGTCAAGGGATTCTCTTCTATTGCTTCCCAACTGACGAACTTGACTAAGCAAAATGTTCCATTTGTATGGTCGGATGAGTGTGAGGAAAGCTTTCAGAAGCTCAAGACTCTGTTGACTACCGCACCTATCCTTACCTTGCTAGTGGAGGGTAAGAACTTCATTGTTTATTGTGATGCCTCCTATTTTGGTTTGGGTGCAGTACTAATGCAAGAGAAAAATGTGATTGCTATGCTTTGAGGCAATTAAAAGTGCATGAACGTAATTATCCAACCCATGATTTACAGTTGGCTGCAGTGGTGTTTGCATTAAAGCAATGGACAAACTATTTATATGGGGTTAAGTGTGAGGTCTATACGGATCATCGTAGCCTACAGTATGTCTTTACTCAGAGAGATTTGAATTTGAGACAGAGGAGATGGATGGAACTACTGAAGGACTACGACATCACTATTTTGTATCATCCGGGGAAGGCGAATGTTGTAGCGGATGCTTTAAGTAGAAAGGCGGGAAGCATGGAAAGTCTAGCTCACTTGCAAGCTTCTAGACGCCCATTAGCTAGGGAGGTTCAGATTCTGGCTAACGACCTTATGAGATTAGAAGTAAATGAGAAGGGAGGATTTTTAGCTTGTGTGGAGGCAAGATCTTCCTTCCTTGACAAGATTAAGGGAAAGCAGTTTAATGATGAAAAATTGATCCGGATCCGAGATAAAGTGTTGCAAGGAGAGGCTAAAGAAGCGACAATCGATGGGGAAGGTATTTTGAGGATTAAGGGAAGGGTATGTGTACCCCGCGTCGATAATTTGATCAACACCATTCTGACAGAGGCTCATAGTTCAAGGTATTTGATACATCCGGGTGCAACCAAGATGTACCGTGACCTAAAGCAACACTTTTGGTGGAGTAGAATGAAGCGTGATATTGCGGATTTTATTGCCAAATGTCCAAACTGTCAACAAGTAAATTATGAACACCAAAGGCCCGGAAGAACACTTCAGAGAATGCCCATTCCGGAATGGAAATGGGAGAGAATTGCAATGGACTTCGTGGTTGGTCTTCCAAAGACATTGGGCAAGTTCGACTCCATTTGGGTGATTGTGGACAGATTAACTAAGTCTGCTCAGTTCATTCCGGTTAAGGTGACTTACAATGCAGAGAAGTTAGCCAAACTTTACATCTCAGAAGTTGTTCGATTGCATGGGGTTCCACTATCCATCAGATCAGATAGAGGTACGCAGTTTACTTCTATGTTTTGGAAAACATTGCATGCGGAATTGGGTACTAGGTTGGATCTTAGTACTGCGTTCCATCCTCAGACCGACAGTCAGTCTGAGCGAACGATTCAAGTGTTGGAGGATATGCTTCGTGCATGTGTGATAGAATTCGGTGGCCATGGGGATAGCTTCTTACCCTTAGCGGAGTTTTCATACAATAATAGCTATCACTCAAGCATTGATATGGCTCCATTTGAAGCATTGTATGGTAGGAGATATAGGTCTCCCATTGGTTGGTTTGATGCATTCGAGGTTAGACCTTGGGGTACTGACCTTTTGAGGGACTCTTTAGGAAAGGTGAAATCCATTCAAGAAAAGCTTCTAGCGGCGCAAAGTAGGAAAAAAGAATATGCAGATCGAAAGGTTAGAGACTTAGAGTTCATGGAGGGTGAACAAGTCTTGTTGAAAGTTTCGCCAATGAAAGGGGTGATGCGGTTTGGTAAAAGAGGCAAGCTAAGCCCAAGGTACATTGGTCCCTTTGAAGTACTTAAGCGAGTAGGGGAGGTGGCTTATGAGTTAGCCTTGCCTCCAGGGCTGTCCGGAGTGCATCCGGTATTTCATGTGTCCATGTTGAAAAGGTACCATGGGGATGGAAACTACATTATCCGTTGGGATTCAGTTTTGCTTGATGAGAATTTGTCTTATGAGGAGGAGCCTGTTGCTATTTTAGATAGAGAAGTTCGTAAGTTGAGGTCAAGGGAGATTGCATCCATCAAGGTGCAATGGAAGAATCGACCGGTTGATGAAGCTACTTGGGAGAAGGAGGCAGATATGCGAGAAAGATACCCACATCTGTTTACAGACTCAGGTACTTCCTTTCACTCTTGTTTTTCTTCTCATGATCGTTCGAGGACGAACGATGGGTAAATTGGTATCTATTGTAACGACCTGTTTAGTCGTTTTGAGTAGCAGATTTTATTTCTTGAAAAATAGGCTGAGGCGATGGACCCCACGACGGACCGTCATGGGCACGACGGACCGTCGCAGGGTCTCGTTTCAAAACACTTGGAAAATCTGAAATTGGGTACTGAAAATCGACTCTCTGAACTTCGTAACGAAATGGCAGGACGGACTGTCACAGGTGTGACGGACTGTCACAGAGTCTTCAGTGGAAATCCACTCTCTGGACCTTGCGACGACCTGCAGGACGGACCGTTGCAGGCACGACGGGCTGTCGCAGGTTGCGCAATCTCAGTCTGGGTCGGATTTCTTTATACGTTTTAAGGGACGTTTTTGACTATTCCTGCTTTAATTATAAAGTTAGAGGGTTAATGTTAATAAGTCTAATTACTTGGGGGTTAAAAGAGGTAACCTTAAGTTAATTAGTGGGTTATTATTGACATCTTTTATTCTTAATTATATGTTAATTAGGGTAAAAGAAAGAGGGTTTGAATAAGAAAAATAGAATGAACAAAGAGAGACACAAAAAGAAGAAGAGAACGAGTAGAGAGAGAGAGAGACGAAGAGGATAGCAAGGATTTTGAGAAGATAGCTTGTTGATCGCAATTCTTCGGTGGGGGTAGGTTATGGTTTTTACACTATTCGTAGTAAACTCTTAATAGCGAATGATATGTGTTGGGTAGTATTATAGAATCTTCTTTATGCTTAATTGTGTGTATGCATGATGTGATTTTATATATATATGATTGTGATGAAACAAGCATGATGAAGCTATTGAATCCCAAATCTTGATAAAAACCTAATCTCTTGTTAATGATGATGCCTGGATATAAAAGAAGGCTTGATGAACTAAAGTGATGAGATGATGACGCCTTGGTATAAAAGAAGGCTTGATGAATTAATAGAATGAGATTAGTGGATCGGAGTGTCACGTACCGACACATAGAATTAGTGGGACGGGTGTCCTGAACCGACACGTAGATGTTGGGGATCGGAGTGTCACGTACCGACACATAGAATTAGTGGGACGGGTGTCACGAACCAACACGTAGATGTAGGGGATCGGAGTGTCACGTACCGACACATAGAATTAGTGGGATGGGTGTCACGAACCGACACGTAGATGTAGGGGATCGGAGTGTCACGTACCGACACATTGAATTAGGGGATCCGAGTGTCACGTTCCGACACATAGTAGTAGGGGATCGGAGAGTCACGTACCGACACAAGAGGAGTAAAGATAATGAATCTTGAAAGATGCTAATATACTCAATCTAAAGAACATGTATCCCAAAAGAGTAAGGTATGGAGGCTTGAGTCCTCATAGATATGATCGGTGATATTATAAATGATGTTTGTACTTGTTGCTATCACATGTTAAGAATATTAGTTGATTTTATGATATTATCTGAGATATATTGCTTTCTATTTTGAGTTGGCCGATGATATCTACTCAGTACTTGTGGTTGTACTGACCCCCCTACTTTTATGTTTTGTTTTTGTATATTGTGGTATGCAGCAAACGTGCCGTCATCTTCGACTCAACAGTAATTCTAGCCAGTCTTCGTCACACCGGATCTTCAGGGTGAGCTAATGCTTCTAGCTTGGACTGAATCACCTTCCTCATGTCTTGATGCCTTGAAGTTTCGGCATAGACTAGCTTTTATTTGTTTTAGCTTCTTAGAATACTCTTAGTTTAGTAAATTGATCATAGATATTCTTGTGGTGATGACTTCCAGATTTTGGGGAAATAATAGATGTTGAATTTTAGAAGTTATTGAATTGTCTTTTATTTATGAGTTTAAGTCTTCCGCATTGCTTTATATTGATATTAAATTGAAATGATAAGGTTTAGATTGGTTGGTTTGCTCACATAGGAGGGTAAATGTGGGTGCCAGTCGCGGCTCGGTTTTGGGTCGTGACATCTACATTGACCATTTATCAGTATATTCAGTATTTAGTTTCAGCATGTTATAAATTGGTCATTGCATCCAGTAAGCTCATAAATAAGCACTTCACGTTCAGATTATTATACTTGTTTTTGTGCTTGTTCAGTTATGTTTTATTTCAGTTGTACTCTATCCTACATGCTCAGTACATTTCAATTACTTACACATACGTGCGCTACATCTTCTTGTGATGTAGGTTAAGGTTCTCCGCATCCAGATCACGCATAGATCGATTTCCCAATCTCCAGTTCAGCCGATTCAGTGGTGAGTCCTCATTCTCTGAGGAAAACAGTCATGAGTTTAATTTCAGTATTTAGTCATTTAGTTTCAGTTTTTGCTAGATTTAGATGGGGCTTGTCCCAGTATTTCCAGTCCAGTTTCGAGGCTTATTTCAGACATAATTAGATTAAGCTTAGTATTGAGGTAATAATTCTTTTGTATTAAATTCATTGTTTTCAAATATCTCAGTTATTGAATATAGTTATTCCCCATCTTTTCGTTTAAAGTATGATTTATCTTCCGCAACAGTTTATTATCTTTAGTATCCTCATGATCATGCCAGCAGGGTGTCACGACCCAAAATGGGCCGCGACGGGCACCCACACTTATCCTACTATGTGAGCGAACCAACCCATCCAATTCCCAACGTTTCAACCATAAATAACAAAATATAATGCGGAAGACTTAAAACTCATTAATGAAAATCAATTAAATAACTTATAAAAACACAATACTATTTATTCCAAAAACCTGGAAGTCATCACCACAAGTACATCTATCCTCAAATTACTAATCTAAGAGTATCTAAGAAGCTAAAATAAGTAAAAAGCTAGTCCATGCCGGAATCTCAAGGCATCAAGACATGACGAGGAAGATCCAGTCAAAGCTAGAAGCAATAGCTCACCCTAAAATTTGGCTTGATGAAGACTGGCTAGAGTTGCGGCTGAGTTGAAGACGATGGCACGTTTGATGCACCCCACGAATGACAAAGAGAGAACATACAAGTAGGGGTCAGTACAAAACACAAGTACTAAGTAGGTATCATCGGCCAACTCAAAATAGAAAACAGTATATATCAAATAATATCATAAATAAACTACTATACTCAACATGTAGCAACAACAAGTTCTATTATCATTAATAAGCACTGCCAAGTTCACCCATGAGGACTCAAGCCTCAATGCCATACCCATTTGGAAATTAGGTTCATTAGATTGAGCATATTAACGTCTTTCAAGATTCATTATGTTTATTTCTCTCGTGTCGGTACGTGACACTCCGCTCCATATACTACGTGTCGGTTCGTGACACCCGATCCCCTAATTCTACGTGTCGGTTCGTGACACCCGATCCCCTAATTCTACGTGTCGGTTCGTGACACCCGATCCCCTAATTCTACGTGTCGGTTCGTGACACCCGATCCCCTAATTCTACGTGTCGGTTCGTGACACCCGTTCTACTACTCTCACCAATTTAGTTCATCAAGCCTTCTTTTATACCAAGGCATCATCAATCTCATTAACAAGACAGATTAGGGTTTTTCAAGATTTAGGATTCAATAGCTTCATCATGCTTATTTTATCACAATTATGTAATCACATTCATACGAGTATACAATTAAGCATATAGAAGGGTTTACAATACTACCCAATACATATCATTCGCTATTAAGAGTTTACTACGAATAACATAAACCATAACCTACCTCCACAGAAGAATTCGTGATCAAGCAAGCTAATCTTCAAAGTCTTTGTTTTCCTCTTCGTTCTTCTCTTTCTCTCGTTCGTTTCTCCCTCTCTCTCCCTATTCTTTCTATTTTTATTATTCAAAACCCTTTTTCTTTTACCCTAATAATCATATAATTAAGTATAAAAGATGATAAAATACCCCACTACTTGTTTCAAGGTTCTCCCTTTTAACCCCCAAGTAATTAAATTAAAAATATTAAACCACTCACTTTATAATTATAAGCAGGAATAGTCCAAAACGCCCCTTAAAACATTTAACAGAAATCTGACCCAGCCTGGGATTACGCAGTCTGTGACGGGCCATCGTGCCTGCGACGGTCCGTCCAGCTGCTTCCGTCACAGAGTTCAGAGACTAGATTTTTACCAAGGGTCTGTGCCTGCCCGTCATGCCTGAGACGGACCATCCTGCCACCCCGTCGTGACGTTCAGAGAGTCGATCTCAGTACCCAAATTTCTAAATACTAACTGTTTTGGAACGAGATCCCCACGACGGTCTGTCGTGCCCATGACGGTTCGTCGTGGGATCCGTCGACTCAACAACTTTTTCCTGAAATAAAATCTGCTGCTCAAAACGACTAAACAGGTCGTTACACAGGGTTAGATTGGTATCACTTGTAGTCCTAGGTTGCTTGTCCGCGTATCGTGGGTAGCTCGGGGCATGACATCTTTAAATATAAACTTTACTTGTAATTCTATTACATATTCAATTTAATCTTTAGCATTTACTATTCCAGACCTATAGTCTTTGCTTGCTACATTAGCTTTGACAAATTATTATGTTACTCAATACTGTTCGATTCATTCACTTCTTCACACATAAAATATATTTTAATTATCTTTAGAGATTAAATTGAGTTGATTATAGTAGTTCTCATATTGTAATATCAATATCAAGTTTGTTTTAACTTTATCAATGTCTTTTGAAGAGGCTACATGAAGATTTTATGATAGAATTACTGGTTAAAGTATAAAGAAAGAGGAAATCGATCTTATCACGAGTCTCTTAGTGAACACTGTTGCGAGATTTACTTTATAATCGTAAGAGAAATCAGAATATGACACTTATATCTTTGGTGTATTATTTAACAAAATCATGCTTTTTTGAAGTGCCTACTTACTATAACATTGTTTGCTGAAAGCACGATATTTTTTTTCTACCACTAAAAACGTTACGAATATGAGTTAAATTTTCTGTATAATCACCCCTTCAAGCAATATTATGACGGAACTTAAGGTTAAAATAACTTTTGGATCAAAATCTCTTACTGTCTAAATGTTCTTCGTAGCTGAGATTTTAATTTTGTGGACAAAATCTATTTTTTCATGGCATTTCATGGAAAACCATCATTTTAAAGTTAAATATGGATCATGACATTGATAATTTTAGAATACATATTTTGTTCTTTTGATGGCTGAAGTAATTAAAAATTTACAACAAAAGTTACATGAAAAAAAATCTTCACTGTTTGGCACTGTCTGATTTAGTTCCTTTTATTATTGTATATCATGTTGAATCTCCGCATTAATGGAAATATGAATTGTCTATTGGTTTAGCAAAAGGAGTATTGTTGGAACTAAAAAAATTTCTTTGACAGACCATTAAAATGATGTCGGTTTTTTTTATGTCTCTAATAAAATTCTCTTTTTGGATTATTTGATCTCTAGCAACATTGAAATTTCAGATTTATGCTGGCCTCTTTGGGAAATATAGCCTTGTATGTTTGCTTCTTCTTTGATTAAGCAAAATGTGATTTAGACTGTCCAAGCTATCATTGGCCTCAACAAGACATTCTCAGTTCTTCTTACCATACTTTGTGAGTATATTATGCTGCCACATGATTATTAAAGATCATCGTAGAGGCCATTGACCATTTTTTGTTTATCAAAAACTAACATTTATCCCGAGTCATCAATGAGGGGACAACTATGTGATTTAATGCGTTAACATGATTGTCAGAATATGCTTAGGTCACCTGGTAATTAGCAAGTTTTTTGCATCCTTCTACTTACTATCACTAATTTAATACTGTAAAGGGAAATCTAAGACCACAACTATATATATTAAGGTTGTTGATATTTCTAATGATGAGGAAGAGATGTTGACCATTCATGAAAAGATGAGTGATTGTTTACTACGACTTAATGGAAATGAAGCAGCTGCGATGTTTTCAAACAGTGAAGTTTATCCTGATGTAAGTCATATTAATTTTGTGTCGTCTTGGTGTGAAAAACATTACTTTCTCGGGAAAATCATTATGCAGTGTCTTTTGTGTTATACACTCTCATTCCGTGTTATTAAAAACTTATTAGCTACATGAAATAAATCTCTGATGTATTCCTTGTACAATTATGAAACTGATTTCTAATATGTATATATGAATCCTGATTGTATATTTATTTTTTCCAATTATGAGGTAGTGGGCATTAGAGGCAGCATAGTGAATCTGAATCATTACTGGTACTCTTTGTGAGGTTAGTCATATTTCGGTAGTACTCACTATACTTTCAACAAGATAATCTTTAGTCCATTACTCATTTTCAATAATACAACATAATTACTTTTGAACTTAGTATTCTCTGTTGGATTCTTCTTTTTTCTTTAGAAAATTTGTAGTCGTAGTCCTTTATTTAAAACAACTAATGGAACAAGGGAATTTAGTATTCTCTATTGTGTATCAACTCTTATTGTTGACTTCATTGAGGTTCTTATGGAAGTTGTACAATGTGCTTTCTTCACTTATATTTCTTCAAATAATTTAATTTCCTTGTATATTACATAAAGAGAATAATATTTGTATGCACATTACATCACTAAAAAAGAATAAGGATCTCTATTTTCTAAGATACTGTCATGCCTTGCATTATTTGATTACCATTTTCCTTGTATGGCTATGGAATGATTCTTGTTAGGGGAAGGATTTGGACTCATGTTTTTACATAGTTGTCCTCCGTAGAATAAGGTTAATTAGTAGTGGTTGGGCATGTCGACTTACCAAAGTTCAATTCCATTGCCCTACTCTAATAAAATGTGACTCAATGAGCTGATCTATTTTTGATGATCTACTGTTGGTGAACTTATTACATATTTGGGATGCATGCTTCTAATTGCATGTGGTTCTGCTTTTTGCATTTAATCAGAAACCACAAAGGTTTTGTAGTCCTTGTCGTAACACAAACATAATGTTTGTTGCTACGAAAATTCTTATTAATGAGTAAAAATTCATATAAGTGTAATAGTGTGGCATATTGTTTTCTCATTACATATGGTTCTGCAAGTATCTGAATGTTTTGAATGCAAGTATTACTGCAACATTAAGATATTATTTCAAGTAATATTTAGATATTACTACTAGTATCTCATTGCATATTGTTCTGAAAGTATCTGAATGAAGATTCAGATATATTCATTTATTGACAATTAATGAGAAAATACTTGTACGAGTATTTGATCAACATGCGTACGTAAGCGCTAATCTAGAAAAGAAAGTCAGTCTCAAGACAATGAAAACAAACTATCTAAATGGTGAATTACATGCAACTAGGTTGGCAAGCAAGACCAAGTAGGTAGCAATATCCAGCTGCAATTTGCACCACTAGAATATTATATAATTCTCCTAATAAAGGACAGGGTTCTAAATTGGTTTTCTCAGTTTGATGACCAAGTTCAGTTTCATTTCCCTAACAGAATGTATAAACCCTATCTTATCTTGACAATAAGGCAGTTAAGAAATTCCAATGTTTGTCATTAAATTATTACTTGTTTTTATGCATTTTTATATTTACCTACTATTTTCTTCGAGATTTTATCATTCATATTGTGTCTGCTTTGTACATATTTTGAATCATTTAACTCTTTGCCTAATGTTTTCTCACTAATTTATTTTGTCATTCATATTTTTCTACTATGACAGTTTTTGAATACATGCCCAACTGTTTTCTCCCAGATTTTATAGATTTTTTTACATGTTTGGGGATAATTTAACTGTGAAGGGGTTGGAAAGGGTCTTTGAATTGAACAATGACTAGTGAGCATGTGAATACATGATTCTCTAACTTATAATTTAATTTTGAATGTGCAAGAAAATGTCGCTGATTGAATTTCAGGAATAGAGTTCTGAAGTAAACTCGATCTATAGCAACAAATATCCAGCTTCTGGTCAATCCCATCCACCTAGTCCTGATAACTGTACATCTTCCTCTCTTTTTTCTACTTATTTGCTCTTCCCAAATTTCTAGTTCAAAACTCCTTCTAAATGAAGCCTCTAAATGAAAATGTCTATCATGGTTGTAAATTAAGCCTTTTCGTGATTACCTAAAAATATAATTTCAACCCTGCACTTTAAGATACCCAATATTCTACTTCATAATAAAATTTCAACTGCAGGGATGTATTCATTTCTAGATTTATTACTCCCAATGTGCTTACAATATGTTTGATCCATGTGAAGAACCACTAGAACTTCCTTATTTTGTTACTCGTAACATATTCTAATACATATGGCCTAAGGTATTGACCTTGTTGATGATTCATCATAATGTCTTTCAAGCATACATATGGACAAATAAGTAGAGTTCTCATATGAAGAAATTTATAAGTTGACTGATAACTTTAGCATTTTCAATAAGATTCGAAAAGGTGGCTTTTGAGTCGTTTATTATTGTAAGATGAGAGACAAGGTCTGCAGTTCATGTTTTTGTTACCCTGTGATGCAATGTTTTGTTTATGTATTGTTATAAATATATATGAAAAATAAGTAATAAGAACAGAATTCGATCATTCTTGACCATTTATTATGTTAGATTTCGGAGTAGTCTCAACTAAACTACCTGAAAATATGTTAAAACAACGTTATTAAGGGTATAAATGTCCCTGCTAATTTTACATTTTTAACTTTACAAAGCAGCAATAAAGTGAATGAATAGGTAAGGTAGAATATAATTTCTTGTTAAACTTAGAATTTTGACGTGTGTTGCAAGTTTTAGCATTATGTTTTTGTATCCTGTTATCATTTCCAGGTCTTCCTAGGTCAAAATGGAGGTTTAGATACTGATGGTAAAGAATTACCCCGACTAGTACACGTATCTAGAGGAAAAAGTCATGAATTCAACCATCACAAGAAAGCCGGTGCAATGAATGCACTGTTTTGTCATGCATAAAGTTGTTACTATTGCTGTATTGATACGCGATATTTTTTCACATTAGCTTAAAATCTATTTGACAGGTGAGGGTGTTTGTTGTTCTCAATAATGCTCCTTATACATTAAATTTGGACTAAGATCACTATATTGACAAAACAAATCCATTAGGGAAGATATGTGTTTCATGATGGATCGAATGATTCGGAAGACAGTTTGTTATCATCCGTTCCCTTAGAGATTTGATGGAATTGATAGAATGATCGGTATGCTAATAGGAATAGTGTGTTCTTTTATGTAAGTGCAAACTTGTGAAATTTTGTGATAGTAGAGAACTTTAACCAATCATTTTCTAAGTATTTGTTGTACACGACATGATTCACGAAGTTTATTTGAAATACATAGCTTCAATTTATGTATTAGTTAATATTGTCCTTTTGGTCAATTATATATATAAAATCTGTGAATGTCCAATATATGCAAATAAAAATTATTATCCTTAAAAATAAAAAAATTGTGCTAAAAAAGTCTACACAACATTGCCACACTTCAATATGGTTTTTGTAGGACCTCCAATAAAAGTTGCACTTCATCAGTGTTGATCTAGATGTGATATAAAAGGTAGCACTGTGACCAATTATCAAGCAAAGGCAACACTTTTAAGTGTAGTATAGTAAAAAAAGGTGTTGCTAATGAATCACTACAATGTGTTCCCTTATACCTCTTTGCCCACACTTTAAAAGTATATCTATGATGGAAACATTTTAAAAGGTTTTGCCCAATGTCAAAGTTTACACTTTTTAGGCCACCCCCTAGAAGGTGTTAGATAAAGTACAAAAGTGTAGCCTTTTATCGAATGTCATACTTTTTTCTAATTTAGGCTACACTTTACTAGCGTGGCCGTATGCCTAAAATTGTATAGTGCATAACCCCACACAATCAAGTAAACCAATCAAGGATCAGAAGCAATTTCTAACTTCATATAACATAGCATCATCACTAATCATCATCATATTTACTTAACATTTTCATAAGTGAAACTAACATCATATGAGTTCATCAACATGTAAAGTAATCATATACATATGATTTAATTTATAGGAACATAAGAACAACTTCCTAGGACTTCCATAAAGGCTAACTAGTTCAATTCATAGGTTGAGTCCCATACCCCTACCTAGACTAAGTCAAACCCCTTAAGTCATCCTAGTTATAGTTCACTTTATTACTTCATTTTACTTCAGGGAACAATTTCCTTAACTGACATAGACCACATGAGCTAAATGTGGTATCCAGTGTTATGAAACCCTACACTGAAAGAAGGTTGACTACTTGCCAAGGTAGTACTAAAACATGAACATAGAATTCTAGGTGGATCCACTAGATAGTATTCCTATGGGGGAAACATTGTTCAAGAACAAGGAGACATACTTGAGACCATTTTTATCCCCAATTTCAATATAATATCTATCTCATGAGAACCATTGTGAACCTACCTTCCCACATTGGCAAGGGACACACTAATAATAAGTTCATTCAAAGCTAAGCTAAAACCCCTTTTTGAAATGTCTTTAAGCCTTTATTAATAATCATAGCTTAAATAGGTCATATAGGACTAACCCTTCTATATCATAATCATTAGCTCATTTTGAATTGCATGAGAACTTCCTTTCACAACAATCCTTATTTGTGGGATTAAAACATTATCATCATCATCTCATAGTAAGGCTGTAAGTGATCTATAATCAACCTTATAGGATTAGACCTTAATCATAATATCACAATCCATATAATCAAGATATTTAAAGTTAATTCATCATTCAATCACCGATCTAATCTAATCACAATTAATACATCAATGGATAATCATAATCAAGTACAAACCATCACAATTGAAGTAAGGATTCAAGATCATAGGTCTTACGAATTCACCTTCACAAGGCTTCTTCCATGGCCTTACCTTCAACCAACCATTTCATCCATTAATAGTCTTAATAACATCATTTAATAGTATTAACACAACAACTAAGTCATTGCATCATCATTATCCAATTAAACATAAATTATTAACCTAGGATTAGGGAAATAGTGTAAATTCATGATCTCTTCCATAGAACTAGGTCTAACATCAAGAACTACACTAATTAATGAATAATCCATCATAATTCATTCATAATAATCAAAATAAAATCAATAACATTGCAATTTATCACATCAATTTTTGATTAAGAATGAAACCCATGTTTTTCTCAAATTTTGGGAATAAATATGAAAGAACCCTTTGGGGGAGAAATTCCCATACCTTGTTAATCCTTGAGGATTTATAGAGAGAAAGTAGACTTATTTCAGACCTACGACCTTTGACATTGATCTTCAATGGATTGTTTTTTGGGGAGAGAGAAAGTATATAGAAGGAAGAGAGATTTGAATTTAGGAATTGATTTTAGTTAGGTTAGTTTAATGAAGGTTATGGCTTTTTATAGTCCCTAAATTAACTTAATTAGAATCCATATAACCCTAAATTAAAAATATAAGAAACTAACTTAATTAAACGACCCGTTTAAATTGGAAAATGAAAACCAGACCTGACCTATGACACCCTAAACTACAATTCATAGGTTAATCGACGCCCCGCGTTGCACAACCGTCGATAAGTTCATAGACTTGGTTTTTATGAAAATTTGGAGATTTTTCTAAGTGTTTCATGACTGAGAGTTGATGCCTCGTCCACTAGACATGGCTCGTCGATCAGCTTCGTAGATAGCCACTGCCAAACACATATTTTTGGGTCATTTTGAAAGGGTCCTCCACAAGGACCCTTAGTGTGGTCATTGGGGTGTCGTACCCAGATGTTTCGACCCTATAAATATTCTAATACACGTTTTACACCTTACTACAAAATTTCATTGAATTTCGACCCTTAAAACCCCATGAAATATGTTACAGCACACTAACCTCTTTTTCACAATTCACCGGGCGTCATGGATGTTCCTTGACGTTATAAATCTAAAATTTCCTAAATAATTTATACAAATTATTTTAGGTGTTAAACATTGTTCCATTTCTTTATTCAACATATTAGGCTCTAGATTATCACCAGCAGGTCCAAGAACTATGGTCCCTATTACGGTATGTGAACCCTTCTATGAATCACTTGTTTAGGTAGATTTCAGTAATTTTCCTCAAGGTTTTGCCTTTGAAGTATTACATTATCTTCATATTGGGATCATTCTTCCTTAAATGAAGACTAAACTCGTCTAAATTAAGGGAAAGATGCAACCCTACCACAAAAACTAGAATCTGAATTTCTGACCGAACTTAGATTATGTAAATATGCTGAATAAAGAAATTCAAGATGAAAGAACATGATACTAAGACTAAATTTGAACATGAATGACTAAGAAACTGAAAAGGAACTATTACCTCAAGCTGGAGTGGAATTGGAAGGAAAGAGGTGAGGATACTTAGACTATATTGTTGTTAGTACATTCCAATTAACTCGCTCTATGGACTAACACCTCTACAAAACTTTGAGTGAAGCGAATTTTATGTTTCTCAACCTTCTAAGTTGATGATCGAGGCAAACTCTATATTTCTAAAACTTCTAAGATGACAAGATAGAATCTAAATTATTTCATCCTTATAATAGTAAATATCTATTACATAAAGGAACTATGGATGCTGGATCATTGACATATTTTTTTAATACTGAAATTGTACAAACCGAATGAACTGCTTGTAGTTCTACTGGGAAGTGTAATTCAAAAGACACTTTACCTATAATTATAATGATCTTGTAATGACCTACATATCTAGGAGTGAGCTTTCCTTTCTTACTAACTCTCATTACCCCTTTCATAGGTGAAATATTAAAGTAAATCCACTCATCAACTTGGATCTCTAGTTCCCTTCTCCTTGCATATGCATAAGACTTATGGCGACTCTATGTTGTGTTAAGTCTATCTATAATGACTTGCACTTTCTCCATAATATCATGAAATTAAACATTCCATAACAAGTCTTCTTCCCTACTTCAAACTAAACATCAGGAGATCTACATCTACGCCCATACAATGCCTCAAATAGGGCCATCCGAATGGTTGAATGATAGTTGTTATTGTAGGCAAATTCTATATGAATAAGCTGATTACCCCAACAACGCTTAAATTCGATCACAAAGCTCTCAACATGTCCTTTAAGGTATGAATGATACGCTATGCCTGAGAATCTATCTGTGGATGAAATGTTGTGCTAAGGTGAACTTAAGTACTTTCTTAAATGACTTCCAGAAATGAGAGGTAAACTAAGTACCTCTATATGAAAATATTGACAAAGGAACCCCATGATACCTAACTATACCATTAATGTAAAGCTTGGCATAGTCCTTCGCCAAATTTGTAGTCTTGACCCTAAAAAGCAAGAAGACTTAGTACCTTTGTAACCTATCACCCAAATGGAGTTATGATGTTTGAGAGTAGAAGGTAATCCTAAAATGAAGTCCGTGTTGATCATATTGCACTTCCAAGTAGGATTGTCGAATTCTTGAGTCAAACCTCCTAGTTTATGATGTTTTACCTTTACTTACTAACAGTTGGGGCACTTAGCCACAAAATCTTCTATATCCCTCTTCAAACCATTCAAGAAAAAGACTTTCCGTAGATCACTGTACATCTTTGTGTTACATGGATGAATAGAATATGTCGAGTGATGTGCTTCTGCAAGTGTATGTTGTGTTAACTCACCCACCTTATGGACTGCATAATCGATCATGGTAGCAATGTCCACCATCTTTATCTTTGGAAAAACCTTAATTTCTATTGGTTGAATCCACCCTCTAGTTGAAGAAATATTGGATCACTTTATTTCTTTTCCTCAACCCATACTACCAATAAATTTTTTTACCCATTGTGAAATGTTATACCATTGTCTAAATGATCATAAAGCGATCTCCCAAGCAAGAAATCTTGGAACATCCTTCACTAACTCTTTTTCACTCTTCCTTAACATGTTCTATAATATCCATAGATAGTCTCACAAGAACATTTCATACTACATTGTCCGTACAAAGGTTGTATTGCACGCTAACATCGTACTTTTTGAAGAAATCAATCCATCTCCTCCAGCAAATATTCAAATCTTTAAGGGTGAGCACATATTTAAGTCTCTAATGGTCTTTGAACCCAACTAGGTGAAAACCATACAAATAATGTGTCCAATCTTATTTTCAAACACAATGCTGGAAGCTCAAGCTCATGAGTTAGATAGTTCTTCTCATACAACTAAAGTTGTGTAAAAGCGTAATATTTAACCTAATCTCTTAGCAACACACAACTTAGTATCACTTTTGATGCATCAAAATATATCACATAACACTTTGAACCCTATGGTAGAGTCAAAAGGGGAAGTGTAATTAACTCTGTTTTCAGTTTTGCAAGTTATTCTCTCAATCATCTGACCACTTTAATGTGACCTTTTTTTGAGACAACCTAGTGAATTGGGAGTCTATGGATTAAGATAATTCCAAAAACCTTCTAAACCTAGGAAACTTCTAATCTATAAAGGAGAGGTAGGTCTATGCAATTATTTCACAACTTCTATGCTATATTGATGCACTTGGATTACGTCGGTAGACATAGTGTGACGAAGGAAAGCAACATATTGCATCAAAACTCATATTTGCTAAAATTAGTTAATAACTGGTGATCCTTTAGAGGTTGCAGAACAATCCTCAATTGACTCGCATGTTCTTACTTATTCCTAGTGTAAATAAGGATATGGTTAATAATAACGACAACGAATATTTCTTTAACAGTCTATCTATAAAATCTATGAAATTTGTAGGAATGTTTGTTAATCCAAATCTCATAATGACCATATCGAGTTCTGAAGGTTATTTTTGGGATGTCACTATATGAGACTCTGAGTTGATGATAACCGAATATGAGTTCTATATTTGAGAAATTACTAGCACCTTGAATTTGGTCAAACAAGTTATCAATCCTGAGGATATGGTACTTATTATTGATTGTGACCTTTTTGAACTGCATATAGTCAATGCACATTCTGATTGAACTGTCTTTCTTCTTCACAAACATCACTGGTAAACCCAATGGCGAAATACTAGGTCTGATGAAGCCCTTTTATAGAAGGTCTTTTAGTTTCACTTTAATTTTTTAAGATGACTTGAAGCCATTCTTTAAGGAGGAATAGAAATAGGTTGGGTATCTAAAAGGATATAAATTCCAAAGTAGATTTCTTTTTTTGATTAATTTTGAGAAGATCTTGTAGAAAAACTAGTAGAAATTCACTGTCTACTCGAACAGACTCAAGAGTTGGGGTTTAGAGCTGGAATCCTTGACCCAAACTAGTTGATTAATATAACCCTGAGAAATAATCTTTATGGTCTTATGGTATGGAATGACTATACCCTAGACACTAAGATACTACCCTTCCATTCAAGAATTGGTTTGTTTTTAAACTTAATATAAACAATTCTAATTCTACAATCGACTGAGGCATAATAAGAATGTAACCAATCCATGACTAGAATATATTGTTTCTAACTCTACAAGATTTGTTGAGGTAACAATCAAAGAGGCTATGATAGGGCAATTTTTGTATACATGTATGGCAATAACTAGGTGACCGATAGGAGTAGAGGCTAAGAATGGTTAAGAGAAAATTCCTAGGCTAACATTAAAGTTGACTGCTACAATAGGATTTAAAAAAGAAAGAGTAGATACATCTAACAAAGTGAAAACATTGATATTAAACACTTGTAACGTACCACTAACTACACGAAGAAAGTTTTCCAGATCCTAGCGAGCCTGAAAAGTATACGCCCTATTTTTGAACTTCTCGCCACATCTACCGCATGAGTTACCCTGTTGAGTCGGGCGACTTGCTTGTTCTACTAAAAGTGTTGACTGAGCTCTACCATTATTACCTACTTGACATAGTTTATAAGGAAAATTTCTCAACCTCTTACTAAACAGACTATATCTAAATCATCTTCTTCTCTTGATAGACCTTTGTATGGAGGGTTCTTACCACAGTTGGGAAATGTTTGGAGGGTTCTAGTACCTTTAAAGACTTCCTTAAGACTTAGATCCTTGTTCCCTACTTTTCGGTTATTGTTAGAATCATGAAGATGGAGCACTATTTGATGAAGAGGTATGAAAGGGTTGTGGCTGAATATTTCTACTTACCGTCAAAGCAATTTACACAACCCAATTTCTATTGAGAATACTCATATTTCCCAATCCTTGTAATATTTTTGTCCTTATCTTGTTTCCTAACATTATCTCCAACATCCAGCTAAGCATGACTCATGTGCCTAGATATGTTCATATTTTCCAGCAACCTATTATTCCTACACTTTTTTTTCACCAAGTCTGACAGTCCATAAAAAACTTTATTCATTTGAGCCTCTGAGTAAACAACATTGTGACAAGCATACTTGGAGTGTTTTGTTTAAACATTACCACATAATCTTTGATGTCATTCTACCTTTCCTTAAGTTCATATATTCCAAATACTTTGTCTCTCTAAACTATCTTGGAAGAACCTATCAAGAAAAGTCTCATATAAGCATTCCTAAGTTATAGGAGCCTCATCTGTCCAATGTTCTCATTCCACTAAGTATACTATATATGAGAAACATCTTAAGCCGGTAAGATGCAAACTCAATCCGATTATTCTAGTTACCACCATCACTTCAATAAAATCATTCATGATGTTTTGGAGTTCCTCACCAATATGGGATCCAAAAAACTTAGACGAATTCATCTTTAAAAATACAAAAACTTGGTTGCCCCTGACCCACCATTTGCATTAGCTTTAATCACAACCCGCTGATTGTTCTGGTTCGCAACACTCTGAGCCGACATTTTAATGACATTTTGGAACTCTAGATTCAAAACTTCCTACTTTGGGACTGTAGAAGTTGCATTTGTATTCCTGGCATTCACATTCATGGCATTAAAGAGGCATTATATGAAACGTAGTATGTCGAGTTAGAACGGAATTAGGTCATACATTATGCATGATAACAATAACAAGAAAGTTATGATTTTTCCTAAAACACTATGTAACCTACCTATCATTAAATATTGTCCGCACTTTCACAGACATGAAAAGGAATCTACCTATTACGGCCTTTCAGATATCCTCAGACTCTTGAACCAAATACTCTAATATAAAGTTTGTCATGTCCCGAGCAACCCCTGAGACGTATACATGGGAACTACGATCATGAGTGACCCTATGCTAACTCTAAAGGCATAACATAAGAATATAAAGAATGATAAATTTATGTGGAAGGTAATCATGAAGCAAACGTGAATGTATGGGGAATACCCATACACTAAAACTGATGAAACTTGAGAGTTTAATAAAAAAGAGCTATGAAACTTTAAAACCTAGATGAATTTAGTAAAAAAAATAATAAAATATTGATATACTGAAAAAGATAACATTAATATTGTCCTCGGATAATGAGGACTCACCACTAATGCAGCTAAGCTAGAGATCAGGAACCGATCTATGCGTGATTGACAAGCTGTGAACCTAAACCTACATAATAAGAAGATGTAGAGTCATTACTTGAAAGGTACAGAGTATGCATGAAATAATAATCTTGACTTACAACATAACTGAACAACAAAATAAAGTAATGATATAATTTTAATACGATATATATACTGAATGTTGAGCTGACTGGATGCAATGATAAAATTTATAAAATTCTAAGACTTTAGTAAATATGTGGTCAATGAAATAAAGTTTAACTGAACTACGAAAGCTACTAATAACCGACAATAAGCCACATGAGCTAAATGTTGAGTTAAACGTATACACCCTATCAAAAGAACCTCATAAACCCTTACATAGGTGTAGAGTCATGACTGGTGCGATCACTAAATGAAGTCCACTGAGGGGACTTACAACCATATGTGGCTCGTAGTTCTTGGAGAATTTAGGTGACTGACCTTAGTCCAACTCGGTATTATGCTACTCCCAACAGATTAAGTGATTAACACACTATGACTGAATAATTATAATATATTGGATTGCTCACAAATGATTTGTAAACTGATAACCTACATTAGTATACTAATAACTATACATTCAAAAACTGAGGCATGTACAGCCGAAATAACTGAAATATCTAGCCTACGATGTGTAATTCAAGATCCAAAGAAGTACATACCTAAGGTTCTGAAATTCATATATGAAATTAAATAATAATATGATAATCTTTTTATGAAAATATAAATAGTTAGTTGATAATATTCTACTAATGTGCTAGAAACCCTAGGTCTCGTTATAATAAGGGACTCGTGAATTTTTTTAAATCCTAGGGACATAATGGGCAAAAGAAATCAATTATTGAAATCCCACGTGCCTCGTGACGAATTCCACATAAAAATTTTTCGATTCTATGGCTTGAACTAATGGAACCTTATGGAGTTCTTGAGCAAGGGTTTTTAACCTCTTTTTCTTCTCAAGCTCAAATTTTTCTGTTGTGATGAATTAATTTACATAGGTACGTTTAGTTATATTTATAGGCTTAAAATAACAAAACCACGTAACTAGGGTTATAACGACATAGTTAGGGATCCAATGAAATAGGAACATACCAAAACACCTACACATAAACTCTTGATGAGGATGACCACAAACACATTCACACGTTGTGTAGGGGACCAAACACCTTGAAGTGGATCATGGTCTTTTGTACTATGCCTACCGATTTGGGGCGGTCTATTTAACGAGACCTACTACGCATAGTGTGAAGGACCAAAGGTCGTAAAGGTTCACGTGGTCTTCATTTGGTCATGCGGTATGAGGGTCCATACTCACAGAACTTCTTATGGGCCGTGTGAAGGACCATGGACCAAGAAGTTCCTTGTGGTCTTCACATGCGTGTGAGGGGATCTAAGGACTTCCCAAAGGGTGGCTATTGTCTTCAAGCCTACTGATACCACCACAGTTCATTGTCAAGACCATGTCCTGTGAAGGATACCATTGAATAACATCTCATAACCATAAATAACTTATAATAATATAAATAAATAAAAAAACTAATAACTTTTTGAATGAAAGGGGAAAATTTTTAAAAATTTTCTATGGTTCATAATTGAGTTTTAGTCATTTTCAAACGACCATAACTTCTAACTGGAGTTCGCCAGGGTGATCCATATTAAGCTACGTAAGAAACTTTTTGTTGGGTTAGTTCACCATACGCTAATTTGTTTCAATTAAGGAAATCTATGATTTAATTTCATGTTAAGAGTGAAGTTTTTGAAGGAAAGTGTCGAATTCTTGTTGGTTGAATTGTTGGATGCCTATTGTTTGTTTACTCTTGTTTCTCCTGGTATTTTGTGAGTTGAATCCAGTGGGTATTGAGGGTACCAATAGTCCCAAGTGTTTGATGAAACATTTAAGGGGGTTTGGAAATTATAAAAAGAGTTGAAACTACCTGAGACGCACATGGGTAGGATAGGCGCTTGGTGCCTGCAGTGCACCAAAAATTGGCCACTGAAAATGTGGCCTGGCGCGACAATCCACTAGGTAAAAAAATTGGCCTCAGTCAATTGAGGTTGGCACGAAGTTACACAAACACGCTTGGATCGACGTTTTTCACCTTTTTTTCGTAGATAGACTTTTTTATGTCCTTCAAAGGTACAATTATACCTTTCAATGATTCTAATCACTTGAAATGATTTCTAAACACCTAGAAATCATCAATGAGCCTAAATCATAACCTTGAATCGATATTCCAAATTCAAGGAAGGTGAAATCAAAGACTAAGGAGTTTAAAGTCATGTCTAAGGTTAAGAAGTGTCACATCCTGAAACCACACTCTAGAAGTTAGGGTCAATCTTGGATTGCATCTGCGTACTTGACCTCTCGGAGGTCTTGTACAAGCCCTTTCCATATCGTTCATCGCATATACATAATGAAAAGTAGTGCATAATTAAAACTTCACACAATATATTAGAAATATCTTTAACAAAATTTGTTATTAGAAATCATAGAAAATACTAAGTCTCAATCTAATCAAACTTAAGACATGTATACTTTTGGTACATGACCATACATAAAAATATAGAGTTACTAGTCTATTACAATACTACGGAAAAAAAGTACATCAATTCAATCGAGTCAATTGAGGACATATTTCAACTTCACTTTATGATAATACTATCTAGGTGTTTATTCCCAAATTCTCCCCACCTTCCATCAACTATAGAGATAGATAAAAGCATGGATTAGTAAAACCATAGGCACTAAGTATGGATTATGCATAAAGTCATGCAAACAGACATTTATTAGAAATATGCATATTTTCATTTAAATATCATAATGTAATCATAAGAACAACATTTAACAACTTATACACACATATGAAATCACTTACTCGCTTTGTAGCATTTTTAAGAGCAACCTTACATTAAGCTTAATTCACTGTACAGTGAAGTTATTCACTGTTATACAGAAGCCTCTTCACTTCATCGTAAGAACCTTTTAGCATATAATTCCCCCATTAATAGCTATTGTAAAATTCACTTAAGCAACACAAAGAGAGACCACACATACACCCTTTCTAAGCATGCCTAAATGATCTTGAAGACCACCTATAATGAGATAGATACACACTTATAACTCACCAAACATATGAACATGAGATTCCCTCTACAAGAGGTAATTCTATGTCTCACTTGAATGAGTTGTGAAGCAACCGCCCTTACAATACCTTATACACACACTTTAGATATCCTATAGACTTCCTATGATAGAATCACTCTCACTTGACATAACAACATATAGATAATATGGCATTCCCTTACCAAAGGCTATTAAAAGACTTATTTAAGTAAATCAAGAAGATAAAGTCCATGATTAACCCCTTCAAGACTACCTAAATAATTCTTAAGACTACCTATGGCCTAGATCATATCCAAATAATCAACATCTTCCCTAACTAGAGTTATTCTTAAGACTTATCTAGCTAAGATACGAAGTAACCATTGTTATACCCCCTTCACACCCTAACAAGGCATCTCTTAACTAATCTAGATAAGTACTTATTCATTTACCTGCATTCTTAACTTAAGTCATTATCTTAATTAGTTCATTTAAGACTCATTCATCACATAAAGGACATTCAAGTAATGGTCTTGGACAAGACCTACGAACTCCAGCTAATGCCTTCAAACCCTATTGCGCAATATTAAATAGCGGCCCATACCACCACCTAAATTTCATTGAACATATATAATGCTACTATGTATCGCAGATGATGACACTATACAATAACAAACACAGACCATGATTGCATGACATGGGATCCAAAGTTTTATCCTACTATAATGATGTTGTACTACTTGCCAATAATAGAACTTAAGACACATCCCATGTAGGTACATGGTAAGGAATATGAAGGGCATGCTTGGTCATATAGTCTCTTTCTTTAACTATAACTACTTCCCTTACCATACTCACTCGGTGTTAGCCTTTTTTATCATAGAGTAGTTTACACCTAAGGTTCATATAAAGGGGTTTCATATCAAGTTCATAATCCTAACACATTTACCCTACCAAGGAATGGTCCACTAGGCCTACCTTACCATTGTGACAAGAAACTCATAATGACTTTCCTAAGGTTTGATTTGATGTCTTTCTAGTCAATAAACCTTAAATCTATCATTTCTTTACTTGAAGGATACCATTACGTCTTTCGACTTCAACATTCATAACCTTACCACTAGGTTCAAGGTTTCACATGAAGGACCCTCTTAACATTATTTAAGGCTCATGTAATTCATACATAAAAGACCAAGAGTATTTACCATCCTAAGTCAAGACATCTAATATTCACATTTATACATGCATCATGTAAGGGACATATGTAAACCAAGACAAGAGACAACATACTTCACCTTAACACATATTACATGTCATTCTAAAAGCACATAGAAATAGCCACTATAATCTTTAAGTCATCCTATACAGAATCATATCATCATAAATATGACCATCATAGACTTATATAGTCAAGTATAAATAACCAAGTATCAACCCTAACACAATATACACAAAGCCATAGTCATAGTCTAACATGATCATCTACATAAAATAAATAGAAGAACACATATACTTTCACATTTTTTATCATGTATATAGACATTATCCAACTTCACATAGTCAACTATATAACTCATCTAAATATTTCAAGTAGTTGTCGACAAGGCCATGATCATCATATTATTTAAAATAATGCCAACAAGGCCACATCAATTGCAAGTAAATCACATAACAACACAACCATAAGTGGACCATACTAATCACAACATAATAGAAGTCTATTTAACATAAAATAAATGGAGTTAGGGAAGTCTACCACCATTCCATCATCAACACTTCAATCTATTGCTAAATCATCTAATTCAAAATCATAAGACCCATACCCATGGCCATAACCAATAATATAATGCAATTATAACATTACTCAATGAAACTATGTCAATTCATTATATATTCATCAATCTATTACAACCTATATATCAATTGAACATAATTATCACATCATTTAATAGCCCATAGAAAACTACGCTAGAATTCATAAACATTAGGTCAATATCATTTAGCCATAACTTTGTCAAAAACTAGGGTTCATCAATTTCATGGGTTCATAGGTTAATTAAGTTAAAATAATCAATTTAGTTACAATTCAATCCATATTCAATGCTTATAACCATTAATGCAAGAACCCATGGATAGATCATGAAATTGGATAATTCATCTCATAAAACTTTAGAAAACATCTTTGAATGTTTAGTTCCTTGATGAAAGAGTTTAAAGTATCAAAAATCATACTTAAATGAATCTAATTCTTTAATTTTATTAAGAATCTCCATTCAATTCTACAGTCCAATCCCTTCCTTGAGTTTTGCTCCTATAGATTTCTACACAATTTCTAAGGTACTTGGTTTTGATTTTGAAGAATGAAATCCTCTAAGTGTTTTAGGATTATAAACATATTTAAAATACCCAAAATACCATTAAGTAACCTCCATTTATCTTAATTGTACTTGGGGTGTATTTACCAAGTCACCCGTAGAACTTTATAGTGACCTACATAGAGACAAACCCAATAAATGGAGGACCATCGAGGGCCCACCGTTTGACCAACGGACCATCCTACTGGTCCATGGTCTTGAACTGAGGCTTTTATTTGAACTCTCCTTTGAAAATTCTAAGTGTCAATCGATGATACCCCACCAACGGGGCGCCGATTGCTTTCGTTGTTTGGGATATTTTATACAATCTTGGGAACTCTTGAAGGGTCCTTCTTCAAGAATATTTGGATGGTCCTCCGGGATTTTTTCCTGTATGTTTCCAATATAAAAAAAATCGTATACGATTTTATATCTCTTACATGAGTTTCAATCAAAACGCACACGTAAAACTCGACGAAACATGCCTTGACACACAAGGTTGTTTCAAGGTAAAACTTTCAAACGTCATGAACTTTCTTGGACGATTGACCTTCAAACTTCATGAAACTTGCACACTTTCAATATACACCATAATAACTCATTTAAAAGCCTCATAACCTCATGAACCAAATATAAACACATAGAACCATACAAGAGGCACATAACTGACTTAGTCGTCAAACGTCTTAGTCGTCCTTTGACGTTTGACTTCCAATGCACCTAAAATCATAGACAATGACTCAATACAACCTTATAGACAAATTTAGGACCTTAGAAATCATGAAAACATTTTAGTCTCTAGTTAATCTAAGTCTTTTTCGGGATCTTACATTCTCCCCAACTTGGACAACATTCTTCGTAGAGACACTTGTCACTCTCCCAACACTCCCAAGAATAGGGATTAAATTAGAAACTCATGACCATACCATATAACATATCATACAATAAAAATATAAATTTCACATAACCTAGAGGATCAAAACACAACAAGAAACTAGAAGACATTTTATAATTCACTATGCTATAAAAGTCACATACTTCATTCCAGCTAGCAAAAACTCATTTTATATTCAATACCATACTCATATACATTAGTTCTAACTATATTGCAACAATTTTAGTCATTATTCCAAACTTTTCACAGTGAATAAGAAATTCTACATGTGAATTTTAAAGTTTTTTTCAAAAATGCACTTTTAAAGCAATTTATGATAGGAACATGATGATATGTAATATAAAATCATAAACGAACATATTAAAACATAATCATGGATTCAATGATACAGTGAATTTTCAAATTTTTTTCAAAAATGCATTTTTAAAGCAATTTATGATAGGAACATACTAATATGTATTATAAAATCATAAACAAACATATTGAAACATAATCATGGATTCATAAAATACACAATGAAAGAAGTTAATGAAATACAATTTCAAAAAAAATCCTCAACACCATGCACATGCAACATGCTTGTTTGACTTTCTGTTGCATCTAGTAACCATACTCCCCCACATAGAAAGAAATGATATTACAAAAAAATTCAAGGACTTACCCTCATCATCATCACCATCACGATTCTCTTCTCTAGTCCGGAGTTCATAGAAACGCCTCTTATTTGGAGAATCATATTTTGGAACATTAGCATGAACTTGGTTACCCTCTCTTCCTTTAGAAGCAAAGGTAGGAAAATCTTCACCTTGTGTCCTTCTTTACCACAACCAAAGCAACTCCCAGTTCCCTTTAGGCATTCCCCATAGGGCCTCTTTCAACAAGTGACACACGTAGGTTTGCCATTTTGAGAACCACTTCCTTTGTTTAATATAACCTTAGCACTCATAGGTTCCTCTTGAGTTCTAGCCCTCTTCTTAAACATAGGTTGAATTTGATCATTAGAACCACTCCTTTTCAACTTCCTAGAAATCCTTCCAAGTTTAAATTCTTCAATTGATTGGGCATACACCATGAGTCTAGCTAGAGTCACATAATCATGTACCGTCACTGTACGACATTCCTCCCTGACTAGATCGGCGACACCCGTCATAGAATGACTCATCTCATCCCTCACATTAGACACAATAGATGTGGAATATGTGGATAACATGGATATCTTCAATGAGTTTTCTTCAACATACATATGCCTTGCCTGATATTAATAAAATCCACTACCTTAATTTCCCTCCTCTCACATGGAAAGTTCTTCCCAAGAAAAGCTTCCTTAAAGTATTCCCAATGAATACGCCCCGAGACTACCGGCCTATTATCCTTCCAATGAGTATACCATATTTGCAAAAAGTTCTTCAATCTATACGACACCAACTCCGCCTTCTCCCTAGAAGTAACTCCCATACCAATAAACACCTTGTATACTCAATCTTTGGGATCCTCTCCCATCTTAGGGCCAAGAAAGATAGGAAGATTAATCCTCACAAAGGCTCTAAACCTAGACGTCATAATGCTCTCCACAACATTCACCCTAGGCTCTATACTAAAATTCACTAGAGTAGTCAAGGCTCCGACTAAAGCATGAAAAGCCTCTCTAAAATCACAATTACTCAACACCGGGAAAACAATTAGAACATCATTAAATCTTTCCACAATAGGTACTCGATCACCTTGAACACCTTTAGAAGCTTAAGAACCTTGAGGAACTTGCTAAACGTGCTAAACATGAGGAGGAATCTCCTTCTGCACATCATTCTCCTCAACTCTCCTAGCCTGTGTCCTTCTCGTATTGATCTACCTAGAAACAATAGGAATACCATAAGAAAAGAGTAATCATATTTTTTACGCTACGGAACGACATAGGACTATAAAAGAAGGGAAACTCTATCGTCCAATAGCTACTCTCCCATAGATATGTCGCGACTCACACCGATGGTCAAGACTCTACTAAACGTGACTTGATGAGACTTTTCAATTTCTAAGACTCATTTCATATCCTATACTCTGACACAAAACTTGTCACATCCCGAATCCTCACCGTAGAAGTAAGGGTCAATCTCTAATTACAATCGGCGTACTTGACCTCTCGGAGGTCTTGTACAAGCCTTTTCCATATTGTTCATCGTATATACATAATGAAAAGTAGTGCGAAATTAAAATATTTTATAAAATATTGGAAATATCTTTAATAAAATCTTTCATTAGAAATCATAGGAAATACTAAGTCTCAATCTCATCAAACTTAGGTCATGAAAATATTTTTTGGACACAACCCATACTTAAAAAAATAAAGAAATACTAGTCTATTACAATAGTATGTAAATAAAAACATGTCTATGTCCTCGAGTAAAAAGAGGAAACACTTCAACTTCACTTGAATGATTCTACGATCCAAGTGTTTCTTCCCAAATCTCCTCACCTACCAAGAACTATAGAGATAGATAAAAGCATGGATTAGTACAACCATAGGTACTAAGTATATCATTATGCATAAAATCATGAAAATGGACATTTATTCGAAATATGAATCTTTTCATTAAAATATCATAATGTAATCATAAGAACAAAATTTAACACATAGAAACACGTAAGAAATCACTTAGTCTATTTATAGTACGTAATACGGCCTAAAATACCCTTAAAGTATTGAAAATGGTACAAAATTACCCTTCATCAACCTATTGGATCCAAAATATCCTTTTCATCCACCTATTGGCTCCAAAATACCCTTGTCATCCACCTTTGAGTTCAAAATTGACCACTTATTTAATGATTTTAAATTTAAACTATTCAAATATTTTTTGAAATACATGATGCTCAACTATTGGTTATGATTTAATTTATTTGTATCATTTATAAACCAACTCACTACCCACTCATTACTAACTAAACCCCACTCAATTAATAATCCAACTATTATATCAAAATCTTCATAAACACTACTAAAACACGATTTAATTATAGATTCCTGAAAATGACATCCAAAATTGTTCGAGTCCGAATCAAAGCCCAATTAAATTTATGTTGAGCCGCTTATTTAGGAGGACACTTTCAATAGGATTCTCTTTCAAGATTGAATTAGAAATTTATGATTAAATGTAAAGAATTAATATATCCCAAATTAATTCATGCACTTTTTTAATATATACTTTTATTAATATTTATGATTTGTTTTAAAACCTTTAATATATTATTTTTAAAAAAAGTTACCTATGAAGTAACATCACATAATTGAGACGTAGGAATAATTAAGTCTGAACATAGTCAGACTTTTAAATTTATCGGTAATTTTTATTTACACACTTGAATGTATGATAATTTACTTTTACAGATATTTTCGTCTCAAATTATTAACACTCAATTGGCAGTAGCCTTTCTGTTGTTGCATTAATAATCTGACGGATTTATTAATTTAATGGGTTTAATTAGTAATGGATGGGTAGTGGATTAATTTATAAATTATACTAATAAGTTAAATTATAACATATATGCATTCACATTACTTATCTTAAAGATAGACATTATCCAACTTCACATAATCAACTATATAAATCATCTGAATAATTCAAGTAGTTGCCGAGAAGGCCATGATGCTTATATTACTTAAAATAACGCCGACAAGGCCACATAAATTGCAAGTAAAGCACATAACACCGCCAACATAAGTGTACCATACTAATTAGAACATAATTGAAGTCTAATTAACATAAAAAAAAGGTAATTAGGGTAGCCTACCACCACTCCATCCTCAACACTTCAATCTAATACTAAATCATACAATTCAATATCATAAGGCCCTTACCAATGGCCATAACAAATAATTCAGTCCAATTATAACAATACTCAATGAAAGTAGGTCAATTAACTACATATTCATCAACATAACACCACTTAGATATCAATTCAATATAATTATCACATCATTGAATATCCCATAGAAAATACACTAGATTTCATAAACTTCATATCAATATCACTTAACCCATAACTTAGTAAAATACTAGGGTTCATAAATTTCATGTGTTCATAGGTTAATTGAGTCAAAATCATAAAATCAATAACAATTCGATCCATTTTCACTGCTTCAAAACCTTTATTGCTGGAACCCATGGATAGATCATGAAATTGGACAATTAATCTTAGAAAACCTTACAAAACATCTTTGAAAGTTGGGATACTTGATGAATAGTGTTTCAAGGATCAAAAACCATACCTCAATTAATCTAATTCTTCAATTTGGTGAAGATTCTCCACTCAATTCTCCAATCGAAGCCATTCCTTTAGTTTTGGCTCCAATGGGGTTCTAGAGAATTTCTATGGGAATTTGGATTTTGATTTTTGAAGAATGATATCTTGTAAGTGTTTTAGACTTACAAACATATTTTAAGTACCCAAAATATACTTAAGGAACGTCCCTTTCTCTTATTTGGATGTACCATTCACCCTTTGAACTTAACAGTGACCTGCACACAGACAGACATAATCGACAGCTTGGTCTCTCCTCTCCCAAGACTAAGTGTATGTCACGATCAGAGAGAACCTCATAGAAGTAACATGGCGTACTTGACCTCTTTGATGTCTTATACAAGCCCATAATTATCATTCATCGCATCAACATAATAAATTTAGTTATAAATTTAAAAATTTTCATAGCACCTTATATGCTAGAAACATTACTTCATAGACATATAAAATATAAGCCATAATACATATATTGACTCTAAGTCTCTTTTCTATGTTAGACTCAATAACTTTAGAGTACATTAAGGACAAGGCTCTTATGAGATAATCCAAAACTATACATTACTAAATAAACATTACAATAACTACACATGAGGACATCCTTGGTCTTAAGGATTCCTATCCTTGAGCTTGGGAAATCACCTATACAACTCCTCAATCCTAGACATCCTTAAGCATTGACTTACCTACACTATGTATAAAGAGTAGAGAAGAATGGGATTTTCACAAGAATGTACTAAGTATGGCAACCATGTAAAATCATGCATTTAAAAGGGACATTTTCATTGAAATCATACTTCATGACATTTTGAGTAAGTCATCATAAAACCTTTATCAATAGCATATATATAATTTTTCATACTTCATACAAACACAATAAAAGGCCAAACATCATAGAAAAGCACATACCATCATAGAACTATAATATCACATAGACATATTTAAGTCAAGACATTCATCATATAGTCAACTTGATCAACATCATGCATAAACACTCATATAATGCACATATTCATAACAAGTAGACAAATAAGCAATCCTTTCATATCAACACTCCAAGACACTATGCACATTCATACTTGATCATATCCTGTAATTAACGTCGTAGCATATAAGTCATATTCATAACATAGTCATAGTGATATCTTTCATATACATCGAAACCAAACATAGGAACTATCCTATCAAAATACACATATGCAATGTATAGACAAGGTCCCATACCCTTTCCCATACTAGTACACCTATCAAGTCATCCTAGCAAGGAATACATAACATACTTCACATACATATACTTTACATGCAAAGTAGTAGACATTAGTTAATATGATAACAACATTTCATTTAGACACCATAACCTATAATACTTGTAACATGCATGTAAGTGAGAGTGTATGTACATAGGTCAACATGATCATATAATGGCTATCAATTACTCCTTGAGGAAGACACCCTCTTAGACCACATTATATTTTCAAGAACATACCACACAACACATAATAGCATAGGAGGCAAGACAATATAAACATTATAACAAAGGCTCCTAGTTTTAGCTAATTAGACTTTCATATAAGGGGTACATGGGTAGGGGATATTAACCATTTTAACACACCAATGTCAGCACCTATACAATACCCTAACATTAATATACGCATGCTCATACAATGACGTTTCCAATGTGATTATGAACCTTAATCATTTATATACCTCTCACATAAATTAAATCGAAGACAAACACCTATTAGACGACCAAATAGCTTTGGCCCCAACATGACATACGATGAACATCTTAGGGGCTATCTTTTGAAAGCCTTTGACGTTCTTTGCCGTTTAACCTCCAAACTTCACGAAACTTCATATAACAACATTAAACATCTTATTAATACTTAATAGGATCATTTCATACAGATTTAGTCATGCATAGCTACATGAGGCACATAAACGACTAGTCGTCAAAAGTCTTGGTCGTCCCTTGACGTTCGAATTCCAAATCCCTAAAAACTTTGTACACTGCCTCTAAACCATGTAATAAGACTTTTAGGACCTTATAACATATTTAAACAACTATAATAACGTAGGAATACATATTAGGCATCTAGTTGACTTAGTCGTCAGACGTCTTTTAGTCGTCCCTTAACGTTCGACTTCCCATAGCTCTAATATTTTAGCTACTGCCTACATACTATATTGTAAGCACATTTAGGACATTAGTACTTTGAAAAAAACATGTTAGTCTCTAGAAAGCTTATCCCATTTTTGGGGTCTTACAATATCCCCCACTTGATAACCTTCGTCCTCGAATGAACTCTTTTATCACAACAAGGACTTCAATGCATCATAGAGCAGATCATAATATTTAAAATATCATCACATCATTTTAGTACTCAATGCTCACAATCAACAAAAACCATTACTCACTCATTCTATGATTAATCAAACACAAAGGTCCTTTTCACGTTCATAAGAGAACATCCTTCTCCTAATCATAACATGATCATTTCATCTTAATTCATTACAAGAAAATCTCAAAAAGCTACTCATAGGCATATCATAAACCATACTAAAAGTTACTTATGCACGAATACTTCAATGCACATAAACCTGAGTTAGTTAAATCACGGAGATCTTCATTAGTTAGACCAAGTGCCATAAAGGTCATACTCAATCATACCATACTTAGTGGTGTCCATGGAGGAATGTCCTTCTCCTTAACACACCTACATATATCATGAGTTTCACCTTAGCAAGTACAAGGTAAATTTCCTCTTAAAATGAGAAATTGTCAATTTTAACCAAGACATGCTGATGGTTCCTTCCTAGTGAAGTCTAACTGGCAAGTCACACAAAGTACATCACAACAAAATAGGAAGCCATTCCACAAATTTCTTTTCTTATAATAATAATCACCCTTATAGTAAGCCTCATTTTGGAAAAATAAAACAAATAATAGGCACACATATGGACACATAGCTGAATATGCTTTCACTTTTAAAGAATGAGCCTACAATTATGCATTCCAAATCATCAAAGTCACATAGTTTTCAAGAGACTCAACATAATTCATTTTAAAGAGACTGAGCTTTTCATTTTAAGGCTAAACATTTTACTTCACAAGTGACTATTACCATGCTTCTTATCTAATCTCATAAAGTCAAATTCACAATTAGCATCTAAAAATGCAAGTCAACATGAGAAAACATGGACTTTATCAAAAAATTCCTTTCATGCTCTTTGGAAAATTCACAATGTGTTTAAGATAATTCAATCAATTCATACCAATCATATAAAGGTCATGCAATTCACACTTTATGCAAGACTATATTCATGAATAAGCTTACTAAGAATTCATTATTTTCCAATTCAAGTAAGAATAGAAGGACAATGTAGACAATTTGTACAACCTCAATACTCAAACACCATCCCCCACTGAGGTTAAACCCAATTAAGAGAAACCTAACCCAACCTAGAGTGGATCTTAACTATACAATCTTCATTTTCATCACTTAAAGTGATTACTACTTTTGAGGGAATTTTTATTAATTCAATTTAAAAAAACTAAGGCATTCCAAACCTTATTGTATTAGGCAAATCATCCTCAACCATCAATTTTAATCATACTATTCAATTCACATAGGGTATTCCTACAATGCAATAGACACTAAGGTCATACATTATTTGAGGAAAACAACAAGGAGGTTCATCACACAATAAGAAGATTAGAAATAACTCTACGAATCTTCATGTCACAAGACTCTCATTCTTTATTTCCAAATAGCAAAACTCCTTTTCACATTCATTTCCATGTTCATATTCATCAATTCTACACATATTCCAACAACATCCAATCGAAGAACAATTTAGTTTGTTCTCCAAAATTATTACAATAAGTTTCCTAGTCCTTATAGTGTGCAATATTCTAAATATAAAAAAATGCAACATTTAGACAATTGAGGGGACAAGCATGGAAATATAAGATACAAAGCTTTACCAACTTATCCTTCATAAGAATTCCTACTATCTTTACAACTAGGATAAATTCTCTACAAGGGGCTCCAATTTACACTAGGAACTTATCAAGTGTCTCTTATATACCAAAGGATACAATGCACATTTTTAATCACATACACTCATAGGATAGCATGCTTCCACAGGTAGTTATTAAGCATTCCAAGTTCAAATCCTAGTATTTGGCTACCATAATACAAAACCATATAGGAATACAAAATCTAAGAGAATTCACTTTCACCAACATAACTTCTAGCATGCTTTAACTATATCATGACATACATTATTCAGCATAACTTGCTATTTCATATATATTTTATATATTTCCATAATTGGCATAACATCATCAAATAAGAGATATTTCATACATAGTAAGGTAAAGTAACCAATCATAAAACCCTATAGAGTTAACATGTTCAATGATCGAGTAAATCTCCATAACCCTACTAAATCAAGTAACCCAAGAGGAGCTAAAATTAGCACCATACTCACTCATCTATAACCTTCATGCATGCCTAACTCCATATTGTTAGCAAACTAGGTCATTTACATGTTCATAAGAATAGAGACAATCATATAAGGACATTTACATGTATCATCATTCGCATACATAATATTAACCTCCTAAGGTCTCCATCAACGAAAACTAGTGTAATACATAGGTAGAGTCCCATACCCCTACCTAAGTCAAATTAACCCTTCAAGTCTCCTTAGTTAGTTTATACTTCATCAAATGAGGACAAGTGTGACCTTAACACATAGTCATTCAAACCATAAAACAAAGATAAGCATTTAAGATCACCTTTTCTCCCTCAAGCATAGAGCAATCGCAACCAAGCAATCACATCACCGGACAAGAAAACATAAGAGAGAGATCTTAGAAAGTTAAGTTCTAAGGCACGACTTGAGAATAATGAAGAAGAGAAACTATATCGTCCTATAGACTCTCGTACCATTTTATGTGTCGCGACTCATAACTATTGATACAAGACTCTACTAGACGTGGCAATATGTGACTTCTTCGACCCTAAACAACATTAAAAAGCCTCGTTCTCTTATACCATGTTTGTCACGATAAGGGAGCACCCCCTAGAAGTAACATGGCGTACTTGACCTCTCGGAGGTCTTATAACAGCCCATGGTTATTATTTATCGCATCGACATAGTACATTTAGCGGAAAATTTAAAACTTTTCATAACACTTCATATGTTCGAAACTTTACTTCATATATATATAAATGATAAGTCATAATACATATATATACTCTATGTCTCTTTATCATCTTAGACTCAATGATTTTAGAGTGCATTTAGTCAAGGACCTTATGACATAATACAAAAAAATACATTACTAAATAGACTTTATAATAAGTACACATGAGGACATCCTTGGACTTAAGGATTTCATTCCTTGAGCTTGGGAAATCACCTATCAAGCTCCTCAATCCTAGACCTCCTTTAAGCATTCAATTACCTACACTTTGTGTAAAAAGTAGAGAAGAATGGGATTAGCCCAAGAATGTACTAAGTATGGCAACCATTCAAAAACATGCATTTAAAAGGGACATTTTCATTGAAATCATACTTCATGCCATTTTGAGTAAATCATCATAAAACCTTTATCAATAGCATATATATCATTTTCATACGTCATAGAAACATAGTCAAAGGCCAAACATCATATAAAAGTACATACCATCATAGAAGTATAATTTTACATATACATAGTTAAGTCAAGACTTTCATCATATAGTCAACAAGATCAACATCATGCATAAAGACTCATATCATGCACATATTCATAACAAGTAGACAAATACTACAATGTCTTGCATATGCAACACATATAGAGTGACATGCATTAGAGCACATTCCTAGAACTTTCTAAGGAGGTACTTGTGCAATGTGTAGATGGTTCATTACTTCCACCTATCCTAAGTAACCTCCCTTAAGTCATTCCATTTAGGTTCCTAGTTATTTGACTTCCATTGTCCATTTTTACTTTAGGTAAACTATAGCCTTAACCCACATAGACCATCTGATGCAAAAAATTGAATCCGGTGTCATAGAACCCCACACTGATAAAGGGTGGTCTACCAGCAAAAGTTGAACAAAATGTGACATAACTTTCTAAGTGGAATCCACTAGCTAGTATCCTACGGTGGTAACATAGTTATGGAACATGGAGGATATCTTTGAAACATCCCTCTGTGACCTTGGTCAATGAGGCTTTCAACCTTATGAGATTTATGGTAGACCTACCTTTCCACATTGGAAAGGGACACACACTCATATAGAAGTTCACTCGGTGCTAAGCTAAATTACTTTTGTTAAAAATCTTTATTATATTTTTACTTTATAAAACATAGGTTTAGGAGAAGACATCCCCTCTTATTGTTAACTCACAGGTCATAGATGGAAGTTCATCAACCTAAATCATGTAAAGAATCCATTCACATGAACATAGCATATGTAAAGCATCATCTAGTTTAGGGTACACATGAATACACCATTCAAGGACCCTTTCTTGACTGTATTTTCATACATTTGTGTGTGTATACATATATGTGAGCAAACCTTTCATATAACACATAATGTCAAACATGTTCATACATCAATGCATAAGTCTACATGAGTACCTATATCAGCAATCCTTTCATAGCAACACTCCAAGACACTATGTATATTCATACTTCATCATATTATATACTTAACATCATAGAATATAAGTCATATTCATAACAGATTCCTAAAGTCATCTTGCATATACATAGAAACCAAACATAGGAACTATTCTATCAAGATACACATGTGCAATGTATAGATAAGGTCCCATACCCTTGCCCATAATAGTACACCTATCAATTCGTCCTATCAAGGAATACATAACATACTTCACATACATATACTTTCATTCACAGTAGTAGACATTAGTGAATATGAGAACAACCTTTCATTTACACACCATAACCTATGCTACTTGTAATATGCATGTAAGTGAGAGTGTGTTTACATTGGTCTCCTTGAGGCATCCACCCTCTTAGACCACATTATACTTTCAACAACACACCACACAACACATAATTGCATAAGAGGCAAGACAATATAAACATTATAACCAAGGCTCCTAACTTTAGCTATTTACACTTTCATATAAGGGTATATGGGTAGGGGCTATTAACCATTTTAACACATCAATGGAAGCACCTATACAATAACCTAACATGAATATACTCATGCTCATAAAATAACCACACAACCTAGATAACAACTACATAGGAAGATGGCACAATTATATCATAAGGTGATCATCTAAATCTCTAAATCATATATTCATCAATTTTTCTTCAAGGCCATGGTGAACACATATATAATAACAATAAAGTAAACACCGACACCATAAGTGGACCATACCACACAATGCCATACATGGCTTCATCAATATTACTATGAAGAAATAGAGAAGTAGAAGAGTAGAGGGAATAAGAATTCTTACCAATTTCTCAACTTTTGATCATCATTGATCAACACTCCTTATTATTCACATATATGAAATTATCTAAATGTACTTTAAACACATAAGAAACATTGTACAAGTCGCTAAAAGATTATACTATAACATAGTACAACACATCTACATACAAGGAATGTAGAATAACATAGATCATTAGCTAATTTCCCTTGAATTGATTTAGATAAAATTTCATAAATATTTTGAGTCTAAGTCACTATCTAAACCTTCATTTAACCATATAAAAAACATGATTACATAACCTCAAGATTAACGTTACAACATAGGAATTTAGGCTTATCGATTCGGTAGAGTATAAAAGACTTTACCAATACTATGAACACTCTAAGGCTTTGAGCATCGTTCATATTTATTAAACAATACACTCATTAGGTAGTAGATAATTACCTAATAATTAAGACAAAATCATCTAATCACAATTCGAGATCAATCACACACTTAGTTTATGACTTCATAGCCTAAACGAATCTAGATCAATTCATGCAAACCTTTATTAGATTGTTCTATAAGGATTTATACCTACTAAATTTATCCATTATATCACCCTAATACTGTATTTACAGCAGTTCATATATATTCACAATTTTCCACAATCGACTTCAAGATAACACATAGAAACATAGGCTATTCATATTCAAAGCTTCATATATTTATTATAATGGACTGATAATCATAAATTCAACATAATTTCATGTAATTAAAATAAAATAAAATCATTTCAACATAATACAATCATAATTCAATCGATATAAAATCAAGATCATAATACCCATGCAAGGCTAAATCATTTTTGTGATAGAGCATGGGTTCATAATGCAATTGGATTCAAAACCACTTCCAAATCTGTAGATAATCATCAACAGATTCGTCTTATGCCTTTTAAATTAGTTTATGAAAGAACACATGGAAGATTGAAGAAGAAAGTGTTTGATCAAATTTTCCTCTTTTTAAATCTTTGATAATGGCTCTCTAGATGAAAATATACCTAGAGATGAAGATCGCCATAACTTTGTATACTTGAAAACCTCTTAAACTTTATTATTCATTCATTGAAAACCAAGCTTGAATCTTTCTTGAGCTTCACCAACAATGGTTGTTTCTAGAGAGAGTATTTTTGGATGGAAAGGTTTCAATCCTGTGAGAGGATTCTAGAATGGGGTGATAATGTTTTTGATAACTTATATACACCCGAAAATAGCTAAATAAACCTAATACAGTCAGTTTAGGACGTGAGGTGAATTTCCCATTCACCCCTTTAATGAAACAAACATTGGCTTCCAATTGCAGGCCACCTGCGACGAATGCAGTGACGGGGTGTCGATGCCTAGACGGGCCGTGCCTGTCCTCCGTCATTGGGTAATTAGCCAAATATTTTCTTGAGACCTTCCCAAGGTAAGTAAAAATTGAGGAGACCTTCTGGAAGGGCTGTTGGTGGACCAACGATCCATCATTGTGTCTTTCAAAGGACACTTCCCAAGCGGTGTCTTATCCAGCTTTGGGTCCTTTGTTTAGGGCCTCATGTGGGGTCCTTTAGAAGTCGTACCTGGACATTTATGACGTTATTATGGAACATGATAAGTTATAGACCTTCCACGTAAATTTCATCCAAAATAAATGCCAATAAGAGGTCCAAACAGCTTTGTTTCCAATATGACATATGATGAACGTCTTAGGGGCTATCATTTGAACCCCTTGGACGTGCTTGGCTGTTTGACCTCCAAACGTCAAGAAAATTCATATAAAACATTAAATAATAATTTTAAAACATTTTAATACTTATTATACTCATTTAATAAAGATTTAGGCATGCATAGACACATGGGGTACATAAGCGATTAGTCGTCGAGCGTCTTGGTCGTCCTTTGACGTTAGACTTCCAAATCACTTCAAACTTTGTACAGTGTCTCTTAACCATATAATAAGACATATTAGGAAAATATAAAATCATGAAACACCCATAAACACATAGTAACACACATTAGGCATATCGGTGACTTAGTCATCGAACGTCTTAGTGGTCGCTTAACGTTCGACTTCCCACACCTTTAATATTTTAGCTACTGCATATATACTATATTTTAGGCAACTTAAGGGCATTAGAAATTTAAGAAAAAAATGTTAGTCTCTATTAACCTTATCTCATTTTCGGTGTCTTACAATGTCAATAGAAGAGACAACACCAACGGGGAGTTGATTTCCTTCGTGTTTTGGGATGTCTTAGACAATCGTGGGAACTCTTGAAGGGTCATTCCTCAAGGAACCTTGAATTGTCCTTGGTGATGTTTTTTCGGACGTTTCCAATCAAAACATGATTGTATACGAGTTTAGGACCGCTGACATGAATTTTATCAAAAACGAATACGTAAAACTCGATGAAACATGCCTAGACACACAAGGTAGTTTCAAGGCAAAAATTTCGAATGTCATGGACGTTTGACCTCCAAAGTTCACGAAACTTGACACACTGCATATATACACAATATTAAATCATATAAATACCTTATAACCTCATGATCCACACATAAACACATAGAACTACATATGAGGCACATAGGTGACTTGGTCATCGAAAGTCTTAGTCGTCCCTTGACGTTTGACTTCCAATGAGCCTAAACTCTTAAAAAATGCCACAATATAACCTTATTGATCAATTTAGGACCTTATACCATCATTACCACCATGTTAAGCTCTATTTCACCTAGGTCATTTTCGGGATCTTACATTCTCCCCCACTTGGACAACTTTCATTCCCGAATGACACTTGCCACTCTCCGAACACTCCCAAGAATAGAGATTCAATTAGAAACTCATGACCATATCGTAAAAAATCTTATACAATACAAATATCAATTTCACATAACCTACATGATCACAACACAACAAGAAACTACAAGACATTCTATAATTCACTTATAAAACTCACATGCTTCATTAAAAATAGAAAAAACTCATTTTATATTCGATATTATACTCATATACATCAGTTCTAACCGCATTGCAACAATTTTAGACAAATAATGAATTAGTCATTTTTCAATAAATTTCAATGTGTATAACCAATGCAACATACAAATTTTCAATTTTTTTTTAAAAATTCATATTTTAAGTAATATATGATAGGAACATGCTAATATGTAAGGTAACATCCTATAAACACATGTTAAAACATGATCAAAGCTTCATAAAATAGAAAATGCACGGAGTTAATGAAATTCAATTTCAACTAAACTCCTGAACACCATGAACATGCAACATTCTTCTATGACTTTCTATCGCATCTATTAAGTATACCGTGGTTTCACGGTATAATTAATACTTTTTCCTTAAGTTTAGTGTGTCCGAAAAGCCTTTTTGTGCTAATTTTTATATAAGTTTCTCTTTGATTTGCAGGAAATCTGTCCAAAGCTGAATGCAGAGATTTTGAGCAAAGAAATGCAGAAGAGACCACCTACGGAGCTTATGGCGGTCCGTCGTGTTTGTGACGGTCCGTAGGTGGCAGCTTAGTGCAGCTGCTGAAGGAAGATGGGGAAGTCTGACCAAGTGTGGGATTACGAAGCTTATGACGGTCCGTTGTAGCTATGACGGTCCGTCCTTCAGGTTCGTCGTGAAGTTCAGAGAAGTGATCCCAGTACCCAGATTCCAAGAGTTGAAGTGTTTTGGAAAGAAGACCCTCGACGGACCGTTGTGCCTATGACGGTCCTTCATACTTGCCGTCGAGGGGAATGAAGAGAGCAGCAGAAGAAATTGCACAAGTATGGGACGACAGAGTCCATGACGGTCCGTTGTGACCACGACGGTACGTCGCGTGGTCCGTCGACCCAGCCGCGTTTTGGAAGATTTCCAATTATTAGAATCCTTGTTTAATTAGGTTTTTGTTTTTTTTATAAATACTTCGAAAAACCTCGTTTTTGAGGTTAGACACCAGATAGTTAGACATCATATTATTAGACTCTTTGTATTAGTGTTAGACTTTTGATTATCATTGATTGTTGGTGATTTGTTCTGATTAATCAAGCAAACTTTTAGATTTTATTCTTTCTCATTGAAGTAAGTATATGAACTCTTATCTAATATATTTGAATATTGTATTTATGACCATGAGTAACTAAACTCCATAACTAGGGTTGTGGGAACCATAGGCAAATAATGAGATAAACCCTAACTAAAATAAGAATTCTAGAATATTGTCTTGCATGTATTAATAATTCCTTCGCTTAGATGTCTTTTTAACGGATGGCCAACGTTAGAATTAGCCTTAATGCTACTTGCCGGACCAAGGAGGTAGATAATAGGAAAAGAATTATTAACATAGATTTAGTGTATACTATCTAATAGGCTAGTATTGATTGGTACGAAGTAATAACTTAGTCAAATATCGAATACGATGCTTAGCCGAAACAAGGTGCGGAATGAGATTTTCTAGATGCCGGAACAAGGATTTAGAACTATATAACTTATCACTTTGCATACAAGATACTAGGAAAGAATTGTTATAGTTTGAATTATGAAGTTGTGAACCTGTGGGGAACATGTAAACCCTAGTTACTTTGATTAATTGATTAAAATCCAACATTCAAAGCTGTTAAATGTCACTTACAATTGCACTATTTATTTTCACTCATTTAGAACTAGAAACCCCCCTTTTTATTGTTTTTAGTTTCCAAGGAAGTCATTGACCAAACAATAGTAATAACAAGTTGAAGTTAAGTCTAAACTATTTTTCTCGTGGGAACGATCCCAACCTCACTAGTTGGGTTATTTACTTGACACGACCGCTTTACTTCTTATTTGAGAAGTATGTTTGAGCGTATCACCCACATTGAAGGAACTCATATCACAAAAAAATGCAAGGACTTACCTTAATCATTATCACCATCTGGCTTCTCTCCTGTATTCTTGAGTGCGAACACCTCTTATTTGGAGCATCATCTTTTGGAACATTCGGAGAAACTTGGTTACCCTCACTTTCTTTGGAAGCAATGGTAGGAATATCTCTCACCTTGTGCCCTTCTTTACCACTACCAAAGCAACTCTCAGTACCATTTAGGCATTCCCCGTAGTGCCTCTTTTAAAAAGTGACAAACATAAGTTTGCCATTTTGATAACCACCTCCTTTCTCCAATTTTACCTTAGCACTCCTAGGTTCTTCTTGAGTTCGAGCCTTCTTCTTAAACCTAGGTTGACCTTGATCATTAGATTTACTCCTTTTCAAGTTCATAGTTCTCTTTCAAAGTTTAGAATGTTCAATTGATTGTGCATACACCATGAGTCTAGCTAGGGTCATATCATTACTTAGCATCGCCGTACGACATTCCTCGGCTACACCCATCACAAAATGACTCATCTTATCCCTCGGATTAGACAAAAGGGATGGGGCATATCTAGATAACATAGAAAACATCAAAGGGTGTTCCTGAACACTCATATTTCCTTTCTTGAGATTGATAAAAACCTCTACCTTAACTTCCCTCCTCTCACGAGAAAAGTACTTCCAAAGAAAACTTTTCTAAAATTCTTCCAACTCAAAAGGTCCCCACTGTACCAGCTATCCTTCCATTCAATGTTCCATATTTGAGAAATGTCCCTCGATTGGTATGAAGCCAACTTCGTTTTCTCCCTGAAAGTAACTCCCGTAGCGCTCAACTTCTTGTATACTCCATCTAGGAACTCTTGGGGATCCTCTCCCAACTTAGATCCAAGAAAGATAGGAAGATTCCTCATAAAGTCTTGTAACCTAGACGTCATAGTGATCTCCACAACATTCACCCTAGGAACCATACTCAAATTCACTTGACTAGTCATGGCTCCAGCTAAAGAAAGCAAAGACTCTCTAATGTCACTATTACTCAACTCCGAGGGAACCACCGGAACATCATTCCCTCCTTCCACAATAGGGAATTGACCACCTTGAAAACCTTGAGCACTTTGAGGAACTTGCTTAACTTGAGGAGAAATCTCCCCAAGCACATAATTATCCTCAATTCTCCTAGCCGGTGTCCTCCTCGTGTTCATCTTCCTAGAAACACAAGGAAAACCATAAGAAAAGGGTACTCATAAATTTACTTTACGGCACGACATAAGAGTAGAAAAGAAGGGAAACTCTATCTTCTATATACTCTCTCCCATAGATGTGTCGCGACTCACTCTAATGGTCTCGACTCTAGTAGTTGTGACTTGATGATACTTTCGATTACCAAGACTACATTAATATCCTATGCTTTGAGACCAATCTTGTCACATATCGAAACCACATCCTAGGAGTTTGGGTTGATCTCGGATTTCAGCCGGTGTACTTCACCTCTCGGAGCTCCTGTACATGCGCTTTCTGATTCGTTCATCGCATACATAATCAAAAGTAGTGCGCATTTAAAAATTTTCACAATACATTAGAAATATCTTTAAAAACATCTTTAATAAAAAATTATAGGAAATTCTAAGTCTCAATGTCATCAACTTAATACACGAAAATACTTTGGGACACGAACTATACTTCAAAATATAGAAATACTAAATTATTACATTACTATGAAAATAAAAGACATCTATGCCGTCAAGTCAAATGGGTACATATTTAAACTTCACTTGTATGATTCTACGATCCATGTCTTGCTTCCGAAATGCTCCTCACCCACCAACAACTATAGAGATAGATAAAAGCATGGATAAGTACAACCATATGTACTAAGTACGACATTATGCATAAAATCATGAAAATGGACATTTATTAGAAATATGTATATTTTAATTTAGATCTCATAATATAATCATAATAACAACATTTAACATCTTAGAAATACGTAAAAAATCACTTAGTCAATTTATAGCAGTTTTAAGAGTAACCTTACAATGAGCTTACTTCACTGTACAGTGAAGTTATTCAATGTTACAGTGAAATGTCTTCACTTCATTTAAAGTATCTTTTATAATATAATTCCACCACTAAGAGATATCCTAAGACTCACTTAAGAAATACAAAGATAGACCGTCCATACACCCTCTCTAAGCATGCCTAAATGATCCTAAAGACCACCTATAATGAGACACATACACACTTACAAGACACCAAGCATATGAACATGAGATTTCCCCTACCAAAGTTGATTCTAAGTCTCACTTGAGTGAGTTCTGAAGTGACCACCCATACAATCCCTTACACACAAACTTAAGAGATCCTATGGACTACTTATGATAGAATCATTTTCACTTGACATAACAACATATTGATAATATGACATTCACTTACCAAAGGCTATAAAAATACATGCTTAAGTAAATCAAGAAGATAAAATCAATGATTCACCTCTTCAAGACTACCTAAATAATCCTTAAGACTACCTAAGGCCAAGATCATGTCCACATAATCAACATCTTCCCTAACACAAGTCATTCTTAAGACTTATCTAGGTAAGATACCAATTGATCATTCCTAATCCCCCTTCATACCTTTACTAGACAACCCTTAACTACTCGAGATAAGTACTTATTCACTTATGTACTTTCTTAACTTAAATCATTACATTCATTAGTTCATTTAAGACTCATTCAACACATAAGGACATTCAAGTAATTGTCTTGGATACAACCTAGGTACTCCAACTAACACCTTTAAACCTATTGTGCAATGTATAAATAGCGTCTTAAACCACCACCTTAACTTCATAGAACTTCTCTAATTCTAGTAGGTATCCCATATGATGAGAATAGGAAATAACCGACATAGACCATTATAGCAAGAAATGGAATCCGGAGTTCTATCCTACTCAAATGAGGGTGTTCTACTTGCCAATGGTAGAACTTAGACACATCCCATGTAGGCATATGGTTAAGTAATATGAAGGGAATTCTTTGTAATTTAGTCTCCATCATTAACTAGAACTACTTCCCTTACCATAGTCACTCGGTGCTAGCCTTTTTATCATGGGGTAATTTACACTTAAGGTTCATATAAAGGGGTTCCATATAAAGTTAATAACCCAGTCATATTTACCTACCAAGGAATGGACCACTAAGGCTACCTTACAATGGCGACTAGAAGCTCATAATGACTTTCTAAGGTTTGATATGATGGCATTCCAGCCAATAACCCTTAATTATATCATTTTCATTTACTTGAAGGATACCATTACGAATTTAAACTTCAACATTCATAACCTTACCACAAGGTTCAAGGTTTTACATAAAGGAACTTCTTAACTTCATTTAAGGTCTCATGTCATTCATACATACAAGACTGAGAGGATTTAACATCCTAAGTCAAGACATCTAATATTCACATTCATACATATATTAAGTAAGGGACACAAGTCAACCAAGACAAGACACAACATACTTCACCTTAACACATATTACATGTCATTCTAAAAGTATATACAAATAGTCATTATCATATTTAAGTTATCCTATACACAATCATATCATCATAAATATGATTATCATAGACTCATATACTAAAGTAGGAATAACCAATAATCAACCCTAAGACAATACAAACAAAGCCATAGTCATAGTCTAACATGATCATCTATTTAGCATCAATTAAATAACACATATACGTTCACATTGTTTATCACGTAGATAGAAATTATGCAACTTCACATAATCAACTACATAAATCATCTAAATAATTCAAGTAGGTTCTAACAAGTCCATGATCATCATATTAATTAAATTAACACCGACAAGGCCACATCAATTGCAAATAAAGCACATAAGACCAACATTATAAGTGGATCATACCATTCACAACATAATTTAAGTATAATTAACATAACATAAAAGGAATTAGGGCATCGTACCACCACTCCGTCCTCAACACTTCAATCTAATTCTAAATCATCCAATTCAATATCATAATGCCTTTACCCATGGCCACAACCAATAATTAATGGCAATTATAATAATACTCAATGAAACTAGGTCAATTCACTACATATGCATCAATATAATACAACATAAATATCAATTAAATATAATATTCACATCATTCAATAGCCCATAGAAAGCTACACTAGAATTCATAAATATCAATTCAATATCGCATAATCCATAACATAATCAAAAAGTAAGGTTCATCAATTTCATGGTTTCATAGATTAATTGAGTTAAAATAATCAAATTAATAATAATTCAATCCTTATTGAATGCTTAAAAACCTATAATGCAAGAACCCTTGGATATATCATGGAGTTGGAAAATTCATCTTTGAAAACCTTAGAAATCATCTTTGAATGTTTTTCTCCTTGATGAATAAAGTTTCAAGGATAAAAAACAATAACTCAATGAAAATAATTATTCAATTTGATGAAGAATCTCCACTAAATTCTCCAATCCAAGCCCTTCCTTGAGTTTTGGCTCTAATGGAGTTCTAGAGAATTTCTAAGAGAATTTGGATTTTAATTTTGAAGAATGAAACCTTCTAAGTGTTTTAGGCTTATAAAAATATTTAAAATACCCAAAAAAAAACCTTAAGGAACCTCCCCTTTCCCTTATTTTGAAGTGGAAGTGAATTTACCAATTCATTTGTTGAACTTAACAGTGAGGTGCGCAGAGAAAGACCCAATCAACGGAGGACCATCGACGACCCGTCCTTTGACCAACGAACCATCCTACTGGTCCTGGTCTGGGTCTATGCCTTGTATTTTGTCTCTCATATGAAAATACTAAGTTACAATTGACTAGACACCACCAAGGGGGCGTCGATCGCCTTAGTGGTTTGTGCTTTCTTACAATGTCTTGGGCACTCTTTATTGTTCCTTCCTCAAGGACCCTTGCATGGTTCTTGGAGATGTTTTCTCGGACGTTTCAAAAAAAAACATGATATTATACGAGTTTAGGACCTATCTCACGAATTTCACCAAAATCAAACACGTAAAACTCGATGAAATATGCCTAGACACAAAAGGTTGTTTTAAGGTAAAACTTTCGACCATCATGAATTTTCTAGGACGTCTGACCTCCAAATTTCATGAAACATGACACATTTCCTATATACACCATAATACCTCATATAATGAAGTTTTAACATCATAAAACACATACAAACATGTATAACCACATATGAGGAATACATGTGACTTAGTCGTCAAACATCTTAGTCGTCCCTTAACGTTTGACTTCAAATGCACCTAAACTCTTAGACAATGCCTCAATACCAACTTATAGACCAATTTATGACATTATACAATAATTAAAAACATGTAAGGCTCTATTTCACCTAAGTCATTCTTGGGATCTTACAAAAAGTAAGTCAATTAATGTTGTTAAAGATTTTTAAGAGTCTTTATTAAACGTTTCAACTTCGTTTTAGGGATCCAGTTTCAACTTTAAGTGAAGAGTAAAATTTAATTTCTTTTATTTAATGAAATATAAGGGAATTAAGTATGCCCTATGATTTCATTATGACTAATGTTTTCAAGTTAAGGAAAGAGTAGAGAGTAGAGTTCGTTGCTCAAAAGTTATAAGGCGACTAAGAAAAGTCTATAAACTTTTTGACATTTAAGTTAAAAATGAAACCAAGATTCCAAAAAAACTTTGTAAAAGAAAGTGGGGACATTGATCCTAAGAGGGCTATTTAAAGCTAAAGTAATGAGCAAATTATCTCAACCCAAAGAAAAATGAGGTTATTTTAAAGAATGAGATAAAGTTTATTTTGGGAGTATTAGTGAGAACCAGTGTGGGGATAATAGTTTTTATTAAATCGAGTGTCCGTGCAAAAAATTTAGACATCATGGATTTTAAAGGGTCATACTTTTTAAATGATCACGTAATTTAAGCTACTAGATTGACTAAGTTGTGAAGTTCTATGTGACAACAAAGTATAGGCTAGTTCTAGAAGCGTGGGCAAAGCATTGTATCATAACTTACGCCCATAGTGGTGGTTTTTGGTTAGAGAATCTCAAAAAAACTATATTATTTTCTTATATAAGTAAAGTTGCGTAGTTATTGTATTTTCATTAACTAACTGCATTGTTTTCACTGTTTTATGAGCTTTATATATATATATATATATATATATATATATATATATATATATTGCATGTGTCATTGTTGTTTTGTATTAAGTTCAGTATGATATGAGTTGCGTTGAGCCAAGATATGTGTTTCTTCTTATGCTTTTCGAGCTTATGTTGTTGTTTAGCATTCTAACTAGCATACTCGTATATTCAATGTACTGATGTTTATTTGCCTGCATCATCCTATGATGCAGACGTAGGTAACAAGGAGCAACATCTAGTACCTCGTCGATCTCATCTGAGAACTCTAAGTCAGTGGTGAGCCTTTTTTTATTCAATAGGATTCTTTTATTACTTATCAGTTTTTTGGTTTATAGAATGTTGTGGGGTTTGTCTCAATTTTCATCTTATTATTACTGAGGATTCACAGAAATATAATTATTGTCATTGTTCAATTTGAGTCTCTCTTATTTTGCATTTTAGATATTCAATTTTTTAGTCGTAATGGACATTTTGGACAAGATATTTATTTATGTTATATTATGAGATTGGTACTCGCCTTATGATTAGGTTAAGTCTTGCTGAGTTAAGTATGCAAGGACAAGGGTTTGTTCAAGAGAAGCAATGGTCATTCGGTGTCGTCCACGTCCAGGGTATAGGCTCGAGGCATGAAAAAGATGTTATCAAAGAATAGAGTTCAAGAGCCCTAGGGAGTATATCAATTTGTGTATGTAGATTTGTATTCATCGGTGTAAAGCCTGCGACATCTATGATTAGAAGGCTACAACATTTAGGAATTCCTTAGTTCTTTCATATAACTTTCTCTTCATTAGAGTTTATCTTTGAAAAGTTTATCTTTAATTTATGCTTGCACATGTTTCATATTATCATGCTTCCACGAAGTTCAACATGAGTTCATCCAACCGGAAGGAATGTTGAGGAACCAAAGGTACCTAATGTACCAAACGTACAACCTAAGGAAGAAATCACCAATGTTGAGTTCCGTGAGGCTATCCGAATGTAATTCAAGTTATGACTAAAAAATTTGAGCATCAGAGAGGATATCAATAAGAAGAGGCTGACATCTCAAGGATTCGTGAATTCCTAATAATGAATCCTCGAAGTTTCACCGGTTTGAGTTTTATTGAGGATCCAGAAAACTTTGTTGAGGAGTTGAAGAAGGTTTTTGATGTGATGTATGTCATTGATGTTGAAAAAGTTGAATTACTTGATCATATAAACTCATAAATATCGATGGGACATAGTCAATTAGTGGAAGGAGGTAATATAAGAAAATGTACAACGTCCGAGTCAGGATTTCCTTGAAGAAACTTTTTTGGGGCTTTTGTTTCCCAGAGAACTGAAAGAATCTAAGGTACGGGATTTAGAATTCTTGAGTCTTCATGAATGTGGGTTGATTTTCACCCAACTAAAACATGACATCTTGTTTGTCGCTTGCCTAGGTCGAGCTTCAAGCAAGGAAGGCAAAGCTGCAATGCTGATAGGCAATATGGACATATCAAGGTTGATGTTTTATGTGCAGAAAAATGAAGAGGAGAAGGTGAGAGACAGGGAAGAGTATAGGAACAAGAGAGCAAAGACTGGGAATGAGTTTGGGCAGCAGAAGGGTGGTTCGAATAGGCCAAAATTTTAGAAGCAAAAGAGGTTCACACCATCATATACTCGTGTTGCTACACCCATAATAAAAGGAGAGCATCATATCTACAACTTGCAGAACTTCGCAGCTAGACTAGCACAATCTCCAGGTAGTGTGGCACAAGGAGGTAATTGGGTTCTTGTATGTGCTATGTGTGGTAAAAACTACATTCGTTAATGTCGTGAGTTGCCAAATCGGTTGCTTCAAGTGTGATCAAGAGGTTCAATTTATGAGGGAGTGCCTGAAGGATAGGAAGGGCAGTGAAATCTAAGCAACCTGGCCCAATCTTATTTAGTTGCTCCACAAGACATAACTCTTAACCTAGAGAAGCTTTTTTTGGTACTAGCAAAGGTGCAAACCGTGTAAGACCCCGATTATGACTTAGGTGAACTAGATCCTAACATGTTATTATTGAAGATCTAAGGTCGTAAATAGGTCTTATATATGGTATTGAGTAAGTGTCAAATAGTTTAGGTCCATTGGATGTCAAACGTCAAGGGAAGACTAAGATATTCGACGACTAAGTCACCTATGTGCCTCATATGTGGTTTTATGCATTTATGGGTGATTCATGAGGTTTTAAGGTCTTTAAATGAGTTATTCTATCATATATAGGCAGTTTTCTAGGTTTCTTGGAGTTTGGAGGTCAAACGTTATAGAACATCCATGATATTCGTAATGTTTACCTTGAAATGACCTTGTGTGTCTAGGAAACCATCCCCAAGGACCAACCAAGGGTCCTTGAGGAAGGACCCAAGATAGGTACCAAGTCTGTCCAAGACAACCCAAACCACAGAGCGAGTCGAACACAAATGGGTTAATCGATGCCCGTTGGTAGGGTCTCGTCATTTGGGAAATAGTCATGGGAGGAAGAAGACCAACGTTGTGTCTCTGAACCACCCAACTGAAGGATAGGATAGCCCGTTTGTAAACAAACGGTCCGTCGATTGCCAAGCGTTGGTGGACTGCCTCCATGCGTGCAGTTCACTATAAGTTGAGGGGTGAACATGTAATTTTATCCCACATCAAAATAAGATTATTGAAGGTTCCTTAAGGGTCTTTTGGGCATTTTATCTATGTATATAAGTATTTAATACTTAGCATAATTCATTATTCCAAATCAAAACCCCAAAATCTCTTAGAAATTCTTTAAGACTCCATTGATGTCAAAAGTCTAGGAAGATCTTGGTGTGACGAACTGAGTGGAGATTCTTCACAAAATTGAATAATTAGATTCATTGAGGTATGTATGTTGATCGTTGAAACTATTTTAATCAAGGAGCCCAATTCTCAAGAAATTTTCTAAAGATTTCAAGTTTAATCATCTAAATTTCATAATTCTATTACGGGTTCTTGCTATGATAAGTTTTAATCTTTGGATAATGATTTAATTGATATTATATTGATTATTTTAACCTAAATTACGTATGAACCGATCAATTGTATGAACTCTAGATTTTGAATAAGTTATGGTTACTTGATTTTGACTTAATGTTTATGAATTCAAGTGTAGATTCATGATGTATGCTTAATGTTTATGAATTCAAGTGGTGATTCCTATGAGTTATCTAATGATGTATGAATTGTGTTCTATTGATATCTACGTTGTACTAGATTGATTAATATGTACTGAATTGACCTAGTTTCATTGGTTATTATTGTAATTGCATTGGATTACTTTTCATGGCCTTCGATCAGGGCCTTATGGTATTGAATTGGATGATTTATCATTGAATTGAGGTGTTGAGGATGTTGTGGTGGTAATCTTCCCTATTTCCTTTACTTGGATGTTAAATAGACCTCAATTATATTGTGATTGCTATGTTCACTTATGGTGGCGATGTTATGTGCTTTACTTGCAATTTATGTGTCTTTGTCGGCATTACTTTATGTATTCTTATGATCATGACCTTTCCGGCAATCTACTTCAAGTAATGTGGCTATTTGTGTAGTTGATTATGTGAATCATTATCATAATGACCTATATGCTAGTAATGTGAAAGTTTTATGTATATTAGGAAATCATGTTAGACTATGACTATGTTCTTATATGTGTAGTCTTAGAGTTGATGCATGATTGTTCCCACTTCACAATATGAGCCTATAATGGTTATATTCATGAGGCACTATGGGAAGTGTCTAACCGGTACTAGTAGTTGTTTTGGTTTTGGGAAGGATGATCATAAAGTGAGAGATTGTCCTATCATTGCGGCTAGAGGAAGAGAGAGTAAGCAACTCGCTCCTAATGCTCCAAAGAAGGATGTTTTAAAGGAAAAGACTCATTTCTAATCACTGCTGGAAAGAGGATCAAAGCCGAATGAGAATGATGATCATGATGAGGGTTATTCCTTGCTTTACTTTCTAGATATAGGAGTTCCTTTTATGAGGGGAGTATGGTTAAAAGATGGGATAGAGTGATATAGAAACATGTTGTATGTGCATGGTGTTTAAGAGTTTTTTTGAAATTGAATTTCATTAACTTCTTGCATTGTGTATTATATGAAGCCATTATTATGTTTTAAGATATGTCTATATGATGTTACTTTGAATATTAGCATATTTCTATTATGAATAGCCTAAAAGTTGCTTTTTTAAAATTTTTGCTAAAGTCACTATAATGCACTGTCTACTCACTGTGAGAATATTAGAAATTTTACTAATTCATTCTTTGATCTAAATTTTTTTAATTTATTTTGAACTGATATATATTAGTATAATATTGAATATAAAATGATTTTTCGTTATTTGGAATGAAGCATGTGAGTTTTCAAACATGATGAGTTATATAATTGTCTTCTAATTTTCTGTTGTATAGTAAATCTCTTGGCTATGTGAAATTGATGTTTTCTTCTTGACTATGTGTTGTATGATATAATTATGAGCTTCTAGTTAAATTTCTATTCTTGTAAGTGTTCTGAGGGTGGCAAGTGTCATTCGAGGACGAATGTTGTCCAAGTGGAAAAGAATGTAAGACCTTGAAAATGACTTAGGTTCACTAGAGACATAAAAGTTTAGAATTTTGGTGTAAGGTCCTAAATAGTTCAAATATATGGTATTGAGGCAGTGTCTAGGAGTTTAGGTGCATTTGAAGTCAAACGTCAAGGGACGACTAAGTCACCTATGTGCCTCATATGTGGTTTTATGTTCATATTTGTGATTCACGATGTTTAAGGTGTTTAAATGAGTTATTAAATCATATATATTGAGTGTGTCGAGTTTCATGCAATTTGGAGGTCAAACGTCCATGACGTTCGAATGTTCTGCCGTGAAATGCCTTGTGTGTCTAAGCATGTTTCGTTGAGTTTTACCTGTTTGTTTAGGATAAAATTTATGTGAGAGGTGATAAGATTGTATATGATCATATTTGGGTTTGAAAAGTCTGGGAAAACATCCCCAAGGAACAACCAAGTGTCCTTGACGAAGGATCAAAAATATGTGCCAAGGATGCCCAAGACAACCCAAACCACGGAGGCAGTCGACACCCAGTTGTTAAATCGTCGCCTCGTTGATAGGGTATAATCGATTGGGAATTAGTATTTTTAGGTACAAGACCAATGTTGAGTCTCTGAACCAACCGATGGAAGGACAGGACGGTCTGTTTGTGGACAAACGGTCCGTCGACTACCAATAGTTGGGGGACTGCCTCCCTGGGTGCAGTTCACTGTAAGTTGAGGGTAGAACTTGTAATTTTACCCCACTTCAAAATAAGAGTATTTTAGGTTACTTAAGGGTATTTTGGGTATTTTAAGTGTGTATATGTCTTTAACACTTAGAATATTTCATTCTTCCAAATAAAAACCCCTAAATCCCTTATAAATTCCTTAAGACTCCATTGAAGGCAAAAGTGAAGGAATATCTTGGTGTGACGAATTGAGTGGAGATTCTTCAAAAAATTTATGAATTATATTCATTGAGGTATGTATTTTGATCCTTGAAACTCTCTTTATCAAGGAGCCCAACACTCAAGAAGTTTTCTAAAGTTTTCAAGTTGAATTGTCCAAATTTCATTATTCTATAATGGATTCTTGCATTAATGACTTCTAAACATTGTATAATGATTTATATGATGTTGTATTAATGATTTTAACATAAATTACCCATGAATTGGATGAATCCTAGATTCTAACTATGTTAAGGGTTACTTGATATTGACTTAATGCTTATGAACTGAAGTGTAGATTCCTATGGGTTATCTAATGATGTAAGAATTGTGTTAAATTGATATCTACGTTGTATTACATTGATTAATATGTAGATATTTTACCTTTTGTATTGGTTAATACAGTAATTGCTTTGATTATTGTTAACGTCCTTTGATAAGGTCCTTATGGCATTGAATTGGATGATTTAGCATCGAATTGAGGTGTTGAGGATGTTGTGGTGGTAAGATGACCTATTTCGTTTACTTTTATGTTAATTTTACTTAAATTATATTGTGATTGGTATGGTCCACTTATAGTGGAGGTGTTATGTGCTTTACTTAAAATTAATCTGGCCTTGTCGGCGTTACATTATGTATTATGATGATCATGGCCTTGTGGGAAAACTATTTGAAGTAATGTGAATATTTTTGTAGTTGATTATATGAAGCATGATCATATCTACCTATCTGCTAGTAATGTGAAAGTTTGATGTATATTAGGAGATCATGTTGAACTATGACTATATGCTTATATATGTATTCTTAGAGTTGATGCATGATTGTTCCTACTTCATTATATGAGTCTTTAATAATTATTTTGATGATGTTGTCGTAACAACCCTAAAATGGCTATGTGAAGTAATTCCTAAACGTACCTAGAATGCCTATATTAAATTGGCTTCACACGGATTGATGTGTTGTGGAGCAAGACTTCAAAATCTATGCACCATCCTAGCCAACAAACTTGGTGAGTTCGTTGTTCTAGGAAAGGTTGGGTCCAGCCATGTTGGGCACCTAAATATTAAGATTCACCCGGATGAGTCTTAATCGGACTTGAAAAGGGTAATCTTAGGTTCGGAGGGTCTAGGGGTAAAATGATCTTTTTTAGGATAAGGGTAGTATGATCATTGCCCTAAGGATTTAATTAGTTAATTAATTAATGTGTTTTAGTTGATGGTTCGGGTTGGGTCGACCAAGATTGACCCATTTGCAAGAAGAGCTTCACCCGGGTCGGATCCTTGGTTGATACAATATTAAATCGAATTAATTGATAGTTCATTATCTGGTTTAAGTAAGAGAAGTTTAGTCATCTCACTTAAGCCTTAGAAAATTAGATTTTTAATTTAAATAACAAAGAGTCCTAGTTTGACTAAGTCTTCACCTAAAACTCCTACACTTAAACTTATTCTCATGTCTTTGAACTCTCATTGTCACGTTATTTATCATTAAAATAACATATAATAATAGTTCATCACTCTTGAAGAACATGAACGCAAAAGATCAAAAGAAAAACTAGTCTAAAAACAAAAAGCAAAAGCAAATTTCTCTACGTGTAGTTCTTGAATTTTGGTGGTTAGGCATTGATTTCATGTCTAATGAAAGGAAAGGTATAGGTTTCTTCCTCTAAGTCCATTTCCCAAGAGACAACTAGGATTCAGTCACTAATATGAAAACTAGAAATGTTTCCTCGTTGCATGTCCCTGTCACTAGCTCTTATCGATTGTTGTAGGATGGTTATATTTGCTGGTAAAATGTAGGGAGGTAATGTCTTTTCGTGATGATTATGTTCATGTATGTACATTTGGATTTATGTGATTATTAATTATGTTTCTCCAAAACTATGTGATAAGTGAGTGTACAAAGGTGTGTTGTCGTGGTTCTTGATAATGGGTTGGAGCATCAAAATGGCATGTTAAATCCATGTGTTTTTGTATAAATGACTTGGAGAAATGCATATAATAATGTACGAAACCTCCAACGAATTTCCATAAAAATCTAACGTATAAAGTTTTAGAAAAATGGACTAAAAATATGACAAAATTTACAGATATCTGGAAATTTGGTCTCGGCTAAGCCATTTAAAGGTTTTTGGGTTTCAATTTATTTTTATAAATGTGTGAGGTCATCATGTATTGAACCCGAGACCTCACTATATGCAAGCTACTGAAAATTTAATAATAAATGTGAGTTAGGGGGAATTGAAATCCGGTATTACCCGAGTAAGAGAACCTAGGAAATTAATTAAAAGAAGTGAGGTACATGGAATTCAAACTCGTGTGTACTTGGCAGAAATTAAGACCGGTCCATGCGAGAACAAAAACAATAAATAAAATGGGGTGTGCGGGAATCAAACCCACAACCTCTCGGTTAAGTGAGGAAACAAGGAGAACAAATTAAAGAAAAATAAAATGAGGTTATGGGGCATTTATCCAACATTCTCTCGGTCAAAAACAAAAAAGTATTGGGATTAATTTACACTTAATACTAATGCTGAATTGAGAAATCATCTAATTATCAATTATTCTCGCATGCTAGAATCCAGTTTCAATGATGTGTGAGATGAATGTAATAGAACTTTATACTTCGCACTGATAGGCTAGCTATGAGTCGCGATTTGTTCTTTTTGGAAGGCAGAGGTTCACGTAAATCTCATGAGATGAGACTATCCGTTTAGGAGAGTATGGGTCTCCTTATATCTCCTAGTCTTTGACCCTATGCTTCCAACATAGGGTTCTAACAGGGTTCAATTCCGTATATATGCTAGCATGTTTTGGTATAATTTTGGCCAGAGATTCCACCTCTTTGCGGTGTGGGGTAGACACTACATTTCATGGAAATCACATGATCTATTTTGGTTAAAGTTAAAAGTTCCCAAAGAAAAAATGAGGCCAGCCTCATGAAATGAATGATACCAAAGGTGTTTGGATAGGATAATCCAAAGGTAAATTCGACTCAAGTAATGACACTAGGTCGTTCTTGGTCATTGCATAGTGAACCCAATGAGAGTCCTTAACAACATCATACGTATATAAATGGATGAAAATGATGTATGTATGAATGAATGAAGCAAACTCTGTGTTTGCTAAAGAAGGATCCCTAGTTGAGGTCCTATATGATTAGCCCTTAATTGGGAAGTCCTAATGCCAAGCCCGTGATTCCAAGGTTTCACGGCATATGAATGAAATATATGTGATATATGTATGTTCTAATTGAAATGTTTTCACGGCATATGAATGAAATATATGTGATATATGTATGTAATAATTGAAATGTTTTATGTGCTATGTGCAATATGAAAAGAATGATGATGCATGTTACTCTCATATCATGAATTTCCTAATCTGATTTGGAAAGTCCAACTGACTTGGCTTTCAATAACTCATATTTTTAGGAGAGAGATCTTCTTAATCATGCATGTCCTTTATGTTTACTTGCATACACCCATACTTAGTACAAGTGTGTACTAATTCCGTACAATCCTTTACTTTTCGGTGCATGTGCAAGTGGTCGCTAGAGCTTACGAGACTATGTTAAAGCTACCCGAACGTGGAGCATTCATCCATACTTCGTAGGATCTCATTCTTTCGAGGATGCTTATCTCTTATATTCTATCTTAGACGTAGGCATGAGCTAGCGGAGGATGTTCCACTAGTGCTTCTTTCTTACTGATTTTCAGACATTATATCGGTGCCATTTTGGCAACTTCATAATAATGAAGTTATGAGCTATTTATTTCATTTGAATATCATATTATTAGATATTTGTTGTGCACTGATGTAATATAATGAACTCTTACTATGAAGTCTAGGTATACTTCAAGGCAAAAAAAAGTTTTAAATTTTCGCTAAAATTAACCAATATGATGTAATGATGACGTATGTAGGCTAGTCTACAACCTCTGAGAGGTCAACAACGCATGTTTCGTCTAGGGTCTAGACCTCGATCGTTACAAACATGGTATCAGAGCATTAGGTTAAATTCGAAGCATAATAATGTTGACATCAACTACATCCGGTAGTTTCTAAGGTATAATAGTAAAGTGCACCACCATCATTAATTAGAGACTGTATGATGCATAGGAAATTTCCTTTCTGCTAATCTTATCGTGCTTTCCTTAATGTCTGACTTCTTGTATTTTGAATGTATCTAAGATCAATTCTTATTTTTTATCCATAAAATGAACTAAAAAGGGAACGTTGGTCGGGGAAGAGAAGGAGCAGCAACTTGGGTGAACCAAGTTCCTCCCTAGGCTCAAGCTGCAGGAGTGGACATGCCAGTTCAGATGGGTGGACTGATGCGGAGGTGCGGGCCACTTTGGCATAGATGGATCAAGCCATCTCTGTGCAGGCTTAGTCTATGACGGCCCAGGCCAGCAGACAAGAGGTTCAGCCAATAACCCATAAGTATACAACATGGCGAACAGGTTGCGAGATTTTACAAGGATGAATGCTCCAATCTATACAGAATCCAAGACTGCAAAGGATCCTCATGATTTTGCGAAGGAGCTCCTAAATATTCTGGTGGTGATGGGGGCCACAGGGATTGAGAAAGTTGAGTGTAACAACGCAAAATTGACTATTGCAAGTAATACTTAATGTATCTAGAATGCCTAGATTAGACCGGGTTCACACGGATTGATGAGCGTGGAACCAAACCTCTTTACCTATGCTTTATCCAGTACAACCAACATAGTGAGTTAGTTGATCTAGGAAAAGTTGGGTCCAGCAATGTAGGGCACCCGAATATTAAGATTCACCCGGATGTGTCTTAACCGGACTTGAAAGGGGTAATCATATGTTTGGAGGGTCTAAGGGTAAAATAGTCTTTTCCAGGATAAGGATAGTATTTTATTTAACCTAAATATTTAAATAATTAATTAATTAATATAAGGAGTGGACAATTCGTGTAGGGTTGACCCGAATTGACACATTTTCGCGAGTTAGGCTTCACCCGGGTTCGATCCTTAATGGATTCAATGATTAAATGGCATTGATTGGTATTTAACTTTCTGATTTATATAAAGTAAAATCGGATATTTTAATAAAAAATTAATAATAAAATAAATAAATAACAAAGAGTCCTAGTTTGAATAAGTCTTCAACTAAAACTCCTACTCCTAAACTTACTCTCATCTCTCTCAACTATCATTCTTACGTCTCCCACTCTCATTGTCACGCCCATCATCAGAAAAACGGAAAAAAGAATCAAAGTTCATCACATAAAGAAATTTCATACAAAAATTCAAAAGAACAACTAAACTAAAAATGGAAAGTGAAAGCATTTTTTGAATGGTTTGAGCGTGAGTTTTGTTGGAGAAGCATTTGTTTTTGGTGGGAGTTGGAAGCACTTGATATCGTATTTGAAATATGGTAAAACATGAAAAAAGGTATAGGTTTTCTTCCTCTTGGTCCCTTTCCCAAGATACCCCTAAGATTTAGCCAAATTTTATTCCAAAAACTAGGAATGTTACCCTTTGCAAGTCCCGGTCACTAGCTCCCATAGATTGTTGTAGGTTGGGTATGTTTGCTGGTAAAAATTAGGGATATAAGGTTTTTTCAAGATGATTATGTTCATATATGTATGTTCGGATTTATGTAATGATAAAAATGTGTGCAATGTATGTGTAGCCGTGTTCTGGGGCATGTTTTGGAGCATGAAAATTGCATGATGAATCCTTGTGTTTTTTGTATAAGATTACTTGGAAACGATGAACATAATAATGTACGAAAAATCCAGCGAATTACCTAAGAATTTAATGTACAAATGATGAAAAAAATGGACTAAAAATGTGACCAGATTTCCAAAAAATCATAAAATTATGTCTCGGCTAAGAAACAAGTGAGATGCTGAAATTTATAATTTTTTTTAAGATGTGAGGTCATTAGGGATTGAACCCAAGACCTCACCATATGCAAGTTATTTATAATTCAAAAATAAAAAATATGGTAAGGGGAATTCGAAATGGGATAAGGCTCAATTGAAGGAATGAAAGATGAAAAGAACAAAAAAAAGGAGGTATGTGGGGATCGAACCCACAACCTCTTGGATAGGTGAGGGAGATAGGAGAAAAATTGAAGAAAAATAAAAAGAGAGGTGTGGGAATCGAACCCACAACCTCTTGGATAGGTGAGGAAGTTAGGAGAAAAATTAAATAAAAATAAAATGAGGTTGTGGGGGATCGATCCCTTATCCTCCTTGTATCCATCTAAAAAGAGAGGAAAGAAAAAAAAGAATAAAAAAGGGTATGTGTTGGGATGCGCCTCAAGTCTCCAAGATGAAAAATATAAATGAAAAATTTATTATGATACTAAGTGTTGCTAAAGAGATTCGGAACCGGGTTCTCTTGCAAAATTCCATATTGATACATAAGTCGTACGTGAATAAATATTTAATCAATGTTTCCCATAGGTATCGAACTTGAGTCCTTGGCATACGTACAAGATGCATAAGTCTTGTACCACATAATATTGGGTAACTATGAGTCACTTAGACGAATTATAAATGAAGCCTCATGGCTTGTACTTATGGATTCATAAGTCCAGGTTAAGTTTAAGTTAACTGAACATGCATATGATGAATTGATGTTACTTCAAGGGGACTAAGTAAGAGTATGAAACACACTAAAAGTCCAAGTTCATTGCCATATGACGAAATAAACATTCACGCAATGGGGTGAGTAATTATGAAGAGCTAATATGCTAAATCTAATTAAAATAATGACAACATGATAAAAGGATAAGATGAATAGTGAGACGAGATGCATCTACGCCTAAAAATTAACGTCACTAAATGAAATTTTTGAGAGATACTAAATGATGAATAAGCAAAGAAAGTGTGGCTACACTATGATAGGCTAGTACAAGTTAGACAAGTTGTATCTACGCCTAGAATCAATGTCCCTCAATGTAATTGCCAACAGAGCATATGTATGTTATAGGATGAGCAAATAATGAAAGGTGAGTAAAGACGAAAGGAAAAGATGTTAATAAAGAACAGGGTGACACCATAATATGAGGCTAGTGAAAGTGAGACAAGTTGTACCTATGCCAATATAATGTCATTAAAAGTGCTAACCTAAGAGAGTGTTGAATATTAAGAGACAACTCTCAATCACACTCTATATGTAAGTGTAAGGACAATTCACACTTAATACGTAAAAAGAGATGATAAATCATCTAATAAGCTATGACTACCTCATGCTAGAAGCAATCTTCGATGATGTATTAGTTGAATGTAAATTGAAAATTCTAACAGAGCACCGATAGGCTAATATGAGTGGTGATGCCTTCTTTCAGAAAGGGCGGAGGTTCACGTCATTCTCATGAGATGAGATTGTCCATCAAAAGTGAAGTACGTATGAATTAATGAAGAAGACTATGTGTTTTCTAAAGAATGCTCCCTAGTTGAGGTCCCATATATTGAGCCCTCATTTTGGGATTTCCTAATGTTAAGTCCGTGATTCCAAGGTCTCACGGCATATGAACGAATGATATGTAATATATATACGTGCTATATGAAATATATTATGTGTCTTGTGCAATATGAAAAGAATAATGATGCATGTTACTCTCATAGTATGACTTTCCTAATCGGATTTGGCAAGTCCAACTGGCTTGGATTTCCATAATTCATATCGTTAGGAGAGAGACCTTCTTAATCATGCACTTCCTTGGTGTATACTTGTATACACCCATACTTAGTACAAGTGTGCACTAATCCCATACATTTTACTATCATAGGTGCAGGTTCATGAGGGTGTTGAAGACATTCATTGAAGTTGTTCTGACATCAGATATTTTCATCTGGACTGGTAGGTCATCATACATTAAAGGATGTATGTCGTTATGATTCTAGATTACTAATAGGTTTAGTCTAATGGAGCATGTTCCACTAGAATTTCTTTCCTATTTTGTTCACACATATATAATGGTGCAATTTTTGCAATTGTTACTTATGCTATAAGACAATTTATTTGAAGATTGAATGATCCTTTATTTTATGGTTTATAAACATGAGTAGTGAACTTCTTTATACGCGTATGCATGCTATAACTATGAAGTCTATGTACACTTCAAACAAAACAAAAAGTTTCCAATTTTCTGCTAAAATTAAAATAACGAATGTAATGATGACGTAAGCACGATTGTCTGCCACATATAAGAGATCAATGATGCTTGTTTTGGCTAGGGTCTAGACCTCACTCGTGATATTGAGGATGACTCGTACCATTTGAAGGATGTTTCACAATCCTGGTGCAAGATATTGCAGGATATCTGGGCATTGGGCGGAGGTCCGATCACTTAGGAGTTTTTTAAGACAATTTTTATGGAGTGGTTCTTCCCTAGGTAGATAAAAGAGGCTAAGGTTGAGGAGTTCATAAACCTTAAGCAGGGGCTTGGTGACTGTCACAAAGTATTCTCTAAAATTCGTAAAATTGTCCATGTATGCCACTTTCCCTGTGTCGAAAAGCAGGGACGAGATGAGCAAGTTTTGTACAGGAATCTCAGAGGACTTAGAGGAGGAGTGTCGGGATACGATGCTCTATGATAGCATGTCCTTGTCCTTGATTATGGTTCATGTCCAGCAGGTTGCGGACAGCAACAAAAAAAGTAGAGTCTGTCATGTGAGGATGCCTTAACCTTCTGAACAAGCAGGTCACAACAAAGGTTGTGATAGGAGCACTTTCGGAGTTCGTGATCATCCAAGATTTAATAAGAGGAATCAGATTTCATGTAACTCTTTTTCTTAGAGGAGTGCAACACCCATAGGAGGCAGAACCGAGCCCAAGAAGGGCAATGAAGGTGATGTGAAGAGTCCCATAGATGAATGTGGGATGTGTGGCTGCATTCACAGTGGGGAGTGCAGACTAGGTACAAATGCCTGCTTCAGTTGCGAGAAGAACGGACATATGGTCGGGGACTATTCAAAGAATAGGGGTCAGGATGAAGGTAATGCTCAACCTAGCCATAATCCGCAGAATGATGTTGCAGCCAAGCCTTGTAAGCGGAATAAATTCTACACCTTGAAGGGCTGGGAGGAGCAGGAGAAGTCTGCTGATGTGGTCATAACTACGCTCGAATTTTTCTCAACCTTTGTTTATTGTTAACTTGATCCAGGGTCTACGCTTTGTTTTGTGTCTCCCTTGCTTGATCTTTCTTGTGAAACACTACCTTAGGTTTTTCATGATCCTATCGTAGTTAGTACTCCCTTAGGAGAAAATGTAAGAGATGATAACAATTGTAGTATGTTGTAGGACTATGTGTGTAGACCTTGTTGAGTTAACCATGAATGAATTCGACATTATAATTTGTACAGACTGGCTCCATAAATGTTATACCTTCATGGATTTCCGTAGTAGGGTTGTGAGGTTCCGTTTCCCTAATGAAGTAGAGCTGGTTTGGGAGGAGTACAATAGGTGTCATTCAAGTCCCTTGATTTCGAACCTAAAAGCTAATGAAATGATGTCCAAGGGATTGTTATTCCATCTTGTGAGTGTTAATCATCTAGATGATGATATTCCTTCCATAGACTCTTTGCATATAGTGAGTTAGTTTCGCGATGTTTCCCCAGATGACTTTCCTGTAGTCCCTCTCCCTCAAGAGATTTGTTTTGGTATCGACCTAGATTGTGAAACAAAACAAATTTCAATTCCTATATAGTCGAGCATATCCCTTGGGTTGCTTAGTGTTGTTTGTGATAAAGAAAGATGGAACCCTTAGGATGTGTATAGATTATCAGCATCTCAACAAAGTCACGATAAATAACTAGTATCCACTTCCAAGAATATATGACTTATTAGATCAGCTACATGTTTCTAATTTCTTCTCGAATATTGGTCTTCGTTCCGGGTATCATCACCTTAGGGTTACAGATGAAGATATCCCAAAGACATCCTTTCGTACCCGTTATGGTAATTATAAGTTCCTACTCATTCATTTGGTCTCACTAATTCACCAGCTTCATTTATGGATCTTATGAACCGCGTCTTTCCGTGAATACCTTGATTCTTTCGTCATAGTATTCATTGATGACATCCTCATCTAATCTAAGACCAAGGAAGAGCATCACCAACATTAGAGACTAACCTTGCAGGTACTTAGAAAACATCAGTTGTATGACAAATTCCACAAGTGTAAATTCTGGCTTAGATCACTGACCTTTATGGGTCATGTTATGCCCGATCAGGGTGTGGAGGTGAACACCATGAATAATGAGACTATTAAGAACATGCAAGGACCTCTTACTTCCATTGATATTCGTAGCTTTCTGGGATTGGCTGGTTACTAGCGCAGGTTCATAGATAGTTTTTCTTCTATTGCTTCCCCACTAACAACTTTGACTAAGATGAAAGCTATGCTCGAATGGGCGGAGACTTGTGAGAAGAGTTTCCAAGAGCTCAAATACAGACTAACTTCAGCCCCAGTGCTTACGTTGCCTAAATGTGGTGAGATTTACACTATTTATTTTTATGCATCTTCAGTTGGTTTGGGTAGTGTTCTTACGTAGAGTGGTAAGGTGATAGCCTATGCGTCATGACAATTCAAGGTTCATGAGAAGAATTATCCCACTCATGACATGGTGTTTGCATATCTGGTGTTTGCATTGATATTGTTGAGGTATAACTTGTACTGGGTGCATGTGGATGTGTCTCATAGACCACATGAGTCTCCAGTACATGTTAACATAGAGGGAGTTGAACCTACGTCAGCGGAGATGGTTAGTGCTATTGAAGGAATATGACATGAGTGTCTACTACCATCTAGGGAAGGACAATGTTGTAGCTTATGCGTTGAGCATGGGGAGTAGAACCCATGATGATGATGAGAAGAAGGAGTTAGTGAAGGATGTAAACAGCCTGGCAAGACAAGGTGTGCAGTTGACTTACTCTACTAGTGGGGTTTTTTAAGTTCATCCTTGTTATGAATAATCATTGGTAGCTAAAGTAAATAAGGGTCTGCATCTTGATCCTGTGTTGATGGAGTTGAAAGGATCAATGCTGGTAAAGATTAATGAATCCTTTGCTTTGAGAGGTGACAAAATTCTTGGGTACAAGGACAGGTTGTGTGTACCAGTTATGGATGATTTGCGGACCAAGATAGTTGCAGAGGCCCATGGTTACAAATATTCAATACATGCAGGTTTTTACTTAGATGTATCATCACCTCGATCAGATCTATTGGTGGGATTGCATGAAGAAGGACATTTCTGAGTATGTGGCCAGGTTTTCGATTTGTTAGCAGGTTAAGGAAGAGCACGTTAATACTCGTGATCTCACTTTGATGATTGAGGTTATGACTTGGAAGTTTGAGGCCATTAAGGTCAGGGTGATTAGGGACAGGTTGGCTTACATTCGGCAGCCTACATGGGTCCAGAGATCATTCACGTTGTCTTCGATAAGGTCAGGGTGATTAGGGACAAGTTGGCTACTGCTTACAGTCGGCAGAAGTCTTATGCAGATAACAAGAAGAGGCCCTTACATTTTGATGTTGGTGACCATATCTACTTAAAGAAATAACCCATGAAGGGTGTGATGAGGTTTGTAAGGAAGAGTAAGTTTAGTCCGAGGTACGTTGGTCCATACGAGATTCTACAGTATGTGGGTGAGGTGGCCTATGAGTTGGCGTTGCCCACGGAGCTAGTTTTTGTTTATCAAGTCTTTAATGTCTCTATGTTAATGAAATTTCATGGAGATTCATCATCGATTCTTCCTCTTGAAGGTTTAAGGGTTGATGAAGTTTTATCCTATGAGGAGCTTCCTGTTGAGATTTTAGACAACCAGTTGAAACTGCTCTGAAACAAGGAGGTTGCCATAGTTAATGTATTGTGGAAAAAACATCTTGTTGAGGGTGCTACGTGGGAAGCCGAGGACAATATTAGATCCCGCTATCCTCATCTTTTCACCTATTGAGGTTAGACTTCCTACTCTTAAGTCTAAGTTTCCTTATCTCCTCAAATCTTTGTTTCTATTGCTTGACTATGTATAATACTTATGTTATGATATGAAAGGCATTGTTCTAGATAATTACAAGTGTCATTTGGGTATGAATGTTCCTAAGGGGAGGGGGGGGGATAAAAAATAACCTGAAAATGACTATGCCAAAGAATTCCTAAACGTACCTCGAATGCGTAGATTAAACTATGTTCACACGACTTGATGCGCGTGGAACAAGACATCAGAACCTATGCACCAACCAAGCCAACCAACTTGGTGAGTTAGTTGATCTAGGCAAGGTTGGGTCCAGCTATGTAGGGAACCTGAATAATTAAGGTTCACCCGAATGAGTCTTAACCGTACTTAAAAGGCTTAATATTAGGTTTGGAGGGTATAGGGGTAGAATTGTCTTTTCAAGGCTAAGGGTAGTATCGTAATTACCCTATGTATTTGATTAATTTTTTAATTAATATATTTTAGTGGTCAGTCGGGTTGTGTCGACCCGGATTGACCCATTCGCGAGATGTGATTCACCCGGATTCGATCCATAGTGGAACAAATATTAAATCAAATTAATTGATATTTCATTATGTGATTTATGTAAGGGAGGGTTAGTCATCTCACTTAAGCCTTAGAAAATAAGTTTTTTAATTTAAATAACAAGAAGTCCTAGTTTGTCTAAGTCTTCACCTAAAACTCCTACTCCTGAACTTATTCTCACGTCTCTCCACTCTTAATCTCACGTTATTTATCAGTAAACAAACTGAAAATAATAGTTCATCACTCATGAAGATTTGAATGCTAAGCTAAAAAAAAATTAGTCTAAAAACGAAAAGCAAAAGCAAATTTCTCGACGGGTTATGCTAGAAGTTCTAGTGGTGAAGCATTGATTTCGTGGGAGTTTGAAGTGCATTAGGTATGTTTTGAAATAGTGTTGAACGGCACAAAAGTTATGGGTTTCTTCCTCTTGGTCCCTTTCCTAAGAGACCCCTTGGATTCAGTGGAAATCTAATTTGGAAACTGGGAACGTTTCCCCGTTTGATGTCCTTTTCACTAGCTCCCGTCGATTATTGTAGGTTGGGAATACTTGTTGGTAGAATTTATGGATGTAATGTGTTTTCATGATGATTATTATCATGTATGTATGTTGGGATTTATGTGATTATTTGATATTTTTTTTACAAAATTATGTAATAAGTGAGTGTACAAAGGGGTGTTGCCGTGGTTCTTCATCACGGGTTGGAGAATGAAATGGCATGTTAAATCCCTGTGTTTTTATATAAATTACTTGGAAAAATGCATATAATAATGTACTAAATGTCCAACAAATTGCCATAAATATCTAACGTACAAAGGTTGAGAAAAAGTACTGAAAATATGACCAAATTTACATAAATCTTGAAATTTAGTCTCGATTAAAAAAATTTTAAAAAACGTGTGATATCATCAAGGATTGAACCGAGACCTTACCATATGCAAAATTATAAATTTGAGGTTAGGGGGAATCGAACTAGGGTCTTAGCCGAGTAACAGAACCTAGAAAATTAATTAAAAGAAATGAGTAACATGGGATTCAACCCCTGTGTTTTGGAAAAAAGTAAGACCGGTCCATGCGAGAATAAAAAAAATAAAAGTGGGTGTGTAGGAATCGAACCCACAACCTCTCGCATAGGTGAGAAAACTAGGAGAACCAATTAAACAAAAATAAAATGAGGTTGTGGGGGATCGATCCCACATCCTCTCTGTCAAAAACAGAAAAGTCAAGGAGAGAAAAGAAATAAAAGAAATGTAGGCGTTGGTATTTGATCTTAGGTCCCAAAGCTGAAATTTTTAATATAAATTTAATATAAGACAAAGTGTTGCTAAAGGGGTTTGAAATCGGGTTCCCTTGCCCAATTCCGTATTCATACATAAGTCTTATGTTAAAAATATTTAATGAATGCTGCCTATTGGAATTGAACTCGAGACCTTGGCATAATCACAAGATGCATAAGTCTTGTACCATATAATCTTGGTTAAGTATAAGTCACATAGACGAATTATGAACGAAGCCTCATGGCTTGTATGTATGAGTTAATAAGTCCATCGTACATTTAAAAGGAATTGAATTTAATATGTATATGATGAAATGATGTAACCCCTGGAGGGTTAAGTAAGAGTATGAAACACACTAAAAGGCCAAGTGCATTGTCATATGACGAAATTAACATTCACGTAATAGGGTGAGTAATTATGAAGAGATACTATGCTAAAGTAAATTGGTTAAAGTTAAATCTCACATGATCTATATTGGTTAAAGTTAATGTTCCGAAATAAAGAATGAGTCTACCCTCATGTAATGCACACAATGCAATGAATGATACCAAAGGTGTTTGGATAGGATAATCAAGAGGTAAACTAGACTCAAGTAATGACACTGGGTCATTCATGGTCATATCACAGAAAACCCGATGAGAGTCCAAAACAATATCCTAGGTATATAAATGGATGAAAATGAAATACGCATGAATGAATGAAACAGACTCTATGTTTTCTAAAGAAGGCTCCCTACTTGAGGTCCCATATGTTGAGCCCAATTTGGGAAGTCCTAATGTCAAGTCTGTGATTCCAAGGTTTCATGACATATGAACAAAATATATGTGATATATGTATGTACTAACTGAAATGTGTTATGTGTTGTGTGCATTATGAAAAGAATGATGATGCAAGCTACTCTCATAGGATGACATTCCTAATATTATTTGGAAATTCCAACTGACTTGGCTTTCAATAACTAATATCGTTAGGAGAGAGCTCTTCTTAATCATGCATGTCCTTGGTGTGTACTTGCATACACCCATACTTAGTAAAAGTTTTTACTAATTCCATACAATCCTGTACTTTTAAATGTAGGTGCGGGTGGAGGCTAGAGCTTACGAGACTACGTTCAAGCTACCCGGACGTGAAGCATTCATCCGGACATGGTAGGCCCTCATGCTTTCAAGGATTCTTATCTCTTATATTCTATCCTATACGTAGGCATGAACTAGTTGAGTATGTTCGACTAGTGTTTCTTTCTTACTTATTTTCAAACGTTGTATTGGTACCATTTTGGCAACTTTATATTAATGCAGTTATGAATTATTTCCTTCAATTCAATATCTTATAATTAGATCCTTGTTGTGAACTGATGTTTATATAATGAAATTCTTAATATGAAGTCTATATATACTTCAAAGCAAACAAAAGTTTTAAATTTTCCTCTTAAATTAACCTATACGATGTAATGGTGACGTATGTAGGCTTGTTTGTGACCTCCAAGAGGTCAATGATGCTGGTTTTGGCTAGGGTCTACACCCCGATAATGATTTTTTTAGTAATTTATAGGGTGACATTGAGACGATAATGGTCACCCTAATTGATATAAATAATGAAATTATATATTTGATAAGTTAAAAGAATATTGTGTCTTGTTTGGTAGACTTGTGTCCCTTGTCATGTATGAAGTAAAGATATGTGAGACCTTTGAGGATGTTAAGTAGGTCGTGTACGTGGTAAAGGTTATGTTATGAATGTTGAAGTCGAGAGTCGTAATGTTATCTTTCATGTAAAGGAATGGTGGACATAAGGTTAATTGGATGGAACGAAATCATATTAATCCTTAGGAAAGTCACAATGAGCTATCTTAGTCGCCATTGAAAGGTATCCCCAATGGACCTCTTTGGTAGGGTGAACGTGATTGGGTTATGAACTAGATAAGGAACCTTTTCATGTGATCCTTTAATGTCAGTTACTATGTGAGAAACAAGGCTAGCACCGAGTGATTATGTTAAGGGAAGTGGCTCTACTAGAGAATGAGACTAGAGTACAATGTACCTGTACTTGAAAATGACACTACATTCCATAAAAGCCCTTCATATTCCTTAACCATATGCCAACATGGGACGTGACCAAGTTCTACTCTTGGCATGTAGAACAATCTCATCGTAGTAGGTTAGACCTCCGGATTCCATATCTAGCTATCATGGTCTATGTCTGTTATTTTCTATTCTCATCATATGGAATACTTATTAGAATTTAAGAAGTGATATGAAGTGTAGGTGGTGGTATTTGGACTCTATCGAGACATTGCACAATAGGCTTTGAAGGTGTTATTGGGAGTTCCTAGGTCTTGTCCAAGACAACTACTTGAATGTGTTTTATGTGATGTATGAGTCTCAATGAAATAATGAACTAATGACTTATTTTATGAAGTATGTAAATGGAATAAGTACTTATATAAAGGAGTTAAGGGTTGTCTAGTTAAGGTGTGAAGGGGGCATAGGAATGGTCACTTCATATGTCACATCCGTGTTTACTCCCTAGATGTAACCGACATTGTCATCATTTTTAAGATATAAGACTAGCCTCTTAGTCTCATGTCATTACATTCATAGGTTGAAAAATATGGAAAAATTTAAAACTTTAATTATCACTACTTGGAGTTTTACATAGACCTTCACATACACATAATGCATATTCATATCCATTATACATAAACCCTACGTATAGGAAGGTTAAATAGCATTCTACTTTTATTACACATATATATACGTAGAATATAGAAATAGTCTCAATGATAGTCTCATCTCATACCATCTAAACGAATATCACAATATAGGCAAACCCTTACATCAATCCAACAAGACCATGTATATGTCATACGAAAGTACAATACTAAATTAAAAAAGAAATGAATGAAAGAGTAAATAAGCTCAAAAAAAATTCATAATCTAGAGCATGGCATTGCCCTAGAAAGTTGAGGACCTACCCTACTTGGATGAAAGGAAGAATCCAATCCTTCAACAATGTCACCTTTAAAATTCCTCAACAACCGGAAACTAAAAGGTTTGGGAAAAGGGAAGAAAAATGGGGTTAGTACTCCACATGTACTATGTAAGGGATCTTATGCACATACATAAGCAAAACATGATAAATGGGACTTTTTATCAAACATGCCATATCAACCCTTTAGGGGCCTAATGCAAAGTCAAGTAAGCCATATCAATCAACCTAGCATGCTTACTATCTCAAAAAGTAGTACTTATTCCAACATACTTGAAACAATAATTTAATACAACTCTAACATCAAGGAATGATAAAACAAGGATGAAAAAAAGTCAAACATAACATAATAAGCAACACAAATACTCACAAGTCCTTATCAAGTCAGCAAGTGAAACCGACCAAGCAAATCCCTATAACTTTACTCAATCAAGTATTCACAACAAGAAAACATGACAAATGTCTAACTTTACATATAATGGCATTTCGATTTACATTTCATCATATATTAACATTATAACACAATATATACTCATAAATGTACTAATTATCATATAATATCAAAAATGTGCCATGGTCATCATATTTAAATCATATATTATCATAAAATAAATATACATAAGAACCTCGTCGTAAGATTCCCCTCAAGGATAAGTAGTACAATGTTTAGGTAGAGTCCCATACCCCTACCTAGACTAAGCTACACCCCTTGGGTTGTCAAAGTTAGAGTTCAAGTGTGGAATCCGGTGTCATAAAACCCTACACCGAAAGATGGCAGACTACTTGCCAAGGTAGTACCAAAAAATAAAACATAGCAACTATGTGGAACCATTAGCTAGTATTCTTATAAGGGCAACATAGGTCACGAACTAGGAGATATAGTTGGGACCCTCTTTATGCGCCATGCATTATAGTCTCCAATATCTAGATTAACATAGTATTCCTACCTTCCCTATGTGGGAAGGGAACTCCTCAATCTATTTCACTCGGTGCTAAACTAGAGTCCTTTTTTTAAAATGTCTTTAAGCCTTTAATTAACAATCTTAGCTTAGTTTAGGAAATAGGGTCTACCCCTTGTATAATCATAATCAATAGCTCAATAAGAATTGTATGAGTATAATCCTTTCATCAAAATTCATATATGTGAGGTTAATACATTAGCATTTCATAGCATATCAAGGAAAATTCATAGCTTCACCATCCTTATATCATATGCACCTTAATCAAACTCACAACATAGTAAAGACATTTCAATTCAATATCATACCACCCTATAATCCAAGTGTAACACATTCTCCAATGTAATATCGTTACTTAATAACAATTAATCACAATTGGAAATAAAGAGAGAAATTCTAAGACTTACCAAGTAAGTCTATCATCAAAGTCTTACCATCAACCCAAAACTAAATCCAATTTGGGGAGTAACATTATCACACAATGATAACCAATAAAATAACAAGGCCATTGAATCTCTACAACACAATTCAACACTAGATCAAAACTTTACACAAGATACATAGGATAATTTCGCATTTACAATTCATAAGCTAAACAACATCTCAAGAACTAGCATGATATGCCTGTAATTCATCTTAATTAAATCATAATGACACCATAGGATAGTAATCTAACCAACAACCAACTCTATTGAATGATCACAATACAATATAGGTCAGGATCACTACCTAGGGTTTAGGATTGAGGATCATATTCTTCAATTTAGACCAAACCATCAACAATAACCATAAACAAGTTGAATTACATGATAATGTACTCAGTATAACCTAAAAAATCATTAACAACTCAATCAATGACTTCAATTTCGTAATTGAATGAATCCCATAAGAGACCTCAAATTTTGAAATCTATTTTTAAGGAACCCTTTGAGGAAAGATTCTCAAAGGTTAATAGAATTCATACCGTAACGTTTGTCAAAAATTTGATGGTGAATTTGTCCCTTTGAAGCCCCCAAACCCTAATCCTTGCTAGTCTTCAATGGTGAGTTCCACTAGAGAATGAAATAAGAGAGAAAGAAGAGAGTTTATTTAAGAGTTGTCTTTAGATTAATGACGGTTAAGTGCATTTATAGTGGGTCTTAATAAACATAATTAGTCTTCATTTAATCCCCAACTAACCCTAAACCACTTAATTAATTAAATCAAATGAATTTAAAAAGTGCAGCAACTTAGGACCCTCACACACGAGACCCAGCTTATGGGTCGTCACTGAGTCAACGGACATCCCCCCCCCCTCCGTCCTGCACTCCATCGTGTTGGTCAGAGAGGTTGTAGGGGAGGATCTTCCTCCAATTGTCTACGGTCGCATCAACGTCTTATCGATCAACACACAGACCGCAACCTGCACCTCTGCACTCCTTCGATGAGTTCAGAGGTTGTGCGGATGAGGGGACCTTCTAAACCAGCCTATGTGTTGGAAGAAGGTGGTATCGACGCCCCATTGATCCATACACGGGCCGTCTTCTGTCCAATTGATGCACACTTCCAGACAGTGTTGCATCAAACTACAAGGGTCCTGCTCAATGGCCCTTGGTTTGTCTTTCGGGAGTCGTACCTAGACATTTCAACCATGAAACAACATAAACACCTATTACCTAACTTTTCAACAATTTTAGTACATTTCCAACTCGTAAAAGTTAGTCAAATAGGCTAAGACACACGAACGTCCCTTTGAACCAACTTCCTAGATGTCATGGACGTTCTTGGATGTTTTGGTTCTTAAACCTCCTAAATGACCTCTATTCATTAAAATTTGACTTAGAAAAAGTACATAGACCTTATGACACATATTTTAGGGTTTGAAATGTCTCTTGGATTTTTAAAGTGTTACATTATCCCCCTTTTAGGAACATTAATCCCCCAATGATACTAAAATTCTTTTGAAGGAACGAATAGACTCTAGACTACCAGCCTAACCAATAAACAATATCAAATCAACAAGAATCATGTCATTTCATTAAGGCAAATATAAAAATTCATATTACCACACATAAGGCTCAAACAATATCATCTGAGACATTTCATTCTCACAGCACTTATGAGCTTCAACATACATTACATGAGTCAATTAGCACAAAGTTCAACTTAACAGCATGCAACCTATCATTTCATAAACACCCACAATATCAAAATACACAACATGACTTAAAACAAGTAAAAAGAAAAATTTCAAGTTTTTTAGAGAAATACTACAGTAGCTTCACTTTAAGTTTTTCAAAAATGCATAATGTGCAAAACTTCACCGAAAAATCAAGAAACTTAAATTGCTAGTCATATTTATATTATTAAAAAGAATTATTAACCTTTATTCTCAAAAAGATGAGGGTAATGGGACTTCATGTCGTCTTCGGCCTCCCATGTTGCACCCTCAACTAGATGATTTTTTCATAACACCTTTACCGAAGCTACATCATTATTGCTGAACTTCTTTACTTGGCTATCAAGAATTTGAACCAGAACTTCCTCATAAAAGACATTATCCTTGACACAAAGACCCTCAATAGGAAGAATGGACTCGGGATCATCAATACACTTTTTTAACTAGAAACATGAAAACCGGATGAACCGAAGCAAATTCACTAGGAAGTTTCAATTCATAGGCAACCTTACCAACCCTTTGAATGATTCAGAGGAACTCACATAACGAGGACCCAATTTCCCTTTGTTGCAAAATCTAACCACCCCTTTCATTGGTGAATTTTTCAAATACACCTTATCACCTTCTTCAAACACCAAATCCCTTCTCTTGTGATCGGCATAAGACTTTTACCGACAATAGGTTGTTTGTTACCGGTTTCTTAAGAAATGAACCTTTTGCAAAGTCTTATAAATCAACTCGGGACCAAGAAGCGATGTCTCACCCCCTTCAAACCATCAAATAAGAGACCTACACCTCCTTCCATACAATGCTTCACAAGGAGCTATGAAAATGGATGAATAAAAACTATTATTGCAGGCAAGCTCCACCAAAGGTAAATGTCTATCCAAACTCCCTTTAAAATCAATGATGCAAGACCTAAGCTTATCTTCAAGGGTTTTTATAGTACGCTCTGCTTGACCATCCGTTTGGGGATAAAAAGAGGTGCTTAACTTCACTGTAGTACCTAAACCTTTTTGGAAAAACCTCAAAAATCTATATAAGTATTTTGCGCCCCGATCCAATATAAGGTATAACGGAATTCCATGCTGGAACACAATCTCATCTATGAAGATTTTTGCATAATCCTCCACCGAATATGTAGACTTGACGGGAATAAAACAAGCGGACTAAGTCAATTGATCCAAGACCACACAAATGAAATAATATGACTTTTGAGTCCGAGTAAACCTACTACAAAGTCTATATTGATATCTTCCCACTTCCAAGTAGAAATTTGGATCTCTTGTAGTAAGCCACCCAACGTCAGGTGTTTGACCATTACTTGTTTGTAATTCAGACACATATCTACAAACTCGGCTATGTCACTTTTTAAGCCTTCCCACCAATATATCTCCCTTAGGCCATGGTACATTTTTGTCCACCCCGGATGAATAGAATAGTGGTACCCATGTGCTTGTTCTAGGATTTGATTCCTAAACCTATCTACATCGGAAACATATAATTTCTCATTGTACCTTAAAACACCATCCCCCCTAAGGAGAATGATTCATTCAACTTGCCGAGAACTGATTTTTTAAAATCCATTAAGGCTAGATCAAGGTGTTGTTTGGAGTTTTCCTCAACCACTAAAGATGACTTTGAGTTATGATGAACTATAGCACCAATTCGGAGAATTATCCAACCTAGCCAAACTATGTGCTTCCCTTGCTAGGTCCTTCTTGTATTCATGAAGATGGGACACACTACCCATAGTGATACGACTTAGGGCATCTGTAACTACATTATCCTTGCCGATGTGATAAAGGACACTCATATCATAATATTTCAACAACTCTAGCCACTTTCTTTGTGGGAGATTCAACTCCTTTTGGGTAAACAAATATTGGAGACTCTTATGATCGGTAAAAATATCAACATGAACCCCATACAAGTAAATCCTCCAAATATTCAAAACAAACACCACGGACGCTAATTCAAGGTCATGAGTCGAGTAATTTCTCTCATGTACCTTTAGTTTCCTAGAGGCATAGGCTATCACCTTCCTGTGTTTTATAAGCACAAACCTCAAACCTACTCGAAATGCATCACAATACACCACAAATACGTTTGTTCCCTTCCGTAAGGTCAACACCGGAGCAGAAGTAAGCCTAACTTTAAACAATTGGAAACTTCTATCACATGGCTACGACCACTCAAACCTTTTATTCTTTTGTTTCAAAGTAGTCAAACGATACATAATGGACACGAAACCGTCCAGGAACCTCCGATAGTAACCACTAAACACAACAAACTCCTAATGTATGTTGGAGTCGATGGTCTAGGCCAGTTTTTTACCACTTTCATTTTCCTTGGGTCAACCTCAACTTCCTCACTAGATATGATGTTCCCAATAAGATTCGCCGACCTCAACCAAAATTTCCACTTTCTATATTTTGCATACAATTGATGTTCTTTAAGGGTTTGCAATACTACCCTCAAATGACCCACATGATCACCCTCATTCTTCGAATATACCAAGATATGGTCAATGAGGACTATTACAAATGAATCTAAGTAATTTGAAATACTATATTCATTAGATCCATAAATGTCGCCGGAGCATTAGTAAGATCGAAAGACATGACCAATAACTTATAGTGCCCATACCTAGTCCGAAAGGCTATCTTTGGTATTTTCTCACCTCTCACCCTAAGTTGGTGACACCCCGATCTCAAGTCAATTTTGTAAAAGTGACTCGCCCCTTGGAGTTGATCAAACAAGTCGTCAATCCGACGGAGAGGATACTTATTCTTAATGGTAACCTTGTTGAGTTGGCGGTAATCAATACACATTAGCAAGGACCCATCTTTCTTCTTCAAAAAAAAACCGGATCACCCCACGGAGAAAAACTAGGCCTTATAAAACCCTTATCTAGTAAATCCTTGACATGAGCCTTCAACTCCTTCAACTCGACCAGAACCATCCGATAAGGATGAATTGATATGGCATTTGTATCCGGTAGAAAATCATTGACAAAGTAAATTTCCCATTTGGGAGAGATACCGGGAAGATCATTAGGGAAGACTTCTAGAAATTCACTCACTACAAGTACCGACTCAATGGGAGGAACTTCAGAGTCTAGATCATAGACTCTTACTATATGATAGACACCCTCTTGGGATAATTTTGCATTCTTTCGGACGAGAAATAATACGACCTCTAGGAATAGAATTTCCCCCTTACAACTCTACAACGGGTTCATTTAAGAAGTTAATCGTCACCAATCTTGTCCTACAATGCAAAACACGCGTGCAACCAATCCATACCCTATATGATATCAAAATCAAGCATATCGAGTTCTATTAGATCAACATAAGAAACTCCATTGGGCAACATTATTTTAAAATTTCTATACACCCTTTGGCAAAAATTGACTCACCCACTGGAGTAGAAACTATAAAAGGTTCGTACAAAATATCGGCTAAATTATCAAAAATTTTAGCTAATAGAGGTGTAATAAATGATAAAGTAGCATCAGGATCAAGTAAGGCCCATACATCAAGAAAGAAAACTTTAAACATATTGGTCACCATATTCGGAGAGTTCTCTTGTAACCCCTAGAGTAGAGAGCATAGAAGTGGTTCTTCTTTCGAGTATCACTAGAACCACTTGCTTGAGCTTGACCACTACCCTTGTCTTGACTCTTCAATTTTGGGAAATCTCTCATCTTGTGACCACTCTTTCAACATCTAAAGCCATTATACATCCCATTAAGGTAATCACTCCAGTGCTTTTTACAACAATTTCCACAAGTTTGCTTCTCTTTTGATGAATTAGTACCTTTTTCCCTTCATGAATTTAGTGTTAGACACGTTATCACCACTAGCTCTTGATTAGAAACCTGCTTCTTAAATCTAGACATGCCTTGTATCTAGAGCCTATTCATCAAAGAACCTCCATCAAATAACCTTGCTCACTTAGAATATCTACTTTTTTGCTTAGACCTTGCGTCCCCAACCCTTCTTAAATAAACCATAAGAAGATCAATGTTCATCTTGTAATGTAGAATGGCCTATTGGCACTCCTCTTGTATGTCCTCCGAAACCCCCGACACAAAGTTGCTCATTCGGTCTCTTGGATCAGAGACGAAAGAAGTATATTATTTGTACTACATCATGAATTTCAAAGAGTACTAATAGACACTCTTTCCTCCTTTGCAAAAATTTGTGAACACTATCAGTTTATCTTCCCTCATCTCTCTAGGGAAGAACCTAACTAGAAAAGTCGCCTCGAAGATACCCCCATAACGTATAATATCTTGTATAACTCATCAATGAATTCTTCAGTGTCTTCATCAACCTTAGACCCATAGAAAGTAGGAAGGATCATTCGAGTGAAGTCCCTTAGAAGGGAAGCCTTAGTAGTGACTTTTTGTGATGATGGGGAGCAATCTCCCTATTGGCATAACCGTTAGATCAATCCAACAAGACCATGTATAGGTCATAAAAAAGTACAATACTCAATTAAAAAAGAAAGGAATGAAAGATTTAATAAGATCATAACAAAATCCTTAAGGTAGAGGATGGCATTACCCTCGAAATTGGAGGACCTACCCTAGTTGGATGAAAGGAAGAATCCAAGCCTTCAACAATGTCTCCTTAAAAACTCTTCAATGACTGGAACCTAAAATGTTTGGCAAAAGGGAAGAAAAATGGGGTTAGTACCACACTTGTACTAAGTGTGGGATCTTATGCACATACACAAGAAAAACATGATAAAAGAGACTTTTTATCAAAACATGCCAGATTACCCCTTTTGGGGCCTAATGCAAAGTCAAGTAAGGCATATCAATCAACAAAACATGGTTACTATCTCAACAAGTAATACTTATCCCAACATACTTGAAACCATGATTTACTAAAACCCTAACATCAAGGAATAATATCACAAGAATGAATAAGAGTCAAACATATCATAATAAGCAAGAAAACTACTCACAAGTCTTTATCAAGTCAACAAGTGCAATGACCAAGAAAAGCCCCATATCTTTACTCAATCAAGTATTCTCAAAAATAAAACATGACCAATGTCCAACTTTAGATATCATGGCATTTAGATTTATATTTCATCATATATTTACATTATAACCCAAGGAATATTCATAAATGAACTAAACAACATATAGTGTCAAAAATATTCCATGGTCATCATATATACATCATATATTATGATAACATAAACATATATAAGAACTTCCTTCTAAGACTCCCCTAAAGGCTAACTAGTGCAATGTTTAGGTAGAGTCAATACCCCTACCTAGACTAAGCTAGACCCCTTCGGTTATCCAAGTTAGAGTTCAAGTCCTTTAATTCGTTTTACCTTTTGGGAACATCTTGCCCTAACCGACATAGACCACCTAAGCTAATGTGAAATATGGTGTCATACAACCTTACACTGAAAGAAGGCGGACTATTGCCAAGGTAGTACAAAAACATAAAACATAGAAACTACGTGGATCCACTAGCTAGTATTCCTAAGGGAATAACATAATTCAAGAACTAGGAGATATAGTTGGGACCCTCTTTATGCTCCATGCATTATAGTCTATAATATCTAGAGTCACATAGTGTTCCTACCTTCTCTATGTAGGAAGGGACACTCCTCAATCTAGTTCACGCGGTGCTAAGCTAGAGTCCATTTTGTTTTGAAATGTCTATAAGCCTTTAATTATCAATGATAGCTTAGTTTAGGCCATAGGGTCTATCCCTTGTATAATCATCGTCATCAATAGCTCAATAATAATTGTATGAGTATAAGTCCTTTCATCACAATTCATATAAATGAGGTTAACCAAAAATGTATTTCATAGCATATCAAGGCACATTGATAGTTTTCACCATCCTTATATCACATACAGCTTAATCAACCTCAAAACATAGTCAAGACATATCAATTTAATATCATACCACCCTATAATCCAAATATAAGACATACTCCAATGTAATATCATGACTTAACAATAATTAATCACAATTGAAAATAAATATAGAGATTCTAAGACTTACCTAGTGTTCCTCATAGTCTATCATCATGTTCTTATTATCAACCCATAACTCAACCCAATTTGGGGAGTAACATCATCACACAATGATTATAAAAAGATAACAAGGCCAATTTCATCTCTATAACACAATGCAACACTAGATCACAACTTGAGACAAGATAAATAGGCTAATTTCACCTTTACAATTCATAACCTAAACAATATCTCAATGAACTAGAATGATAGACATATAATTCATCTTAATTCAATCATAATCAAACCATTGTATAGAAATCTAATCAACAACCAACTCAATTGAATAATCACAATACAATATAGGTCAAGATCACTACCTAAGGTTAAGGATGGAGTATTATATTCTTCAATTTAGACTAAACCATCAACAATTACCATAAAAAAGTTGAATTATATGTTAATCTACTCACTATAACCTAAATATATCATTAAAAACTAAATCCATAAATTCAATTTCGTAATTGAATGAACTCAATTAGAGAAAACTTTGGAAATCTACCTTAACGTTGTCAACAATTTTGATGGTGATTTTATCCCTTTCAAACCCCTAAACACTAATACTTTCTAGTTTTCAATGGACTTCAAGTAGAGAAAAAATAAGACAAAAATAACAGAGTTTATTTGAGTGTTGTCTTTAGATTAATGAGGGTTTAGGGTATTTATAGTGGGACATAATCAACATAATTAGTATCCCTTTAATCCCCAACTAACCACTAAACCACATAATTAATTTAATAAACTTAATTAAAAATGTGCAGTACCTTAGGAACCTCACAGACGAGACCCCACTTATGCACCGTGTGTAAGTCGACGGACATTCCACCTCCATCCTGCACTCAATCTTCTTGGTCAGAGACTCTTTAGGCGAGGGTCTTCATCAAATTGTCTAAGTGTGTAAAGACGGTGTCATCAACGCTATGTCGATCCACACACGGAATGTAGCCTACACCCCTACACTCCATCGATGAGTTTAGATGTTGTGCGAGTGAAGGGACCTTATCAACAAGTCTAAGTGTAGGACGACGGTGGCATCGACGCCACATTTATCCACACACAGACCATCTTCTGTCCGATCGATGCACACTACCTTGAAGTGTTGTATCAAACTGCAAGGGTTCTCCTCAAGGGCCCTTGGTTTGTCCTTGGGGAGTTGTACTTAGACGTTTCAACCATGAAACAACTCAAACCCCTATAAGCTGCCTTTCCACCTAATTTCATACTTTTCAGACACTTAAAAGTTAGTCAAATAGGCTAGGGCACACTAACATCCCTTCGAACAAACTTCCTGGATGTCATGGACATTTTAGTTCTTAAACCTCCTAAATGACCTATATTCATTAAACTTTGACTTATAAACAGTAATTATACCTTATGACACCTACGTTAGGCTTTACAATGTGTCTTGGATTTTCAAGGTGTTACATCGTATCTTACCTACATGAATTTGAAGAATGACTCTAGTTAGGGAAGATGTTGATTATGTGCACATGATCCAAGCTTAGGAAGTCTTAAGGATTATTTAGGTAGTCTTGAAGAGGCCAATCATGGATGTTATATTCTTGATCTACTTAAGTAAGTCTTTTTATAGCCTTTGATATGCTTAGGAAGGTTGTATGGGCAGTCTCTCTTTCTGTTACGTAAGTGGGTCTTATGATAGGATTCACTGAGATGACTACACGTTAAAAATTGTTAAAAAAGAAAGGAGAAGCGCTTCACTGTAATATCAAATTACTTCAATCTAGTGTGAAAGAATGTTACTATAAAGTGAGTTCAAAAATGTGATAATTGGATAAATATTATCTTATATGTTTCTAAGTTGTTAAAAGTTGTTGTTATGTTTATAATATGATTTTTAAATGATTATGTCATACTTAGTACATGTGGTTGTACTAACTCCATGTTTTTATCTATCTCAATAGTTGTTGGTAGGTGAGAAGCTTTGGGAAGGAGAACTTGGACCGTAGCATCGTTCAAGAAAACTCAAAGTATGTCCTCATTTGACTTGAGAGAATACATGTCTTTTATGCTTTCTATTAGAAGTATTCTAATAGACTATGTATTTTGATATAAGTATTGTATATGGGTCGTCTCCCAACAGTATTCTCGTGTCTTAATTATTTATGAGATTGAGATTAATATTTCCTATAACTTTATATGAAAGATAATTTTAAAGACTATGATATGTTTTGTCAAAAGTTTTAATTTGCACTACTTTTCGTTACATATATGCAATTAATGATATGTAAGTACTCGTAAAAGACCTCCAAGAGGTCAAGTATGCCGATTACGATCTGAGATTTCCCCTATCTTCTTAGGTATGGTTTCGGGATGTGACAAACTGACTATATCCAATCACAAGCCGCTAAGAGCAAGAAAAACCTGCAGATGTTGTCACGAGTATGATAAAAATCTTTAATTTTGATGTTTATACTTCACTAAACCTAGGGGTAAGTTTATATTTTTTTAACTCCTTATGTTGCAAATAAGTTTGAGATTCATCCTGAAAAACAATGTGAACCTTTTCCGTTTCTACCCCTGTATGAGAGTCTATTGTAGCGGAATGATTCCACCGTGATTGTCCTATTTATATCATTCATCGGAATACTATCGCTTACCTTATAAAGTTAGACATAGTAGATGTTGATGTCATTCTAGGTATGGATTGGCTTCATGCTTTTTATGCATCAATATGTTGTAGAAATTGAGTTGTCGCGTTTAAGATTCCTAACAAGCGCGTCATAGAGTTGAGTAGTAGTTGACCATTGCCTAAGGATCATTTAATTTTGTACCTTAAGGCGAGAAAGTTAGTATTAAAGGGGTGTATCTATCACTTAGTCTAAACTAATGACTAAAGTGTTGAGGTACATACACTTCAATCAGTTTCTATGGTAAAGGAGATTCCAGATGTATTTCGTGATGATCTACCTGGTGTCCCTTCTGAGTGAGAAATCGACTTCGTCATAGACATCATTCTAGATACTCGTCCTATTTCTATTTCTCCTATCTCTTTTCCTCCATATAGAATGGAACCATTAGAGATAGAAGAGTTGAATGAATAGACAAAAGATCTATTTGATAAAGGTTTTATTCAACATAGTGTCTCACCTGGTGCGCTCTGGTCTTGTTTATAAGAAATAAAGATGGTTCCTTTAAGATGTGCATAGAATATCGCCAATTGAATAAGGCAACCATCAAAAATAATTATCGTCTCCCAAAGATAGATGATATTTTCAATTAACTTCAGGGTACCACCTGTTTATCGAAAATTGATTTCAAATTTTGCTACCATCACTTAAGAGTTAGGCAATGTGACATTCCAAAGATGACCTTTAGAACTAGAGATAGGCATGATGAGTTTTTGGTTAAGTCTTTTATATTAACAAATACACAAGAAGCGTTTATGAATCTTATGAACAAATTTTTCAAGCCTTATTTAGATATTTTTCTTATGGTCTTCATTGATGACATACGAATCTATTAAAGAAATGAAGAAGATCATGTTAGTAACATCAGAGTAGTACTTCAGACTTTGAAAGAAAAGAAGTCGTATTCCAAGTTCTCAAAGTTTGAGTTTTTACGTATGTCTGTGGCATTCTTAGGGCACATAATTTTAGGTGATGGGATTATAGTTGATACCTAAAATATAGAATCAATCCAGAGTTGGTGTAGACCTACGTCCACAATAGATATAAGTAGTTTCTTATGTTTGGATAACTACTATAGAAGGTTTGTTGAGGGGTTTTCATCTATCTTATTTCGTTTGACCAAGTTGACTTAGAAGACTTTTAAATTTTAATGGTCTGAAGCTTGTGAGAATAACTTCCAGGAGTTGAAGAAGATGTTTATTGTTTTCCCTGTGTTGAGCTTACTAGAAGGTACTCCAGGTTTGGGATGCGCATTAATGCAAAATGACAAGGTTATAATTTATGCTTCCAAACTTTTGAAGCTTCATGAGAAGAATTATCCAACCCATTACTTAGAGTTTTCAGCTTTAGTTTTCACCTAGAAGATATGACATCACCACTTGTATTGTATTAATGTTGACATATTCACTTATCACAAGAACCTACAATATGTGTTCACCTAGAAGAAGCTAAATCTCACACAAAGGAGGTGGTTAGAATTACTCAAGGACTATGACATGAGTAATTTTTACAACCCAAGTTAAGGCAAATGTGGTTGGTGATACTTTAAGAATGTTGTCAATGGGGAGTACCGCCTATGTTGAGGATGAAAAAAGGGAGCTAGCCCAAGTGGTACACAAACTTGAACGCCATGGAGTTAGACTTATAAAATCCATAGGAATAAAGATAGTAGTGACCATTAGGGATGAGTCATCCTTTTTGTCTAAAGTGAAAAAAAAATAAGACCAAGACAACCATTTTGCTTGATTATAGGGCGAATGATCGTAAGCAAAGAGTATTATCTTTTGAACAAGGGGGATATGGCGTGTTGAAGTACCAACGTAGATTATGTGTTACTAGGGTTTATAGACTCCAAAAGAGGATTATGGAGGAGGGTCATATCTCAAAATACTCCATTCATCCAAGTTCAACCAACATGTACTGCGATTTGAGAGAGGTATATTTGTCTGAAGTTATGAAGAATGACATTGATGAGTTTGTTTCAAAGTGACAAAATTGCCAGCAAGTGAAGGAAGAACAGCAAAGCTTGAGGGTGGGCTCAAAATATAGAAATTCTAGAATGTAAGTAACACATGATTAATATAGAATTCATCACTGGCTTGTCATGGTCTCGCAGGCAGAAAGATTAAATTTTGGTTATCGTCGATAGAATGACAAATTCTCCCCACTTCTTGTTGGTTAACGCCACTCACCAGACAAAGCATTATGCAAAGTTATACATTCAAGAGGTGGTGAGACATCATGGATTGCCAGTGTCGATCCTTTCAAATAGAGATTGACAATTTTCTACTAAATTTTTTAAGTCTTTCTAGATAGGTTTGGGTTTAAAGGTGAACTTAAGCAATACTTTACATCCTCAGACGGATGGACAAGCAGAGTGTACTATCGATACCTTAGAAGATAGGTTGAGGGATTGTGATATATTTCAAGGGGAATAGGGATGATCACCTACCTCTCATTGAATTCTCTTACAACAATAGCTATAATTCGAGCATCAAAATGACTCAATATTAAGCTCTTTATGCGACAATATACAGATCTCATATTGGGTGGTTTTAAGTTGGTGAAGTAGGGCTGATAACACAAGATCTAATTCACCAATAAATGGACAAGATGAAGTTCATTCAATAGAGATTGGAAATGGCACAGAGTAACCAAAAAACCTACACAAATGTTAGGAGAATGTTGTTGGAGTTTGAAGTGCATAGTTGTGTATGCCTAAAAATTTCACCCATAAAATGTGTTATGAGGTTTGGTAAGAAGGGGAAACTTAGTCCCCATTATATTGGTCCTTAATAAATATCCAAGAGACTTGGTAATGTAGTTTTTGAAATGGAACTACCATAAGAGTTAGCAGTGCCTCATCTAATATTTCATGTCTCCATGTTGAAGAAGTGCATTGGTGATCCTTAATATAATTTACAAACTGAAAATGTTGGGATTAACGATTGCTTGTCCATTAAAAAATTCCAGTTCAGATTTTAGATCGCTAAGTGCGCAACTTGAGAATAAAGGAGGTGGTGTCAGTCAAGAACATTTGGAGGACCCAATTTTCTAAAAAGGTGACTTATTAAGCTGAAGAGGATGTGAAGAAAAGATATCCACATCTCTTTCAATCAGGAGACAACGCATATCAAGGTTTTATTCTCTTCTTAGTACTTATAATCTATGAGTAAGCATGTTATTACTCACTTTTGATCGCTAAATGTTAAAATTGAGGTTATTATTCATAGCTTGGTTAAAGAAATCTCATTCGAGGACAAATGTTTCAAAGGGGGTAGATATTGTAACATCTCGTAACTTAAAATAACAAAAAAATAAGATAAGAAATTAATAATACTCAATTTTTGAAACAAAGGGTAAAATTTGGAAAAGAATTCTTAGTTTAAGAAGTGATTTTTGGACATTTTCCAACGGTGATAATATCTTTCTCAAGATTATTTAGAGGTACTTCCTGATATGGTTGGAAATCCCTTGCTGATATGGTTGGGAATTGAACCCCTCTAGGTCCCTACATTGGCAGTAGAGATTCTAAGACTAGGAGATATATGGAGACCCATACCCGGAATGCCGTACACTCTCATCTCATGAGAGATACGTGAATTTCCACCCTTCTCGAAAAAAGGCATCACCACTCAAAGCTAGTCTATCGGTGCTCAGTATAAAGTTCCATTACATTAATCTCGTACATCGTGGAAGTTGGATTCTAGTATGAGGACATCATATCTCAATAGATAATTTCTCGTCTCATCATTAGTATTAAATTTGTTAAACTCAATAATCTCATTAGAGTGTTCATAGAGATTGGTCTCTTCATTAACTTTACACTCTGATAGGTGAGTACGTTTTTGTAATTTTTACTTAGGCTCACTTCAAATTGCTCTCATATTTTACATTAGCCTCATGTCATTTTGTCACCACATTGATTAACATTAGCACATTCGCTCTTCATAATTACTCATCCCTTTTACGTGAATGTTCAGTTCATCATATGTCAATGCCCTTGCACATTTAGTGTTTTTCATATTCTTACTTAACCCTTCTAGGGTTTCATATTTCACTGTTCGTTTCATTATTTCATTGTTCATTTCATCATATGCCAATGCACTTGTCCATTTAGTGTGTTTCACACTCTTACTTAACCCTTCTAGGGTTTCATCATTTCATTGTTCATTTCATCATTTCATTGTTCATTTCATCCTTTCATTTGTTTATTTCATTATTTCACTGTTCATTTCATCATTTCATTGTTCATTTCATCATTTCATTGCATACATCTTAGGTTCACTTACTTTTGAACGTATGCTAGACTTATGAGTCTATACATACAAGCCATGAGTCTTCATTCGTAGTTTGTAAAGTGACTCATATCTTCCTAAAATTATGTAATACAAGACTTATGTATCTTCTATGTATGCCAAGATCTCAATTTTGATCTAAGTAGGTGGCATTATTCTTGAACATTTAATTCACGTATTACTTACGTATCAATACAGAAACTTGGGCAAGGGAACCCATGTTCGAATACCTTGGACAATTCTTAAATTTTTCATTGGTTTTATTTTTAGTCCTCATGACATCGGGACCCTAGATCGAGCCCAACCACCTTTATTTTATTATTCATTTGTTTTTCACTTCATTTTCGCTCAATGGGATTGAGAGGATGTGGGACTGAAACCCCACAACATCATCTTCTTTAAATTTATTTTTCTTTAAACTCTCTCCTTTTGGCCGATGGATTGTGGGTTCGAACCCCCACAACCCCTTTTATTTATTTATTTCTCCTTGACTATCTCGCATTGACCATGTGGTTGTTGGATCAAACCCCCACAGCCTCACTTTATTTTTCTTGTAATTCTCCTTTACTTCCTAGAGGTCGTGGCTTTAATTCCCACTCCTCACATTTGTTTTATTTGCATTTTTAATTCTCCTAAAATCTGCCTAAGAGGTCGTAGGTTCGAATTCCACGCCTCACATTCCTTTTCTTTTCATTTTTTTCCCTTAATCCTTTACTTCTTGAGAGGTTGTGGGTTCAAATCCCACTCCACTCATTTCATTTCTTTTAATTTTTTTCATTTTCCAGCCAAGGTTATAGGTTCGAGTCCCACATGTCACATTCCTTTTTTCTCACCTTATTTCATAGATTTTCAACTTGCTGAGGTCACAGGTTCAATTCCCAGTTATTTCACATATTTTAATTCATTTTTTCATAGCATGAAATTCTCCTTAGCTTGGCCGAAACTCATTAACAAGCTGCTGGAAACTTTTACAGCCTGTTTTCTAACTCCATTCACATTAAATTTTTAGACGTTTTGAGTAGTTTTTTAGTGAGTTCTTTAGGTGCTTTTTAAAGATTTCATTCGATAAATAATTGCACTCAAATAAAAAATGTTACACCACTTATGAACATCACAGTTTATATAAGTTTGTGCACGTAAGAACACAAACATAACATGTTATTTGGGAACATCAAACCAAAGGAGTCACGGCTACATTGTACACGTATACACATCTTTTCGAAAAGCATAGGTTGTCATTCCTACGATTGAAAACAAACATTTATGTACATATCTAACACGAAAACACATTACATGCCTAATGTCTACCAGGAAGCATACCCAACCTACGAATCAACGGGAGCTAGTGACATGGACATGCAACAGGAACAATCCTAGTTTTCGGATTAGAATTGACTAAATCTTAATGGTCTCTTGGGAAAGGGACAAAGAGAGAAGAGAACCCATTCCTTTTTAACTTTTAACCTTGAAGTTACTATCCAAACCTTCTCCAACATTCCCGTCCAAAATAAAATTTCAACATCAAACTTGACGGAAAACCCTCTCTTTGCTTATGTGATTGATTAACGTTTTTTTTCTTATATTTTCATGTGATTTCTTCAAGTGTGAAGAACTTTGTTCTACCTACTGTTTTTGAAGTTATTTAGGAAGAAAAAACGTGACTTAGAGTGATAGACATGTGAGAGAGAAATGAGCGTGGGAGAGATGAGTTTTCATACGATTAGGAGTCTAGTTTAGGATTTAGTCAAATAAGGTTTTTATTTATTTATTGAAAATATTATTTCCTTTTATTTTAAATCATCTAATAAATAATAAATATAAATTAATTAAATTAATTTACCAACTTAAATTAAAAATAATTTAATTTATTGCTTCCACCTAGGTTCGAACCCGGGTGGAGCAACACCACACTTCAACACTGGAAAAAGACGATTTTACACCTTCAACCTACAAACATATGATTTCCTCTCTTTAATTCCGTAAAGACCCCTTCGAGTTAATCTTATAATTCTAGATCCCTACATGGTTGGACCAAACCTTTTCTAGCTCAGCTAAATCACTAAGTTAGTTGGCTTAGTTGTAGCAAGGGTTCCGAGGTCTTGTTCTATGTGCATCAATCTACGTGAAAGCGGTCTAATCGTAGGCATTCTAGACACATGAAGTATCACTTAGAATATCCATTTTTAGGGTTGTTACATTATCTCCCCCCCCCCCTTAGGAACATTCGTCCCCGAATAACACTACTAACTATCTCGTACAATGCCAGTCCATGAAAAGTATAACATCAAAATCATGCATAAGTAACTCAACCAAGTCTGTACGCATAGTCTTACCACATACAACCATTGGACTAAATGAGGGTCTACGGGTAATTGTCATGCTTTCCTTATGTTGTAATTGAACTCTTATTCATGCTTGTTGATATTTTATATTATTGATAGATTTTCCTTGACTATGTGTTCAATTATGTGATATGCATGTTGACTTGACTAGACTTAGCACTTTTCGTCTTATGATGTACATCTTTTTGACTTATTGGTATGGTCTTCTTAAATGTGCATAAGCCTTTTCAAAGTAAATTGCATACTTTAATGAATTGTTCCTTTTTATCATGATTTCATGATATGTGTGCATATGGTCTCATACTTTGTACAAGTTGTGTACTAGCCCCATTTTCTCCCTTTTCTGAAACATTTTATGTTCCGGTCATTGATGGAATTTTGAGACAACTTTAAAAGAAGACTTGGAGTTCCTATTCATCCAAATTGGGTAGGTCCTCACATTCCAAGAGCAATACCACTATCAAGCTTGTGAATTTGTTATAGTTTTAAGAGTTCTATATTCTTTCCTTTTCATTTGAGTACTAAACATTATAAAACATATATGTGGCTTTATTAAATTGATATATGGGATAGGCCAAAATTGTTATACTCTTGTTAGATGGTTATGAGATGATACATCCATTTGAGACTATGCTATATTTTTTATATTTATGTGCAAAAAAAGTAGAAGACTATGTAATCTTCCTTTATGAAGGGTCAGTGTAAACTCGATATAAATGTTGTTTGTATGTAGAGGTTTATATTACCATTAATGTAGAAGTAATTTTTTTTTAATTTTCCACATTTTTTTGGCCTATATATGTGATGATGTAATCTAACAAACTAGTCTTAGTCCTAGAAGAGGACGATGACATTGGTTACGTCTAGGGAGTGCTCCCCGGATGTGATAGGTAATACTGTTTGGTAAGACTGAGAAATGATACATTTTCATATGTTTTTATTGTTAATGAAGTTACTCTATGCGAACAAGGCTAAGCATAAAATAATATGCTTGTGTTAGTGACTTTACATAAGATGAGACTAGAGTACCAAGAAACCCTTTATATTACATAACCATCAGCCAACATGGGATGTCTCCTAGTTCTACCCTTGGCAAGTAGAACACCCTCCTAGTATTAGGGGTATACTTAGGATTCCATACCTAACGGTGTGATCTATGTTTGTTAGTGTCTATTCCCATCATGTGGGATGATTTCTAGTGTTGGAGAAGTTCTACAACGCGTAGGTAGTGGAATGAGACTCTATCTATAGATGGCACGAGTAGGCTTTGGAGATGCTAGGATGAGGGTTCCCTAGGTACTCTAAGACCATTATGTGAATTCCTCTAAATGCTTAATTGCATCATAATTAGCTTAATGAATTCTTAGTTACTTAATTTAATGTATGTGAATAGAAAGGTTCTTATCTTAGGTAGCTTTAAAAATTTCTTAGGTAGGCTTGAAGAGGGTGTATGGACGGTCTTTTTATGTCTTACAAAGGTAAGTCTTAGATTAACATTGGATAGTGAGTCTAAGTGATGAAAAGGGAATAATCTTACTTTACGTAGTCTTATGGATTTCTTAGGTGTGATTGAGAGGGTATATGTATGGTCTCTCTTATGTTACTTAAGTAAGTCTTATGATAACTTTTTTTAGGAGATTTATATGCTTATATAGTTTCTCAGTAATCATAGTAGTCTATAGTAGATTTCTTTAATCTATCTTAGATTTGATGATTAACTTGAAAGTGGTTCTTATACTTTTTTTATGAAGTTTTCTTTAAAAGAGCATAAAAACCATGTTATAAAGTAAATTCATTTTAGCATGGTTTTATTGCATGTCACTATACTTAGTGCATTCAATGTTCTACTTATATATGTTTTTTTTAATCCTCTAAAGGTGTAGGTTTCAAGTTAGGAGGGACATGGAACTGAAACTTGGGAAAAGCCTTCTCTCAAGCCCAAATTGTATGTCCTCACATGATTCAAGGACATAGTTATGTTTTGTCTTCCTTTTTCAAAGACATTGTAATAGGCTTTGGTTATCCATGTTATTTATGTATGGGCTATAACCCAAAGATTATTAATGTGTCTAAGATGGCTGTGAAGAGATTTAGTCTTTCTTACATTTCAATAAAAGCGATTTGAACAATTGTTCTATTGTTGTTAAAAATTTTAATGTCGCACTAGTTTACATATATATTTATATATACGATGAATGATGTCTAAGGGCTTGAGCAAGACCTTCGAGATGTCGAGTATGTTCTGTGGCAACTTAAGGATTCCCTAACTTCTAAGGTGTACTATTGGTCATGAAAAACTTAGTATCAGAGTATAAGGTTATTAAGTAGTCTTTGGGAATCCATAATCTCATTAAATCAACGTCTAGTAGATTATTGTTCATAAGTGTGAGCCTCGACACATATATGAGAGAGAGGCTATAGAACGATATAGCTTCCCTTTTCTTAAATGCTCTTGTGTTGTGCCATAGAGTTGAGGTTTTAAGTGTCTTTTCCTAATCACTTCTCTTTTGTTTATAGGATATGACAACAAGAAGGATGGCTGCAAGCAGTGTTGAAGAGGAAGGAGTTAATGAGGAAGTTCCTCCCAAGTTGAACAAGTTCCACAAGGTGTTCAAGTTCCTCAAGGTGAACAAGTCCCTATAGTTTGTCAAGGAGATGATGTTTCTGTGATTCTCCCAGACATGAGTGATGGGGAGATTAGAGAGGCTCTCTTTTCCCTAGCCCAAGCCATGACAACTCAAGTGAATAGAGACATTGGGCCTAGGGTTAATGATTTTGAAAGTAGAATGACCTTTAGATTGAGGGACTTAGTGAAAATTTATCCTCTTATTTTCTTTGGTTCTAAGGTGGGAGAAGATTCTAAAGAGTTTCTAGATGATCAGCATAAGGTTTTGACTATTATGGGAGTGACATATAGGGAGAAGGCGGAGTTTGCTTCATATAAATTAAGGGAATTTTCTCAACTATGGTACACTCATTAGAAATACAATAGGTCAGTTGAGTCGGGTCCGTTAGAATGGAAAGAGTTTAATAAAGACTTAATATGAAAGTACATTCCCCGTGAGAGGATGGAAGTGAGTGTTGAGGAATTTATAAAACTTATGCAAGGTAAAATGATTGTTGAAGAGTATTCTTTGAAGTTTACTCTATTGTCTAGGTATGCTCAATCCTTGGTGTCTAACCCTAGGAATGAGATGTGTTGGTTTGTAATTGGTATTGCCGACCTTGTGAAAGAAGAGTGACGTATGACCATCTTCCATAATGGCATGAAGTTATCTAGGCATATGGTGTATGAAAAATCCGTTGAAGATTCCAGACATAGTAAAATTTCAAAAAAATTGAATAAGGGTAGATACAATGAGCAAAACTGAGCTGGGTTTAAGAAGAGGGAGGCAATTCAAGATGGGTCTAGTGCTCCTACAGTCAACATTGAGGTTGTAGTGGTTCTCAAGGTGTTAAGCATACTTATTCCACTTGTGGGAAGAAGAACATTTGGAAGTGTTTAGCCTGTACCTATAGGTTCTTTGGTTTTGGTAAGGATGGTCATAAGGTGCGAGAGTGTCCTTTCTATTACGGCTAGTGAAAGAGATGCCATGATATTTCCTCCTCATGCTCCGAATGTTTGTGCACCAAAGAGGAATCGCTTGTATGTTTTTAAAGCAAAATAAAATTAGGATGAGGATGCCGATAAGTTATCGTTTTGTCTCGTTATTTGTCATACGTTCCTTCTAAGTTGGGGAGTATGGTAAATAGTTAGGTTGTGATTTTTTATCCATTTTCTTCTATTAAATTCAAGCTTCAAAATTAGAATATTATACTAGCATATTGCATGTGTCTAGGAGTCTAGTGAAAAGGAATTTCATTGATCTCTCAAAATTTTGCATTTCGTGAGCCTATGTTTATGTGGTAAATTTTGCTTATATGATTTTTCTCTCTCATATTTTCATGTATTTATAATAAATTGCTTTTCAATTGCATTAGTGAACTAGTGAGCTTGCTTTACTTTAAGGTATTTGATATTGTCGCTTAATTGTATTTTCTTGAGCTATGGTTATAACGTGCTTATAAATTAAGAATATTAGCACGATAATATGTGAAGAAGGAAGTTCCTCCTATATGAAATGAAAAGGTAGAGTCTTCTTGCATGATGAGTTGTAGAAGTTGTTCATACTTTCTTGCTGTGTTGTGAGTCTCTTGATTATGTGGAGTTGATGTTACTTGTATCTATGTTTATTGTGTAATGTGTGGCATGGTTATGAGTTGTCAGTCTTAAGACTTAATCTCATGATAGTGTTGAAAGTGTTTTAGTGTCGTTCGAGGATGAATGTTGTCCAAATGAGGGAGAATGTAACATTTCTAAAAATGTACTAAGTAAAACTAGAGAAAAAAATGTTTTAAAAGTCACTATGATGTGTTTGGAAGAAATTGGAAGTCAAACGTTCAACAACGACCAAGACATTCAAATGTTTGCCTTTGTTTGTGCTAGTGTGTTCTAGTGTGTCTTTCCATGTTTTACGTGTTGTGTGGAATTCATATTTATAGCAGAGTTTTCTATCATTTAGACTAACATTTTTAAGGTAGAAGCGTTCGGCTAAGACTCCCCATGGACCACGCTTAGGTTCTTTGAGGATGACCAAAACCTTGCCATAGAACTGCCAAAAGAAGTCTCAATAGATGAGCTCAAACAACAGACCGTTGTCCTGTGTATGCCCCGTTTATTGGAGGCATAGACCCACACTTAGTGGTGAAGGTTAGCCCCCTTTTGAGGAGTCTCTGACCAAAAGCATAGACCTGCAGTACAGTCTTTTGGTTGGTTGATGACTCATGGATGGGTTCCGTTGATTGACACCTGCAATTTTCTGCTTGTGTCTCGGCCAACCTAGGACATTTTTGGTGATTCACCTAGCATTCAAATAAAGTATTGGGCGGTTATTTTAGTTTTTTTGGATATTATAAGATACTTTATAATTATAAAACCTAGATTAGAGTTCATTATTCAAAATAAAAACCCAATATAAAAATAGAACTATCTAAACTCCATTGAAGTTAGGATCAAGGTTGAAGATAGGAGCTTGATTTCTCCATTGATTGTTCATAATTTTGTGGATAATCTCGATTTTAGGTATGGTGTTTCATCCTTCAATCCTCTTTCCTTCAATGAGACAAATTTCTATGGCTTTTCAAAGACATTCAAAACATAGATTTTCCTATTTCAACTTCTTCCCATCTGTTCTAATATGTAATGATTTAAACCAATGTTTTATGATAGAATTAATAATAATTGAATGTTGTTAGATAAAAAATTTAAGAAATCATGTTTTTTGTGAATTCTTATTTTTGGCTCTAATATGGGGGATTTGATTATGACTTGATATTAGTGAGTTCATGTGTAGATTTTATAGGGCTATTGAATTAGGTATAGATTATGATATAATTGTTTATAGTCTTTCATAATTTGCTGATATTAATATTGCATGTTGTGGGATAATTTGTATAGTTTGATTTATTGCTTAGTATTTAGTGTATAGCTATTGGTGAACCTTTGTGAAGCACATTGGTTGAAAAGGCTAAGGAATGTTGATGATGACGATGGAAAGGTGGTGAGTTGACCTAATTGTTCTAGTTTGTGTAGAATTGATAGTGAATTGTATTGATTGGTATGATCAAATTATTGTTTTGGTAATTATATGTAATTATTGCGATGAACAAGGCCTTGTTGGAATTATTATGTAAATTGTGATTTTATCATGTTATAGCTTGTATTGATGATTAAAGGTGAAGGTTTCTTATGTGTATATGTATATGTATATTTGAGATTAAAGTGTTAGTTCTTCTAATTAGTTATATGTGGCTATGATAGACTATAGTTATGTCTTTATATGTGTTGCTAGTATATATAGTTAGGTAGACTTAGATGTCCCTAGATTATGCTTGAATGTTAGGGAATATGTGATAAGATGATGATGTTGTGTCATAATTAGTGGACTTATGTACCTCTACTTGATACATGCAAGTTAAGTGATAGTGACCGCTTGACTTAGTAGGCTTAAGAACCTTTTTCATGTATGTATATGTGTGATTAATTTATGACCCTGATCATGTAAACAAGGTCAATCACTTTTAATCCTCAATATAAAAAGGAGTTTATAGAATACTTGAAGCTTAAAGTGGTAATGGTATATTTCTTGAGTTAATGATGGAATTTGTAGGTTAAGTGGAATGGCACGAAACCATCTCTAAGGATGTCATAAAATATATCTTTATAACCATAGACTGGAATCCATAGTGGACCAATCATTTGTAGGGGTATTATGATTTGGTAATATTCATAAATTGTACCTTTTAATAAACCTTTATTGTGAATGAAGTTACTCTATGAGAACAAGGCTACACACCCAGTGAATATGTTTGTGGTAGTGACTACACATAAGATGAGACTAGAGTACCAAGAAACCCTTGATATTCCTTAACCATATGCCAACATGGGATGTGACTTGATTCTACCCTTTCAAAGTAGAATACCTTCCCCAGAGTAGTTGTAGACTTCGGATTCCATAACTAGATAGTGCGGTATATGTCGGTTAATGATTATTTTCAACATGTGGGATGCATTCTAGTGTTGGATAAGTTCTGCAACATGTAGGTATTGGAATAGGACATTAGCTATACATGGCACAAGTAGTCATTGAAGATGCTAGGATGAGGGTTTCCTAGGTCCTCCACGACAATTATGTGAGGTCATATAAATTCTTAATTGTGTCTTAATTGGCTTAGTGAATGATGAATGACTTAAGTTAAGGCATGTGAATTGGAAGGTTCTTATCTAGGGTAGCTTTGAGGATTCCTTAGGTAGCCTTTGAAAGGGTGTATATGTGGTCTCTTCATGTCTTACTCAACCGAGTCTTAGAGTAACCTTGGGTAGTAAATATATGGGATGAAAAGGGAATAATCTTACTTTAGGTAGTCTTAAAGATTTCTTAAATGTTCTTCAATAGGGTGTATGGGTGGTATCTTGTTGTAATAATTAATTAAGTCTAAGGATAACCTTTGGTAGGATGTTTATATGCTTATATGGTTTCTAAGTAATAATAGTAAAATATGGTACATTTCTTGAATATGTTGTAGATGTGAAGATTGACTTGTAAATACTTCTTAATTTTTTTTATGAAATTTTCTTCAAAAGAGCATAAGATTCATGTTAACAAGTCAATGTCCAATTTAGAAAGGTTTTATTGTATGTCACCATACTTAGTACATTCAATGTACTGGTTACATATGTTGTTATATCTCTAAAGGTTTAGGTGGCAAGTGAGGAATATCTTTAAAGTGAAGCTTGGGAATAGCATTCTCTTTAGACAAGTTTATATGTCCTCACATATGTAACACCTTGAAAATTCAAGTCACATTGTAAAGACTACCATAGGTGTCATAAGGTCTAAGTAGTGTTTCTAAGTCAAATTTTAATGAATGTAGGTCATTTAGAAGGTTTAAGAACCAAAACATTCAAAAATGTCCATGACGTCTGAGAAGTTGGTTCAAAGGGATGTAAGTATACCTTAGCCTATTTGTCTAACTTTTAGGAGTCGAAAATGTATGAAGGTTGATCCAAAGGTATCTAATAGGTGATTGAGTTGTTTCATGGTTAAAACGTCAAGATACGACGCCCCAAGGACCAACCAAGGGCCCATGAGGTGGACCCTTGTAATTTGATGCAACATTGCCTAGCATTGTGCATCGACGGGACAGAAGATGGCCCGTGTGTGGATCAATAAGGCATCAATGCCACCGTCATCCCACATATACGCTGGTTGAGAAGGTCCCTTCACCCGCACAACCTCTAAACTCATCGACGGAGTGTGGAGGTGCATGCAACTGTCCATGTGTGGATCAATAGGGCGTCAATACCACCATCATCCCACAGTTAGACAATTGGAGAAATCCCCTCACCTACACTGTCTAAGACCAAGATGACGGATTTCAAGAGGGAGGTGGGATATCCGTCGACTCACAGACGTCCCGTAAGCGGGGTCTCGTCTATGAGGGTCCTATGTTGATGTACATTTTTAATTTAGTTTAATAAATTAATTAGGTTGTTTAGGAGTTAGTTGGGTATTTAAGGTACACTAATTATGTTTATTAATTCACACTATAAATACCCTCAACCCTCATAAACCTAAAGACAACTCTCAAATAAACTCTCTTCCTTCTGTCTTATTTATATCTCTAGACGAACTCACCATTGAAGACTAGCAAAGATTAGGGTTTGGGGGATGTAAAGGGACTAATTCACCATAAAATTGTTGAGAAACATTAAGGTGTAGGTTCTATTCACCTTTGAGACTTTCTCCTCAAAGAGTTCCGTCGAAATTGACTTTAAAAGTTGAGTTTTCTTATAGGTTTCATTCAATTACGATTGAAGTTATGGATTGACTTGTTAATGTTTTCTAAGGGTTATATTGAGTATATTAACATATAATCTACTTGTTTATGGTAATTGTTGATGGTTTGGGCTAAATTGAAGAATATGAACCTCCATCCCTAATCCTAAGTATGTATCTTGACCTACATTTTATTCCCATCGGTGATATGAGTTGGTTGTTGATTTTATTACTATCCTATGGTTTTATTATGATTGAATTAAGATGAATTATAGTCCTATCATACTAATTCTTGAGATGTTTTTTAGGTAATGAATAGTAAATGTGAAATTAGCCTATGTATTTTGTCTCAAGTGATGATCTAGTGTTGAATTGTGTTATACAAAAGTAATTGGTATTGTTATGTTATTGGTTATAATTGTGATGATTTTACTTCCCAAGTTGGGTGGAGTTATGCGTTGATAGAAATACCTTTATAATAGACTATGAGGAAGACTTGGTAAGTCTTAGAATCTCTATCTTTATTTCCAATTGTGATTAATTGTTGTTATGTCATAATATTACATTATAGTACGCCTTATACTAGGATAATAGGGTGGTATGATGTTGAATTGAAATGTCATTACTATGTTATGCGGTTAATTATGTTGTATGTGATATAAGGATGGTGAAAACTATAAGTGTACCTTGATATGCTATGAAATGCTAATGTGTTTACCTCACTTGTATGAATTGTGATGAAAGGAATTATACTCATATAATTCTTATTGAGCTATTGATGATGATGACTATACAAGGGGTATACATTATGGCCTAAATTAAGTTATTATTGATAATTAAAGTCTAAAAGACATTTCAAAAAGGGACTCTATCTTAGCACAGAGTGAACTAGATTGAGGAGTGTCCCTTCCCGTATAGGGAAGGTACGAACACTACATTACTCTTGAGATTGGAGACTATAATGCATAGCACATAAAAAGGGTCCCAACTAAATCTCCTAGTTCTTAAAGTATATTTTCCCAATAGGAATACTAGATAGTTGATCCACATAGTTGCTATGTTTTATGTTTTGGTACTACCTTGGCAAGTAGTCCGCCTTCTTTCGATGTATGGTTTTATGACACCGGATTCCACACTAGGTCATGTGGTCTATATCGGTTAGGGCAACATGTTCCCAAAAATATATAACAAATTAAAGGACTTGAACTCATACTTGGATAACCTAAGGAGTCTAGCTTAGTCTAGGTAGCGGTATGGGTCGCTACCTAAACATTGCACTAGTTAGCCTTGATGGGAGTCTTAGGAGGAGGTTCTCATATCTGTTTATGCTATGATAATATATGATGTATATATAATGACAATGGAAGATTGTTGATACTATATGTTGATAAGTTCATTTGTGAATATTCCTTGGGTTATAATGTTAATATATGATGAAATGTAAATCTAAATGCCATGATATGTTAAGTTGGACTTTGGTCATGTTTCCTTGTTGAGGACACTTTATTGAGAAAGATTATGGGGATTTGATTGGTCATTGCACTTGTTGACTCTATAAGGACTTGTGAGTAGTTGTCTAGGTTATTATGATATGTTTAGCTCTTGTTCATTCTTGTGATATTGTTCCATGATGTTAGGGTTGTAGTAAGTCATGGTTTCAAGTATGTTGGGACAAGTATTACTTGTTTATATTATAAGCATGTTTGGTTGATTGATATGACTTACTTCACTTTGCGTGTTAAGTCCCTAAAGGGGTAAGATGGTTTGATTTTACTAAAAAGTCCCCTTGAGCATGTTTTTCTTGTGTATGTGCATAAGATCCCATACTTAGTACATATGAAGTACTAACCCCAATTTCTTCCCTTTTCCCAAACATTTTAGGTTCCGGTCATTGAAGATTTTGGAAGGCGACATTTTGAAGACTTGGATTCTTCCTTTCATCCACGTGGGGTAGGTCCTCAATTTTCGATGGAAATTCCATCCTCTAGATTACGGATTTTGTTATGAGCTTATTGACTCTTTCATTTCTTTCCTTTTTTAATTGAGTATTGTACTTTATTATGACTTATACATGGTCTTAATGGACGGATGTAAGGTCTATGACCATATTGTGATATTCGGTTAGATGGTATGAGATAAGACAATCATTGAGACTATTTCTATATTTTACGTATATGTATGTGAATAAAAGTAGAAGGCTATGTAACCTTTCTATACGAAGGGTCTATCTATCCTCACTATGAATATATATTATGTGTATGAAGAGGTCTATGTAAACCTCCAAGTAGTGATAAATGAAAGTTTTAATTTATTCCGCATTATTCAATCTATGAATGTAATGACATGAGACTAAGTGGCTAGTCTTAGTTCTTAAAAAGGTCGCAGCTGTAGAATACGTCGAGGGGGTAAACCCGGATATGAAAACATGATTCAAGGACATAGTTATATCTAATCTTTCTTCTCAAAAGACATTATATTAGACTTTGGTTTTCCATGTTATTAATGTATGGGTTGTGACCCAAAGATTTTTATTCTGTCTAAGATGGTTATGTAGAGACATAGTCTTTCTTATGTTTCTATAAAAGAGATTCGAAATATTTCTCTAATGCTATAAAAAAAATTTAATTTCGCACTACTTTTCATATATATATGTTGTAAATCATATCTAAGGGATTATACAAGACTTCCGAGTGGTCGAGTACGTTGTGTTGCGACTTAAGGATGCCCTAACTTTTATGGTGTACTTTGGGTTATGATATTATGACATGAGTATTATTTTCCACCATGGTTAGGCTAATGTTGCTTGTTGATGCTTTAATAGGTTGTGTATGGGATGAACAACGCATGTTGATGAAGACAAGAGATAATTAGTAAAAGATGTGCACAACCTAGCACGCCCGGGTGTCAAAATTATGGATTCCACAGAAGGAGGATAGCAGTGAAGAATGGAGTTGAATTATCCTTAACTTCGGAAGTGAAATAAAAGCAAGTCCAAGATCCCATTCTTCTTTAATCGAAGAAAAATGTTCATAAGCAAAGAGTATAAGATTTTGAACAATGGGGATATTAAGTTAGATTATGTGTATCTCTTGTTGATGGACTCCAAGAGAGGATCATAGAGGAAGCTCATAGATAAAGATATTTCAATTGTTTGTGTTCCATAAAAATGTATCTTTATTTGAGATAAGTGTATTTATGGATGTGTATGAAGAAGGACATTGCTTAATTTTTTGCTAAGTGTCCAAATTTTAAAAAAAAGTTCAAGTACAGACCAAAAGACGGATGGTTTGTCTACGAATATAGAACTTCCGAAATGGAAGCGGGAGATGATTATGGATTTCATAAGTCTAACAGGAAGCATAATTCTATTTGGTTGATTGTCCAAAGATTAGCAAAATCAGCACTCTTTTTACTGGTAAAGACTACCCATTCAGCAGAAAATTATGCTAAGTTATATATTCAAGAGGTGGTAATACTTCATGGGGTTTCGATTTCCATTATTTCATTAGGTTCAAAGGTTTGCTTAAGTACAAGGCTTCAAGGAGGCTAGTTCTCCCCATTCTTCCCAATCTTCTGTAATAGTTCCTTAGTGATGTACCTGTGTTTCTTAGTTTATTCCATAACTCTAACGTACATCTAAACATCCTTAAATTATCCATAATTATGAGATCATTAAACTTTGAATCCATAATTCAATTCAAGGAAAGTTAAGGTCAAAGTTAAAGAAGATAAAACTCAAGTGTAGAAGTTAAGAAGAAACTCAAAGAAAAGTTCTTAAAAGTTTTCAAGAGTTTTTAGCAATATTTTTACTTTCTTCTTAAGAATCAAGTTTCAATTTAAGGAAAGATTAACGAGTTGAGTTCATTTTAAAAAAGTTATAATGGAATTATATATTCCCTAAGAGTTTATAAATATTTTCACATTTGAGCAAGAAAGCAAAAAACGATTCCAAGAATTACTTTAAGATAATATTAGAGTAATTATCTCAAACCAATGAAAAAAGTTATAACATCACATGTGCTAAGTATATTTTTAGGAATAGTATTGAGCACATATATGAAGATTCGAGTTCATATGTACTCAAGTCTCCATAAACCATGTAGCCATCATTGGTATTAAAGGATCATACTTTATAGATGATTACGTAAGATAGCTAGTGGATCCACAAAGTTTAGTAGTTCTATGCGACTGCAACCTAAAGGACAATTCAGGTAGCGTAGGCAAGATGTTGTATCACCACTTAGGCTCATAGTTGTGGTTGTAGGTTAGAGAATCTGAAGCGTACACTATGTTACTTCATTATATAAGTAAATTTAAGTTTGTTTGCATTTTATTTAAAAAACTAAGTGTCTTCCATTGTTTTATAAGCTTTGTATATAATGCATCTGTCTTATAGTATGATATTAATTGACTTTATTCTTGAGTTGAGAACATCCAATGTAAGTGTTCGCTTAATATTCTTTTCAAGTTCTAGATGTGTTTAGCATTCCAACTCACATACTTGTACGTTCAATGTACTTAGTCTACTTGACTTACATTGTCTTATGATTTAGACGTAGTTAACTAGGACATGGATTCCGGTGCATCGTTGATGCGGTGAGCAATTTAGAGTCTACTGGGGAGAATCATTGCATTCCACAGGATCCATTTTATTGTTTCTAGTTTAGTTTCATTATTATGTTGTAAAGTTTATCCTAACATCCATTTATTTTGTTTTTAGAGGCTTCCTAGATAGTCAGATGTTAGTCTTGTCGGTCTTGTCATTTTCATTTATTATGTACTTAGATTTGAGTAGCCATTTTGTCCATGTGAACTATTTTCTTTTAAAACGTTTTAGGTATCCCTTAAATAGTTGAATAAGTGTATGTTAATCCTTGAATTAATGATTTAAGTCCTCCCCTTGAGTAAATAAGCCAGACTAAGGGTTTGCTTGGGACAAGTAATGGTCTTCAAGTACTAGACCCACCCAAGGTGTAGGCTTGGGGCGTGCCAATACATAAGACTCCATATTTAGTTCATATGGTTATATGTTAGTCCAAAGTGGCTCCCACAGTTCATTCAGATTGTATTGCATTGACGATTTATTAGTACAATATTCAGTCTCAACATGTTATAACTCTTTCATTATATTCACTTAGTTCATGTTCTTTATTCTTATAATGTTTAGATTGTAATCTTTCTTTATTTATCTATTCAGCTTTATTATTATTAAGCTTTAGTCTGTAATTCATGCTCACTACCATTCAAGTACTCACACATACAGGGGCTATAGCTTCTGGTGATGTATATTTGGGTTCTCATCTCCTAGTTAAAGCTTAGATCCTCTCCCTATCTTCAGTTCAACAACTACAATGGAGATTTCTCATTAATCTAGAACAATTGACATGATTATTTTTAATTGTTTTTATTCTTTAGTTTGAGTATTTTCTATATCTAGTTGGGCCATGTCTCGACAATAATGATTTACTTAAGATATATTTAGTTTCAATTATAGTATTCGAGTTTAGATTTTCATTTGTTGTTAAACATTAACACCCCTTATTCTAGGTGTGCTATTATATGTATCTAACACTTAAAAAATTCATTCGAGTATAGTTATGGACTAAGATTCCTGTGCAACTGTGACAATAGAATATGTATAAAGTTGTAATACCACATGCGTTCACACACATATTTCACTAAGTGAACCTAAAAACAATTTGAAATTGGGAAAGATGGTATTTGATATAAAAGTCAAAGTGGTCAACAACGTATTAGTGCTACGGTCTGGTAAAGAAAAGAATATTGGGAAAATAGTGTAAAATAAGTGAGGTGCTTGCTTGACTAAACTATGCTGGTAGGTGACAAGTAGGTGATGCACCTACTTAGAATTAGAGGACTGCATTTAATGTGAAGAAGGCAAGTAGGTGATTCACCTACTTAAAATACGTGGACAACATTTTAAGTGAAAAGAGTCAGTAGGTGATGAACCTATATAGAATAAGTTGACTACGTCCCAGTAAAAAGTGAAAAAATGGCATGAACCTACTTAAAAACATTAGGAGGTGGTGCACATGGTTGTTTATATGTAAAGGACCATGTTATTTCTCAAATATATTAAGTGAAAACTTCAAAAAGGGACCTCTAAAGCACTCAAGTTTATCACATCTCCTTCATCACTTATTCTCCAGAAAATTTCTCTTAAGGAAAGCCATAGAAGCTCCAAGAGTTATGCTCTATAGCATCACCATTAAAATCTAAACATTAATTTTTAAGTACAAGTAAGTAGAAAATTTCCCATCTTAAGGAATTCAAGTGAAATAATTTTATTTAACATCAATTTAAAGGGGGAAAAGAAAACCTAATCGTTGAAGAATCAAAGTCTTAGCAGGTGAGGTTTCTATCAAGCAAGGTAGGCCATGGAAATTTTTATCTCTCTCTTAATATTGCATTGTTTGTGATTGTTTTTATGTGTTATTTATATAAGGAGTGGTGTATCTATATGGCGTGATCAGGGAGGAAGGATGTGCCGGTTCGGAAAGCCATGGAGTGAAGCCCCCTTAAATTGTGATTGTGAGCTTGTTTGAGAATCTTTAAGGTAACGCTAGTTGGAACTTATGGGATGTTGATCATAAGCTGTATGTTCATATTGTTATTTACCATTATGATTATTTTGGGGTGGAAGCGATTGAGAGAGAGAATATTGAGAGAAGATGTAAAGATGAAGGTGTGTTTTATTTATGAGGAGAGTTCCTCTATTTATACACAAAGATTACACCTTTAGCCAAATGGCTAACACAAGGACTGACGCTAGAAAACAAAACTTAGTGGCCTATGTTTATTATTGGTTGACACTATTTACTTTACGACTTTTTACATTATTGGCTTTTCAGCCGACGCTATACATCAAAATTAAAAAGATTCTTACTTTATACATATGGCTGATATTCAGCCGACGCAACAATAATAATAACAACTTTTTTTTTGTAGCTCGTTCTTATCCTAAATCAACTGTAGGTATCACATTGTATTCGCCATTGCATTTGGAGCATTTATGATCTGGGTATTTGTTGCTGATAAGTTTGCAATATCTTACTAATAATTCTTCTGAAATAAATCCTTTCTTCAGAGCTCTCGTAGATGGTTGTTCTTCTGGTTTTAGCAATGATAAAATCCATCTCTGAACTTCATCCATATCTGATTTTCTTAATTCTTTGGAGTTTGCATAAATCATCACCTGATCTCTTGCATAATAGCTCCAAATGGCATCGCCATTTAAATAATTATTTGCTAACTCTTGTATAATTGTAGCTATACCAATTATTCTTTTATTTGCATAAAAGTTAGGTATTTCTACTTTTGGTATCTCATTTTGTTTTTCTATCTCTTCTGGTATAATCATATCTCTGGTTAATCCTATCTTTACCACCTGTATTGGTGATTTTATCTCTTCGTATAGTATCTCTGCTGGTGCTGTATAACATTTTATATAAAATAAATTTCCTTTGATAATTCTTTTATATGTTAAAAATGCTCTATGTAGTTCTGGTATTCCGACTATTTCTTCTCCAGTATATGTGTATATTGTATTTAATAGTCCATAGTTATAATATGTTTTTAATAGGTTGGGGTTGGTCTTAGGTTGTGCAATAAGTTTGTTATATTCTTGTAGTTTCTGGGTTATATAGTCTTCTTCGGGATTTTTTGTTTGTGTGGATCTTGGGTTTAGGTTTAGATATGTCTGAATTTTGTATATGTTTTCAATGTAAGATTGGGTAATATAATTATATCTTTTTTTGTCGTTTTGTAGGCTTACTGCATAGGTAGATGTTTGTGGTTCTGCTGGTATCTGCATTTGTGGTTTTTGGGTAAATGGTTTTGCAAATAGCTTGTGTAAATTTGTATTTTTTGGTTTTTCATTAATTCTTTTGCTTGTACCTGCAGCTGTATCTAAACAAACATTGTTATGGATTTTTCGGAGTTTCCCATCATCTCCTTCTATCTCTTGCTGTTTTCCGTCTGCCGCACGACGTAGCTCCGCATGTTTTTGGTCATGCTGCTGACCGTTAGCTTTCAGCTCCTTTACTTCTGTTTCTATCTTTTCTACTTTCTGGCATGGATTTGTCATCATTGCCAATAGATCTTTCAACATATCTTTTTCTTGAGAGGTAGTCTGCAATTAGATTTTCGTCAGTTTTTATAACTTCAATTGTAATTGTAAAATTCAATATATTTAATACCAATCTTCTTATTTCCTTTGTTGTAACTGAATCATCTATATTTTTTGTTATCCAACATTTTACCTGTGTATTATCTATTCTTACAATAAATTTATTGTAAACTGTGTATGGTTCGAATGCTAATAAACATTTATATAATGCAAATAATTCTTTTCTATTTATTTTCCATTTTGCCTGTGCTTCAGTATATGATCCTGAGTAATACCTGCAATGGTGTTCTATCTTTTCTTTGTTATATGTATATTTTAGTACTCCTCCATAACTGTGATCGCTTGAATCTGTTTCAACTATATATATGAATGTCTTACTTTCATCAGGAAAATATAATTTTGGTAATTTTTTGCATAATTTTTTGATATTTTTTATATGTTTTTTATCTTTATTGTCAAAGTAATATTCAACATCTTTTTTAAGTTTTTTATATAGTGGTTTTAAATGTTCTGCTAGTTTTGGTATGTATTCTCTTACTTGATTTACTAATCCTAAAAATGATTGTAACTTCTTTTTTGTATCTATATTTTCATCAAGGGTGATTATTTTTTGTACTATATGAGTTTGCATTTTTATTCCATTTTTATCTATTTGTATTCCTAAAAATTCTATCTGTGGTTTCATTATTTCTGCTTTACTTTTGCTTAAGCTAATTCCTGAATTTTTTATTATATGTATAAATTTTTCTAATAATCTTATATGTTCTTCTTGTGTTTTAGAATATAATAATATATCATCTATGTATACAATGCAATTTTCTAATTGGTTAAAGTAGTTATCCATAAAGTGTTGATATCTACCTGGTGCATTTTTATATCCAAAAGGTAATACGTTCCATTCATAGAAACCTTGCGGTACTGTGAATGCTGTTAGTTGTTTAGATTCTTCTTCTAACTTTAAATGGTAAAATCCTGATTTACAGTCAAATTTGCTAAAATAGTTATATCCTTGTATTTGTCTTATTTTTAGTATTTTATTAGGTATTGGATAGTTATATGTTTTACTTTTGGCGTTTAGATTTCTGTAAAACAGAATATAAATATGTATGTTATTTAAAAAAACAACATGAACAAAGAAATTTATAGACAACAATTGATAGAAAAAATAGAAGAAAAAAGTCAAGAAATACAACATAAAAAGACTGACGCAAGAAAACAAAACTTAGTGGCCTATCTTTATTATTGGCCGACACTATTTATTTTACAACTTTTTACAATATTGGCTTTTCAGCCGACGCTATACGACAAAATTAAAAAGATTCTTACTTTATACATATGGCTGAACAATTCGGATGCACAAAACAAAAACCCAAAAGATATAAAAATTATACAAAAAATAGAACTAAGTATAAATATAAACAACCAAGAAGGAGATATTATATAAAAAATTATAAAACAAAAAGACCATATAGACCAAAAAGAAAAATATCCCAATGTACATGTTACAATTGTGGAAAAATAGGACACATAGCTAAAGATTGTAAATTACCGAAAAATTTAAAAAGAAAACAAATTGAAGAATTAATAATAGATGAAGAAAAATATATGCAAATGGAATATATAGATTATGAATTAAATTTAAATGATAGTGTCACGACCCAAAACGGGCCGCGACTGGCACCCACATTTATCCTACTATGTGAGCGAACCAACCAATCTAAACCCTGACATATCAATATAATATCAACAGAAAGTAATGCGGAAGACTTAAACTCATTAATAAGAACCAATTCAATAACTTCTAAAATTCAACATCCATTATTTCCCCAAAATCTGGAAGTCATCATCACAAGAACATCTATGATCAAATTACTAAACTAAGAGTATTCTAAGAAGCTATAAATAACAAAAGCTAGTCCATGCCGGAACTTCAAGGCATCAAGACATGAGGGAGAAGATCCAGTCCAATCTAGAAGCATTAGCTCACCCTGAAATCCGGTGTACTAATGACTGGCTAGAGTTGCGGTTGAGTTGAAGACGACGGTATGTTTGATGCACTCCACATATAACAAAGAAAGAAACATGCAAGTAGGGGTCAGTACAAAACACGAGTACTGAGTAGGTATCATCGGCCAACTCAAAATAGAAAATAATATATATCAAATAATATCATAAATCAACTACAACACTCAATATGTAGCAACAACAAGTTCTATACTCATTAATAAGCACCGCCAAGTTCACCCATGAGGACTCAAGCCTCAATACCATACCCATTTGGAAATTAGGTTCATTAGATTGGGTATATTAACATCTTTCAAGATTCATTATGTTTATTCCTCTTGTGTCGGTACGTGACACTCCGATCCCCCTAATTCTATGTGTCGGTTCGTGACACCCGTTCCCCTAATTCTACGTGTCGGTTCGTGACACTCGATCCCCTAATTCTATGTGTCGGTTAGTGACACCCGATCCCCTAATTCTACGTGTCGGTTCATGACACCCGATCCCCTAATTCTACGTGTCGGTTCGTGACACCCGTTCCCCTAATTCTACGTGTCGGTTCATGACACCCGTTCCCCAAATTCTACGTGTCGGTTCGTGACACCCGTTCCCCTAATTCTACGTGTCGGTTCGTGACACCCGATCCCCTAATCTCATCACTTTAGTTCATCAAGCCTTCTTTTATACCAAGGCATCATCAATTCTCATTAAAAAGGTAGATTAGGATTTCTTTCAAGATTAAGATTCAATAGCTTCATCATGCTTATTTTATCACAATTGTATAACCACATTCATACAAGCACACAATTAAGCATATAGAAGGGTTTACAATACTACCCAATACATATCATTCGCTATTAAGAGTTTACTACGAGTAGCATGAAAACCATAACCTACCTCCACCGAAGAATTGCGATCAACAAGCTATCTTCTCAAAGCTGCGTTCTTCCTCTCTCTTGATCGATCGTTTCTCTCTCTCTCTTTGTTCTTTCTATTTTTCTTATTCAAACCCTCTTTCTTTTACCCTAATTAGCATATAATTAAGTATAAAAGATGGCAATAATAACCCACTAATTAACTTAAGGTTACCTCTTTTAACCCCCAAGTAAGTAGACTTATTAACATTAACCCACTACTTTATAATTAAAGCATGAAATAGTCCAAAACGCCCCTTAAATTACTTAAAAGAAATTTGACCCAGCCTGGGATTACGCAGCCTGTGACGGCCCGTCGCGCCTGTGACGGCCCGTCGCGCTTGTGATGGCCCGTCGCACCTGCGACGGTCCGTCCTGCTGCTCTGTCACAGAGTTCAGAGGTTGAATTTACTGAATGGCCTGTGACGGTCCGTCGTGCCCACGACGTTCCGTCCTGTCATTCCGTCGTGACGTTCAGAGAGTCGATCTCAGTACCCAAATTTCTAATTTCTATGTATTTTGGAACGAGACCCCCACGACGGTCCGTCGTGGGGTCCGTCGACTCCGCCAGTTTTTCCAGAATTAAAATCTGCTACTCAAAATGACTAAACAGGTCGTTACAGATAGCATACCAATTTTGGGGTGGAAGCGATTGAGAGAGAGAATATTGAGAGAAGATGTAAAGATGAAGGTGTGTTTATTTATGAGGAGAGTTCCTCTGTTTATACACAAAGATTACACCTTTAGCCAAATGGCTGACGCAAGGACTGACGCAAGAAAACAAAACTTAGTGGCCTATCTTTATTATTGGCCGACAATATTTACATTACGACTTTTTACATTTTTGGCTTTTCAGCCGACGTTATACGACAAAATTAAAAAGATTCTTACTTTATACATATGGCTGATATTCAGCCGACGCAACAATAATAATAATAACTATTTTTTTGTAGCTCGTTCTTATCCTAAATCAACTGTAGGTATCACATTGTCTTCTTCGTTGCACTTGGAGCATTTATGATCTAGGTATTTGTTGCTGATAAGTTTGCAATATCTTACTAATAATTCTTCTGAAATAAATCCTTTCTTCAGAGCTCTCGTAGATGGTTGTTCTTCTAGTTTTAGCAATGATAAAATCCATCTTTGAGCTTCATCCATATCTGATTTTCTTAATTCTTTGGAGTTTGCATAAATCATCACCTGATCTCTTGCATAATAGCTCCAAATGGCATTGCCATTTAAATAATTATTTGTTAACTCTTGTATAATTGTAGCTATACCAATTATTCTTTTATTTGCATAAAAGTTAGGTATTTCTACTTTTGGTATCTCATTTTGTTTTTCTATCTCTTCTGGAATAATCATATCTCTGGTTAATCCTATCTTTACCACCTGGATTGGTGATTTTATCTCTTCGTATAGTATCTCTGCTGGTGCTGTATAACATTTTATATAGAAAAAATTTCCTTTGGTAATTCTTTTGTATGTTAAAAATGCTCTACGTAGTTCTGGTATTCCGACAATTTCTTCTCCGGTATATGTGTATATTGTATTTAATAGTCCATAGTTATAACATGTTTTTACTAGGTTGGGGTTGGTCTTAGGTCGTGCAATAAGTTTGTTATATCCCTGTAGTTTCTGGGTTATATAGTCTTCTTCGGGATTTTTTGTTTGTGTGGATCTTGGGTTTAGGTTTAGATATGTCTGAATTTTGTATATGTTTTCAATGTAAGATTGGGTAATATAGTTATATCTTTTTTTGTCGTTTTGTAGGCTTACTGCATAGGTAGATGTTTTTGGTTCTGCTGGTATCTGCATTTGTGGTTTTTGGGTAAATGGTTTTGCAAATAGCTGGTTTAAATTTTTATTTTTTGGTTTTTCATTAATTCTTTTGCTTTTTCCTGCAGCTGTATCTAAACAAACATTGTTATGGGTTTTTCGGAGTTTCCCATCATCTCCTTCTATCTCTGGCTATTTTTCGTCTGCCGCACGACGTAGCTCCACATGTTTTTGGTCATGATGCTGACCGTTAGCTTTCAGCTCCTTTACTTCTGTTTCTATCTTTTCTACTTTCTGGCATAGCTTTGGCATCATTGCCAATAGATCTTTCAATATATCTTTTTCTTGAGAGGTAGTCTGCAATTAGATTTTCGTCAGTTTTTATAACTTCATTTGTAAATGTAAAATTCAATATATTTAATATCAATCTTCTTATTTCCTTTGTTGTAACTGAATCATCTATGTTTTTGGTTATCCACCATTTTACCTGTGTATTATCTGTTCTTACAATAAATTTATTGTAAACTATGTATGGTTCGAATGCTAATAAACATTTATATAATGCAAATAATTCTTTTCTATTTATTTCCTATTTTGCCTGTGCTTCAGTATATGATCCTGAGTAATACCTGCAATGGTGTTCTATCTTTTCTTTGTTATATTTATATTTTAGTACTCCTCCATAACTGTGATCGCTTGAATCTGTTTCAACTATATATATGAATGTCTTACTTTCATCAGGAAAATATAATTTTGGTAATTTTTTACATAATTTTTTGATAGTTTTTATATGTTCTTTATCTTTATTGTCAAAGTAATATTCAACATCTTTTTTAAGTTTTTTATATAGTGGTTTTAAATGTTCTGCTAGTTTTGGTATGTATTCTCTTACTTGATTTACCAATTCTAAAAATGATTGTAACTTCTTTTTTGTATCTATATTTTCATCAAGGGTGATTATTTTTTGTACTATATGAGTTTTCATTTTTATTCCATTTTTATCTATTTGTATTCCTAAAAATTCTATTTGTGGTTTCATTATTTCTGCTTTACTTTTGCTTAAGCTAATTCCTGAATTTTTTATTATATGTATAAATTTTTCTAATAATCTTATATGTTCTTCTTGTGTTTTAGAATATAATAATATATCATCTATGTATACAATGCAATTTTCTAATTTGTTAAAGTAGGTATCCATAAAGTGTTGATATCTACCTAGTGCATTTTTATATCCAAAAGGTAATATGTTCCATTCATAGAAACCTTGCGGTACTGTGAATGTTGTTAGTTGTTTAGATTCTTCTTCTAACTTTAAATGGTAAAATCCTGATTTACAGTCAAATTTGCTAAAATAGTTATATCCTTGTATTTGTCTTATTTTTAGTATTTTATTAGGTATTGGGTAGTTATATGTTTTAGTTTTGGCGTTTAGATTTCTGTAATCTATAACCATTCTACTCTTACCTCTTTTTTGTTCACTATGTTTTATAACTATAAATGCCGGGCTTGTTTGTTTGCGATTACTTTCTTGTATATAATTTATTTCTAATAATTCATTAATATGTATTTTAAATTCTTGTAGGTCATCAAAGTTGTACTTTAATGGTTTTTGTGTAATTATACTATTTTCATCTATTAGTTCAATTTTTACTTTATTTTTATGTTTCTCCCATCCTTGTAATGGGTCATCATTGTATAATTGTCTTAATTGTTCATTAATTATTTTAACTTTGTCTATATTAAATATGATAATTTCTAATTGTGTTTCCTATTCTTTGTCTCTTTTTTTTTCATTTCTTGGTTTATTTTTTCACTGGAATGGATAAAAGGAAGTGAAAAAATAAACCAAGAAATGAGAAATATAGACAAAGAACAGGAAACACAATTAGAAATTATCATATTTAATATAGACAAAATTAAAATAACTAATGAACAATTAAGACAATTATACAATGATGACCCATTACAAGGATGGGAGAAACATAAAACAAAAGTAAAAATTGAACTAATAGATTAAAATAGTATAATTACACAAAAACCATTAAAGTACAACTTTGATGACCTACAAGAATTTAAAATACATATAAATGAATTATTAGAAAGAAATTATATACAAGAAAGTAATAGCAAACATACAAGACCGGCATTTATAGTTATAAAACATAGTGAACAAAAAAGAGGTAAGAGTAGAATGATTATAGATTACAGAAATCTAAACGCCAAAACTAAAACATATAACTACCCAATACCTAATAAAATACTAAAAAAAAGACAAATACCAGGATATAACTATTTTAGCAAATTTGACTGTAAATCAGGATTTTACCATTTAAAGTTAGAAGAAGAACCTAAACAACAATTTCAAAAACAGAATATAAATATGTATGTTATTTAAAAAAAACAACTTGAACAAAGAAATTTATAGACAACAATTGATAGAAAAAATAGAAGAAAAAACTCAGGAAATACAACATAAAAAAGACAGATTAATAGAAAATATATTAGCAGGAGAATGTAATAGATCAATATTTATACAAAGAAAAAATATATTTATGTTAGAAATGGAAATAGATCACCTTGAATATAGTCTACAACATGACATAATTCATAAATTATAATGAATAAAGAAGAATTTGCAGTAGATGAAAATCATACGAAAACCAAGATGGAATGATAATAAAAATAATATTTTCAAATTTAGGAAGAAGATATAAGAAACAAGCACACCAAATACAATAACAAGAGCTACATCATCAAGAATGAGTACATCTAAAAGAAAATATGAAATACCACAAGAATTATTAGAAGAAATAACACCAAATCATTATTTTATAACAGGAATAATGGATCAAAGAAGATAAAGATCTTTTGAATGATATGAATATAATCATATTTTAGATATGGTAAAGATTCACTGTAAAATTGATCTTACATACATAGACAATCATCCTTTGGAGCACACATGTAAGGGATAAGGAATTTTCTTATAGAAAATCGACCTCTACTAAAAGGAGAGATAATATATCAATATCCTCTCGATGCTAAGAAGAAATCACATAGAATAGTGATTCGTATTTGTCCTTATTATCCATTCAAAGGATCATCATCTTGTGTCACGACCCAAAATGAGTAATGAGTGGCACCCTCACCTAACATCCAAAGTGATCGAACCAATGAACTCTACATCAAATCAAATCAAATCAATTGTTCAACTACAAATAACAATATTAATGTGGAACCTCCTAACTTATTAAAGTAACAAATCAAGTAAACCTCTTATATCTATTTCATATTATTCCCAAAACATGAAAATCAGCACACCAAGGACATCTATTTTAAAAATACCAAGCCTAAGAGTATTAAAGACACCAAAATAAGAAAGTAAGATGGTTTATATCCTAAATTTAAGGACAATTGACATGTCTGAGAAAATACAGCATGTTCTAGAAGGAATAACATACCCTGAAATCTGTTGTTCTTATGATTGGCTAGAGCTGAGGGACAGTTGAGTTTAATGGTACACTTGTTGCACTCCACAAAAGATAATGAAGAAAACATAATTAGAGATCAGTACAAGGAACATGTACTGAGTAGGTATCATTGACCAGCCCAAAATAGAAACTAATATGCAATGAATAAATATTATAAAATCAACAATAACACTTAGTAGGTGGAAAATAACAAACAACATGAATTAGTGAAAACAACAATAAAGTATGTAAGTAATCCATTAACAATATCAAGAGCATACTTGAAGACTCATGCCTCCAAACCCAGAGATTTTTGAAATTGAGTTCTTTGTGATTGAGTACATTATCTTGTATATATATCTTTTCCTTTAATGTTACCATGTTGAAACGTGACACCAATCAAATAATACCATGTCAAAACATGGAACCCAATCACATAATACCATGCTGAAATGTAGCATCTGATCGAATATATCGTTAATTTTTTTTTAAACTACTTTTATCTTCATTGACAATATTTCATCAAGCCATCCTTATTCAAGGCCTCACTTCTATTGAGAGGGTTCAAGTTTAATAATTTCACGTTCTTAATTTATTTTTTAAAACTACTTTTGTCTTCATTGACAATATTTTATCAAGCCATCCTTATTCAAGGCCTCACTTCTATTGAGAGGGTTCAAGATTATTAATTTCACGTTCTTACTATTTTACACCAATCACAAAGCACACAACAAAGCCACACAATGACACAACCACACCATAAAGTACATAGCGAGCTTCACAACATCACTCAATGCATATCAATCACTATTAAGAGTCTATCTATTAAATATAACCTACCTCCACCAAAAATTGACATCGGGCAAGCAACTTTTCCATTGCCTTCCTTTCCTTAGCGCCTCCGAACGTTTCCAATATATCAATGTATGCCCCAAGCCTACAAAACAGTTGTAACACGGTGTACAAGACTACAAAGGGACTCATCCAAACCTCGAGCATTCATAAAATTTGATATAAGGAAAAAAGGCACGATATTAAAACATTCTTTAAAACCATACCATCAAAATACTCATTTCAAACATAGCCAAAATAGCAAAGTTTATTATCTGAAACGACCATCTAAAATACCATTTTTAAAACAAAAGTAGGGACACAATCCTTTACAATAGAACAACCAACAAATGTCTATTATATGTTAAAAAAATGGAAACTTCAATACTTGTCCTCGATATATGAGAACATACCACTTTGCATTGGATGAATCTCAAATACAAGCTTCAACTAGAGAGAAAGAAACTTAAGTACCAATACCTACACTTCATAAAGGTAAAGACTATGGGTTCGAACAATTAAGAACTAAAGTATAACATCCAGTCAAAAACGTGCTTAAAACAGACATTTTTTTTAGGTCATGATTATGACATTTTGATAAAACTTGATGAACATAAATAAAAGAGGCATAATATACAATCATAACCAATATAGAAGTTATATCTTAACATTTTAATATAATCAATATATAAGAAATTTCATTACATTAAGCCTTAACCTCAAGTAACCCCAAAGCTATACTTTGGCCAATGTATGAATAGCGTCATATACCACCATCCACACTAAAGTACCACCTTAAGGAAAACAAAACTTAACTTACCATATATATTTTTGTTCCATTAAAAATACTCATATATATGAGACATAAACATTTCATAAGTCATAACATCATATTAGGACCATCACCTACTTGTGAATTGTATGAGTAGAATCCCATACTACTACTTAAACTAAGTACTCCTTCAAGACACCATAGAAAATGAATTCATATTCAACAAGTCAAGACAAGGAAGTAACTCATAATACAATTAAAGTAAGACATGCATCATCTCGTTAAGCATATAAGTAAAACTTCGTCATTAGCTTCATTAAGAGCACATTATTTTAATTTACAATTAAATCATAAAGAAACACACCACGAAAACTCTTAAAGCCTACTTTGTAATGCATGGATGTCATCCTATATGACCACCCACACTGAGTAGTGCATTCTTGAGAAGCAATAGTTTCTTAACATTCTTTATGGGGTAAGCTTTAAAAACCATAGACCATATGAGTAATTCATGGAATCGAATTTCATGCCCCATAAAAAAAATGTATCCTACTTGTCTAAAGTAAGTCCATTACATTTATATTAGGTCGATCCACTAGGCTTAGCTGGATCCACTAGTTAGACATATGTGGGCACATAAATATACGATAGGGATATTTCTACTAGATACCCCACCTCAACTCCCACAAAGGTATTCATATCAAGAGATCATTTATACATACCTCTCCTCAACTCCCGGATGGGCATCCATCTCAGTTCATTTCCACTTGGTTCTTAGTAATATTCTTCACGGAGTACATTCATTAGTTTAGACATTAATACGGGACAAGAGATTGTTACTAGATACTCCTCCTCAACTCTCGAATAAGAATACATCTCAATCCAACATTCATTCATTAACATAGGTCAGACATTCGATGATGAGAATATAATCTAAACTATGAATCCCCATATTGTGAGAAATTCCTTTCACTACATGACATTGTTATTCATTCGAAAGGGCTATAGAGATTGTTACTATACACTCCGCCTCAACTCATGGATGAGAATCCATCTCAAACACCACATTCATTAATTAGTGTAAAATTGAGAAATAGCCTTTCATTAACCACATCATATTTAACATAATCTTAGAAACTTCATTCATTCTTAATTCATGAATGTGTATATGAGAATAACCTTTCACATAATCACCATCACTCATTCAATTATTTTCGAAGCATGATCATAATACATTTATCGTATTCACACATATAGTTCAGATGATAATCATACATTATCTTTCACAGGTAGAGGTACAAGGAAGATACCCATCAATTAAATACCACAATATGCATGGTAATCAAACAGCTTAACCTTTCAAGTGGATCAATAAGTCAAACAAAATTCTTTTTCAACATGTCATTTGATCATTAAATACCCTTGAAGGTTCATAGTTCTAATCCATTCACATACACTAAAATTGAAATAATAAGCATAAATATTAACTCAACTTAATAACTAAAATTAGTGTATCTATAAAATTACCATTAATTCGAACCAGCATTCATATAAAAATGTTTTCATGGAACTTCATGGGTTCAAGGGAAATTTCAACAATAATTCACCTTACAACAACAAATTCATTATAATATATGTTGAATTGAACATTTGAAATTTTTTAAAGCAATAATCCATGAATTGAGTTAAACATTAGAATTTTGGGGAAAGTTCATATTTAAAAAGTATGTTTTGAGAGGGCTCCTTGGGTGATATCTAACCTAGGATAAAGGATATCATACATCTGTGTTGTTCTCCAGAAGAAATTGAGGAAAAAAGGTTGATTCTTGAACCCCTTTCTTTGACTAGACCTTGATCTTCAATAATGATCTTCCTAGACAGAGAAATATCTAAGGGAGGTCAGAATTTAGGTTTTTGAAGATAATAAAGTCTAATAATAGGATTAATAGTTTTTATACTCTTAAAATACCATAATTAACCAAAAATAATTCTCCCTCAACTTAAACTAATTAATTATTTAATTACCCAACCACCTCTTAATTGGCCAACCCAATCAAGAAACACAAGCAGTGACTCATGACTACGACTCATGGACTGTGGCTACGATCATGACTCGTCCTGCCTATCCATTGTCTTGTTCAGAGTATTTTAGTTTAGGGGCCTCAACTACAGAACCCATTCACGGGGCGTGGATACACCTACAAAGCAGGGTCCCCTTTTATAGGTCACCTAACCTTTGGAACCATTTTAGTTCTTTGGGGTCTTGGGGGTTATGAGATAAGTCCTCACGAAGGACCCCTAATGTAACAACCCGCAAGCACACCCTAGAAGTTAGAGCATCCTTGTGTCGCCACATGACAAATGAGACTCCAAGTAGTCTTATCTAAGACACTCGTATCATTCATTGCATAATAAACATACTAAATTAAGTAAGAATTTAAAACTTTCTTCGCACATGAAGAACTCTTTCCATAATAATGACACAATCGGAAGACTTTCATTTAATATATTAAACCTTTACAACATATCCTTAAACCATCTAAACTTTGGAGAATACAATACTTAGGACTAAGCCCATACAAGACATAAAATAAAGACTAAGACATACATGAACACCTTGATATTGTCCTCGAATCGATGAGGACTCATCAATACTTCATCTTCAACCGTTAGAAACCTATCCATCCATCTTGTCACATCAAGACTTCCAATTCCCTATATTTTAGTCAAAAATGGAAAAGAAGGGGTTAGCACATTAGATGCACTAAGTATGGAAGCCATGCAAAAACCATGAAAAAGGGACATTTAAAAAATAACATGCTTTTACTGAATTTTTTTTAAAACATCATACGACAATCATAACAACAACATTTAACAACTTATAAAAACATAACATATTATTTAAGCAATCATTCACATTTTTAGGAAAACATCACAGTGAACTACTTCACTGTACAGTGAACTTCTTCACTGTTACAATGAAGTTTCTTATCTTCACTTTACAATCCTATTAGCATATAATACCCTCACTAAGAGCTATTCTAAGACTCAATTAAGTAATACAAAGAAAGACCACCCATACACCCTCTATAGGTACACCTAAATGATCCTTAAGACCACCCATAATGAGATATACACACTTACAAATACATCAATCACATGAACATGTGATCCTCCTACCAAAAGGTGATTCTACGGTTAAGTTCAGTGAGTTGTGAAGCAACCGCTCATACAATTCCTTACATACACACTTAAGAGATCCTATAGACTATCTAAGATAGAATCATTCTCACTTAATACATCAACACATAGATAATATGACATTCTCCTTCCAAAGACTATCAAAAGACTTACTTATGTAAATCAAGAAGATAGCATCCATGATTGACATCTTAAAGATTACCTAAGTAATCCTTAAGAATTCCAAATTTTGGATCATGTCTACATAATAAACCATCTTCCCTAACTAGAGTTATTCTTATGACTTATCTTGGTAACATATGAAATAAACATTCCTATACCCCTTACACACCTTAACTAGACAACCGTTAACTACTCTAGATAAGTACTTATTCATTAAACATACTTTCTTATCTTAAGTCATTACATTCTTTAAGACTCATTCATCACATAAAGACATTCAAATAATGTTCTTGGACAAGACCTAGGGACTCAGACTAAAACCTACAAAGCCTATTGTGCAATGTCTAGATAGCGTCCAATACCACCACCTAAACTCCATAGAACATCTCTAATGCTAGTATATATCCCATATGATTAGAATAGAAAATAACCGACATAGACCGTGGTACCAAAGCAAGGAATTCGGAGTTCTATCCTACTCTGACAAGGGTGTTTTACTTGCCAATGATAGAACATTAACACATCCCTTGTAGGAATATTATTAAGTAATATGAAGGGAATTCTTTGTATTCTAGTCTCATCCATTAACTAGAACTACTAACCTTTCCATACTCACTATGTGCTTGCCATTGTTCTCATAGAGTAATTTTCATTAAAGGCTCATATAAAGGGGTTCCATATCAGGTTCATATCTTAATCACATTTACCCTACAAAAGAGGTCAACTAGAGTAACCTTATAATAGCAACAAGAAGTTCATAATAATTTTCTTAAGGATTGATATGATGCCCTTCCATCAAACCAACCTTATCATTCCTTTACTTGAAGGATTCCATTACGACTTTCAACTTTAACAATCATAACCTTACCATTAGGTTCAAGGTTTCACATAAAGGACCCTGTTAACATCATTTAAGGTCTTATGTCATTCATACTTACAAGACAAAGAAGATTTAGCATTCTATGTCAAGACATATCATATTCACATTAATACATACATCAAGTAAGAGATACAGGTAATAAAGACAAGACACGACATACTTCACATTAACACATATTACATGTCATTCTTAAAGTAATTTATGAATAACCATTATCATCTTTATGTCATCGTGTACACTACATATAATAATCAATATTACCATCATAGACTCATATAATCAAGTAGGAACAGTCATGCATAATCCTTAAGAATACATATCTAAGCACATAGTCTTAGTCTACATGATCTCCTAACATATATAGAAATAACACATAATTTCAAATTACCTCATATATATATATATAGACATTATCCAACTTCACATAATCATCATAATACTGGAGGTAGTTGCAAAAAAGGCCATGATCATCATAATACATAAAATACCGGCGACAATGCCACATCAATTGCAAGTAAATCACATAACACCGCCACCATAAGTCGAACATACTAATCACAACATAATTGAAGTCTAATTAACATAAAATAAAGGGAATTAGGGAAGCGTACCACGACTACATCCTCAACACTTCATTTAATGCTAAATCATCCAACTCAATACCATAAGGCCCTTACCCATGGACATGAACATCAATTAAATAAAAAAATTATAATACTCAATGAAACTAGGTCAATTTTTATAGATTCATAAATCTAAGCCAACCTAGATATTAATTCAATACAATTATTACATCAATCAATAGCCCATAGAAAACAACACTAGAATTTATAAGCATTAAGTCAATATCTATTCAATAAGCTTAATATTCAATAGATCTAAGAATATAAAATAATCAATTGATAAAATTGAAAAAGCCTATAAACCAATCGATCATAATCTACATGAATCAAAAGGCCATAACAATCTACAATTGAATTCATTAATGTCTAAGCATGATCACATAACACTTATTTTAGTTAAATTGAGAGATTTGTGAAGGTAAAGGGTTCATGGAGAATGTCATTAGAAAACATCAATTATACATCAAAAATATCATATGTTAATGATTGAGAACCTTTCATGCAAGAACCCATGACTTAGAGTAGAAATTGAACTTTTTCAACTTTTTGAAATATTTTAAAATTATCTTTGAAATTGTCTCTAAGGTGATAGAAAGCCTTAGATGAAGAACTTCCATACCTTATTAGAAGAATCCAATGATAATCTAAGAATAAAGTCCATCGAAGATCCATTTTCAGTCTCTATCTTCACCTTGAGGTCTCATGGAGGTTTTTGATGAAACATTGGGATGGAATGGGTTTTGATTTATGTTCTAGGGTTTAAATGAGAGTTTTAGGTCTTATATACTTTTCAAATACCCTTAACCACCAAAAATAACAATCCTCCTTTTTTATAAGACTTGGGGTGAATTCCCTAAAAACCCCAAGCCTTAACACAAAACTTCCAGAAAATCAGAGCACAATCGATGCCCAACATCGACGGTCCGTGGGTGAGACTACGTAGTAGCCCTAAATTTTTCTTGAGTCACATGTACTGGTTCTACCGGAATTTCCTAACCTTGAGAGAGCTTGTTCCACTTGAAAAACATGGGAATCTTGGGAACCTTAGGGATGAAATCCGTCATTCACTATCTCTTCTTCCATACTTATTATTGTAGCCTTTATTGTAGTCATATCCTATAGACACAAGAGGAAGGGTAACAAAAAGGTCATTTATATATTTATACCCTAATAAATGACTAAAAATTAATAAAAGAAGTCTAACTCCTTAACGTCTATAGCTTCTCGCTCATAGAACCGTTGCGACTCACAGCGACGAACAAGACTATACTAGACGTGTCTTGTGAGACATAAATCCTAAAAACCATTCCAAAAACCTTATGCTCTAATACCACTTTGTTATGCCCTGATCCTACACAACCGACGTAGCACAGTGCATAAGACTATGAACAGCCTCATTCAAGCCTCATAACATTCATAACATTTGATATATGGAAAAATGGTACAATATTAAAACATTCTTTTAGACCATACAATAAAAATACTCATTTTAAAAATAGCAAACATAATGAAAGCCTATTGTCACACATGGCCTTCTAAAACAACATCTTGAAAACTAAAGTAGAGACACAACTCTTTCCAATTTTAAAATCAACAAATGTCTATTACATGAAAAAAAATAGAAACATCAATACTTGTCCTTCATATTTGAGGCCTTACAACTTTATATTGGAAGAATCTCAAATATAGAAATCAATTACAGAGAAAGAACTCAAGTTCCAATCCCTACACATCATAAAGGATAATTATATGGTTTAGCATAATTTAGTACTAAGTATGATAGCCTTGAAATTTTTTCTTAGAATGCAAATTTTATTTGAAACTCGTGATATATGCCATTTTGATAAAATTTCAGGAAAATAACTAAAATATTCATAATATACAATCATAAGCAACATACAAGTCATATCTTCACATTAGAAATAATCCAAATATAAGGCATTTCATCACATTAAGAATTCACCTAAAGTAACCCAAAAGTTATAACTTGTTCAATGTATGAATAGTGTCTCATACCATCATCTACACTAAAGTACCACCTTAAGGTCACCAAAACTGAAATCATTCATTTTTTTCATACATAGTAGACATAAACATTTCATAAGTTATAACATCACATTAAGATCATCACGTAGGCAAACCTAAGTCATTCTTGTGCAATATATGAGTAACACACCGTAATAATACATACACTCAGTACTCCTTTGAGTCAACATAGACAAGACACATTATTATTCAACATGTTAAGACAAAGAAGTAACTTATAATATAGTCCAAGTAAGTAATACATCGTCTCGTTAAGCATATAAGTCAACATTCCTTATTAGTTTAAGGAATACACCATGACTACTATCATAGAATACTTGTGAAATGTATGGATAACATCCCATACTACCACCCACACTAAATAGTGCATTCTTGAGAGGCCATAGTTCATAAACATTCATTGTTGGGGTAAGCCTTAACTAACATAGACCACGTGAGCTATTCATGGAATCCTATGTCATACCCCACAACGGAAAGAGATGTCCTACTTGCCTAAGATAAGACCATTACATTTAGCTTGGGTAGATAAACTATCTAGACCTGTGAACACATAGTTAGGGGAAAGGAAGATTGCTACTATATACCCTATCTCAACTGCCGCATGGGCATCAATCTAAGTGATTGTTACTACATACCCAGCCTCAAATCTCAGATTGGCATCTATCTCATTTTATATCCACTTGGTGTGTAGCACATTTCCCTATTGATTACATAGCATTCCTTAATTATAAATTAATATGGGACAAAAGATTGTTACTAGATACTAAGACTCAACTCGCGGATGAGCATCCATCTCAAACCAACATTCATTAATTAAGATATGTCATATATTCAATGATTAGAATACCCTTTGAATTAAGATTCCCCATATTGTGAGAATGTGATTTCACAAAATTTTATTCTAATTCATTAGAAAGGGATATAGAGATTGTGACTAGACATTCCGCCCAAACTCATGGATGAGCATTCATCTCAAAGCCCACATTCATTCATTAGTGTACAACTGAGAAATAGCCTTCCAATAAACACATCAACATTAACATAATCATATACACCTGAATTATTCTATCTTCATGAGAGTGTATACGTGAGAATAACCTTTAACAAATCACCAGCATTGATACAATTCCCTTCTAAATATGTTCATAATACATTCATAGTGATCACACACAAATAATTCATATCATAATCATACATTGATTTCACATCTAGAGGTATAAGGAACGTATCATCAATTCAATATCACAATATATATAGTAACTCAACACCTCCGCCATTCAAATGTATTAATATGTAAATCATAATTAAATTTCAACAGGTAATTTGATCATAACTTGCCCTTTAAGGGTCATATTTCCCATTAATCTACACACACTAAAATTGAAATATTAAGCTTGGATATTAACTCATTTGAATAACTAAAACATCATAAGTTCAATTAGAGTACTCATCAAAGTTCCACTAATCAAGCCAACATCATGGAAATAAGTCTTAGGGAAATTTCATGGGTTCAAAGGAAATTTCTTCAATAATTAATCTTAAATGTCCTACAGAAGCCATCCACGGGGCGTGGATGGACCTACAGGGTGTGGTCCCCCTCCATAGGTCACCAAACCTTAGTAAACATGCTAGTTCGTTGGGGTCATGAGAGCTAGGATACCTCTTGTAGGACCACTAGGTTAGTATTTAGGGATTGGTACATTGGCGCTTAACCCCTAAAACCCTAAACCTAAGCTCAGGACATAAATAACAACTCAAAATGAAACTTGTTAGAATCTAGTTTAACCTATTGGTTTATGGGTCCTTACAATAAAGTATGTATAATGTGTAAGTTAACGAGCCAATAAACTCCCACATTTCACACATGTGTCTCCTAGACCCATAAAGTCTCCCAATTCCATAATTGATTTTCTAATAGTTCAACCCTAAGGTTAAGTATTAATTCCTCCAATTTTCATAATCTTAATAGTATTCAGTTTAGATAATGCTTCGTAAATTTAATTACCTATCTCAATATTAAAAATCATTATTTTTAAAATAGTAATTAAGTCAATTTAAAAAGTCAAACTCATTTTTATGTGTAACCAATTACTAGTAGTAAAAACCCACTGCACCTCTAAGTGTTGAACTCCCATTCTCTTTAAACCCACAATCACTATATAATTATGAACATTCCATGGGCACAAGTTTCTCAATCAAAATACACACTTTTGCTTTATAATTGAACTTTGTAACTTCTTTTTGCCAGCACATTTTATTAAATAAATTGAATAGCCAACCTTGACACATCCAACTTTGTTAAATCAAGAATGTAACATACTACAATGCGTCTAAATATTGTTTACCCCCAATTAATATAAACCCACATGCATATGAGAAATTTCCAGTTCCAACCACTTTTAAATGTTCTTTCACATTCACAACCAATAATGATGCCAAATACTAATGATAAGTACAACCCATTACATATTACTTAAACAAGTCAAAGAGTTGAAGAATTACCTCTGTAGCAGTTGCATCTAGTTGAGGCTACAAGTACTGTTTCTCTCGTTTAGTCTTTTTAATTATCTAGGGTAACTAATTAAGAACTAATAAATATTAATTTTTACTAATTTTAATGTTATCTTTTTAACCACCAACAAAATAATTTATTAAAGCCACCCCACTAGTTCCATATTCTAGTTACGAATAGAACAAAATAGATGTTTAGAATCTATCGGAAATTATTTCAAGAAATAGAAAACTCTACTACCCAAAACGACCAAATGGGTCGTTACATTAGATAAAAATCTATCAATTTTTCATCCTCAAACGGTCAAAATAAAGAAATATAAGAAAGGGTATGTAAAAAATAGAAAGGTGCAAATATCTTTCATACATATCAGCCTCACTCTCCCAAGTGGGTTCTTTTAGGAGACGATTCTTCCACGAGAACATGATAAATTTTTCTCTTTTGACTTCAACTTGAAGAACTTCCTAATGAAAATAGCTATAGGTTAAGATTCATAATACAAACTCTCATAAAGTAGGACAGAATTCCAACGAATAATCATCATGGTATTTTTTTAGCATGAACAGTTGAAATGCTGGATGCAATCTTGATAAACATAGAGACAAGGCAAATTTATAGGTCAACTCCTCGACAAGTTTATGGACTTCAAATTGCACAATATACCTCGGGCTAAGACTACCCCGCTTAGCATACCACATCACACCCTTCATGGGTTAAGCATTCAGCAAGGCTTGCTCACCATCAACAAACTCTAAGTCTCTAACTTTCAGATCTGCATTGCTCTAACTTGCTAGAAGCTTTTGCTATATAAATTTTACTTTATCTAACGATTCCTCAAAAGATAGGTATCCTAAGGTCTCACATAATATGCATCAAATAAACTATTTGGAGACCTAAATATCCTCCTCTACAATGCATGAAATGGGGCCATATCAATTCTCAAGTCATAACTATTGTTTGATGGAAACTATACTATGGAACATAACTAATCCCAATTACCATAAAAATCCATTACGCACACATGAATCATATTCTTTATAACTTGAATTGTTTGCTGACACAACCTATCATTCTGAGAGTTGATTGTGGTACTAAGATCCAAACTAGTACATGATTTAGCATGCAAGGTCCTCCAAAAGTTAGAAGTAAATTTCTTCCTCTATCTAATATGATGGAGATTGGAACTACGTCACATCAAACAATCTCACGGATAAAAGTTTGGTCCAACTTCTTTACGGTGTAAGTTACCTTGATCAGAATGAAGTTAGAGGACATAGTTAACCTGTCAACAGTTACCCAATAAAATCAAACTTACCCAATGTCTTTTGAAGACCAACCACAAAATCCGTTGCAATTCTCTCTATTTCCATTCATGAATGGGCCTCCTCTAAAGTGTCCCTCCACGATTCTTATGTTCATACTTTACCTGCTAAAAATTCATATATTGGGCTATAAAAATTAATAATGTCTCATTTTATATTACTCCAGGAGTAATGTTGTCTTAGATCACGGTACATCTTTGTTGCACCATGATGGAGAGAATACCTAGATCTATAAGCCTATCCAATAAATGTATGAGTCAAATCATCAACACAAGGCAGACATACCCGCCCCTTAATTCTCAAGATGCCTTCCTCATCAGTCACAACTTCTTTATCCTCCCCCCGGAATACCATAACTTTATCTCGGCTCAACTTCTCATCATCAAACTGATTTCCCTTAATATTGTCCATAAAAGAAGATTACCTTGACAAAGGCCAATAATCTTTTTTTTCTCTAATACTTCAAGCTTCATAAATTCATTAGCCATAGTTTGAACATTTCTAGCCAATGGGAGTCTAGAAACCTGGAACTTGGCAAAAATACCCATGCTCTATGCTTTTTACTTATGGCATATCCACAACTTTAGCTTCTCTCAAGTGATATAAAATAGTAACATCGCAGTCTTTCAATAACCCCATCCACCTCATCTACCTAAATTTCAAATCCTTCTGAATAAACACATGTTATAACCAATGATGATTTGTATACACTTCACACTTGACCCCATATATATAATTCCTCCATTGCTTCAATGCAAATACAACTACAGCGAACTCCAAATCATGGTTCTGATAGCAATGCTCATGCACTATAAATTTCCTCGAAGCATAGTCAATTGAATTTGAATTATGTATTATCACTCTACCCAAATCGGAGTAAGATGCATGACAAAATCTAATGAACTTCTTACCTTCCACGGGAAAGGAAAAATAATTGCAATATTCAACAAGGTCTTAAGGAGCTTTCTTTACACTCATACGACAATATAAACATAACACTCTACTTAGTCAAAATGCTCAACTTGAAAGAAACAGGACAGACTCCCTTGACATGTCTGCAGTAGTAGCAAGCTAGAAAAATGAAGCTCTTATCCTTTGAAACAATAATGGACCTTACTCCACTATTAAATTCTTCAATCTTATTGTGATCCACCGTCACTCAATCCTTAAAAACAACGAGCCCCAATAAAGACATTGAATCAAGACAAAACTTAAACTTGGAGAATTTGGCATTAAGTTTGTTCTCCCTTGAAAGACCTATTAAAATTCTTAAATACTACTCGTGTTCCTTCCTGCTCTTTGACTATATCATTGTATAATTTTAAAAATACAATAACAAAGTGGTCAAGATATATCTTAAAAATTCTACCCATCAGGATCATGAAATTAATAGGGGGATTTGTAAGCCCAAAAGATTTAACTTAGAACTCATAATGTGCAAAACTAGTTTGAAAAGTTGTCTTTGGCACATCTGCTTCCCTCATTTTCAGTAGTTGATAACCAGACCTCACATCAATTTTAGAAAAAACAAAAAGACACAGTAATTGATCGAACAAGTAATCACTTTGAGGTATGGTGTAATTCTTCTTAATAATTACCTTATTTAGATGCATGTAGTCTATGCATATCCAAAAACTACAATCCTTCTTATTCACAAATAAAACTGGAGCACCTCAAAGACAGTACTTGGTCTAATAAAACCTTTACCTAACGACTCCTAATGTTGGGAACTTTAACTCCCGTAACTAAACTAGTACAATTTGATAAGGTTGAATTGAAATGGGGCGAGACCCCGATTCCAGGTCAATAAAAGAATCTATATCTCTATTTGTTGGCATACATGACATGTTTGCCGAGAAAATATCTGCAAAACTCACATATTGTCGAAACAAAATTAATCGAACAAACTTCTAAAGTATCATAAATGAGATGCTAAAAGAAATATAAACAATTGTTATACACCAACCATTTAGGACGAAGAAAAGAGATAATACGATATGTTGTGGGAATGTAATCACCCTCAAACTAGTGGATCTATCCCAGGCATTTCCAACGTCACATACTTAGCATTACAATCTAAGAGAGAAAAATTTTTAGAAAGCAAAGTCATTCCTAGAATTACATCAATAAAAACTATGTCTAGAATAACCAATTGTACATATGTGTTGCTCCCCACAAAATTCACAAGTTACCTTCTCAACTATCACAAACTCTCCAATAAGAGTAGAGACACAAATAGTCATGTGAATCAAGTCATATCCAAATCAAGGCCAGTAGGAAACGAGGAAGATAAATAGGAAAATGTGGATTTAGGATCAAATAATACAAAGGGAACGCAATAACATACCAGAAAAGTACATACTATGTCTCTTCCTCTTGTCTCCATGGGAAAGCATAACAATGGGATTCATCAGATGTCTTTCCATTGCCCTTACAAGACTGTACTCAAGTAGTTCCAACATTCCTGCCACCTTGACTCAATCTACGAACACCATTACCTAGACCAACACATCCACCAGAATGGAAACCTCTAACATTATAACCAATGTTTCGGATTTTTAACTTATATTGTGCGAGCTTGACTTTCCTTATGGTAATTCTTCCTGATATGTACGGAATCCCCAAATCTATAGAAAGTGTTGGAGTTGAGTGTAGGTATCAAGGAAGATAGAGATAACTTAAGAAAACACCTGTATTCAAAAAAGGCTGGCAGTTCTACAATTGTCCCATAGTTGAGACCTTCAATAAATACTGAAAAAAGGGGGTGGATAATCCCTAAACATTGGACTCTAGAGAAAGAAACAATAAACTACCTCCCTAATGGAACATCGTAAACGTGAAACCTTGGTGAAGTCATCTAGCTTCACCTCATATAGCTCTATCACTAAGTTAACCACTTATTAAAATATTTTTAAAAAGCAATTAATTGTAATGTTGGAATCTGCAAATCTCACCTCAATCCCTTCACAAAGAGGCAAATACGCTCTTGAGGATTGAAGAAGAGTTGGGTGACATACCAGAATAATGCATGGAGTTTTTCTTTGTAAGTTACAACAAACATCATTCATCACTCTATGTTTAGGAACTCATCTCTTCTCCTGCCCGTCTATGTACAGGATGTGTACTTCTCGATAAAGAAGTTAGAAAATGTTGCCCGAATCAAACGTGGTAATTTTTCTTGTACATACTCAATATAAAACATCAATTACATTTTCTCATCCCCCTAAACTGATAGGCGACTAACTTAACAATGGATCCCTCTTCTATAACTATCTTAAGTAGTGTTTCATGACAACCAACCAAGAAATACTAAGGATCTTCAGATCCAATACCCTTGAAGAGGGGAGGTTTAAACTTTAAGAAATTAATGAAGAGATCATGGTGGTTATTGATACTCTCAAATTATACATTCCTAAAAAAGTATAGGCGATCGTTGTCAAATAAAAACCCCAACTTGTCGGGTGGTGTAAGTCTGACGAATGTGGTTTCGACATAAACTTAAGTCAATAGTATATCTACTTAGTCTACTTATTTCTAATACAAGTAAATAAAGTGGGATTTGTGAAACAAAATAATTGATTCTGGTTTAATTAACAAGTGAGGAAGATTCATACTTTTCCATTATCAATGAAAGAGAGAAACTTCCATGTATGTGTTCCCCATATTACACCATTTTCGGTCTACAGAAAGACCATGTAAGTGTAGCCTAAACTAGCAAAAAGTTTGGCCTTCTATAAAAGGCTACACTTTTGGACTTTCAGCAACACCTTTTAGGAGCTGCCCAAAACGAGCGTAACCTTTGACATTAGGCAACAGTTTTTAGTGTTGCCATCTTTTGCTAAACTTATAAAGCGTAGTCAAATAGGTATAAGGGAACGCTTTGATGACGTGCTTTAGCAACACCTATTTTTTATTAGACTACACTTAAAAGTATTGACTTTTCAGAGTTATTGGTCACACTGAAAAAGTGTTTCCTTTTATTGGTCATCTAGAGCAACACTAATAAAGTGTAACTTTATAACTTATCTATAGCAATACTCATAAAGCGTAACTTTATATATCATCTATAGAAACACTCAGAAAGTGTAACTTTATATCTCATCTATAGAAACACTTATAAAGTGTAACTTTATATCTCATCTAGAGCAACACTTAAAAAGTGTAACTTTATATCTCATCTATAGAAACACTTATAAAGTGTAACTTTATATCTCATCTAGAGCATCACTTAAAAAGTGTAACTTTATATCTACCTAGAGCAACACTTACAAAGTGTAACTTTATATCTACCTAGAGCAACACTTACAAAGTGTAACTTTAACATTTATAATCCTACATGTAGCACAAAGATATATATATATATATATATATATATATATATATATATATATATATATATATATGCATATATTTATATATGTATATATATATATTTATACATACATACAACTCACCTAAAACACAAAATTAACTAATCATTAAATCGAAGCTATATATTTCAAATAAACTTCGAAAAGTATTTCTTGTACAACCAAAACATAGAATGTGATTGGTTAAAGATCTCTAATATCAACAAATTCCAAAAAAAAAAAAGTCTCATACAAACGTATATAAAAATAGTACAAAAATTCTTCATCTTTCACCACAATAGATCGAGTTTACTTCTTGCCAAATTCCAATTTAATTACCGGCATTTTCCTGCACATTCAAATAAAATTATAAGTTTGTGAAATAATTGTGGAATTGCATAATCGGTGAGTATTTACTGTAAGACAACCAATCCAAATCAAAATTTAGTTTCAACGTTAAAATTACACATTAAGGACTACAACATTTGTGCAGTCTTCTGTTATTGGCTCTCAAAAATTAAACTTTAAAAGTTTGAAAAGAGATTAGAGGTTTGTCATAGGACAAATGATATAATTGTTGATATATGAATTCTTTAATTGCATATATAAAGAAGTATATAATATGAAGAATGATTTTTTCTAATCCTCTACTCAATAATTTTTTTTAATCCTCTACTTACTCTTTTATACTTCATAGATATGAAGTCTTTAATGGATTGTAGTAACTTTAGATGCGATAGAAATACTTAGTATTTCCGCACTTGCTACTTCTAAGAATTCTGTATTAACAAGTCTTGAATGTCACATGTCTTACTTCAAATAATTATGCACTAACAAGTCTTGTGTTGTAGGATAATTCTCATTACTTGCGTTAATCACAAAATAAGATTGACTCATCAAACAGGTAAGACTACTAATTCTGCACTTGCTACTTCTTATAATTTCATTGATCTTTTTATATAGCATCAAAAAAACAATCAATAAATAAGGATTTAATTGAGATAAAAATTAATAATAAGTCCAGCACTAACAACATATTGGGCCTGAGAACACTCACATGAATAAACAAATAGTTCAAACGAACCAGACATGAACATTGGTAACAAGGTTCATAACATAGTTTAGAATGACCATAAAAATCAATATATAACAACAGGAACATGGTATTTCCAAAGACATGCAGCATAGGGCAAGGTGCATCATCAGATTTCATCTCCTGTGCATACATGGAAGTGTTAAATTATTCTAAAGGTTCAGTTGATGCAGGTACTCCATTCCCCAAGCCCCTAAATAATATTGTTGTTAAGGAAGTTGCTAATATGGCTGGAAAGTGCAGGACACTACTAATTTGCTTGTAAAGAAATCTACAGGGAGGGATGAAATGACTCTTGTTTTGCAGGAGGTTATGGATATCCCTTTTCACTATATTGAATCCCATGTTACTGTTGTTTTAAGTTCAAAAAATACAGGTCAACTTGAGGTGTTTGATTCAGGTCAACAGAAAGCTAGGTTCAATAATAAATCAGGAGGAATGTTTAGTACGAATAGAAAGAATGCAATAAAAAGACATAAAAAAAATATTGAACAAGGTAAAGATTTAACAGACTGTGAACAAAAAATAGAGTACAAGGCTTCAAGAAAATCTCCTGACAATTTTCCTCTCCAATTTTCTCTGCCTTGTGTCTAGTTGAACATAGACACAACCTCCTCGCTGAGAAAGAAATCAACTTTCTCTATGATCTTGTATAGAGAAAATCCCCCTGCAATATTCCTATTTTCGGGCATGAAACACAGTACTCTTCTCAAATTTCAACAATCAATAGGGGTGGATTCACTGTATTTCTTGAGGACAACCCCGCGAAGATCAAACTTTATAACTCCATGAGTAATGTTGATCGAGTACCAAACAGTTACTAGAGATGCATACAAGATTTTAAAACATGCTAGACAAAACAAGAAAGACTTCTACTTTTCAACAATTGGTAGGCCTAGTAGTTCAAAACATGATGTGAATTGTAGTTTATCAAGAAAGTGCAAATTTATGTCACTTGTTCCAAATGTTCCCAAGGAAGTGTATGAAGTGAAGCGGATTTGGTGATTTTTGATGGACTAGAAGGCAATGAATCGGAATAACCAGTAAGAACAACTGTAATTTATATTGCTGGTGTAGTAGCAATAAGAAGCAAGAAGAAGAATGAGACTCATGTATTGTTACATGATGTTGATAGAATGATTGAGAAGTGGTTTTCTTTGGAATTTTTATGTGACACTAATTTGGTTTCTTCGAAAGGGAAATTCTGAGATTTTAACATAATAGCAAAACAAAATGCAACTACATTTTGTCCTGCATAAATGAACATATATTAATCTGGTATTGTATAAAAAATTCTTTTGTTTGATGTTAGATCTAGGCACACAGCTTATGTTTATTTCATTACTATAATCTTCCCTTAGTTATCTTGAGAACATATATTAATTATTTCTTTGTAAATTAGCTTCCTTCTATTCATGTTTTAACTTCAAGGATGCCTCCATTCATTGAAATTTGCAATCATAAGGTTGAATAACTCCATATCAATGTTAAATAGTACATACATTTCCAAAATAGAGAAGATCAAACATATGGTACACAAGAAATTAGGGATGTCAAATTGGTGGACTGAACTTAGAAAATTAAAAACAACTTTAGAATTTCATTACCAAGAACACTAAATAAACTAGAAGAAAAATAATATTCACACTATTAATGGAAAATCTGAAATACAAAATTCCTTTTAAAGAACTGAATCATGAGATGACCCCGAAGAATTTAGAATATTTGTGCCTCTTACAGTTTGTGCGCTTCTTGCATAAATAGGTGAAGCAAGGTTAGATCCAACACACCCTGGTATATCTTGAAAATTCAATACAGGGTTGTTTTGAAACAATTGAGTGAATAAATGTCTCATTTCTTCTCTCAATTCTTCCTTTAGAGAATTGATTTCATTGGCATGCTTTTGTTTTAGATTGTTAATTTCCTCATCTTTTTTCAAAGAACTTGTTGTCACTGATCCACCATAGCACCTAACTCAACAAGGCTGCTCCTTTCCATATACTGCCCTAAATACATCATCAGCTATTTCCCAGAATTTTGGCGATTTTGGAAGTTCAGCCTATTGAATAAAATTGACATCCATAGTGAATTGTAAGTACTCATTTCCAATCCTATGATAGCGATCAAGAAAAATTAATAGGTCTCATTCGATGTCTCCACTTTTCTTTTGTCCTATTTTGAGAATTCATATCGCATATGGACAATTTTTTAAAACAAAGAGATAATTGAATTTATATGTATAAAAAGAATAGTTATGATGCAGAATTAATCGATGAGTAGAAATGCACCATTTTAGCCTTACATGAACAGCTGGGTGTTTCTAATACTTGATCAACTAGGGGATTGATTATGTGGAATGCCATCAGTACATTATTCTAGAATATCCTCACAGGTACTATTTTATCAAAAAAAATCTTTTTAATTTTTTCCTTGTGTCGCCTTCTAGCATCACGAACACCAGTCATCACCAACTTCTTTCCTTCTACTGGAAGTAGAAATTTTGACTATGCAAAATAAAATATATTTAGTTTCAGTAAGTAAAAAAAAATAATAAAATATGTATTTTAAAGAGTGGTTGTTTTTACATTGATGTATTCCCACATGTGCTTTTTAGTATGCTTTGGCACCACATGCCAACTAGTGTACATCAAACTGAAGAATCTAGGATTTCTTGCAATTGTTCCTATAAATTTTCTTAATTGAAACACTATTGTATTAGTTGGTCCCACCATTTGTTCTTTATGAAATGTCACCTCCTTTGTTTCTTCAAAATTTCTTGCATGAATATCCTTACATGTTGTATGTCCATGAACTTTTTTTGGCTTCGATACTTCTAGATTGATGTAATAGACATGAAATAAGATATTTCTTTTTTAATGAGTTCTAAATCTTACAAGTCTTAATACATACCCTTTGTACTACAATCAATGTCAATTTCCTTTTCGACATCACATTTATCTTTACTTAATTCTTCATGATCCACAAGATCATCCAATCCTTTGTCCTCTTCATTAATAATAGGAGTATTTATAAATTCGACATCAGTTAATGTGTGGTTTTCATGTTTTGTTTCATCATCTATGTGTATCTCTTGATATTTTAAAAACTGATCAAGAGTACTAGCTGGTATGACTGGCTTCTTCTTTAACTGCTTGCAATTTGGCAGATAAAGAATATCATGTTCACTGTGTATCTTTTGCTTATCAAGAAACTGACCAATACTGGTAGCTGGTTGAGTCGACTTGGTCTTGACATTTTTGAAGAGTAGTAGATTCTTAATATCATGTCGTAATTGTTCAAGTCACATGTGCTGAAGCAGTAACATCTTTATTGAATGACGTATGGAACCTAGTGTTATTCATAGGAAGTTTAGTTCCATATTCTTGAATGAACTCTTCAGATAGAAATAACCTCTGTTTAGTTTGTCCTTTCCCTGTAATCATATGTGAGTTTCTAAGCTCTTCCCTTGAAGATGATTGAATGACTGATTTGTGGCCAAGAAATATACTCTTTCCTTGTTGTGGAATGAAATCCTCAGAATTCTTTCTTTTATGTGGTATTGGTGCCTAATCTTTCTTAACTTTATCACTGTGTTCATTTGCAAGTTGTTCTCTCTTTATCTTTTATTTGTTGGAAAATTCAGCACTTGATCGGTATTGCATATCAACATCAAGATTCTTCAATGGACTTTGATATTTGTTTGGATTCGAACTCTTTTTCTATAGCATTGTTGATTGATGCATTCTTCTCGATTTGTGTAAATCTCTTCAAAAAATTTCCTAGTAGTTAGTAAACCTACAAAATAATAAGATTGCTTAAGTGAATGAAGTAGAAGCAATGTAATTTTGATATAAGGTTGACAGATGGAGCTTATTATAGTAGATTGTAACAGCTGAGTTTCTAGAATTTTCAGAGTTTCTATACTATCAAAAACTTCAAAAATTTCCTGAATTTTCCTGAATTTATTTATTATAGTATTGTATAATATTGCAGAACTTTTACAAAATAGTAATGTAATTACAGAACTCATTTTCTATTACATAATAAGTCAAACACACATACACTCAATAATCAACACAATGATCTTTTTCAAAGGCCTCTGATGGCCCCTCTCTTTAACATACAGAGATAACACTACATAGGGGTTAAATGTTAACTGAAAACTCTTAAGAGGTCCACAGTTGCATTCCTATTTTTTGAATAGTTTGAACTGAAAAATAGTTTGAACATGACATGACCATCCATGTTAATTAAAGGCATTACATTAACAAAGTCATGAAATTTATTGAGTAATCACTGGCCCAATGATTATCAAAAGTAACCTTAGCAGTGATAATCTTACTAACGTGTGCACACTGTTACACTATCTCATCACCCTTAATTTAAGAGGAACAATGTGCATGCTACAATTGAGGAGCTACTTGGGTTAAAAATTACTTAACCAAATCATACTGCACAAGGTTCTTGGGTTAAAAAGTTAATCAAAAAAATTGTCATCAAGATACAGGGGGTAGTTTTAGTTTACAGTGACAGCAACACTGACAAATTAACTTTTTTGAGGTTGACTTGAACAAACTAAAATGAGGCTCGGTTAACATTAATAAAATTTATCAAATTGATCATAACAACTAAGAATCTTATAATCAACTCTCAATACATGTTCCTCAAATAAATAATAATCAGATAATAAACAAACATAAACTGTATCAACTAAGACATTATGAAACAAAAGACTCAATTATGTTCACACTGTTCCATTATCTCATCATCATGTACATAAGAGAATTATAATACTTTTGGATATCCAGGAGATAACAAAGAACCCCAGACCTTTCTACAAAACTTCTAAAGTTGAAAATGTGTTCAATAGTGTCAAGTTTAGGAGGATTACAACAACAAAAAATTTGCAGGTTAAGATCCAAAACTAGAGAGCTTCTTGTTATTTAAATTATATAAAGGTAAAGAGTTGTGCCTCTCTCGGAGCAACAAACTCGGGACAGTGACAAAACCAGAAGAAACTTCAAACTACAGAGTTGAATACCTCTAATGCCAACTTCCTCAGAATAAAATGAAACCAGAAAGTATATAAATAACAAATAACCAAATAAAGAAATAATCATCTAGAAGTATAGGTTCCTCAAAAAATAATACTCAGATAAGAAGGAAACACAAATTACTTAACCAAACTACAATTGGGCGCATGTAAAAAGCCAATAGAATACTTGAACATTATAGTGATCTAATCTTAGATTCCACATATTCGATATCTTAATGTGTTGTACCAAACAAATTATTAGATTACATAAATAGTGAGTGGGCACTATATGATCATCACAACAATAAAGAAAATCATGGTGTGTCTTCTTCAATCTATTATTCAGACTCGACTTCATCATCAGACTCATCTTCATACTCATTTTCAGACTCGTCTTCAAACTCATCAGCAAACTCATCTACATACTCATTTTCAAGATCGTCTTCGAACTCATCTTCAAACTCCTCTTCATACTCGACTACAAGTTATTGAGTGAAAAATTCCTCCAAAGGCACATCAATAATTGTTTGTGGTAAATCAGTCGTTGTTAAAAGTACTTCACCGTTATCTTTTTGTATAGATGGACCCCTCAAATGTTTAGATGGTGCATTTTCATAACTTTGTGGGAGATTAGATTCAACTTCATTATCTATATTAAACAAGTCTATAGGAACAATATTCATAACATAATGTTTATCTTGATCATATGGAACTTGCACATAAAATCACTGGTGTACTTGAGATGCAAGCACAAAAGGCTCTTCCTGAGAGCATCTCTTGTTAAAATAGACATAAGTAAGGCCATAAACATCTTTTTCAACCTCATACCAATCAAACTTAAAAAGAACAACCTTAAGATGATTGTAATAGTCTAATTAAACAATATAAACTATTCTGCCATAATAAGTCAAATTTGCAGCAATCAGATTTTAATCCTTTGAGCATTAAAAGCTTGTAGTTGAGGCAGTTAGTGTAACACCACTCTTTTGGGTTTTACGCCTTGCATCTCGCTGCCTAACATTGAATATATATCAATTTATGAGATACCCAAAATATCTTTTTGCAACATAATTTAATCCTCTAGGCAATTGTTTTATCAAATCAGGCACATTCTCTTGCAAAGCACGAATTTCAAACCATTGAGAGAAGTTTTGATAATGATTCTTGTCTTTACTCCATTTAGATCTCCGTGACTGGTTATTAATCTCTTGCTCATGCTCTCTACATAACATTTACTATATTTGTTAAAATAATAAATTAAATAAGTTAAAATTTAATTATACAAAAAGAATACTATATTCAAATTAAGGTACCTAATATATTCTTGAACATCGTCACAATTTCCCAATAACTATGCATGTGCCTGACTTAGTGACTTGTCATTTAAAATGATTGGATCAGTTTTCTTTGCTCCTAAAGGAAATCTTTTTTTACAAAACAAACTCAAAGTTTCTGCATCACTTGGGTCACATTCATCATTATTTTGCACACTTTTGTTAAATATGGTATGCACACCCTGATACAGATGTTTAGAGAATAAATTCATGCAATCTATTCGCATTGTGTCTCTGCTATGCAACCTTTTGGAAAATGTCTATTGCGAATGTATGATTTGAATGTACCCATTTCATTTTCAATGGAATACATCCATCGATATACAACTGGACCACCTTATCTCACTTCATTCGCCAAATTAAAAGGCAAATGAATCATGATTTAAAAAACTGAAGGAGGAAAAATTCGCTCCAACAGAATTACTATTTCTATGATCTCTAATTCTAAGTAATCTAGTTCCTCCAATGTGATAAATTTTTGACACAAACGATGAAAGAAGGAACTTAGACGAATAAAAGGAATAGCCACATGATCAGGAAGATATCGTTTACTTGGTATTGGAAGCAAGTAATGTAACATGAAATGAGCATCATGGGTTTTATAATTAGACACCTTTATTTCATGCAAGTGCAATGAACCAGATATATTGGAGGCACTACCGTCATGTAGCTTGGCTGTCTTTAAAAATCCACAAAGATTGATTTCTCTCCATTTGTTATTGAGAAGCACGCCTTCGCAAAATTTTGCTCTCTCTTACTATCTTCTGTATCTTGTGGATGAAGGTTCTTCTTGATTCCTATATCTTTCAAATTATAACGGGGTTTTGCATCATCCTTTGTTTTTCTTGAAATATGCAAAAGAGTTCCAAGTATATATCAACTATGTTCTTCTCTATGTGCATTACATCAAGGTTGTGACGTAACAAGTTGTGCTGCCAGTAAGGTAATTCAAAAAAATTGACCTTTTTGTCCATGGACCATTATTTGATCTCTTTTTCTTCTTCCCAAACACATTTTAAAAATCATGTAAGTTTTTAAGCACATCAGTTCCCTTTCAGGGAGATGGAGGAGGCCTGAATTCAGTTTTTCCATTGAATGATATTTTATTAGATCTCCATGGATGATCCATGGGTAGAAAAACACGATGATCGAAATGGCACATTTTTCAACTATGTTTAAGATAGCGAGAATTAGTTCCATAGTTACAACAAGGGCAAGCAAACTTTCCTTTTGTACTCTAACCAGATAACATAGGATATGCAGGAAAATCACTGATTCTCCACATCAGAGCTACCTGCATGTGAAAAGTTTCATTTATTGAAGCATCACATGTTTCAACCCGAGAATACCATAATAATTTTAACTCATCTATCAATGGTTGTAAGTAAATATCAATGTTATTTACAGGTGATCCCGGCCCATGTATAAGTAAATAAAGTATAGAATATTCAGATTTCATGCAAATCTAAGGCGGAAGATTATAAACCATAAACATAACTTGCCCTGTGCTATTTCTTATACTCTTAGTTCGAAATGCATTGAATCCATCACTTGACAACCAAGTCTCACATTGCGACAGTCTAGTGCGAAATCTGGATGTATCCTATCAAAGTCTTTCCATGCTAGACCATTAGTGTGATGCCTTAACTCTACATCTTTAGAATATTCCTCTTCATTCCACCTAAAAGAATCTACCATCTTTGAGCACATAAACAGCCTTTTGATTCTAGGAATTAATGGGAAGTATCTCAAAGTCTTTGCTTAAACTCAATGTTGTTTTTTGAAGGCACAAGCTCACTATCAACTTTAGGATATTGAATATATCATGAAGCTCCATAAGTATGGCAAAATTCATCATCCTTATGACCATTCTTGAACACCATCCAATCATTTTGACATGCATCAAATTTCATAATCCGGACCAACATTTTTAACAATAGACTTGGTATTATTGTACGACTTAGGAATGTTCAACTCGGGCATCGCCTCTTTTAATAACTATAAATGAGAAGTGTGATTCATTGCTCCATCCATGTAAACAGTTCAACAAATATAATCTAAATGTGAATGATAATTTAGAGAAACCTATACAACCTGTATATAATTCTTGGTTTGACTCTTAAACTATGCTAAAGAATATCTTGGCGTATTCATTTGGACCATCATAAATTCGTCCAGCCTGTGCAACATCTCTAAATTGATCAATTAACAACCCATCAATATTATCACCCGAGTAAATCCATATCATCATCATACTTCAACTTTATATCCCATTCGCTGTCATTGATTCGTCTAGTATAGCCTTTAACGAATCCATAGAATATTAGATGATCATACACTGCATTCCTTCTATTCCAAAGAATATTACAATATTTTTCACATGGACACTAAATTTTCTCTCCATGAGGATCTCCATAAGAGTAAGAAAAAACTACAAATTATTCAATGCCATCAATATACTCTTTGGTATACCTTGCTAAATTTATCCAATCCTTCGATAGGATATGTGAACTCCTAGAAGAAAATGTCAATATTTAATCTTTTAGTAACAATCATTAACTAGTTCACTAATAAGTTTTAAAAGTCACAAGTAATCTATCAGAATGATGTGTTATGTGATGATAAAAGTTTCTTACCTAGTCAGGAGACTTTTGCTATGCCAAATCAAACCTTGAATCATCAACAAATGTTTTTGAATGTTGATTATACTACAAAGTAAAAAATAAGTACAATTAATAGGATATACATAATTAGGAAAGAAAATAAATAAATTGAATTCAAATGATAAAAAATTAATGTTTTGTAATTGAATTTAGAGCTTTAGAGATTTTAGAGTTTTATGAGCTTTTAGAGTTTAACGCTTTAAAATCTTATTCTTGTGCACACCCAATTAGAGATCTATCAAATATATAATACCATGTTTAAATTCAAGAAAACATTCTTAAGATCATACAATAGATAATCGATCAACAACTTACGAATGTCGATTTGTATTAGTAATACAATTATTTTTATATTTGTTGTCTTTGTAATACAACATTTCCAATTTTCACTGTATTACTAACACAACGGGTTTTTATATTTCTGAACTACTGTATCAGTGATACATGAAGAAATGTTTTTTTATCCTTCCCTTTTGTGGTGAATGTGATATGAGATTAGTATTTGTTACAACTGTTATCATGTTATTAAGATTTCAGCAGGAACGAATGTAAACTAGAAATACCCTTAACCCAATCAATTAAAATATTCAAGAGGTCAAGCATAGGAGTAGCAAGAAATAACTTTCAGTGAAATAATGAAAGGATCAGAATAACAATATGAAACGTCCATTTGCGGCCTTAATTTACTCAAGAACTTCTTTATTCCCATAAGTATCCATTGGGGGAGTACTCTGTTATATGCTTTACAGAAGACTTACACGGTTAATAAAATCAGGTTGCATTCCCTGATGCTACTTTTGCCTAATATTTAACTTTGATATAAGAAGGATTTCTAAGAGTGTTATCTTTTATGTACATCCTATAAGTTCTATTTGCCTTTAAAATTGTCTTACAAATTCATTAACTATAATACTGAAGCTTAAAGGGTGTGGATATATCTTCTTATAATTTAACCCCGTGCACCCAAGTAAGCACGTCAAAACACCAAAACAGAAAAGTATTTTGAACTAATTAAACACAAAAATGATACTTGAATCTAATTAAATGGCAAAAATTATATCATGATACACTCAAGATTATGTAAGTAAATAATAAATCAAAGATTTTCTGAAATTCAACAAGTATTTCATCATGTGTTTCTTCAACATTAATTTTTCATAATACACCTGGTAGTACCCCTGGTGTTAAAAAAGAACATGGTTAGAACCACCAGTAAAGCCAACATGCTTATGGAGCAATGATTCCTTATCAGTCCTACTTTATCAAGGATTAAGTCCACTAAATACCACATCAATTTAAACCAAGTATGTCCACATCCATAGAACAAGAAGTCAACAAAGGTGACTAGAAAAAATCAACAGGGAGACATGATTTTCAAATATTGCATGTTTATCCATTCGAAAACAATTTTTTACACAAACTTGACCAAATTTTTTAAGCTACAAATGTAGTTACTGGTGAATTTTACAATTTTAGATAAAAGTAAAAATTGGATATATTCTTGAATCATGTAAAACAGTCTAGACCAAAGCATTTAAACCTGCTCTTTTTTAGTCATCTAAAACTGTATAGACAAAGGCATTCCAGTCAGCTCATATTGTCTATTAGCTGATTTATATAAGTTGATAGAATATTGAAATACCAGTCAACAGGTGCAGGATAGTCCATGTTGGTCGTCAAACGGTTTTTTTTTGGATTGTTTGTTTGCAGAAAAAATTGCAGAGAGGGGTAGGGACCATATGATCATGTGTTACATGAGAGACTGTTTAGTATTGATAAGCTAAGAAAATTCCAACTAGTTATTATATATAGTAATAAATGATTTATACTGCTAGTTCTCATGTGTTATCTTACAACTTTTTGTAATTTGATATCTATGGCTATGAAATGAATGGGTCATTGTCACGACCCAAATCAGGGACGCGACTGGCACCCACATTTGCCCTCCTATGTGAGCGAACCAACCCATCTAAACCTTAACATTTCAAGATATATCAACAGAAAATAATGCGGAAGACTTAAACTCATTAATAAAAACAATTCAATACTATTATTATTATCCCCAAAATCTGGAAGTCATCATCACAAGAACATCTATCTCAAAATTACTAAACTAGGAGTATTCTAAGAACAAAATGACTAAAAAGCTAGTCCATGCCGGAAGTTCAAGGCATCAAGACTTGAAGAAGAAGACCCAGTCCAAGCTAGACGCATTAGCTCACCCTCAATTTCCGATGAAGTGAAGACAGGCTAGATCTGCTGTTGAGTTGAAGTTGACAGAACGTTTGCTGCATTACACAATAACAAAGTGGAAAACATGAAAGTAGGGGGTCAGTACAACCACACGTACTGAGTAGATATCATCGGCCAACTCAAAATAGGGAACAGTATATATCAATAATAATGTAAATCAACTACAATACTCAACATGTAGCAATAACAACATGAATTCATCAATAACTACAACCGAGTTCACACATGAGGACTCAAGCCTCAATACCATACTCTTTTGGGAATTAAGTTCGTTAGATGAGTATATTCGTTATCTTTCAAGATTCATTATCTTTCTTCCTCTTGTGTCGGTACGTGACACTCTCCGATCTCTTTCTATTCTATCCTGGTACCGGAACGTGGCACTCCGATCCTCATATTCTATCCTGGTACCGGAACGTGGCACCCGATCCATATTCTATCCTGGTGTCGGAACGTGACACTCCGATCCTCATATTCTATCCTGGTACCGGAACGTGGCACCCGATCCTCATATTCTATCCTGGTGTCGGAACGTGACACTCCGATCCTCATATTCTATCCTGGTACCGGAACGTGGCACCCGATCCATAATTCTATCCTGGTGTCGGAACGTGACACTCCGATCCTCATATTCTATCCTGGTACCGGAACGTGGCACCCGATCCCCTAATTCATCAAGCCTTCTTTTACACTAAGGCATCATCATTCTCATTATATAATTTATCAAGCCTTCTTTCATACTAAGGCATCATCATTCTCATTATATAATATATCAAGTGAATTAGGGTTCTTTCATGATTTGGGATTCAATAACTTCATCATGCTTTGTTAATTCATCACATTTATAATCATAATCATGCAAGCATACAACTTAGCACATAGCAGGGTTTACAATATTATCAACACATAATATTCACTATTAAGAGTTCACTACGAATATCGTAACATAAACCATAACCTACCTCCACCGAAGAATTGAATCAACAAGCTATCTTCTCAAAATCCTTGCTATCCTCTTCGTTTCTCTCTCTCTACTCGTTCGTTTCTCCTCTCTCTTCTGTTCTTTTCTTTTTGTTTTGTTTTATTCCAACCCTCTTTCTTTACCCTAATTAATATATAATTAAGAATGAAAGATGGCAATAATAACCCACTAATTAACTTAAGGTTACCTCTTTTAACCCCCAAGTAATTAGATTTATTAACATTAACCCTCTAACTTTATAATTAAAGCAGGAATAGTCAAAAACGTCCTTTAAAACGTGTGAAGAAATCCGACCCGAACTGGGATTGCGTAGCCCGTGACGGGCCGTCGCGCCTTCGACGGTCCATCCTGCTGTCCGTCGCAACCGTCAGAGACAATTTCCATCAAAAGACTCTATGACGGTCCGTCACGCCTGTGACGGTCCGTCCTGCCATTTCGTCGTGATGATCAGAGAGTCGATTTCAGTACCCAATTTCAGATTTTCTAAGTGTTTTGAAACGACACCCTCCACGACGGTCCGTCGTGCCCTTGACGGTCCGTCGTGGCCTCCGTCACCTCTGCCAGTTTTCCAGAATAAAATCTGTTGCTCAAAACGACAAAACAGGTCGATACAATAGATACCAATTTAACCCCTCGTTCGTCCCGAACGATCACAAGAGGACAAACAAGGGCGAAAAGGAATACCTGAATCTGCAAACAGATGTGGGTATCTTTCTCGCATATCTGCCTCCTTCTCCCAAGTGGCTTCTTCAACCGGTCGATTCTTCCATTGCACCTTGATGGATGCAATCTCTCTTGACCTCAACTTGCGAACTTCTCTATCTAAAATAGCAACTGGTTCCTCTTCATAAGTCAAGTTCTCATCCAACAAAACTGAATCCCAACGGATAATGTAATTTCCATCCCCATGGTATCTTTTCAACATCGACACATGGAATACCGGGTGTACTCCGGACAGCCCTGGAGGCAAGGCTAACTCATAAGCCACCTCCCCTACTCGTTTAAGTACTTCAAAGGGGCCAATGTACCTTGGGCTTAGCTTGCCTCTTTTACCAAACCGCATCACCCCTTTCATTGGCGAAACTTTCAACAAGACTTGTTCACCCTCCATGAACTCTAAGTCTCTAACCTTTCGATCTGCATATTCTTTTTGTCTACTTTGCGCCGCTAGAAGCTTCTCTTGAATAGATTTCACTTTTCCATCGAATCCCTCAAGAGATCGGTACCACCCAAGGTCTAACCTCAAATGCATCAAACCAACCAATGGGAGATCTACAACCTCCTCCATACATGCTTCAAATGGAGCCATATCAATACTGGAGTGATAGCTATTATTGTACGAGAACTCTGCCAAAGGTAAGAAGCTATCCCAATGGCCACCAAACTCTATCACGCATGCGCGAAGCATATCCTCCAACACTTGAATCGTTCGCTCAGACTGACCATCGGTCTGAGGATGGAACGCGGTACTAAGGTCCAACCTAGTACCCAATTCTGCATGCAATGTTTTCCAAAACTTAGAAGTAAACTGCGTACCTCTATCTGATATGATGGACAGTGGAACTCCATGCAATCGAACAACTTCTGAGATGTAAATTTTGGCTAACTTCTCTGCATTGTAAGTCACCTTAACCGGAATGAAATGAGCAGACTTAGTTAATCTGTCCACAATCACCCAAATGGAGTCGAACTTGCCCAATGTCTTTGGAAGACCAACCACAAAGTCCATTGCAATTCTCTCCCACTTCCACTCCGGAATGGGCATTCTTTGAAGTGTTCCTCCGGGCCTTTGGTGTTCATATTTCACTTGTTGACAGTTTGGACACTTGGCAATAAAGTCAACAATATTGCGCTTCATTCTACTCCACCAAAAGTGTTGTTTTAGGTCGCGATACATCTTGGTTGCACCCGGATGTATAGAATACCTTGAACTATGAGCTTCTGCCAGAATAGTGTTGATCAAATCATCAATGCGGGGTACACATACCCTTCCCTTAATCCTCAACACACCTTCCTCGTCGATTGTTGCTTCTTTAGCCTCTCCTCGCAACACTTTATCTCGGATTCGCCTTAGTTTCTCATCATCACCCCATCCTTAGAAACCACGTGCCCCAAGAAGGACACTGCATCTAGCCAAAACTCACACTTAGAGAACTTGGCGTAAAGCTTTTTCTCCCTCAACATTTCCAACACAACCCTCAAATGCTCCTCATGTTCCTTCTTACTTTTAGAATATACCAATATATCATCTATAAATACGATCACAAAGAGGTCCAAATACGGCTTAAATATCCCGTTCATCAAGCTCATGAACGCAGCAGGGGCTTTCGTAAGACCAAAAGACATCACCACCCAAATTCGTAATGTCCATACCTCGTCGAAAAGCAGTCTTTGGTACATCCGTTGCCCGTATTTTCAATTGATGATAACCGGATCTCAAGTCAATCTTAGAGAAGACACAAGCACCTTGTAATTGATCGAATAAGTCATCAATGCGAGAAGAGGATACTTGTTCTTAATAGTTACCTTGTTCAACTGTCGGTAGTCTATGCACATCCGAAAACTCCCATCCTTCTTCTTCACAAACAAAACCGGAGCACCCCAAGGAGATGCACTTGGTCTAATGAAGCCCTTGCTCAACAACTCTTGAAGTTGAGCCTTTAACTCTCTTAACTCCGCGGGAGCCATTCTATACGGGGGTATAGAAATGGGGCGTGTGCCCGGTTCAAGATCGATACAGAAGTCAATATCCCTGTCTGGGGGCATACCCGGAAGATCTGCAGGGAATACATCAAGAAACTCACGGACCACCGAAACGACTCAATCGAAGTTACTTGGGTAGTGTCATCCTTGAGATGGGCCAAGAAACTAAACAACCCTTACTAACCCATTTTCTTAGCACGAAGAAATGAGATGATACGCACCGGATTGAAGTGTAGTCACCCTCCCACACTAAGGATCTGTCCCAGGCTTGGCCAATGTCACAGTTTTTGCATTACAATCCAAGATCGCAAAATTTGGAGAAGCCAAGTCATACCCGAATTACATCAAAGTCACCCATTTTCTAAAAAATAACCAAATCTACATAAGTGTTGCTCCCCACAAAGTTCACCAAACAAGACCTATGTACCTTTCAACTACCACAGACTCACCCACCGGTGTAGAAACACGAATAGGCATGTCAAGTAATTCACAATGCAATTTTAGACCATTAGCAAATGATGAAGATACATATGAAAACGTGGAGCCAGGGTCAATAATACCATTGCATGCAATCACAAATCGAAGATTACCTGTGATAACAGCATCAGACGCCTCCGCTTCAGATCTCCCAGGGAAAGCGTAACAATGGGCCTCTCGTTTGTCTGTCCATTGCCCCTACCATGTTGCGTAGTAGTGGCTCCATTTTGCCCATCACCTCTGCCGTTGTGATGACTACCATTACCTCGACCACCACGTCCTCCAGAAAAGCGGGCCTCTACCATGACCACCTCTACCTCTAGCTAGTGGGGTTCTGTAACTCTGGTTTGGACAATACCTCTTGATGTGTCCAACCTCCCCACATCCATAACACTCTCGGGTTCATGCATAGGTCTCTCGGAGTAGTGTTGACCGTTCTGAGGTGGACCCCAACTACAGTCTGTAGTGAAGACTTAATTGGTCGACTTGAGTAACCTCCGGAGCTCTGTCCTCTAGAGTGAGAACCATTAAACTCGCCTCCCCTTCGAAACCTTTTCGATGTCGATGTCGTGGTGAAGTCGTCTGGCTTCACTCCTTCCACCTCTATCACAAAGTCTAACACCCCTCTTGGAAGGATGTTGCCGTAGCCGCTATCTGTAAGGCTGAAATCCGCAACTCTGACCTCAACCCCTTCACAAAACGGCGAATCCGTTCTTGTGGACTGAAACAAAGTTGGGTGGCGTATCTGGATAGTGGCGCGAAATTTAGCCTCATACGCGTTAACTGTCATCCTCCCTTGCTCTAGACTCAAGAACTCGTCCCTTTTTATATCTCTCAAAGTCCTTGGGATATACTTCTCCATAAACAGAGTAGAGAATGATTCCCAAGTCATAGGTGGTGCCTCTGTTGGTTTGACACTCAACATGTGACCGCCACCACATTTTGGCGTTCCCTTGAAACTGATAGCTCACGAACTCAACGCCAAACCGTTCTACTATACCCATCTTGTGTAGTAGCTCATGACAATCAACCAGAAATCGTAGGCATCCTCTGATTCTGCGCCCTTAAAGACTGGAGGTTTCAATTTCAAGAACTTACTGAAAAGTTCATGCTGATCATTTGTCATAATAGGCCCAGTAGTCAGACGTGGAAATGTGCCTATTCCCAGTGATGCATCCATGCGGGGAGCCATAGTAGCTGCATGTCGTACCTCTGAAACCGGAGGTGTTGGTGTAGAAACCACTGGAGGTGCCTGACCCTGATCGGATAACCCACTAAGATAAGCAAGTACTTGGTTGATCATCTCTGGGGTAGGTTGGGGTGGCATTTCCTCATTCTGCCCTTGTTCATTCTCCCCATCCTCCCCTTCTCTTACTACTTCCTCAGTCAGTGGAGGAGTCACCGCCCTAGCATCAGATGGGCTAGGTGCTCGTCCTCTTCCTCTAGAGGACGTCCTCCCACGACCTCTCCCACGGCCTCTTGCCGTTGTTCTTCCTCGAGCTACAGCCCCAGTGGCTGGCTCAGATGCATCTTGTCTTGCTGATGTGATCTGCGGGCGTAGTCGTTGCTCTAGTTCTAACCATCTGCGAAATAGAGTGAAGATGGTCAGATACCAATTTGTATCACCTAGATACCAATTGGATCCAAGTAATAGCAAGAAGGAAAGAAAGAAGAATGGAATTTTCCTAAAGTCTTATAGCCTCTCAAAGAAAAGTAAAGGCGTGCCCCTACCGTTCCTTAAGACTCTACTAGACCTGTTCTTGTGTGATGAGACCAACGAACCTAATGCTCTGATACCAAGTTTGTCACGACCCAAATCAGGGACGCGACTGGCACCCACATTTGCCCTCCTATGTGAGCGAACCAACCCATCTAAACCTTAACATTTCAAGATATATCAACAGAAAATAATGCGGAAGACTTAAACTCATTAATAAAAACAATTCAATACTATTATTATTATCCCCAAAATCTGGAAGTCATCATCACAAGAACATCTATCTCAAAATTACTAAACTAGGAGTATTCTAAGAACAAAATGACTAAAAAGCTAGTCCATGCCGGAAGTTCAAGGCATCAAGACTTGAAGAAGAAGACCCAGTCCAAGCTAGACGCATTAGCTCACCCTGAATTTCCGATGAAGTGAAGACTGGCTAGATCTGCTGTTGAGTTGAAGTTGACAGAACGTTTACTGCATTAAACAATAACAAAGAGGAAAACATGAAAGTAGGGGGTCAGTACAACCACACGTACTGAGTAGATATCATCGGCCAACTCAAAATAGGGAACAGTATATATCAATAATAATGTAAATCAACTACAATACTCAACATGTAGCAATAACAACATGAATTCATCAATAACTACAACCGAGTTCACACATGAGGACTCAAGCCTCAATACCATACTCTTTTGGGAATTAAGTTCGTTAGATTGAGTATATTCGTTATCTTTCAAGATTCATTATCTTTCTTCCTCTTGTGTCGGTACGTGACACTCCGATCCTCTATTTTCTATCCTGGTACCGGAACGTGGCACCCGATCCATAATTCTATCCTGGTGTCGGAACGTGACACTCCGATCCTCATATTCTATCCTGGTACCGGAACGTGGCACCCGATCCCCTAATTCATCAAGCCTTCTTTTACACTAAGGCATCATCATTCTCATTATATAATTTATCAAGCCTTCTTTCATACTAAGGCATCATCATTCTCATTATATAATATATCAAGTGAATTAGGGTTCTTTCCAAGATTTGGGATTCATAACTAACTTCATCATGCTTTGTTAATTCATCACAATTTTATATTCATCATCATGCAAGCATACAACTTAAGCACATAGCAGGGTTTACAATATTATCAACACATAATATTCACTATTAAGAGTTCACTACGAATATCGTAACATAAACCATAACCTACCTCCACCGAAGAATTGAATCAACAAGCTATCTTCTCAAAATCCTTGCTATCCTCTTCGTTTCTCTCTCTCTACTCGTTCGTTTCTCCTCTCTTTCTGTTCTTTTCTTTTTGTTCTTTCTATTTTTTTATTCAAACCCTCTTTCTTTTACCCTAATTAATATATAATTAAGAATGAAAGATGGCATAAATACCCACTAATTAACTTAAGGTTACCTCTTTTAACCCCCAAGTAATTAGATTTATTAACATTAACCCTCTAACTTTATAATTAAAGCAGGAATAGTCAAAAACGTCCTTTAAAACGTGTGAAGAAATCCGACCCAAACTGGGATTGCGTAGCCCGTGACGGGCCGTCGCGCCTGCGACGGTCCGTCCTGCTGTCCGTCGCAACCGTCAGAGACAATTTCCGTCAAAAGACTCTATGACGGTCCGTCACGCCTGTGACGGTCCGTCCTGCCATTTCGTCGTGATGGTCAGAGAGTCGATTTCAGTACCCAATTTCAGATTTTCTAAGTGTTTTGAAACGACACCCTCCACGACGGTCCGTCGTGCCCTTGACGGTCCGTCGTGGCCTCCGTCACCTCTGCCAGTTTTCCAGAATAAAATCTGTTGCTCAAAATGACAAAACAGGTCGTTACAGTCATAACTAATTATTGTTAGTCAAAAGAGAACCCACGTGACAAGGGGAAACAATCTTCCATTGATCTGCATTATCCGATCAAGAAGTGACCTGTCTTAACACTCAACTCAACACCCAATACAGTAAACTGCTTGCTCTCACCACCCCCACCCTTTCTGCACTCTCTCTGCCACCCCAATCATACTGGAAATTACTTCACTTTTTCTCACTTTTAAATTATTTGTCATTTTTCAAGTTTACGACAAAATAGAATATTTCTTCTGTCTCATTTTATATGAGTTATTGTTTTTAGTCAATCTATAAAAGAAACAATACATTTTTAATAGAATGATTTATATAACATTCTACAATTTTAAAAAGTCTATATTTCTTATTTAAACTAGTAAATGAGATCGAGCAATTATTATTTTTCCTATATTGTCCTTAGTGTAATTGTTGTATGATCATTCTTCAGTGTTTATAGAATATCAATTCACAATAATGCATAGCTCAATTACTATCTAGGTTACTAATGATACGGTGACCGTCACTATGTCATCGACTGTATAAAGGAAATGGATATCATATCCAACATATATCGTGATAGAGCAAAAACTTTCACATAATTTGATAAAGGAAATGGATAATATTAACTATTGTCTTTATCACTTATTTTAATTCTATGTTTTTTTACTAACTTGCTGAGTTACTTCATGTCTAAAAAGTGAGAGATGTTAATTTTAATACCTAATCTCTACTATGTTTCCTCTAAATTAAAGACATTCAAGAAGTTATATATTCATGTTTACATAAAAATACATGAATAATAAACTGACCTCAATATCCAAAAATGAGATGATTATCTCATTAGAACATGCTACACTTTTCAAGTGATCTTTCACTATGTTTGTTTCAATCAATTCATCTGATCCATGGAAGTGGTACAAGTGGTAAGTAAGATCAGCGTGGATCGACCTTCAAACCATAAAATAGATATCCAATAAGTACTAGGTAAGTAACATAGCGTGAATCATCTAACTAGTGATTTTGAATTCACTATTCAACAACATAATCATGAGGAAGTACAAGAAGTTACAGATAATCAAGGACTCTCACAGAGGGGTAGAAAGACTATGAGACAAAGGACCAGAATACCAACCACCAGCATGTATGCTAGTTCTAGTAGACTCAACACTAGGTCTAAGAGTAATGGTCCTTAATGATGTCTTTAATTTTCTGCACGATTTTGTTAACTAAGAAAGAGCTTTCACTGATCCAAGAATGACTCTTTGAGATATGCTAAAGAACACCCTCAAATTTCTCATTTTTAAATAGTCCTTGGCTAGAAGAGTTAAGACATGTGAAGGAGCAGAAGTGAAACTTTATGTATGTATGACAAATTAATATTAAAGAGGAACAAAGCAACAGGTGATAGTAGAATATGCATTGTCTTAAAAGATGATTTTTAGTTCGCGTCATCAGACAAAGTTGGCTTAGCTTGTGAAACTCAAACTATAGTTTGAGAGATATGTAAACATTATTTACACAACTGTTTCTTATCCAAATAGATATAATAGTGTCTTAGGAGCTAAAATCTCTGATTGAGGAAAATTAACAGAATATATTAATGAGATGCTTTCTTTCTATCAAAGAGGTACAAAAAATGAGTTCTTAGGACACCACAAACTTAGAATAGTAATATCACTACGAACGTATATCACCAATGTTATGTTTTAAATATCAAGGCTATCTTTCTAGAACTCTTAAAAAATATTTTTGAGTGTGTGTCAAATTCTCCTAAAGTAGTGTATTTCTCGAGGATCTGACATGGGTTTGAGAACATATTTGGAGAGTCCGATAAACATAGTTAAAAAGTGAGGAGGTTCTCAATTATTAGGAATGTAAAAAAGAGAACAACATTGTTTCTTGATGTTGATTCTTATATGTTTAAACTACTTTTTTATTTAGTTTCATCACTAAGATGAATAGACTCTAGTCTTAAAGATATGTTCACAAGTTTCAAACTTGGAATTGTACAAATTACAACATGTTTATTCTTCAAAAATTACAAAAGAATAAATGTATTTTAAGCTCTTCAGCAGGCTTATTCATATTCATTACTAACTGGAATATAACTAAAAGGAAAGGCATCTGCTCAACTAAAGTCACAGAGAAAAAGTGTTGGTGGATACCACCATAGGTCTCCTCCGCCTGAAGCTCAAAAGAAATCCCATGTTGTGGAGCATGACTGAAACATTGATGTCGGTAGGAAGGAGAAATATAAAGTCAGTGCGGAAAAGGTTGATAATGAAGTTTTTAACTTCATCAAGAGGACAAACGTAGAAAAAGACTTTAGCATCATCCATAGACTGTCTTATGGCACTTGACCATAAACTGTCTTTACAATTCTATTTAATTATATTTTATATGAAAGAACTGGACATGTAATAAAATTAGAAAGTAACAAGATATTTCTCATCTGTTGCATCTAGCTAATCAAATAGGACAGACTTGAGCATCATACAAAACTTTCTCTCAATTTTGTTTGCACTGACTTCTCCTAATTCTTCTAAAATTCTGATGAAGCAAGCCTCACATTCAACAATATCCAACACTCAATAGGTTGTCCGTACTACAAAAGCAAATCTTTGACTTCTATTCTATTATTGCTAGTAACAGTTAGCAGAAAAGAAAGAAAGAATAATCCTCAAGTTGAAAGTAGAAAAAGAATCAAAACAATTTAAAAAATAGAAACAATTGCTTTACTAATGATATAAGTAATATACAATAACAATTAAAGCATGTTACCCTATCACTGTAGTTTTACCAGTTATAGAAGGTAATAAAATGTATTTTGCAGGTCACCAATCAAACTTGTCATACACAGTTATTTGTTATTGTAAAAAATAAGAAATTATGTATTGTCCGTTCACAAAAGTTAAAGTCTATTACTATTATTTTGCTAGTAGATCCCTTTATAGGAAGAAATTTCCTATTTGTCATAACTGTAATGTCCAGCTCTTGGAAAACACTCTCACAAGTTATTGCTCTCTCTCACCCCTTCTAGACATGAAAAATATATCCTATATCTCCTATATCTAAGGCATGTGATTTGTTTTCTATATAGTGCAACTCAAACTACAAAGCAAGTTTAGTAAATTTATACTACGATGTGATCCAAAAAAAACTAAGCAATATTGAACTAAGTTTCTGATGTTTACTTGAAAATGCACTAGAGAAACAACAAAATGACTTCTAGACTCTTCAAGACATGTAGTCGAAAAAAGAAAAAAATTGCTAGCAAATAGCTACAAGACAGAATCAATGTGATTAACAAAGCTTAAGGAAAGCACAACCATCGACTCAGGAAGACTAAATAAACAATGACATTAAAACAGTCATTAAAACCTTTTGAAATTCATGTAGAGTAGCTACTTACACTTGAAGAAATCTATATTAGGGACAAAATATCGTAGGTATCGCCAACTTCAACACTTAAGTTCTTCGAAGAAAGACGACTTAGCTACAACTCAACTCTTCAGATAAAGGCGAATTCGCTTTAGCTTCTACAATCAACATTTATGAGAAAAAACTAGTCTATCAAAGATAATATGACCATTTATACATAATATAACTACAAACTAAACTTCCAAAATCAACATAATTCGTATCAACAACCCAAGAACATAAAAACTCTAACTTAAATTTTTGACTTACACACAAGAATATCAAAATGTTAAAGCTATAATTTAGACTTTTGATGATAAAATCCCTTACCTGATAAACGCTATTCCAACAACCCTAAAGCTTTTAGACATGAGGCGAGTTGATTTGTGAAATATTTTCTTTTAATTTTCAAATTTTTCAACTGGAAATGGTGTTCTTTAACTGATGTTTGAAATAAATGTGACAAAAATCGTAGTACAAATCGATTTCTTCTGTTCTTTGATCCTCTTCTTCAGTTCTTGCAAATGGTGTTCTGCAGCTTAAAATGGAAGCTTCAGCTGAAGTTTTAGGAAATGTTGCCTTTTTTATTGGTTTGATTTTTTATTCTTTTTAATATTTCTTTAATGTTTTATAAAATTTTAATGTTAATATGTCGGAGGGAATATGTAATTTTTCGGTGAAAACACTAAGGGCACATTTTTAATGTGTTGTATTTACAATTATAAAAATAACATACTTTAAAAGTTTGGCCATTTATATAAATAGTTGTTGCCAACTATAAAAACACTTATAAAGTGTAAGTTATCCCATTAAAGAGTACACTTTAGAAGTTATGCTAATATTTGTGTATCTAAGAGTCAAAATCTTTGGCTACACTTTAAAAATGTTCCCAGAAGTATATTCGGCAACACTTTATAACGGTTGTCCAGATTTAATGTGGTCGTAGACCTAAAATGGTGTAATGCCATAAGATTTAACGCGATAATACTAATAATTTTTATCATTTCCAAGTGTTTTACATTCAAATTTTGTATGTTTTGTGTCCCAAAGTTATTGGTCCTCTAAATAATAAATTTCACTCCACACCTTGGTTTGGCTACGTGTGTATAACTAACCCTTTTCTTTACCTCAGATATGATATAACATCAATGTATGACTTAGTTCTCACCATCGCACAAATTGACATTAAAATATTATATTGTATCACTATAAATCTCTGTGGATAATTCAATTCTTATTAACAACCTCCTTGGTTCGACAAGTAGCAAGAACGCGAGTTCAAACATTGCACAACGTTAAAAATCCTTCTAATAGAAAGAATTACTAATAAATGCATAAAACTATTCAAAAATTAAATAGTTATTAATCATAAGTTGTCAAATATCATGGTTCCCACAATCCTAGATATTGATTTAATTACTCATACTTGAAAGAAAGAAATTCATAATTGTTTAAAGAGAATTCATGAAGTATTTTTAGAGTAAAAGAAACCCGTAATATCCAATTGAACATCAACGTAAAAAAACTATTAACCTACGGACCATGTATTGATCTATGGCATGTAGGTTCCTTTCGTGGCTCAACATTCAGAACTTCTCTTCAAAATCTTTGAACCAACATTCTCTGATCAACATCAAGTACGTGTAGGAAAGACCATAGGTATGGTCTGTTGGTTTTCCTTCGTGGATCCACACCTAAAAATTCGATCGATTCTTGGAACTTCTACTCTGTAAACAGCTTCGACAGATGTGCAAGACGTTCCGTAGGTAGACCTACGGTCCTTGGATCACTACATAGTTCCACACTTTGTCAAACTCCCCTACTACTCCTATCTACGCCCACCATCGATGGAGCATCATAGAACCTATGGTCCGTAGGTCCTTTAGTAGGTGGCTACTTTTGCAGATTTTTCTGTTGTCATCTCACATAATCGCGACCAAGCATGTTTCCTACAAACATGATACAAAAATATTATTTATAATACAAAATGTCCCTAGGCACACAAAACTCTTAAGTGAAATGTATCACAAATACCCTAAACTCATTGCATATCAACACCCTCCACATAAACATGTTTTTTGTCCCCAACAACAGACTAATAGTCTAAATTAAACTTGTGTGGACGCAGATATACAAAATAAGTGATCACATGCCTAATTAAACCCATTCAATCTTCTAAGTGAAAATCCATTTTATTAGACTCAACAAGCTAATTCATAAGGTTCAAGATATGACAAATATCAACCAACAGACACCACAACATTAAATTTTCACAATCATCAAGGTACTAACTTTCTAACAATGTAACAATTGGCTTCACTTCAAACGAAATCCCTATTACACAGAATATATTAATAAAGAGTTTCAGGATTTCTTCACCACTCATGATCAAAAGTGACTTCAAGTAAAATTAGGGCTCAATTCCATACGCTTTCCCTTAGTTTTACTACATAGACTCCCAAAACTAGTTTCTAGGATCACTATAGGACATTTTGTAGCTTGTAATGTAGGTCCAGGGTCCGGCATGGTAGATTTGGGTACTTTTTGATTGACTTAATGCCCTCTTTGACATTACATTGGCTTTTACCTATTTTCTCAACCTATTTTGTACTTTCTTTCATTTGACTCTTTACAACATGGATGTAATTTATTACTTTGCGGCTCTTATTTTTCACTTTTTTCTTTTTTTCTTTCAGTTTAATTATTTCATTTTTTCAGCACTTCTATTTATGCTATTTTTTCTTCTATTCAATAAGGTCACATCCTATTTTATCTTTATTTTTTTCTTTTCAATAAAAACTTATTTTCATACCCTTTTTATATTTCAATTTGCTCTTTCATATCTTCCCTCAACTTGTGGATTTGGCTTATTTGATGTGTATTGTCGAACCATGAGAAATATTAAGGTTACTTTTGAATTAGCCATCCTTAACTTAGGCGTTTGGCCTAAGACAAGGTGCACATATTTCAAGGAGGGACGGGGTCCAAGACAATTATTGTAGGGAAGGTGAGTTCATTAAATCAAAAGAAATGATCTATTTTAGTCTCTAATATTTTGATCAACAGTAACATTTATTGCGTATTTTTGTATTATATTAGGCTTAAGTGGAATAATTTTAAGAAGGTCTTATGATCATTTCCCAACTTCCAGCCTATATCATCTTAGAAAGATCAATAGGGAAATTTCTAGATTAGCACAAACCAGATGAAAATTAATGTTTTCTCACACACATTTGGCATATTGGTTCATTATCAAATTGTCATATAAACCAATTCATGTTTTGGCTTGAGTCATGAGGTTGAATTGGTTCTTTATCTTGTCATATTGAGATCAAACACATTCAACTCATCAAAACTATTCATTTAGCTCATTTCAAATTTTTTGTCCTGGATTTTTTTTTTTCATTTGTTATGCCATCATGCTTAAGTTTTCTACTTACTCTTACAAATATATTCCTAATCATGCCAGTTCGAAAGAAATTAAAACAGTCTCTTGGGAGAAATGAATACAAGCAAGAAAACATTAAGAGAGGATTATGAGTTATGTTTACTCATACTTCACCCAATCACTCTGAATCGGTTTACAACTGTTCTAAAAAAATATAGTGTGATTGTCCCCGATGTACAAAAAATATATTAAAGGATCTGGTGAATCAAACATGTGGCCCATATGCTTCAAAAACTATCAAAGCATCTGGTGGCTCTGATTTCCCAAAACACACTAGATCAACACATAGAACGCCATTAGTATCAATCCTATCTACCATCTTAGAAACTTCAGTAGTAATATCATCAACTTTGAATGCTTTATAACTAATGCTCACGCTAGTGATGCAACAACGCCTATCTTCCTAGCTCGCTACTGTCTTATCTCCTTATTGACTATGAATGCCCTACGGGCTACCTCAATATACAGGTGATCTCTCTCCTAGCCTTCTTTTATTAATAAATTTGATCGGAGCGAGGGTAGTTTCCAATAGTATAGTATGAATCTGGCAGCAATATATCATCATTGAATAGGGCACTCAGAATTGTATCATAAATCAATAACATAAGTGAGAACTCGAGATCATCGTAGGAAGAGAAAGAAGTATAATGACATTACAAGAAACTCTCGATACCTTCTTCATAAAGGGTGGTCACATCAGCATTTATGGTCGGCCTCTAAAGGACGGAAAACTCAAAGGCAACCAGTCGTTGATGAACGACTTGGACCTTCCGGTCTATCATCTTCTCTTTTGTTTTTAAAACTTAGCCTCGCACTACGCGATCTCATGCTGCTTCCATGGCCTCACATGTTGATGCATGGTAGCAATATGTATCTAGAGCCTCTATACTCAAGCGAGATGGATGGTAGTTCCAGCGGAATGATTGGTGGCTCTATACTAACTAGGATCCTTACTTGAAGACAGACATGAAGGAGTCTATCCCTCTTTTTTAGTTGATGGAGGGGCTATGTCATTATCCTATATCTATTCAACATCCTCTAAAAGATCATCGAACAATAGTGGCACCTCTATGTGGGGCTTCCTGGGAGATGTATATGCACTAGAATTATCTTCTATAAGGCCTATATAAATAATCTTTGTTTCTTGAAGCAGCTAATAAAGATGCAATATTAATTCATCAGAGCCTACCAAAGCTTGAAGATAAGCAGAGGAAAGGCAAAGTGGTGGTGGACTTGAAGGTGACTTTCGTTTATATCATCAATTAGTATGCCGACGAAATCAACCACAAACCACACCACAATGGTTGCACCTATAACTGTTCGGTCCCATGTGACCAGATTATCTGACTGAGTGGGGGACAACCTATTACGTAACATCACACCGAAGAATTTTTTAGGAAAAATTTAAGTTGGCGTTCCTAATGCTGATGCTCGGAATAATATCACGTTCTTCTCGCTCTCCATAGGTAGAAAGATCTTTTGCTCGCCACCTAAAGTTACTCCTATTAATCAAAATTTCTTGGAAATGTCAAACTCCATATGATGCCAATGCAATAGTCTAGATCTGTTGTATTCATGGGAAGATTCTAATCCAGAACATATACCAACTTGAAAATAATGGTCTTAGAGATGTTCACAGAAAAACCCTGAACTAGTCTAGCCTCGAGTAGAGGTTGAGCTTTGAGTTGTTCCCTTTTGGAGATGAACCCTATAATAATGGTAGCATATAAGCGTAGAACTCCCTGACTATCTCATCACATTACGTGCCTAGGTTCGGGCCACCCACTCGCACCTGTCTTTATGAAAGAGCCCCTCTATGACTAGAGGAGTGTGCATCCTAGCTATGAGAGCCCAATGCTCCCTAGTGACTAGTCAAACAATCTTCTTCTTCTTATTCAGCATGCAGGAATCTCTAGGTATCTTATATTGGCCAACCAAACACCATCTATTTGGTTAATTAACAAATGATGCATGACCAGTATTTGCAGGAACTAGAACTTCACCCTCAATGTCATCCTCGTGTTAGTAGGCGATGTTGTCTCTAGGTCTGGAGCTAAAGCTATAGTGGAAAGAAGAATCAGAGTAGGCCTATAAGTCGATATATATGGCCCCCTCTTCAGATTAGGGGGTAGTGACCACATCAAAACTCACCTGCTGGGCTCTATTCTCTGAAGTCTAGTTAGTAGTAAAGGATGTCCTAGTGCGAGATGGAACATACTTCATATCAGTCTCCACATTTGTATCCTTATTTATCAGCGGAAAAAATATTTCTATAGATTTTAATGTTGCCTTTGATCTGTATGTTGGGGCTTCATTGGAAGCCATAGTACTTGTATGAGCTTAATTAGTACCATGACAAGCAAATAATATGCTGGGAATGATTTTAGAACAAGAAATGTGCCAAACCAAAACTTTAAATATTCATAGGCAATAGCAGAACTATCCACCTACTCTGGGTACCTACTGCTTGTGGATGGACCTACGCTTTCTAACTCCCCTTAGTAGGTAAGGGTACCAAAAATTTGAATCTTTTATGAGAGGCACAGATGTGAAGAATGGTATGTGGATGGAATGACGGAAAATGGTCCACCTCCGTGGTTCCACACTTGGTGACTATTTCATGTGCAACAAACCAACAAACCTGGGATATAGTCTGTATGTTGACCTACGATCCATTGGCAGGGTCTTGTGGGTATGTTTTGTCCTATATATCAGAAATTCCTCATATTGTACTCATTATTTAAACAAATTAATTGATAAACTTAGATCTACTTATGAGTTTTAAGATAGTAAAAGGTAGTTCATAATCCTTGGGGTTCCATTTTAACAAGAATTTACAGATTATCATACAAAAATGTATAAACCCTAAGTGAAAACTTCTAATTCGGCCTATTAAATTTTATTATTTGGTTTTTAGGTAATTACACGCTCAGAGACAATCATACCAAGCGTGTTCTAGAAAACAATTTCGTCACTTTGTTATACAAACTATAAATATTGAATTCAAAGTAAGCGCAAAAGTCATTTACCTTTCATGTAACTGAAGTGGGTAGTGTGATACAATGAACTTCAAGACCCTTTGACGATCCTGTAACATCGAACACGTACTCTAGAATCACTAGGGAACTGGAAATGAGGGATTTACAAGGGAGAAGAATGATACCGAAATTTGGGAAAGCGAATGGGGGATTTATCTAAGGGATTTTGGAGTTAAATTAAGTCATTTTAAGAGAGAACACATTTAGAAACAATTGGTGTGGTGTTCTGAATGCTTGGAATGAACTAAAAATGGGAGGTTTCCGGGTTAGGTAAGGCAAATCCTAGGTTTGGACAGATAAAACATAAGACAACAATGGGGGTTACTTAGTGACACTATGGAGAACACTAAAAATGACGTTTGAGTGAGGACTTTTATCGTGCCACACTGTTATCTAAGGATCTTCTTAGGAGTTATCCAATTTTTTATTTCTTTATTTTTGTTTTTATACGTTACATGTGTTGATTATGAAGGTGAAAAAGTTTAATATGCTTCAAAAGTACATGATAATGAGAAAAATGTCTATTTGGCAACTCACCAAAGATGTCAGCGAGCACGACTTGGACTTCTGTTGGACAAAAAAAATTAGAAGATTAGCTCTGCGGGCCCATGGACACACCAGCAACTCACGAACAAATCAGTGAGTCCAATCTTCTTCTCTATTTGGACACTCAAATTAACTGGAGGACCCGTAAAACATTACAAGGTAAAGAACAACCCGGTGCATTGCTGAGTGGATTGGCAAAGTCGACTAATATAGTCTAGTGGGCAATAAATGGATTGTTTTAAAAGGCTAGGGGTTTAAAGTTTAACACTCCTTCACATTCCCTCACTTTCTAACTTCTTACAATCACACCATTACTTCAAATTTTCTATATTTGAGCATTTTACCTCTTTCTAGTCATCTATCTTGTGTTCAATGTTCGATACTGTACCTCCTAGTGTTACAAGATTATATATATAGTATTAAAGGTTGGTTTTCCAAACATCGTACTCTTAAATAGCGGTTAAACTCATTTGCAATGTTATTTGTTATATTAGGTAAAGTCCGAGCAACCCATTATAGTGCTAAATGATGTTTTCTTCCCAATGATGGAGCATTCGACGTAATTCCTAAGGGCTAAACACGTCAATTGGCTAATTTCGGACAAACTCAAGGAAGTCAGAGTGACTGGTGGCACCTGTCTTATAGGTCTGATCCTAATTGAAATTATGTACGATTTGATCATGTTTTGGAGGTTGGAGGTTGATTATTATAGTTGGGAAAGAAACTAAGCATGTTGGGTAGTTTGGCGAGCTGGGTCGAGCTCACCAAACCACTAAGCCATTTGGCAAACCCCCCATGATCGCCTTTAATTTCATGTTTTAATGCTTTTTCGGTAACTTTTAGTTATAAGCCTGATTTCACTGAGTGCACTCGGCGACTCACCAAACGTCTTCTTTAATTTGGGCCCCTAAATAGTAAAATACATTATAACTTTTGATATTCTAGTCAGTGCTCGTTAAATGATGTCTGATTTAATCATTTTGGAGAGTCCAATCTAGCTAAAACACCCTGGAAATTGTATGACCTAAGCTAGAGCCCTATATCAGGTGTAATAACTTAAAAAGGGTTAAAATGTATTTTCTATACTTAATTAAAATGCAACACACATAGTTTTGTATATTAAGAAGTAAAGCGTCAAGAAATGAGTGTGACCCCCGAAAACTAGTTTAGTTGAACTACTGTGTGGTAGGGTCTTATCGTTGAGTTTTAGAGTGTAGTATAGAGGTGAGATTGAGTATCAAGGGTTACTACACATAGATAGGAATTTATTGGGTCTAAAATTCTGGTAATTACTCTCCAAGTACCACCCTAAGGGTCCTTGAGGAGGACCCAAACAATGGACCCAAAAGCTATCAAAAGACAGTAGCCATCCACGAGCCCCATTGCCGGGCCTCCAATTGATTGATTAGGCTTGGAATGGATTAGTTATTTGATACTTATTATACTCAAAAAAACCTCCACATAACTCCCTGTAATAGATACCACGGAGAAGAACCACGAGGAGTCACACAACCTACGATCCGTAGGTGGTTTCTGTGAATGGTGGCAGTTTTTTTAGATTTGTTTTTATGTTGGTGTCCTATTTCGAGTTAGATATTTAACTAGGGGTTTGCAGGGGTTTAAGTGATTCCATTACCTTACTAAACCTATCAATAAAACCCCAACCCCAAGATCCCATGTCATGAAACAAAAACTCTCGCAAAAAATCATATCTCTAGAATAGAAGAAGAAGAAGAGAAGAAGGGAGGCAAAAACCTAAGTCGAACTCTCCTTGGATTCAAGATTAACTTAAGGTATTTATAAAAGGTATTTGAACATCCATCATTCATGAATTCTTCCATCCATGGAACACCCATAGTTTTCCACAATTGTGAACACATAGTAACGCAATCTAGCAAGGGTTCTAATTACATAGTAAGTAAGTCTTTACTATGACTTTAATATAGTGGATATTATTCACTTATGTTTGATTTATGTTTATATTATCATTACATAATGTTTTCATTTGAATTTCTTGATGAACTGTAATCTAAGATTATGAAGGTAATCATTGTGGGTTTACGCCATTAAAGGATAGGTTAAAGGTTCTAAATTGATCTCCTTAATTCAATTGTCTTTAATACAAATTCATGATATTTGGGATAATCTAAATATGATTTAGACTAGGTTTAACTTAATTGTAAGTATCTTAACTTGTAAATATAAAATTGAACCTATATGATCAAGTATGGTTGGAAGTACCTTCTAATGATCAAGGTGATTGAATAACTATTAAAGTAGACAGGAATCTTGATAAAATAAAGCTAGTGTTTAAAATATGGCTTGTAATTATCATTTTTTAGGATTTGGGGGTAAAGTCCATATGAGGAGATCTTAATTGCGTATTCTCTTCATCTTATACACCTAGACTGTAACACTCCAGAAGTCCATGACTTACTCTAGTGCCTTGCATGATGAACTAAGACTTAAAAAAGGTAATGAACATAGTTAGGTAGTGTTAAAACTAAAACTTCAAGAAACGACCATGACGTCCGGAGAATTATGAAAATGAACAACTATCCTTTTGTGTGTTTCAAGGGGTTTAAAGAGTTAGAATTAAGTCATATTTTTTTGAAAGTTTGGTAACACATTTTAGGAAGTTTTTAGGGTTCAAACGTTCGAGTATGAATCCCCAAGGACCACCCTAAGGGTCCTTGAAGAGGACCCTACATTTAGACCTCAAAACAGTCTTTTGGACAGTGCGCAACCACAAGATAAATTAATGAGCCAACGTTTAGTCGACACTCCGTCAATGGTGTCATTGGTTGAAACTTAGACTTATCATCAAGATCCTCCAATTAGGAGTCTATGAAAAAAGCATGGATGACCGCATGGTCCTGTGGTCTGGTCGACGGGGCGTAAACATGATGTTGTAGTTTTGGAGTTGGACTTCACTTCAATGCGCAATTTCAGTTAAGTGAGGGGTATTTAGTTCAGTATTTAATTAATGAATTAGGGGTTAAGGTCTGGTTAATTATGTTATTTGGGGACTATAAAAGAGTTTTAAGTGATTAAACTGACCCAAAACCCCATAAATTACCCAAACCCTATTCTTTGAAACTTCTCTCTACTTTCTCTCTCTATTCCAAAGACCACCATTGAAGATCAACTTAAAGCTTGATTAGGGATCCAAGGTTTAATTTTTTCTCCATAAAAATTTAAAATGTGTTAAGGTAAGGAATTTATTCACTCTTGGGATCTCTTTCCCCAAGAGGCTCTTAAAAATTTGTTTCCAAAGATGTCTAAAACTTGGGTTTTCATGCAATTTCGGGAATTATATTTCAATTTATATTAGTTCGAATTCCTTTTTTTTATATTGATTGATTATTATTGTGTATCAGTTAATTGTTGTAGCTCCTAGTCTTTGATCTAGTTCTATGAAAAGAATCATGAATGAACAATTTTTCCAAACCCTAGCTATGAACTGGACTTGTAGATGATTAGGGTTGTTGGAATTGAATAAGTTATTGTTTAATTCACTATTATATGATTATGATTAGTGAATTTATGGATGAATATTAGAGAATTAGAAGTAAGATCTTGAAGGAGGTTTTGGAAGCTATTGATAAGACTTTATGAGTATGACTTCTCTACTTTAATAATGATGGTTTATTCTTGATGATGATGTTCAATTGAATTATGATTATGTGAATAGAATAGGAGGATAATGATATGATAAATGTGATGGAATATTATGAATATGTTGAATTGTGAGATCATGGTAAGGATATGATGATGCAAGGTTGAAGCTCATTCTCTTGTGTGCCTTATATGATATGACTATGATGTGTTGATCTCACTAATATTGGTTTGTGATGAAAGGAAGTTCTAATCTTATGCCTAATTAATTAATGACATGATTCTACAAGGGTTTAGACTCCTATGGCCATATTAAGATAGGATGATTAAGAAAGGATTCAATATATTTCAAAAAAAGATATTATCTTAGCACCGAGCGAACTATATATATGAGAAGTATCCCTTACCAATGTGGGAATACGTTGACAATGTTCCTTATGAGATTGAGACTACACTGCTATGTCCATATTTGAGTTTCTACTATAACTCCTAGTTCCTTAACTATGTTTCCCCCATAGGATAACTAGCTAGTGGATCCACCTAGAATGCTACATTCATGTTTTGGCTATACCTTTGAAAGTAAAGCACCTTGTTTTGGTTAAGGGTTTCATGACACCAAATTACATGTTTAGATCACATGGTCTATTGTCAGTTAATGTGATTTTTCTTGATCGTAAAATGAATCAATGAAAGTAATAAAGATGGACACTAACTAGGGTGAATTAAGGGATTCTACTTAGTGTAGGTAAGGGTATGAAACTTTACCTATACATTTCACAAGTTGACCTTAAGAGGAGTCTGGGGAGGCTGTTATTATGCACTTATGTTTTGGATGAAATGTATACATGTTGGTTCTATATAACATTTCTCTTATATGATGTTGGCTTCGTTTAATGAACATAGTATTGGCCTAAATTATTATGTTAATGATGACTACACATGAAATGATGTTATAGAAAGTATAGAAATTTATTATGGTATGTTTTCTACTTTACTTGATTGTGTGGGGCTTTGCGTCTTCACATGAGAATTGCACTTGTAGGTATGCGATGGGATTATGAGCAAGCATCTAGTATATTTGATGATATGATCTATAGTATATGAAATGTTTATATGAATTTATGAAGATGATACACTTGTATATATTAACATGTCTTGATGATGTTGTGATAATTGACTTGTATATGGTCTTGAGTTTGCATAAAGGCTTTCCAAATGACTTGGCATGTTTCTAAAGAAATAATCCCTTTTGTGCATGGTTTTATTTGCGTATGTTTCCAAAATTAGTACATGTGGTTTGTACTAACCCATATTACTTATTTTTACAAATATGTAGGTTTGGACCATTGAGGTGCTTGCTAGACATTTGCAAGGAAGACTTGGATATATTTCCCAAGTTGTTGGAGAGTCCTCATGTCCGAGGATGATGCCATTCTTGTACTCTAGATATGATATTTACTACATCTAAAGACTCTTGTTCTTTCCTTATTTTGAGACTGTTGTTGTAAGCCTATATGTGGCATGTTATACTAATGTAAGGGTTATGCCCAAGTTTCTAGTTCTTTATTAGATTGTTTAATGTGAGGAGAAGTATTAGACTACTTAAATGTATTGATTTTTTTGAATAAAAGAGAAGTCTATGTAAACTTCATAAGAGAAGAGTCTATGTAAACACCATATATTATAAGTGAGAAGTCTAAGTATACTTCACTATGTAAAAGTTTTAAATTTTCAGCAATTTTCTTTACCTATGGTTTGCAATGAATAATTCTAAGGGATAGTTTAAGACATCTTTGAGGAAGAACACACCGGTTATGTCTAGGGGGTGTTCCCTCGTTGTGAAAAACTTTGTATTTGAGAAATAGGTTGAGTAATCTTAGGATTGATGTCTCACTAAACAACATTTATGTAGAGTCTTGTTCATAATTCTGAAGCGCATCACACTTATGATTGAGAGGCTATGTCATGCTTAGGAAATGCTCACCATTTTTGTATTCTTGAATTCATGCCCCAAGAGTATTAACTCTATCTGTCCTTTTTCATCTAACCCTTTTATTGTGGTTATAGTTTATGACTACTAGAAGGTCAGCCACAAGAAGAGTCGAAGAAGAGATTGGTAATGCGGGAGCTCCTCCTCAAGACAATCAAGATCATCCTCAAGGTGACAATGCTTAGTCATTCCTCTAGATATGATGGATGGAGAGATAAGGTCGGATTTTCTAAGTTTGGCTCAAGATATGACTACTCAGGCGCAAGTTGTAGATACCTAAGCTCAAGCAAAGTCGACTCAAGGAAACCTGAAAGTTGGACCCCATGTGCACGAAAATAGTAGTACCATAGCTTCTTTCTTCAGGGACTTCATTAGGATGAACCCTCCAATGTTATTTGGGTCTACGATTAATGAATACACCTTATAATTTATTGATAACGTCTACAAGATCTTGAATTCTATGGGGCTAGGTTCAAAGAGATGGACGATCTATCCGCTTATCAACTCAAAGATGTGGATCAAAATTTTATACTCAATAGAGGGACAATAGGGCATTAATAGTGAGTCCCATAAGTTGGGAAGTCTTTAGGAGAGAATTTATTGATAGGTTCTTCCCAAGGGAGAAAAGGGAAGCAAAAGTAGAAGAGTTCATCAACCTTCGTCAAGAAGGTATGAGTGTGCTAGAATACTCTTTGAAATTCACAAAATAATCTCTTAGTATTCCTCTTCTTTGGTGTTTAATCCTTGATATGAAATGAACCATCTTGTGATGGGTGTGTCTGATCTTGTGGAATAGTGTTGTTCGGCGATGATTCATGACAACATGGACATTTTACTTTTGATTGTGCATGCTCAACAAATGGAGGAGAGTAGGCTTAGGAAGAAATTAAGTATGCTAGAAAGATAAGGGCTTATAAAAGAGGTACTTCAAAGGGTACGTTTGAAATTCAAGACAATCCTAGGTTCAAGAAAAGGGTATTAAACAAAGTTCCTTCTAATTTACCCAAGTCTTGTAATAATATGGTGTCTAACCCTACGTCACAAAAGATAAGAGGTGGAAATTCACTAAGAGAGAACCTACTTGTACCAAATATGGTAAGAAGTATAAGGATGAATGTCTAAGTGGGACAAATAATTGTTGTGATTATGGAAAGATTGGTCATAAAGTGGGAGATTATCCTGTGCTTAAGTCTAAGGGGAGGGGAGTAACTAAGCTCAAGAAAGTGGTCCTAGTTTTGATGCTCCTAAGAAAAACCGCTTCTATGCTCTCCTCTCTAGGGGTGATCAAGAGGATTTTGTGGATGTTGTGACAAGTATGTGACAATTCTTTTACATTGATGTTTATGCTTTACTATATTTCGGTGCCACTTTATCTATTGTACCTCCTTTAGTGGATATGATGTTTAATGTGTTACCCGATGTATTTGTTGAACCTTTTTCGCTTACTACCTCGGTTGGTGACTTGGTTGTTGCTAAAAGGGTCTATAGGAGTTTTCTGTAATGACATGTTTAGTCGATTCGAGCAGTAAGATTAATTTGATAAAAACTGGCTGGGTCGACGGACCGTCATGGTCACGACGGACCGTCGGAGGGTTTCGTTCCAAAACACTTAAACTTTGAAAATCTGGGTACTGGGATCAACTCTCTGAACGTCACGACGGAACTGCAGTACGGACCGTCACAGACCTTTTACTGAAATTGAGTCTCTGAACTTTGTGATGGACGTGCAGGACGGATCGTCGCAGGTACGATGGGCCGTCACGGGTGGCGTAACCTCGACTGAGTCAGATTCTGCTGAGAGTTTTAAGGGGCGTTTTGGACTATTCATGCTTATAATTATGAAATCTGTGGGGTAAGTGTAATAATTTAATTACTTGGGGGGTTAAAGGAGATAACCTTGAAATAAATAGTGGGTTACTTTTATCATCTTTTAAAGTTGATTGTATGATAATTAGGGTAAAAGAAAAGAATCTAGAGAAGAAAAAGAAAGAAAAAGACAGAGAGGGAGAACGAGCGAGAGAGAGAGGAAGAACGAAGAGAAAAGCAAAAGGCATTGGGGAGATAGCTTGCTTGATCACGATTCTTCGGTGGAGGTAGGTTATGGTTTATGCTATTCGTAGTAACTCTTAATAGCGATTGATATGTATTGAGTGGTATTGTAAAGTTTTCTATATACTTAATTGCGTTGTTGCATGATTGTGATTATATAAATTGTGATGGATTATAATGATGATACTGTTAGATCTTAACAACCTTAAATTCACTCTATTAATGATGATGCCTTGGTATAAAAGAAGGCTTGATGAACTAAAAGAATGAGGTTAATGGATCGGGTGTCGCGAACCGACACATAGTATTAAGGGATCGAGTGTCTTGAACCGACACGTAGTATTAATGGATCGGGTGTCACGGACCGACACGTAGTATTAGGGGATCGGGTGTCACGAACTGACACGTAGTAATAGGGGATCAGAGTGTCACATTCCGACACAAGAGGAATAAAGAGAATGAATCTTGAATTATGGTGATTTACTTAATCTAAAGAACCTAATTCCCAAACGAGTATGGTGTGGAGGCTTGAGTCCTCATAGGTGCGCTTGATGTTGTTGCCCATGGTTCTTGTACTTGTTGTTGCTACCTGTTGAGTATTATAGTTGATTTTATAATATTATTTGATATATATTGATTTCTATTCTGAGTTGGCCGATGATACCTACTCAGTACGTGTTCCCTGTACTGACCCCTACTTGCTTTTTCTTCTTGTTATATTGTTGAGTGCAGCAAACGTGCCAGCAACTTCTACTCGTCCGCAACTCTAGCCAGTCTTCATCACGTCAGAATTCAGGGTGAGCTATTATTCCTAGCTCGGGCTGGATTCTCTTCTTCACGTATTGATGTCTTGAAGTTCGTACATGGACCGTCTCTTTCATTTATTTTAGCTTCTTAATTATTCTTAGACTTAGAAATTTGAGGATAGATGTTCTTGATGTGATGACTTCCATATTTTGGGGATGATAAGTAATTTATTTTAGAAGTTTATTTAATTGGCTATATTAATAAGATTTGAGTCTTCCGCATTATATTTTGTTTATTATGATTGAAATGTTGGGGTTTTGATTTGTTGGTTCGCTCACATAGGAGGATAAGTGTGGGTGCCACTCGCGGTCCGTTTTGGGTCGTGACAAACTTGGTATCAGAGCTTTAGATTCGTTGGTCTCATCACACAAGAACGAGTCTAGTAGAGTCTTGAGGAATGGTAGGGGGATGCCCTTACTTTTCTTTGAGAGGCTATAGGACTTTAGGAAAATTCCATTCTTTCTTCCTTTCGTGCTATTACTTGGGTCCGATTGGTATATAGGTGATACAAATTGGTATCTGACCTCCTCACTCTATTTCGTAGATGGTTAGAACTAGAGCAACAACAGCGCCAACACCAGCACCGGCAACACAGGGTGCGTCTGAGCCAGCCACTGGGGCTGTAGCTCGAAGAGGAGCAGTGACAAGAGGCCGTGGTAGATGGCGCTGGAGGACGTCCTCTAGAGGTAGAGTACAAACACCTGGTCCAACTAGTACTAGGGCGGTGACTCCTCCACTGACTGATGAGGTAGTAAGAGAGGGTGAGGAAGGGGAAAATTAGCAATTGCAAGATGAGGAATTACCACCCAACCTACCCTAGAGATGATTAACCAGGTTCTTACTTATCTTAGCGGGTTATCTGATCAAGGCCAGACACCTCCAGTGTTTTCTGCACCAGCACCTCAGGTTCTGGGAGTACAACATACAGCTGTTCTAGCTCCCCGCATGTATGCCTCATTGGAAATAGGCACATTTCCTCGATTGACTACAGGGTCCATAATGACAAGTGATCAGCATGAACTTTTCACTAAATTATTAAAGTTGAAATCTCCAGTATTCAAGGGTGCTGAATCTGAAGATTCCTATGATTTTCTTGTTGACTGTCATGAGCTGCTACATAAGATGGACATAGTAGAACGATTTGGTGTGGAGTTTGTGACCTATCAGTTTCAGGGGGATGCCAAAAGGTGGTGGCGTTCGTATATTGAGTGTCAACCAGCACAGGCACCACCTATTACTTGGGCATCATTCTCCAGCTTATTTTTGGAGAAGTATATACCCCGGACTTTGAGGGATAGGAGGAGAGATGAATTCCTGAGCGTATGAGGATAAATTTTGTGCACTATCTAGGTATGCTACTCAGCTTTATTTCAGTCCACAAGAGCGGATTCGCCGTTTTTTGAAGGGATTGAGGTCAGATTTGCAGATCCCAGCCTTACAAGTAGCTGCTGCAGCAAAATCCTTTCAGGAAGTGGTTGATTTTGTGATAGAAGTAGAGGGGGTGAAGCCAGACGACTTCACCATGGCGTCTACATCTAAAAAGTTCCGTAAGAGAGGTGAGTTTAGAGGTTTTTACTTCAGAGGGCAGAGTTCAGGAGGTTACCAAAACCTCCCTATTCAGTCTTCCCTGCAGACTGTAGCTGAGGGTCCACAACAGACCGGTCAACAATTCTCTGAGTTTGGAGGTTATCCCCAGACTCCGTTGTTCTCACAGAGACCTATGCTTGACTCCAGAGAGTGTTATGGATGTGTTTCCTACAGACCTTCCTGGTATGCCACCGGATAGGGATATCGATTTTTGCATTAATCTGGAGTCTGGCACTCGCCCCATTTCGATACCCCCTTATAGAATGGCTCCAGCTGAGTTAAGAGAGTTAAAGGCCCAACTTAAGGAGTTGTTAGGTAAACGCTTTATTAGACCAAGTGCATCCCCTTGGGGTGCTCCTGTCTTATTTTTGAAGAAGAAGGATGGGAGTTTTCGGATGTGCATAGACTACAGACAACTGAATAAGGTTACTATTAAGAACAAGTATCCTCTTCTTCGCATTGATGATTTGTTCGATCAGTTACAAGGTGCTTTTACCTTCTCAAAGATTGATTTGAGATCTGGTTATTATCTATTGAAAATACGGGCAGCAGATGTGCCAAAGACTGCCTTTCGAACCAGGTATGGACATTACGAATTCTTAGTAATGTCTTTTGGGCTTACGAATGCCCCTGCTGCTTTCATGAGTCTGATGAACGGGATTTTTAAGCCATATTTGGATCTCTTTGTTATTGTATTCATTGATGATATACTGATATACTGAAAGAGCAGGAAAGAATATGAGGAACATTTGAGAACTGTATTGGAGTTGTTGAGGGAGAAAAGACTTTATGCCAAATTCTCCAAGTGTGAGTTTTGGCTAGATTCAGTGCCCTTTTTGGGGCATGTGGTTTCTAAGGATGGAGTGATGGTGGATCCTTTTAAGATTGAAGCAGTAAAGAGTTGGGTAAGACCTACTAATGTTACAGAGGTAAGAAGCTTTATTGGTTTAGCTAGCTACTACCGTCGATTTGTCAGGGGATTTTCCTCTATTGCTTCGCAGCTAACAAACTTGACTAAGCAGAGTGTCCCCTTTGTATGGTCGGATAAATGTGAAGAAAGTTTTCAGAAACTCAAGACCTTGTTGACTACTGCACCAATTCTTACCCTGCCAGTGGAAGGTAAGAATTTCACCGTTTATTGTGATGCATCTTATTCTGGTTTGGATGCAGTGCTAATGCAGGAAAGAAATGTAATTGCTTATGCTTTAAGACAATTAAAAGAGCATGAACGTAACTATCCGACCCATGATTTAGAGTTGGCTGCAGTAGTATTTGCATTAAAACAATGGAGACATTACCTATATGGGGTCAAGTGTGAAGTATATACAGATCATCGTAGTTCACAGTATGTCTTTACTCAGAAAGATTTGAATTTGAGGCAGATGAGGTGGATGGAACTACTGAAGGACTATGATATTACTATTTTGTATAACCCATGAAAGGCTAATATGGTGGCAGATGCTTTATGTAACGACCTGTTTAGTCGTTTTGAGCAACAGATTTTATTTCTGGAAAAACTGGCTGGGACGACGGATTGTAACGACAAACGTCATAGTCACGACGGCCCGCGAGGAGGAGGTGTCATCGTCCATGACACTTAGAATTTTGAAATTGGGTACTGAAAATCGACTTCTCTGTAAATTGTGACGGACCTGCAGGACGTGCCGTCACATCCACGACAAACCGTCGTGAGTTTTTGTTGCAAAACACTTCAACTTTTGAGAATTTGATACAAGAAACGAGTTTCTGACCGTCATGACGGAGGAACAGAACGGACCGTTACAACTGTGACAGGCCGTCACAGGCTACGTGAGTTCGAGGGAGCTGCGATGACCTGTGTGACGGACCGTCGCAGGCACGACGGCCCGTCACAGGTTGCGCAGTCCCAGGCAAAATAAGATTCCTCTACACGTTTTAGGGGTCGTTTTGGACTATTCTTTCCTTAATTATAAAGATTGAGGGTTAATATTAATAGGTCTAATTACTTGGGGGTTAAAAGAGGTAACCTAAGTTAATTAGTGGGTTTTTATTGTCCTCCTTTACACTTAATTATACTTTTATTAGGGTAAAAAGAAGGAGGGTTTGATAAAACAAAACAAAAGAAAAGAACAAAAAGAGGAGAAAAACGAACGAGTAGAGAGAGAGAAACGAAGAGGATAGCAAGGATTTTGAGAAGATAGCTTGTTGATTCAATTCTTCGGTGGAGGTAGGTTATGGTTTATGTTACGATATTCGTAGTGAACTCTTAATAGTGAATATTATGTGTTGATAGTATTGTAAACCCTGCTATGTGCTTAGTTGTATGCTTGCATGATTATGATTATGAAATTGTGATGAATTAACAAAGCATGATGAAGCTATTTGAATCCCAAATCTGAAAGAACCCTAATTCGTTGATATATTATATAATGAGAATGATGATGCTTAGTACGAAAGAAGGCTTGATAAAATTATATAATGAGAATGATGATGCCTTAGTGTAAAAGAAGGCTTGATGAATTAGGGGATCGGGTGCCACGTTCCGGTACCAGGATAGAATGAATATGAGGATCGGGTGCCACGTTCCGGTACCAGGATAGAATGAAATGAGGATCGGTGCCACGTTCCGGTACCAGGATAGAATGAATATGAGGATCGGGAGTGTCACGTTCCGACACCAGGATAGAATGTGGATCGGGTGCCACGTTCCGGTACCAGGATAGAATAGAGGATCGGAGTGTTCACGTTCCGACACCAGGATAGAATGATGGATCGGGTGCCACATTCCGGTACCAGGATAGAATATGAGGATCGGAGTGTCACGTTTCGACACCAGGATAGAAAATGGATCGGGTGCCACGTTCCGGTACCAGGATATGAATGAGGATCGGAGTGCCACGTTCCGGCACCAGGATAGAAATAGAGGATCGGAGGGAGGTCACGTACCGAGAGGAGAGGAAGTAAGATAAGAGAAGAATGAAAGATAATGAATATACTCAACTCTGATAGATGTCTATCTCCCGTTCCAAATGAGTATGTATTAGCTTTTCTGATGCTCATTCCCCAATGATGTATGAGGTGAGCCTCATGGTGAACTCGGTTGTAGTTATTGATGAATTCATGTTGTTATTGCTACATGTTGAGTATTGTAGTTGATTACAGTATTAGAATATATTACTGTTCCCATTTTGAGTTGGCCGATGATATCTACTCAGTACGTGTGGTTGTACTGACCCCCTACTTTCATGTTTTCCTCTTGTTATTTGGTGTAATGCAGCAAACGTTCCGTCAACTTCAACTCAACAGTAGATCTAGCCAGTCTTCACTTCATCGGAAAATTCAGGGTGAGCTAATGCGTCTAGCTTGGACTGGGTCTTCTTCTTCAAGTCTGATGCCTTGAAATTCCGGCGGACTAGCTTTTTAGTTAGCTTTTTAGTTATTTTGTTCTTAGAATACTCCTAGTTTTAGTAATTTGATCATAGATGTTCTTGTGGTGATGACTTTCAGATTTTGGGGATAATAATAATAGTATTGAATTGTTTTTATTAATGAGTTTAAGTCTTCCGCATTATTTTCTGTTGATATATTTTGAAATGTTAAGGTTTAGATGGGTTGGTTCGCTCACATAGGAGGGTAAATGTGGGTGCCAGTCGCGTCCCTGATTTGGGTCGTGACAAACTTGGTATCAGAGCATTAGGTTCGTTGGTCTCATCACACAAGAACAGGTCTAGTAGAGTCTTAAAGAACGGTAGGGGGACGCCTTTACTTTTCTTTGAGAGGCTATAAGACTTTAGGAAATTCCATTCTTTCTTTCTCTCTTTCGTGCTATTACTTGGATCCAATTGGTATCTAGGTGATACAAATTGGTATCTGACCATCTTCACTCTATTTCGCAGATGGTTAGACCTAGAGCAACGACTACGCCAACATCAACATCAGCAAGACAAGATGCATCTGAGCCAGCCACTGGGGCTGTAGCTCGAAGTGCAACAGTGGCAAGAGGCCGCGGGAGAGGTCGTGGGAGGACGTCCTCTAGAGGAAGAGGACAAGCACCTAGCCCATCTGATACTAGGGAGGTGACTCCTCCACCGACCGAGGAGGTGATAAGAGAGGGGAGGAAGGGCAGAATGAACAAGGGCAGAATGAGGAAATGCCACCCCAACCTACCCCAGAGATGATCAACCAGGTACTTGCTTATCTTAGTGGGTTATCCGATCAGGGTCAGGCACCTCCAGTGGTTTCTGCACCAACACCTCCGGTTTCAGAGGTACGACATGCGGCTACTATGGCTCCCCGCATGGATGCATCATTGGGAATAGGCACATTTCCACGCCTGACTACTGGGCCTATTATGACAAATGATCAGCATGAACTTTCAGTAAGTTCTTGAAATTGAGACCTCCAGTCTTTTAAGGGCGCAGAATCAGAGGATGCCTACGATTTTCTGGTTGATTGTCATGAGCTACTACACAAGATGGGTATAGTAGAACGGTTTGGCGTTGAGTTCGTGAGCTATCAATTTCAAGGGAACGCCAAAACGTGGTGGCGGTCACATGTTGAGTGTCAACCAACAGAGGCACCACCTATGACTTGGGAATCATTCTCTACCCTGTTTATGGAGAAGTATATCCCAAGGACTTTGAGAGATAGAAAAAGGGACGAGTTCTTGAGTCTAGAGCAAGGGAGGATGACAATTAACGCGTATGAGGCTAAATTTTGCGCACTATCCAGATACGCCACCCAACTTTGTTTCAATCCACAAGAACGGATTCGCCATTTTGTGAAGGGGTTGAGGTCAGAGTTGCGGATTTCAGCCTTACAGGTAGCGGCTACGGCAACATCATTCCAAGAGGTGGTAGACTTTGTGATAGAGGTGGAAGGAGTGAATCCAGACGACTTCACCACGACATCGACATCGAAAAGGTTTCGAAGGGGAGGCGAGTTTAATGGTTCTCACTCTAGAGGACAGAGCTCCGGAGGTTACTCAAGTCGACCAATTCAGTCTTCACTACAGACTGTAGTTGGGGGTCCACCTCAGAACGGTCAACACTACTACTCCGAGAGACCTATGCATGAACCCCGAGAGTGTTATGGATGTGGGGAGGTTGGACACATCAAGAGGTATTGTCCAAACCAGAGTTACAGAACCCCACTAGCTAGAGGTAGAGGTGGTCATGGTAGAGGCCGCTTTTCGGAGGACGTGGTGGTCGAGGTAATGGTGGTCATCACAACAGCAGAGGTGATGGGCAAAATGGAGCCACTACTACGCAACATGTAGGGGCAATGGACAGGCAAACGATAGGGCCCATTGTTAGGCTTTCCCTGGGAGATCTGAAGCGGAGGCGTCTGATGCTGTTATCCACAGGTAATCTTTTGGTTTGTGATTGCATGGCATCTGTATTATTTGACCCTGGCTCCACGTTTTCATATGTATCTTCATCATTTGCTAATGGTCTAAAATTGCATTATGAATTACTTGACATGCCTATTCGTGTTTTCTACTACCCGGTGGGTGAGTCTGTGGTAGTTGAAAAGGTACATAGGTCTTGTTTGGTGAACTTTGTGGGGAGCAACACTTATGTAGATTTGGTTATTTTAGAAATGGGTGACTTTGATGTAATTCTGGGTATGACTTGGCTTTCTCCGCAATTTGCGATCTTGGATTGTAATGCTAAAACTGTGACATTGGCCAAGCCTGGGACAGATCCGTTAGTGTGGGAGGGTGACTACACTTCCAATCCGGTGCGTATCATCTCATTTCTTCGTGCTAAGAAAATGGTTAGTAAAGGGTGTTTAGCTTTCTTGGCCCATCTCAAGGATGACACTACCCAAGTACCTTCGATTGAGTCGGTTTCGGTAGTCCGCGAGTTTTTGGAGGTGTTCCCTGCAGATCTTCCTGGTATGCCACCAGATAGGGATATTGACTTCTGTATCGATCTTGAACCGGGCACACACCCCATTTCTATACCCCCGTATAGAATGGCTCCCGCGGAGTTAAGAGAGTTAAAGGCTCAACTTCAAGAGTTTTTGAGCAAGGGCTTCATTAGACCAAGTGCATCTCCTTGGGGTGCTCCAGTTTTGTTTGTGAAGAAGAAGGATGGGAGTTTTCGGATGTGCATAGACTACCGACAGTTGAACAAGGTAACTATTAAGAACAAGTATCCTCTTCCTCGCATTGATGACTTATTCGATCAATTACAAGGTGCTTGTGTCTTCTCTAAGATTGACTTGAGATCCGGTTATCATCAATTGAAAATACGGGCAACGGATGTGCCAAAGACTGCTTTTCGAACGAGGTATGGACATTACGAATTTGTGGTGATGTCTTTGGTCTTACGAACGCCCCTGCTGCGTTCATGAGCTTGATGAACGGGATATTTAAGCCGTATTTGGACCTCTTTGTGATCGTATTTATAGATGATATACTGGTATATTCTAAAAGTAAGAAGGAACATGAGGAGCATTTGAGGGTTGTGTTGGAAATGTTGAGGGGAAAAAAGCTTTACGCCAAGTTCTCTAAGTGTGAGTTTTGGCTAGATGCAGTGTCCTTCTTGGGGCATGTGGTTTCGAAGGATGGGGGTGATGGTAGATCCTTCTAAGATTGAGACAGTGAAGAATTGGGTGAGACCCACTAATGTGTCAGAAATACGGAGTTTTTTGGGTTAGCTAGCTACTACCGCCGCTTTGTCAAAGGATTCTCTTCTATTGCTTCCCAATTGACGAACTTGACTAAGCAGAAATGTTCCATTTGTATGGTCAGATGAATTGTGAGGAAAGCTTTCAGAAGCTTAAGACTTTGTTGACTACCGCACCTATCCTCACCTTGCCGGTAGAGGGTAGAACTTCATTGTTTATTGTGATGCATCCTATTCGGGTTTGGGTGCAGTGCTAATGCAAGAGAAGAACGTGATTGCTTATGCCTCAAGACAATTAAAAGTGCATGAACGTAATATCCAACTCATGACTTGGAATTGGCCGCGGTAGTGTTTGCATTGAAGCAATGGAGACACTATTTATATGGGGTTAAGTGTGAGGTCTACACGGATCATCGTAGCCTTCAGTATGTCTTTACTCAGAAAGATTTTGAACTTGAGGCAAAGGAGATGGATGGAACTACTGAAGGACTACGACCTCACTTTTTGTATCATCGGGGAAGGCGAATGTTGTGGCAGATGCCTTGAGTAGAAAGGCGGGAAGCATGGGAAGTCTAGCTCATTTGCAAGCCTCTAGACGCCCATTGGCTAGAGAGGTTCAGACTCTGGCTAACGACTTGATGAGGTTGGAAATAAATGAGAAGGGAGGATTGTTGGCTAGTGTGGAGTCAAGATCTTTTTTTGACAAGATTAGGGAAAACAGTTTGATGATGAGAACTAAGGCGAATCCGAGATAAAGTGTTGCGAGAGAGGCTAAAGAAGCAACAATCGACGAGGAAGGTGTGTTGAGGATAAGGGAAGGGTATGTGTACCCCGCATTGATGATTTAATCAACACTATTCTGACAGAAGCTCATAGTTCAAGGTTCTATACATCCGGGTGCAACCAAGATGTATCGCGCACCTAAAACAACACTTTTGGTGGAGTAGAATGAAGCGCATATTGTTGACTTTATTGCCAAGTCCAAACTGTCAACAAGTGAAATATGAACACTAAAAGGCCCGGAAGAACACTTCAAAGAATGCCCATTCCTGAATGGAAGTGGAGAGAATTGCAATGGACTTTGTGGTTGGTCTTCCAAAGACACTGGGGAAGTTTGATTCAATTTGGGTAATTGTGGACAGATTGACTAAGTCTTCTCATTTCATTCGGTCAATGTGACTCACAATGCAGAGAGAAGTAGCAAAAATCTACATCTCAGAAATCGTTCGATTGCATGGGGTTCCACTATCCATTATATCAGATAGAGGTACGCAGTTTACTTCTAAGTTTTGGAAAACATTGCATGCAGAATTGGGTACTAGGTTGGACCTTAGTACCGCGTTCCATCCTCAGCCGATGGTCAGTCTGAGCGAACGATTCAAGTGTTGGAGGATATGCTTCGCGCATGCGTGATAGAGTTTGGTGGCCATTGGATAGCTTCTTACCTTTGGCAGAGTTTTCGTACAATAATAGCTATCACTCCAGTATTGATATGGCTCCATTTGAAGCATTGTATGGGAGGAGGTGTAGATCTCCCATTGGTTGGTTTGATGCATTCGAGGTTAGACCTTGGGGTACCGATCTCTTGAGGGATTCGTTAGAAAAGGTGTGAAGGGCATTCAAGAAAAGCTTCTAGCGGCGCAAAGTAGACAAAAGGAGTATGCAGACCGGAAGGTTAGAGACTTGGAGTTCATGGAAGGTGAACAAGTCTTGTTGAAGGTTTCACCCATGAAAGGGGTGATGCGGTTTGGCAAAAGAGGTAAGCTAAGTCCAAGGTATATTGGACCATTTGAGGTACTAAAGCGAATAGGGGAGGTGGCTTATTATGGCTTATGAATTAGCCTTGCCCCCAGGGATGTCCGGAGTGCATCCGGTATTTCATGTGTCCATGTTGAAAAGATACCATGGAGATGGAAACTACATTATCCGTTGGGACTCAGTGTTGTTGGATGAGAACTTGACTTATGAAGAGGAACCGTTGTGCTATATTAGATAGAGAAGTTCGCAAGTTAGATCGAGAGAGATTGCATCCATCAAATTTCAATGGAAGAATCGACCGGTTGAAGAGGCTACTTGGGAGAAGGAGGCGGATATACAAGAAAAATACCCACATCTGTTTACAGATTCAGGTACTCCTTTTCGCCATTGTTTTTCTTCTTTTGATCGTTCGGGGACGAACGATGGGTAAATTGGTATCTATTGTAACGACCTGTTTAGTCGTTTTGAGCAACAGATTTTATTTCTGGAAAAACTGGCTTGGACGACAGATGTAACGACAAACCGTCATAGTCACGACGGCCCGTCGAGGAGGTGTCGTCCCATGACACTTAGAATTTTGAAATTGGGTACTGAAAATCGACTCTCTGTAAATTGTGACGGACCTGCAGGACGTGCCGTCACATCCACGATGAACCGTCGTGAGTTTTCATTGCAAAACACTTCAACTTTTGAGAATTTGATACAAGAAACGAGTTTCTGACCGTCATGACGGAGGAACAGAACGGACCGTTACAACTGTGACGGGCCGTCACAGGCTACGTGAGTTCGAGGGAGCTGCGACGACCTGTGTGACGGACCGTCGCAGGCACGACGGCCCGTCACAGGTTGCGCAGTCCCAGGCAAAATAGGATTCCTCTACACGTTTTAGGGGTCGTTTTGGACTATTCTTTCCTTAATTATAAAGATTGAGGGTTAATATTAATAGGTCTAATTACTTGGGGGTTAAAAGAGGTAACCTTAAGTTAATTAGTGGGTTTTATTGTCCTCCTTTACACTTAATTATACTTTTTATTAGGTAAAAAGAAAGAGGGTTTGAATAAAACAAAACAAAAAGAAAAGAACAGAAAGAGAGGAGAAACGAACGAGTAGAGAGAGAGAAACGAAGAGGATAGCAAGGAAGGATTTTGAGAAGATAGCTTGTTGATTCAATTCTTCGGTGGAGGTAGGTATGGTTTATGTTACGATATTCGTAGTGAACTCTTAATAGTGAATATTATGTGTTGATAGTATTGTAAACCCTGCTATGTGCTTAAGTTGTATGCTTGCATGATTATGATTATGAAATTGTGATGAATTAACAAAGCATGATGAAGCTATTGAATCCCAAATCTTGAAAGAACCCTAATTCGTTGATATATTATATAATGAGAATGATGATGCCTTAGTATGAAAGAAGGATTAATAAATTATATAATGAGAATGATGATGCCTTAGTGTAAAAGAAGGCTTGATGAATTAGGGGATCGGGGTGCCACGTTTCGGTACCAGGATAGAGATAGAATGAATTGAGGATCGGGTGCCACGTTCCGGTACCAGGATAGAATGAATATGAGGATCGGGTGCCACGTTCCGGTACCAGGATAGAATGAATATGAGGATCGGAGTGTCACGTTCCGACACCAGGATAGAATATGGATCGGGTGCCACGTTCCGGTACCAGGATAGAATATGAGGATCGGAGTGTCACGTTCCGACACCAGGATAGAATATGGATCGGGTGCCACGTTCCGGTACCAGGATAGAATATGAGGATCGGAGTGTCACATTCCGACACCAGGATAGAAAATGGATCGGGTGCCACGTTTCGGTACCAGGATAGAATGAGGATCGGAGTGCCACGTTCCGGCACCAGGATAGAAATAGAGGATCGGAGTGTCACGTACCGACACAAGAGGAAGAAAGATAATGAATCTTGAAAGATAATGAATCTTGAAAGATAATGAATATACTCAATCTAATGAACTTAATTCCCAAATGAGTATGGTATTGAGGCTTGAGTCCTCATGTGTGAACTCGGTTGTAGTTATTGATGAATTCATGTTGTTATTGCTACATGTTGAGTATTGTAGTTGATTTACAGTATTATTGATATATAATGTTCCCTATTTTGAGTTGGCCGATGATATCTACTCAGTACGTGTGGTTGTACTTACCCCCTACTTTCATGTTTTCCTCTTTGTTATTTGTGTAATGCAGCAAACGTTCCGTCAACTTCAACTCAACAGTAGATCTAGCCAGTCTTCACTTCATCGGAAAATTCAGGGTGAGCTAATGCGTCTAGCTTGGACTGGGTCTTCTTCTTCAAGTCTTGATGCCTTGAACTTCCGCGGAATGGACTTTTTTTTAGTTATTTTGTTCTTAGAATACTCCTAGTTTTAGTAATTTGATCATAGATGTTCTTGTGGTGATGACTTCCAGATTTTGGGGATAATAATAATAGTATTGAATTGTTTTTATTAATGAGTTTAAGTCTTCCGCATTATTTTCTGTTGATATATTTTGAAATGTTAAGGTTTAGATGGGTTGGTTCGCTCACATAGGAGGGTAAATGTGGGTGCCAGTCGCGTCCCTGATTTGGGTCGTGACACTTTAAGTAGAAAAGCAGTGAGCATGGGTAGTTTAGCCCACTTACAGGTTTCTAGACGCCCATTGGCTAGAGAAGTTCAGACTTTGGCTAATGACCTTATGAGGCTGGAAATACTAGAGAAAGGAGGACTTTTGACCTATGTGGAGGCAAGATCCTCTTTTCTTGACAATATTAGGGAGAAGCAGTTTACTGATAAGAAGATGAGACGAATTCGAGATATGGTATGACGAGGAGAGGGTAAAGAGGCAATACTTGATGAGGAAGGTGTTCTGAGAATTAAGGGAAGGGTATGTGTGTCCCGTGTTGATGATTTGGTTCACACTATTCTTACAGAGGCTCATAGTTCAAGGACTCTATACATCCTGGTGCAACCAAAATGTATCGCGACCTAAAGCATCATTTTTGGTGGAGTAGAATGAAGCGCGACATTGTTGATTTTGTTGCCAAATGCCCGAATTTTCAGCAAGTAAAGTATGAACACCAGAGGCCTGGAGGGACACTTCAGAGAATGCCCATTCCTGAATGGAAATGGGAAAGAATTGCAATGGATTTTGTAGTTGGTCTTCCGAAGACATTCGGAAAGTATGACTCCATTTGGGTAATTGTTGATAGGTTAACTAAGTCTTCTCACTTCATTCCGGTCAAGATGACTTACAATGCAGAGAAGTTAGCCAAACTTTATATCTCAGAAATTGTTCGATTGAATGGAGTTCCACTCTCCATCATATCAGATAGAGGTACGCAGTTCACTTCTAAGTTTTGGAAAACATTAAATGTTGAATTAGGTACTAGGCTGGATCTTAGTACTGCATTTCACACTCAGACCGATGGTCAGTCTGAGCGAACGATTCAGGTGTTGGAGGATATGCTTCGTGCATGTGTGATAGAATTTGGTGGTCATTGGGATAAATTCTTACCCTTAACAGAGTTTTCATACAACAATAGCTACCACTCAAGTATTGATATGGCTCCATTTGAGGCACTGTATGGGAGGAGATGTAGGTCCCCCTTGGTTGTTTGATGCTTTTGAGGTAAGACCTTGGGGTACCGATCTCTTGAGGGAATCGTTAGAGAAGGTAAAATTCATCCAGGATAAGCTTCTAGCAGCTCAGAGCAGGCAGAAGGAATATGCAGATCGAAAGGTTATGGACTTGAATTTTATGGAGGGCGAACAAGTCTTGCTGAAGGTTTCACCCATGAAAGGGGTGATGCAGTTTGGTAAGCGAGGTAAACTTAGTCCAAGGTATATTGGGCCATTTGAAGTTTTAAAGCGCGTGGGGGAAGTGGCTTATGAATTCGCATTGCCTCCAGGACTCTCAGGAGTGCACCCGGTATTTCATGTGTCTATGCTGAAAAGGTACCATGGAGATGGAAACTACATTATTTGTTGGGATTCAGTTCTTCTCGACGAAAATTTGTCTCATTAGGAGGAGCCGGTTGCTATTCAAGCTAGAGAAGTTCGCAAGTTGAGATCAAAGGAGATTGCATCTATCAAGGTTCAGTGGATGAATCGGCCAGTCGAAGAGTCTACTTGGGAGAATGAGGCTGATATGCAAGAAAGATATCCACATCTTTTTACAGATTCAGGTACTCCTTCTCTCCCATGTTTTCCTATCCGTGATCGTTCGGGGACGAACGATGGGTAAATTGGTAACTATTGTAACAACCTGTTTAGTCGATTCGAGCAGTAAGATTAATTTAATAAAAACTGGCTGGGTCGACGGATCAGTGGACGGACCGTCATGATCACAACGGACCGTCGAGGGGTTTCGTTCCAAAACAATTAAACTTTGAAAATCTGGGTACTGGGATCAACTCTCTGAACGTCACGACGGAACTACAATACGAACCGTCGTAGCGACGACGGACCGTCACACACCTTTTACTGAAATTGAGTCTCTGAACTTTGTGACGGATGTGCAGGACGGACCGTCGCAGGTACGATGGGCCGGCACGGGTGGCGTAACCTCGACTGAGTAGGATTTCTACTGAGAGTTTTAAGAGGCGTTTTGGACTATTCATGCTTATAATTATGAAATTTGTGGGGTAAGTGTGATAATTTAACTACTTGGGGGGTTAAAAGAGATAACCTTGAAATAAATAGTGGGTTACTTTTATCATCTTTTAAAATTGATTGTATGATAATTAGGGTAAAAGAAAAGAATCTAGAGAAGAAAAAGAAAGAAAAAGACAGAGAGGGAGAACGAGCGAGAGAGAGAGGAAGAACGAAGAGAAAAGCAAAAGGCATTGGGGAGATAGCTTGCTTGATCACGATTCTTCGGTGGAGGTAGGTTATGGTTTATGCTATTCGTAGTAAACTCTTAATAGCGATTGATATGTATTGAGTGGTATTGTAAAGTTTTCTATATACTTAATTGCGTTGTTGCATGATTGTGATTATATAAATTGTGATGGATTATAATTATGATACTGTGAGATCTTAACAACCTTAAATTCACTCTATTAATGATGATGCCTTGGTATAAAAGAAGGCTTGATGAACTAAAAGAATGAGGTTAATGGATCGGGTGTCGCAAACCGACACATAGTATTAAGGGATCGGGTGTCACGAACCGACACGTAGTATTAATGGATCGGGTGTCACGGACCGACACGTAGTATTAGGGGATCGGGTGTCACGAACCGACACGTAGTAATAGGGGATCGGAGTGTCACGTTCCGACACAAGAGGAATAAAGAGAATGAATCTTGAATTATGGTGATTTACTTAATCTAAAGAACCTAATTCCCAAACGAGTATGGTGTGGAGGCTTGAGTCCTCATAGGTGCGCTTGATGTTGTTGCCCATGGTTCTTGTACTTGTTGTTGCTACCTGTTGAGTATTGTAGTTGATTTTATAATATTATTTGATATATATTGATTTCTATTCTGAGTTGGCCGATGATACCTACTCAGTACGTGTTCCCTGTACTGACCTCTACTTGCATTTTCTTCTTGTTATATTGTTGAGTGCAGCAAACGTGCTTGCAACTTCTACTCATCCGCAACTCTAGCCAGTCTTCATCACGTCAGAATTCAGGGTGAGCTATTATTCCTAGCTCGGGCTGGATTCTCTTCTTCACGTCTTGATGTCTTGAAGTTCGGACATGGACCGTCTCTTTAATTTATTTTAGCTTCTTAATTATTCTTAGAATTAGAAATTTGAGGATAGATGTTCTTGATGTGATTACTTCCAGATTTTTTATGATAAGTAATTTATTTTAGAAGTTATATTAATGGCTATATAATAAGATTGAGTCTTCCGCATTATATTTTGTTTATTATGATTGAATGTTGGGGTTTAGATTTGTTGGTTCGCTCACATAGGAGGATAAGTGTGGGTGCCACTCGCGGTCCATTTTGGGTCGTGACATTTTCCTATAATATTGTCCAATAGAGTTACATTGGAGGATTTGGTATAACCTGATATGGTTGATATTGATGTCACTTTGGAATGGATATGTTTTTAATGCTTGTTTTGATTCCATGGATAATAGTACAAGGGTAGTTAAGATCCTATTTTCTAATGAACTCATCCTAGAATGGAAGGTGAAAAACTCAATCCCTAGAGGTTGAATCATTTTGTGTATAAAATTTTGAAAGATGATGTCTAATAAGCGCCTATACCATATTGTGATGGTCAAGGACCTAGAATATGAAGCTCCTCCTTTAGATTCAGTGCCCGTAATGAAGGATTTTCTTGAAGTCTTACCCGATGACTTACTAGGGATTCTTCCTGAATAGGAAATATACATTGGCATAGACTTGATGCCGGATATGAAGCCCACTTAAGTTTCTCGTTTTTCGATGGCTTCGGCCAAATTGAACGAGTAAAAGGCTACTCAAAGATTTACTAGACAAAGGTTTCATCCAACCTAGTATTTTTCCATGGGAAGCTCCGGTGTTGTTTGTGAAAAAGAAGGATGGGTCCCTTAGGATTTGCATTGAATATCATCAACTTAATAAGGTTACCATAAAGAATAGGTATCTTCACCCAACGATCGACGATTTGTTTGATCAACTCTAATGGGCAAGCTACTTATCGAAAATTTATTTGAGGTCAGGGTATCACCAACTTAAGGTGATAGGTGAAAACATACCTAAAATGGCTTTTCGAAATAGGTATGGTCCTTATGAGTTCCTAGGTATGTCTTTTGGTCTAACCAATGCCTCGGCGACTTTTATGGACCTAATGAGTAATGTGTTCCGGAATTACCTTGATTCTTTTGTAATTGTATTCATTGATGAATCTTGGTAAATTCTAAAAGTGCGGATGAGTATATGGATAATTTAAGGGTTGTATTGCAAGTCCTCAAGTAACATCAACTCTTTGCTAAATATAGTAAGTATGAATTTTGTCGAGATCGATTGCTTCTCTTGGTAAAAATGTTTCAAGTGAGGGTAAAGAGGTCGATCTGAAGAAAACGGAAGCCGTTAAGAATCATCCTAAACCTTTGACTCCAACAGATATTCTAAGTCTATTGGGTTTACACAAGGTATGATAGGAGATTTTTTATGGGTTTTCTTCCATTACTTATCCCTTGGAAACCTTAACCCAATAGAAAGTTAAGTTTGAGTGTTCAGAGGCTTGTGAAAGATGCTTCGCAGAATTGAAAGATAAGCTAACCTCCGCTCCGGTGTTGACCTTACCGGAGTATACTAAGGGTTTTGTAGTGTATTTTGACGCTTCTGCCTCTAGGAAACTCAAGGTGCATGAAAAATTATGCAAATTATGACCTTAAACTAGCGGTCGTAGTGTTTACTTTCAAAATATGGACGCATTACCTATATGGTGTCCATGTGGCTCTGCTTACCAACCACAAGCATCTTCAATATGTGTTTACTTAAAAAGATTTAAATCTCCGACAACGAAGATAGTTGGAACTTTTAAAGGATTATAAAATGAGTGTTCTCTACCACCCCGTCAAGGCCAACATGGTTGCGGATGCTTTAAATCATATGACCATGGGTAGTGTGGATCATGTTCAAGAGGATAAGGAATAGTTAGTGAAAGAGGTACATATATTGTTCCAATTGGGTGTTTGTTTAAAAGATTCTCCAAAAGATTAATTTATGGTTCATCATAACTCTGAGTAATCTTTAGTGGTTGAGATTAAATCCCAGCAACATCTTGATCCACTATTTATAAAGTTGAAGGAATAGGTTTATAGAAAGTTCAATAAGTCATTTTCCAAAGAGGGATGAAATACTTGGGTACCAAGGTAGATTGTGTGTGCCGGACCTGGATGGTTTCAGGGTACAAATCTTAGAAGAAGCTCATGGTTCCCGATATTCCATTCATCGAGGTTACACAAAAATATATCGTGATCTTCAAGAGGTCTATTGGTAGGTTTGTTTAAAAAGGGATATAACGGTGTTTGTGGCTAATTGTCATAATCTCCAACAAGGTTAACTCAAGTGATGGATGTTCCTACTTTGAAGTGGGAAAATAACATGGGTTTGCCTCGGACACGAAGGACAAATGACTCTATATGGGTGATTGTTTATAGGTCGATGATATATTCCCAATTTATTCGCGTAAAATCTACTTATATGGCAGAGGATTATGGTAGATTTTATCTTAGTAAGATTGTGAGTTTGCATGGGATCCATTTGTCCATCACTAGATGTGCCCAATTCAATTCTCATTTTGGGAGGTCTTTCCAAAAGGGGCTAGGTAGTCAAGTGAAACTTATTACCGCTTTTCATTTCAATTGGATGGTCAAGGTGAGTGTACAATCCAAACCCTAGATGACATGTTAAGAGATTGTGTGAGTGACTTCAAAGGTAATTGGGATGATCACCTACTGTTGATTGAGTTCTCTTACAATATTAGTTATAATTATTTATATGACATCATTTGAAGCACTATATGGTAGAAAATTTAGGGCTCCGGTTCGGTGGTTTGAGGTCGGTGATTCTTCCCTCCGTTGTCCCGAGATAATCAATGAAGCATTGTATAGGGTTCAAATTATAAGGTATAGGTTGAAAACATCCTATAGTCGCAAAAATGTTATGCCGAAAATAGAAGAATAGACCATGAGTTTTAAGTAGATGACTGGGTTTACTTGAAGATTTCACCTATGAAAGGGGTGATGAGATTTGTCAAAAAGAGGAAGTTCAGTCCTAGTATGTGGGTCCTTATGAGATAGTGAAACTGATCAGGAAAGTTTCTTATTAGTTAAAACTACCAAGTAAATTAACTCTGGTTGACCGAGTATTTCATGCTTCTATGCTTAAGAGATGTATAGGCAGCCCAGAGTCTATTCTCCCTATTAAAGGTTTAGGGATAAATGATAACCTTTCTTATAAAGAGGTTCCGATCAAGATCCTAGTTTGTCAAGTGAAAAATTGGAGGAACGAAGAGGTTGCCTCCATAAAAGTACTATGGAGAAACCATCTTCTTGAGGGTGCAACACGGAAGGCCAAGGTCGATACAAAGTTCCACTATCCTCAACTATTAACTCTTACTCATAGTCAAAGTGGAAGTTAGTAGTTCCTCTTAAAATAACGAATAATGTGAATTTGACTTGCACTTATATGAAATATGTATAATTGCCTCCTTGAGATTGTAGTGAGCATACTTTGTTATTGTCTTTAGAAGAGGAATTGCATGGTAACTCGTGGACGTTTATGTTGAGATCATGTTTATATTGAGAAGGTAGTTCCTCATGTTGAAATATTGAGCTCTTATAAGTGGTAAATTGTGAATTGAGATGCTATGTGTAATGTCATGATTATTTGTTGAATGTAGTTGTGAAGTACTCCTATGTGTTGTGAATTATTATCTAATGTCATTGTTGTTGTTTTTGGTGGGCTGGTAGTATTGAGTATCTCCTCTCCCTATCAAAAGATTTAGGTGACATTCAGGGACGAATGTTCCTTAAAGGAGGGGGGGGGGAAGGATAATGTAACACTCCGGAAGTACGTGAATTAGTGTAGAGCCTCACATTATGAACTAATCCTTAAAACAATTATCCTAGGCCAAAACAACAGTAATGAACTTGGTTAGGAAGTGTTAGAACCAAAATGTCAAGAAACGACCATGACGTTCGGAGAGTTGTGAAAATGAACTAGTGAGCCATGGTGTCTTTCAGCGGAATTAAAGAGCCGCAATAAAGTCAAATTTGGTAGAAAGGTTGAGAACACATATTAGGACGTGTTTAGGGTCGAAATATCTAGTAAGACTCCCCAAGGACCACTGTAAAGGTCCTTGAGGAGGAGACTACATTTAGACCTGACAATGTGCAACCACGAGACCAGTCAACGATCCATCGTTATTCGACGCTTCGTCGATCGTATTTTTTATTGAAACTTAGCCTCAACAAAAAGATCCTCTTAAAATGATACTATGACAAAAACCATGGATGACAAGCATGGTCCCGTTGTCTGGTCGACGGAGCGTAGATGTGAAGTCGTCGTTTAGGGGTTGACTTCAGTGGTCAATTTCAGTAAAGTGAGGGGTAATTAATTATTTACTTAATTAATTCAGGGTTATGGGGTGGTTAATTAGTTTACTTGATGACTATAAAATAGTTATAAGTCATTATACTAATCTAACAACCTATTAATTCCCCAAACCCAGTAGTCTCCAACTTCTCTCTATATACTCTCTGTATTCCAAAGACCACCATTGAAGACCAACTTCAAGATTATGTCTCATAGATTCAGTTTTTTCTCTATAAATATTCAAAGGATTGTAAAGGTATGGAAACTATTCACTATTGGGATCTATTTCCCCAAGCGGCTCTTCGATATTGGTTTCCAAAGATGTGTAAAACTTGGGTTTTCATCCAATTTCGTTAATTTTTGTTCAAATTTATTTAATGTTGAGTTACCTTGGATTATATTGATATATTAGTATTTGTAATTGTATAATTGTTGTAGTTCTTTGTTTTTGACCTAGTTCTAAGAAAAGATTAATGATTGAGCCCTTTTCGCAAACCCTAGGTATGTATTAGACCTCTAGATGATTAGGGTTATTGGACTTGAATATGTTCTTGTTTAATTCACTATTATTTTATAATTATGAATGAACGTATGGGTGAATATTGTTGAATTAAGGGTAAGAACTTGAAGGAGGTTTTCGAAGCTATTAGCAAGACTTTTATAATTATGAGTTCACTACTTTAATAATGATGATTTAATCTTGATGATGATGTTTAACTGAAGTATGATTATGTGAATAGAATAGGAAGATTATGATACTATTAATGTGATGGAATTTTATGAATATATTGAATTGTCAGGTCATGGTAAGGGTATGAATATGCAAGGTTGAGCTGATTCTTTTGTGTTCCTTATATTATATGACTATGATATCTTGATCTCACTAATGTTTGTTTGTGATGAAAGAAAGTTGTCATCCTAGTCCTAGTGAGATAATTACATGATTATACAAGGGGTTAGTCTCTTATGACCTATATTAAGATATGATGACTAATAAAGGCTTAAAGACATTTCAAAAAGGGACATCATCTTAGCATTGAGCGAACTAGATATGAGAGGTGTTCCTTCCCAATGTGGGAAGGTAGGTTCACAATGTTCCTCAACATATAGATACTACTATGAAATGGGTATACATGAGTTTCTACTCTATCTCCTTGTTCCTTATCTATGTTGCTCCCATAGGATAACTAGCTAGTTGATCCACCTAGAATGCTATGTTAATGTTTTGGTTATGCCTTGTCAGGTAGAGAAAATTCTTTCGGTATAGGGTTTCATGACACCAGATTCAATGTTTTGTCACATGGTCTATCATAGGTTAAGGGGATTGTTGCCGAAAGCAAAATGAATGAAAGAAAGTAATAAAGATGGACACTAACTAGTGTGGCTTAAGGGGTTCTACTAAGGTGTTGGCAAGGATATGAGACTTTACCTACACATTGCATAAGTTAACATTAAAGGGAGTCTTAGGAAGTTTTATTATTCACTTATGTTATGGATGAAATGTATACATGTTGTTCTATGTAATGTTGCTCTTATATGATGTTGGTTTCATTTTTGATTTACATAGTATTTGACTAAATTGTTATGTAACATATGACTACACATGAAATGATGTTATATGAAGTTTAGGCATTTCTTATTGTGTCTTTTCTAGTTTACTTTATTATGTGGGGTTATATGGCTTCACATGAGCTTGCACTTGTAGGTTTGTGATTTGATTGTGTGTACGGATCTTGTACATTTGATGATCGGAACTCTAGTATATGAAATGTTTGTAACATTATGATGATGTTATTCTTGTATATATGAACATGTCTTGATGATGTTTTTATTATTGACTTTTATATGCTTATTAGTGTGCATAAAATCTTTCCAAATGACTTAGCATATTTATAAAGAAATTGTCCCTTTTGCTCATGATTTCAATAGTTTAGTTGCATATCTTTCCATACTAAGTACATGTGGTTTGTACTAACCCATATTGTTTATATTTATACAAATATGTAGGTTCGGGTCATTGAGGTGTTTCCAGGCTTTTTGGAAGGAAGACTTAGATATATTTCCCAAGTTGTTGGTTAGTCCTCAAGTCCGAGGATGGTGCCATTGTTCTACTCTAGTTATGGTAATGACTATGCATAAAGACACTTGTTCTTTCCTTATTTTGTTGTAAGACTATATGTGGCATATTTTACTAGTATATTTTACTAGTGTAAGGGTTATGCCCAACTTTGCAATTCTCTATTATGTGGTTTACTGTGAAGAAAAGTATTAAACTACTTAAATGTATTGGTTATCTTGACTAAACGAGAAGGCTATGTAAACTTCATAAGCAAGGAGTCTATGTAAACTCCATAAATGAAAATGAGAAGTCTAAGTATACTTAACCATGTAAATGTTTTAGATTTTTTGCATTTTCTCTTCATATGATTTGCAATGAATAATGCTAAGGCCTAGTCTAACACCTCTTTGATGATGAAGACATCCGTTATGTCTAGGGGGTGCTCCACGGTCCTGACATAGACATGATCAAGCTAGGAGAAGTAAGTTCTATTACATCGATAGATTTTAGGTTGACCTAATGACCTAAAATGAATCAAAGCATATTAGACTAGAATAGCTTTAAGTAGAGACTTGTGTTTCCTTAATGTAAAGCATGCCTTACTAAATAAGACAAAGGATAGTAGTTTAGGATAGTAGAATTATACTCTCCTAATATTATCTTTAATTGTATGTAAGGTGTACTTCATGGAATAACTTTAGTTAGATTACACATGGAAGCTTGGGATGGTAGAACTCATGGTATCTCGGGATGGAGAATCTCAATATATCTTTGGTTTTTGGAACTAAGCTCCCTGTTATACTTAAAAATATATAGTAGTAAAAAATGACTAAGTTTCGAAAAATCAATTAATCTTATGATTTAAGAGAAATAAATTTTTCAAATTACTGAATCGCCACTTGATTTTTAGTAAAAACAACAAGAAAACTTAAAAGTATTTTCAAAAAAATTAAAACAGATAAAAATCATTTGAAAAGGGTTCGAAGTCCAAATGTACATTTCGAGAAGGGGTTAGGCCCTCGGAATGTCCGCTAACTACCGATTGACCGGCGATTTGACTAAATGACCTTTTAGAAAATTTCGCTATTATTAAACATTGACAAAGTAAGGTAAACTCGAAATTTTATTTATTCACTTACTATTATTTTATAATTAAAGTTTTTAAGGGGCATTACTAAAGAAAGATCATTCTAAAAGAGGAGGCGGGGAGCGACTTACGTGTAGACAAGATCTACACGAGGGCCAAATAATACTATATGAAAATAAATATTTGTAATTTTACATATATAAATAGAAATGGCTACCTTCGGGAATTAATCTAAGTCACAACCAAATTTAGATAAAACATTAGTCATTATCACAAATATATATAATAAAAAGGGGAAATTGTATATATAATAGCAAACTAATAACTTAAAATAAATGGATTATCTAGGGTTTGATTTAATTGTGCTCCTGTCACGACCCAAATCAGGGACGCGACTGGCACCCACATTTACCCTCCTATGTGAGCGAACCAACCCATCTAAACCTTAACATTTCAAGGTATATCAACAGAAAATAATGCGGAAGACTTAAACTCATTAATAAAAACAATTCAATACTATTATTATTATCCCCAAAATCTGGAAGTCATCATCACAAGAACATCTATCTCAAATTACTTAACTAGGAATGTCTAAGAACAAAATAACTAAAAAGCTAGTCCATGCCGGAAGTTCAAGGCATCAAGACTTGAAGAAGAAGACCCAGTCCAAGCTAGACGCATTAGCTCACCCTGAATTTTCCGATGAAGTGAAGACTGGCTAGATCTACTGTTGAGTTGAAGTTGACGGAACGTTTGCTGCATCACACAAATAACAAAGAGAAAAACATGAAAGTAGGGGGTCAATACAACCACACGTACTGAGTAGATATCATCGGCCAACTCAAAATAGGGAACAGTATATATCAATAATAATGTAAATCAACTACAATACTCAACATGTAGCAATAACAACATGAATTCATCAATAACTACAACCGAGTTCACACATGAGGACTCAAGCCTCAATACCATACTTATTTGGGAATTACGTTCATTAGATTGAGTATATTCATTATCTTTCAAGATTCATTATCTTTCTTCCTCTTGTGTCGGTACGCGACACTCCGATCCTCTATTTCTATCCTGGTGCCGGAACGTGGCACTCCGATCCTCATTCTATCCTGGTACCGGAACGTGGCACCCGATCCATATTCTATCCTGGTGTCGGAACGTGACACTCCGATCCTCATATTCTATCCTGGTACCGGAACGTGGCACCCGATCCATATTCTATCCTGGTGTCGGAACGTGACACTCCGATCCTCATATTCATTCTATCCTGGTACCGGAACGTGGCACCCGATCCATATTCTATCCTGGTGTCGGAACGTGACACTCCGATCCTCATATTCTATCCTGGTACCGGAACGTGGCACCCGATCCATATTCTATCCTGGTGTCGGAACGTGACACTCCGATCCTCATATTCATTCTATCCTGGTACCGGAACGTGGCACCCGATCCCCTAATTCATCAAGCCTTCTTTTACACTAAGGCATCATCATTCTCATTATATAATTTACAAGCCTTCTTTCATACTAAGGCATCATCATTCTCATTATATAATATATCAAGTGAATTAGGGTTCTTTCAAGATTTGGGATTCAATAACTTCATCATGCTTTGTTAATTCATCACAATTCATAATCATAATCATGCAAGCATACAACTTAAGCACATAGCAGGGTTTACAATATTATCAACACATAATATTCACTATTAAGAGTTCACTACGAATATCGTAACATAAACCATAACCTACCTCCACCGAAGAATTGAATCAACAAGCTATCTTCTCAAAATCCTTGCTATTCTCTTCGTTTCTCTCTCTACTCGTTCGTTTCTCCTCTCTTTCTGTTCTTTTCTTTTTTTTTGTTTTATTCAAACCCTCTTTTTTTACCCTAATTAATAATAATAAGAATGAAAGATGGCAATAATAACCCACTAATTAACTTAAGGTTACCTCTTTTAACCCCCAAGTAATTAGATTTATTAACATTAACCCTCTAACTTTATAATTAAAGCAGGAATAGTCAAAAACGTCCTTAAAACGTGTAAAGAAATCCGACCCGAACTGGGATTGCGTAGCCCGTGACGGGCCGTCGCGCCTGCGACGGTCCGTCCTGCTGTCGTCGCAACCGTCAGAGACTCAATTTCCACCATGAGCCTGTGACGGGCCGTCGACGCTGCGACGGTCCGTCCTGCCATTCCGTCACGACGTTCAGAGAGTCGATTTTCAGTACCCAATTTCAGATTTTCTAAGTGTTTTGAAACGACACCCTCCACGACGGTCCGTCGTGCCCTTGACGGTCCGTCGTGGCCTCCGTCACATCTGCCAGTTTTTCCAGAATAAAATCTGTTGCTCAAAACGACTAAACAGGTCGTTACAATAGATACCAATTTACCCATCGTTCGTCCCCGAACGATCACAAGAAGGAAAACAAGGGCGAAAAGGAATACCTGAATCTGTAAACAGATGGGGGTATTTTTCTTGTATATCCGCCTCCTTCTCCCAAGTAGCCTCTTCAACCGGTCGATTCTTCCATTGAACTTTGATGGATGCAATCTCTCTCGACCTCAACTTGCGAACTTCTCTATCTAATATAGCAACTGGTTCCTCTTCATAAGTCAAGTTCTCATCCAACAACACTGAGTCCCAACGGATAATGTAGTTTCCATCTCCATGGTATCTTTTCAACATGGACACATGAAATACCGGATGCACTCCGGACAGCCCTGGGGGCAAGGCTAATTCATAAGCCACCTCCCCTATTCGCTTTAGTACCTCAAATGGTCCAATATACCTTGGACTTAGCTTACCTCTTTTGCCAAACCGCATCACCCCTTTCATGGGTGAAACCTTCACAAGACTTGTTCACCTTCCATGAACTCCAAGTCTCTAACCTTCCGGTCTGCATACTCCTTTTGTCTACTTTGCGCCGCTAGAAGCTTTTCTTGAATGCCCTTCACCTTTTCTAACGAATCCCTCAAGAGATCGGTACCCCAAGGTCTAACCTCGAATGCATCAAAAACCAACCAATGGGAGATCTACACCTCCTCCCCTACAATGCTTCAAATGGAGCCATATCAATACTGGAGTGATAGCTATTATTGTACGAAAACTCTGCCAAGGTAAGAAGCTATCCCAATGGCCACCAAACTCTATCACGCATGCGCGAAGCATATCCTCCAACACTTGAATCGTTCGCTCAGACTGACCATCGGTCTGAGGATGGAACGCGGTACTAAGGTCCAACCTAGTACCCAATTCTGCATGCAATGTTTTCCAAAACTTAGAAGTAAACTGCGTACCTCTATCTGATATGATGGATAGTGGAACCCCATGCAATCGAACGATTTCTGAGATGTAGATTTTGGCTAACTTCTCTGCATTGTAAGTCACCTTAACCGGAATGAAATGAGCAGACTTAGTTAATCTGTCCACAATCACCCAAATGGAGTCGAACTTGCCCAATGTCTTTGGAAGACCAACCACAAAGTCCATTGCAATTCTCTCCCACTTCCATTCCGGAATGGGCATTCTTTGAAGTGTTCCTCCGGGCCTTTGGTGTTCATATTTACTTGTTGACAATTTGGACACTTGGCAATAAAGTCAACAATATCACGCTTCATTCTTCTCCACCAAAAGTGTTTGTTTAGGTCGCGATACATCTTGGTTGCACCCGGATGTATAGAATACCTTGAACTATGAGCTTCTGCCAGAATAGTGTTGATCAAATCATCAATGCGGGGTACACATACCCTTCCCTTAATCCTCAACACACCTTCTCGTCGATTGTTGCTTCTTTAGCCTCTCCTCGCAACACTTTATCTCGGATTCGCCTTAGTTTCTCATCATCAAACTGTTTTCCCTTAATCTTGTCAAGAAAAGAAGATCTTGACTCCACACTAGCCAACAATCCTCCCTTCTCATTTATTTCCAACCTCATCAAGTCGTTAGCCAGAGTCTGAACCTCTCTAGCCAATGGGCGTCTAGAGGCTTGCAAATGAGCTAGACTTCCCATGCTTCCGCCTTTCTACTCAAGGCATCTGCCACAACATTCGCCTTCCCGGATGATACAAAATAGTGAGGTCGTAGTCCTTCAGTAGTTCCATCCATCTCCTTTGCCTCAAGTTCAAATCTTTCTGAGTAAAGACATACTGAAGGCTACGATGATCCGTGTAGACCTCACACTTAACCCCATATAATAGTGTCTCCATTGCTTCAATGCAAACACTACCGCGGCCAATTCCAAGTCATGAGTTGGATAGTTACGTTCATGCACTTTTAATTGTCTTGAGGCATAAGCAATCACGTTCTTCTCTTGCATTAGCACTGCACCCAAACCCGAATAGGATGCATCACAATAAACAATGAAGTTCTTACCCTCTACCGGCAAGGTGAGGATAGGTGCGTAGTAGTCAACAAAGTCTTAAGCTTCTGAAAGCTTTCTCACATCATCTGACCATACAAATGGAACATTCTGCTTAGTCAAGTTCGTCAATTGGGAAGCAATAGAAGAGAATCCTTTGACAAAGCGGCGGTAGTAGCTAGCTAACCCAACAAAACTCCGTATTTCTGACACATTAGTAGGTCTTACCCAATTCTTCACTACTTCGATCTTAGAAGGATCCACCATCACCCCATCCTTAGAAACCACGTGCCCCAAGAAGGACACTGCATCTAGCCAAAACTCGCACTTAGAGAACTTGGCATAAAGCTTTTTCTCCCTCAACATTTCCAACACAACCCTCAAATGCTCCTCATGTTCCTTCTTACTTTTAGAATATACCAGTATATCATCTATAAATACGATCACAAAGAGGTCCAAATACGGCTTAAATATCCCGTTCATCAAGCTCATGAACGCAGCAGGGGCGTTCGTAAGACCAAAAAAGACATCACCACAAATTCGTAATGTCCATACCTCGTTCGAAAAGCAGTCTTTGGCACATCCGTTGCCCGTATTTTCAATTGATGATAACCGGATCTCAAGTCAATCTTAGAGAAGACACAAGCACCTTGTAATTGATCGAATAAGTCATCAATGCGAGGAAGAGGATACTTGTTCTTAATAGTTACCTTGTTCAACTGTCGGTAGTCTATGCACATCCGAAAACTCCCATCCTTCTTCTTCACAAACAAAACCGGAGCACCCCAAGGAGATGCACTTGGTCTAATGAAGCCCTTGCTCAACAACTCTTGAAGTTGAGCCTTTAACTCTCTTAACTCCGCGGGAGCCATTCTATACGGGGGTATAGAAATGGGGCGTGTGCCCGGTTCAAGATCGATACAGAAGTCAATATCCCTATCTGGTGGCATACCAGGAAGATCTGCAGGGAACACATCAAGAAACTCACGGACCACCGAAACCGACTCAATCGAAGGTACTTGGGTAGTGTCATCCTTGAGATGGGCCAAGAAAGCTAAACACCCTTTACTAACCATTTTCTTAGCACGAAGAAATGAGATGATACGCACCGGATTGGAAGTGTAGTCACCCTCCCACACTAACGGATCTGTCCCAGGCTTGGCCAATGTCACAGTTTTAGCATTACAATCCAAGATCGCAAAATTTGGAGAAAGCCAAGTCATACCCAGAATTACATCAAAGTCACCCATTTCTAAAATAACCAAATCTACATAAGTGTTGCTCCCCACAAAGTTCACCAAACAAGACCTATGTACCTTTTCAACTACCACAGACTCACCCACCGGTGTAGAAACACGAATAGGCATGTCAAGTAATTCACAATGCAATTTTAGACCATTAGCAAATGATGAAGATACATATGAAAACGTGGAGCCAGGGTCAAATAATACAGATGCCATGCAATCACAAACCAAAAGATTACCTGTGATAACAGCATCAGACGCCTCCGCTTCAGATCTCCCAGGGAAAGCGTAACAATGGGCCCTATCGTTTGTCTGTCCATTGCCCCTACCATGTTGCGTAGTAGTGGCTCCATTTTGCCCATCACCTCTGCCGTTGTGATGACCACCATTACCTCGACCACCACGTCCTCCAGAAAAGCGGCCTCTACCATGACCACCTCTACCTCTAGCTAGTGGGGTTCTGTAACTCTGGTTTGGACAATACCTCTTGATGTGTCCAACCTCCCCACATCCATAACACTCTCGGGGTTCATGCATAGGTCTCTCGGAGTAGTAGTGTTGACCGTTCTGAGGTGGACCCCCAACTACAGTCTGTAGTGAAGACTGAATTGGTCGACTTGAGTAACCTCCGGAGCTCTGTCCTCTAGAGTGAGAACCATTAAACTCGCCTCCCCTTCGAAACCTTTTCGATGTCGATGTCGTGGTGAAGTCGTCTGGCTTCACTCCTTCCACCTCTATCACAAAGTCTACCACCTCTTGGAAGGATGTTGCCGTAGCCGCTACCTGTAAGGCTGAAATCCGCAACTCTGACCTCAACCCCTTCACAAAACGGCGAATCCGTTCTTGTGGACTGAAAAAAAGTTGGGTGGCGTATCTGGATAGTGCGCGAAATTTAGCCTCATACGCGTTAACTGTCATCCTCCCTTGCTCTAGACTCAAGAACTCGTCCCTTTTTCTATCTCTCAAAGTCCTTGGGATATACTTCTCCATAAACAGGGTAGAGAATGATTCCCAAGTCATAGGTGGTGCCTCTGTTGGTTGACACTCAACATGTGACCGCCACCACATTTTGGCGTTCCCTTGAAACTGATAGCTCACGAACTCAACGCCAAACCGTTCTACTATACCCATCTTGTGTAGTAGCTCATGACAATCAACCAGAAAATCGTAGGCATCCTCTGATTCTGCGCCCTTAAAGACTGGAGGTTTCAATTTCAAGAACTTACTGAAAAGTTCATGCTGATCATTTGTCATAATAGGCCCAGTAGTCAGACGTGGAAATGTGCCTATTCCCAATGATGCATCCATGCGGGAGCCATAGTAGCCGCATGTCGTACCTCTGAAACGGAGGTGTTGTGTAGAAACCACTGGAGGTGCCTGACCCTGATCGGATAACCCACTAAGATAAGCAAGTACTTGGTTGATCATCTCTGGGGTAGGTTGGGGTGGCATTCCTCATTCTGCCCTTGTTCATTCTCCCCTTCCTCCACTCTCTTATCACCTCCTCGGTCGGTGGAGGAGTCACCGCCCTAGTATCAGATGGGCTAGGTGCTTGTCCTCTTCCTCTAGAGGACGTCCTCCCACGACCTCTCCCACGGCCTCTTGCCGTTGCTCTTCCTCGAGCTACAGCCCCAGTGGCTGGCTCAGTCGTTTCTTGTCTTTCCGTTGTTGCTGCTGGTGCGGTCGTTGCTCTAGTTCTAACCATCTGCGAAATAGAGTGAAGATGGTCAGATACCAATTCGTATCGCCCAGATACCAATTGGACTCAAGTAGTAGCACGAAAGAAGAATGAAAGAGTGAAATTTTCCTAAAGTCTTATAGCCTCTCAAGGAAAAGTAAAGGCGTCCCCCTACCGTTCCTTAAGACTCTACTAGACCTGTTCTTGTGTGATGAGACCAATGAACCTAATGCTCTGATACCAAGTTTGTCACGACCCAAATCAGGGACGCGACTGGCACCCACATTTACCCTCCTATGTGAGCGAACCAACCCATCTAAACCTTAACATTTCAAGATATATCAACAGAAAATAATGCGGAAGACTTAAACTCATTAATAAAAACAATTCAATACTATTATTATTATCCCCAAAATCTGGAAGTCATCATCACAAGAACATCTATCTCAAATTACTTAACTAGGAATGTCTAAGAACAAAATAACTAAAAAGCTAGTCCATGCCGGAAGTTCAAGGCATCAAGACTTGAAGAAGAAGACCCAGTCCAAGCTAGACGCATTAGCTCACCCTGAATTTCCGATGAAGTGAAGACTGGCTAGATCTACTGTTGAGTTGAAGTTGACGGAACGTTTGCTGCATTACACAAATAACAAAGAGGAAAACATGAAAGTAGGGGGTCAGTACAACCACACGTACTGAGTAGATATCATCGGCCAACTCAAAATAGGGAACAGTATATATCAATAATAATGTAAATCAACTACAATACTCAACATGTAGCAATAACAACATGAATTCATCAATAACTACAACCGAGTTCACACATGAGGACTCAAGCCTCAATACCATACTTATTTGGGAATTAAGTTCATTAGATTGAGTATATTCATTATCTTTCAAGATTCATTATCTTTCTTCCTCTTGTGTCGGTACGTGACACTCCGATCCTCTATTTCTATCCTGGTGCCGGAACGTGGCACTCCGATCCTCATTCTATCCTGGTACCGGAACGTGGCACCCGATCCATATTCTATCCTGGTGTCGGAACGTGACACTCCGATCCTCATATCATTCTATCCTGGTACCGGAACGTGGCACCCGATCCATATTCTATCCTGGTGTCGGAACGTGACACTCCGATCCTCATATTCATTTATCCTGGTACCGGAACGTGGCACCCGATCCATATTCTATCCTGGTGTCGGAACGTGACACTCCGATCCTCATATTCATTCTATCCTGGTACCGGAACGTGGCACCCGATCCATATTTCTATCTGGTGTCGGAACGTGAACCACCTCTATATCATTCTATCCTGGTACCGGACGGTGGCACCCGATCCCCTAATTCATCAAGCCTTCTTTTACACTAAGGCATCATCATTCTCATTAATAATTTATCAAGCCTTCTTTCATACTAAGGCATCATCATTCTCATTATATAATATATCAAGTGAATTAGGGTTCTTTCAAGATTTGGGATCAATAACTTCATCATGCTTTGTTAATTCATCACAATTTTATAATCATAATCATGCAAGCATACAACTTAAGCACATAGCAGGGTTTACAATACTATCAACACATAATATTCACTATTAAGAGTTCACTACGAATATCGTAACATAAACCATAACCTACCTCCACCGAAGAATTGAATCAACAAGCTTCTTCTCAAAATCCTTGCTATCCTCTTCGTTTCTCTCTCTCTACTCGTTCGTTTCTCCTCTCTTTCTGTTCTTTTCTTTTTGTTTTCTTTTTTCAAACCCTCTTTTTTTACCCTAATAATATATAATTAAGAATGAAAGATGGCAATAATAACCCACTAATTAACTTAAGGTTACCTCTTTTAACCCCCAAGTAATTAGATTATTAACATTAACCCTCTAACTTTATAATTAAAGCAGGAATAGTCAAAAACGTCCTTTAAAACGTGTAAAGAAATCCGACCCGAACTGGGATTGCGTAGCCGTGACGGGCCGTCGCGCCTGCGACGGTCCGTCTGGGTCGTCGCAACCCAGAGACTCAATTTCCACCATGAGTCTGTGACGGGCCGTCACGCTTGCGACGGTCCGTCCTGCCATTCCGTCACGACGTTCAGAGAGTCGATTTTCAGTACCCAATTTCAGATTTTCAAGTGTTTTGAAACGACACCCTCCACGACGGTCCGTCGTGCCCTTGACGGTCCGTCGTGGCCTCCGTCACATCTGCCAGTTTTTCCAGAATAAAATCTGTTGCTCAAAACGACTAAACAGGTCGTTACAGCTCAATAGCAACGTTTGCCAAAATTGTCAGGCCGTCTCCTCTCCCAAAAATCTGCCGCTAACTTTCATATCTCGATCACCACTCTCTGTAGCCCTTGCTTATACAGGAAGTGTATAATCTGTTCTGTTTTGTTATAAAGCGAGCGGGGAGAAAATTGTATATACATGCAAAAACATATATCTGCATGTTATAATAATTATATAATTATAACATTTAATTCAATTCAATTGTAGACAAATGCAAATTCTATACGAATATTGCAGAGAAAAAGACCAACGAATTATACAATTGCGAATTATACAATTGCAGTGAAATACAATTTTCTTTAGCTTTATATAACAGAAGTGTATATATTGTATTTCTATTTTTGTATAAAGCGAGAGAAAAACATATATCTTCTTGCTATTCACTTATAATTATGTAATATACATACAATTGTGCATTATACAATTGCAGTGAAATAGGATAGCGAATTATACAATTGCAGCGAAATAGGCCAGCGAACTATACAATTGTATATGTATAGCGAATTATACAGTTTTATGTTTGATATGGAGCGCAATTATGCAAACTTTGCTATAGTATACAAATATGAATTTTTTATTTCCTATTTGTGAAAGTTGCCCCAATAAAAAAGGATAAAGGAAAGAAATATCAAATTTGGGCCCATGACCCAAATTCAAAGACCTGTCCTAATTACTAAAAGTATCCAAGACTTGATTTTGGGCCTATTCAATCACAATTCTGCTGCTGGGCTATTTTTTTAAGCTGTTTGGGCTCCCTTTTATTTGTAAATGGCAAGATATACACAAAGTGCATATCTGATGTATATACCCTGTATATCACCCATTCCTGCACTCCCAAAATCTGCCTCGACTTGAATTTCACGTTCCACATTTTTCAACCTGCTTCTCAGTATATTGAACCTGTGAACTGCATTTATGTTTGTATATCAATGTATAAAGTGTGTATATCAATGTATATGGGCTATATTCTATGTATGTTCATTGTTCGTGCATTTGACTTGATTTCGACATCCCTTCAAGTTAAACCTGTATTTCATGTTTTACACCTATATGCGGTATAACGCATCTGTATACCAGTGTATACAGATAGTATATCCACTTGTTCTTCGACTTTCGAAAGCTGGAAACATTTTCCAACAGTATATCTTCACTGTTATCAACTTGAATTTCGAGTTTGGACCCCCTATGCATGTTTTGACTAGTATATCGGTGTATAAAACGAGTATAACAGCCCATTTCCAGGCTTCGGGGTACCTGCAATTTAATTCTCGGCAATGTATTTGCTATTTTCGACCTGTACGCCTTTCCCAGTGACTGACCAACACCAGGGAGGGTAGTTTGAGCCTTCACGATTCAATTAGAGGATGCAAGGATATGGAGCGAAGTCCATTAGGACTCATGGCGAATTTACATGCGTATAAAAAGGATAAAAAAAAAATGGCAGTTAGTGATGAAGAACATTTCTACATTTATACACACAACCAAGGCAATGTAAATTAAATAGAACAAAAGGCAGTTTATATAAGAGGTAGGCCTATTCAACATAAATTCAAATCATCAAGCTCAAGTTAATTGACTAAACCTTTCCGTGTGCACAGGAGCTACTGGAGGACGCCATCAAATATGAATATGAAGATGTTTACACGAAGGGGGAGGAGGAAGATGAAGACCAAGTATGAAAATGAAAGAAAAAAAAAATTCTATAGCTAACACATCAATCAGTCCGACACTAGAGGTATCTTATTCCACAAAAATATCATGAAATATCATTAATCCTAATAATGAGCATACTTCATGCCAAAGCCATTTTCAAAGAGCCAAACAAATAACATATATGCTTCTGTAGATCAATATTCAAAAGAGAGGAAAGAAAACGATCAAAGCTTATTAAATTAAGTTATTTTAAGCCAAGACTCCCTAACGTCTAATCTATAAACAACATGAAAAAAATGTTGATTCTTAGGAAACAAAAGGAGAACAGAAACAAACTCATCCAAGATAATGCAGACACAAGCTAAAAGTTATTTTAAAATTAATTTAAGTTTTATCAATGTCTAATTATTTTAAGTCGTTTTGAATTAAGAAACTTGTCACTTAATTTATCGGAGAGGGTCAAAATTTGGGTGTCAACAACTGTCCCTCATTTTACTTTGATTGATGCAAGAAACTCAAGGAAAATGGAAATTGACCAAACAAATTTTGGCCGACCCCATTCATCTTTAAGAGAATAATTTGTTACGGACTTTAGGAATTATGGCCGAACCCTTGAAATGGGTTCCCTACATATCTCAGGCTATATGAGAATTCAGGCCGCTTGTAGTTCGATACGCTAGATTTAACTCATGATTTTTAAATAATTCAAAATTCATTTTGATATTGAATCATGAAGGGATCGAAATTCTGGGGAATAGGAATTCGAGAGCGAATGTTGGAATACAACCGAGTTTTAACAATAAGTCCGCCTACATATCCTTAAAATTCACAAATCAGGTTGTTTGTAGTTCGACTCGATCGGTGGAAAAAGAAATCGATTATGCTAGATAACCTTTGGTTCTGGAAGAGTGACAAATTTAATCGAGTATGGAAAATGAGGCTTGTAACCTCTCATCCATGCATGTGGTGCGCTCACATCCATAGGTAAGAACTTACACGGACATAAATTTCAAACTCTTGGAGCACTGTCACTTAGATTGGAAACTTGATTTCGGTAGATCAAAACTTCCAGATGTGATACTGAAACAGACGAAACTCAAAGGAAAGACCACATGCCTTCTGATAGGTGTGTGGTTTGATTGTGGTGGAAGTCGCTCCTCCGCTCGCGTCCTAAGAGTGTGACATTCCTCTTTGGACTGTGTCCAAGTTCGCTGCTAAGAAAAAGTTCCACGTTGTGCTGCATCCCATTTGATGTCGTCTGCACCTGTGGTATGTGTTGGAGAATTCATCCTTTCGGATGCTCTCGACAAAGACTGAGATAAAACTTGTGAGCCTAAAAGTGCAATTTAAGTGGGAGACAGTGTCTTTTACCGTGTCAACACTTGGTTGTTCTCCTTTTTGTTTGTCGCAAAGAAAATAAGCTTATGTCTTGTGTTTTCAATATAATCTTCAATGCATTCTTCACTTGATGTCGACATAAATAAATGTTGATGCGATGCTGATATTTTTTTTGATGTCAATGTACTCTTCATGTTGATGCTAACATGAATGAAAGATGATGCAATGCTGACGCTTCTCTTGATGTCGATGTACTCTTTATGTCGTTTACTTTAAATAGAGTGTGGTTGATGCCAACGGATAAATAATTCTCTTTGGATGCACAATTACTTCTCCGACAGTGCATGATTTCTTACAGGACGCGAATATCTTCCTGTAATGCGTAAATTTCTGCGAGGTATTAAATCTTCTCGCGATGCATAATTTCTCTAAGGTACGAAATCTTCTCACGATCCATAATTTTTGAGAGGTATGAAATCTTCTCGCGGCGCATATTATTGACTTGGGATGCATGGTCTTCCGCAATGCATGAGTATTGACTTGCAATGCATGATCTTCCGCGATGCATGAGTATGGACTCGCGATGCATGAGTTTTGACTCGCGATGCATGAGTATCAATTCACGATGCATGATCTTCCGCAATGCATGAGTATCAATTCGCGATGCATGAGTATTGACTCGCGATGCATGAATATTCATATCGTCTCTGACGATGATAACGGTAAAACACCCTCCAGATAATACATCGCCTCGTTCGACAATAAAATAATGGTCCCCTCTGAGTAATGCATCGTCTTGATTGATAATAAAATAATGACCCCTTCGGGTAAAGACACTATCTTGTTTGATAATGTGATGCAGATATCGTCCTTTACGGAAACCGTAAACTCTCCCTTGAGATTTTTTTGCTGATTCATCTTTGAATCTAGCTAGACGTTCTATATAAATTTCATGTTGTTGGAAATTGATTGAAATATGCTATTCATATTCCTAAGTCTTCGACACAAGTGATATAAAATGCCTCTTGCGTCTAGGAAAACTATTGATAGTTTTCTCCTTTTTTGACTTTTCCATATTCATTTATTGGAAGAATTTGCTAATTTCAGAGGAAAACTATAAACCTGCGTCCATAGAAAGTGTTAGTTTTAAACAATCTGATCGGTGTCAATTTCTTCAGTTTTTTGCTCCTTGTCTTGCTATCTCCAGTTGATTTTCCGATCTTCCGCCTCTTGGTAGGTAAGACAAAATATTTTATGCCAAAACATATGAAACACAAAAGGGAGAATTTAAGAGAAATAATTTTTTGAGAAATAGTATCTAAAAAAGGTCTCTGCCAAGTCATGTCATATCAGGCTCAACAAACTTCTTTTAGTTTGATACTTGAAGGCTTATTCGATCATTCGCTGGGGAGTTTTCAGAGTCGCTCCGGACTTGCAGATAAATCTGTGCTGAAATTTTGAGGTCATCCTCAAAATTTCTGTCCCAGTTAACTATCTTGCTTATATTTCAACTGTAACTGAGCAGATCGCAGAATTTTTGAGATCTTCTCAAAATTTTTTCTCTAAGTTGCAAATCTCGAAATATCTTCTGTCTTGATTTACTGAGAAAGAATCTCTTTTTTTCGAGAATTTTTTAGTCCCTTTCAAAAATTCGGTCTCTATTTCTATTGTAAAGAGAAATAGCAATCTTACGGGAGATATGACCGAACCCTTGTGGCGCCTACATATCCCGTTAAGGCAGGAATCAGGTCAAACGTAGTTCCCCCTCAAAGGTAACGAAATAAGAAAAATTACAAAGCAACCTACCGAGGCTAACATAGGCCGCCTACGTATCTCATTTTTAAGAACTCAGGTCTAACGTAATTCAAATACAAAGAAATAATTAGAGGTGATAAATGGGGTGACCGAAGCAGACATTGGCCGCCTACGTATCTCATTTTTGAGAATTCATGCCAGACGTAGTTCATTACAAAGGGATAAAATTTAAGCAAAACAATTACAAGTAAACAAAATGATTACAAGTAAATAACAGAAATACAATCTGCCGTTTCACACGTGGTATCTTTTGACAGCATGTGAGTTGATAGGTTTAGGTCATACGGTGACATCCATCTCCTACAGGACCAATGAACCTCCAGATAATACTTTGAGAACCATGTAAGGCCCTTGCCAGTTTGGTGCGAACTTCCTTTTGTACTCGTCTTTATGAGGAAAAATAAGCTTAAGAACAAACTGACCTTTTTTGAAAACACTAGTTCTTACTTTCTTGTGGAAAGCACGAAACATTCTCTGTCGATACAACTGAACATGAAAAACAACAACCATTCTCTTCTCGTCAATCAAAGTTAGTTGATCGATCATCTTGCTGACCCATTCAGCATTACTTAACTCAACTTCTTAGGATGATTCTCAAAAACGATATCTCGACTTTAGCAGGTATGACTGCTTCTGTTTCATATACTAGCAAATATGGAGTGGCTCCAATTGATATTCTGATAGTCTTGCGGTATCCCAACAAAGCATATGGTAATATCTCATGCCAACCTCGATATTGCTCACATATATCTCTCATCAAGTGACTATTGAGATATTCCCCATTATCGTTAATGATGGATTCTGGCACTCCAAATATACTTATCAGATTGTTGCGAAAAAAAGAGCCACCACTTTCTTTGTTACCGAATTGTAAGAAGCTGCTTCCACCCACTTGGTGAAATAATAAACGGCAATCAAAATGAATTTGTGTCCGTTAGAAGCGGATGGCTCTATCGGACCGATGATATCCATTCCCCAAGCTACGAAAGGCCAAGGTGAACTCATAGCATTAAGTTCGTGAGGTGGCACTCGTATCAGATCACCGTGCACTTGACATCTGTGGCATTTTTGCACAAATTTGTAAGGATCATTCTCCATAGTCATCCAGAAACATCCGGCTCGTAGGATCTTTCTTGACAAAATGAGTCCATTCATATGCTTGCCACAAACTGCAGCATGTATCTGTTCAATAAGATTCATAGCTTCAACAGCATCCACACATCTTAGAAGACCCAAATCTGGAGTCTTCCTATAAAGGACTTCCCCACTTACAAAGAAATTGAGAGCCATACGGCGTATCGACTTCTTCTGATTGGACATAGCGGCTTTGGGATAAGTTCCAGACTCTAAGTACCTCTTTATGTCAAAATACCAAGGCAGACTGTCTAATTTTGCTTCAACATGGGAACAATGTACTAGATCTTCTTTCAACTCTATATCCAGAGGATCAATATAATCAGTATCCAGATGTTTAATCATCGAAGAGATGGTGTCAAGAGCATCGGCCAATTCGTTTTGCATTCTGGGAGTATGTCTGAACTCGATTTTACGAAATCTGTTGCACAATTTCTGCACATACTGTACGTAAGGTATAATCTTTGGGTTCTTCACAACCCATTCTTCTTGAACTTGATGAATCAAAAGATATGAGTCTCCAATAACCAACAACTCGTAAACATTCGTGTCGATGGCCATTTTAAAACCAAGAATACAAGCTTCGTATTCAGCCAAGGTGTTTGTGCAATTAAGTCAGAGCTTAGCCACAATGGGATAGTGTTGATCAGATTTTGACACTAAGACTGCTCCGATACCTTTACCTTGATGATTTGCCGCTCCATCAAAGAATAATATCCAACCTGGATATGCCTCAGAAATATACTCACCCACAAACGACACTTCTTCATCGTGAAAATAAGTCTTAAGTGGTTCATATTCTTCATCAACGGTATTTTCTACAAGATGATCAGCCAAAGTCTGTGCCTTTATCGCTTTCTGAGTCACATACACAATGTTAAATTCACTCAACAACATTTGCCATTTAGTTAACTTTCCAGTCGGTATCGCTTTCTGGAAAATATACTTCAACGGATCCGTTTTGGAAATGAGGTATATGGTATAAGAAGACAAATAATGTCTCAGCTTTTGGTCAAGCCACGTCAAAGCACAACACGTTCTCTCCAACAAAGTGTAATGAGACTCATATGGAGTACACTTCTTGATTATATAGTAGATAACCCTTTCCTTCTTTCCTGTCTCGTCGTGTTGACCAAGTACACATCCGAATGCGCTATCTGAGACAGACAAGTACAACAACAAAGGACTCCCTTCTCACGGAGGAACCAATATCGATGGGTTGGACAAGTAGTTCTTGATAGCATCAAAAGCAGTCTGACACTCTTCAGTCCACTTTGTCGGGGCGTCTTTCTTTAACAGCTTGAAAATAGGCTCACACACCACGGTTGATTGGGATATGAATCGACTAATGTAGTTTAACCTCCCTAAGAAACTTATCACCTCTTTTCTTGTCTTCGGTGGAGGTAACTCTTGAATTGCTTTAATCTTAGAGGGGTCAAGCTCAATACCCCTTCCGCTGACTATAAATCCCAACAAATTCCCGGCTGTAACTCCAAAAGCGCATTTGGCAGGATTCAACTTCATGTTGTAATGACGCAAACGCTCAAAGAATTTCTCTAGATGTTTCAAGTGATCCGAACTCTCGCGGGATTCGATTATGACGTCATCCACGTAAACGTCAATCTCCTTATGAATCATGCGTGAAAAATGGTCGTCATAGATCTCATGAAGGTTGCACCGGCATTTTTGAGGTCGAACGGCATCACCATGTAGTGATAAACACCCCAAGGTGTAAAGAAAGACATCTTTTATTCGTCTTCTAAATCTATCAGAATTTGGTGAGAGCCTACGTAACTGTCCACAAATGACTGCATCTCATGCTTGGCACAGTTGTCAACCAAAATATGAATATTCGGCAACAAAAAAATATCCTTTGGGCTAGCTTTGTTGAGATCTCTATAGTCTAAACAAATCCTGATTATCCCGTCATTCTTGGCGACCGGAACAGCGTTGGCCAGCCAAGTTGGATATTGTGTCACTTCCACCAATCGAGACTCTATTTGCTTGGTGATCTCTTCCTTAATCTTCAAACTCACTTCAGGCTTGAATTTTTGAGTTTTTTGCTTCAGCGGATTGAACCCCGGGTTAATAGGCAGCTTATGAGATACGACATCGGTACTCAACCCTTGCATGTAACCGACTTCCCAAACGAACACATCAATATATTCAGCAAGCAAATGAAACAAGCCCTCTTTCTGAGCTTCATCTAAGTGGGTGCTGACCTTAACCTATTTAACACATTCCGAATCTCCCAAATTCACCGTTTCCATTTCCTTTAGATTTTGTTATGCTGATTCTCGAACTACCAAAATTCCTTGGTGACATAATCTGGTTCCCCACTTTCTTCTTCATAATCGTCAACCTTGTTGTCACCTGCCTCATTTTGTTCATTTGGCTTGTGACATGACATAAAATTGGCAGGTATGTAACTTACGTTACTGTAATTATAAACATACAAAATTAGAAGTGCAAGGCATAACAAATGATTAAATAACTAAAGTTAAAAAAAAAGGCTTTCATTTTGAAAACAATGCAATCTTTGGCCATGTCATGGTTCAATATTGCATTTTTGAACATCACAACAAAAATTCAAAAATTTTAACGGTTAAGAAAATGCAAAATGGTGGCTCCTGGGCCTCTTACAGACTACCACCGTTTTTAATGTGCATGAAATGACGCCATCTACCGATGAGTTAGGGGTATCAGGATTGGCGTGGAGGTCCAGTTCCGTAGCACCTCCCCTGGTTCAGCATTGTGAATACCATCTATCTTGACTTCTTCCTCGATAACAGCATCGATCTCCTCAAAGAGGTCACGGATTCCTTCCCTAAGGTCTTCAGGCTCGGCATACTCTCGGATTGGAAAGGATTGATACAGATGTGGGATCGGCCTAGTCAAGGCTTGATCATTTTTCTTCTTCATTTTTATGTCATCATCTGTGGGGATGTACCCCAAACCATATCTGGATCCTTTGACAAGGACCGGAACAGGCTCAATAATTCCTTGGGAATCTCTTGCCAATCAAAACCCTAGCTCAAAACCGTTATGTAGCATCATAGTGGCTATCATCTTGTATATGTCAGGCATGGGGGTCTGTGCGGCCAAGTCTTCACCGGTGGCATTCACCAGCTCCACCGTGTAAAAGTCTATACCTCGTGAAATCTCATCAATGATCGGCACCTTCCTGCCAAGGTGATTCTCATCGCCATGAATAACCAACTCTTCATTCTTCCATACAAGCTTCATCATATGATGGAGAGTAGAGGGGACGACTCCAGCCATATGGATGAACGACATTCCCAGAAGAAGGTTGTAACTGGTATATATATCCAATACTTGAAATTGCATGCTGAACTCTGCGGGACCTATTTGAATGGTCAAATTCACTGCTCCCAATGTGTCTCTTTGAACCCCATCAAAGGCTCTCACATTGACCTGGTTTTGCTCTAGTTTCTCGAGGTCAAACCTTAGCTGCCTCAACGTCGACAACGGGCAGATATTCAGACCAGATCCGTCATCTACTAAAGCGCAGTTGACAACCTTTTCACCGCATATCACAGTGATGTGCAGCGCCTTGTTGTGTGATCTTCATTCGACAGGCAGCTCATCGTCACAGAAGCTGATTTAGTGCCCTCGAATAACCTGATGAATCATGGTAGCCACGTTATCACTACTTGTACCTGCGGGTACGTATGTGTCATCGAAAGCTTTCATTAGGGCCTTCCTGTGGGATTGAGAGCTCATTAGAAGGTCCCATATGGATATCTGAGCAAATCCCATACAGTTTGGTCCAGCTTTCAGCGAGTGCAGTAAAGTTCCTTGAAGGCCTCTTCTCAAACTGGGTCGGGGGGGGGGGGGGTCATAACTGCATTGTTGAGGAGGAGGCACCCGTTGATTATTTATTGTATTTGGACGGGGAGCTTAGCATCTAACATATGGGTTTGTTTTTTAATTTGGCGATGGAGCTTGGTAATTCTGAAGGGGATTTTGGTATAATGGAGCTTGGACTTGATAAATAGGAGGGGGTGCTCGGTAGATCGACTGTTCATTGGCACAGTAGGGAGCAATACTCTGACACGGAGATGGAATTTGGTAAGGTTGAAGGTAATTTGGGTACATGGGAGAAAGATTTTTGAGATTGAGGGGTGGAATTTGGTACAGTGGAGCTTGGGCGTTTGGATAAGTGGGGGTAGTATTATGGTTATTGGGATGACTGGTTTGGCTGTAGTAAGCTTGGTGGGACTTTGGGGAAGGCCTGGAACGACCTTGGGAATACGACGAGCTTCTGGGTGTTTTCCATCCCCCATACAAAACAACAACAACTTGTTCTCTTTTCTTTTTTAGCAACCCTGAAGATCCAGGTGATGCGGCTACACGGGCTATCTTCCCTGATTTCAAACCGTCTTTGATAGTCTCACCAATCTTGATTATCTCGGCAAACTTTGCTCCAACGAGCAACATGATTCTATCGTAGTATTACAACTCTTGCACTGCACGAACACTTTAACGATTTCTTTCTCAGTCATGGGCGACCTTACCCTTGCCGCTTCTTTCCTCCACCTATAAGCAAACTCCCTATAGATTTCAGTTGACTTTTGATTCATCTTCTCTAGAGAATATAGATCGGGAACTATTTCGACATTGTAGGAAAATTGATCAATGAAATATTTGGCCAACGCATTCGAACTGGGTCATTGCCTGATTTCATGTGAGGTAAACCATTCGAGGGCCTCCCCACCCAGGCTTTGGCTGAAAAGCCGCATTAACAAAGCTTCATCCCTCCAAACTCCCACGAGCTGGTCACAATAGACTCTCAAATGAGCCATAGGGTTTCCCACTCCTCCGAAGGTGTCAAACTTCGGAATCTTGAACCCTTCTGGAAGTTCCAAACTTGGGTGGATACACAAGTCCTCATAACTTAGTCCAGTGATGTCGGGGGTGCATTGTAGCTCTTTCATGGCCTTTCTGATTTCCTCTTTTATATCAACCCTTGCATCTTCCTTTGCCCTCCATTCCTTTTCCTGTTCTTCATAGTGGTCCAACTTAGAACCGTGGACGTCATGCTTGGCAGGAACGGGAACTTGGAAAGTGGCTCTCTTTGGTAGGGGTGGAGCTATAGAGGGACTTGGAACATTTTGGGTGGTTTGGTAGTTCAGTGGGTAGGCCTGAGAATTGGTGTTCTGATTTAAATGGTGATGAGGTTCTTGGGGATTAAAAGCATTTTGGTTCTGGTTTTGGTTTTGATTTTGTGGCGGTGGAGCGGTTTGATGGTGAGTATATTGAGGATGGGGTGGCATTTGGGGATGGTTGTTTTGAAGAGGAGATGGAGTTTGGTAGGATGCTAAAGCATATTGGGGATTTTGGGTAGTCAGATCTATAACCGACGAATTATGAGCAGGTGTAGATGGCAGATTCTGAGTTGGATCCATAATTGAGGAAGGGAAGTAGATTGGAGGCCTCCCATCAGCAGCGTTAGAAGCAAATCCAGGTTGAGGAAGTCCCTATCTCCATTGCAGTTCCACTCTCATCTCTGCAATCTGTTGCATCAGCTGCATAATTAACTCATTCTGTTCTGCTACGGTGGGCTGGGCCACCACAACATCAGTAAGACTCACTTCTTCATTATTATCCCCCATAACTGTCTTTCCTCTATCTGAGCTTTGTCTAGGGGAGGAATCTACGGGACCTTTTGATCTGGTGAAATAAGGATGATCTGCTAGCTTTAAATCGACACAGATCAGTTTCAAAGTACCTGAGAAGGAAAACAACTAAAAGGCAGATTTGTCAGTGCAAATTCAAAGTACAAAATGCATAATATCACAGAGAGCAGATAAATGCACAAGTTTCTTTGTTTGAGGATATCTTCAACCCACGAGTGAGGACGGAAAAACATTTTTTAACAACCAAGAGTTTGCTTGTTTTAGTTTTTACACTGTCTCGGGAAGGCTATATCATGTTGAGCTACGGTCTTCTTGCAACTGCTCTTTGACGTCTGTTGATCTGATCTTCGTATCTTCTCGTAACATAGAAGGGGAATGGAATTTTTTAAAGATAGGGGCCGGGACTGGAGAGGATGCATACATATCTCACAAGGAGAATTCAGCCCCAACGTAGTTCGAGTACAAGAGAAAACTTTTTCATTCATTCGTTCATTACGATTGCAAGGAAATGGGAAGGCAACAACAAAGATTTTTAAAAGATGAAATGATATGACGCGTTAGCCATTTCCCTTCTTGTCGCAACATTAATCTCTTTCTTTCAGACGACCTAGGAATGGAGGCTTGTAGACAATTTCCTCGCCGTCCTCCTCCTTAGTCATTTCAGGGTGAGCATTGTCGAGACCACTATTAGCTGTTCCTCGCTCATAGGCGGGGTATTTTCTGCCCGTTAGGTTGCTTTTGACTGTTAATTCCTTGTCAAGTAACACACTTTTAGCTAACAGAGCGGTGGTCTCCGAATCTATCATCGCCTCTCTAGCTACTATTTCTTGCACATTCAATTGAAGTGTGTCCAACATCTCTGTCAAGCTCTCTCTCTCCATCTCAATATCTTTCTTTCTTTTCATCTGTGATGTCAAATCCTCATCCAACGTCACGGTTGCAGCTTTGTAAATTGTGGTGGCTATGTTGACTCTGAGCCCTTCTTCCTTGGCTTCTTGAATTTCCCGAGTGATCCGTTCGATCTTTCTCTGTAGTTCTTCTTCAGTGTGTTCCATCTGGATGTTCTTACCCTTGTCCATATCGGTAATTTTGCCTTTCCTGAGACGGTAGAACAATGTTTTAGGATTTGGGGTATAGAAGGTGTCTTTTGAGTGAGAAATTTGAGACTTGGAAGTTTTGATCGGACATTTTGTTATAGTGGCTTCTATATATTCTTCAGAAAATTCTGGATAGGAATAGGTCTACGATATCCTCATTCATAACAACATAGAACATAAGCAGTTAAACACATATATCGCGTCCTAAAGATGCTTGTGACCCTTTTATGCCAAGGGTGGACCTAATGTTAGGACCGGAAATAAGCAGGTGTAAACGCGGAAGCTAGCAAACAAACACCGAAAGACCACGAGTAAGAAGACCACGAGAAATATACCAAGAGACACAAAGATTTAACATGGTTCGGTCAATCGACCTACGTCCACAAAGGAGATGGTCAATCCTCTATAAATATGAGAGTACAAAATACAGAGAGAAACAACCTCAACCAATTCACTCGGAATACATAGGAGGTTCACACAAGTGATAACGTATCAAGCTTGTGACCCATAAATTCTCCCTCTAACCAAAACTCTCAAAGCTCTTTAAGACTACATTGTGAATGCTGATTAAGTTAGAAAGAACATTCCTCTATTTATAAAGTCCTAAACCTTTTCCTACAAGAAAAGGATTAGTCAATTCAAAACCTTTTCCTTAAAGGAAAACCTATTTATGGTAAGAAATTTAGGAAAAATAAAACCTAACAAATCTCCCCCTTGGCCTGAATTTCTGACAAAATAAATTTGTCCACCTTCTTTAATTAATCTTCAACAACATTCTTCTCCTCTCCGTAATCTCCTTTGCAAAATTTATGTCTCAACACAGAGAACCTCTCTGAAACAATTTCTCCAACAAAATCTTCATTACTGTCAAAAAGGTTGCAGCTAAAACTACACCCGCCAAGATGAACACCTCTTTCTGACCTGGTTCAATCATCGATTATTGAACCACTCAACCTGAATCCATCATTGAATCTGGCTCTGATACCACTTGTTAGGATCGAAAATAAGCAGGTGTAAACGCGGAAGCTAGAAAAGCAAACCCCGAATGACCACGAGTAAGAAGACAACGAGAAATATACCAATAGACACAAAGATTTAATGTGGTTCGGTCAATCGACCTACGTCCACAAAGGAAATGAGCAATCCACTATAAATATGAGAGTACAAAATACAAAGAGAAACAACCTCAACCAATTCACTCGGAATACATGGGAGGTTCACACAAGTGATAACGTATCAAGCTTGTGACCCACAAATTCTCCCTCTAACCAAAACTCTCAAAGCTCTTTAAGACTACATTGTGAATGCTGATTAAGTTAGAAGGAACATTCCTCTATTTATAAAGTCCTAAACCTTTTCCTACAAGAAAAGGATTAGTCAATTCAAAACCTTTTCCTTAAAGGAAAACCTATTTATGGTATGAAATTTAGGACAAATAAAACCTAACACCTAACAAATTGAAGGATGTATATGCTTTTTAAACCCGATTTATTATCCCAAAAAATACTTCATTAATATCATCCAAAGTGTCTGATAAACATAAAATAGAGAAATAGTTCTGAAAATAAAGTACAGATAAAGCAGTCCCACGCAGGAGATGGTAAATAAAATTCAAGCCTCCTATGATCCTTCACCAAGTATGGTCCTCTTGGCGGTGTTGACCTCTTCCCACATAGCATATCTACTTTCCCAGAGGTGATCTCTCGCCAACAGAGCTCCTTCTTGATGTCTGAACCCCTCCATCGACTGAATTTGTTGTTCCATGCTATCATCTAACTCTGCCGTGCACTGTCTGGATCTTCGTAGTTCTTGTTTAAATCGAACTATGACTTTGGCGTCTTTTGAGTTACGACGTTGATGCTCTAATTCATTCCTATCAAACTTCTCTTGAAGGCGGTGAAGTCAGACTTGATTTTTGGCTCCAACATCGGCAATAATGTGAGGAATGTTTGGACCAGGCTCAATAGTTCCAGCAAGACTCTTTTTCAACCATTCTTTGTACTCCCTCGAACATTCTGGACGAAACCTTTTTGGCACGGATTCACCCAACACTCTTCGAGAGCTCCACATCCTACGCATGTGTTCAGCAAATGCAACTCGTCAATTCTCGTGGTCAATTGCAAATTTCCTCATATCTACGATCAGGGGCAACTCATGTTTCCCTCCTAGTTGTTTCAAAACTCGACCGGGAGCATATGGTCTAGTCCCTCTTAATCCAGCAAATAACAAATAAGGGACCTTTTCTGTTCGAACCACCATATTCTTGGTTATCACCAAACTATCTATTGACCATTGTATGTCTTCTTCTCCCATTCTTGAAGTCTCGAATACCGAAAACTCTCTCCTCCCTTCTTGTTGCAACAATTGTGATACAACCACCAATCATGACCATGTAGCTCGTCTGACCGTCTTTGGGGATCTGGTTCTTTTGGATTATGATTCTTGATTAAATGTGGCATCATCCATGACTGTAGTATCAGATTACATCGTTGAAAAATGCATTCTCCGCTCAGACACTTGTCTAAAGCCCTGTAGATATCGGCCAGAATCATAGGCGCTAAAGTGTAGTACTTTGTTGATGTTTTTTAATCCACTCCATAGAAAATGCAGTGAGTGACCGTAAATACACTAGGATGAATAGTGTATTTTGGCCCTGAAGGGAAAACCATCGTTCCGAGAAAACATATCGCAAATGCGAGGGGACGCGTCTCTTTCCATTTTTCTTTTGAAACGAACTCATCTTTATATTTCTCGTAAGCTCTTGCACGCCCAAATTGATAATATAGTTTTTTGAATGGTATATTTGGGCCAGGGAGTTTGTCCATCCACTCGGCTTTAACAAATGACAACTTTTCTCTAATTTCGGCGAAATCCCATATTATGGGTTTTAGGAGATTTGTATCTGGATGTCGTTTCCTTTTGTTGCACATGGCAACAGTTTCATAGCTGATAAGAATTTCTTCTATAGTTGGCGTCAACTCCACGAACCGAAAAACCATGTTCTTACTATCCCAGAATTTCACCATTGTTCCAATTAGGCCAGGCCAATCATTCATCTCTAACAGCGACGGAAGGTAACCTATGTGTTTGTGAACGGTCATTTTATCATAGTTGTTCATCAACCTCCACCATACTTTAAGGAAAGGATCGGGGATAGTAACCATTCTTGTTTTCAAAGGCTTGTATGTCGGATTCATCCTACAAAAATAGCAAACAAAGTTTAGTCAACCCCTACCGCGTAGGCAATATATCGATTTAAAACACATATACATCCTTCAATCAACACGTAGGCATGATTGTCCGTTTTTGGGCCCAACACGCCTTGGGCGTTGGGTCATCTTAGTTCAAATGCTCCTAAATTCAAGATTTGGCTCGTCTCTACACTGGTTGACTAAGAGTGGCTTTTGAAAAGACCGGTAACCCAAATGGACAATTTGGGCTAAAACTGGCGACAACCATTGCACGCCTAACGAACCAATAAATGGTAGCTAATTTCGAAAGAGGGTGAGTATAAAAAAGTCAGGTTGCGATTTCGCAAACCGTCCTTTACTATACTATACATATATATCAAAAATATGCAATGATATGCAATGCCAGTTTATAATTTAATCAAATACAAACAATTTAACAATAATATTTAGTTCATATAGTCAAATCATTTTGGTTAGAACTTCATTAATCCCTAGCGGAGTCACCATTTCTGTTTTTACATAAGAATATATAGTAGTAAAAAATGACTAAGTTTCGAAAAATCAATTAATCTTATGATTTAAGAGAAATCAATTTTTCAAATTATGGAGTCGCCACTTGATTTTTAGTAAAAAAAACCAAGAAAACTTAAAATTATTTTCGAAGGATTTAAAACAAATAAAAATCATTTGAAAAGGGATCGAAGTCCAAATGTACATTCCGAGAAAGGGTTAGGCCCTCGAAATGCCCGCTAACTTGCGGTTGACCGGCGATTTGACTAAATGACCTTTTAGAAAATTTTGCTATTAGTGAACATTGACTTGGTAAAGTAAACTCAAAATTTTATTTATTAACTTACTCACTATTATTTTCTTATTAAAGTTTTTAAGGGGAATTACTAAAGAGAGATCATTCTAAAAGAGGAGGGGGGAGTGACTTAAGTGTAGACAAGATCTACACGAGGGCAAAATAATACTATATGAAACTAAATATTTGTAATTTTACATATATATAAATAGAAATGGCTACCATCGGGAATTAATCTAATTCACAACCAAATTTAGATAAAACATTAGTCATTATCACAAATATATATAATAAAAAAGGGTAAAGGAAAGAAATATCAAATTTGGGCCCATGACCCAAATTCAAAGACCTGCCTAATTACTAAAAGTATTCAAGACTTGATTTTGGGCCTATTCATTCACAATTCTGCTGCTGGGCTATTTTTTAAAGCCCTTTGGGCTCCCTTTTATTTGTAAATTGCAAGATATACATCAGGTGCATATCTGATCTATATACCCTGTATATCACCCATTCCTGCACTCCCAAAATCTATGTCTCGACGTGAATTTTACGTTTCCGCATTTTTCAACCTGCTTCTAAGTATTTTGAACCTGTGAACTGCATTTATGACTGTATATCACTGTATAAAGCGTGTGTATCGGTGTATACGGGTTATATTCTACGTATGTATTTATTCACTGTTCCTTCATTTTACTTGAGTTCAACAACACTGCACGTTAAACTTGCATTTTCATGTTTTACACCTATCTGCGGTATAACGAATCTATATACCAGTGTATACAGATGATATATCGACTTGTTCTTCGACTTCCGAAAGATGAAAAATATTTTCCAACAGTATATCTTTACACTTATCAACCTGAATTTCGAGTTTGGCCCCCCTATGCATGTATTGTTTTGTATATCGGTGTATAAAATGAGTATAACCGTCCATTTTCAGGCTTCGGGGAACCTGCAATTTGATTCTCAGCAATGTATTTGCTGTTTTCGACCTGTACGCCTTTCCCAGCGGCTGACCAACACCAGGGAGGGTAGTTTGATCCTTCACGGCTCAATTAGAGATGCAAGGATATGGAGCGAAGTCCATTAGGACTCATGGCAAATTTACATGCGTATAAAAAGGATAAAAAAAATAGCAGTCAGTGATGAAGAACATTTTTACATTCATACACATAACCAAGGCAATGTAAATTAAATAGAACAAAGGGCAGTTTATATAAGAGGTAGGCCTATTCAACATAAATTTAAATCATCAAGCTCAAGTTAATTGACTAAACCTTTCCTTGTGCACAGGAGCTACAGGAGGACACCCTCAAATATGGATATGAAGATGTTTACAGGAAGGGGGAGGAGGAAGATGGAGACCAAGTATGAAAATGAAAGAAAAAAAATTCTATAGCTAACACATCAATCAGTCCGACACTAGAGGTATCTTATTCCACAAAAATATCATGAAATATCATTAATCCTCATAATGGGCATACTTCATGCCAAAGCCTTTTTCAAAGAGCCAAACAAGTAACATATATGCTTCTATAGATCAATATTCAAAAGAGAGGAAAGAAATCGATCAAAGCTTATTATATTAAGCTATTTTAAGCCAAGACTCCCTATCGTCTACTAGATAAACAACATGAAAGCAATCTCGATTCTTAGGAAACAAAAGGAGAACAGAAACAAACTCTGCAAAGCTAAAGCAGACACAAGCTAAAAGCGGCAACAAATTCACAAATTCAATAAAAAGATGAGTCGAACCATACCCCAAAACCACCATGACAATTCCTCGGACACCCTTAAGACATATAAAGCGTATGAAACTTACGCAAAGAGATATGAACAGCGGTGTGAATACTAACAAATGAATGAAATGGCCTTTCAAGGTGAGCATACCAACAAAATGCAAGAGGGATACAGGCAGCCATAAAACACGAAATAGTCGTTAACATCTCTTGAAAGCAAACTGAACAAACGAGGGCTGTCAAAATTGAACCTATCACTACTATAGCAGTTAACGATGCATCAAAATACTTCGTGTTGGGCTATTGCCCATGTTCCAGCCAAAGGCCCATGGCCTAATCCTACTTTGAAAAGGATTGAATTATTCTCTTTATTTGGTTTCCAATTCTATTAGGAAAAGGATTGGAATAGTAATCCTATTTGTAGTTGGTTTTGGCTTTGTAAGGAAAAGCACAACTCTATAAATAGAGGATGGTTTTGAGAGAATAATTAATTGATCATTGGTATTGTCTTTGAAAGACATTAGAACATAAAAGAGATTTTTGAGAGAGCTTTCAACAAGAGAAAAAGAGAGAAAGAAAAGGATTCTTTTGCTGTAGTCTTTTCTCCGACCAACAACGTTCAGATCGTGTTTCCCGATTAACTAACCGTCGGATCGGGCTGAAAGTTGGAATGAGTGTTCCTGACATCTTGGTGGTTTATTTGAACGGTGGAGTTCGGATTCGAAGGTCAGAAAGATCCTGTGTTAGGTCCCAAACAGAAGCTGGGTTTGGGTGGTGTTTCTTTCTATTTATCTTTTGTTGGTGTAGCTATTGTTTGTTCTCTTTTGGCACTTGTTGTGTAGCCATTAGAAGAATATTTGTAACCCTCTTATTGGTATAGTGAAGCAATTCGGATCTTGTGGATCCCGTGGTGTTTACCTTCGGTTTGAAGGGTTTTTCCACGTTAAACTTGGTGTTCTTTATTGTTAGATTTTCAGTTTCATCTTTTCGTCACAACAACTGGTATCTGAGCTAAAGTTATCTATATGGAGGGAAATATGAGCAAGATGGTATGTCTAAACGGAAGAAACTACATAATATGGAAAAGCAAGATGAAAGATCTATTGTTCGCGAAGAAGATGCATCTTCTGGTTTTCCTGCTAATAAACCCGAGAATGTGACCGATGAAAATTTGGAATTTGAGCACCAACAAGTATGTGGATATATAATACAATGGGTTGAAGATAATGTTCGTAACCATATTGTGAGTGAGACACATGCTAGAACATTGTGGGAAAAGTTTGAGACGTTTTACGCTTCAAAAACTAGCAATAACAAGTTGTTCTTGTTAAAGTAATTGATGACTTTTAAATACAAGGAGGGAAGTTCTATTCTTGATCATATAAATGATTTTCAGGGTATTCTTGATCAGCTCTCAGGAATGGGTGTGAATTTTTATGATGAAATCCAAGGACTTTGGCTTCTTAATACTCTACCGGATTCTTGGGAAAGTCTTCGTGTTTCTTTAAAAAATTCTGCCGCTGGTGGAAAGGTGACTATGGAATATGCAAAGAGTGGTGTGTTGAATGAAGAGTTAGAAGAAAATCTCAAGACACATCTTCACATTCAGATGTTCTATATACAGAAGATCGGGGGAGACATAAGACAAGAGATCCGAGGAGTAGAGGTAAAAGCAGAAGCAAGTCAAAATTCAAGAATCCAAATATTATATGATATCATTGTGGAAAGAAAGGACATATTAAAATATTTTATAAACAATTGAAGCAAGATCTTAAAGAAGGGAAGAAGGAAGAAAACAACGAAAATAATGTTGTTGCTGTTGTCCAAGATGACCTTCTCTTTGCTTGTGATAAAGACGTCATCAATTTTGTATCTCAAGATACAAGTTGGATAGTATATTGTGGAGCCACATCACATGTCACACCAAGAAAAGACTTCTTTTCATCTTATACTTCTGTTAACTCTGAGGTGTTAACGATGGGCAATGCTGGTGAAGTTAAGGTGTTTGGTGTTGGCACTGTTTGTTTGAAAACCAATACTGGTTCAACGTTGGTCCTTCATAATGTCAAGCATGCTCCAGACTTTCCAATAAATTTGATCTCTATAGGACAACTAGATGATGATGGCTATCATAATGACTAGTGCAATGGCCAATGGAAGCTCACCAAAGGCTCACTGATTTTAGCTCGAGGAAGAAAATATTCAAATTTATACGTGACACAAGGATCGATTCTTGGTGACTCTATAAATTTGGTGGAGTGCGAGAATTTATCAGAATTGTGGCACAAGAGGCTTAGTCATATGAGTGATAGAGGGATCACCTGTTTGGCTAAGAAGAATTTGCTTGCTGGTATGAAACAAGCAAAGGTGAAAAGATGTGTTCATTGCTTAGCAGGAAACAAAAAAAAGTTTCTTTTCACAGTCATCCTCCTTTAAGAAAGTCTGAGCTATTGGAGCTAGTACACTCAGATTTGTGTGGTCCTTTCAAAGTAAAGTCAAAAGGTGGTGCACTTTACTTTGTTACTTTCATTGATGATAATTCTCGCAAGATTTGGGTATATCCTCTAAAATCCAAAGAACAAGTACTTGATGTGTTTAAACAGTTTCAAGCCTTGTCTGAGAGACAAACGGGAAAGAAATTAAAATGTATTCGCACTGATAATGGTGGTGAGTATATTGGTCCCTTTGATGACTACTGCAAATCGCAAGGAATTCGTCATCAGAAGACTCCTCCAAAGACTCCTCAATTAAATTGTTTGGCAGAGAGGATGAACAGAACTTTAGTTGAGAGAGTTAGATGTGTGCTTTCAGAGGTTGAACTTCCAAATTCTTTTTGGGCTGAAGCACTTAACACTGTTGCTTATGTTATCAATTTGTCTCCTGTTGTTTCTTTTGATGGTGATGTTCCAAACAGAGTTTGGTTTGATAAGGATGTTTCTTATGATCACTTGAAAGTGTTTGGGTGTAAAGCTTGTGAGCATGTTCCAAAAGATGAGAGATCAGAATTGGATGTTAAAACAAAGCAATGTATCTTCATTGGTTATGGTCAAGATGAGTTTAGATATTGCTTTTATGATCCAATTGATAAGAAACTCGTTAGAAGTCGTGATGTTGTGTTTGTTGAAGATCAAACTATTGAAGATATTGACAAGACTGAGAAACTAGATTCTCATACTGATGAGAGCTTAATTGATGTTGATCCAATTCCTAATATTGACACATCTTTTGCACATGAGGGAACCCAAGGTAATGATCAAGACAATGATGAGAGTGTAGAACATGTATTTGTTCCTACTGATGATGTTGTGGTTGATAATCAACCAACTCATGTTGGGATGACCGCTTCGGATGCTCCAGAAACCTCTTGCAGAAGATCTACTAGAGAGAAGCGAAGCTCAACACGTTATTCTCATGATGAGTATATTCTATTGACTAATATGGGATAACCTGAAGGTTATGATGAAGTCATGTTAGATACTCATAGAGATAAGTGTAAAGAACTCATCGTAGACAATCATGAGTTTGATAGAAGTGTGGCAGGCAGGAAGCCTGTCAAGAGATCCTCCACTTGAAGTCCATTTGGCCCCTTGGCTGGAGGGGGAGTTTGTTGGGATATTTCCCATGTTCCAGCCAAAGTCCAATGGCCTAATACTACTTTGAAAAGGATTGGATTATTCTCTTTATTTTGTTTCCAATTCTATTAGGAAAAGGATTGGAATAGTAATCCTATTTGTAGTTGGTTTTGGCTTTGTAAGGAAAAGCACAACTCTATAAATAGAGGATGGTTTTTAGAGAATAATTAATTGCTCATTGGTATTGTCTTTGAAAGACATTAGAACATAAGAGAGGTTTTTGAGAGAGCTTTCAACAAGAGAAAAAGAGAGAAAGAAAAGGATTCTTTTGCTGCGGTCTTTTCTCCGACCAGCAACGTTCAGAACGTGTTTCCCGATTAACTAACCGTTGGATCGGGCTAAAATTTGTACTGAGTGTTCCTAACATCTTGGTGGTTTATTTGCACGGTGGAGATCAGATTCGGAGGTTAGCAAGATCCTATTTTAGGTCCCGAACAAAAGCTGGGTTTGGGTGGTGTTTCTTTCTATTTATCTTTTGTTGCTGTAGCTATTGTTTGTTCTCTTTTGGAACTTGTTGTGTAGCCATTATAAGAATATTTGTAACCCTCTTATTGGTATAGTGAAGAAATTTGGATCTTGTCGATCCCATGGTGTTTACCTTCGGTTTAAAGGGTTTTTCCACGTTAAACTTGGTGTTCTTTATTGTTAGATTTTTAGTTTCATCTTTTCGTCACAACACTTCAAACACCCACATATAGGACTGCTTGTACAAGTGAAAACTAAATGAATGCATACTAAGAGTAAATCGCGTTAGAATGAGCCAAACATTACCTTTCGAGGAGCAGCGAACGGACAAGACGAGTTGGGAAGGCGGCAATTTCTCAAAAAGTCTCGAAATACAAACAAACAAGTAGGAAATCAGAAAGACGGGTCTGAAACTTTGAGCCAAAAAGAATACTTTATGTATACACTCCTCCCTGTATCTTCTTTAGTATGTCCTGAATATTTTTTGCTATGAAATTTTTAAACAAAGATAAGAGTATCAATCGAAAAAAAATCCAAAAAAAAATCCCCTTGCTCCAAAGAACTAACAAAACATTATATAGGAAGGGGACTAGGTTTTCAAAAATGGGGGGAAAGGGTAGAATCGTCTCATCCACAAAACCTTATCCCTTCCAATTTAGAGAATATTCTGAAATGATTCTTTGTTCCCAACAGATTTGGAGAGAGCTGGAAGACTGGGATCGATCCGTAGTCCTTGAAGCTTGACGTGGCACCCATCCACGCGAGCCAAGGACGAGAGCCGGCTGCAGGAAATGTAGGAGCGAGGTCGAAGAGGAAGGAGCCAAAAGAGTGCAGGGTAATGGGTTGCCCACGCGGCGCTCACGCGCTTGGAACAGTTGGGTTTCCACTTTGGAGACGTTAGAGGAAGGCGACAAGTCATGAGGGTCGCGTTAATCTGGTAGTGAGTGATGAAAATCAATCGCAGAATCGACACCGATGTTTTTGAGTTCTTAGCGAGGAAGAAAACAAATATGGGCCGGGCTGAAAGGATTTGGAGTTGGGTTGGTTGAAGCTTAAATGGGATTGCAGGGCTTTGAAGATAGGTGGGCTGCTGGATTGAAATGCATGGGCAAAATTCTGGAAATAAAATCAGGCGAGTTGGGCTGGATTAGAAAAAGGAAATTTTTTATAAATGTCCCAAAATGGTTGTCCAGGCAAATTACATTATTGAGTAACTAGAGGGAATTGATTAATATAAATTACTTAGATAAGCTTCTTAAGTTTAACGATATAAAATAATCGACTTAGTTGCGAAATAATTAAACCAATAAGACCTTTCTGAGATGATTTTTGAATAATCACGATATTATAACTATACACATAATTTTTTAAACCAAATATATATAATGAAAAGCGAAGAGGTCCATAAAAAGTAAATTGAAAATTAATTTAAGCTTTATGAAAATTTAATTATTTTAAGTCGTTTTGAATTAAGAACTTGTCAATTATTTTATCGGAGAGGGTCAAAATTTGGGTGTCAACACTCCCCCATTGTTAGCTTGATCTTGCATTCGTAGAATGCTTGTCATGGCAGCTTTCATTAGTATAGGCAAGGTAGCCTAGGATTGAGGATCGATACTCCCCTAGGGTAGCTTGAAGTAGCACGACTAGAATGCCTTCATAATAGCTTAACTTGGTTAGACGAAAACTATTTAATGGTATCTTAGTGTTGAGACATGTGACTCTCCCAAGGATAACTCAGGTTGAGGATTCATACTCCCTTAAGGATAGCTTGCATCTTGATGAGTGGTTGCAAGGTGGCTAGGTTGGTACTTGTAACCTTCCTATGATAGCTTGGATTTCATGAATAGATATTTTCCATGGTAGACAAGTCCAGCATGATATTTAGATATCCTTTTATAAACTTGTATGAAAGATATTTCAAATTGAGTAAGCTAGTGAGAACCTAGTGATAATGATAGAATGAGATTTCATACATACATGACACAAGTATGACTTTAAGAGTAGGTCCTATAGTTGCCTTCCATGATACGAACGACTTAAGTTGTTAATTTCTTCTTAATAAGAAGTAGGTCTTTAGTTAAATATTTAATAGTATCACATCAATAGGGTTACTACAAGATATACTTAGTATGTTTGAGGTGACTTAGGAGAATAGTGCTCTTATGTCATGAGAACCTAAGCATTGATTATGTAGGTGGAATATGACAAACAATGACCAAAGAGAGGTACTTAGCTAAGGTAATATTATGGGATGATATCTTGGCATTACCCAAGTATACTTGGAGGTGGTTTATCAAGTGGTTTACTTGAGTATGAAAGACTAATGGTTGAAGTATGAACCTATGATTGCTTTATGTTATCTTGATATGTTATGATTATGTTATTATCTCTCATGCTTATGCCTTATGTTGTCTATCAATTTTAGATTCTCTTACAATGTTATGTTAGCTTTCATAGTTAGTACCTTTGTACATATGCATATTGCCTATATTCTAACCAAATGTTAGGTGCGAGCTTTGAGTTGCTTGGAGGGTAGAGTTTCAATGAATTTGAAGAATCAAAGAAGTGGTGAGTCCTTATAACTTTGAGGACAAACTTTATGTTCCTTTTATATCATTACTTTTATGTTTAAGACTTTGTATGGGATGCTTCACAAGACTTTTATTCATGTACTCATTCATTAATGGCTTGAGACAATGTCATTGTAAAAGCTTCTGTTTTTATGAAATCCTTTAAAGATATTTCTTAAAGAAAATTTTATATTCTTCCACATTTTCTATTCTTTTATTTAATGAACGCTTCGGGGTTGTATAAGATCTATTAAAGATCTAATACACCATATTAAGACTACTGGGTGCTCTTGGGTCGTGACAAAGTTGGTCTTAGAGCATAATGTTCTTAAATGGTCTTAGGATGTCAAAACACATCTAAGTTAAGTCTTTTTCATGGGTGTGAGTGGCGACACATTTCATGAATAGGAGGCTATTCAATTCATATGAACAATCTCATTCATTAATTCTCTTAGTCGGGCCATTGAGGTTTAGCTCTAGTAGGTCTATCTTCTAATGTTTGCCTATGATCTTTCAAGTTATGGCAAATACTAGAGTTAATTCTAAGAGATTTCAGGAAGGTGAAGAGGAACAAGAGATTTCTTTGCCTGTTCTAAACCAAGATCCTCCTCAAATTCCAAAAGACCCTCCAATAGGGAATGCTACTCTTGGTGAGCTTAAGGCATCAATGCAATTATTGGTCTATGCCTTGACGACGCAAGCTAATGGAGGGGTGGTGGCTCTTGCCAACCCTATAGTGTGAATGAGTGCTTCTAGGTTAAGTTAGTTCTTGAGAATGACCCCAATTATGTTCTATGGCTCCAAGGTCGAAGAAGATCCAAATGGGTTCATAGATGAGGTTCTTGAAATCATAAGAGTTTGTTCCATTAAGAAGGTAGATCTATTTTCCTATCAATTGAAAGATGTTGCCCAAATATGATATGAGCAATGGAAGGATAATTGGCCTTTGAGAGTGGGCCTAATAGTGTGGTAAGCTTTGAAGTTCGAATTTCTAGATAGGTTCGTTCCCCGGGAGTCGAGGAAAGAAAAGTTTGAAGAATTTTATCAGCCCCAAGAAAGTAAATATGAGTTTTAAGTACTCTTTGAAGTCTTTTTTCTAATTATGTGTCATGATTGGTAGCCAATCCTAGGAAGTTGATGAATAGGTTTATGATGGGAGTATCCGACTTTGTAGAGAAAGAATATCGTATAAAAATTCTTTTTGATGATATGGATATTTCTCGTCTCATGTTGTTTCCCTAACAAATAGAGGAGTCAAAACTCAAGAAGGAGAAAGTTAGTGAAAGGAATATTTATAGGTTCGAAGTGGATAAGTCTTTTTATGATAGGTTTGAGGGACATGGCAATTCTATGAATTGACAAAAGTTTTCGGGACAAGGTTATTCTAATTCTCCTGAGTATAAGGATGAGAGGGTCTCTAAAACTTGATCACGAGGGAAAGGTAGTGACACCCTATGGTCTACCTGTTCTAGGTGTGGTAAGAGGCATTAGGTTAAGTATTTGGCCGGTAGAGATGATTATTTTTGATGTGGTGAGAGTGGTCACATGAATAAAGATTTTCCTAAGGCAAAGGCTAATATAAGATAAAGTAAGAAAGTTTCTCCATGTGGAGTAGGTGTTGAGCATTAAAAGGAAAATAGGTTCTATGCTCCAATCAAACAAGATCAAGTGTTATCACCTCATGTCCCTTTCTTTTATGTGCTTCATTTAAAATTTTAGAAACATTTCTAGATTTCTTGTCTTTTGAATTGTTATGATGTACTTTATATTATCCTTGTTATGATGATGTGTATGAAGGTGTGTAGGCCTTGCTAAAATTGATGTAGTTACATTGTGTTGCCTCTTGTCATAACATCTTGAGTCAATGTTCATTATAGACATAATGAGTCTATGTTGGGAATGTTGTAGCTGAGAGATGTTAGTTCCTCCTTGGAAAAGAGTAATATGTTTCTTGTAACGACCCGGGAGCACCCCCCAAGCCATTACACGGCAAACTCGACCTCTCAAAGGTCTTGTAAAAGCCTCTTACGATTCATTCATCATATATATATGAAAAGTAGTGCTGACTTAAAACTTTTCACAATAATTGTAAAACTCTTTTATAGAGATATAGGAAAGAACTAAGTCTTGTCATAAGTCATCTTAGACACGTATAATATCATGAGGTCACAATACTTACATCAATTTGAAAAGAAACCCACAGTCTATTGCAATTTCTCTGAAGAAAAGGAATCTAAAACATATTCCATCTCCTCGAACATATTAGAAAAGACCAATCTTAAGAGAATTCAATTTTCCAAGCTTAAACTTCTAAAAATATCCTGACTTGCCACCTACACTTGTAGACATAGAAAACATATATAATTAGCACATTGAATACACTAAGTATGGTGAACATGCAAGAAAACCATGCAAAAAGGGCCATTAAATTTAACATATGCTTTCATGCTATTTTGATAGAACCTTCATCATAAGAGTTTAAAAGACATAGTACAAGTCAACAATCACATGTAAGACATATTCCATATACATTCAGTAACCTTTTCATCACTTTAGATTCCCTCCCTAAAGTTACTCAAAGACTCACCTGAGTAAGACATGAAGAAACCGCCAATTCACCCTTTTCAAGAACACATAAGTTATCCTCAAAGCTACCCTAGATAAGAACCTTTCTATTCATCTTACCTTCACTAAGAGAACATTATTCATTAAAGCCATTTAATTGACAAGTAAAAAATTAGAGGACTTAGAATAATGATCTTGGAAGATCCAGGGAACTCACTCTAGGATCTTCAAAGCGTACTCGTTTTATGTGCAGATAGGGTCCCATTCAACTACATATACATTGTAAAAATTCTACAACACTAGAATGCACATACCATATGATGAGAATAAGCATTAAAAAACATAGTCCACACTAGCTAGTTATGGAATCAAGTGTCATAAATACCCCTCACTGTGGAAGATGTTCTACTTGCCAAGGGTAGAAGTAGGACACATCCCATGTAAGCACATTTTTCAAAATATAAAGGGATGTTATGAAGTCTAGTCTCATCTCAATTACAACTACTACCACAAGTATATCCACTAAGTGCTTTGCCTTTGTTCTTAAAGAGTCATTCCTTCACATAATATTATTTGAGATGGTACCAATTCTAAGTCCTACAAACTCAACATACTACTACCAAGAAGAAATCCAGTAGGATCTATCGATCAATATCTATTAGGATAGTTCTTATGAATTTCATAAATGTAGTCTCATACCGTTCCGACCGACCACTCTCTAAGTCTATCGTTCCACTCAAAGAGGGAACCATCTAGGTCAACCTATCAAGGCTTCTTTATTGACCTTTTTTTATTATTCAAGGTTTTGTATTCTTAACCTTCTTATCATATTCAAAGTTCGATGAATGTCTTTCATTCAAGACTACCTATTTTAGGTCTACCGATCCTAGACATTCATTCTTTCATTCAATAAAGACGAGGGTGATGAAGACTACTTAGTCAAGAAACCACATACATCATACCATTTATTCAATATAGCTCAAAATACCAAGTAGGGAAAACTAGTCTACCAACACAAGATACAACATCATTCTAGAAAGGCTCTCTCTAGGCCATCATCATTATATGTTAACAATTATAAAGCTATCCAATCATAGCCTTATAGCACCCATAAAAGATCATATAGACATCACATGAGCACATTCACTTTATATCTTTATGCATACATTATCTTGATCATACCATAATTCACAATATAATGTCGACAAGGCTATGAAGATTACAATAATTAAACACCTCATCTATAAGTTGACCATACAAAACAATGACAATTTAATATCAATTCAATAATTAACAATGAAATTAGGTCAATTCACCACCTTCCACTAGCCATAATCACCATTCCGTAGCCTTCCCAACAAATCACATAACAAGAGATCTTTCCAATATAAATATACATAAGACTAAGCCAACCATTCAACCATATCTATGATCCATCAATACTTAATATATATATTAACATTATAAGGCAATCTATGAACGATTCTAACCATGATCAATGTATAAATCAATAGCCCATAATCATCTACCCATGAATTCAATACAATTAAGCCATGATTAGTTCACTCACATTAGAGTCAAATTAGGAATTGAAGGACTACATAGGTCATGAAGTTTGTCATCTTAAAACATTCAATTAACATTGATAAAGCCATAAAATATCAATTTAAACCTTTTCATGCAAGAACTCATGCTTAGAATTCAAAATAGGATTTTATGGTTTTGGAAGATCTTTTAAAAACGTTTGGAATTTTCTTCTTAAATGAAAGAAAAATAAAAAATAAATCACCATACATTATTGGTATAAATCCCACGAAATTTGGGTTTAAAACTTGCAGAATTGGTCCTTCTTCCTTGGAGCTTCATAGCTTCATCAATGGAGTCTTTGCAGAAAGAGAATGGAGAGCTTTTGATTTAAACTTAAGGGTTTTATTTTTTTTGCTGAATAAGGGTTAAAAATTACTCTAAAAATATTTATAATAAGTCCCCAATACTACACTACACTAATTTTACCTTTTGACCAAGTATAATTTGACTTTAAAATGACGCGACCAAATCTGAAACATGACTGCACCTAGAGGGGACACTTCCAAATCTTGGTTCTGGAATTTAATTTGAGGCAGAATTGTTCGTATTGAGACCTCTTCGCATAAAAACATTTTTTCCCTTTAAGTGAGGGCTACACGACGCGCCCTATCCTCCAAATATGGGCTGCTTGGACGCTGCCTTGCAGACCCTTGCCTATGTCTCGGGTCCTCCTCAAGTACCCTTTGTTTGGTTCTTTGGGAATTTTGCTCAGCCATTTTCACACTAAACAAGTACCTCTGATTTTTAGGTTCATCGCCACTGCTTTTAGACACCAAACAAATCCATAAAACATGCACAACAAACAAGGACACACTAGCACACCAAAAGACTAGTTTCTACGTTTGACTTTCAAACTCTTAAAGTAACTTCTAAAGCTATTCATAATTTTAACACCTTATTCAATCATCACACAAATTATATCATATAGTTTAACGTAGTTCATTTTGGGGTTCTTACATTTCAATCATGAATTTTATGTTGCATTCAATACGTCTAGCTTGGAAGTAATGTTTCCTTGGTTGGGTGTTTGTATTATAAAATGATGCATACAATATGGGATGATACTATTGTGTCATTGTGTTTTCCTATTAATTTTCAAGGTGTCATTCGGGGATGAATTTTTCGGGGGGGGGGGGGGGGGAATCTATTTAAACACCTAGGAAATCGTATGACCTAAGCTAGAGAGCTACATGAGGTTTAATTACTAAAAAAAGGATTAAAAAGAGTTTCTAGACCTAATATAAATGTAATTAACTTAGTTTTAGAATCTTATAAGTAATGCATCTAGAAACGATCATGATGTCCGGAAAATAATGCAGTTGAACTATTGTGTGGTACGGTCTTCTGGTTGAGTTTTGCTGTGTAGTATAAAGTTGAAATACAGTATCAAGGGTTCTTAAACATAAATGGACATGTTTAGGTTCGAAATTTCGTTATACATCTTCTCAAGGACTACCACAAGGGTCCTTGAGGAGGAACCAAACAATGGACTGAAAAAGTTGTCAAAACGCAGCAGCCATCCACGTGACCCATTAATGGGCCATCAATGGATTGATGGGGCATGGGTTTACTTCGTGAGTTGAGATTTAGTATCCTCACCAAATCCTCCCCAAAACACCTTCTGATAGATTCCATGGAGGTGCAGCAGAAGGTGTCATACCACCAATGGTCATTAGGTGGTGTCTTTCAATGGTGGCAGTTTTTCAAGTTTAGTTTTTAAGTTAGGGGTCATATTTTGAGTTAGAAATTTAACTAGGGGTTAGTATGGGTGGTTATTCAGTTAATTACCTTAACAAACCTATCTAAAAAGCCCCAATCCCAAGACCCCAAGTGATGAAACCAAAACTCTCTCTAAAAATTTTCTATCTAAAATAGAAGAAGAAGAAAGGAGGCAACAACCTAGTTTGAATTATCATTTAATTCAAGTTTAGTTTAATCCATTGATAAAAGGTATGTTAACCTCTTTCAACCATGGATTCTTGCATCCATGTAAGCCCCATAGTTTCCCCCAATTGTGAATCCAAAATATTCCAATTTAGGGTTGTGATTACATTGTGGATAAGACTCTATTGTGACTCCAATCTAGTGGATAACATTCAATTTTGTTTGAATTATGTTTATATGATCATTATATGATGTTTTCATGTGAAATTCTTTATGAACCCTAATCTAAGATGATGAAAGTGATCATTGTGGGTTTAGGCGATTAGTGGGAAAGTTGAAGGTTCTAAATTGATCTTTTTAATTCAATACAAGTGTTAAATAACCCTATACATTTAGTATTTTTATAAGTACAGGTCAGAGAGTAGATTAAAGACTTATTGCAGTGGTTTGGACTCAGCGTTCTCCAAACCATTTGGTAGGACCTCTTGAGTTCGAGGATGCCACGTCTATATTCATAGCCTAGTATTTAGACATAGATAGAGGATGTTGTCCCTCGAGTTTTTTCAGATATTTTCATTACGAAGCTTTTGTGTTAGGGCCGTTTTTGCAAACTTATTATGATATATGTTGATATATTCTTTTGAATTGTGTAATCCATTGTAGATTGTTGTTTTAGTTTGAGCTTATCGTATATGAGTCCATGTAACTTTTATATGAAGTTTATGCATGACTCATTATGTTTGAAAAGTTGTAATTTTTTGCAAAATTTAACAATATGAATGTTATGAAAGCTAAGAAGAGACTTGTCTGCGACCTCTGAGAGATTAACGACGGTGGTTGCATTTGGATTCCAGAATTCAGGTGTGATAGCTTACAAGATCATGTATACCTCATCAAGGAAGTCTTAGGGATCTTCATTCACCTTAGACCTAGAAAACATTGGAGGGTTCTTCCTAGTGAAGTCCCTCAAGGAAGAAGCCATGGTACTAGAATTTTGGTTCACACAAGGTACAACTTCCCGGTTTGCTTGAGCTTGAATAGTCATAGCTTGAACAACACTTAGAAAAGACGACCTTATCTCTTCATCCATCATGGCCGGAGGATTGACCGAAGCTTGGTCACCTTGAGAAGCTTGTTGTTGAAGAGGAACTTGATTGCCTTGGGGAGGGGCACCCACATTAGATATATCTTCTTAAACTCTTCTTGTGTCTACTATTCTTGTCGTCATAGCCTATAACCACAATAAAATAATTAGATCAATGAGGACACATAGAGTTAACATTCTTGAGGCATGACATATGACTACCAAGAAAATGAGAATTTACTAAGCATCATATAGTGTCTCATCATAAGTGTGGCGCACTTAACAATTATGAACAAGTCTCTGCATAGACATTGTTTAGTGAGACATAAAACCTAATATTACTCAATTTCATTCTTTGATGCCAAGTTTGTCAGGATCAAGGCGCACCAACTAGACATAATCGACATTTTTGTCCTCGTAGAGTCCTTAGACTAGCCCTTAGCATATATCATGTCATATAATAGGTAGAGAAAATGCGGAAAATTAAAAACATGTATATATAAAGTATACTTATACTTTTGAATTATCATAATGGAGTTTACATCGACTCCTCTTTTACGAAGTTTACATAGACTTCTCGTTTAGTATAGTCAATTCATTTATGTAATCTAATATTTGTCTCACACATAAGCATCTATATATGAATTGCAAGATTCAGGCATAGCCCCTAAACTAGTACAATATGGCTCATATAGGCTTACAACAAATTATTAAGATAACAATAGAATAATTGTCTTAGACATAGTAAATACTACTAAAGCTAGAAAAAGTAGCATCATCATCGGACATGAGTACTGACCAACAACTTGGCAAATATATCAATGTCTTCCTTGTAATGACCTTGAAATATCTTGAATGGACCAAACATATATATTTGTAGAAATATAAAGAATATGGGTTAGTATAAACCACATGTACTATGTCTGGAAACATATGCAATTAAAACTGTTGAAATCATTCACAAAGACATATTTTGTTTAAACATGCTAACTCATTTTTGAAAGCCTTTTTGCACACATAAGAGAATATACATGACAATGATCACAACATCACCAAGAATTTGTCATATCCATATACAAGAATAAAACAATCATAATGTCATAACAACAATTGATGTTCTAGAGTTCATATAATCAAGACATACAAGAGTCTCACTCTGAATCCCATCCGAAGCCTACATGTGAAATGCTCCTGTGGTGCTCCATAACCCACCATAATCAAGTAAAATAGTAAACAATTCATAAGTAATGCATTTACCTCATATAAACAATATATATGCATTTCATTCATTCAATAATTTCATAAGAACAACCTCTTATGACTCCTCTTAAGGACAACTTGTGAAAAGCATAGGTAAAGTCACATACCCTTACCTACACTAAGTAAAACCCCTAAGGTCACCCTAGTTAGTATCCATCTATATTACTTCCATTCATTCTTTTTACTTTCGGGAACATTAACATAACCGACAATAGACCATGTGAACTAAACATGGAATCTGTCGTCATGAAACTCTACACCAAAAAACAGTGCTCTACTTGCAAAGGTATAATCATAACATGAACATAACATTCTAGGTGGATGCACTAGCTAGTGTTCCTATTGGGGCACATAGTCAAGAAACTAGGATATTTGCTAGAAACTCATGTATGCACATTTTCATGGTAGTCTCCATATCATTAGAATCATTGTGAACCTACCTTCCCTAATTAGGAAGGGACACCTCTCATATCTAGTTCGTTCAGTGCTAAGTTAAAGTCCATTTTTCAAATGTCTTAAATCCTTTCTTAATCATCATTTCTTAATACAGGCCATAGGAGACTAACCTTTGTATAATCATGTAATTTTCTCATTAGGTTTAGAATGAAGTTCCTTTCATCACAACACAACATTAGTGAGATCATCACATCATAATGATATAACAATAAGGCACACAAGAGAATAACTTTCAACCTTGGATAATGATATCCCTATCAAGATCTCACATTCAAAATATTCACAAAATGCTATAATATTCATCATATCATAATCTTCCTATTCTATTCACATATTCGTACTTCAGTTGTACATCATCATCAAGAATAGACTAACATTCTATCAATAAAGTGTTCATCACATTTGCGAATCTTACAAATACGTTCCAAGAATCTCCTTGAATATTTCACCATCAATTCTACAATATTTATCCATCATTTCACTCATTATCATCAAAAAATAGTAAAATATACAATAACTAAGTCTATTACATAATCCCTAATCACCAATCAACCTAATTCATAATTAGGGTTAGAAGAAAAGTGAAAATCATGGATCTTTCATGGAAATTAGGTCAAAAGTCTAAGTCAATACAACAATAAATAAACAATCAATCATAATCGATCAATAAAAATCAATACAATAGAACATTAAATCAAATTGAAAGATAACCCAAGAATTTGGATGAAAATCATCATTTTAGACATCTTTGGAAATAAATTTAATTTTAAAGAGCCTCTTGCGGAAAAGGATTCCAAGAGTGAATAGCTCCCACACCTTAACAATACTAGAAGAATGATGGAATAAAACTTGACCATTGGAGACCTAATCAATCTCGAAACTTGGTCTTCAATGGGGGACTTTGGGTAGTGAGAGAAAGTAGAGAGAAGTGGGAGTGAATTGGTTTTGGGAAATAATGAGGTTTTAGGTTAGTTAATGACTTAGGGGGATTATGTTGTCCTTAATTAACTAATTAAAAATGTCCTTAAGCATTAACTAACTACCTAACTAATTAACTAAACTCTCTTAACTTAACTAAAATTTTGATAATGAAGTCAAGTCCAAATGACCACTCCATGTTGACGGACCGTAGTCCAAACAATGAACCTTCATGGTCATCCATGGTTTGGATAAGAGAGTTGTTCTTGGAGAATTTTTGAAATTTTTATAAGTATGAACAACGAGCTCCGTCGACGGGTTGTTTCCTCATCGATGGCTCGTCGTTTGGTTCATTAATGCTCATTGTCAATTTACAACTTTTAGGGTCAAATGTTAAGGTCCTCTTCAAGGACCCTTAGGGTGGTTCTTGGGGATTCATACCCGGACATTTCAATCCTAAACACACTCTGACATGTATTCTAACCATTTTTACCAAGTTTACTTAATTTTGACTCTGTAAACCCCTTGAAACATACCAAGGCCTAGTGGTTCATTTTCACAAATCTCCAGACATCTTGGTCGTTTCTTGACGTTTTGACTTTAACACTTCCTAATTGAGTTATTTTCCTTTTTTTAAGCTTAAAAACACTTTTTTATGTCGTAGTTCATCAACTGAGGCTTTAGAGTAGGTCATGGAACTTGTGGAGTGTTACACCAAACTCAAATAGTTATCTTGCTTAAACGAGGCAATCCAATCCCATATTTAAGCCGGAACATGGCAATCCGAACCAAAACACACACCACAATCACAAGTATCTCCTTAAGATCATACATTTACATCATGATTTCATGGTAGGCATCATTCATCTATCACATTTACAGAAGTTTGATCAATATTCCAACATTAATGTATATAACTATATCATAATGAACCCAAGAACATTCATATCACACAATCATATAATCAAAATCATCACATACCTAAAAAACGTTTTAAACCCTAATAAATTTTAACCTCCCCTTTAATTATTCATTCCTCTTGTTCTTGGTCTACAAAAAATCGTAATAGCACGAGAATCAACAAACAAAGGCTCATTACCTGAAATGATAACAATTCTATGAACACTAGATCAAACCATTGATTCCAACTAGACGATTTAGGATTGTCTCTACCATAGAATCGATAAAAAAACCCTTCCCCATTAACATTTACCCATTCAATTATGTTCTACAGATCAAAAAATTGATTGGGGCCGAGAAAAGCATACCTTTAGTCCAAAAGAACGGTTAAAATGGCTAGAAATCACATGAGGGTCGTTCCTTATATCTAAAAGTCAAAATGTGTCAAATAAGGTCATTTGGGGGTTTATTAATGACATTGAGTCACTTTTGGACTGACACAACGGTCCTCATCTCGTTGTAGCAACCTTGTCAAAGTGACTAAATTACCACCAAAGCGACACTTTTGAACAAGTGACCTCTTCCTAACTCATCTTTGATTTTGAGTTCCGTTGCACCTGCCTGAACGCCCCCATCCAACTGTTGGGGGTCCTTCTAAAGTGAACAAACGTCCGCCGAAGTGCCAAAATTGAACAGGATATATTTTTAATGAATTCGAAAATCCCATTTCTACAACACACCTCTAAACCACAACACTCAGTAAATACATTGTACGCTTATTTCGATTCTTCGGAGATCTACTCACATAAATTCAATTCCCGAAAGTCATACGGGTTCTTTAATCAGTTATCTAACTACTCATGAGATAAAATTGGTACATGGTTTACCCGATTGCTACAATATTTCTCTACACTTTAATGACTCAGATGACCTAAAAATCTTTACAAGGTTGGAGAGATCCAAATTCTACTAAATGTTTTTCCGCCCCCAATTTTCACCCGTTGGCATTTTTATACTGACGAAAACATGACGTTACAACATTAAACTAGGTTAATAAATCATGGGTATCACACATTAACATAATTTGTGAGAAACATTTAATTGTTTAATTCAAATTAAGAGAGAACTCCCTTATCATGAATCAACAGACAATACTTTTTGTGATTATCATGATAAAATTTGTTCATCTAGCTAAAGCATTGATTCCCCGTCAAACAATCAATTACTTTTTCACTTTGCATCGGTGAAAGTGATGGATTTACAATGCCAATTATTTCTTCAAAGAAACACATGCCCATTTTAGAATAAAAATATCATCAATTTCCTTTTCGCATTCCTCTTTCTCTGGGGAAGTGGTTCCTCAACTTCAAACTAGAATATTAAATGAAGTGTATTTTTTGACAGAAACATGTTCCTTCTCTTTTGGCTGAATTAATTTATTATGATCATCATAGTCGTCATTATATGAGGATTAACACTCCTCATAATCAAACCCTCTTTATATGACTCCTCTAGTGGATGAAGAAGAGTCTGATGAAGAGGAGTCGCTAAGGAGGGGTCTGATTATGAAGAGTGTCAATTCTCATACGAAGATTGTTTGCATAAATTTTTTTATAAAGGGACATTAAGTTCTATCAAAATTATCTAAAATGTATTAAAAACTTTAAATTAAATTATATAAAAATCATAGAAATTTTTTATAAGAGCAGTGTTATATAATACCAATAGTTCAATATATAATTTAGATACACCTTACACAAAATAATGTCGCGTTATAATTTCATTAATCAAGTGCATTAGGAGTTTTCAATAACATGTATACAAAACTAATCTAGGACATAATGCAACACCATACAAATCTAATTGTCATAAGTTTATGAGTTTTAACATAATGATGTCTTACTTGCACATGTGTTTTAAGGTCTTTGACAATTGTATAAAGGGCATCAGATATTATTTAGGGTCATAAGGGACATGTATCACCAAGCCAAGTTCAAAGTGTTTCTATACTATATATTTTCACATGATTACATATAAGGGTAAACCTTAAACCACTATATCACTTAGCCATACCTATCAAATTAAAGGGCTACGAGTCTTCTTTCAAACATTGTCCAGTTTGCATCAAACCAAGTTGACTAAAAAGGTATAGTTGATTTACGAGATACACTCTAATCTGGAAGAAGCTCAGTTATAACTACGTGACAGAGTGAATACATACATCATTGTCTGGTAAAATAATAAAAACCCTCTGATTTACTACTAAAATATAAAATTTTAAATTCCTCTCCTTTAAAGATGAAAATAAATTGTGAATGATATTGGACATGAATACAAAAAATGCTTGCATGTAAAAACTATTGTATGATTTATTGGAATATAGTAAGTTTTGCATAACTTAAAGATAAAAACTGTTTAAAGGTGAATCAAAGGCAGTTGTATAAAAACTTAATTTCCATAAAAAAATTTCAGATATTTTTTATTGGTAACATGATTTCAAGGTCAATTTTTTCTTATTCAAAGAATACTTATTTTATATAATTAGAGATTAATATCATTTGTAGTTTCTCCACCTATGTTGAAGGGTGGGTCATTACAATCAGCTTCGGTCACATCCTTATCATGGGCAATACAAAAAAAAATGTTATATTCATAGAATAACTAGTTCCTTGTACATCTGCATACGCTTCCTTCTGCAGTCATGGTGGGGCATCCATCAAAATGATTGTCGGTTAAATACATTGTTTTTGTCCCCTTCTTTTACAATTTGTCCTCCAATCTGTTTTGCTCACCTAAAACATGCTACAACTTGCTGATCTGCATTCAATAGCAAGGACCTGCATTCAACAAGAATTTCATCATATAGCAAATTATGGTATGTTAGAATTTTGACAGGCTCAACCCAGTCAGAATTTATTTCTAACGGGTTGAGATTGTGTTGTATTTCTAGATTCAAGAATGTAAGTATGTCATGGAACAAACTCTGAGAGGGTTTGTGTGGGGTGTATTTAGTGAAATTCACTACCCATACCCAAAGTGATTCCCGAATACCCCGCTCAGTCCTCCTTGTCCAGGGGTATGTTTCACTGATACATCGACATTGAGCTTGTAGATATAGTTGTCTAGAGGTTCCCATTTTACTTTGGTGGTAGACTTTATGGCTCCTAATTCCCGTTCTTTCTTTTTGATTAGGTTGTATTCTTTAGCTTGGGAGATGGTGGCGTTTGTGTCTACCATTTCCTTTTTGTTGTTGAAAGTATTGTTGTATCTTGCTAGCCATATATTTCAAAGTGACAAGGTATAAGGGTCCCCCAATCTAGCCATTCGTTATAACTCATGGTTTTGAGGATATGTGATTATTTTGAAAATAACTGACTGGGTCGACGGATCAGGCGACGTACCGTCATGGTCACGACGGACCGTCGAGGGCCTCCGTTCCAAAACACTTCAACTCTAAAAATCAGGGTACTGGGAACGACTCTCTCAACTCCGCGACGGAGCTGCAGCAGGGACCGTCGTAGATACGACGGACCGTCACAATACCCTTTACTGAATTTAACTCTCTGAACATTGTGACGGACCTGCAGGACGGACCGTCATAGACACGACGGGCCATCACAGGTTACTTAACCTCGATTGGGTCGGATTTCTGCTAAAAGTTTTTAAGGGGTGTTTTGGACCATTCATGACAAACTTTATGAAATTAGTGGGGTAAGTTTAATAAGTTATTTACTTGAGGGTTAAAAGAGGTAACCTTGAAATAAATAATGGGTTACTTTTATCATAATGAATTATATGATAATTAGGGTAAAAGAAAAAGAATCCGGAGAAGAAAAATAAAAATAAAAAAAAAGCAGAGAGGGAGAACGAGCGAGAAAGAGAGAACGAAGAGGAAAGCAAAAGGCATTGGGGAGATAGCTTTCTCGATCACGATTCTTCGGTGGAGGTAGGTTATGGTTTATTCTATTTCATAGTAAACTCTTAATAGCGATTGATATGTATTGGGTGGTACTGTAAAGTCTTCCATATGCTTGATTGTGGGTTGGTATGTTGTAATTGTGTAATGGTGGTGGATTAGAATGTTGATACTGTTGAATCTTTAATCTTGAATTCTCTCTGTTAAGATGACGCCTCGGCATAACGAAGACTTGATGAAATAAAATTAATGAGATTAGTGGATCGGGTGTCACGTTCTGACACGTAGTATTAGGGGATCGGGTGTCACGTTCCGACACATAGTATTAGGGGATCGGGTGTCATATTCCAACACGTAGTATTAGGGGATCGGGTGTCACGTTCCGACACATAGTATTAGGGGATCAGAGTGTCACGTTCCGACACGATAAGAATAAAGAGAAGTAATCTTGAATCATGTTAATATACTCAATTTCGAAGAACCTATGTCCTAAATGAGTATGGTGTGGAGGATTGAGTCCTCATAGGTGTGCGTGGTGTTGTTGCCAATGGTTCTTGTACTTGTTGATTGTCACCTGTTAAGTATTGTGGTTAATTTTATATTATTATTCAGTATATATTGCTTTCTATTTTGAGTTGGCCGATGATACCTACTCATTACGTGTTCCTTGTACTAACCCCTACTTTTATTTCCTTCTTGTTGTTTTGTGGAGTGCAGCAAGTGCACCATTGACCTCGACTCGCCCTCAACTCTAGCCAGTCTCCAGCATATCATAATTCAGGGTGAGCTATTGTTCCTAGCTCGGGCTGGATTCTCTTCTTCACGTCTTGATGTCTTTGAAGTTCAGACATGGACCATCTTTCTACTTATTTTAGTTCTTAAATACTCTTAGACTTAGTAATTTGAGGATAGATGTTCTTGATGTGATGACTTCTAGATTTTGGGAACAATAAGTATTGAGTTTTAGAAGTTATTTAATTGATTTTCGTTAATGAGTTTTGAGTCTTCCGCATTATATTTTGTTCACTATGGTTAAAATATTGGTAAATGTTGGGGTTTGGATTTGTTGGTTCGCTCACCTAGGAGAGTAAGTGTGAGTGCCACTCGCGGCTCGTCTTGGGTCGTGACAAACTTGGTATCAGAGCTTTAGGTTCGCTGGTCTCATCACACAAGAACGAGTCTAGTAGAGTCTTGAGGAACGGTAGGGGGACGCCCTTACTTTTCTTTGAGAGGCTATAGGACTTTAGGAAAACTCCATTCTTTCTTCCTTTCGTGCTATTACTTGGGTCCAATTGGTATCTAGGTGATACAAATTGGTATCTGACATCCTCACTCTATCTCACAGATGGTTAGAACTAGAGCAACAACTGTGTCAACACCAGCACCGGTAGGACAGGGTGCGTCTGAGCCAACCATTGGGACTGTAGCTCGAGGAGGAGCAGTGGCAAGAGGCTGTGGTAGAGATCGTAGGAGGACGCCCTCTAGAGGTAGAGGACGAACACCTGGTCCAACTAGGGATAGGGCGGTGACTCCTCCACCGACTGATGAGGTAGTAAGAGAGGGTGATCATCATGCGTTCTTTTCTTAGTTCATTCTGCTGCCTTGTTGTTTTTGCTTAACACTGTCCATGCTTTGTTCCCTAATCGAAATACCTAAAATTTAAGGATTGACATCCGTTATTGGAAAAAATAAGCATTTGAGGGAATAAATTAATTTAAATGAATCACTAAATGAATCCAAATCTTTGACTTGTCAACAACCCCAACTTAAACTTTTGATTATACTCAAGTAAAACTAAATTTTTATAGTTATAAAGAATGTCCAACAGTGCTACAAAAGACACAATCATGAACGCATAAAAAAAAAGACTCAACTTAATTACGCAAGATACAACTATGTACTCAAATATTCTAGTTGTGACTTACCATTATCAAAGAGTCTCATGTTCACAATACTTGCTTCAAAAGCAATTTCAAGATCAACAAGGGTACTCAAATTCCCTCACACAAAAAATATTTGCATATTAACACACGATGGTCACAAATTGAAGCTCCGGAATCATGTTCTACGCTCACAGTCACAAAGATGAACACAATGCATGACTTCACCCATAGATTTGTCTATATTTTCCAATAAACCCTTGTTTCAGCTCACTAAAGATCAAAAAGGTGTTTTCAAGGCTAGTAACGGGACTTAGTGTAAAGATATGGTCATTTAGTCTGAATGTTTTTAATCCTCATGAAATGTGTGTGAACAATATTTCCTTCCATTTTTTTTTTATCATTTTCTTTCGTACTCACAAGTGAACCAATTATTCACTTCCAATGGACTGTTGGAAACTCCATTTTGTTTGATCATTTACAGCATTATTCCATAACTTTTTTCATTCTTTTTCGTTTTCATCTTTTCTGCATTTTTTTAAAATATGAAGGAATTCCTTTTTATACAAAAACCATGGGTCAGAGGGGAAATTCTCACTTCTGGATTTAGATTCTCTTTTCACCATACCCCCAACATAGGCTTTTGGCATAATTTGTCTATTCAAAATAACCACAATTCATGAGGCTTATGGTTAATGGATAAAAAAAGGTCATAATTTTATCAAGTTTCTTCCAAGAAAAGTACAAGGCTCAAAGGGTGTTTAAGTGAAGATCACATACTCACAAGGTAGGCAACAAAGAAGTATAATGTCAAATTGTTTCACACTATTCAAAGTTTTCTAAGAACATATCATGAGATCGCATCACTTAGTCAACCGGAAGAACGTGGTTGTAACTACCCAAATATGAGCTACGATGGACTAGAGCTTCAGTTGTGTTTTATGAGTTTTTAACTTGTTAATTTAATGAGTAAATGCGTTTATAAGTCAGTTCGGTTAAGTTTGTGGTCAAACTTCAAGGAACGACCAAAACGCTCGGGACTAGTTGTCTACACTTGTGGCGCCTATGCATTTTGATGGAAGTTAAGTGTGTTCTTTGAGTTCTTAGTCAGTAATTATGACCCTAGAATGTATATGGGAATGTTTCGGGGGGGGGGGGGGGGGGGTTAACGTCTGGGTACGACTCCCCCAAGGACCCACGAGGGACCCTTAAGGAGGATTCTTTCACCTAGCCAAGAAGCTGCCAGGGCACCATGGTTAAAAACCCCAATTGACGGGCAGTCAATAAATTGAGGGCTCGTCAATGTAGGCACCAATAAGTCCTGTAGGGTCTTCAAGTTTGTGATCTGTAGTCAAAATTAATGGACCGAATTGATGGTCGGTCAATCAATTGACGGTCCTTCAATTGGGGGCGTCAAAAGGCACCTGCACTTCAATAAATTTTCTTCTGTAAGGTAGGGGTACGATGAATGTAAATTATATAAAAATGGTCATATGGTCAATTACGTGCAGTCCAACACAATATGGACTAGTGACACATTGAAATTAAATAGTATAATAAATAACATATAGGGAAGAAGTCTACCGAAAAGGTATAGAAATTTAAATAAGGTTGTCCCGGAGAGGATAAAATTTGCATGCTAGCATTAAATGACATTAGGTAACATGTGAGTAAGAAATCCACAAAAGGGAAAATGACATTAAAATAGATAAGTTATAGAACATGCAATATGTATAATTGTATAAAAAACCCATCGTTGGAGAATATTTTATATCCTACAGAAATACTATGTTAAGTGTTAAGTCACAGATGGGGTAGTATTGTTCATATTCCTTACCTCAAAGCATAAAGAAATTTTCATCCCCCTCTTGTTCTTGCATTATTTGTGAAAGTTTTTATGTGTTAATGAAATAAGGAGTGTTGTATCTATATGTTGTGATCATGAAGGAAGGATGTATTGGTTTAGAATTCCATGGAGTGGAGTCCACTTAAATTTGATTGTGAGCTAGATTAAGCATCTTAAACGTAGTGTTAGTTAGAACTCACGGTATGTTGATCGAAATTCGTAAGTTTATATTTCTATTTCCCATTTTGATTCTTAGGGACTGTTTTGTGTATCATAAAATAAGAGAATGTGGCTGGATATATTCAAAGAAGTCATGGAGCTTGTTATAGGATAGAATATTGAAGGCGCAGTGATATACCACTTAATTGAGTGTTGCATGAGCTTACTTTATGCAATCCCTTTTGAAAATTCTTTTCGAAATGTTATTAAGCTTGAGGAGTTGAATAGCACCATTTAAGAAGGTTGTATAGTATATGAATATACTCAGATGAGAATGGTTACAAAGAAAACCCTTGATGGGATGAATTACATGTGTACCACTATTTACATTTTTGGTCTGATCATAAATCCCAAAGTTCTTAATCAGAAACTAATGCTAGTTTTGTTGTTTACTGCATTGTATATAAATAATCGGAAAGTAGAACGATTAACTCCTTGTAATATCCAAAGTAGTGCAGCAAGGCATGTAAGGATAGTTGCTTTCCTATTTCTTTGGCATGAATCCAAAACATGCATTACAAAAAGTAATCTTTCTAAGTGCCCTTTGTAGTGACTGATCCATAGTTACAGTTCCTACTCCCTAAGCATTAAGTGAGCACACTAAAATGAATTTGTTACAGAATGTACGTGTTTACTCTACCATGTATTAGCATGTAAGGTTTGTTTCATTGTCAAAGTACCCCTGGCACGTACTTACTTTAGATGAATAAAAGTGATCCTAGATTACACATAATACAAATGTCCATATGTTTGATACACGATCTACCCATATCTTTCATTCTTTCTTCAATTGTCTATTCCATCGTATATGTAATCCTTTCACATGTTCATGTGATACCTTTATTGGTTATTTTTTCCGTTGTGCTAGACTATAATGTTACCTTACATGATGCCAACTTTGTCTATTATACATTTATACGTACTTACTTAGAATATGTATGCATCCTTAAGTTAAATTTGTCCACATTATTCCTTGGTTCCACATTAATGTATACCTTGTCTATGATATTAGTTAATGAGTTTTTGGCTATCATATAGAGTTCAAATCTCTTGGATGAAAGATAAATGTCCTCACTTGATATAAGCTTCAGATTAAAATTTCAAAATACTTATTGAAGCTAAGAAGCTCCTAAATATTATGTTGGTGTACATTTGCTTCCCATGTCGCTATCATTATCCTAAGTACATAATCGTATATCTTCTACTACTGCTCCATAGTTCCAGATCTCAAAAGTAATTATGACAACAAAAACAACAATATCAATAGAGTTATGACTATCCAAAGAAAAATCTCAAAAGAGTTATGAACATTAAATAACAATCACAGAGATTAATGAATGTAACTGAAACTATCGTCATAATTATGGGTACCAACCCAGGGGAAAATGCCAAGAATGGGTCGAACCCAATTGGTGTATAAGGGTGGTAGCTCGCGGGCGAAAGCCTAGCATGGGATGCTCCCTATTTGTATGGAAGGGTGGCATGTTAGGGGAGAAAGCCTTGCATGGTCCGATCCCAATTTGTGGAATTATGAGGGAAGGATCACAGGGTTAAAAGGCCTAGAATGGGTCATCCTTTTCCACCGCTGATCAAATGGTAATTTATATCATATATATTATAAATATTATAATCCATAGAAAAGGAAAGAAAATAATGGAACATACACGATTAAACAAGTTAAGCAAAGATTTTTTCTAATCGTTATATATTGGTATTTTGTTTACTTGAATTATAGTTTTACATATTGTTGTATTATGCCTTAGATATTCAGTAAATCCTTTTGTACTGACGTCCCTTAGTAGGGACGTTGCATTTCATATTGCGAATACATGTATTCAGCGAGTAGATCTCCCCAATAGAAGCACATGATACTAAGTGATTTTTGGTGAGCTCATCGTGGATTTGGGTCTTTGCCGAGTCTTTACTATGTGTATTTTCACAATGGTACATTGATTGATTCAAGTTGAGGCTTACTAAACATTGTAAATCTGTCATATGTTTTTATAGTTTCACTTGCCACATGTATCGGTTCAGCTAGTCAACATGTGTTGTATCTGAAGTTTTTCATCTGTAAATCTATCTACATAGCAATTTACTTTCTAGTCATAGGTAACTTGTAAAGAATGTAATTATGTTATAGTAGCTGTATTCCTCACCCAAGTTTGGGGAGTGAAACAAACTCTGAGATTTCTCATGTATGCAGATAGTATGGGTATTCCTAATCATTTCATTTAGTTTATTTTATTATTTAGCTTGTAAATAATAATCTTATTTATATTATTATTGTACGCTTATATTATAAGAGCACGTTAGCTTGGGGTCACTTGTGATCCAAGGTCCCTTGTGCGCATCTCTATGGTAGATCGAGGCGTGACATTTTATTATTTTGCCTTTATTACTTTTATAATTCATTATTTAATTGAATCTGAATTTGATTTTGGCTGAGTTAAATAATATTTTTTATATTTTATTTTCTTTTTTAAAAGGCATAAATGCATGTAAGCAATGTCATTTATTTGATGTTTATGTTTTTTGTATTTTAATCTGATGTTTGAGCAGATTTTTATATTTGTAAAAGTTAGGAAGAATGTGTTTTTGGGGAAAACATTAAATCCTATTAGGTGTTTATATTAAGCTAGTATTTAAATTTGTCTAGTGATTAAATAATACAATTACTATTACTTTGTATTCTAATAATTTTTGTATATTTTGTTTTTCCCCTACTCATGATAGTTCAATTTTTTTTTATATTAAGTATATAGAATTAGTGTACTGAAAATTTATTCTTGTAATTTATGGTAGACTAGTTAATTGGTTATTCATACTTTCATAATCAAGTAACGTAACACAAGTTATTTGTATACGAATGTAAAAATACATGGGTATATTATATGCATGCATTGTTTCTTTATTAGTTGCATAATAGAAGATAGTTAATATTTTTTCATTCGGTCTTACTTTTAGTTAGTATTAAAGTCTTAGTAGGTATTTATTTCATTTCATTTTAAGTATGAGCAAAATAAATGTTACCTTAATTTTTAGTAGTACTTATATGGCTTTGGAAGTGCCATATTAATTTTGTCTAAGGGAACCAAACTCATCATAAATAATGCAATGTTAACTCCCAAATCTCAGAGAAACTTGTTGAGTTTTAAAAATATTACTGAAATAGTTATACTATCCAATCAATTGATGAAATAGATCTTCAATATCCTTGTATCATCAAAGAGTGTATGTCATGATCCAAAAGTACCCCTAGAAGTTAGGGAGAACCCTTGGGTTATGATCGGGCGTACCTGACCCTTTGGGGTCTTGTACAAGACCTTAACTATCATTCATTACATAATACATGAAAAACATTGTGGAATTTAAAACTTTTCACGAATAAATTAAAAAAGTAAATATTTCATAAATACTAAGGAAATTTCATGGTCACAATCCAATTTAAAGACACGACATAATACCTTAGCGACACAAACCTTAACATTGAAAAAAAACATAACAATAAAACTAGGAAAAACATAAACTATGTCCTCGAATATATGACGACATACCAAATCTTGTAGAGTAGATTTTCCAAGTTCCACCTTAAAATATTCCAAAAGCCTTCAACCTATTCTTATAGAGTATAGAAAAGTATGGCCTTAGTAAAAATAATGTACTAAGTATGTCATATGCAAAAACATGCAAAAAGAGACATTTTAGTAAAAACACAATTTCATGTCAATTAAGTAAAACATTCCTGAATATAGAAGTAAAACAACATAAGAATCATCATTTTGCCACGTAGAGAAGAATTTCCCTAATTTTAACCAAAGAGGAGCATTGACAGTTAACTTCCAAAAATATTACAGTAAGTCATTTTGCACCTTTACAGTGAGCTATCCTAATTCAAAGGGAGTGAACTTCCAAGGCCAAGCATAGAGGAAGTGAACTCATTTCCTTAGGAGTTTCCCTAACTAAGGATTATCCTTAGACTCATCAAGGTAAGACATCAAGGAAGTAAGCATATGTCTCCTTCAATACACACCAAAGCGATCCTCTAAACTACCCCTTTTTAGCTTACTCACCTCGGGAGAACAAGCCCCCACTCAATGACAAGACATTAGAAGAACACCCAAACAATCCACCATGACTTCCTTTTCGGAATTCCTACTTAGTGTAATGAGTACATTGCATCCCATACCACCACCTAACCTAAGTAGGACACTCTTTTAGAAGGCTTGGCATCAAGACTCCCCTTTTGGAATGTCTACTTATTGCAATGGATAGATAGTGTCCCATTACACTAGCTATCCTAAGTAGTACATTCTTTTAGGAGACTTGGTTCATTTGAATCACATAAGACTCACTAAGACTCCCCTTTCGGAATGCCTACCTAGTGCAATGGATAAATAGCGTCCCATTGCACTACCTACCCTAAGTAGTACATTCTTTAAGAAGACATAGAATTTTCATTTCTTTTGTGGGGGTTAGCTTAACCGACATAGACCATGAGAGCTAGACACAGAATCCCAAAATTAAGCCCTATCGGATGAGGGATATGGGCTTGCTTAGAGTAGGGTCATTCTTTTTAGCTTTTACATGGCTTTTCCAATAGCTACACCTATGCGGGCGCATAGTTAAGGGATAAGAAGATTGATACTAAGTAACTCATTCTCTACTACCGAGGAGTACTCATCTCAAGAGGTACATTGGAATACAACATCTTAACTCACTAAGTGTAACCCCCTCTTTTTTATATCCTCTTGGTGCTAGACATAACCCCCATGGATTCTAAACATTATAAACTATAGTTTAAGGATAAATACACAATACCACATCTCAACTCATGAAGGGAGTTAATCCTCTAACCTATATTAGAAATCTCTTAGGATGTAGTGAGGTTGGTACTAGACACTTCATCTCAACTCACGAAGAGTGTCCACCTCAAAACTCCCCTATTGACTTAGCATAGGTTAATAAATTCATTAAAGTGTGTGTATGTACATGTGAGAAAATCTTTCATAAAAGCATCATTTCATTTATATTAACATCTATACATTCTTTAGGCCTTTATTCATCAAATCACACACCTTACATGCTTCACATAATCATATACATCAATTATGCATAATCTATGTTAAACATGCAATTCAAACTTTATAATACATAGCACAAGATCCATATTAATTATCACTTAATTTGACATACAAGTCCTTCGAATTCAAAATTATAATATGTACGAAGCATAATCAAATTCATCAAGTAAGCACTACCACCAAAAAGGTTAACCGTACCACTCAAGAGCAATTTATAATAACAATTATACACTAAAATCAACTCACCATTTAACAAATCCATCACAAAATATAACCAATTTCTCAATATTTCATCATGGTAAGACCCTTAGGGCAGTAGCTAAATCGTAATAACAACACAAGAAACCCTACACAAACATGCTCATTTAACCCATCCCTTAAGTTAAAAGTTTCAAATATGCATAAAAATGAGTTCATTAGGGTTTTTACATTAAAATCATCAATTGATACTACAAGAAACACATTTTATTCATTAAAAAACTTTTGCAAGAAGACCCATGCTTAAAATCAAAGATTGAAGAAAGTAGAGTTTGAAAACCCTTTTTGAAATCTTTTGGAAATGACTCCTTGAATTTAATAGGGTTTAAGGATGTATACCATACCTTATATAAGAGAAACCCCAACGATTTTTATGAAGAACTTGGCCACCAACAACCTTCCTATCTCTTCTTGACTTCTAGATTCCAAAGAGACTTGAAGGAGAGTTCTAAGGGAGAGGGGTTTTGGGTTTTAGGAAATGAGGTCTAAAATTAGGTCTTAGGGTTTCAAATACTTCAATATATCTAAATAACCCTAAAAATAACTTCATAGGTTCATTAAACACTTGGGGTGAATTTACCAAACACCCCAAGCCAAGGCAACCTCTCAACAACTTTTGGCAGGTCACAGATGAGACTTAACCAACGGACCATTTGTCCATCAGCGGTTCGTTGATGATGGTCAGCTGGTTGATCCTGCAGCTTCAAAACTTGCAAGCCTTTTAGGTAAAATAGACGAACCAATACGACGGGACGTTGGTTGACCTACAGGTCGTTGTTTGTTCTAGTTGTTTGATACTGCCTAGGCAGCTTTGGATCCATGTCTCGGGCCCTTCTATAGGGCCCCTTGTAGGTTCTAGGTAGGTTCGTATACGGATGTTAAACCCCAAAAATAGTCATCTAGGTCTTAGTAACATGCTACATCAATTTCGATCAAGACGAACATGTAAAATTCACTCAAACACCTCAAGACAAAAGAACACTATCTAAGACATACCTTTCGAACGTCATGGACGTTCTTGGTCGTTTGACCTTCAAATTTAACCAAACTTCACACACTGTCTAATAGCACTAATATAACTCTTTTTAAATTAAAATAAACTAAAGAAACCATCATGAATATGTAGTTCATCTTTGTTCATTTTAGGGTATTATAGTGTATTTGGGTAGACATGTGTTATAGAACATTTCCTTATTTGTCTTCTGCTTGTGTTGGATAAAAATTATTGCAATTGTTTCATATGATATAATTAAATAAGAAATTTACCGAATCTGATGCTTTTATACTTTGGCATGATGATGTAGGACATCACGGGTCTTGAAAGGTGAATTATTGAAGTATGCATGTTTTTATGAAATTTTTGCAAATTTTAAAAGGTTTCTTTAAGAGTACAGTATCAATGATGATGATTATTGTTGTGTTTTTAACGTATTTCTAATAAAAACATAAAAGCGAGATGTTAAAGATTTTGTCAAATAAAAAGGGCTTATATGTTTGAAAGGCCTTCTCACTTATTAAATTTAAAAAAAGGTATCCTAATGAAACTTAGCTCTGATTGTTTATTGAATGATACCTTTCGATGGGTAATGACGTATCTTTGATTGGAAAGATGTAGTGACCCTTTTGGCTATTTTGAGAACTACTACTTTTAATTTCATTAGTTACTTTACGATAGATTACGAATGGGTATTTTAGACTATTTGAAACTACAATATCGAATTAGTGGGGTCATTTTAATAATCCATATAGTTGGTGTTTCAAGAAGTTAACATTAAAATTAGTAAGAATTAACATTTATTAGTTCATAATTTGTTACGCTAGAAAATTAAAAAGACTAAACTATAGAAACACTACTTGTGTTGCCTATCAAAAGAGACTTCCATCCAGGTAATGCTTAAACTCATTGACTTCTTTTAGTAATACATAGTGGGTTCTCTTTATCATTAGTCTGCTTTGTTGTTATTGGTTGAGAAGTTGAAAGAAAATTAAAAAGTGGTTGGATTTAGAAATTATTGATATGCATGTAGCTTTACATTATTTAGGGTTAAACAATATTTAATGCATTGTAGTGAGTTTCATTATGAAGTTTTAGTTAGGGAAAAAGTGATTACATTCTTAATTTATGAAAGTTTTCTGTTGAAAAGATAGCCATTCATTTTATTTAAAGATTGGCAGAAGGAAGTTGCAAAGTTCAAGTTTAAGGATAGATTCTTTACCTTTATTGACATACATATGCAGATGGGGAGTTAGTAATTATCTCGTGATTGTGGTTTTAAAGAGAACGGGTGTTCAAAAATTCGCGGTGCAATTGACTTCTACTACCAATAATTGGTTCCACAAAACAGTGAGTTTGACCTTTTAGGTTGATTAATTTTCATATTAAAAGTAAATATTTTGATATATTGACATAGGTAAATATATTTATGATTTATTATATTAATTGAATACCATTAAAGGTTACGCAAATTGGTGGGATTAAAAATCTACACTTAGGCTCGACTATAGGAAAATTCATAATCTAATCGGATTAATTTTTTGGTCTAGACGGGACATATAGTATCATGGGTTTCTAATTTAAAGATTGGAAAAGTTTGGAGGCGCTAAGGAAAGGAAAAGAATTCGAGAAGTAGTTTGCCAAACGTTAGTTCTTCGGTGGAGTTTGGTTACGGTTTATTTCTTTTTAATACATAAATAATTAATACTGATTGATATACATTAAGTGATATTGTGAAGTTCTCTATGTACTTTATTTTGTGGTTGTGTGGCTTTGTGGTGTGATTTGTGATTAGTCAGAAATCCTGACACTGTGAAATTTATAATCTTGAACCCTCTCTATCGAAGTGATGTCCCCAATAAATAAGGCTTGGTGAAATACTTTTATTAAAGTCAAATGTGGTGACAATAATTATAGTTTAATGATATAATAAATCGAATGCTACATTTTGGCTTTGTATTATTGGATCGGATGACACGTTCAGGCATGGTATTATTGGACCCGGTGTTACATTTTGACATTGTAAAATTAAAAGAAATCATATATAAAAAAAGGTAATGTACTCAATTTAAAAGAACAAAAATTTTGAAATCACTTTGTTTGGAGACATGAGTCCTAGAGTATGCTCTTCATATTATTTATGGATTCTGTACTTACTTTTGTGTTGTTGTCACTAGTTCATGTTGTTTGTTGCTTGCAACATGCTTTGTGTCATAATTGATTTTATTATATTTATTCATTACCTATTAGTTTCTTTTCATGGTTGGTCGATGATACCTACTAATTATATTTTTCACGTACTGACCACTAATTGTGCTTTATTGGTTTTCTTTTATGGAGTGCAATAAGTGTACTATTGATCTCGACTCACCCTTATCTCTATTCAGTCTCTAGAATATCATATTTCTGTATGATCTATTTCTTCTAGAGCGTGCGGGTTCTCTATTTTGGCAAAATGTCCTTAAATTTCATATATAGACCATCACTTGGTATTTTTAGAATAAATTTCCTTTATGTGATGACTTTTAATTTATGGGGATAATATGTAATAGACTTCAGAGGTTTACTTGATTGGTTACTTTAATAAGTTGTTAGATTCTGGATTATTATTGTTTTTCATAGTTGAATAATTGATATTATTTGAGGTTGAATTTGTTGGTTCGATCACTCAAGAGGTTAACTGTGGTTTCAACTCAAGACTCATTTTGGGTCTTGAAAAACTTGGTATCACACCTTTATGTTCTGTGATCTCATCAAACAAGGGCATGTTTAGTAGAATCGTAAGGCAGGGTACGGGGACACCTTTATTTTTCTTCAACAGCCTTTTGGACTTTGGGGAAACTCATTGTTCTTTCTTTCGTGGTATTACTTGAATACAATTTGTATTAGATTATACAAATTTGTAGCTAACCTTCATAATTCTACTTAATAGATGCTCTGAGACTAGAGAAAAAACTGCGGCCACACCAACACCAGCAAGATAGGTTGCGCCTGAGCCAACCATTGGGGTTGTATCTCGAGGGGTAGTAGTAGCGAGAGGCCATGAGAGAAGGTCCACTAAAGGGAAAGGACAAGATGCTCAAACTAGTAATAGATAAGTGACCCCTCAACCCGCTAACTAGGTAGTGATAGATAACATCTAATAGACACTTCATCTAATTCTAACCGTCAACGATAGTTAGTCAGTATATAATCCAACTAAATAAGTTGGGGTAGAATGCACAAGGAGTGATACATATTTATGATAAAATATTTAGTGTAAAAATGTTCAAATTAGTCATTGGAATATAAATTTCTGAAAAAAAGTATCATTCAAATAAGGGGGTGACATGAATGTCAAATGGGTATTTTTGATTTAGTATTGTCGACTATAAATAGTGGTAAACAGTAAAAATAACAATAATGAGATGGATTCTTCATATATGATTCAGATATAGGCTAATACTGACAAATGGTTAATTGTAATCTTCGAAAATTTCTAAATATTAGTGAGTATGCCACGTTATAGAGGAAGTAAATATTTATCGAATAATTTAGACCGAATCAAGTTTATTCTCTCGGAAACATCAACAAGAAATCAAAATAGGAACAACCCACACCGTAGTCCATTCACTCTCTCGAGCTAAATTTGTGGGATTGGGCTAAGGATTAACACTCTCGAGCAAGCCAAAAATAGAAAGTTTGAACTGCATTTGAATAGAAATTTCTTAAATTAAACCACAATTGATGAGTGAACTTCTAAATAGAATTTAACAAACAATTAGCAATACCCGTATACTAAATCAACAAATAATCACATAGTCACTCCCCAAAAATTTGTGAATTAATTATACATCATAAAAAGAAAAAAAGTGTTACTAAATTGAGTTTCTATGAACTAGGTAAGATTGATTTAGTCTTCAAAATCATAAAATCTCAAATACCCACTTCAAAATTTTCAAAAGTGAATAACTAGAGAAAACTGTCTCGAGATCTCAAAACTAAATAATCGACTATAACATTTTGATTTTTGACACATAACAAAATGTTTTAAAATGACTTTATAGTCATAAAAAATATACTACAAAGAACCATTTCGTGAAGAAAGTCGGGCTCCCAAAACCAGTCGGCGAGCCTCGCTATGGTCACTTACATTATCCTTTTACCATGGCATTCAATATCCTCAAGTTCTATAACTTTGGGAAATCAAACACTGCATCACGGAACCATTCGGTAATCTACCGAATTCTCTTTTCCCTTGCTAACTTTGATTTTTGCTTCAGGGCCTTGTACAATAGAACAAGAGTCAGTCAAATGGTCATTCGGTGATTCGCCAAGTGGATTTAGTGATCACTAGGCTTTCTTTTCTTAATTCTTTTAGCATGTTTTGTTTCGTTTTTCAAGTTAGAATCCTTTATCTATTCCTTAATCCATAGTCCTGAAAATCAAACATTTTACATAAGGTACTTGCACAAAAATAAGCATTTGGGGATACTAAACAAAAATAAGTAAAGCCTTAATGATCAAAATCTTTTACCATCAACACCCTCAACATAAGTTTTTTCTTATGCTCAAGTGAAAATGAAGTTCACCATTTTAAATCGATGGCTCAAATAGTGCTACAAATGGAACAACTACAATTGCACACAACAAGACTCAGTTTACTCATTCAAGGATCAATTGCATTCAAAGATTGCAGTTGTGACTCACCATTATCAAAGATACTCTAGTTCACAATACTCGATCCAAATGCAAGTTTAAGAAAAAAAAAGGCAGTCAAATGCCCTCACACATATATTATTCAATATTAATACACCACTCTCACACTAAAAAAGATGACAACATGCATCACTTAACCAAAGATTTGCCCATATTTTTCAACCATCATCTGTTTCAGCTTAGTGAAGATCAAAAGGTCTTTTAAAGGCTTGTAATGGGACAAAGTGTAAAGGTATTGTCAATTAGGATACAGTGGATGTTATACTTTTTAAGTGTAGTATAAAAATAAATTTCCTTCCTTTTTATTTGGAATTTTAACTCATTCTCAACATTCACCCCATTGCCAACTTCTAATGTACTACGTACACCCAATTTCTTTTGCAAAATTCAAAACATTATTTCACAACCTATTCATTCTTTTTGTTTTTCCTTTCATCTTTTCTCCATTTTTTAATATGGAGGGGTTGCATCATTTTTAAATCCACGGGTAAAGGGGGAGTTACTTATACTTCTTGATTTACCTTCTTGTTTCACCACACCCTCAACTAAGGCATTTGACCTAAGTTGGTTATTCCAGGAAACAACGTTCCATGAGGATTATGGGTGAATGAATAAATAGGGGTCACAATTGTTCAAGTTTCTTCCATGGAAAGGAAAGGGCTCAAAGGGTGTTCAATAAAGATTTACACATCTCACAAGGTTGGTCTCAAATGATATATATTGTAAAATTTTTTGACTATTCCAAATTGTTGCCTAAAATCATTTCAAGAGCTTGCATCACTTAGTTAAATTAATGAACATGTCTTTTAGGTGTCCTCACACATGGTTCACGATAATCTCAACACACAAGGAATTGTTTCCATTATAGAAGAACACTCCACAATCTTCATATTGTACAATGCGCATAACAATATAGTTATTCGATAATAAGCTAGTCAAAACGAGAAGTAAGAAATTCACATATATTTTATGTAAATTCATTTGTACTCATCTTAGCCATGCATTCATTTTTGTTAGATTAGGATCACTGCTCAAGTCATTTGTATTGATCATAAACGATTATCAAATTTGCGCAAGTTCAACCACATTAACACAAAATACGAGGCAACACATTTGTTAGATTGGAAAAAATCATTCATATTCAAAAAAAGGAGCAATAAGCTCAAATATCCACAAAACAGTGTCAAAACATAATTTATAGGACAAAAACACAGTAAATATACTAAAAGTATAATCTAAAGAAGTATCTATGGAAATACCTCACCCCATCACAAATAAAAACAAATTTGTTCTCAAATCTAATACAAATATCCAAAAGTGAATAAAAATGAATATGAAAGAGATAAAGAAATGTCATGTATACACAATATATACTTTTTTCCGGGTATCGATGTCGGGTGCAACACTGTGATTTTGGACATAAGTGTTAGTAGTCACATCAACAACACTAGATCCTTCCATGATGGTGTCAACCAATGAAATCTGCATGGAAGAATCTTCATCAACTCCTCAATCTCTGTCAAGAAATCAAAGGTAGCATCCTCATCGATACTGTCACGATTGGAGTCTAGACCCCAAACGAGACCGACATCATTGACCTCAAAGAGGTCGCAGAAAAGCCTACTTATGTCAATCTTACTTCATCTAGGTTAATTTTAGTAGAAAATTTGAAACTTTTTTTTCTTAACATACATACTAATCATTCTATTAGATTCATAATTGTTGACCATCAACCATCTAACATTAAGATCATCAAATAAAAGAAATAGTTTAATATAACATTAAATGTATACTTACCGAAATGGCACTAATCCAATGTCTGAACAAAAGCGGAAAGAAATGCTAGTGGAACATAATCCACTAGATCAATCCTATAACTAATCTAGAATATAATGGGCAAGCATACTACAAAGAATGAGAGCCTACAAAGTTCGGATGACTGCTCCACGTCCGAATAGTTTCTGCATCAACCTGTAGCTCTAACGCCCACCTGTGCCTGCACCTAAAATTGTGTAGTTGTATGGGATTAGTACACATTTGTACTAAGTATGGGTATATGAAATCACACACCAAGGACATTCATGATTAAGAACAACTGTTTCGTAACCACATGATTATGGAAAATCAAGTCAGTGGACTTGCCAAATTGGGATTAGGAAAGTTACTGAGCTTTCCAAATTTGGATTAGGAAATTAAGGCCATGAGAGTAACATGAATCATCATACTTATCATATTTCACACAAAAGATAACTTCTAGCACATAACACATAATATATGGCAGATAACACATAACATTTTTCATATCTTCATTCATATGCCATGAGACCTTCGAATCATGGACTTGACATCAAGACTTCTCGAAAATGAGGGCTCAACATATGGGACCTCAACTAGGGAGCCTTCTTTAGCCAACACAGAGTCTGCTTCATTCATTCATACGTACTTCATTTCATTTCATTCATAGGCTAGTGTAAACACCATCCATACCTAGGATTAGTTTAAGACTTTCATCATTTTCGCTGTGCATTGAGAAAGAATGACCTAGTGTCATTACTTAAGTCTAGCTCACCTCTTGATTATCCTACCCTAACACATTTGGTATCATTCATTTCATTATGTGCATCATTTGAGGATGGCCTCATTCATTCTTGGGGAACTTAGACTTTAACCGACATAGATCATGTGAGCATCATGAAATCCAGTGTCTCCCCCATACCGAAAAGAGGTCGAATCACCGGCCAAAGTGACCCAAAACATGCTAGCATACATGGGAATTGAACCCTGCCAGATCCCTATATTGGAAGTATAGGTTTGAAGACTAGGAGATATAAGGAAAACCATTCCCTGCATGCAGGACATTCTCTTGTCATAAGAGTTACTTGAACCTCTGCCCTTCCTCAAAGAAGGCATCACCGCTCATAGCTAGTCTATCGGTGCTCAGTATAAAGTTACATTACATTCAACTCATCGATCATGGAAGATGGCTTCTAGTATGAGGACATCATATCTAAATAGATGATTTCTCATCTCATAATTAGTATTAAGTGTGTCTAAATACTTTCATTAGAGTGTTCATAGAGACTGCTCTCTTCAATAACTTTACACTATCATTGGTGAGTACGTTTTGTTAACATCTACTTATGCTCATTTGAGATTATTCTCATCTTTTACATTAGCCTTATATTATGTTGTCACCACATTCATTAACATTAGCATATTTTCTCTTCATGATTACATACCCCTTTTTACGTTAATGTCCATTTCATCATATGCCAATGCACTTGACCATTTGTGTGTTTCACACTCTTACTTAACCCTCCTAGGATTTTATCATTTGAATACATACATCTTAGGTTCACTTATTTTAAAATGTATGCTAGACTTATGGGTCTATACATACAAGCCATGAGGCTTCTTTCGTATATCGTTAAGTTACTCATATCTTCCTAAGATTATGTAGTACAACACTTATGCATCTTGTATGTATGCCAAGATCTCAATTTTGATCTAAGTAGGTAGCATTATTCTTGAACATTTAATTAACGTATGACTTATGTATCAATACGGAATTCGATCAAGAGAACCCAAGTTCGAATCCCATGGACAACGCTTACATTTTTCATTGATTTTATTTTTATTCCACATGACATTCGGACCCTAAATCGAGCCCCAACATCAACATTCCGTCTTTATTTATATCCTTGGAATCTCGTCCTACTTGGCCAAGGGGTTGTGGGATCGAAACCCCACAACCCCTTTTATTTTTTTCATTTAATTCTCCTTGTACAATTCGCATAGACCATGAGATTGTGGGATCAAACCCCCACAACCTCTCTTTATTTTTCTTTTATTTCGCAGATACTTCCAAGAGGTCATGGGTTAAATTTTCACGCCACACATTTTTTTTATTTACACTTTTCTCTTAACTCCCTTCACTACCTTGAGGTCGAGGGTTTGATTCCCACGCCTCACATTTCTTTTCTTTTATTTTTCCCTTTCTATATTACTCTCCTACACATCCTTGAAGTCGTGGGTTCGATTCCCACGCCTCACATTTCTTTGTTTTTATTTTTTCCCTTACTTCCACTCGCTGATTGGAGGTTGTGGGTTTTATTCCAATGCCTCCCATTTTAAATTTTTGTACTTTACTTTCAGCCAGCCCACCAAAGATCAATTCCCCTTCACCCCATTTCCTTTTTAACGTTTTTAAGGCATTATACAGTGAGGTCACAAGTTCGAGTCCTTGTGGCCTCATACCTTTATACTCAAACAATTTCAAGATTTATTCATCATTATTTAGCCTAAACCAAACTTGTATGTTTGCTGGAAATTTAATCATTTTTCATATCTTTTTATCAACACTTTCACATGGACTCTTATGGAAATTCATAGCACATTTAATACACTTTGGGGTGCATTTTTTTATAAAATCACTTAGCCAAAAGATTGGTACTAAAATCAGCCATACTTTCATTTTTAATGAACATCACGATTTATATAGTTTTATGCTAGTAAAATAACAACCATAACATTACCAAATTTTGAGCCTTAATCCGAGGACCTTAGTCACTGCAACATGCTTGCGCACACACACACTTGCACATAATTTCGAACACATGGTTGTATTTCATACGATTTCAAGGACACAAACATAATCATATTCATGACAAAAACATAACATACACCTCAATCTACAAGCAATAATATCCAACCTATGATCCATTGTCTCAAGCCATCTACGAATGGCATGAATAAAAGTCTTGTGAAGCAGCCCATACAAAGTATTAAACATAAAAGTAAATGATATAAAAGGAACATAAAGGTCCGTCCAAGAAGCTATGAGGATTCATAAGTTCTTTGCTTCTTTAAAGTCCTTGAAATTGTACCCTCTAAGCAACTCAAAGCTCCAACCTTATATTTGGTTAGAATGTAGGTAATATGCGTTAGTGCAAACGTACTAACTATGAAACCTAACATAACATCATAAGATTATCTAAAATAGTTAGTCAACATAAGACATAAGCATGAGAGGTAATAACATAATCGTAACATAACAAGTTAGCATAAAGAATACATAAATTCATACTTCAACATCTGTCTTTTATACTCAAGTGAACCACTTAAAAAGCCACCTCCAAGTATACCTGAGTTATACAAATATAGAATCCCGTAATACTACCTAAGACAAGTACCTCTCTTTTTTTTATTCTTGGTCAGAGTCCACCTTCATAATTAAGACATAGATTCTCATGACATAAAAACGCTATACCTGTTAGTCACCTCAAGGTATACTTGTGCAATGCAACTAATTTTTGAAGTCACCCTATTCATGTGTTACTATTTCTAAATGTCACTATAAATGTTGGTATTCTTTTAGTATGTGAAGCTTTGCATGAAAAAACACATATCTCTATATGAATCTATTCAAGTCTGACATTTTTTGATTAATTTTAAATTATTAGATTAACCTATAATCCTTCAATGAGTTATAACTTGCTTCTTCTAGCTTCTTCCTGTGTAGATATATAAAATAAAGACAATACTCAATCAAGATCTACTGATACTGACTTTACCCCCAAAACCCTAACATAATTAGCAACAAGCCCTATTTTCAATACTAGATTCATTCTATCATGATCTATGTCTAATTAACAAGCTAGTCAATAACCTTGATCATTAGAAGGTAATTCTTGTCATACTTGATCATATAGGTTGAATTCAAAATTTACAAGTTAACATCCTTTCTATTCAATTATACCTAGTTCAATTCATAATTAGAGTATCATGTCTATGATATTTAATATTTAAGACACTCAGTATGGGTGTATGCAGACATACACATAAGGCTATGCATGATCAAGTAAAGATCTTCCTATAAAACATGCAATTTCTTGAAAGTGAAGTCACTAGACTTTCCTAATTCATTTTTTGTGAATTTTGGTATGAATATGATGTATTTTAATGCATTCAAAGAACACAAATCATTTTCTATATGATCACAAGACATTAGTATAATCAACATAATTTTAGAACCACTCGAGCGAAGATTTGAAAAATTAACCATGCCAAACCAAAGAGCGCTATTCTTGTTACTTGGATTATTTTTCAGTCTTTTTCTTCTTATGATTTTGTGGTTCAATAATTCCTTTGGTCCTATATCTTACTTACAAGTGAAATGATTCATTATAGTCCTAGACCGACAATGAATCAAGTAAGTAATCCAAGGACTAAGGAATGATTTCACTATTCTTACAATGAGTCATTCATTACATTGCATATTTATTAACACTTCATAAGCAGTCTCTAGTTGCTATGCCACTTATCTCATTATTTTCATGTTAGGGAAGTTATGAATCTTTGATTTTCTATTATGTTTCTACTCCACTTTATTGACATCATATAATAAGTCATTATAAGCCAATCTTATTTGGCTTTGCCCATTATTTGATGAAACTTCATTGGTATTGATATTGGCAATTGACATTCTTAAGCTCTTACTTCCATGGCTCACTTTGAACATACTTCCATCATCTTTCTTTCTTTATTTGTTAGTTACATCTTATAAGTAAGATCATGCTAGATAACATGAAATCCAGTGTCTTCCCCACACCAAAAAGGGGTGATCGTGTGAGCTACTTATGAAATCCAGTGTCTTCGCCACATGGAAAAGGGGTGATTTTCGGCTAAGTTAAATTCGTATCAAGTGTTTAATCCATATCGAAAATGAGTGGCTCACGGCTATAGTGAACCAAGAAAATCTTTTTGAGCACTAACCGACAAAGATCATGTGACCTAAAAATATAAAATCTAGTGTCTACCCCACACTTAAAAGAGGTGATCTCACTGTCCAATGTGAGATCGAAATATACCTAGCTCTTTTAGGTGGAAACCAAATGTTAGTTCCTATGTTGGCTAGACATAGTTTGAAGACTAGGAATGTAAGGAGACTACTTATCCACCTAAGTGGTAGCCTTGTCTCATGAGACATACACGTGAAAGAACATGATCATAAGTAGTCTATCGGTGCTTTGCTCACTTTCATTATCTTCTTATCTTTTAGAGTTGACTCAAACATTATGAAAGCTTGCTTATAGATTGAGATTTACTTAATATATAGATGAGTTGTTATCCTTTTCTTTACATTGATGAAATGAGAATTTTACTTACATAATATCTTTTGTGTTAATGAGACTTGTCTCACACGTTCCAACACCTTTATTCGTGAGTATTTTTAACCTAGTAGCTAAGGTGTAAGTGAGGCTTGTCTATCTTCTTTTAACACCTGATTCTGGTCACTTTCTTAACATAGACATCTTTATTTATGTTATTACTCACGGTACTTGCTTACATTCATTTAGTAGCTTCATATCATCGTTTATGGACGACAAACATTTACTTCATTGAATTACATAAGTTCATAGTTCATTCTTTTAAATCATGTTGGGAGTTGTCCCAATGAATGGCATGCCCTTGGATATAGATTCATTGAATTACATTATGAATGTTGGAGTTGTCATTTCATTATTTCATCTACATACGTTTGGCATATGATTAATATTGGCATAAACAATTAGATAAAGATTACATAACAATCTTTGTTGGCATAAGCCAAATTTCATATTCATTCATGCTTAATTTGGTATGTAATAACCATCAGCCAATCTTTTAATTATTTAGGATAATATTATAGCCAATTCCATTCATCACTCTTAGACAATGTATTGTTAGCGATTTTATTGGCATAAAGCAGGTAGTCATTCAAGTATAATTTCATGGAGATCTTTTAAGCCAACCTTAGATGTTAACCTTACCATAACGTTATTATCCATTTTGAACAGCATCATGTCAACACTTTAATGAAAATAACATCTTCATAAATAATATGAACAGTAACCATTAGGAAGTAACACGTCAACATGTAACATTTTCGGACAGTGTAACATAGTATTATTCCTTTAATTCACGCAAGGAACACTTAACATCATACGATTCCAATTTCATAGGTTAATTCGACATTCATAATTAAAGAACCCTGCACATTAAGATCAGCCAGCACCACATACTATCAAGACTAATCTATATATCATTGAAATCGTGAACAAGGATACTAGGGAAAAGGACGTTAAACAAGAATCTTGGGAAACAACCCTAGATTCAAGATTTTATGGATTCAAGATGATGGAAAGATTTTATGGATAAACCCATATGATAAGTATAACTTTATCTAATAAGACCACCCTGAATGAAAACTTGAAGAAACCTTGAAATTGCCTAGAACGTCTATGAACTTTCTTCCACTTTATTTCGTTCATTTTAAATATCTAATATTTAAGTGTTGATCATGAGTTTTAGGTTTACGAACTGATCTTGACTCATTCAACTAAGTCTTAATTAGTAAATTAAACAATTTAATAGTTAATTACCAAATTTCCACTAGTAGGTCCATTTAGGTTAGTCATAGGTTAGTTAGCTACTTAGGACAGTTATTTAGGGACTAGATTTAGTTAGGTAGGTTTGCCTCACTTGGAGGGAACCGTCCGCACATGTTTTTCCCTAACCACCTACTTAAATTCGATTAGGGTTGTTGCGTATTCCCCCTTTGCTGGTTCCCACATGCTTTGCCTCTGTGCTTGCACTTGGATTGGTTGTACATTACTAACTAACTATTCTTGATGTCCTATTTGGAATATTTTCTTATTGTCCCAAGGACTCTCACTATGTCCTTGGGCATTGCTTAATTTACATGATCATTTTAAATGGTCATGTGATATGGTACTAGGCTTGACACATGGATGCCTACTACTTAGTATATTTTTTTGAGGACTTGTTTTTTACTTTAGGGTCTTCATTGCAGGTACTTTTTTTTTAAAACCAATCTTTTATTATATTATGACTACTTGGACATTTATAGAAAATTGGCTCACTCCCTTAGCCAATTTTCTATATGATGCCCTATATTCTTTAATATTGGGCATTGGGACGTCTATGTACTCCAATATGCATTCTTAATGACCTACCGTCTCTTCATTAAACATGTAATTTTCTTGAATGTTACATTATCCCCCCCCCCCCAGGAACATTCGTTCTAGAATGACACTACTCATCATTTAAAACAAAGAGGGTGATTTTCGAAAACACTTTAACATACTTGAGCTTTACTTCTTTGTAAATATCTGATTCACTTTTATTTGGATGATGCATATCATTCAAGCTTAGCTGAAGCTTAATAATTAAGATTGAGGAATTTCCTTGTCAATCACACTTAACTTAATGAACATCATAATTCATGTAACACAAAAACCATGTCTACGCTATACAAACGTGAATTCATTTTAACTCACATAGTGCAATTATTAAACATAAAATTATGGACTTACAACACCAAATCGACTAATGCACAAAAACATAGAGTTTCGTAAACAAAACCAGACTGAGGAAAAGAATACTTAATCTCAAGAAATGAACAAATGAGGGAAACGGGATCTCATATCAGCATTGGCCTCCCACATTGCTCCCTCAACAAAACGGTTCCGCCATAATATTTTCACAGTGGAAACCTCCATGTTCCTCAACCGCTTAACTTGGGGATCTAATATGTCGACTTGGACCTCTTCATAAGTAAGTTTCTCATCAACTCCTAACCATTCAACAGGAAGGATGGATGCTTGATCTCCTAGAGACTTCTTAAGCATTGAAACGTGAAACACTAGATTACAAGAAGCTAAGTCTTGAGGTAACTTCAGTTTGTAGGCAACATTTCCTACTCTCTCCAAGATCGAATAAGGAATTATATACCTCGGATTCAACTTACCTTTCTTTCCGAACCTCATAACCCCCTTCATGAGTGATATCTTCATGGAAACTTGATCACCCACCTCAAATTCAAGAGCTCTCTTTCTGTTGTCTGCATAGGATTTTTTACGACTGTAAGAAGTAGACAATACATCCCTGATCATTCTCCCCTTCTCCGCAGCCTCATGTATGATCTCTAGGACAAGGATCGAAGACTCTTCCTCCTCAAACCAGCCCACTGGAGACCTACATCTCCTGCCGTATAGTGCCTCAAAAGGTATCATCCCAATGCTAGAATGATAACTATTATTGTATTAGAACTTAACCAGCAGAAGTTATCATCCCAACTCCCCTTGAAGTCAATATCACATGCTCACAGCATATCTTCAAGGGTATGCATAGTACGTGCTGGTTGTCCATCAGTCTGGGAATGAAAAGCAGTACTGACCTTCACTTGTTTACCCAATCTCTTTTTGAAAGATCTCCAAATATGATAAGTTAAGTGGGATCCCCTATACAAAATGACAGATAAAGGGATCCCATTCTACCTCACTATATCATCAATATACAGCTTGGCATAATCTTTGGACCTGTAAGTATATTTCACAGGTATGAAGTGTGCAGACTTAGTCATCTTGTCAACAATAACCCAAATAGAATCATGTAGTTTCCTAGTCCTGGGCAGACCAACCACAAAATCCATATTAATAGCCTCTCATTCCATGTTGGGATCTCAACAGACTAGGTAAGGCCCCCAGGCTTAGGTGTTCGGACTTAACCTGTTGGCAATTGGGTCACTCCACCACAAACTTAGAGATATCTCTATTCATACCCTCAAACCAATAGACCTCCTTTAGATCATGGCATGTTTCTGTAGAACATGTATGAATAGAATACCTCGATCCATGAGTTTCTGCAATAATATTAGGCCTCAAACCATCTATATTAGGCATACATAATATTGTCTAATATCGAAGCACACCATCCTCCCCTAGGGATAATGATTAATTCAGCATACACAACAACAAGTCTTTCCACTCCATGAGTAATTAGTTGCGATGATGCTTAGCTTTGACATCTACAACAAATGAGGATTTGAAACTTCAATGAACCGATACTTGGTGTATCTACCAGCTGTACACCCAATCTAGTCAATTGGTTTACCTCATTAACCATCTCCTTCTTCTCATAATCAATATGAGCCACACTGCCCATGCTCAAATTGCTCAAAGTATCAACCACTACATTGGCCTTACCTGAGTTATAGTGAATACTCATGTTATAATCTTTAAGCAGCTCCAACAATCTCCTTTGACAAAGCATAACTCTCTTTGCGTAAAAACATATGGAAGACTCTTATGGTCAGTAAATACATCAACATGTACACCATATAAATAACGTCTCCAAAGTTTTAACGCAAAGACCACAACAGCTAACTCAAGATCAAGAGTAGGGTAATTCTTCTCGTGGACTTTCAACTCCCTCGAAGTATATGAATTACCTTGATACCTTGCATAAGAACACATCCTAAACCTACTCGAGAAGCATTACAATTTACCACATACCCTTCACCACTACTCGGCAATGCAAGCACTAGGAATAAATTGAGTCGGTCCTTGAGCTCTTGGAATATATTTTCACACTTTTTAGACCAATAAGACTTCACCTTCTTCTTAATTACGGCTTTAACATGGGAAGCAATAGTGGAAAATCCCTCCAAAAACCCGTGATAATAATTAGCCAACCTGAAAAAACTTCAAATATCTGTGCGAGGGAGGGGTCTCAACCAATTCGTCACTAATTCAACATTTTCCGGATCAACCTCAACACCATGGTGGGTCACATCATGACCAATAAAGGTCACTGATCTCAGCCAGAACTAACATTTACTAAACTTAGCATACAATTGATGTTCCTTGAGTACCTGCACTGTAATTCTCAAATGTTGTTCATGGTCTTCCCTGGAATTAGAGTATATGAGGATGCCATCTATAAATATCATGAAAAAATAATCAAGGTTCACATGGGAAACCTTATTCATAAGGTCCATAAACCTTGGTGGTGGTTTTGTGAGACCAAATGAGATGAAAAGAAACTCGTATGGACCATACCTAGTGTAAAACCGGATAAATATCTTAGAAGAGAAACTTGAACCTTGGAGCTGATCAAATAGATCATCAATTCTGGGTAGAGGGTATTTTTTCTTCATAGTTACTTTGTTGAGTTGCCGATAATCGATAAACATTCTAATAGTTCCATCTTTTTTCTTAACGAAAAACACTAGAGCCACCCTATGGGGAAATGCTCGACTGGATGAAGCCCTTATCAAGTAAATCTTTTAACTGCAACTTCAACTTTTTGATTTCAGCTGGAGACATTCTATAGGGAGGAGCGAAAATTGGTTTTGTGTTGGGATCTAAGTCAACACCAAAATTAATTTTGCTTTCAGGAGGGATTCCTAATAAATCCTCTAGAAAGAAATCACTAAACTCAGTCACCACTATGGGCACAAAGTCTAGGAAAGGAACCTCATGGTCTAAGTCATTTACTCTGACTAAGTGGTATAAATACCCCTTAGACAACATACAATGTTCATTGAGGTTGCATATTATTTGGCTTGTTGGATTTGAACCACATTCTTCCCATTTCAGCTCTAACTCATTTGGAAATTGAAACCTCACTACACTGTTTCGATAGTCTGTTGTAGCATAAAACTTATGGAGCCAATCCATACCAAATATTATATCAAAATAAAGCATGGCCAATTCTATAAGGTCAACATGGGTGACTCTATCAAGAATATTTATTGGGCACTCTCTTTATACTCCTTCAGCTATAATGCCATATCCTATGGGAGTACTAACTAGGAAAGGCTCATTAAAGATCTTACGAAGCAAGTCAAACTTACTAGCTATTAAAGGAGTAACAAATGATAAAGTGGATCCTAGATCTAACAATGCATACATAGGAAAAGAGAAGGCATGCAATGTACCAGTGACCACATGAGTTGACTTCGCTTGCTCGTTTCTACCTTTCAATGCATAGAATATGTTCCTCTTGGGAGTTTCGGCTATTGCATTTGGATTCAGCCGAGGCTGAGAATTTGCCTTGGCCTGATGCGTCACTTGAGGAAAGTCTCTAACCATATTTTCACTCTTGGTATCCATGCGAACACCCATACTTACCACACGACTTGTTGTTTTGTTTGGAACTCCTATCATTGTCCTTTTTGAGGCAAGACTTGCTCATTTTGGAATTAAGTTTCCTTGAAAGGTTAGAATTACCTGAGTGCTTCTTGAACTTAGGCCTTTTCTAGACTACAAATGAGCTCCTACCAGAGCTAGAACCAGTATGATCAGCAGGCTTAGGCTTCTTGGCTTCCTTAACTCTCCTTTTTCGATGACTCTCCTCCACTAGCTGAGCATGAACCATCAATCTGCCCAGATCCATGTTATCATGCAACATGACTGCCCGACAATCTTCAACTAGATCCTCCAACACGCCAGTCACAAACCTGCTCATTTCATCCCTATTACATGCCACCAGAGAAGTTGCATATTTTGAGAGTTTAACGAATTTCAAGGAATACTCATTGGCTGACATACCTCCCTGTCTCAGGGTGATGAACTGTTTAGCCTTGGCTTCTCGTTGCTCCCTTAGAAGAATCTCTCTAGAAAGGTAGTCTTGAGAATATCCCAATTAATGGGGAAATTTCCTGGTGCTCGGCCATCTGCTCACATCCTATACCACACCTGTGTCACATCTTTGAGCTGATATGGAATCAGCTCATCCTTTTTTTTTCATCAACTCCAATGGAACAAACAATCTTGTGAACCTCATCCACCAACTACTGGGGATCCTTATTACTATTGGAACCGTAGTAGCGTGGATGACTCATTCTAGTGAAGTCCCTCAGTCTGGTAGCCATAATACTAGCATGCGGGTTCTCACTGTGAGCACCTAGTCTTGTAGCTTGAGCCATGATGGCCTGCGCCTGAGTAGTGATGGCCTGTGCCGTCTAAAACAATGCTTCCCTTACTTCACCATCTGTCAACCCAGTTCGATTGATAGGCACTTGAAATCTAGCAGTTGGGGCTTGATGAGGATCTTGGTTTCCTCCAGAAGCTGCTTCACCAACTCTCCACCCTACATTCCTCCCCGTATTCATTTTCTACACGCATATACAAAAAGGGAGTTAGATACTTAAAATGACACAAGATGTCACAAGTCTACATAGCACAAAAAATAGTATTAAAATGAAATTTCCTAACATTATATAGTCTATAATTCATGATTGTGGCGGGCTTCACAGCTATAAGTCTGAAACTACTTAATGTGGTTGTTTTAAGCTTTAGTTCCTAGGTAATTTAAACTCATTCTCTGATACCAAGTTTGTCACACTAGCATTCTTGAATTCGAATGCAACCGGTGTCGTTAACCTCTCAGAGGTCACAGTCAAGCCTCTTCTATGATTTCATAACATTCATAAAGTTAAATTTTGCGCAAAATTTAAAACTTTTAGAATGTAATGAAATATACGTAGACTTCATATAAAAGTTACATGGATTCATATATCATAAGGTCAAACCAAAAAATCCATCTACAATGTATTACACAATTCACAAGACGAAATCAACATATATCTTAATAAGCTAGCCAAAATGGCCTTAATACAAAAGCTTCGAAACGAAAAATATCTGAACGAAATGCTAGGGACAACATCCTGTAGATATTTCTAATTACCAGTCTATGAAGATAGCCGTAACATTCTCGAACTCAAGAGGACCTACCAAATGGTCTGGAGAACGCTGAGTCCAAACCACTGCAATGAGTCTTCAATCTTCTCTCTGACCTGCACCTATACAAATAGTAAATGTATATATTTAGTACATACTTGTACAAAGTATGGGTGTATAGAAACATACACATAAGTCTATTCATGATCAAGTAAAGCTCTTCCTATACAACGTGTCATTTCTGGAAGGTAAAGTCACTAGACATTCCTAATTCGTTAGTTGTGAATTGTGGTATGAATATGATTTATTTTAATGCATTAAAAGCACACAACTCATTTTCTATATTATCATAACACATTAGAATCATCAACATAATTATAAAACAACTCGAGCGAAGATTTGAAAATTTAACAATGCCGAACCCGAGATACCTATTTTTCAAACTTAGATTATTTTTCAGTCTTTTTCTTCTTCTTATTTTGTAGTTCAATAATTCCTTTGGTCCTATATTTTACTTACAAGTTCAATGATTCGTTGTAGTACCATACCCACCATGAATAAACTAAGTAATCCAAAAACTAAGAAATGATTTCAATATCCTTACAACGACTCATTAATTACATTATATAATCAACGACTCATTAATTACATTATATAATCATTAACAATTCATAAGCCAGTCTCTAGTGGCTATGACACTTATTTCATCATTTTCATATTAGGCAAGTTATTAATCTTTGATTTGATATTATGTTTATACTCCTGATATACCGTGGCTTCACGGTATAATTAATACTTTTAACTCAAGTTTAGTGTGTCCAAAAGCCCTTTTTATGCTAATTTTTATACAAGTTTCTCTTTGTTTTGCAGGAAATCTGTCCAGATCCAATTGCGGAGATTTTGAGAGAGAAGCTGCTGAAGGAAGATGGGGAAGTCTGACAAGTGTGGGATCACGAGGCTTGTGACGGTCCGTCATGGCCATGACGGTCCGTCCTGCATGTACGTCGTGAAGATCAGAGAAGCGATCCCAGTACCCAAATTCCAAGAGTTGAAGTCTTTTGAAACGAGACCCTCGACGGACCGTTGTGCCCATGACGGTCCGTCACACTTGCCGTTGAGGGGAATGAAGAGAGCAGCAGAGGAAAATGCACAAGTATGGGACGACGGAGTCCACGACGGTCCGTCATGACCACGACGGTCCGTCGCGTGGTCCGTCGACCCAGCCGCGTTTTGGCAGATTTCCAGTAATTAGAATTCTTGTTTAATTAGGTTTTTGTATTTTTTATAAATAGTTCGAAAAACCTCGTTTTTGAGGTTAGACACCTGATAATTAGACTCTACAATATTAGAACTCATATTATTATTAGAAATTATTGATTAGTGTTTGATCTTTTGGATATTCTTACAAGTAATTTTTGTTGATTAATCAAGCAATCTTTTGGACTTTACTCTTTCTCATTGAAGTAAGTACATGAATTCTTATTTGATCTATTTGAATATTGTATTTATGGCGATGAATAACTAAACTCCATAACTAGGGTTGTGGGAACCGTAGGCAAATAATGAGATAAACCCTATCTAAAATAACAATTCTAGAATAGTGTCTTGCATGTACTAATAATTCTTTCGCTTAGATGTCTTTTTAACGGATGATCAATGTTAGAACTCGCCTTAATGCTACTTGCCGGACCAAGGAGGTAGATAATAGGAAAAGAATTATTAACATAGATTTAGTGTATACTATCTAATAGGCTAGTATTGATTGGTACAAGGTAGTAACTTAGTCAAATATCGAATACGATGCTTAATATGAGGTAACGATAAGGGTTAGGAAAGCAACACACGTAGCCGGACCAAGGTGCGGAGTGAGATTTTCTAGATGCCGGACCAAGGATTTAGAAATACATAACTTATCACTTTGCATGCAAGATACTAGGAAAGAATTGTTATAGTTAGAATTATCAAGTTATGAACCTGTGGGGAACACGTAAACCCTAGTTACTTTGATTAATTGATTAAAACTCAACTTTAAAAGCTGTTAAGTGTCTCTTTCAGTTTCGTTAGTTCTTTTTAGTTCTTTTTACTTATTAGGAGATACAAACCCCCCTTTTTACAGTTTTATGTTTTTTTACTTTCTAAGGAAGTTGTCAACCGAACAATAGTAATAACAAGTTAAAGTTAAGTCTAGACTATTTTCCTCGTGGGAACGATCCCAACCTCACTAGTTGGGTTATTTACTTGACGCGACCGCTTTACTTCTCAGTTGAAAAGTAAATTTGAGCGTATCAAATTTTGGCGCCGCTGCCGGGGAAAGTAGCTTTTAGATTAATTTTAACTTATTACTATAATTTAGTTGATATTTTCTTGATTTTACTTTGTTTTATTGTTTTTTATTCTTTTCAGAACTATCCTCCTTGTATGCCAAATACACGGAGAGGAAGAGAATCATTGTTCCCCTACGATCACGAGTTAGAGCGTACACTGCGAAACATGAATTGTAATTTGGGAATCAATGATGATGATCCAAACCAGAACATCCCAGCTCCGGTTGATGTTCATGGTCAGATGTTACCCGAACCTCCGGGTGAACATCAACAGAGGGGACAGAATCCCGCTCCACGGCCCCAAGCATACTACAGAGGCTATGATAACATAGCAGATTCGGATGGGCCACTGGTTTTGCCTCCTCTACCCACAGGCCACACTTTTGTGGTAACTAGTAGTCTGATGCAAATGCTCACTGCCAGAGGTTTGTTTTCAGGGCTACCTTCTGAGGATCCACATGCCCATATAGCTAAGGTAAGGGCAGTGTGCAAAAGTTGTGTGGGGAGGCCTGACTTGGATCTAGATGTGATAGGGCTCAGAGTGTTTCCTCTCTCACTGACGGGAGAGGCTGCTATGTGGTTCACTGAGCTCCCATACAACTCCATTTTTACTTGGAATCAACTGAGGGATGTCTTCTTAGCACGCTACTATCCGGTCTCCAAGAAACTAAACCACAAAGACAGGGTGAATAACTTTGTGGAACTACCAGGAGAGTCAGTTAGTAGTTCTTGGGATAGATTCACCTCATTCTTGAGAAGTGTTCCAAATCATCGTATAGATGATGAGTCGCTGAAAGAATATTTCTATAGGGGCCAAGATGATAACAACAAAGCGGTATTGGACACTATAGCAGGTGGATCGTATGGAGAATGTCCTTATGCAGAGATCGCTGAAAAATTGGAAAAAATCTCTCGAAATAACAAAGCTTGGAGTACTAGAAAGTCTGATACAGGGAGAAACACCTTTGCAGTGCAGTCCACTCACAACCCATCCACAGATGATATTCGTGAAGAAATGGCTCAAATGAGAACTGAGCTTGGGTTGGTACTAAAACATGTCACTGGGGGTGCAGAAAAGGTTAATGCAGTCAACTACTTGGCTAAACCACCACCTCCAATTGATGAGTGTTATTATGAGGAGGATTCCTATGCAGTAAATGAACAGATGGGGGGTTTCCGACCAAGCGCCCAAGGCTCAAATCAGGATAATTGGTGCCAAAGTCAAGGGAACCAAGGTCGGAACTATGGTAACTACAATCGTGAGGGTCATTATGTCAGAGATGGAAACTTCAATCGCGACAACAACTTCAACAGGGGTAACTATGGTAATAGAAACGACAGGAATGGACCCTATGTTCCTCCTCAAAATCGGGAAGTTACTCCTAGGGATGGTGGAGGTAGTATGTCACGAGTTGAGGATATGTTGCATAAAATGATGAGGAGGTTCGATGCTAGTGATGAGCACAATAGAGAGTTGAGAAATGATTTAGCGGGTATTGGGCAAAAAGTTGATACCCATGCAATATCAATTAAGCAACTTGAGTTACAATTGGCCCAATTATCTGCAACTGTTAACACACGGCAACCGGGCACTCTTCCTAGCAACACTGTCCAAAATCCGAAAAATGATGGACATTGTATGGCAATTACTACTCGCGGGGGTAAGCAAACCATTGATCCTGCTATGCCATCTGATGAGAATAAGGTGACAACAGAATCTGATAAAGTGGTAGAAGTTGATGCTGAATTAGGGGATAACACTGCAAAAGATGCTGAAGTGCCTAAACAGGTAACTCTTATGCCTAGGCCACCACCCCCATTTCCTCAGAGGTTAGTTAAAAAGACCGAGGATGGTAAATACCGGCGTTTTATAACAATGTTGAGGCAACTTTCTATCAATGTCCCGTTGGTAGAAGCTTTAGAACAAATGCCCGGTTACGCCAAATTTATGAAAGATCTGGTTACAAAGAAAAGATCGGTCACTTTTGAGGATGATGATAGAATGCAGCATTGTAGTGCTATTGCTACAAGATCTCTGGTCCAAAAGAAAGAAGATCCAGGTGCGTTTACTATTCCTTGTACAATCGGGCTATTACATTTTGCGAAAGCATTATGTGATTTGGGGGCAAGCATAAATCTCATGCCCCTCTCGATTTACAAGAAGTTGGGTTTGGGTGACCCAAAGCCCACTACGATGCGGCTACTGATGGCTGATCGAACGGTAAAACGACCTATAGGGATACTCCTCGATGTGCTAGTAAAAGTGGAGTCATTCATATTCCCAGCAGATTTTGTTATTCTTGATTGCGAGGTCGATTTTGAAGTGCCTATTATTCTTGGGAGGCCATTCCTTGCTACGGGAAGAGCCTTAGTAGACATGGAAAAGGGGCAAATGAAATTTCAATTGAACAATGAGGAAGTGACCTTTAATGTTTGTAGGTCCATGAGGCAGAGTGGTGAGCTCCAATCGGCATCTGCTATATCCTACAACATGGGTGAGGCATTTGAGACACAAATAGAAGAACGTCTAGGTGTCGAAGCATTAGCGGCAGTGATAATGAACTTTGATAGCGATTGCATTGAGGAGTACGATTCGTTAGTTGCGGCTCTTGACTGAGGTGATGTTCGGTTTAAACCGAAGAAATTTGAGCTCGATATGAAGAATCGTGAGTCCCCACCCGCGAAACCATCTATAGAGGAAGCTCCAAAAGTTGAATTAAAAGCTCTCCCATCCCATCTTAGGTATGAATTCTTAGGAAATGGTGACACTTTACCGGTAATCATTGCGTCAGACTTGAATGACAACAGGTTCAGAGTTTGGTGAAGGTACTCAAAGGTTCAAAAGAGCCATTGGGTGGACCATTGCGGACATTATTGGGATCCCTCCGGGTATTTGCTCTCATAAAATCCAACTCATGCCTGATCATAAGCCGAGTATTGAGCACCAGAGACGCTTGAATCCTCCTATGCAAGAGGTTGTGAAGAAGGAAATTATCAAGTGGTTGGATGCGAGAGTAATCTATCGAATCGCCGATAGTAGTTGGGTATGCCCGGTTCAGTGTGTACCTAAGAAAGGGGGAATGACTGTGGTCCCCAACGAAAAGAATGAACTTGTTCCAATGAGACCGGTTACTGGATGGAGGGTGTGTATGGATTATCGTAAACTGAACTCATGGACTGAAAAAGACCATTTTCCCATGCCCTTCATGGATCAGATGTTGGATAGACTTGCCGGAAAAGGGTGGTATTGTTTTCTTGATGGGTATTGGGTTATAATCAGATTTCTATTGCACCAGAAGATCAAGAGAAAACCACTTTCACTTGTCCATATGGACTTTTGCGTTCAGAAGAATGCCATTTGGGTTGTGCAATGCACCCGCAACCTTTTAGAGATGTATGATGTCAATATTTTCTGACATGGTGGAGGATACTATAGAGGTTTTTATGGATGATTTTTCGGTGGTTGGTGATTCATTCGAGCGGTGCTTTATAATTTATCTGAGGTTCTTAAGAGATGTGAATACTGCAATTTGGTACTAAACTGGGAAAAGTGTCATTTCATGGTAAAAGAGGGTATTGTGTTGGTTCATCGCATTTCAGAAAAGGGCATAGAGGTTGATCGAGCTAAATTTGAGGTAATAGAGAGACTGCCCCCACCAATCTCTGTAAAAGGTGTGAGAAGCTTTCTTGGGCATGTAGGTTTTTACCGAAGATTCATCAAAAACTTTTCAAAGATTGCACACCCATTGTGCAAACTGCTGGAGAAAGACTGCAAATTTTGCTTTGATGGGTCTTGTCTTAAGGCATTCGGTGAACTAAAAGAAAAATTGGTGTCTGCACCCATCATTATTTCCCCGGATTGGAGCAGTCCATTTGAGGTAATGTGCGATGCTAGTGGGGTAGCTCTTGGTGTAGTACTGGGATAGAGGAAAAACAAAATCCTTCACCCCATTTACTATGCTAGTAAAGCCCTAAATGAAGCTCAGAAGAAATACACAGTGACTGAGCAAGAACTCCTCGCAGTAGTGTTTGCTTTTGAGAAATTTCCCTCCTATTTGCTAGGTACCCGAGTTATAGTTCATACTGATCATTCAGCATTGAGATATTTGATGGCGAAAAAGGATGCGAAACCAAGGTTGATTCGCTGGGTATACTGCTGGCAAGAATTTGACTTTGAAGTGCTGGATAGAAAAGGGACTGAAAATCAAGTTGCTGATCACTTTCTCTGTCTAGAGGATGAAGCTATGAGAGAGTTAGGGGATAAGACTGACATGTGATACATTCCCCGATGAACATGTATTGGCTGCTTCACAAGACTTGATTCCATGGTTCGCAGATTTTGCGAACTATCTGGCTAGTGATATTGTTCCATCAGAATTGTCCTTTCATCAAAGAAAAAAGTTCATGTACGATGTGAAGAAGTTCTTTTGGGATGAACCATACTTGTATAGGAGTTGTGCCGACGGGCTTATTCGGCGTTGTGTGCCAGAATGTGAAATGTTGAGTGTATTGGAGGCATGCCATTCTTCACCTGTTGGCGGACATCACAGTGGTATCCGAACCGCTCACAAAATATTGCAATGTGGTTACTATTGGCCAACTCTTCATCAAGATGCTCATGGGTTTGCTAAAGCATGTGACAAATGTCAACGTGATGGTGGTATTTCAAGAAAGCAAGAGCTCCCTCTAAACCCCATTCTTGTGATTGAGTTATTTGATGTGTGGGGTATTTACTTTATGGGCCCTTTCGTGAGTTCTCATGGGATGAAGTACATTCTAGTAGCAGTTGATTATGTATCTAAATGGGTCGAAGCCATAGCACTCACAAACAATGAAGGGAAGAGTGTCACTGCATTTTTGAAAAGAATATATTCTCCCGTTTTGGCACCCCAAGGGCTATTATTAGTGATGGGGGCTCCCACTTCTGCAACAGATTATTCAAAGGGTTATTGGAGAAATATGGGGTTCGCCATAATGTGGCCACTCCTTACCACCCTCAAACTAGTGGGCAAGTTGAAGTGTCGAATCGAGAGATCAAGCAGATATTGTCCAAAACAGTGAACGCTAGTAGAACGGATTGGTCAAGGAGGCTTGATGATGCTCTTTGGTGGGCCTACCGGACAGCATATAAGACTCCCATTGGTATGTCTCCATACCAACTTGTATATGGGAAAGCTTGTCATCTACCGGTTGAGTTAGAGCATAAAGCCATGTGGGCTATGAAGAAGTTAAAAATGGATTGGAGCGAAGCTGCAGAGCACCGGTTAAATGGGTTGAATGAACTTGATGAATTTCGCCTAAAAGCCTATGAAAGTTCAGCCCTATACAAAGAAAAGATGAAGAAGTACCATGACAACAAAATTGAAAAACGAGAGTTTATGGTTGGGACTCAAGTCCAAATGGACGGGTCCTTACACGGTTACCCAACTATTCCCTCATGGAGCAGTTGAGTTGGAAACCAAGGAGGGCGTGCGGTTCAAGGTGAATGGACAGCGCATAAAAATCTATCTCGGGCATGCTGAATCGGCGAATGAAGTGATCGAGGCGTACCATCTTGATGAAGTCAAAGTAATCAAGTGTCCCCAGTCGTGCCGCGACATTAAATCAGGCGCTTGTTGGGAGGCAACCCAATACTTATCGTCTTTTAATAATGGTAGCATTTTCTTTTCTATTAATGGGTTTTAAATTTGCAGGCACATCACCAGGAAATTCTGCAGAACACCACTTCGCATTAGCCACTGACGGATACAACGACGGACCGTTGCAACTGCGACGGACCGTCGTGGGTATCCGTCACACCAGGTACCAGTTCTGTCATTTTGAATATTAGGGCACACACGACGGAACCTACGACGTCCCGTCACATACGCGATGGTCCGTCGTCGAGGAACCGTCGCGTGATTAATGAAATATGCCCGACCCGACCCGGCTGGACCCTTTTCATAATTTAACCGTTAATACCCCCACAACCCCCCATATCCCACCCCACCCCATTTACTTCATTATTCCCCTCATATCCCTCTCTTTTCAACTTCCACACTTCCCCTCACTGCCCCTTGCTCCCACAAATCATCTCAGCATTATCATTATCATCTACTGTCGGTGTTGCCCTTGCCAGGATCAGTCTCTAGTTGTCTTTTTCTCCATTTCCAAGGTATGTGTCTCTACCTTTATACTTATTTATCCTGCATTTTGGTTTTGTAGTTAGTATTAGCATAGTTTTAGTCGTATATTGTTTTCTCTATCTGCCAATGTCTAAACCTAGGTTCAAAATGTTGATAACCCAAGCCATAGGTGATTTAGCTTTGGTAGTTTCTTAGGTCGTGGGTATAGACACATATAAGTCCATATCACTATATAACCATGTAGGCTCATTGGGGATGCGTAGGGCACCCCCAAGTCTAAGACTGCTACTCAGAATGAGACCCCGATGACGGCCCGTCGCCTACACGATGGACCGTCATAGGGTCCGTCGCACAAGCCCTAGCACCCCTGCAAAACGTCGCCTGTGACGGACCGTCTTACCCACGACGGTCCGTCCTGCGCGACCGTCATGGTTGTCAGAGACCCTGTTTCTCAGGGTCTCAAAATTTTTCAAGTGTCTTACGACGGACTCTTGTGACGGAACGTCTTACCCACGACGGTCCGTCCTGCGCAACCGTCATGGTTGTCAGAGACCCTGTTTCTCAGGGTCTCAAAATTTTTCAAGTGTCTTACGACGGACTCTTGTGACGGACCGTCTTACCCACGACGGTCCGTCCTGCGCGACCGTCATGGTTGTCAGAGACCCTGTTTCTAAGGGTCTCTCAAAATTGTCCAAGTTTCCTACGACGGACTCTTACGACAGACCGTAGTAAGCACGACGGTCCGTCCTGCTTGACCGTCTTGATGGTCAGAGATCCCTCCTTCAGGGGTCCTTATACATACATATACCAAGTATAACACGACGGATCTCGTGACGGTCCGTCATAGTCACGACGGACCGTCATCGGTCCCGTTGTGTGATACAGTTTCAATATAATTAACACACTATTTTCAAATTTTAATGTCAGATGAGTTTGCCTGTCTTGTTTAACATTCCTCGTACTAATAGTGACCCTTTGCAGGTACTATCTACTATGGCACCCAAGCAAGACCGAGCCTACGCACGCGGGCGATCCAAGTCTGTCGCTCCGTCTGCACGATTGATCATCGGGTCTGATGATGAGAGGGACCCTGAATATGTGCTCCCAGGCACCTCCGCCCCTTCCCGTACTACACGTGCCACCAGAGCCACACCCAAGAAGGTGGCGCCCGGCGTAGTCACTGCCTCCCAGTCTGATGAGGAGCGCACACTGACCGGCACACCCTCTGGGTCAGCCACAAACGAGGAAGGGGCGTCTAGCTCCCGTACTGTAGAGACAGCAGGAGGCCCTACTGAGGGTGCGGTGGCTGTGGAGGGCATCACTGAGGATGTCCAGATTGCTGAGGACACCACTGAGGGTGTCCAGGTTGCAGAGGATGTGGGTTCTGGGAAACCGGACCCACCAGCTTGTTGATCGACGGCGCTATGCGCCACAGGTTTGCTTCACCTACCCTTCTTATCTTTAGATTTTTTATGCATTGAGGACAATTGCATGTTTTTTTGTTGGGGGTGGGGTAAATGGAAAGTGAGTGTTAGGGTGAAGTCTGAGTAGCCCAACTCACTATCCTCTTTTGGGGTTTTCTTGCCTGAGTTCTTTTTCCCCAAAAGACTGATTTTTTTTTTGTTGAACCGGCATGTTTAGATCTTTTGTACATAGTTTAATTCTAGAGCATGATGGCTAAAATGATATCCTGATAAACTGAAAACAACGCATGACTAGGCATAGTAACCGACAATTGTGTGGCTCTAAGCATGAAATAGAGTTACACCATTGCATTACCCTAAGTCTTTAATTCAAACTAGGTGTCTAATGATCTGGTATAGTGATGACATGTTAAGTGAGAGTGAGGAAATTCGAATATCCACTATTGGTACTGAGCTAGAACTGCCTGGTTAGTCCTGCTAAAAGGAAGCTGTAACAAACAATTAGGAAAGATCATAGGCCCTTATTCAAGAAAGCCCATTTCTAACCAAATAAAAGAAACCAAATGAAAGTTATCCTTCTTTGATCCAAATATTTGAGCTTAATTAGACCTTTCTTTTTCACCCCAACTGCTCTTTTCTGGGAACAACGTGTTGGCCCTGGTCCCTCCTAGGACATGTGCACCTCAGCTTATGCCAAAAGCATAAGTTGAGGGTGGCTAATGCAGTAAAAAACCTTCGTTCTGGCCCTGACCCAACTTTGGGTATTGTGTACCTTGACTCATGGCAAAGCCATGAGTTGAGGGTGGCTATTACGAGGAATGCTTTGGAAAGTGAGGTTGAAAGAACAGAAGAGAGAGAAAGAACAAAAGTAAAGTGACTCAAAAGTAGTTGAAAGAAAAAAAAAAGAGAAGAGAGTCACTTACACAAATGAAGAAAGAAGAGAAATTGAGCAAAGGGAAAGAATATGAGAGACTGGGCGAGATAAGATGATAAAAAGGGAAGGTTTTAGCTGATATGTCAAGGAGGGCAAAAAGTCACTACAGTTATCACCTAAAAATGTACCCTACCTGACCCTGAGCCTATGTTACAAGCTAAAAAAGCCCTATCGTGATCCTAAGGGTTGTATAGCGAACTTAAGGCAGTGAAAATAAGGGCAAGCTTATGGCAATAGGTATAAATGAGTGTGACTTTGTTCTGAGAGCGAGTGTTGAAATGTAATCCTTATACTCAAACTGAAATCATTGTGTGAAAAATGAGGATTTTGTTCTAAAGTGAGGACATTAGTTGCAATACCAGACTTGTAGCACCTCGATGAGAAATTGAAGAGGATAGGTGATGGTGCATGGTGAGTCTGTCTCATGTTTGAATCCCACAAAAGTCAAGCCTAATAGTGATAGCGTGCATAGATTTGATGAGATTAATCGGGATTGATAGCCAAATGATTGCAAAGGATAAACATGAATACTATTGTACAAAGATTGTGTAGTGAGTCATAGTGCGTCGCTTGCGGACAAACAACGAATTTAAGTTGAGGGTGTTGATATACCGTGGCTTCACGGTATAATTAATACTTTTAACTCAAGTTTAGTTTGTCCAAAAGCCCTTTTTATGCTAATTTTTATACAAGTTTCTCTTTGTTTTGCAGGAAATCTGTCCAGAGCCAATTGCGGAGATTTTGAGAGAGAAGCTGTTGAAGGAAGATGGGGAAGTCTGACAAGTGTGGGATCACGAGGCTTGTGACGGTCCGTCATGGCCATGACGGTCCGTCCTGCATGTACGTCGTGAAGATCAGAGAAGCGATCCCAGTACCCAAATTCCAAGAGTTGAAGTCTTTTGAAACGAGACCCTCGACGGACCGTTGTGCCCATGAAGGTCCGTCACACTTGCCATTGATGGAAATGAAGAGAGCAGCAGAGGAAAATGCACAAGTATGGGACGACGGAGTCCACGACGGTCCGTCATGACCACGACGGTCCGTCGCGTGGTCCGTCGACCCAGCCGCGTTTTGGCAGATTTCCAGTAATTAGAATTCTGGTTTATTTAGGTTTTTGTATTTTTATAAATAGTTCGAAAAACCTCGTTTTTGAGGTTAGACACCTGATAATTAGACTCTACAATATTAGAACTCATATTATTATTAGAAATAATTGATTAGTGTTTGATCTTTTGGATATTCTTACAAGTAATTTTTGGTGATTAATCAAACAATCTTTTGGACTTTACTCTTTCTCATTGAAGTAAGTACATGAATTCTTATTTGATCTATTTGAATATTGTTTTATGGCGATGAGTAACTAAACTCCATAACTAGGGTTGTGGGAACCGTAGGCAAATAATGAGATAAACCCTATCTAAAATAACAATTCTAGAATAGTGTCTTGCATGTATTAATAATTCTTTCGCTTAGAGTCTTTTTAAACGGATGATCAACGTTAGAAGCGCCTTATGCTACTTGCCGGACCAAGGAGGTAGATAATAGAAAGAATTATAAAACATAGATTTAGTGTATACTATCTAATAGGCTAGTATTGATTGGTACAAGGTAGTACTTAGTCAAATATCGAATACGATGCTTAATATGAGGTAACGATAAGGGTTAGGAAAGCAACACACGTAGCCGGACCAAGGTGCGGAGTGAGATTTTCTAGATGCCGGACCAAGGATTTAGAAATACATAACTTATCACTTTGCATGCAAGATACTAGGAAAGAATTGTTATAGTTAGAATTATCAAGTTATGAACCTGTGGGGAACACGTAAACCCTAGTTACTTTGATTAATTGATTAAAACTCAACTTTAAAAGCTGTTAAGTGTCTCTTTCAGTTTCGTTAGTTCTTTTTACTTATTAGGAGATACAAACCCCCTTTTTACAGTTTTATGTTTTTTTACTTTCTAAGGAAGTTGTCAACCGAACAATAGTAATAACAAGTTAAAGTTAAGTCTAGACTATTTTCCTCGTGGGAACGATCCCAACCTCACTAGTTGGGTTATTTACTTGACGCGACCGCTTTACTTCTCAGTTGAGAAGTAAATTTGAGCGTATCAACTCCCCTTTATTAGCATCATATAAGAAGTCATTATAAGACAATCTTATTTATCTTTCCTCATTATTTGCTGAAAATGTATTAGCATCGATATTGGCAACTGATATTCTTAAGCTATTACTTTCATGGCTCACTTTGAACATACGTTCCATCATCTTTCATTATTTCTTTCTTAGAGACATATTATAAGTAACATCATGCGAGCTAACATGAAATCCAATGTCTTCCCCATACCGAAAAGGGGTGATTCACAGTTAAAATTACTCTTGATCATGTGAGATACTCATGAAATAAAGTGTTAGCCCTCACCGAAAAAGGGTGATTCTCGGCTAAGATGAAACCATATCAAGTGTTTATTACAAATGGAAAATGAGTGGCTCAGGGCTATAGTGAACCAAAAACATATTTTTGAGCATTAATTGACATAGATCATCTGAGCTAAACATGAAATCCAGTTTCTAATCCACAGCGAAAAGCGGTGATCTCACTGGCCAATCTGAGATCAAAACATACATAGCTCTCTTTTGTGGAAATCACAAGCTAGTTCCTATGTTGTCTATACATAATTCGAAGACTAGGGACGTAAGCAGAATACTTATAAACCTAGGTGGTAGACTCGTCTCATTAGACTTACACGTCTAAGCACACGCTCAAAACTAGTCTATTAGTGTTTTGCTCACATTCATTATCTTCTTATCTTTTAGAGTTGACTCAAACATTATGGTAGCTTGCTTCTTGATTGAGATTTACTTACTCTATCGATTATTTGTAATCCTTTTATTTACATTTATTAAATGTTAATTCTTCTTACATAACATATTTGGTGTTAATGAGACTTATCTAACACGTTCCAACATATTCATTCGTGAGTATTTTTAACGTAGTAGCTTAGGTGTAAGTGAGGCTTCTCTCATTTATTTTAACACCTCATTATGGTCAAATTCTTAAATTAGACATCTTTAGTTATGTTATTACTCACGTTACTTTCTTACTTTCATTTAGTAGCTTCATATCATTGTTTATGGACGACCAACATTTCATTCAATGAATTACATAAGTTCATAGTTCATTCTTTTGTATTTGGCCTTACAAGAACATCATAATTAATGTTGGCCATGTACTATTGGTATGATTTAGTCATTATCCAACTTTATATCATATTTTGGGAAATAATATCGTTGGCCAATTTATTGCCATAATCCAAACTTTCACATATTATAGTAATCGAAACCTTCATTGTAAGAAAGCAAGCTTTTAACATTTATTCGCTTATAAGAACAACTAAGTGTTAGATTGGCCAATCTATAAAGGTTATTTGGCATTGAAGATTCATTAATTAGCTTTTATTCACATCTTATTTCTTCTTGGAAATATTGCATTCCAAACACTGACAACATATCTACTGTGAACACAAAGAGTAATTCGAAAACCTTCATTCCTTTTCAACAGTAAACTGAACTTCATAAATGACTTATCATAAGTTCATCTTTTCGAATGCAATTAGGCATTAAACATACGAATCTAACCTACAGGTGTCATTCGACATTATTAATAAAATAAACTTACACATAAAGATCAGTTAGCACCACATACCAATAAGATGCTCGAGATTTTTGCATTATACATACTACTAGAATCAGAAAGAGAGAAAACTAAGGAGATGAACATTTTATTCAATGGGAAAAACCTAGTTTCGATTTTCTTGAATTCAAAAACATTTGAAAAGCCTCTTGGGGAAAGGAATCAAAAAGATAAAATCCATACCTTACTGAAGATTTGAATCTACGAAGATCACCTTGAACTTTGCATGAAAAATCTTGAAGAATACACTTGATATCGCCTAAAAGAACTCGAGAGTATTTTCTATTTTTCCTGTGTTTCGATCACTATTTTCAATCGTATATTTTTGGTAGTTAAATGTGAGTCTAAGTCTTACCAAGTGATATTGACTAATTCAATTTAGTATAATTAACTTAATTAAATAAATCACTTACCTATTTAACAAACGCCCCTCCTAAGTTGACAAAAAATAACAGAACATTTGACTTGGCCAAATCTTTAAATTTTCTTGGATTTCTGCCTTGATTTTGTTTTTAATTAAATAATTAAGCTTCTAATTTAATTAATTATGTGACCTATGATAATTAATAAAGTACCCCTAAGTCACTAGGACCATAATCAACCACTTTAGACTATCCTAGGGTAGGTACTAGGATGTTTCTTGAGTTAGTTACTAGGCTAGTTACCCCATTTAGGTCTTAGCTTGTCGGGTGCACTAGTTAGTTTATTTTTATTTTCTTTTGTTAGTTAGATAATTAGGTAATTTAGTTATAGAATAGAGTTGGTTAGGAAGATAGGCCCAACATGGCTTTACCCGTGTGTGCGCCTGCCCTTTACTCGCCAACCGCCTTAACTGAATTCAATTGGGATTTGTTGCTAGTCTGTTGGCCGATTAGCACATGTGCTTGCACGTGTGTTTCTGCGCATTTCTTGTCCAAGGCCCTCACTATGACCTTGGGCACTGCTTAATCTACATGATCATTTAAATGATCATGTGCCATGGTACGTTTGCTTGACACTTGGATATCCCATACCTAATGTGCTAAGAATTTAATCTTTTAGCTTATGGTCTTCATTGCAGGTACAATTCACTTGGATTAGACCAATTGAACATCAAGGTGTATTTTAATACATAGATATTGGCTAACAACCCTAAGCCAATATTCTCTAACATGCGCAATATTACTCAATATAAGGCATTGGGATGCCTATGTACCCCAATATATATTTTTAAAACATAATAGTCTCTTCACTAGAAAAGTACATTTTCTAGAATGTTACATGGTCTATGTAAGTTAAGGCAAGGTTTCCCTAAATTAAAATAAAGTAATGAAGTATAAATTAACTAAGGTGACTTGAGAGGTTTGACTTAACCTAGATAGGGGTATGGGACTTTACTTATGCCTTGCACTTGTTTTCCTTGATTGAAGCTTTAGGAATCTAATATTATGTTTGTATATGATAATGATGTGTATGGTGATACGATGTTGATGCTACAATATAAATGATACTATATGGTGATGATTATCCTCTTGAACATGTAATTGGGTTGTACTATTAAAGTATGATGTTAGGTGTCCTTAAAGGCTATGTTTTGTGATGTTGGACATTGGTTATGGTTTCTTGTTAACTCTACTTGATTGAGTAAGATTATGGTGCTTTATTTGGTCATTGCACTAGTTGACTCAATGAGGATTCATGAGTAGTTGTCTTGCTTATTATGATATGATTAACTCTTATACTTGTGATGTTTTTCCTTGATGATAGAGTTGTAGTAAATCATGGGTTCCAGTATGTTGGGAAACCTATTAATTGTTTGAGTTAGTAAGAATGTTTTGTTAATTAGTATGACTTGCTTGATCATGCATGAGACTTTTAAAAGGGTAAGATGGCATGTTTTGACTAAATGTCCCTTTTTATCATGTTTTCTTATTATATGTTCATATGGTCTCATACTTAGTACAAGTGGCATACTAACCACATTTTGTTCCTTTTTCCCAAACATTTTAGGTTCCGGTCATTGAAGGCTCATTTGAGACGACTTGAATAAAGCTTGGATATTCTCTATCATCCAAGTGGGTAGGTCCTCATGTTTCGAGGGCGATGCCAATATCCTGCCTATGAAGTTCCTTATTTTCCTACGACTTTTACGTTCATTCCAATTTAATTGTGTACGACTTGTATAAGACTATATGTGGCTTCTGTATCTTTTTTGTAGGGATATGCCCAAATTTTTATGACGTTTAGATGGTATGAGATGAGACAATCTTTGAGACTATTTATTGTTTTAAATATATGTATGTGAAATAAAAGTAAGGCTATGTAACCTTCCTATATTAAGGGTCTATGTATACTCGATACGTATACATTATGTGTATACAAAAGTCTATGTAAACCTCCAAGTAGATGTAATGAATGTTTTAAACTTTTCTACAAATTTCAACCTATTAATGTAATGACATGAGACTAAGCGGCTAGTCTTAGTCCTCAAAGAGGAGACTATGCCAGTTACGTCTAGGGGGTAAACCCCGATATGATACCTCAACCACCATTACTCTTCTAAGTTTATCACCTAAAGGGACTTATAACAATGAAGTTAGGTCATGCAACCCAACCAAATGAGGCCTTAATAATACCATGAATACAAAGGGAAATCCCCGTATCTCATCACCTTCTACCACCAAGTCTTGAAAAGGTAAGTAGGTCCATATTTAAGCCTACAAATTTCATCACCTTTTGTAGAACCTTAACCTTCCAACCACCTATGCCTAGGTACAATCTAAGAACTTCGTCAAATGTCCATACTTAAGGTCAAACTTAAAAGTCAACAAACCACTTTAAAGTAGGTCAACATCAATTCTCTTATTCTCACCATGAACTAAGAGGTACACACATCCCTTTAATTCACCTTAGGGCCAAACATACTTCACACTTATTGAACAAAACCCCTTATTCCCTTTTTACAACCCTTAGGATAGGTTCATATAGGGAATCATTAACTAGTCATAAGGGTTCTACTATTAACTAGCATACTTCACAATAACCTTATAAGGTACAACACACTATCCCCCCCCCCCCCCTCCCCTTAGTAGAAAGCCTCTACAAAATACTCCAATCCACACAAGAACAACTATGAAGCATTTCTCCAACAAAAACAACAACATTAATCTTTAAATATTTACTACATTTCTCCAAAGCATTTCTATCCTATCTCATAGCATCATACTATCATTATGCCTAAACATAAAATAACCTATCATTCAAAACGCAAATCCATTAAACTGTAAAAACTCTTAACAAGCTTTAACCATAAGATAACATAACTTCTAAGCATATAACCTCAATTCTTATAGGTCACCTATAGACATGGATGACATCACCTAAAAATATTATAAATTCACTTTCACAAATACTCACAAGGCCACAAAATCATAATAAGTATCACAACTCATACTTTGTCCCTCAAGATTTGAGGCATCATCCTTTCAAAGAAATTACATATAAAAGACCACCGGACAAAGAAACATGAGAGAGAGAGATCATATAGAGTTAAGTTATATGGAAGGATACATTAGTAGTGAAGAAAGTGAAACTCTACCATCCTATAGAATCATGCTCATATAAGTGTTGCGACTCACCACCGATGAACAATTCTCTACTAGATGTGGCAATAATATACTTTTGACCCTAAAACAACTTTCTATAACCTAATGCTCTAATACCTAGTTTGTCATGATCGGGGAGTACCCCCAAGAAGTAACATGGCATACTTGACATCTCAAAGGTCATATAAAAGCACAGAGACATCATTCATCTCAAAGTCGTAAATAATAGCGGAAAATTTAGAACTTTTCATAGCACATCAAATGCTAGAACATCACTTCATATATAGAAAATAATATAAGTACATAGTTAGATTGTAAGTCTCTTTTGCCACCTTACACTCAACATCAATAGAGTAGAATAAGGACACGAACTTTAACAACATAAAAGCGTAATCTATACAAATACATATACTGAATAACATCCTTAGCATAGGAAATGCTTGAATCTTAAGGATCCCTTTTTGATCTTGCGAAATGTCTATTAAACTCTTCACTTTAAGAAACATACTTTAACCATCACCGCTACACTTTGTGTAAAAAGATGAAGAAGAATGGTATTAGTACAAGAATGCACTAAGTATGGAAACCATGCAAAAGCATTCATTTAAAAGAGGATATTTTGTTAGAAACTATACATTATGTCTTTAAGTAAAACATCAGAAACATTACTACATTAGGACTTATATATCTCATATACTTCACATCGACATAGACAATATTCATCAAAACACATAAAACCACTAATCACCTTTTGAGGAACAATCAATACATACAACACATTACCTCTGTTTTATCTTAACTTATTTCCTTCAGCATCCCTCAAGTGGTACTTATTCCAATACTTCAACTTAATGTCCCTCTAGATGGTCTTTAATAAATATGCTTCACAAAAACAACCACAAATATTTAAATTCATAAGCACATCATAGAACATAAGTTTCACATAGGAACCATCATCTAACACAACCGCTAAGTCACAGTAGTACAATGTGTAAGTAACATCCCACTATACTACTTACACAAAGTTTTCCAAAGAAGCCACATTAGCATTGTCACATCATATTAAACAAGTCAAAATACTTTCATTTATCATTAGACATCATGACACATAATTCATAGCATCACATAAGGACTCATTCATTTACTACAAATTTAGTGATAACTTATTTAGTTCATACCATAATTAAACCACCCTCATAACCCCTTCAAAAGCTTACTTGTGTAATGTACACATGGAGTCCCATACACTTAAACATAACAAGAAAACTCATTTAGAAGTCATAAGTATAATTCACATGCATAGTCATAATGCATGTCTTTGCGTAACAAAGGTACTTTAACATCCCATCGTATAAATCATGCATAACATAAGTCTATATATCATGAAGCTTCTAATATTCTCTTTTATTGAAGTTCACATTTGCTATAGGTACCAGTCCTACCTATAGCAAGTAACCTTCTCAAGGATTTATGCTTAGAGTTCATATTCTTATCTTAGTTCGTTTCTTAATTTCTTGGGAGATATAGTGATAACCAATATAGACCATGTGAGCTACATGGAATTTGGTATTTTACTCCCATTCAAAAAAGAGAGGGTATCACTTGCCAAGGTAGGACCTTCATACATAATAGCTATATTAGTGGATCCACTAAGCTAAGACCTACGGGGGCATGTAATTATGGAACATGTAGATTGCTACTAGAAACCTTGACTTGATAGACGTGGAGGCTTCCCTCTAATTAGACAATATCTATGTTGGGAACTGGACTTGCTAAACGTGAAGGTTCTCTTGTGGGAAGCTGGAATTACTAAATGTAAAGCCCCAACTGTAATTTTTCATATTCTCTCGGTGGTAAGCTCAAACTCTCTTTTTAAACATCATCAGACTTTAATTAATATTAATTCATAAACATAAGGATTTAGGGGCTTGCTCCCTCATATATGATATAGTTCAAAGGTTTCTATGATGAGAATGTACTTTCATCATAGAACCTACTTTATGTGAGAATGTACTTTTACATAATTTAACCATTCATACTTCCATGTGTGTGTACATTCATATTGAAGAAATACATTAACGTAAACACCTCTAGATAGAACAGACTCATAATTCATTAATAATATACTTTACATGCATAGCAATAAATAAGGGTGCAGAATAGAACTATCTTTTCAATTGATACCATGAATCTATCCTACTCATAGACATGCATGAGGTGTGTGTTTTCATTGGTCAACATGATCACATTATGGAAAAAAAAGAGTATTGAGGCAACCACTCTCTTAACTTCTCAACACATGTACGTCATCCCTCCATTCTTAAGTCACACCCATATAGAGTTTTAAGGACTATAGACTACACACAAACATTACATCATAAGAGTCCTATCATACTATGATCACACATTCATATAGGGGTACATAGGTAGGGGTCATTTTGGAATGACATTCATCACACCAAACACATAGAACATACCTAACCCTTACATAATCATTCACATGCTCATCAGATTATCAATACACCCTAGATCATGAACAAAAATAGAAGACTAGCAATATAACTCACATGTGTGATCATCATAACTACACCTCACAAATCATCAATTTCCTTGAAGGTCATGATCATAACATATAAGTCTATAAAAGAATGTAAAACCACCACCATAAGAGGACAATACCAGTCGACACAATTCTGTATCCATTCTATGCTAAATAAAGAAAAATAGGTCAACTTACCAATTCTCCATGATATGATCATCATTTATGAATAATAAAAAAATCAATATAAACTAATATAGTTAACATAAGGATTAAGAAATACATTATAATCAAATCATAATTGGATCATCATCTAATCTATATTACAAGACCCACATCATATCATAATTTGAAATGTTAAGGAGATCATGTGTTATTCATTGAATTGGAATGAAAATCATGTTAAAACCATTGATTAATCAGAAATTTCTCATTAAAATGACTTTGAAATCAATTTTATAATGAACACATGGCTATATTGAAAGATAGGATTTTCGACATTAGACTCATATTGAAAACCCTTTGAAATAACTCCTTACATTAATTAATAACTAAGGATCAAGGTATACCATACCTTAACACAAGAGAAGATACCAAATTTTTTAGAAGAAATCACTAGGAATCCATATACCTAGTTTATTGTTGAGCTTGGTCTCTAATGGAGGTTTTTGGGGTATTATATTTTGGATGAAAGGTTTGATTTGATGAATGAATTCTAAATTAGGATTTAGGATTATATAATAACTTAAATTCCCTATAAACATCTAAATTAACCACCCATATTTTAATTAGGACATGGGGTGAATTTCCCAATTCACTCCATCATGGCAGTGCCTATAGGCACTAATATTGAGGTCCAAATACATGAATGGGAGCGGACCATCGATGGAACGTTGGTGCTGTCCTACACATCCATCGTTTGTTAGTGAGGCTCACTTTGGCTGGCCTATCTTCCACGCCTAGTACGGGGAATCAAGCATACTATGGGGCATCAATTCTACGCATCAATTGACACTATCAAAGCAGTGTTTTTCATGATTTTGGGTCCTCCTCAATGACCCTTAGGTTCATCCTTGGGAAAGTGTTCTTGTACGCTTAGACCATAAATGTGTACATATAGATATTACGATCCTCCCCTATAAATTTAGACTCCAAACGACACTACAACACAACGAAAATATACAAAGGCACACTAGAACACAACAGGACTAGTTTCTAAATGTTTTGGTCTTTTCTTAATGATTGACTTCAAAACTCTTTAAAATGACTATCACGGATGTGACACACATAAATACAATGTTATTAGCTCATTAAGGAACATGTGATGCTCTAGATACCTCAGTTCATTTTTAAGGGTCTTGACAGGAGGGTATTAAAGGGTTTATAGTTTATTATGACACTTATCTAGTAGGTTCGGTGTTGTGTACTCGCATAACATGATATGGTGATAGCATAACACTCTAGACAACTCAAGTGCATGAGAAGAATGATCCAACTCATTACTTCAAATTAGAGACTGTAGTGTTTGCTTTGAAAATATGGAGGCATTAACTATATGGTGTCCATGTGGATTTATTTACCAACCACAAGAGTTTTTAATATGTGTTTATTCAAAATGATTTGAATCTCTAACAAACAAGGTGGTTTGAATTTTTGAAGGATTACAACATGGGTGTTCTCTGACACCCTGACAAGAATAATGTGGTTGTGTATGCTTTATGTTGAATGAATATGAGTAGTTTGGTTCATGTTAAAGACGGTAAAAAAGATTTAGTGAAAGAGGCACATAGATTGGCCCACATCGGTGTTCAATTAGAAGGTTCTCCAGTTAGGGATTTCATAGTTCATATTATCTCCAACGACTCTTTAGTGGTGGAGCTAAAGTCTAAACAACATTTTGATCATCTATGGATGGAGTTAAACGAATTGGTTCTTAGAAAGATCAATATGTTATTCTCCCAAGGGAAAGATAGAGTACTAAGGTACCATGGTAGATCGTGTGTACGGTATGTAGATACATTGAAAATACAAATTTTTGAAGAAGCCCATGGTTCGCAATATTCCATTCATCGGGGTGCCACCAAAATGTATCGTGATCTTTAAGAGGTCTATGGGTAAACGGTTGGAATAGAGATATAACAAAGTTTGTGGCTAAATTTCCTAACTATCAACAAGTTAAGGACGATCATCAAGGACCGCGAGGGTTAACTCAAGTGATGGATGTTCTTACTTTAAAGTGGGAAGATATCAATATGATTTTTTTAGCGGGTTCGCCTTAGAATCGAAGGCAAAATGACTCAATATGGGTGATTTTTGATATATTGATGAAATCTACCTACTTTATTCCTGTGAACTCTACTTATTCGGTAGAGGAATATGCTAGTTTTAACCTTAGTAATGTTGTAAGTTTGCACAGGATCATTTTATCCATCATCTACGATAGAGGTACCCAATTTACTTCTCATTTTTTGAGGTCTTTCCAAAATGGTCTAGGTACTCAAGTGAAACTTTTTACCATTTGTCATCCTCAAATGGATGGTCTAGCGGAGCGCACCATCCGAACCCTAAAAGATATGTTAAGATCTTGTGTTATCGACTTCAAGTGTAATAGGGATGACACTTACCGGTGATACAATTCTTCTATAATAATAGCTACAATTCGAATATTTCTATGGCACCATTTGAAGCACTCTATGGTAGAAGATGTAGGTCTCTAAGGGGGTGATCTATGGTTGATATACCGTGGTTTCACGGTATTATTAATACTTTTCCTTAAGTTTAGTGTGTCCAAAAGCCTTTTTGTGCTAATTTTATATAAGTTTCTCCTTATTTGCAGGAAATCTGTTCAAAGATGTATGCGGAGGTTTTTAAGCGAAGAAATGCAGAAGAGACCACCTACGTAGCTTGTGACGGTCCGTCATGCCTGTGACGGTCCGTAGGTGGCAGCATAGTGCAACAGCTGAAGGAAGATGGGGAAGTCTGACCAAGTGTGGGGTTATGGAGTCCATGACAGACCGTCGTGTCTATGACGGTCCGTCCTGCAGGTTCGTCATTAAGTTCAGAGAAGTAATACCAGTACTCATATTCCAAGAGTTTAAGTGTTTTGGAGCGAAGACCCTCGACGGACCGTTGTGCCTATGACGGTCCGTCATACTTGCCGTCGAGGGTAATGAAGAGAGAAGCAAAAGAAATTTCATCAACTATGGGACGACGGAGTCAATGACGGTCCGTCGTGACCACGATGATCCGTCGCGAGGTCCGTCGACCCAGCCGCATTTTGACAAATTTCTAGCAAATAGAGTCCTTATTTAATTAGGTTTTTATTTTCTATAAATAGTTCGAAAAACCTCTTTTTTGAGGTTAGACTCTAGACCATTATTAGACTTTTTGTGAGATTCTTGATTACTTTGAGATTCTTGCAACAGATTGTTGGTGATTTTTGGTGATTAATCAAGAAAACTTTCGGATTTTACTATTTTCATGGAAGTAAGTATATGAATTCTTATATAATATATTTGAATATGGTGATTATGACTATGGGTAACTAAATTCCATAACTAGCGTGTGGGAAACATAGGCAAATAATGAGATAAAACCTAATGAAAATAACAATTCTAGAATAGTGTCTTGCATGTATTAATAATTCTTTCGCTTAGAAGTATTTTTAACGGATGACCAACGTTAGAACTTGCCTTAATGCTACTTGCCGGACCAAGGAGGTAGATAATAGGAAAAGAATTATCAACATAGATTTAGTGTATACTATCTAATAGGCTAGTATTGATTGGTACGAGGTAATAACTTAGTCAAATATCGAATATAATGCTTAATATGAGGTAACGATAAGGGTTAGGATAGAAACACACGTAGCAGGACCAAGGTGCAGAGTGAGATTTTCTAGATGCCGGACCAAGGATTTAGAAATACATAACTTATCACTTTGCATGCAAGATACTAGGAAAGAATTGTTATAGTTAGATTATCAAGTTATGAACCTGTGGGGAACACGTAAACCCTAGTTACTTTGATTAATTGATTAAACTCCAACATTCAAAGCTGTTAAGTGTCTCTTTCAAATTCGTTAGTTATTTTCATTCATTTAGAGATCGAAACCCCCCCCCCTTTTTTTTTCCAAGGAAGTAATTGACCGAACAATAGTAATAATAGGTTAAAGTTAAGTCTAAACAATTTTCCTCATGGGAACGATCCCAACATCACTAGTTGGGTTATTTACTTGACACGACCGCTTTACTTCTTATTTGAGAAGTAAGTTTGAGCATATCAAATTTTTGTGCCGCTGCCGGGGAACGTAGCTTTTAGATTAACTAAAACTTATAACTATAGTTTAGTTGATATTTACTTGATTTCACTTTGTTTTATTGTTTTTGACTCGTGCAGAACCAACCTCCTTGTAGGCCAAATACACAGAGAGGAAGAGAACCCTTGTTTCCCTACAATCACGAATTAGAGCATACACTACGCAACATGAATCGAAACTTGGGAATCAATGATGACGATCCAAACCAGAACATCCCAGCTCCGGTTGATGTTCATGGTCAGTTGTTACCCGATGCTCCGGGTGAACACCAATAGAGGGGACAAAATCCTATTCCACGGCCCCAAACATACTACAGAGGCTATGATAACATAGAAGACTCCGATGGGCCACTTGTTTTGCCTCCTCTACCCGCAGGCTATACTTTTATGGTAACTAGTAGCCTGATGCAAATGCTCACTGCCAGAGGTTTGTTTTCAGGGCTAATTTCTGAGGATCCACATGCCCATATAGCTAAGGTAAGGGAAGTGTGTAAAAGTTGTGTAGGGAGGACTGACTTTGACTTAGATGTAATAGGGCTCAGAGTGTTTCCTCTCTCACTGACGGGAGAGGCTGCTATATGATTCATTGAGCTCCCTTATAACTCAATTTTTACTTGGAACCAACTAAGGGATGTTTTCTTAGCACGCTACTATCCGGTCTCCAAGAAACTAAACGACAAAGACGGAGTGAACAACTTTGTGGAACTACCAGGAGAGTCAGTTAGTAGTTCTTGGGATAGATTCACCTCATTCTTGATAAGTGTTCAAAATCACTATATAGATGATGGGTCACTAAAGGAATACTTCTATCGGGGACATGATGATAATAATAAAGCAGTGTTGGACACTATAGTAGGTGGATCTTATGGGGAATGTCCTTATACTGAGATTGCCGAAAAATTAGAGAAAATCTCCCGGAATAATAAAGCTTGGAGTACTAGGAAGTCTGATACAGGGAGAAACACCTTCGCAGTGTACCACTACAACCCAGCTACTCAGGATGAGATAACACTTGAAGTATAGTCACTCACAAAGAACACAGAGCATTCCAAGAACTATGCTAGATCAATATCGACTCTGGGGTGCATGGGGAAAGATAAATGCAGTCAACTACTTGTCGAAACCACCGCCACAAAATGATGAGTGCTATTATGAGGAGGATTCCTATTTAGTAAATGAACAGACGGGGGGTTTCCGACCAAGTGCCCAAGGCTCTAATAAGGAGAATTGGCGCCAAGGTCAAGGGAACCAAGGTCTGAACTATGGTAACTATAACCGTGAGGATCATTATGTCCGAGATGGAAACTACAACCGTGACAACAACTTCAACAGGGGTAACTATGGTAATAGAAACGATAGGAATGGACCCTATGTTCCTCCTCAAAATCATGAAGTTACTCCTAGGCATGTTAGAGGTAGTATGTCGCGAGTTGAGGATATGTTGAATAAAATGATGAGGAGGTTCGATGCTAGTGATGAGCACAATAAAGAGTTGAGGAGGCAAAAAGTCGATACACATACAATATCGATTAAGCAACTTGAGTTACAATTGGCCCAATTATCTGCGACTGTGAACACACGGCAACCGGGCACTATTCCTAGCAAAACTGTCCAAAATTTGAAAACTGATGGACATTGTATGGCAATTAGTACTCACGGTTGCAAGCAAACCATTGACCCACCTATGCCGTCTAATGAGAAAAAGGTGATAAAAGATACTGATAAAGTGGTAGATGTTGATGGTGAATTAGAGGATAACACTGTAAAAGATGTTGAAGTGCCTAAAAAGGTAACTCCCATGCCTAGGCCACCACCCCCATTTCCTCAAAGATTATTGAAAAATACCGACGATGGTAAATATCGGTGTTTTATGACAATGTTGAAGCAACTTTCTATCAATGTCCCTTTGGTAGAAGCTTAAGAACAAATGCCTGATTACGCCATGTTTATGAAAGATCTTGTCACAAAGAAAAGATCGGTCACTTTTGAGGATGGTGATAGAATGCAGCATTGTAGTGATATTGCTACAAGATCTCTGGTACAAAAAAAAAAAAAGATCCGGGTGCGTTCACTATTACTTGTACAATCGGGCTATTACATTTTGCGAAAGCATTATGTGATCTGTGGGCAAGCATAAATCTGATGCCCCTCTCGATTTATAAGAAGTTGGATTTGGGTGATCCAAAGCCCACTGAGATGCGGCTACTGATGGCTGATCGAACAGTAAAAAGGCCTTTTGGGATACTCCATGATATGCTAGTAAAAGTGGAGTCGTTCATATTTCCGGCAAATTTTGTTATTATTGATTGTGAAGTCGATTTTGAAGTGCCCATTATTCTTGGGAGGCCATTCCTTGCTACAGGAAGAGCCTTAGTAGATATGGAAAATGCGTAGATGAAATTTCGGTTGAACAATGAGGAACTGACCTTTAACATTTGTAGGTCCATGAGGCAGAGTAGTGAGCTCCAATCGATATCTGCTATATCCTACAACATGGGTGAAACATTTGAGACACAAATAGAAGAACGTCTAGGTGTAGAAGCATTAGCGGTAGTGATAATGAATTTTGATGGTGATTGCGTTGAAGAGTATGAGTCATTAGTCGCGGCTCTTGACCGAGGTGATGTTCGGTTTAAACCGAAGAAATATAAGATAGATATGAAGAATAGCGAGTCCCCACCCGCGAAACCATCTATAGAGGAGGCTCCAAAATTAGAACTAAAAGCTCTCCCACCTCATCTCAGGTATGAATTCTTAGGAAATGGTGACACTTTGCCGGTAATCATTGCATCATACCTGAAAGAACAACAAGTTGAGAGTTTGGTAAAGGTGCTAAAAAGGTTCAAAAGATCTACTAGGTGGACTATTGCGGACATTATTGGGATCCCTCCTGGTATTTGCTCTCATAAAATCAAACTCATGCCTGATCATAAGCCATGTATTGAGCACCATAGATGCTTAAATCCTCCTATTCAAGAGGTCATGAAGAAGGAAATCATTAAGTGGTTGTTCCAATGAGACCGGTTACTGGATGAAGGGTGTGTATGGATTACCTCAAATTAAATTCATGGACTGAAAAAGACCACTTTCTTATGCCCTTCATGGATCAGATGTTGGATAGACTTGCCGGAAAAGGGTGGTACTGTTTTCTCGATGGATATTCGGGGTATAATCAGATTTCTATTGCATCAGAAGATCAAGAAAAAACCACTTTTACTTGTCCATATGGGACCTTTGCGTTCAGAAGAATGTCGTTTGGGTTGTGCAATGCACCCGCCACATTTCAGAGATGTATGATGTCGATATTTTCTGACATGGTGGAGGATACTATATAAGTTTTTATGGTTGATTTTTCTGTGGTTGGTGATTTATTCGAGCGGTGTTTGACAAATTTATCTGAGGTCCTTAAGAGATGTGAAGACTGCAATTTAGTACTAAATTGGAAAAAATGTCATTTTATGGTAAAAGAGGGTATTGTTTTGCGTCATCACATTTCAGAAAAGGGCATAGAAGTTGATTGAGCTAAAGTCGAGGTAATAGAGAGACTTCTCCCACCGATCTCTGTGAAAGGTGTGAGAAGCTTTCTTGGGCACGCAGGTTTTTACCAGAGATTCATCAAATACTTTTCGAAGATTGCACATCCATTGTGCAAACTGCTGGAGAAAGATTGTAAATTTTGTTTTGATGAATCCTGTCTTAAAGTATTCAGTGAGCTAAAAGAAAAATTGGTATCTCCGTCTATCATTATTTCTCCGGATTGGAACAGTCCATTTGAGGTGATGTGCGATGCTAGTGGGGTGGCGCTTGGTGTAGTATTGGGACAGAGAAAGAACAAAATCCTTCACCCCATTTACTATGCTAGTAAAGCCATAAATGAAGTTCAGAAGAACTACAAAGTAACCTAGCAAGAACCCATTGCAGTGGTCTTTGCTTTTGAGAAGTTTCGCTCCTATTTACTAGGTACTAGAGTTATAGTGCATACTGACCACTCATCATTGAGATACTTGATGGCAAAGAAGGATGCGAAACCTAGGCTGATTCGTTGGGTATTACTGCTACAAGAATTTGACTTTGAAGTGATGGATAAAATAGGAATTGAAAATCAAGTTGCTGATCACTTGTCTCGTCTAGAGGATGAAGCTACGAGAGAGTTAAGGGATAAGATTGACATTGATGATACTTTCCCCGATGAGCATGTATTGGCTGCTTCACAAGACCTGATCCCATGGTTCGCAGATTTTGCGAACTATCTGGCTAGTGATATTGCTCTATCGGACTTGTCCTTTCATCAAAGAAAAAAGTTCATGTACGATGTGAAGAAGTTCTTGTGGGATGAACCATACTTATATAGGAGTTGTGCCGACGGGCTTATTCGGCGTTGTGTTCCACAATGTGAGATGTTGAGTGTGTTGGAGGCATGCGATTCCTCACCCGTTGGTGGACATCACAGCGATATCTGAACCGCTCATAATATATTACAATGTGGTTACTATTGGCCAACTATTCATCAAGATGCTCATAAGTTTGCTAAAGCATATGACAGATGCCAACGAGATGGAGGCATTTCAAAAAAGCAAGATCTCCCTCTAAACCCCATTCTTGTGATTGAGTTATTTGATGTGTGGGGTATTGACTTTATGGGCCCTTTTTGGTGAGTTCTCATGGAAAGAAGTACATTCTAGTAGCAGTTGATTATGTATCTAAATGAGTCGAAGCAATCGCCCTCGCAAACAATGAAGGGAAGAGTGTCACTGCATTCTTAAAAAAGAATATATTCTCTCGTTTTGGCACCCCAAGGGCAATTATTAGTTATGGGGGCTCCCACTTCTCAAACAGATTGTTCAAGGGGTTATTGGAGAAGTATGGGGTTCTCCATAATGTGGCCACTCCTTACCACCCTCAAACTAGTGGGCAAGTTGAAGTGTCGAATCGGGAGATCCAACAGATATTTTCAAAAACAGTGAACACTAGTAGAACGGATTAGTCAAGGAGGCTTGATGATGCTCTTTGGGCCTACCGGACAGCATATAAAACTCCCATAGGTATGTCTCCATACCAACTTGTATATGGGATAGCTTGTCATGTTCCGGTTGAGTTAGAGCATAAAGCCATGTGGGCTATGAGGAAGTTTAAAATGGATTGGAGCGAAGCTGCAGAACAATGGTTAAATGGGTTGAATGAACTCAATTAATTTCGCCTGAAAGCTTATGAAAGCTCAGCCCTATACAAAGAAAAGATGAAGAAGTACCATGACAACAAAATTGAAAACTAGAGTTTATAGTCGGGGATTCGGTGCTTTTATTCAATTCAAGGTTGCGCTTGCTTCCAGGCAAGCTCAAGTCCAAATGGACTGGTCCTTACTTGGTTACCCAACTATTCCGTCATGGACCAGTTGAGTTGGAAACTAAGGAGGGTGTGCGGTTCAAGGTGAATGGACAATGCATAAAAATCTATTTCGGGCATGCTAAATCAGCGAATGAAGTGATCGAGGCATACCATCTTGATGAAGTCTGAGTAATCAAGTGCCGCGACGTTAAATCAGCCGCTTGTTGGGAGGCAACCCAATACTTATAGTCTTTTTAGTAATGGTAGCATTTTTCTACTAATGGGTTTTAAATTTGCAGGTACATCACCAGGAAATTCTGCAGAAAATTACTCTGCAGCAGTCACTGACGGATACAGCGGCGGACCGTCGTATGCATCCGTCGTGCCAGGTACTCCTGTCTGTTATTTTCAAACTAGGGCACACACGACGGAACCAACGACGGATCTTCACATCTGAGACGGACCGTCGTCGGGGAATCGTCGCGTCATTAATGAGCCGTACCCGACCCGACCCGGTTAGAGTTTTTTATACACCATTTAAACTCCCCAACCCCTCATCTCACCCCATTCCTTAACTATTCCTCCTATTTCCCTTCTTTTCAACTTCCAAAATCTGTCCCTCTACCAACCGATCATTGTTCCCCCAAAATCCTCCAAAGTCCTAAAAGTTATCATCTACTAGTCGGAGTTGCTGTTGTGGGTGTCTTCTTGGTCACCAAATACTTTTCCATCTAGTTTTTCTCCAATTCTTAGGTATGTGTCTCTAATTTCTACTCATTTATCTTGCATTTTTCCTTATCAATTAGTTTTAGACTTGTTTTTATTGATATGTTCATTTCTTTTATCTAAAATTCTTTCTAACCTAGGTTAAAAATCTCCAAAATTAATGTGTTTACAACCCTAGACATAGGTGCTTTTGCAATTACAAGTTTACTAGGTATTTGGGTTTGACAAATGTAGGTCAAAAACACTACAAATTCGATTTGGGTCATCGGGGATAAATGGGGTACCCCCAGTTCTGTCACTGATCTACAGAACGAGACCCCGATGACGCACCGTCGTAGGGTCCGTTCCAAAAGCCCTAACACCCCACTGCCCATTTTTTTATAAGTGTTCTCAAACGGACACATGTGACGGACCGTCGTCAAGACGACGGTCCGTCCACATCCGTTCTGGTTGTAAGAGACCCCGTTCCTAAGGGTCTCTCATTTTTTTCTAAGTATCCTCCAACGGACACATGTGACGGACCGTCGTCTTCACGACGGACCGTCTTGCACAACCGTTCTGGTTGTTAGAGACCCTGTTTCTAAGGGTATCTCTCCATTTTTCTAAGTGTCCTAAAAAACGGACGAGTACGACGGACCGTCATACCTACGACGGTCCGTCCTGCATGACCGTTATGACAGTCAGATACCCCTCTCCTAAGGGTCTCCATTTTTTTTCAAGTGTCCTCTAAAGAACACCTACGACGGACCGTCGTACCTGTGACGGTCCGTCCTGCACATACCGTCATACTAGTCAGAGACTCTCCTTCAGGGTTCTCCATATATACATAATCTAAGTAAGACACGACGGACCCCATCACAGGCCGTCATAGTCAGAACGTGCCATCACCAGGCCCGTTGTGTGTCACTGTTACTATAGAAATGTCATATTATTTTAATTTTTTTTGTGTGGTTTTGCTTGTCTTGTTCGCCACTATTCGTACTAATATTGATCATTTACAGGTACTATCTACTATGGAACCCAAGCAAGATCGAATCTATGCACGCGGGTGATCAAAGTCTGTCGCCCCGTCTTCCCGCATGGTCATTGGATCTTATGATGAGTGTGAGCCCGAGTATGTGCCCCCAGGCACTTCCACCCCTTACCGTGCTTCACGTGCCACCAGAGCCACACCCTACAAGGTGGCGTCCTGCGTAGTCACTGCCTCCCAGTCTTATGAGGAGCGCACACTGACCCACACACCTTCTGGGTCAGCCACAAATGAAGAAGGAGCGTCTGGCTCCTTAGGAGTTTCGTGATCGGAGGAAGCCTCCGGCTCTGCCGAGGTTCCTGCAACCGCCACCGCTGCAGTATCGGCCTCGTCTGATGAGGCTGACATTTAAGAATCCACACCAGGATCATCATATCATGCCCTCACCCCGGCTACTGACCAGCCAAAACGGTGGTGTGTCGACAGGCAATTTCAAGTCTACTCCGACGCTAAGTTCTTGAACAACAAAGGAGTTATGACTCGAACACTCACATTGGAGCGGCGGGTCCTTACAGGGAGTCTCCCGATGATGCCTGAGATCCACAATCTCTTCACCAGGCATAACCTGGAGTGGACAGCACGTCTGTTGGGACGTTATAGTGAAGAAAAGGTCCGAGAGTTCTACGCATCCTACGTAGCGACTCTCCGTTCACAGATTCATAGGCAGGATGCCCCCGCCAAACAGGCCCCACTGGAGCAGGTCCGAGTACAGAGCGTTCAGGTGGACATTTCCCTGCCTACCATCCGCCGGTTTCTATACGGCGAGGGTGTTGATGCTACTCGGACCCCTCTCAATGCCGAGTTTATATACCGATGGCAGCTTGTTAAAATGGCCAGTTCCTGCGAGAGCCATCGCTGAGAGAGACAACCAAGAGGTGGATGGACCTGCACCTATCAGTTGATGTAGCGGGTGCCGACAGGGTGACCGAGGCAAAGAGGGCCATCAAGAAGGCCAACCTAACTTTCACGGGGAAGTTCTTGTGGCTGATTGTACGCCACTGCCATTCCCCCACAACCGTTGATAATATCATTACATGGGATCGAGCATTATTCATGGCGGCGATGATAGCAGGGTTCGAGGTGGATTTCGCGTGGCTTCTACAGGCAGTCATGCACGAGAGGGCTTTTAAGGTCACAACTACTTACCCTTTCCAGTGCATGATCTTTTCTTTCTGCAGGTCCGCAGGTGTGCCTATATGGCACGTTGATCAGCTCAAGACCCCTATGGGCACTGTTGATGTCGGCCTCATCAGATATGAGGCCAATGAGTTGGCTCCACACATAGGGCCTCGTCCAGAGCTGCCCCCACTTGCTGACGATCTTGCTGATACGGTAGCCCAGGCCCGCACGGCTACGCAGGCGGCGTCCACTGACACTACCCCGGTCGAGTCTATCCCGGGTAGTAGCACTGCCCCGAGATCCTCTCGCACAACCCCTATACCCGCGCTGGTCCCGCTTGCTAAGATCCAAAAATTAGAGGGGCAAATGGCTACACTTCTGCATCATATCCAGCCGTGGATGCAAGGGTCTATTACCGAGGAAGAAGAGAGCCTGGAGCGGAAAATGGTCCAGTATACAGAGCGGAAGATCGCTGAGGTTCATAAGTTCTTGGATGCCTTTGAGTTACGAGTGATAGCCTGGACAGCCCCTCCGGTGGATGTGTCGACTCATCAGGTTGCGGTCGACAGTCTTCCAGCAGATATCGACATGATCTTAGAGGCTAGGGTGCCGGAGTCTGAGGCCCCTTCTGTCGAGCCTACTGAAGACACAGTGTTGGCAGCCCTATTCGCCACCTCAGAGATTCCACCACCTCCCCCTCGAGAGGATGCCAAGAGGCGTAGGGGTCGAAAAGAGGACGAGGCACGAGCACGAAAGAATGAGCGCCGTGAGATGGAGGTTGCAAGGAGAGCCTCACTTGCTAAGGAGGCGGCGCACAAGATGAGAGTAGGAGAGTTAGCGGCTGGGGCGTGTAGCTCCCGAATTGTGGAGATAGCGGGAGGCACTGCTGATAGTGAGGTTGTTGCTGAGGACACCACTGAGGGTGTCTAGATTGCAGAGGACGTAGGTTCCGAGGAACCGGACCCACCAGCTTGCTGATCGACGGCGCTTTGCGCCACAGGTTTGCTTCACCTTCCACTCTAGTAATTAATTTTTTTATGGATTGGGGACAATTGCATGTTTTTTTGTAGGGGGTGGGGTAAATGGAAAGTGAGTGCTAGGGTGAAGTCTGAGTAGCCCAATTCACTATCCTCTTTTGGGGTTTTCTTGCCTGTGTTCTTTTTCCCCAAAAGACTGATTACTTTTTCTGTTGAACCGACATGTCTATATCTTTTGTACATAGTTTAATTCTGGAGCATGATGGCTAAAATGATATCCTGAAAAGCTGGAAAATGATGCACGACTAGGCATAGTAACTGATAAATGTGTGGCTCTAAGCATGACATAAGGGTACACCATTGCATTACCCTAAGTCTAAAATTCGAACTAGGTGTCTGATAATCTGGTAGAGTTATGAGATGTCAAGTGAGTGTGAGGAAGATTTGAATAGTCCAGTATTTGTAGTGAGCTAGAATTTGCCTGGTTAGTCCTGCTAAAAGTAAGTCGTAATAGACAATTAGGAAAGGATCATAGGCCATTATTCAATGTAGCCCATTTTTAGCCTAAATAAAAGAAAACCAAATGAAATTTATCCTTATTTTATTCAAATGTTTGAGCTTAAATTAAACCTTTCTTTCTCACCCCAACTTATCTTTTCTGGGAATATTGTGTTGGCCCTGGTCCCTCCTTGGACATGTGCACCTCAGCTTATGCCAAAAGCATAAGTTGAGGGTGGCTAACGTAGTAAACAACCTCTTTATGTCCCTGACCCAACTTTGGGTATTGTGTACTTTGACTCATGGCAAAGCCATGAGTTGAGGGTGGCTATTATGAGGAATACTCAGGAAAGTGAGGTTGAAAGAACAAAACAGAGAGAAACAACAAATGTAAAGTGACTCAAAATTAGTTGAAAGAAAAGTATACAAGAAATACAAGCAAGAAAAGAAGAGAGTCACTTACACAAATGAAGAAAAAGGGGAAAATAGCAAGGTGAAAGAATGTGGGAAACTGGGAAAAATAAAATGATAGAAAATGGTATGTTTAGCCGATATGTCAAGGAGCGCAAAAAGTCACTAAAGTATACCTAAATATACCCTACCTGACCCTGAGTCTATGTTACAAGCTAAGAAAGTCCTATCGTGATCCTAAGGGTTGTATAACGAACTTAAAGCAATGAAAATAAGGGCAAGCTTATGGCAATAGGTATGAATGAGTGTGAATTTGTTCTGACAGTGAGTGTTGAAAAGTAATCCTTATACTCAAACTGAAATAATTGTGTCAGAAATGAGGATTTTGTTTCAAAGTGAGGACACTAGTTGCAATACCAGAAATATTAGCATCTCGGTAAGAAATTGAAGATGATAGGTGTTAGTGCATGGTGAGTCTGTGTCATGTTTTAATCCCACATAATTCAAGCTTAATAGTGATAGCATGCATATATATGATGAGATTAATCAGGATTAATAGACAAATGATTGCAAAGGATAAAACATGGATACTATTGTACAAAGATTTTGTATTGAGTCATAGTGCGTCGCATGAGGACAAACAACGAATTTAAGTTGAGGGTGTTGATATACCGTGGTTTCACGGTATAATTAATACTTTTTCCTTAAGTTTAGTGTGTCCAAAAGCCTTTTTGTGCTAATTTTTATACAAGTTTCTCCTTATTTGCAGGAAATCTGTTCAAAGATGTATGCGAAGGTTTTTGAGTGAAGAAATGCAGAAGAGACCACCTACGGAGCTTGTGACGGTCCGTCATGCCTGTGACGGTCCGTAGGTGGCAGCATAGTGGAGCTGCTGAAGGAAGATGGGGAAGTCTGTCCAACTGTGGGGGAAGATGGGGAAGTCTACCCAGCCGCGTTTTGACAGATTTCCAGCAAATAGATTACTTGTTTAATTAGGTTTTTATTTTCTATAAATAGTTCAAAAAACCTCTTTTTTGAGGTAAGACTCTAGACCATTATTAGACTTTTTGTCAGATTCTTGATTACTTTGAGATTCTTGCAAGTTATTGTTGGTGATTTTTGGTGATTAATCAAGAAAACTTTCGGATTTTACTCTTTCTCATTGAAGTAAGTACATGAATTCTTATATAATATATTTGAATATTGTGATTATGACTATGGGTAACTAAACTCCATAACTAGGGTGTGGGAACCATTGGCAAATAATGAGATAAAACCTAACGAAAATAATAATTCTAGAATAGTGTCTTGCATGTATTAATAATTCTTTCGCTTAGAAGTCTTTATAACGGATGGCCAACGTTAGAACTCGCCTTAATGCTACTTGCCGGACCAAGGAGGTAGAGAATAGGAAAAGAATTATCAACATAGATTTAGTGTATACTATCTAATAGTCTAGTATTGACTGGTACAAGGTAATAACTTCATAAAATATCGAATATGATGCTTAATATGAGGTAAAGATAAGGGTTAGGTTAGCAACACACGCAGCCGGACCAAGGTGCGGAGTGATTTTCTAGATGCCGGACCAACGATTTAGAAATACATAACTTATCACTTTGCATGCAAGATACTAGGAAAGAATTGTTATAGTTAGAATTATCAAGTTATGAACCTGTGGGGAACACGTAAACCCTAGTTACTTTGATTAATTGATTAAACTCCAACATTCAAAGCTGTTATGTGTCTCTTTCAATTTCGTTAGTTATTTTCATTGATTTAGTAATCGAAACCCCCCTTTAGTTGTTTTTGCTTTCCAAGGAAGTAATTTACTGAACAATAGTAATAATAGGTTAAACTTAAGTCTAAAATATTTTCCTCGTGGGAACGATCCCAACCTCACTAGTTGGGTTATTTACTTGACACGACCGCTTTACTTCTTATTTGAGAAGTTAGTTTGAGCGTATTAGTGGTTGGTGAAATTTCACTCCTTGGCCCCGAGATAGTCTACAAGAGATACATTTAAAATAACCTATAGTCGGCAAAAATATTATGCCGGCAGTAGAAGAAGATACCTCGAGTTTTAAATAGGTTATTGGGTCTACTTGAAGATTTCAGCCATGAAAGGGGTAATGAGATTTGGTAAAAATGGAAAGCTTAGTCCCCGATATGCGGGCCCTTATAAGATATTGAAACAGCTAGAGAAAGTTGTTTATGAGATGAAATTACCAAGTGAATTGGCCTGGTGCATTTGGTATTTCATATTTCTATGCTTAAGAAATGTATAAGTAACCCGGTGTCTGTTCTCCCAGTTGACGGGTAAGGGGTGAATGAGAACCTTTCTTACGAAAGGTTCCGATTGAGATCATACTTCATTAAGTCAAAAAGTTTAGGAACAAATAGGTTAACTCTATAAAAGTTCTATGGAGAAACAATCTTGTTCAAGGTGTCACATGGGAGGCCGAGGCCGACTTGAAGTCTCGTTATCCTGATCTCTTTTTTCATACTCCTAGTCAATGTTGAGGTTGGTTTTTGCTCTTTAAAAAAATCATGAATAATGTTAATGTGACTTGTTTTTCTAAGTATGTACATATATTTGTAAAGGTTTATGCTAATAATGTGTTTCGTTTAAAAAAGCTCTCATGTTCAACCTGCACTTATATGTGTGGTGTGTATTTGCTTGCATGAAATGGTAGGTACCATGTTTAATGTTTATTGAAAGAAGAATTTCATGGTAACTCTTGATGTTTATGTTGATCTCATTTTATATTAAGAAGGTAGTTCAGCATCATATGATATGAAATGTCGAGCTCATATATGTGGTAAATGGTGAATTGAGTTGCTATGTATAATGCCATGTTATGTATTAAATGGAGTTGTGAAGTTCTCCTATGTGTTGTGACTCATAATGATTTTATGTTGTTATTGTTGTTATTGGTTGGGCTGCTAGTATTGAGTCTCTTCCCTCCCTATAAAAACATTTAGGTGTCATTCGGGGACGAATGTCCTAAGGGGGGAGATACTATAACACTCCGGAAGTTCCATGACCTAGTATTTGATCAACTAAGCCTTAAAAACTTTTTCTTAGATTACACAAAACGTAAATAACTCAATTAGGAAGTGATAAAGTTATAATGTCAAGAAAAAATCAAGAGGTCCAAAGATTTATTAAAATGAACTAGTGTGTCTTGATTTATTTCAAGGTGTTTAAAGAGTCGGAATGAAGTCAAATATAGTAAGACTATTTAGAATACGTGTAAGAGTGTATTGAGTGTCAAAAAATCTGGGTACAACACCACAAGGACCACCCTAACTTTCCGACCCTAAAATATTTCAATTGACAGTGAGAATTGATGAACCAAACGATGAGTCATCGATAAGACAAGGTCTCGCCGATGGAGCTCGTTAGTTCATACTTAGAAGAATTTCAAAAGTCTCCAAGAACCAGTCACTGATAAAAACCACGGATGACCATAACGGTCTGTGGTTTGGACTATGGTCCATTAGCGTGAAGTCGTCGTCTGGAATTTACTTCACTACCAAAATTTAGGATAAGTTACTGGAGTTTAATTAATTAGTTAGGTAATTAATTAATAGTTAGGGACGGTTCTAGTTAGTTAATTAAGGACTATATATGCTCCCTAGGTCATTAAACTAACCTAACACCTCACTATTTCCCAAACCTAGTTCACTCCCACTTCTCTCTACTTTCACTCACTACACAACGACCCCCATTGAAGACCAAGGTTCAAGCTTGATTAGGGATCCCATATTCATGTTTTATTCCATAATTCTTGAAGGATTATTAAAGTATGGAAGCTATTCACTCTTGGGATCCTTTTCCCAAATGATATTCAAAATTGGTTTCAAAAAATGTCTAGAATTATGATTTTCATCCAATTTCGCGAGTTGTCTTACAAATTGATTTAATGTTGTATGGTATTGATTTATATCGATAGATTATTATTTTTTGTTTATTGATTGTTTTACTTCCATAGACTTTCACATAATTTCCATGAAAGATCCATGATATTCCTTTTCCTTTTAACTTTAGTTATGATTTGGTTGTATTGGTGATTAGAGATTATGTAATTGACTTATTTCTTGTATACTTTAATATTAATATTATGATAATGAATGAATTGATGGATAAATATTAATAAATTGATTGTGAAATCTTGAAGGAGATTCTTGGAAGGTACTGGTAAGATTGTCAAAGGTTTTGAGCACTTTATTGATGTAATTTTTGTCTATTCTCGATGATCATGTACAATTGAAGTATGAATATGTGAATAGAATACGAAGACGATTATACAATGAATATGATACCATGTTTTGAATATATTGAATGTGAAATCTTGATAGGGGTATGATCATCCATGGTTTGAAAGTGATTCTCCCGTGTGCCTTATTATGATATTACTATGATGTGATTATTTCATAAATGTTGGGTTGTAATGAAAGAAATTTCTCATTATAAAGATAAGATGTAATGACATTATTACGCAATGGGTTAGTCTCCTATTGCCTATATTAAAAATACATGATTATCAAAGGCTTAAATATATTTCAAAAAGGGACTTTAGCTTAGAACCGAGCGAACAAGATATGAGTGGGGTCCATTTCCAATGAGGGAAGGTAGGTTAACAATGATTATCTTGAGAAGTAGACTACCATGCAAATGATCAATGAGTTTCTAGACGATCTCATAGTTCCTTAATTATGTGGCCCCATAGGAAAATTAGCTTATGGATCAACCTAGAATGCTATGTTCATGTTATGGTTCTACCTTGGCAAGTAAATCACCTTATTTCGGTTAGGATAAATTTTCTCGAAAATAAGATGAATGAATGAAAGTAATAAACATGGACACTAACTAGGATGACTTGATGGGTTCTACTTAGTGTAAATAAGGGTATGGGACTTTACCTATGCATTGCACAAGTTCACCTTAATCGGAGTCCTAGGAGGTTTTTCTTATGCACTTATGTTATCAATGAAATCGATATATATTGGTTCTACATAATATTGATCTTATATTATGTTGGTTTCATTTGATAAAAATCATATTGGTATAAATTGTTATGTACGATTATCACTACACATGATGTTATGTTATATGAGGTAAAGGCATTACTTTTATTCTCTTTTCTAGTTTACTTGATTATGTGGGGTAATGGATCTTCACATGAGCATTGCACTTGTAGGAATGGGATACGATTGTGAGTAAGGGTTTTTTTATGTCTTGATGATATTAACTCTAGAACATGAATTGTTGCTATGACTTTATGATGATGCTATTCTTGTACATGGATATGAGCATGTCTTGGTGATGTTGTCATTATTGTCTTGTTTATGCTCTTATGTGTGTATAGAAGGCTTTCAAAAATGACTTAGAATTTTTAAAGAAAATGCCCCTTTGTGCATGATTTCAATGGTTTTAATTGCATATGTTTTCATACTCACTACATGTGATTTGTACTTACCCATATTCTTTATATTTCTACAAATATGTAGGTTCGGGCCATTTAAGAGCTTTCAAGGACATTTGCAAGGAAGACAAAGATATATTTGCCAAGTTGTTGGCTAGTCCTCCAATCCGAGGATGATGCCACTTTTTCTAGCTTTAGTCGTGTTGACTATATCTAAGACAATTGTTCTTTCCTTATCTTGAGACTTTGTTGGAAGCATATATGAGGCATATTTTAATTTTGTAAGGGCTATGCCCGAATCTTGTGATTTCGAAATAGATTTTTATGTTTGAGACAATATTAGACTACTTAAATGAATTGACTCTGGTAAATGATAAGTGTACGTAAACATCATAAATTAGGAGTCTACGTAAACTCCATATATAAATAAGTGAGAATTCTTAGTATACTTCATATGTAAAAGTTTTAAATTTTCCGCATTTTCTCTACCTATGATATGCCATGATGTACGCAAATAGTTAGTCTAAGGCTCTACGTGGACTAAGACACCGATTACGTCTAGGGGGTGCTCACCGGTCATGACATTTGGGTTACGTGAGATGACCAACGATGTAATGATAATTGTTAAATGTTTTTTTGAATATTTGTATTTATAATCTTGTAAATATGTTGATATATATGAATGTTACTATAAGCTGGTTTGACATTTTTATGTTAAACTAGTGGCATAGCCGCGTGATCCTACTAGTACACGGTTGTTGTGTAGTGTTAAATCACTTGATCTTTTTTATAGGGCATTTTTCAACGGCTATTGATAGAATTCACTTAGAATATATGTGTTCTTTGCTGCAAATACAAGGTTGAGCTAGCATCTTTCGGACTGGCATGTAATTCACTTTACTTTATGTCCACCATTTTTGGATTTAGTCATTTGATCTAGCTAGGTTTTTTTGTTCATTAAACTAGGTTGTGTTGCGTCTTTTTTTAGACTCGATTGAGCTTTATATGTTTCGGTAAATTGACATTCCCATTCTAGATATTCTAGTTTTGCATAGTTTTATTTAACTAACTTTCTTACATAACTTTATTACCAAAGTTTTTCTTAGTTTCTTTGTTTTTGTTGTAGTAGTGGTTCTCCCACAAAAATGTTAGTGTGGGTGTCACATCCCGAAAGCACACCCTTGAATTTACATATCGTTCATCGCATAAACATAGTGAAAGGTAGTGTGGAATAAAAACTTTTCATAAAACATATCATAGTCTTTAAAAACTCTTTTATATAAAGCCATAGGAAATACTAAGTCTCATCCTCATCATCTTAAGACACAAGAATACTTGGGACATGGCCCATGCTTCAATACTAATATAGAAATACTTAGTCTATTACAATACTTCAAATAAAAACATAGTTATAACTGTAGCATTGATATGGCAATTTTTTAGGCATTATATGGGAAAGGATGCAGATCACCCATAGGTGGTTTAAGGCTTGAGATATGAACCTCTGGGGTTATTTAGTAAAGGATTCTAAATATAAGGTTAGGAGTATTCAAACCAAGCTTTAAGAAGACAAGTGTAGCCAATCATAGGGTAAGAATGATGGAACTCCATAATAAAGAGAATGTTCTTCTTAAGGTATCACCCATGTAAGGGGTGACACATTTGATAAGAGGGGCAAGATAAATCCTACATACATTGGTCCATTTGATATTAATGAGTAGGTTGGCCTTACCTCCTTATTTTTCAAGTGTTCACCCAATGTTCCATGTATCCATGTTCAAGAGGTATCATGGTTTAATAGATTATATCATTAAGTGCGACTCAATTGTGTTGTATGCAGGTTTAGGACCAAGGAGATCAACTTCGTGAAGGTTCAATGGTAGCATCGTCAAGTCGAGGAAGATACTTGAGAAACCAAGAATGATATGCGAGAATAATATACTCAATTGTAGGTTGAATCAAGTAATACCTAATTATACTCAATTGTAGGTTGAATCAAGTACTACCTCCTTCTTTCCTTAGACTATTTTTCCTAAGCTTTGTCCCTCGAGGATGAGTTATAGGTAAATTGATATTATTCAAATGAGTTGTTTTCATTGTTATCAAAATATAAATGGGGAAAATTGGGGTAGAAAAAACATTTTTAGTACTATTTGAATCTCTCCAACCTTGTCAAGATTTGGAGGAAATCCGAGCCATTTAAGAGTAGAGGTATATAATAAAAATCGAGTTTTCATAAATTTAATTTCATGAGTAGTTATGTAAATTGTTAATGAACTCGTACTACTTTACAAAATTGAATCTAAGTGACTAGATCTCTGAAATCAAACTTAGCGTAAAGGGTGTTTTTAGGATCGTCGGTTAGAGGTGTGTTGTAAAAAGGGGATTTCAAACTTCTTTTGAAATCTCTCTAGTTAAAATTGTCAAACTTTGGCAGGCGTTTGGTCGCTCTGGTGGGGTACGCCATTACTTGATTGGGGTATTATGACTGGTCCAATGGAACTTAAGATTGATCATGAGAAATAAAAAGGTCATTGGTTCAAAATTGTCCCTTTTGACGGGCACTTGAGTTACTCTGCCGTAGCCTCTATAGCGGGATGAGGGTGTTGTGGTAATCCAGATGCGACTCAATGTCATTAAGAAACCCCTAATGACCTAAATTGAACTTTTCAACTTTTAGACCCCCAGGCAATTTCTACTCATTTTTCACTATTATTAAGGTTAAAGGTAAGCTTTAAAATCTCCAAATACGTTTTTACCATCCGTAGAACCTGATAGAATGGGTAAATATTTAAGGGGAAGGTTTTTTTTATGGATTATATGGTGGAAACAAACCTAAATTTTCTATTTGGATCATGGGTTTAATCAACAATTCATGGAATTGTTATTGTTTTGGGTAATTAGTGATAGTTTGTTGATTTCCTTGTTATTTTCTTTTTCATCCACCAAGAAAAAATGTAATGAATTTGTAAAGCAAAGGATCAAGTTTCTAAGGGTTTCAAGCTTGTTTTGAGGTATGTGATGGTTGTAATTCTGTATTTCTGTGATGTATGCATGCTTTTGTTTTATTGTGATACTTGTATATGTATGAATGTGGCAATATTGATCACACTTCTTTATGAGATAGATGAATAGTGCCTATGGTGAAATCATGATGCAAAATAATGATCTTGATGATATACTTGTTGTTGCGATTGTGGAGTGTGTTTGGACTCGGTAGCCATGTTCCATCATAACTTGGATCGATTGCCACAATCCGGCATAACTTTTGATTGGATTGTCATATTTTTGCTTAAAAATTGATTAGATTGTCACGTTTCGACATAATTTTGGATCGGATTTCCATGTTCACATATAAATATGGGATCAAATTTCCACATTCCGACAAGATTAATGTTTGGGGTTAGATTCGTTGAGAAGACAAAATAAATGATAAATGTGTTTCTGTTTAATCATGTTGTTAACGTTGAATATATGTATATATATATATATATATATATATATATATATATATATATATATTATATATATATATATATATATATGCATGTTAATATAATGTGGTTTTACTTGTTTGTGTTACACTAGTGGATAGTCGCATGATCCTACTAGTACATGGTGGTTGTGTAGGCATCTTTCGATGGCTATTGACAGAGCTCGTTTCGAACGTATGTGATGGTTACTTCAAAATTTTAGGGAGAGCTAGATTCTTTCAGGCTTCAATGGATTTCTCGTTAGTCTATACCCACAATTTTGAACTTAGACATTTGCTTTACAAGTTGTTTAGTTCATTAGACTTGGGTTGCATACCATCTTGTTCTAAACTTGGTTGACCTTTACATTTTTTGGTACACTAACTTTCAGGTTCCAGGTATTCAAAAAATCTGCATTTTTTTAATTGTCTTTGTTTTGTTTAGTTACTTTGTTTGTGTTGTAGTAGTGGTTCCCCCTCCATAGTGTTAGTGTGGGTGCAAATCACGGTCGTCGGGATCGTACAAAATTAGTTGTTTTCAATGTATAATTTATTTTAATCACATATTTTTAATTAGAAATAAAATTATTACAACTCAACATATGTGTGTCTATGTGTATATAAATATGCATATACATTCATTAAAAGCATGAACTACCTAACTTATATGTTAAAAATTACTATAATCCCCCCAGCTTAAAACACCCATTTTAATAATTTGTTGTATATTTATACTATATTTATTACTTGTTTGTATAATATTAAATGATGACACCATTTAGTATTGGTGGGTAGTGATTTTTTCGGAGGATTTTATCTCTTTTATATGTGTGTGACTTTTTGATAGTGTTGTGACATATTCGATGAGTTATAACATTTCCGAAAAGCTGTAACTTTTCTGAAGGATTGTTACTTATTTGATAAGGCACAACAATCATTTTTTATACTTCCCTTTGTAGTCTATAAATATGGGGGTTTTCTCACACTTTGAATTTTGTACGTTTTCTATTCTTCTTCTAAACACAGGCAACATTGTGATAGTAGTTCGATTAGACAATCATAATATTTATGTGGCTAAATAAAATAGTTAAACAAAAATTGTTCTAAGAATGACAATGAAAGAACCCAACTTTAAATGATCGTTAAGACTATCTTGATAAATAATATATACTCATTTTCATAGCAACAAATATATTTTTTCAACAACTTATACTTAACAAGAAATTCAATAATTTTTTTTCCACAATCTACAACTTGTTGTTCAAGTTGTGAAAAGCCTCAAACTGTTGGAGAAAAAAAGAACTTGTTCTAATAATTGTTTTGAAGATTCAAAATATATACTTATTTTCATCACTAAAAATATCTTTTTGCAACAACTTCTTCTTGACAATATGTTCCACAAATTTCCATTACAAAAACAGCAGTTTGGTGTTCAAGTTGCGAAAACTCTCAAATTGTTGGAGAAAAAAAGGTATGCTCAAATACTTGTTTTAAGAGACCAAATATGCACTAAGTTTCATCACCATGAATATTCAAAAACTTCTTCTTGAGAAGAAGTTCCATAATTTTTTGTTACGCAAACTACAATTTGGTTTTCAAGTTGTAAAAAGTCTCAAATTTTTCAATAAAAAAGATTTGATCAAGATCTTGTTTGAATTGTCTAAACTAGATTCAATAACAACTCGTTTGTTTCCAATGTATTTGTTGTTATTTTATTTATATTCATTTGAATATAAATCTTCATTTTTCTTTGAGGTGCATCATTACGATTAAAAATTTAATAGATATTTTTATATTTGAGATCAGGGGTGTCAAAAATGAACCCAAACATAGGTAACCCGCCAACCCGCCCAGATTTTAATGGTTGGGATAAAGATAATTTGAATTGGGTTAAATCTCAACTCGCTAAATCCATTTGAAGAGAATTAAAAATTGATCCCTATTTGATATCCAATTTCAACCCATTTTAAAACTTTTTATTAAGATATATTCCTATATTGAAGGTATGAATTATTATTTATTTAACATCTTATAGGATTTATCTATCCATTTGTTTTTTTAATCAAAAAATTCCTTAGTGAAAATTCTAATTGTGATTAGAAAAGTCAAGTATCAGTATATTAAATTATTGAGACTAATCGGGTCAAAATGGGCATGTCAAAACCCAACACATTTTTTTGCCCATTTGAGCCCAAAGTACACTTGGGCAGTTCAAGACCCTACCCGATTTCTGTTAAACCCATTCTAATATTTTTAATTTAAACTCAACCGGCCCATTTGACACCCCTATATGAGACATATCCTTAAACGAAAATTCATCTTTATTAGTTAAGATTTCATATTAAATTTAAATTAGAAAAATCTACATATATCAATTTTACATTCGTATACTAATTTAAAAGAATGAACTACATAACTTAAATGATAAAACATTATAATGCTACCAATTTAAAATACAAAATATGGCATATCTTCTATGAAATTATATGTTATTTTAATTATTCACATTATTATATAAAAAGCAGGAACCCTTTCATAGTGAAGGTTTGTGACATATTCAAAGAGTTATAAGTTTTTCGATGAGAACAACCTTTTCTAAGGGATGTGACTTTCTTTAGGATTGCGACTTCTCTGAAGGGTTCTGATATTTTTAAACAGAAATGAATTTTGCAATGAGTTGTAATAATTTCGAAGTGTTGTGAATTTCCTTAAAGGTTGTGACAGATTGTTATAACAATAAGAACTTTTTTATGCACTACCCTTTGTTTGCTATATATAGAAGGGTTTCGTCAAATTTTTAAATGGTAATTTTTGGATGTTTTTCATTGTTCTTTTTTTAATCCAATTTAATATATATTGAATATTTTATTTATTTATTTATTTATTTTATTTAAATCATATTAAAAGAAAACATCATCCCATATTGAATGGTAACAACTTTTTCAAAGAGTTTTTTTTTTGAATAAGATGTGATTTTTTTCAAATGGTTATAACTTTTATCATAGAAACAACATGAACATTCTCATACTAACCTTTGTTAACTATATATAGAGGGGTTTATTCATATTTTTAAACATCAATTTTTTTTATTCTGAATAATTCGCGTTTATTTTCAGACGTTGACAATCTCAATGTTCAATGAAATTTGAACATCCCCTAACATGAATTTTAATTAATATAATATCGAAATTAAAAATATCTACTTTATTATATATTTTATATTTTTCATTAGTATTTATTTATATATTATATTGTATTATAGATAAGAACTCCAACAATACAATAATAAAAAAATTAATGCACTATGGGCGGAATAGAAGAAAGTACATTAAAGAGGATATGTAACTAAAATATTGTAGAAGTATAAATTTAAATAGTATTTATATGAAATCCTACATCTACTACTCATAGAACCTTATACTTTATCGTTCATTTTATAATTCTTTACATAATTTTAATAATTGATAATATTCACATGGGTGAAGTCATGCATTGTGTTCATCTTTGTGACTGGGCGCGCTGCACTTGATTCCTGAGCTTTGAATTGTGACCAATTCTGTGTGAACATGGAACAATTCCTTTTGTGAGTAAATTTGAGTACGTTTGTTGAGCTTGAGACTCTTTGATAATTTGAGTCAAAACATTAATCTTTGAGAGCACAGTTGATCCTTTATGAAAAAATTTGAATCTTTTTGTGTTCATTTACACTTGTGTAGCACTATTTGAGACATCCTTTTTCAACTACTTCACTTGAGTTTTACTTGCGAACAAGCAACAGTTTAGGTTGGGGTTATTGACGAGTCCATAATCTTGATTCTTTAATGGCTTGATTCTAATAGATTTTGTATGCTTAAATGCATAATTTGTGCTAATAACTTATGTCAATCCTTGAATTTTGGGTATTTTGAATAAGGAAAAAAATGGACACTATTGAGAAAAACGTAACAAGGTAGCTAAAAGAACGAAGAAAAGAAGGAATCATGATCGGCTATACCACTCGGTTAGTCGCCGAATAGCCATGATATCGCCTAAAGTTTCAATGTGCCAAGCCATGAAGTAAAAAATAGATTTGGCGATAAAAAGGAGTAGTTGGCGTATCACCGAACAGTTCGGCGATGTATTGTTATTCCCCCAAAGTTACTGTACTTGAATTTGTTGAAGGACAAAGAAAAAAGGCGATGGAACTGACCATAGGGCGGATTGCGGAGTGGATCAGCGATCTGGACTTATTGGGCTGAATGGTCCTTCGCATCACTTATTTTGCGACTATAATAAATTTTTCAATTCTTAGTTTAGTATCTATTAGTCAATATAAGAGTTTTTAGAATAGAACTTTTGGTTTAGGAATGAGTTTTGAGATAATATTTCCTTAGCTTTGAAGATTTGAAGATTTCCATTTGTGAGAAATTGGTGCGTCTTGAAGATTCTTCCTCTTAGACCCATGTAAAGAAAATATTAATCTTACCCAATTATGGAAACACAATTTTGTAACAATTTCTACCTTTTCATGATGTCTATACAAAACCTAAATTGTTGGATCTATAATGTAATTTTTGATTTATTTAGTTGTTGGGTATTTTTAATTGATAGTGTAAATTTGGTCTAAAAGTTATTTCATTTAGTAATTGTGGCTTAATCTAAAGGGTTTTTAGTTGCAAATGTAACTCTACCTTCACATATTTCTCTTGGTCGAGCGAGATAATTTAAAACCAAGAATACTGCTTTAATAGTTTGTAGGCATTGGGTTTTATGGGTTCACCTTGAGAGAGTGAATCCTAAACACTTCTCCACACATTCAGTTCGAAAGAGTGAATTGTCTGAATTTGAGGTTGTTCTTAGTTGTTCCAGAGAAATCAGTTTGATTCAAGGTAAATTGTTCAAGAGAAAGTTCATCCCACTAATGTCTAGATTACTAATTTGTTTACAACTATCACTTATTAGTTGCAACTACCCATTTGTCTACCTTAGCCCATAATCCAATCACATCCCAATTACTCGTCTCTATACTTGCTCTTTCTATGTTATTTGTTGTTATAGTTGATAATTAACGCAATAACCCTTGTTATTTGACACGTTTCACCCTAATATTTTATCATGCTTTTATTCCTAAATGTTTTTACATATGATCGACTTAAGAATAAGCATGTTTTTCTATTGATGGTAAAATATGTATCATCCAAGTGGAATTCGACCCCAACTCAGTTAGTTGGGTTATATTATTTACTAATGATCATTTGCACACACTATTGGATGAAGTGTCCTAGTACGTGAAATCTACCACCAGTAGTGGAATTGTACCTAACATAAGTGCACACTCAGAAGAAAAAGAAAAGGAAAGGGAAAGACCTTTTGGAGAATGAACAATCATTGTCGTCAACGATTAGCTTTATCATATAGAATGCAAGGGGGAATAATTAGAGAACCTTCTGGCATCAATGCGACGCAATGATAGAGGCTCACAAGATGACTTTGTTTATGCTACATGAAAAAGTAATTCCTAAGCACAAAGGCCTAACAGAAGTTTGATGCATAAATTCAATCCTCGGCAAAAGGTTATAAGGGAGGAATAGTTGTTATGTGAAAGGAAGATGCACTCAAGTTGAAAAACGTCACTATAATGATTCAAGGAATTCACTTCACAGTCATGTTACTTCCTAAAATTTAATCTTGTAATTTCGTTGCTATACATTCCATCCCTGATTTTAATTTGAGAACCCTTCTCTAGGATGAACAGTACAACATCTATGATAACATATATTTAAAATTGCTCATTTGTGGTTTCATCAATGATGTATTGAAAGCCAGTGAGAAATTAGCACAAAACTGTATCAACAATACCAGAACTAAACTCTTCTAGCGGTGCCTTAACAAGTGCAAAATGGTAGACTTAGGCTTCAAGGGGTGCAAATATACATGGACAAACAAAAATTATAGAATAGGAGTAACCTCTTCTTAGAGACACTATATAAGTGTGTAGCCAATCACCAATCGAAAACGAGATTCCACAACTCCTTATTCACCCACTTTCGTAGACTAACTATAAAAATTATCTAATGTTTCTCAAACTAGATAGCACGCAAAACGATAAAGATTGAAAACCCTTTAGAATTGAGACCATATAGTGAGCCTAACCATGGTCTTGTCAATGAATTTTTCGTAGAACAACGATGCCTCAAAAATGCCATAACGTTTTTTCATATAAGAAGAGAAAAAAGTGAAGAAGACAACCATTGGCAATAGTTTGTCATGCCCCGAGCCTACACCCTGGCGGGAGTGGAACTCAATGACCATTTCTTGCCTTGAGTGAACCCTTGTCGTGACTTAATTAACTCAGCGGAAGACAACAATCATACTTATAAGGATAAAAGAAATTAATTGAACTGATTAGTAGTACCATCATGAATGTTTTAAAAGTTTAAACATTCAACTTGGAAAAATGGCAACCCAACTCTTTAACATAAGAATGAAAATTTCAAGACTACTAAACTATTAACTATCTATGAAGCCTCTGAACTAACTGAGATAAATGTTGGGACAAACTCCACAACATATACTGAACTAACTAGAAATCAATAAAAAAATGTACTCTGGACTGCAAGGAGGCTCACCAATTAACTCTGTCATGCTAAACTGGATCAACGGTGTGCTGGATGTTGCGTCATGATACAATGGATTTCAACTGGCATCAATACATTGAATGTATGAGCATGTGAGTTAGACAGCTAAACGACACTTAATCATGAAAGGAGTAATAAAGAACACTTACCTTGGATGTGTTCAACTCATGATTTACTAATTCTAATTCAATATATCCAATTTAAAAGTAAATGCAATATAAATAAAAACTGACTGAAATATACTGTAAACTCTGAATGTATACAAGTATACAAATAATATATGAGAAGTATGTAGAAGAGAAATAACTGATGGATATGAAAACACAGCACTTATTTGGGAGCTTCTCTAACCAAAAACCATCACTTAAGAGCTATAGTGATGAAACAACGTTACTCGGTCACGATGCTAGACATTCCTAACCTTGCATGAGTATATGACCCTAATTGCCTAATGGTTCCACTAGTAAACTGTGAAAAGGATTCATCTAAAAAGTATGACCCTTTTCTACCCATGATGTCTACGTAATTTTCATGGAGACCTGAGTTGATCTGAAACTAGTATCTCCACATCAATACTCAATATTATTCCCAAAAATTTACTTGATCTTATGTTTCAAAAAAATATTGATTCTGTTGTTTGAGACTAGTACTCAAAACATAACTTTAATAGCTCTCTTAGAAATCATAGTTTTCCTGCTTGCTTAATTTCATAATCCTATTACATCTGTCTGAAACTAGTTTGAAGGCTCTTTACTTGTTTAAATGTGAAATCATTTGGAAATCTTAGGGGTTACTTAGTCCCTTATACTTCTTTGAGAATGATTCAACTCTTATTCTTGCTTAACTTGTAACTTGAATCTTAAAACAAAGTTGAAAAGGTTTGTTAAAGACTCTAGGAAACATTAAGAACTTACTTTGGCTTGCTTCTTAACTTTTAGAATTGACTTTTAACTTCATTGACTAGGATCTTAACTTTTCTTGAATTAGATTATGGATTCAATGATCATGATCTCATATTAATGGATGACTTCATGATGTTTAGATATACTTTAGAGTATTGGATCAACTTCGAATGATAGGTACATCACTTCAAACTAGTACGAAAAGATGTGGAGAAATAGGAACTCCATGTGACCTTGGAGCCCTAAGAGGCGTGGGGCACAAGAACTTGAGGGACATACATTGTCCTGAGGCGCTCAAGCTGGCACAGAGCGCCAGATCCTGACAGACAGTGTCTGTCCCCCCAGGGCGTGTCATACGGGTTTTCCAACTTTTCTTCTCCTACTATAACTCTAAGACTCTCAGACTTACATGGTTATTCTCCAAAACACTTAGGACCCCTCAATTCCCAATAGTTTAGACTCGTGAAAAAGCACGGAAACACAAATCACAAACAACTAAAGGTACACTACAATTCAACCAACAAGATTCCAACAATTGTTCATCAAAAACTTCAAGATTCATCATCCAATAAATACAAAACATACTTACTTAAACATATTGGTGTGTTGATAAATGAACCCAGACATAAAGATCTCAAATAACTCGATAAGTATCACCCTCGATGAATTCCACTAGTGAAACCTTAGAGTTTTTGATTAATTCTTGATGTTCCTATTCTCTTCTATGTTCTCCCCAAGACTTAAATATAGTAAAACCTTAAAGAAAATTAGGCAATACAAGGGTGAAAAAACTACTTTACCCTTTCTAAAATCTGGATTTGACTGTCCTCAGTCCAACAACCCAACTTCCAAAAGACATATCTCCCTCATACGACATCAAAAAATACGTAAACTTTGTGTAGTTTGAAAGATTTTCCCAGTGGACTTCCAACTATATAAATAACTCACTCTAACTTTTCCTGATGTGGGAGTTATGGTCGTTTGAAAAATTCACTCTTTAAAAGTTAGGAAATTTTCCAGATTTCCCTATTTATTTCAAAAAATGATTATTCTTGGTTTCCTAGATTATTCATAATTATTTTAAGGTTACGAGATATTACAATATCTCCCCTTTGGGAAAATTCATCCTCGAATTAGAACTCTTTCCCTAGCTAAGGCTAGTAACATCATTTCCGCTCTCAATAGAAAAAGTAAATAACAACATACTTAGACATAGTCATTAAAAAGTGTTAATCAGAGAATTTAATAACTTGAATGCATTCTGTACAGATTCAAACATATGTGGACATCTCTTCATATCCTCCCCAGCTTCCCAAGTTGTTTCTTCAACGAATTGGTTCCTCCAGAGGACTTTGACCGATGTAACTTCCTTTGTTCTCAACTTGCGAACTTGATGATTCAAAATTTGAACCAAAACCTCCTCATAGGACAAGTTGTACTTAAACACATCATTCTTAGTTGATAGATTCAATGAAGGATAACCCAAGAATTTCTTCAACATAGACACAAGTAATACCGGATGTACCGCTTCTAAATCTTGGGGTAACTCCAACTTGTATGATACACTGCCAACTATCTTGGAGACCCAGTAAGGACCAATATATCAAGGACTAAGTTTCCCCTTCTTACAAAACCTCATAGCGCCCTTCATTGGTTTAACTTTCAAATACATCCAATCGTCCACTTAAAACTGTAACGACGCTCTCCTAACATTTGTGTAGGAATTTTGGCGACTCTGTGCCATTTTCGATCTCCCTTGAATTACATTCACTTTCTCCATGGTCTGGTGAACTAAATATGGTCCTTTTAACTCTAATTCATCAAATTTTAACCACCTAATACGAGACATGCATCTTCACCCAAAAAGAGCCTCGTATGGAGTCATTTGGATGCTCGAACGGTAACTGTTTTTGTAAGCAAAGTCAATGAGAGGTATGTGATCATCTCAATTCCTTTTTAAGTTGATCACACAAGTTGTCAACATATCTTCCACGATTTGTATAGTACGCTCTGCTTGTCCATTCGTTTGAGGATGAAAACCAGTGCTTAAGTTCACCTTTGAACCAACACCTTTTTAGAAAGATTTCTAGAATTGTATACTATATTGTGCACCTTTATCTGAAATAATGGAGATCGAAACTCCATGAAGTCTCATCACCTCTTTAAGGTACAAGTTAGCATAATCCTAGGCCGAATAGGTAGCCTTCACAGGCAAGAAATGGGTTGACTTAGTAATTCTATCAGCAATAACCTAACTAGAATCATGTTGCCTGCAAGATCTTGGAAAGAAAATCCATATTAATCATCTCTCACTTTCATTCTGGAAGTTCTATAAACTGAGCTAAACCTCCAGGACTTTGGTGTTGTAGTTTCACTTGTTGCGATTTGGGCACTTAGCAACAAACTAAGCAATATCTTACTTCACGTCCTTCCAGCAATATACCTATCTAAATTCGCGGTATCTTGGTTGAACTCGGATGATTAGATTATCTGGAGCTGTGAGCTTCCTCTAGGATCCTCTTTTTGAGTCCATCCACCCTAGGTACAAATAATCTACCTTGGTACTTCAATACAACATCTCCCCTTTGTTCAAAAGCCCATACTATTTACTTTTGAACATTTTACTTAAAATCAAGAAAAAAAGGGGTCTACATCTTGTTTCTCTTTAACCTCTTACAATAGAGATGATTCAACCCCATTATTCACCACTATCCCTAATTTTATGGAATCCATAAGTTTGACACCCTGACGTGCAAGTCTTTGCACCTCTTTAGCTAACTCGCTCTTTTCTTATTCAACATGGGCGGTACTCCCTGTTGATAAATTGCTTAAGGCATCAGCAACCACATTACCCTTACCTGGGTGGTAAAGAATACTAATGTCGTAATCCTTTAGTAATACCAACCACCTACTCTGTCTGAGATTTTGCTCTTTCTGAGTGAACACATAGTGGAGACTCTTGTGATCAATGAATACTTTAATATGAGCACCATATAAGTAGTGATGCCATATCTTCAAGGCGACAACAACAACAACAAATTCTAAGTCATAAGTTTGGTAATTCTTGTAATGAACCTTCAATTATATGGAGGTATAAGTTATAACCTTGCCATTTTGCATTAACACACACCCCAAACTAACTCTTGATGCATCGCACGTAATACACCACAAAACCTTGAGTACCCTCTAGTAAGGTAAAAACCGGAGCGGTAGTCAATCTCTTTTTCAATTCGTAAAAGATTTTCTCACAAGCTTCAGACTATTGAAACTTGACTTTTTTAGAGTTAGCTTGGTCAAAGGAGACGAGATAGGTGAAAACCCTTCCACCAATATCCTATAATGTCTAGTCGAACCCAGGAAACTATTAACTTTTGTTGGAGATGTGTGTTTATCCCAACTCTGAACTCCTTCCATATTTTGGGTATCAACTCTAATCCCATCACAAGAAAAAATATGGCCCAAAAATGCAACAAATTTAAGCTAAAACTTACACTTTGAGAACTTGTCATATAGCTCCTTATCTTTCAAAGTTTGTTGAACAATTCCGAGGTGACTAGAATGATATTCTTCATCCCTTGAATAAACCAGTATGTCATCAATGAAAATGATAATAAAAAAATCTAAAAAAGTCTTGAAGAGTCTGTTCATAAGATCCATGATTGTTGCTGGTGCATTTGTCAAACCAAAACACATAACTGAAAACTCATAATGCCCATACCTGGTTCTAAAAGTTTTTTTTTGAATATCACATTCCCTAACTTTCAATTAGTAATATCTTATCTAAGATCGATTTTAAAAAAGAAAGAAGCACCCTGAAGTTGGTCGAAAAGATCATCTATCCTTGGGAGATGATACTTATTCTTGATTGTCACCTTATTCATTTGACAGTAGTCTATACATATCCTAAGGGAACCATCCTTCTTTTCCCATAAATAAGACCGGAGCACCCTAAGGTAAGACCCTTGGTCGGAAAAAACCTTTATATAACAGATCTTTCAGCTGCTCTTTCAACTCTTTCAAATCTGACAGGGCAATTTTGTATGGAGGAATAGAGATAGGATAAGTATCTAGAATGATGTCTATGCCGAATTCTGTCTCTTTTTCAAGAGAGACTTCAAGTAGATCATAAGGAAAGACTTCTGGAAACTCTCTAACAATAGGAACTGACGAAAGCGAAGGTACCTCAGCACTTGAGTCATTAACTCGGACTATGAGATTGATACACCCCATGGAAACTAACTTTCATTCCTTTAGGTATGAAATGAGACGCCCTTAGGCATTGATGAACTACTACTCGACTCTATGACGAGCTCATTTAAAATTTGAAACTTGATAACTGGAGTTCTACAATCTATTGATGCATAAAAGACATGGAGCCAGTCACTACCTAATATGACCTCACAATTTACCATGTCTAAATCTACTAAATAAGTTATGTTACTTTTGTGACTAACTAAAATAGTACAATCATGATAGACTCTTTCTTCTTGAATGCATTCACCAACATGCGTGCAAACAGTGAATGGTTTTCTAAGTTTCTCAAGGATAATTTCAAGGTTCATTGCATTACAGGAAGTCACAAAAGACAAAATCGCTCTTGGATTTAACAATGCATAAAGAATAAAGTCATAAACTTGAATCATACTAGTGACAACATGTGGAGAATCTTTTTGTTCTTGGCGATTGTTGAGAGCATACAAGCGGTTTGTTGCTCAGCTAGCACCAGAAGTAGTTTCCCTAGATGTTGCCCTGTATGGTGGAGCAGCTGATGAAGACCGAGTTCTATTACCCCCATTACCACTACCTAGATTACTCTTAGGACATTCTTTCCTGAAATGCTAGTTCTAAGCACTTGAAACCACCCGCGGAGGCTTCACGACATATACAGGAGTGATTTCTACCACAGTTGCATCAAGTAAGAGTCTTACTACCTCTTTGCACCACACTACACTGTGAATATGCAAGACTAGCTCGGGAATTCCTACAATAGTACTCAACTCTGTGTCATGGTGCAAGTGCACTAGCAGATGATGGTGCATACCCCTTCTACTTCTGGATTTGTTGCCAATTCGAACAACTTTTCTGTTTCCTATTGTCATTCCCAGTTTTGTCCTTCTTTTTTCTATACTCGTCATCGTCCCTTCGCTTTTCCTCTTCAACATGCTGCATATAGACCATTATCCTTGAGAAGTCCATGTCACCAATAAACATTGCATCCTACATTCTTTACTCGAAGATTGACCCAAACCTGCAACAAAGAAACTCATTTTTCTCCTCATATCCTTAACCACATACGTAGCATAGAGAGACCATTGGTGAACTTCAACCCATTGTCATGAACACTTAAGGAGTTCTTTTTCAGGGTAAGGAACGCCCCTACCTTTGCTTTCTTTTGTTCTCGGGGAAAGAAACACTACAAGAAGGCTTCTTCAAAGCAAGGCCAACTTGGATGTAGTGCATCCTTAACTCTACCATCCTTCCATTATTAAAACTAGTTTCTACCCACAATCTTCAGGTTATATGAAGCTAACTCAGCTCTCTCAGCGCCAACGAAATGCATCATATTGAAAACCTTCTTCAACTCTTCCACAATGTTTTCCGGATCCTCAGTAGTGCTCGATCTAGTGAAGCTTGGGGGATTCATCCTCAAGGATTCTCGAATGCTCAAAGTGTCAGCCCTTTCTTGTCGAGCTCCTCTTTCTTTCCCGACATGGTTGTTCAGATCTTGACTCAACAATTGGATAGCCTCTCAAAACTCAGCATTAGTAACCTCCAATTGACTTTGCACTTCGTGACCATTGGGTAACTCCTGTTCCTGAGCTTCTACATATCTCTTAGCAGGGTGACCTCTTGCTACTCTTCGTGGAGTCATTGTTATCTAAAACATGTGCAAGCACGAATAAGAGAGAGAGAGACTTTTAGAGATAAACTCTAACGCACGTAAAAGGAAAATGATAGAAATGAGATATTCCTAATTATTGTATTCTCCTAATCATATATGTGGGGCACTTCACACCGATTACTAAGACTCTACCGATTTGGATTCATATACTCCTTAGGACTCTAGAACCTTGTACTCTGATACAAAATTGTCACTCCCCAAGATTATACCCTGGGGGGATTTCTCACAGTGACCATCTATGGCCTCGAGCGAACCCTTGGCCTGGCTTACTTAACTTAGCGGAATACAAAAATCACACTTATAAGGATAAAAGATATTAAAAAAACTAATTATTAATAGTATCTGGGATGTTTTAAAAGTGTAAATATTCAACTTGGGCAAAATGGCAACCCAAGTCTTTAACATAAGAATGAATATGTAAAGAATACTAAGCTACTAACTGTCTATGAAACCTCTAAACTAACTGAGATGAATGTTCGGAAAACCCCAAAAAATTCTAACTAACTGGATATCAATAAAAGATGTCCTCCTAAATTCAAGAAGACTTACCAACTGACTCTAGCATGCTTAACTATACCAAAGGTGCACTAGATGTTAATCCTCGTTACTTGCCTCTACATCATGATATTATGAAAATGAACTGGCATCAGTATATTGATTGTACGAGTATGCGAGTTGGGAAGCCAAGTGACAGTTAAGCTTGAAAAGGAGTAAGAAAGAACACTGACCTTGGCTATGTTCAACTGATAATTTACTAATGCTTATTCAATATATGCAATTTAACAGTAAATGCAATATAAACAAAAATTGACTGAAACGTTCAGTAAACTGTGTATATAAAAAAGTATACAAATAATATCTATGATGTATGTAAAATACTAATAACTGCTGTGTATGAAAATACAATACTTCTGGGGGATCTTCTCTAACCGACAACCATCACTTAAGAGCTACTGTGATGATACAATGTTACTTGGACCACGCTTCCCTCCCATCCTAACCTCGTCAGAATATAGGATATGAACTGCCTAATAAATAGACTAGTAAACTGTGAAAATAATTCATCGAAAAAGTATGACCCTTTTCCATGATGGATACATGCTTTTAATAGAGAGTTGAGTTGATCTGAAACTCGCATCTCCACATCGGTGCTCAATACTATTCCCAAAATTATACTCGCTTTTATGTTTTGAGAACATACTGACTCAGTTGTTTGATATTAGTGGTCAAAAGTTAGATTTTATGCCTCTCTTGGAAATAATTGTTTCCCTGCTTCCTTAATTTCATAAAGCCATTACTTCTGTCTTAAACTAGCCCGAAGGCTCTTTACTTGCTCAAATGTGAAAGCATTTGTAACTCCGAGGGATTACTTAGTCCCCTTATACGTCTTTGAGAATGAACTAAACTTTTTAGTGTTGTTTAACTTGTAACTTGAGTGATAAAACAAAGTTAAAAGGGTTTGTTAATGTCTCTTGGAAACTTTAAGAACTCACATTGGCTTGCTTCTTATCTTTTAGACTTGACTCTTAACTTCTTTTACTTGGATCATGATCTCATATTTATGGATGATTTCATGATGTTTAGATGTAATTTATAGTGTTGTAACAAACTCGTAATGATAGGTACATCACTTAGGAACTAGTACGGAATGATGGGGGACAAATGGGAAATACAGGTTACCATGGCGATCAGAGAGGCGCAATGCGCCAAAGCCTGTCCTGAAGGGCTCTGGTAGACGGGGCGCCCTGGCCCTGTCAGATAGGTTTTTTAACTTTTCTTCTTTGATTTTCAACTCTAGACCTCTCAAACATCCATGGATATTCCCCCAAACACTTAGGATAACTAATATCCTCAATATCCAATAGTTTAGACTCATAAAACATCCCGGAAACACGAATCATAACCAACTAAAGGTACACTACAATTTTACAAACAAGATTCCAATAATTGTTCATCAAGAACTTCAAGATTCATCATTCAATCAAAATAAAACTTGTTGAATTAAAAATTTTGGTGTGTGGATGAACGAACCCACACAGAAAGATCTCACATACCTCAATAGGGATCAACCCCGATGAATTCCACTAGCGAAACGTTAGCTTTCTTGAAGAATTGTTGATCTTCCTATTCTTTTCTCTCTTCTACCAAGCCCTAAGCGTTCTCAACCTTCCTAAAACTTTATATTGTCTTGTTTTTACCCCTAATAAACCCTTAAACAAATTAACCAATACTAGGGTGAAAAGACTACTTTACTTTTTCTAAAATCCAGATTGGACTTTCCTCAATATAACAGTTCCACGTCTGAAACGCATATCTCCCTCATACGATATCGAAAATGCGCAAATTTCACGTTGTTGGAAAGATCTTACCAAGGGTTTCCTAACCATATGAATAACTCACTACAACTCCTTCTGAGCTGGGAGTTATGGCCATTTGAAAATGACCAAATCTCACTCTTTAAAGATTAGGAAATTTTTGAGATCTCCCTATTTATTTCAAAAAATGATTATTCTTTATTTATTAGCGTATTCTTAGTTATTTCAAGTTACGAGATGTTACAATTTTTTCCAAGATGAATAGAATTCATGCCAACTAGGATTGATTCCAAAAGTACACCTCCTTTATCCTCAATACTTTCCTTCAAGATCTTTAATCATCCCTCCTCAAATACTAAAACAACCTCATGGTTTATGAAAAGTATTTCTGGAGAAATAATTAAAGCACAGGTTGGTTGAGCGATGAATATGTGAATTCAAGCTTCATCTACTTAGACAATATCAAGGGAAGGAGGAATCACATAACCTTAATAAAGGATTATCGTGGTAATCTGATTGATGACCAAGACTGCAATAAGAACCACATCACCGACTTCTTCTGAAATCTCTACACTACTAAGCAATGCAACTCCCAAAGAGGCATTCGTCTAGAAGATGTAAAGCAATGTCTAACACCAAAGCAACATCTCATTATGGACACTCCCTTTAGGGATAGTGAAATTAGTATATCCCTCAAAACTTTCGAACTAACCAAAGCACATGTTCGTGATGCAATCCATAACCTCTTTTAGTATAAACATTCAGAGAACGTCAAGAACAAAACCATATCCTTTTGAAAACAACTTTTGAGAGCTCATCTATTCCACTTAAATCAAAATCCACTTTACTCTGTCTCATCCCCAAATGGCCCAACCCCCCCCCCCTTAAATTTTGAGGAAGTACAGACCTATAGGGTTCTGCAATACTAACTAGAATCTTCTTAAGCCAATCCTACCCTCAATCATATAACCCTATTAAGCCAGATTAATACCTAATAGGAGAGTCTCCGATAATGATATAATTGTCCAAGAATATGGTTATATGAAAAGATAGAATGCAAACATCATCCTAAAGATATATTAAGAAAAAGCCTTTCTCAGGCTACAATGGGCCTACATTAAAGATACACTAAAAAACTTCCACATCCCCTAAAATTTGTCATACCTCATAATGTTCTGTAGTAACGCATCTTTATAGTCATCCTTGTGAAAGGAAGGAACACTAAATACTTCAAACCCTCAAGGGGAACCTCGCAAGTAGACACACTCTCCACTTACATTTTCATAATGTGTATGGAAAGACCCTCAAGATATATGAAGACGGAAGTTAAGAAGAGACACTAGAACCCAATTAAAATATCAGCATAAGGGCCCCAAATCTCTCACCTCTTCTTCACAGATGATCTTTGCCTTTTTACAAGAGCTGACATAAACAACTCCACCACAACTAGCAACATCCTTCATATTTTTTGTGGCCACTCAGGCAAGAAAATCAACAACTAAATGTCAAAGATCATCTTCTCCAAAAACTCCTCACAACTTAACAAGACACTTGCCCCAACATCCTATGAACTGATGCTTTTGAAGTCTGTGAGAAATAATTGGGCTTTCCCATTCTTCATAAAAGGCTAACAAATAATGACTTTCGGTTCATCATTGAAAAAATGAGGAAGTGACTTTTAGTGGGAAAACCAAGTTCCAAAAACTCACAAAATGTTCTTGCGAAAGCTACACTTGGTAGAATACTTCACATGTTATGCAATACATCAAATTCCTACCAAAATAAACAAGACAATCAATAAAGTGCAAAAGCACTATCTGGGGAACTACAACTAAAAAAAGGAATATAGACCTCAAAAACTAGGACACCATCACCAATACAAAGGACATGTAAGGGTTAGGCCTTAAGAAAACAAAACTCAACAATAGGGCTATCCAATAGAGTTTGGCATTTAGAGCACTAAAAACCCCTAAAGAGCTCTAGAAAAGAACACATTTGAGCAAAATAAAAATTCAAAAGTTGGAACTTAACAGAAAAAGCGTAGTACATTAAGGAGATAGGGTCGAATTCATAAGAGATAAGTGGATCCTCAACCATGAACCCATAAATAGAAAAATGTATGCCTCCTTCCAGAAAAAAAAATACACATCATGGTGAAAGACCTCCACCATAACGGGGACTAGAACTTCACCAGTCTATTATTCACTACGCCTTCAAAGCTAAAAGCAACCATTGAAAGTTTAAGGCTTTATAGTGACTCACTTCAACAGGACACTCTAATATGGGATCTTACACCCAATGGTCTCTTCACTAAAAGCACAACCTACAAACACATAAAGGGGGCTAAGATGAACCAAAAAACTGAGACAAACAAGAGATTCAAATCGATCAGGAATGACAACGCACATAATAAGATTAAAACATTCTTATGGCTCGTGTACCACAAAAGACTCCAAAAAAACTAAGCTCGCATATATAGAGGATTCAATTTGAATGCTATGTGTAACTACTTTGGTAACATTGAAGATGATACAAACCACATATTATTCTTTTCCCCCAATGCGTTCAGCTTCTGAAGTCATTTAATCTCATTTATCTATAACCAAGACACCATCAATCCCGCTACCTCAGGCAACACTTCTTCTGTTGAACAATGTCATATCCTCAAAACCAAGATCTATACAGAATGGCTATGTTGGTTGTGATCCCGGGCCCTTTACACATTCGAATATATTGCTAGCAAGAAACGACAACAATTTAATGAACAGAAAGGAAGCGGTAGAAATGAACGCCACCATATCCCAAGAAAAAGAAGAGCACCTTATCATAAATAAAGTAGGTAAGACAATACCCCAACAAGTCTACCACTCAATTAAAATGGGATACTCCTGACCACAACACCTACAAGCTCAATATCGATGGATTAGTGAATCATTCCCCTAGCCAGGAGGACTAGACAAGGTAATCATAAATCACTTTGGATCTTGGGTAGTGGGTTTCACTAAACACACCACCACGCGAACCCTATAAGATCGAAAATCCAAGTCAGGCGGACGGGTTAGACTCTAGCAGTACAATATAATCTCAACCCTTTCAAAATAATTTTTGACTTGAAGGAGGCTATCATATTGCTAAGAAATAATAATTTTTTATATGATAAATTTATTGTTTCATGAAGGTTCTTTGAATGGAGATCAGGAAGCTGGAGCACATGTTCTATGAGAAGAAAAGAGTGGCGGATAATCTAGCAAAGGAGAACCCAATAAATGAAGTATTTAACTGACCTACCATTTTAATGGCTGCCACACGATGGGTACAGAAGGAAATTAATGGATATGTACTATGAACTAGTTACCTTATGACTATAAACATTTTTTGTATCTCACAGGGTCAGGATGTGACCCAAACTATTTGTAATGACCCACCCGTTCACATATACAGAGAAGCTAACAATGTTATTAATCGGTAACTATATAATAAGTCATTCTAATAAGAGAAATTTTTCATGAAATCATGGTATAAATGGAAAATACCTAAACCCTTTCGCTGGATCTTTTGATATTTCGAAACTACTACATTTGATTCAACATTAAACTGTTTTTTTGTTGGAGCTTTGCAAAACCTACAATATTCCAATAAATCATACAATAATTTTAAATGAAAGCATTATTTGTGTTTGTCTCCTAAATCATTCAAAAAGATTCGTAATTAGAGGAGAGGAATTTATAAAATTGCAATAAATATTTTATTTATGAGCATTAACTAAATTGTAATGATAGGTACCAAAGAAGTGAAAAAAATTCAATAATTACTACTATAAGAATAAACACTTATGGTTCCAACAATTTCTTCAAGTGTAGGTTAACTATATCAATAATTACAAAAGGAGACAATTTGTTAATGAAGATGAGAACAGAAGGACAACAGAAAATCAATTTTTTTCATAATGTTCGATAACTTTGTCCATGATTTTAGCATCATCACAAAATCTTTGTGTCTATATGTTTTTGTAGGATAATTGATAATTTGGTTTTTATTTTTCTATATTTTATTTTGATGTCATAACATAAAGAAAATCCTATCATATATTGTACAAAACTTATCATTTATGATTCCTTAGAAGCTTAAGTTTAGGAGATAAACGTGCAAGGAACATTCCCTGAACAAGTTCATTAATTTGTTTGTAAATCACTGATAAAACTCTAAGTTTGTTTTATAAAAATCATGTCTTGAAGAAAATTGGTAAAACACTATATTTAAACATTTATATATATATATATATATATATATATATATATATATATATATATATATAATTTAGGCATGAGAGAAAAAAATATTATTATTGAACTCTTCCGTACCATAGTGAGGAGCCGTGAAGAAAAATCTGAAAAGATGAACCCTACCCAAGGTATTTCTTGAAATTCTTGAGAGAAGAAATTTATGTGTTAATTAGAGGGTTTTATTATTTTAGCAGACAATGAGGTACATATTCACTCTATGCCACTTAGCCATAGAGTGAAACGGTCATTCCTTTTAACTAATTTTGAATTGGTGCAAACTTGATGACGTTTGAAAAAGACTCATATCCCTTTAGTTTTATTGGTTATGTCATTCCTAACTCTTCATATTTTAAGAGATATAACCTTTTAATGTTTACCCTTATATATATTAATGTGAAAACTTAGCTTATAGAAGTATTTTGAGCTTGGTCTTCTCACATCCGGGAAATACCCCTTAGACGTAACCGGCGTCATCATCCTTATCGAGGACAAGACTAGCCTCTTAGCTTTCATCAATACATTCATAGGTTAAAAAATTCAAAACAATTTAAACTTTTCTTTTATCTATCATTAGATTTACATCGACCTCTCGCATATACATAATATAGTCATATCGAGTATACATAGAACCTTCATATAAGAAGATTACTTAGTCTTCAACTTTTATGACTCAGATAAATGTATAAGAATATAATATTGCCTTAAAATGGATGTCTCATCTCAAAACCATCTAAACAAGAGTTAAAAATTGGGCTTAGTCCATACATCAAGCCAATTAAAGCAATATATAGGCTATAGAAACTTTAATACTTAAATGAAAAATAATGAACAAAGTGTCTTTAAGACTAATTAACATCTAATGCTAGAAAGTTACATTTCCCTCGAAGTGGGGAGGACCTACCCAACTTTGATATTGACAATCCAAGTCATTCTTAAAATTTCATTCACAAGCCCTTCGACAAAAAAAACCTAAAATATTGGGGAAAAGGGTGAAATTGGGGTTAGCACATCCCTTATACTAAGTATTAGACCATATGCACACGCAACATAAAATCATGCTAAAAAGGGACATTTCATTAAAGTATGCAATTTACTTTGAAAATCCTTATGTACATTAAGGAACCAATACAAATCAATAGGACATTCATTAAGTCAAGAACAAGTACATCATAAGACCAACAATAATAAGTCTAGTCAAGCAAACACGCATATGAACATAATTGAGCACATAATCAAGACAACTCTATCATCAAGTTATAATATCATCAAGCATGTATAAGAGTTCATAACATCATAACCAAAACAAAACCATTACTCATGAACCCTCATTAAGTCCACTAGTGCAATAACTAAGCAAATCCTCATAACCTTACTAAATCAAGTAATCCCAACAAGAACCATAAACAATATCCAACTTCACGTAGCTTATCATTAAGAATACATAACATCATACTTTAATAATAGAAACCAAACACATGTTCATAAGTGAAACCAACATCATATAGTTTCATTAATGTGTAAGATCATCATATCCATATCATTTACATTTTTAAGCAAATACATACATAAGAACATCCTTGTGACCTCACTCTAGGATTATTAGTGCAATGTATACATAGAGGCACATACCCCTAGCAAGACGAAGATAAACCCCTTAGCTCATGATAGTTAGAGTTCACTTCATTACTTCATTTTACCTTTTGGTAACATCTTTCCTTAATCGACATAGACCACATGAGCTAATGTGGAATCTAGTGTAATGGAACCCTATACCATAAAAAGGTGAACTACTTCTGAAGGTAGTACCGAAACATGAACATAGCATATATATGGATCTACTAGCTAGTATTCATATAGGACCAACATAGTTCAAGAACAAAGAGACGTAGTTGGTACCCTCTATATGTTACATGCGTTATAGTCTCCAATATCATGAGTACATTAGTGATCCTACCTTCCCTTTTGTGGGAAAGGTCTAGTTCACTCGGTGCTAAGCTAGAGTCCCTTTTGAGATGTCTTTCATTCGTAATCATAACATAGTTTAGGTAATTGGGTGTACCCCTAATATAGTCATCAATCATTGCTTAGTAGGAATTGTATGAGTATTGTCCTTTCATTAGAATTCACACATGTGAGCTTAGCACATTTACATAATCACATTATGCCAGGCACGTAGGAAAATTCATCACCACCCTTATGTCATTACATCTTAGCTAACAACTCACAAGTTAAAATTTTAAATATTCAAATTTAACATCATACGAACCCTAATCAATCTCAATATACTTCACTATAACTTCATCACTAAACACAACTAATCATAATTGAACTAAAGAATTGGGATCACAAGATTTACCCCATCTCCTTCATAAGACATCATCAAGGTTTTACCATCAACCATCCAACCCAACCCAACAATAGGTGTATAATATCATTCAATAGTAATTAATACATTAACTATACCAATAGCATCATCACTATCCTAATTAACTTCAATTCATAACATAGGTTCAAGGGAAAAGAGTTCATCATGAGTTCTTCAAGAAATAGATTCAATCCCAAAAATACATCACCCTAGGCAATCTATGAATGTATTATAATAGATAAGACAAGTCTACCAATATATACATTCTAAAATTCCCATCAGTTTATAAGCAAGATACAAGATTTGGGGAAATTGGGGAAAGGGACATGACCTATATGAAATTTCATCAATCAACATCTATTCACCAACAATCTACACTTAACGGGAATAAAATGGGCGTATTGTCCTTAAGCACCCATAAGGAGTAATGTTGCTTTTGTGTATGAGGCAAACCTACCGTAAAATTCATATTAACGTCTTCCCACATCCAAGTAGGAATTTGGATTTTTTGAAGTAAACCACCCGGATTTTGGTGCTCGACTTTCACTTTTTGAAAATTGGAACATTTTGCAATAAATTCCACTATATTTCCTTTCAAGACTTCCCACAAAAACACTTATCTATGGTCATGATACATCTTAATAGAACCCTCATGAATGGAATAACGGACCCCTGACCTTCCTCAAGAATCCGGATTGTCCAGTCATCAACAATGGGGACACACAACCTCTCTTGATACCCAAGACACTCTCCCCCCCCCCCCCCAAGGATAATGACACATTAATCTTGCAAAGATTTGATTCTTTGAACTCCATCAATGATTGACCAAGGTGTTTCTTAGACTTTACCTCAACCACCAAAGATGATTTGGAGTTATTATGGACCATAAAACTACCATTTGGACAATCTTCCAATCTAACATCAAATAACAAAACCTATGACCATCTTTCTCTAGGTATTTCTTAGTTTCTTCTACATGAGACACACTACCCATGTTCATATGACTTAGAGCATCCGCAACCACATTAGCGTTGCTGGGGTGATGGAGAACACTCATGTCGTAATATTTCAATGATTCCAACCACATTCTTTGCCGGAGATTCAACTCCTTTAGAGTAAACCATATTGAAGACTCTTGTAGTCGGTATACACATCAACGTGGACACCATACAAATAATGCCTTCATATTCTCAAGGTAAATACCATGGCGGCTAATTAAAGATCATGAGTAGGATAATTCTTCTCATACACCTTATGTTTTCTAGAAGCATAAGCTACTTCTTTCCCATGTTACATAAGCACACACCCCTCAAATTTCACATTCTTTTGGGTCAAGGTAGTCAAGGGATATGCAATCGACGCAAAACCATCCACAAACCTCCTATAGTATACTTCTACACCCAAGAAACATCTACTATCAGTTTGAGTTAATGGCCTACGCCAATTTTTCACTACCTCGATTTTTCTTGAATCAACCTCAACTTCCTCACTAGAGATGATATAACCAAGAAACGCCACTGACCTCTACCAAAAATCACATTTTCTATACTTGGAAAATAGTTGGTTCTCCTTAAGCACTTGTAACACCAACCTCAAGTGATCCATGTGTTCACTCTCACATTTCGAATATACCAAGATGTCGTCAATGAAAACAATGTCCAACTAATCTAGGTAAGTTAGAAACACCCTATTAATGAGATCCATAAATGCCGCTGGGGCATTAGTGAGACAAAGGACGTTACTAAGAACTCATAGTGACCATATGTTGTCTAAACTGTCATTTTTGATATATCCTTACCTCTTACCCTAAGTTGGTGATACGCTGATCACAAGTTAATTTTAGATATGTTGCTTGCCTTTTGAAGTTGATCAAACAATTCGTCAATCTGAGGGAGAGAATATTTGTTCTTAATAGTGACTTTATTGAGTTGGAGATAATAAATGTACATTCTAAGGGACACATCCTTCTTCTTCACAAACAATACTTAAGCACCCATAGAGAAAGTCTAGGTCTAATGAAGTCATTGTCTAGTCAGTCCTTGACTTTAACCTTCTACTCTTTCAATTCGGCTTGAGCCATCTGATAAGGAGGAATTGAAATGGGGTTGGTATCTAGTAGCAAGTCAATACCAAAATCAATTTTTCGTTCGGGAGGGATTCTGGGAAGATCATTAGGAAAGACCTCCGGAAATTCCCTTATTACGGGGAACAACTCAATGGGAGGATCTTTGGAGTTGAAATATTTGATTCTTACAATATGGTATAAACCCCCTTTAGAGATAATCAAGCATTTAGACAAGAGATTATACGACCTCTAGGAAAAGAATTTCCCTCTTTCACTTTAAGATGAGTTCATTTAGAAAAACTGAACTTGACAATTCTTATTCTAAAATCTAAAGAAGCAAAATAATCATGCAACCAATCCATCAATTAATGACATCAAAATCGACCATATCAAGTTCTAATAATTCAACATGACTAATTCTATTGGTCAATATTATAGGATAATTTCTATATACCTTGTTTGCAACCACCAACTCACCTACCGGGGTAGTTACCATCAAAGGTTCATTTAGAATATCGGGTAAAATATCAAATGTTCTAGATATCAAGGGAGTAAGAAAAGATAATGTAGCACCCGGATCAAGTAAAGCATATACATCAATAGAGAAGACTCGTAACATATCCGTCACCACATCGGGAGAACTCTCTTGTTCACCCCTAGAGCAAAGTGCATAAAAGTGATTCTTCTTTGGAGGATCCATATTAGAATCACTATCTTGAGCTTTGAGGCTACCTTCATATTCCCCCTTCGAATTTGATCGATCCCTAACATTGTGGCCACTCTTTCAACACCCAAATTAATTGTCCGTCCCAACAAGGAAATCACCATAATGATTCATGCCACAGTTTTGACAATTTGGCTTCTTTTTTGGTGAGCTAGTACTTATTCCATTTTGAGACTTAAGGGTAGACACCATATCTTCACGAGCCTTGGGAAATTTGGAAGGAACTTGATCAGAAAATCTCTTCTTAAGCATAGTCTTGTCTTAGATATGAATCTTACCCTTTAAAGAACCACCATCATAAGACCTTGCCCTCTTGTCATCCCTACTCTTCCTCTTAACCCTTGTCTCTTGAATTTGTTGAGAATGAACCATGAGACGAGAAATGTTCATATTATCATGTAACATAGCCGAAATAGAACTCTTCTTTTAAGTCATCCAATAGTCCCGTCAAAAAGAGTCTCATTTTATCCCTAGGGTCAAAAACCAAAAAAGGAGCATACTTTGACAATTTGGTAAATTTCAAAGAATAGACAAGTACATTCATCTCTCCTTGACAAAGGTTGATCAATTCTTCCACTTTGACTTCCCTCTACTCCCGAGGAAATAACCTATCAAGAAAAACCTTCTTGAAAATCCTCCATTTCACCGGTCCACCCCTTAAGGGCCTATTGTCTCTCTAATTGACATACAAAGTTTGGGCCACATCTTTGAGTTGGTAAGTGGCTAAGCTGGTCTTCTCCCTAGTAGTAAACCCCATAGCATAGAGAATCTTGTAAGTTTCATCAATGAACTCTTGGGGGTCATCCTCAACTTTTGACCCATAGAAAGTAGGGGGATTCATCCTTGTGAAATCCCTCAAAAAGGAGGCCATGGTACAAAGATGCTGGTTTTCTCGGGGTATAATCTCCCGATTATCTTGGGTCCTCATGGCTTGTGCTTGAGTATTGACGGCTTGTACTTGTGTAGTAATGGCTTGGGAAATTTGTAGAAAGTCTTCCCTTATTTCCCCTTCCATCAAAGGTGGAGGATTGGCCGGAGCTTGATCATCATTAGCTACTTCCTCATGAGGAGGGACTTAATTGCCTAGGGTAGGAACTACCGCATTGGCAATCTATTCATCAAGTCTTCAAGAGGCTGTTCTTTGAGTAGTAATTATCTATAATCACAATAAAATGATTAGACACTAAGAGCACATAGATTCAAGACTCTCGAGGCACGACATTGAATTTTCAAGAAAAGGAGAATTACCTAATTGTCATATATTTTCCTATTCATTAGTGTGGCGCGCTTCACAATTATGAATAAGAATCTACATAAACGTGGTTAAGTGAGACATCGACTCTAATGATATTCAACCTCATGATCTAATACAAAGTTTGCAACATCCGCGAAGTACCCCCTAGGCGTAACCAGCGGCGGCATCCTAATTGAGGACTAAGACTAGCCTCTTGTCCTTACATCATTACATTCATATGTTAAAATTAATTTAAAACTTTTCTTCTATCTATCATGAGGTTTACATAGACCTCTCGCATACACATAATATAGTCATATCGAGTATGAATTAACCCTTCACATACGAAGATTACTTAGTCTTTTACTTTTATGGCACATATAAATATATAAGATTATAAAATAGTCTTAAAACGGATGTCTAAACTCATAACTATCAAAGCAAGAGTATAAAAATTGGACATAGCCAATACATCAATACAATAAAAGCAACATATAGGCTCTAAAATCTTGAATACTCAGATTAAAAACAATGAAAAAAATGTCTTTAAGACCAATAAAAATCAAATTCAAGAAACTGGCATTTTCCTCGATTGGTGAGGACCTACCTAACTTGAAGAATGAGAATCCAAGTCTTCCTTCACAATGCCTTCAACTATAGGAACCTAAAACGTTGAGTAAATGGGAGAAAATGGGGTTAGCACATCACTTATACTAAGTATTAGAACATATGCAGACACAACATAAAATCTTGCGAAAAAGGGATATTTCACTAAAGTATGCAATATACATTTAAAAGACTTATGCAGATTCAAGAACTAATATAAATCAATAGGACATATTCATTAAGTCAAGATCATGTAGATTATAAGACCAAGAATACTATGTTTAGTCTAGCAAACATGCATATCAACACAATTGAGCACATCATAAAGACAACTCTATCACCAAGTTATAATACAAACAAGCATGTATAAGATTTTATAGCATCATAACCAAATAAAGACCATTACTCATGAATCCTCATTAATTACACAAGAGAAATGACTAAGAAAAGCCCCATAACTTAAGTCAATCAAGTAAACCCAACAAGAACTATAAACAATGTACAACTTCATAGCATATCATTAAGAGTATATAACATCATACTTTAATAATAGAGACCACACACATGTTCATATGTGAAACCAACATCATATAGTGTCAATTAACATGTAATATCATCATATCCATATAATTTACATATATAAGCATATACATACATATGAACATCCTTTTAAGTCGTCCCTCAAGGCCAACTACTGCAATGTATAGGTAGAGTACCATACCCCTACTTAGAATAAGTTAAACCCCTTAGGTCATCCTAGTTAGAGTTCACTTCATTACTTTATTTTATCTTTTGGGAACATCTTGCCTTAACCGACATAGACCACATGAGCTAATGTGGAATCCGGTGTTATGGCACCCTTCAATGAAAGAAGACAGATTACTTGTAAATTTACTACAGAAACATGAACATAGCATCTATGTGGATCCACTAGCTAGTATTACTATGGGGGAAACATAGTTCAAGAAGTAGGAGATGTAGTTGGTACCCTTTTTATGTTACATGCATTATAGTCTCAAATATCATGAGTACATTAGTGATCCTACCTTCCCTATGTGGGAAGGGACACTCCTCACTCTTAATTCACTACAGCTAGAGTCCCTTTATAAATTTCTTTCATTAGTAATCATAATTTAGTTAAAAGTTCATAGGGTCTACCCCTTATATAGTCATAAATCATAAATCAATAGGAATTGCATGAGTATTGCCCTTTCATAACAATGCACAGATTTGAAGTTAGCACATTTACATAATAACATTATAACAAGGCACATAGGAAAATTCATCACCACCCTTATGTCATTACATCTTAGCCAACAACTCACAAGTCATAATTCAAGACATTCCAATTCGACATCATATGAACCCTAATCAATCTCATCATAAGGTATACTTCAATATTAACTTCATCACTAAAGACAAGTAATCATAATTGAAGTAAAGAATTGAGAACACAAGACTTACCCCATCTCCTTCACAAGCCATCATCAAGGTTTTACATCAACCATCCAATCCAACCCAAAAATGGGCGCACAATATTATTTAGTAGTAATTAATACAATAACTAGGTCAATAGCATCATCACTATCCCAAATTAAGCTCAATTTGTAACCCAGGGTTAGAAGAAAAAGGGTTCATCATTAATTCTTTCAAAAAATAGATTCAATTCCAACAATACATTACCATAGTGAATTCATGAAAGAATTATAATAGATAAGACAAGTCTACCAACCAATACATTCTACAATTCCCGTCAATTTATAAGCAAGATCCATAATATAGGGAAAATGGGGAAATGAAAATGATCTATATGAAATTACATCAATTAACTAAAAATCTACAATTAATTAGTCAAAGACAATTACAATTTATCATCAAATTGAATTTTATAATAAAAAACCCATCAGAATAGGAAAACTCTTGGAATTTGGTAATTTAGAAATCAACTTTGAAAGGACCTCTTGGGAAAAGGAATCCATAGAATGAAGAAATCATACCTTAATAAATATAAATCCACAAAATTGAAGTGAAATCCTAGTTAAATTGATTTTCGTCTTCAAGCTTTCTTGCTTCTTCAATAGAGGATTTAGGGAGTGAGAAAGTATAGAGAGATGACAGCTTTTGGGTTTTGTTTTGGGAATTTTATTTAGGTGAGTGAAAACTGACTTAAAACTGATCCTTATTCAATGTATAGTAACCCCCTAAATCCCCCAAAATACCCCTCACTAAATGGGTCTTTTGTGAAGTCAAAATGCTTAAAATACAATTTAAATCTGGGAAAAGGGTGCGCGTCGCGGGGCTAATTTTAGATTTTATTTTTCTAATACGTTTTGAGGAAATGAGCTTCACGGAGTGCATGCCTATCTTCCAGTGGATACTCTTCATTCAAGATAATTTTTACAGAGGTAGCAAGTCTTGAGTGTTTTAGAAAACATCCTCTATAAGCTCCTTTTCCTTCTTCTCTATATTTTATTCTTTTGGTTTCATCCTCTATTATGTATATTTATTTTTAGATAAATCATAGATGAAGAAATCCAACTGCTCCTGATCTCTTAATCTAAGACTTTCTTTTCCATCCTAATAATTTATATTGCGAATCTTAAATTTAAGGAATTTAGAAGTAGTGTTATTAATCGGCTATGTTGGTTTTCTCCATATTAGACTCTATATAATGATTGGGAATTATAAACTATACATTTGATTCCTAATATAATGTGAAATAAATTTTTACATAACAATGTGGTCTAGATGCAAAAGGCTCTTAAGGCTTTAGATGTGTCCATGATGTTGATAATGTATCTTGATTGTATTTTGGAACATACACGATATGGTATTATTTATTGATATGATGATTTTGATATATTTAGTTGTGCTTTTTTGTGTCTACTATAGATTCAAGTATTTGACATCCAAGACATGGCCTTAGTGTTCAATAACTAATGAATCGTTTAACCAAACGAGTATTACTTGATTCTAGAGATAACGTTATTTTTCCACTTATTATAATTTGAGTGTTTTATAGCTTTATACTCGATATCAAGATTAAATTAATTATTTTTCTAAAAATTTCTAGTCCAACCCCTCTTCCCGCGTCTTAGGTTTGTATGATATATCAAGTGTATAATGTGTCTATTCTTGAAACAGAGAGGTGATTTAGTGAATTTTCAAAAGGGAGATGGAAAATAAAGATGCAACTTAATTAGTTATCTAGATAGTGTTCCATCATTTATAATTTACATCATTATACGTCCTTGCTCACCATTTCATTAGTTATTTTTACTAGTATTGTTTTTCTAAATTTAAATTCCTAGTGGATTTATAATTTCATACACTTTGTAGAATTTAGAAGTTATTGCAAAGTGTTCAATTTGTTCATATATCTTAAGCTTATGGTTTCCCATCTGAAAATCATTTTTTTTAACTCCATATCGGTGAAACTTATGCATTCGTAAAGGAAACTAGTTCTTCAAAGAGATCATGTCCATTTGTGAAAAAATATCTTCAATTTCCTTTTTCCGGTTATTCTTTTTCATGGAAAGAGGTTCAATATATTAAAAACACAATATTAGAGGAAGTTTTTCGTTGACCGAAACATGCTCATTCTCTTTTGTCAGGCTGTGTTTAGTATAATCATCGTAGTCCTCTTCATTCGTGGATTTACACTCCTCATAATTAGACCCCTCCTAATCAGACTCCTATTTATCAAATTCCTCCTCATCAAATTCCTCATCATTCTTATCCTTAGACTTGTCCATAGAGCGTCACCGAAGAAGATATGTCAAGCCTTTGTTGTGGTTTTCACCGTCAAAAACAATGTGAGGTTCAATTACTACATTAGAGGCATATCATAAGATGAAAAAATGTTGAGAAGGATGTGCAAGCACAACCCAGTTATTAACCAGGTCTAGGAGTTGTTAGAAGTTGTTCGAGGACGAACAAATCTTTTAATTGTGGGGTAGTGATCTTGGGAATATTTGTATGTCCTTAGTGTTAATTTTACCCATGATTAGTCTTAGTTTGTAGTTGTTGAATGTAGGTTTGCCAGTCGTATTGAGTTAATTCTATGTTTCTGCCAGTCGTATTGAGTTAATTCTATGTTTCTGAACTAACCAATGTGATTTGTTTTGAAGGGAGGCAATGTTAAGTAAATATGCACTAAAAGGAGAAAAGGAAGCCACAAACATCCAAAAAGGAAGTGATAAAAATGAAGCTGAAGAAACGCTTCAAAGGCATGTGCGTGTTACATCCACGTCCCGCAGAAGGGAGAGGATTATAAAGCTTTGAATTTATCTCAAAGAAGAAGACTATGTGTAGCCTCTGCGTCGCACAACTAGTGGAAGAATATTAAGCCTCGAATTAATTTTGAGGCAGTGGACGTCGTGCAAACTCCGTGTTGCGCAAAAGTCCTTCTGGTTGAATCCAAAGTAATAAAGGCTTCTACGTATCGCGCGCCTGAAGCCTAGAATTAGCAAATTCGATTTTAGTATAAATAGGGTAAGATTGTAGCTTTAAAAGATATTTATTTTCTAATTTTTGGACGGGAGCATCAAGAACGATACTTGGCAGCTTGTAAGGTTACTTTTTATCTCTTTTCATATTGAAATTCTTGGGAATGATTTACATACAATTGAATATTATTCTGAATATTTTGAGTAGCTAAATACCTAGTTCTAGGGATGTGCCTACATGATGAATGAAACTTGTTTAAAAATTTAAGTGTTTGACTATGAGTTATCGATGATTCGTTCTTACGTTCTTATTTTTTGTATGGCATGATTGTCCACATTACGAAAGAAATTCACTGTCCAAATTGAATTCTCGAGAGGAATAAGAGGGTAGAAAATGGAATATAGAAAGTTTGGTTGACTCTAAATGGCTAGGGTTTATTCGTTTCTAGGATAGAGATATACCTAGAAACCATTCTTAGATCACCATACAGGAAGATAACTTAATTCTCAACTCTTATTCACTTTAGCCCCGCTTAATGATGTAGTTAGGGTGGTAATTGTTGTTGGAAATTAGAGGTAGAGATACCATGATCACACATCTAACCCTGTGGTTCATCGAGGAGATAATTCCATGAAAACTAATAGTCAAGGATAACAATATCACCATACCTAATAAAAAGCCACAGTCGATGATCTATCCCATAATAAAATCTTGAATTGCACTTGTATTAAGTAACGAGTTGGAAGAGTTAATAGAGTCTACTCTGAAGTCCCTGTGTGCACAATGTTTGTCTCCTTAACAAGATCAATTATATTACTTGTACGAGACCACGTGCACTTGCATGTGCGATTTGAATGCAACAATTCACTTCCGCAAATCTTACGGTGTAGTTCCAAACTATCTGATATTTCCTTACATAGTTCCTAGAATGAACTGCCTCCTCATGTCACCTCTAGAGGGCTCCACTATCCTTCTTTCCCTTCCAACCTCTACAATTTTCTCAACAACTGAACAGTACTATTTAGACTCATCGTAGTCACTTAGAAGAATCGAACCTTTGTTGTTTTAGCTCTAAATAGTAAATAGAGGACTCTGTTGGGTATGTAGCAAGAACTGATGTGAAATAGAGGGAAGGAGAGGAATTTGAAAAGTTGAGAATTTGAAGAGTTGGAAACTTGGAAAGTACTCTTATGCTTTAATTAAAAGGCATTTGTCCCTCATCGGTGATGGAAAGAAAAATAGAAGAGTTTAAATACAGAAACAATCCTATTAATTGTTAAAAGGGTTGGAAAGAGGGACACCCTCGCGCCATCGTCGTCGTTGCTTGCTCGTCTCGTCTACGGCTTCGGCTTCGACTTAGGCAAATGATAGATTGAGAGATTATTTTTTGGGCAAAGTTTGTTTCAATTATTTATTTAATTAATTAATTAAATGGCTAAAAATGTTTTCAATTAATTAGTTGATACCAGAAGTTGAAAAAATGAAATTAAACTTTTTAGTAGACTAACCAACCCAACTTTGATCTATGCGCGACCCGTTTTATTTAAACTCTCCCGTTTTATTCAAATTTCCCACCATGACTGTTCTGAAAGGTTGGAACTTTCAGGAACAGTCAGTACCATTTGAAAGGTTGCAAACTTTCATTAATGGTCGTGTGAATTCTGAAAGGGTTGCAACCTTTCAGAACATATTTTTCTTGCTTATAAATACCACTCATTCTTCAGAATATTTCCTAATGACTTTTCTGATCTTCTTCTTCTTCTTCTGCACACATTTTTCTTCGTGTAGTTTCAAATTGTGGATTGATTCGGTGACACTAGAGTTTTTTGTATCTACACTCTGCTGATTAGGATCATTTTACCCTGGATATTTCAAACCAAACCTCAAATTCTAGAGGGGAATAATTTCCTTAAAGGGACACTGTGAGTTCAGTGGACATTATCTTTTTCCGATTCAAAAGGTTTTTTCCAGATTTTGGTACGTTTATACCGATTTTAGTTTTTTTTAATTAAATTTTTGTTCATCTCTCGTATTGGTTCTATAAATTTCACTTACTTCGTGTTTCTGAATAATTTATTAGAATTAGTAATTTCTTGATTTGATAACACAGATTGGAAATAATCTTAAGGAAAATATTTTTAAAAAAATCATGCTTTCTGGTAGAGACAAAAATCTTCGTGATTTTATACTCCTTTAAGTCTGAAATTATAATATATTCCTTACTAAGATTGTATCAATTTTTATTTATTAGAAGTGGCAAACAATGGTGTTACAGTGGTTGTTGCTACACCAACCCGAAATGTTGTACCACAAGCAGAGAAACCGGGTAAATTCACAGGTGTGAATTTCAAAGGATGGAAACAACGAGTATTTTTCTGGCTTACCACTCTTTGTCTGCAGAAATTTACAAGTGAAGATACTCCAGTTTCTACTGATGATATGCCAGACTAAAAAAAAGTCATGATTATTGAAGTATGGAAATAGGCAGACTTCCTATGTAAAGGCTACATTTTGAGTGCTTTAGAGGATGACTTATATGATGTATATAGTGCAATAACAACTTCAAAAGAGTTGTCGGATGCACTTGAGAAGAAATATAAGACAAAATATGCATGTTTGAAAAAGTTTGTGGTCGCAAAGTTTTTAGACTATAAAATGGAAGATAGTAAAAAACTGTTGGATAACAAGTGTACGAATTTAAACTTATTCTCCATGATCTGATTGCTAAAGATATGGTAGTAAATGAAGCTTTTCAAGTGTCTCCAATGATCGAGAAGTTTCCTCCTTCGTGGAATGATTTCAAGAATTATCTAAAGCACAAGCGTAAAGAAATGAAGCTTGAAGATCTTGTGATTCGGATCAAGATTGAGGAAGATAAAAAAAATGCCGAAAAGAAGTCGCGTAAGAGTTCAACAATCATTGTAGTTAATATTGTTGAAAAATCTCCTACCAAAGATAGAAAGAGAAAGAAGTCTAATAGGAAGAAGTCAGAATAGGATGAAATTTAAATGCAACTGTTACAATTGTGGCAAGGCTGGTCATATGTCTTCTGATTGTCATGCTCCAAGAAAGGACAAAAACAAAGGCAAAGGCAAAAGTCAAGGAAACATCGTAGAGAAGATGGAAGATGCAGATGACTTGTGTACAATGATCTTAGAGTGTAATTTAGTTGGAAATCCCAAGGAATGGTTTATCGACTCAGGTGCCACTAGACATATTTGCTCTACAGAAGAAGCCTTTGCAATGTACACTCCTGCTGAGTACGATGAAGATTTATTCATGGGAAACACAGCAACAGAGAGGATTGCAGGAACTGGTAAAGTAATGTTGAAAATAACATACGGCAAGGTGTTGACTTTGAACAATGTTCTGCATGTCCCTACTATTAGGAAGAATTTAGTTTCTGTTGAACTACTCGTAAAGAACGGGTTTAAGTATGTCCTAGTTAGTGATAAAGTTGTAATGAGTAAGAATGAAATGTTCATAGGAAAGGGCTACCTCAATGAGGGTCTTTTCAAACTGAATGTAATGGTTGTTGACAGTATTAATAATAATTTTGCTTCTGTTTACTCATTGGAGTTAAATTATTTATGGCATGCCCATTTGGGACATGTAAATTACAAAGCCTTGCGAAAATTGGTTAATCTAGAAGTATTGCCTGATTTTAAATGCGATAAATCTAAATGTGAAATTTGTGTGGAAAGTAAGTTTGTTAAACATCCGTACAAGTTTGTTTAAAAAATTCTAAAACTTTAGACTTAATTCACACAGATATATGCGATATGAAGTCAACACCATCTCATGGTAGGAAAAAGTATTTTATAACTTTTATTGATGATTGTACTCGATTTTGTTATGTATTTTTGCTTAATACAAAGGATGAAGCAGTTGATGCATTTAAGCAATACAAAAATGAAGTGGATAACCAATTGAATCTAAATATAAAAATGATTCGGAGTGATAGGGGTGGAGAATATAAATCTCCTTTTGCATAGATATGTTTGGAATATGGTATTATTCATCAAACTACAGCACCTTATACACCACAATCAAATTGTTTGGCATAAAGTAAAAATAGAACATTAAATAAAATGATGAATGTCTTAATGATCAATTCTGGTTTACCACGAAACCTTTGGGGGGATCCATCCTTACAGCTAATAAAATACCTAATGGAGTACCCCATCGAAAAACACAATCAATTCCATATGAGTTGTGGATAGGAAGAAAACCCAACTTGAAATATTTCAAAGTGTGGGGGTGTTTAGCCAAGGTAGAGGTTCCTTTACTGAAAAGGGTTAAAATTGGGCCCAAAACAGTAGATTGTGTCTTTATTGGGTATGTTGTGAATAGTAAAGCCTGTCAGTTTTTGGTTCACAAATCTGATAATCCTGAGATTCATGCTAATATGATAATTCAATCAGATAATGCAGAGTTTATTTAAAACATTTATCCATATAAAACTGAAAGTGACTCAACAGGTGAAAGACATAAAGGACCACGAGAAGAATCAATGGAAAATATTCTAACTAGTGAGGAACCTAGGCGCAGTACTCGGCAAAGAAAATCTGCTTCTTTTGTTCCAGATTTTGTAGCACTATTGCTTGAAAATGAGCCTCAAACATTTAAAGTAGATATATCTTCGTCTGAGTCAACTTATAGGAAAGAAGAAACAAACAGTGAATCAAATCAATTTTAAGCAATCAAACTTGGGAATTGGCTGATCTTCCTCTTGGAAATAAACCATTAGGATCAAAGTGGATCTTTAAAATGAAAATGAAACCTGATGGACTAATGACAAATATAAGGCTAGACTAGTAGTCAAAGGGTACAGACAAAAGGAAAGTCTGGACTAGTTTGACACATACTCTCCAGTAACAAGGATAACATCAATTAGGATGTTAATAGCACTAGCAGCAGTGCATTATCTTAAAACCAACCAAATGGATGTATAGACAGCCTTCTTAAATGAAGAGTTGGAAGAAGAAATTTACATGAAACAACCAGAAGGGTTTATAGTTCCTGGTAAAGAAAAGAAAGTGTGCTTACATGTAAAGTCACTTCATGGACTCAAGCAAGTAACCAAACAATGACATGCTAAATTTGACCAAACAATGTTGGCAAATGGATTCAAGATTAACGAATGTGATAAATGTGTTTACATTAAAAACATTATGAATCAGGAAGTCATTGTTTGTTTGTATGTTGATGATATGTTAATAATGAGTAATGAAATTGACGATATGAATGTTACTAAGTGCATGTTGTCTAGCTAGTTCGATATGAAAGACTTAGGAGTTGTTGATTTGATCTTAAGGGTCAAGATTATCAAAACTTCTCAGGGACTAGCATTATCTCAATCTCATTAGATTGAAAAAGTATATGGATAAGTTCAAGTACTTGAATTTCAATGTTGTCAAAACTCCAATAGATTTAAGTTGTACATTTAAACAGAATGAAGGTCAAAATGAGTCTCAATTGGAATATTCCAGACTGTTGGGAAGTTTGATGTATATTATGAATTGCACGCGACCAGATATAGCATGTTCTATTACTAAACTGAGTTGGTAAACTACTAATCCGAATCAAACTCAGTGGATGGCAATGAAACGTGTGTTGGGTTATCTAAAATATACACAACATTATGCTTTGCAATATAATAAATATCTTGTTGTGATTGAAGGATATAGTGATGCAATTTTGATCACCGGGTCAAATGATGTAAAATCCACGAGTGGTTATATGTTCATACTTGGTGGAGGAGAAGTCTCTTGGAAATCATCCAAACATACATGGATTGCTCGCTCCACAGTGGAATCTGAATTCATTGCTTTGGATAAGGCTGGTGAAGAAGCTGAATGGATCCGGAATTTCCTAGAGGATATTCCATTCTGGCCCAAATCTGTTGGACCAATTTTCATACATTGCGATACTCAAGCAACAATAGGTAGGGCAGGGAGCGTTATGTACAACGGCAAGTATCATCATATACGACGGAGACATAAAACCATAATACAACATCTATCTAGTGAAATTATCATAATTGACTATGTAAAGTAAAGTGATAATGTGTCAGATCCACTAATGAAACCCCTAGTGAGAGAGGTAGTTGAAATATCATCTAAGGAATGGGTTTACGGCTTAGGACAATCAAGCATGGCGGTAACTCTATCTAGCAGACTGGAGATCCCAAGAGCTAGATTCAAGGAGAAAAATAAAGTTGTGGCTAACGGTTCGACATCGTCAATTAACTCAATACATTCTCATGATGAAGACAATGTTCAGGATTAAGGTTGAGACTTTAAGGCTTGTTAATGAGGTAATAAAGCTTAAAGTTTTTAATATTTGCTAAGGTTGGTAGATTTGACCATATAGGGTATATACGAGTTGTCATGGTTAGACACATCACCTATGTGAGTTTGAAGTGGAAGCCGCTTCAAAGAGAATTTCATGTCAAAAGCCTATTCTCTATACACTCATGAAATCATGAGGTGTTCATGGATGAAGCGAACACAACCGTAAGAACCATAAACAGTAAAGGATTAATTGTGTGACATATGGTTGTCTAGGTATACACCAAAGCTCGACGGTTCAAAGGTATCACATCTACCGATTGACCGAGTATATCCGACATATTTTCACTATAGAAAGTCCAAGGGGAAACCTACTTATCCAGATGCAATTATTCCTTGCCTGTAAAGTACACAATTGTCCGTGAATTCCTATGTTATAACCATTCCCCATCAATGTGGAGGATTATTGGGTATGTAGAAAGAATTGATGGGAAATAGAGGGAAGGAGAGGAATTTAAAAAGTTGAGAACTTGAAGAATTGGAAACTTGAAAAGTCCTCTTATGCTTTAATGAAAAGGCATTTGTCCTTCATCAGTGATTGAAAGAGAAAAAGGAGAGTTGAAGTACAAAAACACTCCTATTAATTGTTAAAAATATTTGAAAGAGGGACCTCCCTCGTGCCGTCGTCGTCGTCGCTAGCTCGTCTCGTCTTTGTCTTCGACAAATGATCGATCGAGAGATGATTTATTGGACAAAGTTTGTTTTTATTATTTATTTAATTAATTAATTCAATGACCAAAAATATTTTCAATTAATTAGTTGACAACAGAATTTGAACTTGCAGGAACAGTTAGTACCATGGCTCAGATCTGTGCGCGACTCATTTTATTTGAACTTCCCCATTTTATTTAAATTTCCCGCCATGATTGTTCTTAAAGGTTGCAACTTTCAGGAAAAGTCAATACCATTTGAAATGTTACAAACTTTCGTTAATGGTCGTATGAATTCTGAAAGGGTTGCAACCTTTCAGAACATATTCTTCTTCCCTATAAATACCACTCATTCTTAAGAATATTTCCTAATGAATTTTCTAATCTTATTCTTCTTCTTCTGCACACATTTTTCTTCGTGTACTTTCCTATTGTGGATTGATTCGCTGACAGTAGAGTTTTGGGTATCTAGACTATGTTAATTAAGATAATTTTACCCTGGGAGTTTATATTCTAAATCAAACCTCGGATACTAAAAGGGAATAATTTTCTTAAGGGGACACTGTGAGTTCAGTGGAATTGTTCTTTTTCTGATTTAAAAGATTTTTTTCAGAATCTGGTACGTTTTCACATATTTTAGTTTTTTGTGAATTAAACTTATGTTCATTTCTGAACAACTTATTAGTATTAGTAATTTTTGGTTTTGATAACACAGATTGGAAACTGACTCCCCAATGGGACATACACAACGAAAGGCCATTTCTCATGAGTCCGATCATCTACTCATATTTTACACCAACATTTGAAAGTGTGCCTCCCAATTTTGTAATGGGACTCTTACAATTTCGACACAACCATCTTGAAACAAAGCCATCTCTTGAATCCATAAATATGCACCTCAGTCAAATTGCACAATCATTTGTAACTTAATATTTATCACAAAATAATATGTTCGTCTTTTACTTCTAAAATTTTGTCATTTTGAAAGTCTAAGGCGAACTTAATTATTTTTGCATCGATTTTTAGTGTGTGTGTGTGTGTGTGTGTGTGTATATATATATATAAGAAAATCCTAGTATGTATATTCGTTGTGCAGAAAGTAATTATTGTTCTCAGTTAAAAGAACTTATATTTTTGATATTCTATATTAAATTTTATATCTTAAAAGTACTATATTTAAGCTTATATATTGTCTATTTTTACATATACATGAAATTTTTTACTTATAATCTATGGAACTTAAATATTTCTTTATATTACAAAATATCTTTGTATGAACATTCTGATTTTTTTCTTTATTTTTTTTAAAGTTGATTAAAGAACAAGTGATTTATTATTTTGTGAATAATTCATTTATTAGAGGTTCTTGAGTTATGTGATAATGACAAATAATCAAATTCATGTCGGAATATTGCTAATATTTTTTTAAGAACATATTTTAGAATTATTTTTAATTTAAGGATATTAGTAAAAAATTAATTGCAAAGTCAATGCAACTATTTTTTACCTAGTTATGCATTGCTTTAAAAACATGAATTCGGTAACTTAAATGTTAAATTACTATAATACCCCCAACTTGAAACACCCATTTCAGTAAATATGTTGTATTTTTATATTATATTTATTTATTTGTTCTATATAATATTTAATGATAACACAATTTGATATTGACGGGTAGTGACATTTCCGAAGGGTTTGAACTTTTTTATAGAGTTGTGACTTTTTCGATAAATTTTAGCATTTCCGGGAAGTGTTAACTTTTCTAAAGTATTATGACTTTTTTTATAAGGCACAATACTAATTTTTTTATACTATCCTTCATTGTCTATAAATATGGGATTTTCTCACACATTGCATTTTGTATGTTTCCTATTCTTCTTCTAAACACAAAGAAGATTGAGATTATATTTCAATTATGCGATTACAATATTTTATGTAGCTAAATTAAATAGATCAACAAAAATTGCTACAAGGACAATGGAATAAATAAACTTCAAATGAGAAGACTATCTAGAAAACTAATATGTCCTCATATTCATAGCCATAAATACATTTTTGCAACAACTTCAACTTAATGAGATGGTCAATGATTTTATATTGCACAAACTACAACATGGTGTTCAAGTTATGAAACGTCTCAAATTGTTGGAGAAAAAATGATTTGACCAAAAAGTAGTTTGAGAGTCAAAATATGCACTCATTTAGTCAGGATAAATATATTTTTGAGACCACTTGTTTTTGACAAGAAGTTCCATAAATTTCTATTACACAAACTAAAACATGGTATTCAAGTTGTGAAAAGCCTCAAATTGTTAGAGAAAAAAGATTTAATCAAAAACTTGTTTGAAGTGTCTAAACTAGATTTAATAAGGACTCCTCCGTTTCAAATTTATTTGTTGTGCCTTTATTTATATGCAATTTGATATGAATCTTCTTCTTTCTTGGTTGTTGGGAGTGCATCATTAAGACAAGAAAGTTAAAAGACATTTTTATATATAATACAAATTCTTAATTGAAAATTCTTCTTTATTAGTTAAAATTTCATATAAAATTTCAGTTAGACAAATCCATCTCTATCATTTTTTTCTTCTATATTAACTTTAAAGAATGGACTACATTACTTAAATGATAAATTTTTAAATACCACCAACTTGAAACACAAAATAAGACATATCTTATATAAAAATATATTTTATTTTAAATATTAATATTATATTATTTTATATTAAGTAAAAACAAAACAGGGACCTTTTCACATTGAAGATTTGAAAATTTTTAAAATAGTTATAAATTTTTTGATGAGTTGTGACCTTTTTGAAGGGCTGTGACTTTTCTTTAGGATTGTGATTTTTATGAAGAGTTGTCACTTTTTAAAAACGTTTGACTTTTCCGATAAATTGTGACCAGTTTAAAGTGTTGTGACTTTTCTAAAAGGTTGTGACAATTTGTTGATAAGAATAAGAATTTTTTTATGCACTACCCTTTAATTTGTTTGCTATGAAAAGTGGGGTTTCCACAAAATTTTAATATATAAGTTAGTGAAGTTTAAAAAGAGGGGTCTCCTCAATTTTTTATGTTTTTCATTGTTCTTCTTCTTCTTAGAATATCTTATTTTGTATATCTTCTATATTTTATATGTATATATTTGTTTATGTGATATTATATTATAATAAACGAAAACATTGTTCCATATTCAATGATTAGAACTTTTTCAAAGAGTTTTAACTTTTACTATGAGTTGTGATACTTTAAAATGATTATGACTTTTATGATAGAACAAACATGGACATTCTAATATTGTCCTTTGTTAACGGTATATGAAGAGGTTTCTTCACATTTTTAAAACCACCACTTGTTTATTTTTTCTATTGTTCTTTCTTAAAAACCCACGTTTGATTTTCATATGTTGATAATATCAAAGTTCAATCAAATTTGAACATCCCGTAACATGAATTTTAATAATTAATAAAATAATCAAACTAAAAATACCCAAGTTAGTATATATTTTATGTTTTACATCAATATTTATTTCTATACCATATTATATTAAAAATAAGAATTCCAATAATAGAATAATAACAAAATAAATCACTACGGGGGAGGAAAAAGAAAGTGTATTTAAGAGGATGTGTAACTAAAATATTTTAGAAGTCTAACATTCAATTGTATTAATAAGAAAGATTGCATCTACTATTCATAGGAACTTATACGTTATCATTTATTTTATCTTTGTTTACATTATTTATTAATTTAATTATTATAACATTATTACTAATGTAATACATGATTTAATATTCAGGTGCAACACACTTGCACCAATTGTTTTTTTTTCTTCTCTCCTTCGAAACTTTTGCATATGGACTTTGTTTTTCTTTCTTCTCTCCTTCGAAACTTTTGCATATGGACTTTTCTTGTAAACCTGTTCGTACGAGTTTCAATAGCTGCAATTTATTACGTTGTAGAAAATTAAGTCATGTCAAACATAATTTACCATTCCATAAGGTGTTACACTAATTTTCCTAATATGCGGCAGGTTGAATTTAAACCCCCTTTTGATTATGACAATCAAAGCTAGTATAAATATGCAAGTGTATCCATTTACTTACCTAAATCATAATATGTCTTATTAGAGAAACCGTTTTTGAACTATTTATTTAATTTGTTTAATAAATAGAAACAAATATATCTGCTGCTATTTTTGTGACACAATCCGAACATCTAGCATAAGTAAGGTTGATTAGTGTGTTAAAAAACAATTACGAAAAAGAAGAATCGACCAATAAATGATAAAATTGATGAGATATAATAAATTCCAATTCTTTATAAATTTATAGGGACTTTCGTTCAATAAATATTTTCTTAACTATGAATTGATTTACTTTTTTCTAATAAAGAAAGAAATGAGCAATCTTTCTGATTATGTCGTGAGTTAAGTGTCCCTGGAAGTGCTCCGAATGTTGTGTACTCACAAGTAATGAAGAAAGGTACGCATGGAAACAACCAAACTCTAGGAAAAAGAGCAACTCTAAGTTTTGTTTGTGGCCTAGTACGTATATAAACGATCCAAAAAAAGAGTAAAGATATTATGAAAAAAGAGTACAGATAGAAGTTCAAAAAGTAACCTCAACTACGGAAATTGAGATGGAAGAAAAGTTTTCTGAAGTAAAAGAGGTAATCTAAGTGATGGATAAGAAGTTTCTGAAAGCTACGGAGAATACAAAAATGATTAAGAAAGAATTATCGGAAGCAAATATGAATATGGATGAAAAAATAGACCTTAAGTTAAAGGTAGAGATAATAGATAATAGCATATCTAGATTCTTTTGGTATTACTCGTGGCTCAAATAGAAAATTATGTATTAATGAACACGTAAATAAATCTGTCCACAAAAATCATGCAGAGATAGTATCTATTTTGTGTTTTTTTTTGGTAGGCTTGTAGTAGCTCAATTCAAGATCGCCAACAATTATTGTCACCCATTTCAATTCTTGAACACAAAAAGGTAAGTTGTGACTTTGTTTTGATTATATCTTTGTGTAATTAATCTAGAAGAAAATCTAGATAAAATATTGGTACAAGGATTATCTGTGCAAAGTCAAAGCAACTGATTGCAACATCAATAAGGAATAATGAGTTATCCATTTGAAGTGAAAAGTTAGGGAAACAAAGAAGAAGCATTAGTAAGTAATACTATTATCTTTTTCTCATCGCTAACCCTATTATAGTAAATTAGAAAGTAAAGAATGAGTGTGAATGTTCTTTGTATATTAATTTCACATGTTTTCTGCATATATATATATATATATATATATATATATATATATATATATATATATATATATATATATATATATATATATATATATATAGACACACATTGTTCAAGCTTAAGATAAGAAGTTTAATTGAACTTGATCTAGATTCGCCTCAATGTTGTTAGTGTGAAATCGAAGCTCTATATTTCTGTGTGATCAAAATATTTGTTTAAAAAATACACACTCAAAGTGTGTTGCACGAATCCCTTCGAAATATTTTCTAAAGGAGTAGCTGTCACTAACAAAAAAACTTGAATACTACTAATGGATGGCTAAGAAAAAGTACTAATCATATGTGTCTTATCATCCGCTAAGTAATTGGTACTTTTTTGCTTAATTTGTTGAGGACCTTATCATTTGATAATTGATTCAACACATGTGCATTGCTCGTGAATGCCTTGTCTTAATTTCCATACACCCTTGAAATTTTATATGTAACTTACAATTAAGCCTTACGAAATATGCACTTGTATATAATTCCCCATTTTAGTAACTACCTGTGTAGTAATGAATAATTCGGCCTCTTAGTTACTTTATGTAAAGAACATACGATCCCTTTAAATTGTTCCAAATCATAAGAGGCTAACGATAGAACGGAAAAGGGTCAAAATACGATTGAACTATTCGAAATAGCTCAAATATACCCTCGGACTAAATTTCGGCTCAAATATACCCTTTCCCTCAAAATATAGGGTCAAAAATACCATTCTCAATAACAGGATCTGTTAAATTCCACTTGGATCCCGTGTGGATACCACATGACATACCACATAAGCCAATAGAGTTTGATTCATGCCACGTAGAAAATAAATTTACCCCTAATTTCCCCCAATTATATCTATTCCCTTAGAATTTAGAAACGATTTCACTAAAGAACATAGAACCCCTTTGACTTAGAACTTATGTATTTTGCAAATTGTTCTGAGGAAATGGAGAAATGAGGAAAAGGGGTTCTATGTTCTTCAGTGAAATTGTTTCTAAATTCTGTGTACGAAAAATGGAGAAAATTTGGGGAAATTAGGGGTAAGTTTATTAGTCTACGTGGCATGAGTGGAACTCTATTGGCTTATGTGGCATGCCATGTGACATCCACATGACATCTAAGTGGCATTTAACGGATTTTACTGATGAGAAGGGTATTTTAGACCTCATAGTTTGACGGTAAGGATATATTTGAGACGAAATATACTTCAAGTGTACATATGAGTTATTTCTGACAGTTCAACGGTATTTTTGACCCTTTTTCGTTTTATAAAAGAGCAACATTTGTAAGAACCTGCCGCTCTACTGTCAAGGTCCGGGTCATGACCTCTTTGTCATTCGGCAGCTTGGTGTTGGTGTATAATTGATATTGCCCCTCTACACACCACCAATTGGGAAAATTAGCAAACGGGGTAGGGACGCCAGTCTAGGGTGCTAGAGTAGAGTCATCACTATCAGCCTCATCACACGAGGCAGACTGGGATGCGATGGCGAGAGCAGAGGCCTCCTCAGACCCGGAGACCTCCTCAGAACTGGAAACTTCCTCAGAACTGGAAGTATCCTCAGAATCAGATGCTCCCTCAGACTGTGCAACAAACCCGAAAGTTGTGTCGGTTAGTATGCGCTCATCTTCAGACTGGGAGCAGTGATTTTGTCGGGCGCTATATTCTTGGGCGGGGTCTGGTGGTGCATGTAGCACGGGTGGGAGTGAGAGTGCCTGGTGGCACGTACTCCGAGTCACGCTCATCATCTGAGCCTATGACCATCTAGACGAATGGGGCGACGGACTTAGAACTCCCTCGTGAGTAGACGTGGTCTTGTTTTTGTGCCATTAGTACCTGCAAAGAAAAGCAATTAGCACCACTAAATGCAACAGAAGAAAGCAACAAAGCATAAACATAAATAGAATCGCAGTGCAGCAGTTGCAGCACTGCATGACGGATCCAAAGATGGTCCGTCGGAGGCAAGACGGTCCGTCATGGGGGTGCGTCGAGAACGCTTAGTGAAATTTTTGTATATCACCCGAAGCAAAGGTTCTGATACTGAAAATGATTGTGCAGGACGAATCCTCAAAGGCACGACGGTCCTTCATAGGGGTCCATCAAGGGACACTTAGACTAAAATTTGAAAACATAAAAAAAAGGTTCTGAAAGTATTGATGGTCGTGCAGGACGGACCCTCAAAGGCACGACGATCTGTCATATCGGTCCATCAAGGGACACTTAACTAAAAATTTTAAACATCAGAAACAAAGGTTCTGACAATGTCGACGATTGTGCAGGATGAACCGTCGAAGGCACAATAGTCCTTCAAAGGGATCCGTCGAGGGACACTTGAATTAATATTTATAAACATCAGAAACAAAGGCACTGACATGGTCGAAGGTTGTGTAGAACGTACTGTCGAAGGCACAATGGTCCATCACAGGGGTCCTTCGAGGGACACTTGGCCTAAGAATGAGAAGTGGGGAGTGACGGACCCCCATCACAGTTCGTCAAGCACATGACAGTCCGTCGACGCAGTCTCGTACTGTCCTTGAATTAGTTCCCCTAACTTACTAATTCGGAGTATCCTTAAAAACCCAAGATTCCCAAGTAACTACCCAATATCCCATCATTCCTAGGGCAAAAAAATTTCGAGTTTTAGCATTCAATTTTCAACAGCTTTTCAACCCTAGGTCAGAAACAGAATCAGGAAACACACGCCATTTTTCAACAAAACACCCCCATTCCGTTTCAATATCAGTGTTCTATGGGAACTTAGGACTGTGGGGGTGAGTTCTAGCATGCAATAATGGTCCAAAATTGGAGACCCACACAGTAAGACAGCAACTTCAATAAGAAAACAAAAAATTAATGATAATTAATTCACGGATCAGAAGAACATACCTGATAACAGGAGTAGAGGAAGAAGAAGTAAGACACTGGTAGTTGAATAGCAGCACAAACACCACGAACACCGACCGGCAATGGAATGAAGAAACAGGGAGAATTGGGAGAGAAAGGGACTGTGGGAATTTGGGGAAAATTTGGGAAATAAGAAGATGGAGAGGGAATGGGAGTTAATGGTGATGAAGTGGGGAGAAATGGTAGAAAATGAGGAGAGAAACGGGTAGGAGGGGTTATGTGAAGAGGTGGGAACTTTAAAGGTTTAAAACTTTTAATATTTAGCCAAATGAGTTGGGTCGGGTTGGTAGGTAAAGACGCGACAATTCCCCGTTGATGGTCTGTAACAGGTCGACGGTCTGTCATGGGGGTCTGTCGAGGGTGACCTAACTTGGAAAATTTGAAAGACATACCTGGGAATGATGGATCCCACTGACGGTCCGTCGATGGGTGCAGCAGACCAATTTTCTGCATATTTCTGGTGATTTGATACCTGCATATTTAAAACCTATTAAGCTAATCTTTTTGTATTTTCTGGACACTTTTTTTTTACACGGACCCTAATTTATGCTCTATCCAACACTACTAACAAAAAATAAAGAGCAGTTAGACAAAACATTATATAAATAAAAGCAAAAATAATGCAACTATGCCTAGAAAATCATGAAAAAACTATAGTTGTCTAGAGGATACATATTGGGTTGCCTCCCAATCAGCGCTTTATTTAACGTTGCGGCAGGATGGAGGACTCTTAATTACTCAGACTTCATCAAGATGGTATGTCTGGATCACTTCCTTCGCCGTTTCAGCATGCCCTAAATAGATTTTTATTTGCTTCCCGTTCACCTTTCACACCTTCCTTGTTCTCCAACTCAACCGCACCATGAGGAAATAATTCGATGATCAAATAGGGACCAGTCCATTTGGACTTGAGTTTGCCCGGAAACAAATCCAACCTAGAATTGAACAAAAACACCAAATCCCCAACCAAAAAATCGCGCTTCTCAATCTTTTGGTCATGGTACTTCTTCATCTTTTCTTTGTAGAGGGATGAACTTTCATATGCCTTCAAAAGAAATTCATCAACCCGCTTAACCTCTGATCCGCAACCTCATTCCAATCTATTTTCAACTTCTTCATTTCCCACATGGCCTTATGCTCTAATTAAACTGGTAAATGACAAGCCTTCCCATATACAAGCTGGTATGTGGACATACCTATGGGAGTCTTGTATGTTGTCCCGTATGCCCAAAGATCATCATCAAGCCTCCTTAACCAATCCGTTATACTAGCATTCACTGTTTTTGCCAAAATCTGCTTAATCTCCCTATTTGACACCTCAACTTTCCCACTAGTTTGAGGATGGTAAGGAGTGTCCACCTTATGGAGAACCCCATATTTTTTCAATATCCCTTAAACAGCTTGTTGCAAAAGTGAGATTCCCCATCACTAATAATAGCCCTTGGGGTGCCAAATATGGAAAATATGTTCTCTTTCAATAACGCGGTGACACTCTTCCCTTCATTATTCGCGAGTGCAATAGCTTTCACCCATTTAGACACATAATCGACAGCCAATAGAATGTACTTCATCCCATGAAAACTCACAAAAGGGCTCATAGAGTCAATGCCCCACACATCAAACAACTCAATCACAAGAATGGGATTTAGAGGAAGCTCTTGCTTTTGAAAAATGTCACCATCTCTTTTGCATCTATCACATGCCTTGGAAAACTCATGAGCATCTTGGTGGATGGTTGGCCAATATTAGCCACATTGGAAGATCTTGTGAGCAGTCTGAATACCACTATGATGCCCACCTACAGGCGATGAATGGCATGCCTCCGAAACACTCAACATCTCAACTTCCGGCACACAACACCGAATAAGCCCATCATCACAACTCCTATATAAGTATATCTCATCCCAAAAGAATTTTTTCACATCATGCATGAACTTTTTCCTTTGATGAAAGGACAAGTCTAGTGGGACAATATCACTAGCCAAATAATTCGCAAAATCTGTGAATTATGGAATCAAGTTTTAGGAGGCAGCCAATACATGCTCATCAGGTAAGGTATCATCAATCTCAGACTTTTCACCCAACTCGCTCATTGATTCATCTTCTAATCGGGACAAGTGATCAACAACTTGATTTTCGGACCCTTTTCTATCTTTTACATGAAAGTCAAATTCTTGCAATAGTAATAGCCAACGAATCAACCTCAATTTTGTATCCTTCTTTTCCATCAAATATTTAAAGCAGAATGATCAGTATACACTATAACTCTAGTTCCAAGTAAATAGGAGCAAAATTTTGTCGAAAGCAAAGACTACTGCAAGGAGCTCTTATTCAGTCACGGTGTGGTTCTTTTGGGATTCATTAAGGGCTTTACCAGTATAGTAAAAAGGATGAAGGATTTTTTCCCTTCCTTGTCCCATTATCACATCAAGAGAAACACCACTTGCATAAGACATCACCTCAAAAGGCTTGCTCCAATCTGAAGAAATGATGATACATACAGACACCAACTTTTCCTTCAACTCACCAAATGCCTTAAGACAAGATTCATCAACATGAAACTTACACTCTTTCTCAAGCAACTTGCACAAAGGATGTGCAATCTTTGTAAAATAATTGATGAACCACCGGTAAAAGCCTGCATGCCCAAGAAAACTTCTCACACCTATTAAAGAGATGGAGGAAGTCGCTCTATCACCTCAACTTTGGCTCGATCAACCTTTATACCCTTATCTGGAATGGGATGACCCAATACAATACCTTATTTCACCATGAAGTGACATTTTTCCCAATTTAGCACAAGGTTGCAATCTTAACACCTCTTAAGAACCTCAGATAGATTACTCAAACACCGCTCAAAGGAGTCACCAACCACTGAGAATGTTGACATCATATATCTCTGAAATGTGGTTGGTGCATTACATAACCCAAACGGCATTCTCTTGAATGTGAAGGTCCCATAAGGACAAGTAAAAGTGGTTTTTTTTTATTTTCCGTTGCAATAGAAATCTGATTATAACCCGAATAGCCATCAAGAAAACAGTACCACCCCTTTCCTGCAAGTCTATCCAACATCTGATCCATGAAGGGCATAGGAAAATGGTCTTTCTCGGTCCATGCATTTAATTTCTGGTAATTCATACATACCATCCAGCCAGCCACCGGCCTCATTGGAACAAGCTCATTTTTCTCATTGGGGACCATAGTCATTCCCCCTTTCTTAGGTACACACTGAACAGGGCATACCCAACTAATCTCGGTGATTGGATATATCACTCCAGCATCCAACCACTTAATGATTTCCTTCTTCACCACCTCTTGCATAGGTGGACTTAAAAGTCTCTGGTGCTAAATACTTGGCTTATGATCGGGCATGAGTTGAATTTTATGTGAACAAACCCCGGGAGGGATCCCAATAATGTCTGCAATAGTTTACCCAATAGCTCTTTTGAACCTTTTTAACACCTGCACCAAACTCTCAACTTGATGCACATTCAAATCTGATCCAATAATTACCGGCAAAATGCCACCTCTTCCCAAGAATACATACCCTAGATGAGGTGATAGAGCCCTAAGTTCTACTTTTGGAGCCTCCCCTAAATGCCATCTCTCACGATGCTTCATATATAACTCCAACTTCTTTGGTTTAAATCGAAAATCACATCGATCAAGTGTCGCGACCAATGACCAATACTCTTCAATACAATAACTATCAAAATTCATGATCACTGCCGCTAGTGCTTCTACACCCAGAGGTTCTTCTATTTGTACCTCAGAAGACTTTTCAACCTAGTAAGATATGGCAAATACCGATTAAATCTCACCACTCTGCCTCATGGACCTACAAATGTTGAAAGTCACTTCTTCATTGTTCAGCCGAAATTTCATCTTCCCTTTCTCCATATCAACCAAGGCTTTACCCATACCAAGGAATGGCCTCCCAAAAATAATATGCACCTCAAAATCAACCTCAAAATATAGAATCACAAAATCGTCTGGAAATATAAATGACTACACCTTTACTAACACTGCGTGCAGTATCACAATAGGCCTCTTTACCGTTCGATCGACCATCAATAGCCACATCACAGTGGGCTTTGGGTCACTCAAATCCAACTTTTTGTAAATAAAGAGAGGCATGAGATTTATTCTTGCCCCAAGATCACATAATGCTTTCGCAAAGTGCAATAACCCGATTATACATAAAATAGTGAAGGCACCCGGATTTTCTTTCTTTTGCAATAAAGACCTTGTAGCAATAGCACTACAATGTTGCATTCTATCATCATCCTCAAAACTGACCAATCTTTTCTTAGTGACCATATCTTTCATGAACTTGGCATAACTAGGAATTTTTTCAAGAGCTTCTATCAAAGGGACATTGATGGAAAGTTGTTTGAGCATAGTGATAAAACGCCAGTATTTACCATCCTCGGTCTTTTTGACTAACCTCTGTGGGAATAGAGGTGGTGTTCTAGGCATGGGGGTCACCTTTTGGGTACCTTAGCTTCTTTCCACGTTTTTCCTGTTAGCTCACCACTAACCTCCACTACCTCATCATCGCCTCTTATGAAATTTTCTACACCAGACGACATCGGTGGGTCAATGGTTTGCTTACCACCTCGAGTTGTGACTTCCATACAATGTCGATCATTTTTCAAATTTTGGACAGTATTGCTAGGAAGAGTGCCCAGTTGGCGTGGGTTCAGAGTCGAAGACAATTGGGCCATTTGCAACTCAAGATGCTTGATCGAGATTGCATATGAATGAAACTTTTGCCCAATACTCACTAAGTCACTCCTAAACTCTTTAGTGTGCTCATCACTAGCATCAAACCTCCTTATTATTTTTTGAAACATATCCTCAACTCGCGCCATACTACCTCCACCAACCATAGGAGCAACTTCACGATTTTGAGGGGGAACATAGGGCCGGCTACTATCATTTCTGTTAGCATAGTTACCCTAGTTGAAGTTGTTGTCGCGGTTGTAATTCCCATCTCGGACATAATGACCCTCTTGGTTATAATTATCATAGTTCCAACCTTGATTTCTTTGACCTTGGCGCCAATTCTCCTGATTGGAGCCTTGGGCGTTTGGTCCGAAACCCTCCGTCATCTCATTTACCGCATAAGAGTCCTCCTCATAGTAATACTCATCAGTCGGCGATGGTGGTTAAGACAAGTAGTTCACCGCATTTACCTTTTCTGCACCCCAGTGACGTGTTTCAACACCAACCCAAGCTCAGTTTTCATTTGAGCCATTTCTTCATGAATCTCATCTGTGACTCGGTTGTGTGCGGTTTGCACTACAAAAGTGTTTCTCCCAGTATCTCACTTCCTAGTGCTCCAAGCTTTATTATTTCGTGAGATTTTCTCCATTTTCTCAGCAATCTCTGCATAAGGACACTCCCCATAAGCACCACACGCTATCGTATCCAGTAATGCTTTATTATTATCATCTTCTTCCCGATAGAAGTACATTTTTAGTGACTCATCATCGATGCGGTGATAGGGACACTTTTCAAGAACGAAGTGAGCATGTCCCAAGAACTACTGACTAATTCTCCGGTAGTGCCACAAAGTTGTTCACCCTATCATTGTGGTTTAGCTTCTTGGAAACTGGGTAGTAACGTGCTAAGAACACATCCCTCAATTGATTCAAAGTGTTAATTGAGTTATAAGGGAACTCGGTAAACCATATAGCGCCCTCTCCTATCACTGAGAGAGAAAACACTCTCAACCCTATTATGTCCATATTCAAATCAGGCCTCCCTACACAACTCTTACACACCGACCTCACCTTGACGATGTGAGCATGTGGATCCTCAGAAGGTATCCTTGAAAACAAATCTCTAGCGGTGAGCATTTGCATCAAACTACTAGTTACCACGAAAGTATGGCCGAGTGGTACGGGAGGCAAGAAAAGTGGTCCGTCAGAGTCAGTAATATTATCATATCCCCTATAATACTCTTGAGGGCGTGCAGTGAGAGGTTGCCTCCGTATTTCACCTCCCCCACAATTTTCAGGTATTAATTGATCATGAGCATCAATCGGTGGTGGAAATTTAGTGTTGTGATCATAATCCAGAATATCCAAATTTTGGTTCATTCTGCGCAGTGTACGCTCCAGTCAAGGTCGGGTGATAGTATGTGTTCTCATCTACTCCACGTACTTGGCATACACGGAAGTTAGATCTTCAAGAGACAAAAACAAAGAGAAAAAAGTAATATTAGGAAAATGTTGACTAAACTTTGGTAATAAGCTTAAAGTTAATCTAAAAGCGATATTCCCGGCAGCGGCGCCAAAAATTTAATACGCTCAAATTTACTTCTCGAAAAGAAGTATAACCGGTTGTATCAAGTAAAGAATTCAACTATGAGGTTGGGGTCGCTCCCACGAGGAAATGATTTACACTTAAATTTAACCTATCATTACTTTTATCTAGTCAAGTCTTTCTGAAAATGTAACAAACTGGGGGTTTTTAAGCAACAAATGTAATTAACTATATATAAATAAACAAGTGACACCTTTAAAGATTTGATTTTTATCAAGTTATTAGAGTAACTAGGTCTTAAGTGTTCCCCACAAGTTCATAACGCGGTAATTCTAGCTATAACAATCCTTTCCAAGTATCTTGCATGCAAAGTGGCAAGTTATATATCCTTAATTCCTTGGTCCGGCAACTAGGAAATTTCACTCCGCACCTTGGTCCAGCTACGTGTGTATGCTTTACTAAACCTTACTTTTACCTCATATTAAGCATCATAATCGATGTATCGATTAGTTGTTACTTCACACCAATCGACACTAGATATACTAATTCTACGTTAACAATTCTTTTCTTTTTATCTACCTCCTTGGTCTGGCAAGTAGCAACAAAACGAGTTCTAACGTGTGCACTTGTTAAAAGACTTCTAAACAAAAGAACTATTATTACATGCAAAATACGATTCTAAGATTATTATCTTAGCTAGTTTTGACCTTGTTAATTACCCTTGATTCCCACAACCCTAGCTATGGATTTAGTTACCCATGTTAATAATCACACAATTCATATTAAGTTGATAAGAATTCATGTACTTACTTTGATGAGATTGAAGAAAATCCATAAAATAACTTGAATTAATCAATAAGCTTGCAATAAATGATTTTCAGAAAATAGAATAATTTCCCAAAATCTCAAGTTGACAACTAGAACAATAAAATATGAAAAATACCCAAGAGTCTAACCCCAAAAATGTTGTTATTACAAGTATTTATAATAGAAAAGTCCTAGCATAAAAGGGAAATATATTTAATGAAAATCTGCCCAAAAACATGTCTGAGTCGACGACTAGAGCAATGGACCATCGAGATCACGACGGACCATCTAGGTCACGACAGACCATCGAGGCCCTCCGTCGTTCCATACTTAACTTCTTTTTCTGTTGCTTTCTTCACCAACTTTTTGTTACCATCGACGTACATGGATGACGGTCCATTGCGTGCACAATGGTCCGTCTATGGATTTCGTTCCTCCATACTTAGAATCTTTTAATGATGGGTACCGGGCTACTTTCTGTTAACATTGACGGATGTGCCGGAAAGTCTGTCATGGATATGACGGTCTGTCGAGAGACCGTGTAGCCCCACACTTAGTCATAATTCCCCAACTTCTTTTAGCAGCCTTTTTCTTTGTACAACGGTGGCCACCTACGGACCGTCGATGGCTCCATAGGTTGTCACTTCTGCAATTTTCAGCACAATTCTCCCATGTTCTCCTTCTGGACAGATTTCTTGCAAACAAAGAGAAAACTACATCAAAATCATTACAAAAATGCCTTAGAAACATACTAAACTTAAGAAACAAGCATTGAAAGTACTGTGAAACCACAATACAATACAGGTGCTACCAACGGTATAGCGAAGTAAGTTGTCTCTATAGTGGTGTCTTGATAACGAGAATGATGTTGTTATAGCAATATAATCATTATTTTGTGCGGAAAACTACCTGAACCCCTATTTTATGTTTTTGTTTTATTTTGAAGCAGAAAGGAGCAATTTTTGGCCGCCTATATCAGTTTTTCGATAAAAATCACTACATCAGTTTCTTTAGAATGAGTCAATGTTTAATATATCACATTAGTTTTAAGTAACTCAATAAATAAATTCAAAATATTATTAATTTCGAAATTTAACATAATTACAAATAGTGAATCTTTATTTTAAAAATAAATGTGCAATTATATAAATTTTGTTATGGAACTATATAAATTAAGTAGAAGAACAAAGTATGGGAAGAGGAAAAACTTCGTATGCATCTTGAAGTATAAACATGATTCATCAATCACCTTTATTTATAGGGACAACCTAACTTGGTGCCAAATTAGCATTCCTAACCATATCTTAAAGGACTCCACATAATTAGACATTCACTATAATACAAATATGTTAATAACACTCACCCTTGAAAGTCAGTAGATTATGTGTCTCATTAAAACCTTACTAGATAAAACCCAGTTGAAAATAATCTAGTGAAGGAAAAAGAGTACATATATCAAATAATGACATTATGGATGTCTCATTAAAAACCTTATTTTTCAAGAAAAATCCAATGGGACAAAACCTCATGAAGGAAAAAGAGTACATCACGTATTAACTCCCCCTAATGAGAACATCATTACATAGACTTGAATCTTCATTTTCCAAACATGTGCACCATCTGTTGCATGTTAACATTACCATTCTTGGGAGCTCATGAGTGAAGAAACATTTTAACAAAATATACTTCGTTCTATCTCCTTTTATTAATCTTCCCTTCAAGGTCAAAGATTTTTGCAAGTTCCTTACTTCAATTCCTTTAAGCAAATAATATTTTGTCTTTTGAAAACTCTTCAAGACTTTCAATTCTAGTCATAAACTTGAATAATAGTACCTGTATAGGATCTATTCATTTTGAATCTATTTAATACTTATGAGAATGATAATTAAGTTTTCCAAACCCTTGTATCTGTTTTAGATTTTGAACCCAACGGATATTTTCATATTAATTTTGTCAAGTGACAACATTAAATATTAAATGCATGACATTTTCTAGTTACTAGATAGCAAGTTAAATAAGTTTGACGCTTATCAAGATGCATTATTCCACTTTTCATTTAATAATTATTTCTACACCAACATGATTTAATAGTGGCATAATTTATATCATCATAATATTTTATAATATTGTGTGCTATTGTATCAAAGATATTGTTAACAGTATATCATTTTGCATCTATTTTAAATATGACTTAACTTATTGAGATCTCATGACTTCATTATTTTCAGGTAGCTACCCCTCTCATGAGGTTTCGTAAAGTGTTATGTCGTAGGCTCTCTAAGAGCACATTGTCTCCTTATTATGATCATTTTGAATCTTTGATCCTCCTTCAAGGATTATTTTATTTTGAATTTATTAATCTATCGTGATTCATGCATGTCGTAGACTTTATCCATAAGGGACATTCAATAGGAGTATTTACTACTCTTTTGTAGCTTCTAATCTCCCCCTTATGTTAAACAAACTAACATATATCTCAATCTTTTGAAGAATAATATGTCTTTGAGCATCAATGCATATTCACTGATTATATACTACATATAAAAATATTTAGATGAAAAATACTTGGTCCCAAGAGTAAATTTCAAAAAAAAATGTCAATTAATCTACCTATTCTAAAGGTGAGTCATGATCTCATAATTGAATAGATTAATCTGATTACCAATAAAATTGAGCTTGCAGTTGTCACAACCAGAATCTAGAACCTAGACAAGACCAGTGTCGTTGACCTCTCAGAGGTCGCAGACAAGCCTACATACGTTATCATTACTTCATCTACATAAAAACTCACAAGCGTTCACAACAACTACCTAAATCAAGATAATCAAATGAAAGATATAATCATAAATATAGAGTTTCCAAAATTGCACCAATACAACTTCAGAAAGTAAATAAGAAAGAAATGCTAGTGAAACATACTCCACTAGCTCATGCCTACGTCTACGCTAGAATAAAACAGTAAGCATCTTTGAAAGCATAACGGCCTAATCCGGATGAAAGCTCCACTTCCGAATAACTTCTGCGTTGACTCATAAGCTCTAATGTCCAGCTGAACCTGCACCTAAAAGTAGATAAATGTATGGAATTAGTACACACTTATAGTAAGTATGGGTATATATGTATGGAATTAGTACACACTTGTAGTAAGTATGGGTATATGCAAGCACACACCACGGACATGCATAATTTAGAAAAGCTCTCTCCTAACGATATGAGTTATGGAAAGTCAAGTCAGTGGACTTGCCAAAATCGGATTAGGAAAGTCATGCCATGAGAGTAACATGCATCAGCATACGTACCATAATGCACTCAGCACATAACATATTGCATATAGCACATAACATATTGCATATAGAATATATCATATTTCATTTCATTCTTTCGTATGTCATGAGACCTTCGAATCATGAACTTAACATTAAGACTTCCCAAAATAAGGCCTCAACATATGAGACCTCAACTAGGGAGCCTTCTTTAGCAAACACAGAGTCTGCTTCATTCATTCATACGTATTTCATTTCATTTCATTCATAGGCTACTCTAAACACCAGCTATCCCTAGGATGTAGTTTAAGACTCTCATGGGGTTCACTGTGCAATGACGAAGAATGACCTTGTGTCATTACACAAGTCTAGTTCACCTCTTGATTATCCTAACAAAACACATTTGGTATCGTTCATTTCATTGTGTGCATCACATGAGGATGGCCTCATTCTTTCTTTGGAAACTTCAACTTTAACCGACATATATCATGTAAGATCCATGAAATCCTGTGCCTACCCCACATCGAAAAGAGGTGGAATCACTAGCCAAAGTGAAACAAAAAACATGCTAGCGTATATAGGGGATTGCACCCTGCTAGATCCCTACGTTGGCTGCATTGGTTCAAAGACTAAGAGATATAAGGAGACCCATACCCATTTGGACGGACAGTCTCATCTCATGAGAATTACATGAACCTCTGCCTTCTTGAAATAAGGAATCTCCACAATTAGCTAGCCTATCGGTGCTCCTTATAAAGTTCCATTACATTAATCTCATACATCATAGAAGCTGGCTTCTAGCATGAGGGAATCATTGCTCATTAGATGATTTCTCATTTTTATCATTACTACTAAGTATGCATTAACTTTAATACTTTCAGTAAAGTGTTAATAGAGACTGGTCTCTTCATTAACTTTACACTCTCATAGGTGAGTACGTTTTGGTAACATTTACTTAGGATCATTTGAGATTGCTCTCATATTTCACATTAGCCTCTTATCATGTTGTCACCGCATTCATTTTTCTTAGCACACTTGCCCTTCACAATTACTTACCCCTTTTTATGTGAATCTTCATTTCATCATATGCCAATGCACTTGGACTTTTAGTGTGTTTCATAATCTTACCTAACCCTTCTGGGGTCTCATCATTCATCACATAACATCTTAGGTTCACTTACTTTATAAATGTATACTGGACTTATGAGTCCACACACACAAGCCATGAGGCTTCATTCATAGTTCATATAAGTGATTCATATTGCCCAAGATTATGTGGTACAATACTTATGCATCTTATAAGTATGCCAAGGTCTCAATTTGATTCCAATAAGCAGCATTCATTAATTATTTAATCACGCAAGACTTATGTCTCAATACGGAATTGGGCAAGGGAACCCGATTTCAAATCCCTTGTATACACTTAGTAAATTTTCTTTATGATTTTCGTTGACATAAACATCTTGGCTAGGGAACCCGAGATCAATTCCCCACACCTACACTTCCTTTCTTTCTTTTCTTGAATTTTGCCTTAAACATTTCGGCCTGGGGGACCCAAGATCGAATCCCCACGCCCACTTTCTTTTCTTTTTCTTTCTTTACTTAATCCATTCATTTAGACTAAGGGGGTGTGGGATCAAACCCCCACAGACTCACCTTATTTTTAATTGCATTTCTCCTTACTTTCTCATTCGGCCAAGAGGTTGTGGGTTCGAATGCCACATACCTCATTTTTATTATTTCTTTATTACTTTTGTCTCCTCTCTCCTTCATCCGTCGAAGAGGTTGTGGGTTTGAACCCCACACGCCCCATTTCGTTTTCTTTCATTTTTCTCCTAACTTTTCACTTGAGCTTTACCCCATTTTGAATCCCCCTTACCACATTTTATTTTTTAATTTTTTTATAACTTGTATATGGTGAAGTCTTGGGTTCAATACCCACTGACCTCATAAATTAAAAAACTATTTTTAAAAGCAACATTTTTAACAGTAAGATGCCGAAAACAAATTTCCAGTAATTTGTTCACCCTTTTTGCAGTCTATTTTCTCAACTTTTAAATGTTAGATTTAGGAAAAATTTTCGTGTAGAATCTAGTTCATGTTTAGGTGAGTTTTCATGGTATCTTTCAGGAATTTAATCACCTTTTTGCAGTCCATTTTCTCACCCTCCTTAAGTTAAACATTAAGACATTTTGTGTAACATTCCGGATAATTACATGTCTAGTGAAGAGCCCAATAAGTCTTTAAGAATACGTATTGGTGATACATAGGCATTCCAATGCCCAGTATTGAGAAATATTGGGCATAGTATAGAAAATTGGCTAAGGGGTATTAGCAAATTTCTATATAATACCCAAATAAGCAAAATATTGGGCATATTAGAAAATATTAGCTTAAAGGGTGTTAGCCAATTTTTCTAAGTATTAATGAGCTTGTGAAAGAAATATACCTGCAATGAAGACCCTAAGCTAAATTTTTTTACTTTATATTACATGCAAAGTACTAGGCATCAAAGTGTCAAGCCTAGTACCATAGCACATGATCATTTAAAATGATCATGTAGATTAAACAGTGCCCAAGAACACAGTGAGGATCCTTGGAACAATAAGTAAGCATTCCCAAATGAACCATAAATTAATAGTTAGTTAGGAAAGTACAACCAACCCATGTGAAAGCACATGTGCAATACATGTGAAGAAGCACCAAAGAAGGGGACCACCCTAACCGAATTCGTTTACAGTAATTAAGGGGACAAAAACGTGCATAAGGAACCACTCCATGTGGGGCCTAACTTACTAACCTATTTTAGACTCTAACCTACTTCACCAAATAGCTAAGTAACCTAGGAAAAACCTAATTGGACCCATTAGTGCACCCGACAACCTAGGACCAAAACCGGGTTGACACTAACCTAATACTAGTTAAAGAGACAACCTAGTACCTAACCTAGTATGGTCCAAAGAATTAGTTATGATTATAACGACTTAAGGGTACTTTAGTAATTATCCTAGGTCACTTAATTAATTAAATTATCCATTTAATTGATTAAATTAAAGGGGTGAAACCGAAATTCATAGACTAACCTAGTACAACTCAAGAAACATCCTAGTACCTAACCAAGGATGGTCCAAAAGGGTTAATTTTGGTTCCAATGACTTGAGGGTACTATAGTACTTACCCTAGGTACCTAAATTAATTAAATTAAGGATTTAATTTATTAATATAAAGTCAAAATATTGACCAAAACCGTAGTCGACACCAATTTCCAGATTTGACTAAGTGTTATGTTCTCCTATATTTAGTCAACTTAGGAGGGGTGTTTTGGTAATTGGTTAATTATTTTATTAAATTAACTTATTAAAACTAAGTTGTATAATTAAAGATCGGTTATTAAACCTAAAAATCACGTTCAAACTCATAGTAAAAAAAGGACGCAAAACAGTAAGCAAGCGAAGGAAAAAAAATAGAAAATTCCATTGATTCTCCTAGGCGATTTCAAGGTTTCTCTAAGTTTTCGTTCAAGATGGTCTGTGTAGATTAAGTTATTTAAGGTATGGGTTTTATTTAATTGTAAATTTTCTCCAAGAGGCTTTTCAAACGATTCAAACACATGAATTTCGAAAGTAGGTTTGTTTCCCAATGATATTGTTGAACGTCCATCTCCCTAGTTATCCTTGTTTTCGATTCTTCAAGTGTAAAGATGTAATCTAGATCATGTTGTTGGTATGTGGTTCTAACTGATTTTATAAGTTCATGATTTATTAATGATTAATGAGGTCTATATATTGGATTCGGATGATTGAGGGAATAGTTACACACATTAAGGAATGACATAATGCTTAGTCTTGTGTTCGAGAAAGATGAAGTTGTTATGAGTTTTTTAGAAGTTGAGTTTAATATTATAGGTTGTTAATTGAATGATAATTACAAGTTTATTGAATGTAAAAAGGTTGACTTACAAAAAATGAAGTTTAAATGACCACCATATGTGAAAGTTTGGTTTATGCCAACAAATTGTCTTGCAAAACTATGTAAAAAATATTATCTCCCAAAATGTGTGAAGTTATACTAACAATATGATATCAATCTCTACATCAATGAACTCATAACATAGGTTATTCCAATCAATGGGACAAGTCCAAACATACCCTATCCACACGAACTTGTGAACGTAATAGAATTGAATAAGTAGGTATAACTTTCACAAAGAATCAAAGCTAGTTCATGAATCTATATTGCCAAAATAACTTCATAGTTTGGCCAAACCAAGCATTGAATTGTTCTTGTAAGCTAATCAAAGATTAAAAATTCAAGTGTAGTGAAAGTTTAGCTTATGCCAATAAATTTAACTACAATATTATTTTCAAAATATGTAATAGAATTGGCTAATGATTCCATGAAATTATACTAGAATGAATTGCCTGCCCTATGCCAATAAAATGGCTAACAATACATCGTCTAAGAGTGATGAATGAAATTGTCTATAATGTTATCTTCAAATAATTAAAAGATTAGCTAATTGTCTAAACATGAATGAGTGTAACTTTGGCTTGTGCCAATAAATTTTCTATGAGGTTAGTTTTCAAATTTTCTAGGCCAACACTAATTTTGTGCCAATCATATATAGCCAAAGTATTGAACTGACAATATAAGAACATCTAAGGTAATTCAATGAATCCATATCAAAAGGCATGTCAATCATTGGGACAAGTCCCAACATGCCCTAACCAAATGAACTATGAATATATGTAATTCATTGGTTGAAGTTCTCATAGTCCATAAACGATGATATGAATCCATCAATGAAAGTAAGAAAGTAACGTGAATAATAACATAACTAAAGAAGTCTAAGTTAGGAATGTGACCAGAATGAGGTGTTAAAAGAAGTGAGACAAGCCTCACTTACACTTAAGCTATTATGCTAAAATACTCACGAATGAAGGTGTTAGAATGTGTGAGACAAGTCTCATTAACACCAAAAATGTTAAGCAAGGAAAATTTGCATTTCATTAATGTAAATAAAAGTATGACAATTCATCAATAGTGTAAGTAAATGTTACCAAAACGTACTCACCTATGAGAGTGTAAGCTAATAAAGAGACCAGTCTCTATGTACACTCTAATAAAAGTATTGAGACTGATGTATAATTAATACTAATGATGAGATTATAAATCATCTATTGAGCTATGATGTCCTCATACTAGAATCCAACTTCCATGACTTATGAGTTAAATGAAATGGAACTTTATACTGAGTGCCGATAGGCTAGCTATGAGCGGTGATGCCTTCTTTCGGGAAGGGCGGAGGTTCACGTAACTCTCATGAGATGAGACTGTTCGGCATGCTAAGTATACATCTCCTTATATCTCCTGGTCTTCGAACCTATACTGACAATATAGGGATCTGGCAGAGTTCAACTCTCATGTACGTTAGCATGTTTTAAGTCACTTTGGTCGGTGATTCCACCTCTTTTTAGTGTGCGGTAGACATTGGATTTCATGATACTCACATGATCTATATCGGTTAAGGTTGGAGTTACACAATGTATGAAATATAATGAAATGAACGATACTGAAGGTGTTTGTGCAGGACAATCAGGAGGTGAAATCATATTCAAATAATGACATTAGGTCATTCTTGGTCATTGCACTTCATGATCCTGATGAGAGTCATAAACTTCATCCTATGTATAGCTGGTGTTTACATCATCCTATGAATGATTGAAATGAATAATGTGAAGTACGAATGAACGAATGAAGTAGACTCAATTTTTGCTAAAGAAGGCCCTCGAGTTGAGGTCCCATATGTTGTGCCCTCACTTGAGATGTCTTATGCTACATCAACAATTCTAGTCTCGTGTATATTAAATGTATTATATAAAAACATGAAAGTAATGAAATCAATGGCATGACCAATAGAGAATTTCTTATGAAAAGTAATGAATATATAGTCTAAAGAATGACTCACCATAAGATAGGGAATCATTCCTTAATCCTTGGATTACTTACATCGATTCATTGTGGGTATGGGACTAAAATTAATCATTGCACTTGTAAGTAAAACATAGGAGCAAAAGAATTATTGAACTACACAACAAGAAGAAGAAAAAGACTGAAAAATAATCTAAGTGTACAAAGAGGAGCTCTCGTCCTAAGGGGATCAAAATCTCAAATCTTCGCCCGAGTTGTTCTAAAATAATGTGGATGATACTAATGTTTTGTAATCATATAGAAAAAGAGTTGTGTGCTTTGAATGAATTAAAATACATCATATTCATACCACAATTCACATCTAACGATTAAGGGAAGTCTAGTCACTAGGCTTTCTAGAAATAGCATGTTGTTGAGGAAGAGCTTTCTTTGATCATGCATAGCCTTATGTGTATGTGTGCATACACCCATACTTAGTACAAGTGGTGTACCAACCCCTACTATTTACTATTTTATAGATGGAGGTTAACGGACAGATTGATGACTCTTGTAACGGTTTGGACATTAGCGTTTCTCCAGCCCATTTGGTAGGTCCTCTTGATTCGTGGATGCTAAAGTTTTAGTCCAGCCTTAGTTTTAGAAAAAGCTAGTAGATGTTGTTCCTAGAGTTTCTTTCGCACCTTCATTTTGAAGCTTTGTAATAAGGCCATGTTTGGAAAACTATTTATGATATATTCATCTTCAGTTTCAAATTGATTCTTTGTGTTAGATGGTTGTTCTTTTATGTTGATCTTAGTATATTTTGTATCTAGTTAATAATTATATGAAGTCTATGTATACTTCATACATATAAAAAGTTTTAAATTTTCTGCAAATTTAACTAGATGAATGTGATGAATGCAAGATGAGGCTTGTCTACGACCTCTGAGAGGTCAACGACACCGGTTGCAATCCAAATTTTAGAATCCGGGTCGTGACAAACTTGGTAACAGAGCATGAGGTTAAATTACCTAGGATCTAAATCTCAACACAACCACCTTATGTAGTTTCAAGATTATGGTTGTAAAGTGCGCCACAATCATGACTTAGAGACTACGCGATGATAGGAATTTCTCCTTTCTTGTACTCTTTATCGTGCTATCTAGAGATTTGACACTTTGTGTCAATATAAATGTCTAACTTCCTTATTGTGTGAATGCGTAGAAAAATACACACAATAATTAGGATGGCCAAGTTGTCTAAAGCGTCAGGCTCAAGATCTGGCCTTCCCAGGAAGGGGCCATAATAGAAATGCCCAACGTGGACGAAAGACGTGTGGTGAGTGTGGTTGTTCGCATGGAGGTGAATGCATTTTAATGTCTAAAAGCATACTATGAGTATTTATGAGGAGGATAAGGCTAAGTTGGCTGCATATCAACTCAAGAATATGGCTTAGACATGGATTTGCTTAATAAGTGTTATGCTATAATAGACTATAGAAACAGGGTCGTAAGGCTTCAGTTTCCAAATAAGTTGGGCTAAAATGAGAAGGGCGTGGTCAAATCCATTAAGCCAAATAGTTTCAAATCTTAAGGCCAACAAGATGTTATCTAAGGGGTTAGGAGTCAATGATAACCTTTCTTACGAAGAGTTTTTCGTTGAAATTTTAGATCTCCAAGTGAAACGGTTGAGGAACAAGAAGGTTGCCTCCGTAAGAGTATTATAGGGGAACAACCTTGTTAAGGGAGAAACATGGGAGGCCGAGGAAGATATGAGATCCCGTTACCCTCATTTGTTCAATTCTTGAGGTTAGATATAATCTTCCTAAGTCTGGTTTTATGTTTAAGAAACTGTAAGTGTTAGTGCATTAGTCGATTTGGTTGAAAGTCCCTAATCGTATGTCTTATAATAGCACTATGTGAGTTAAAATTAAGTCATGCTTGCATTTCATGTTGCTATTTTTGTGTAGCATAGACATGATTTTTGTATTGCATGAGTTGTGGTGTACATTAAGCTAAGTGCGTTTGAGAAGGAAATTCCTCAATCTCAAATATGAAGCTTCTAATAAGCTTGAATGTTATGCATCATCCAAATAAGTGAGAATCAGATATTCACAAAAGAGAATAGTTTAAGCATGATAAAGTAACTTTTGAAAATCATTCTCTTTGTATAAATGATTGTAAGTGTCATTCGGTGACGAATGTTCCTACGAAGGGAAAATGTAACATTCCGGATAAATACATGTCTAGTGAATAGCCCAATAGGTCTATAAGAATGTGTATTGGGGATACATAGGCATTCCAATGCATAGTATTGAGAAATATCAGGCATAGTATAGAAAATTGGCTAAAGGGTATTAGCAAATTTCTATATAATACCCAAATAAGCAAAATATTGGGCATATTAGAAAATATTGGCTTAAAGGGTGTTAGCCAATTTTTCTAAGTATTAATGAGATTGTTTAAGAAATATACCTGCAATGAAGACCCTAAGCTAAAAAATTTTACTTTATATTGCACACAAAGTACTAGGCATCAAAGTGTCAAGCCTAGTACCATAGCACATGATCATTTAAAATGATCATGTAGATTAAACAGTGCCCAAGAACATAGCGAGGATCCTTGGAACAATAAGTAAACATTCCCAAAGGAACCATAAATTAATATTTAGTTAGGAAAGTACAACCAACCCATGTGAAAGCACATGTGCAAAACATGTGAAGAAGAACCAAAGGAGGGGACCACCCTAACCGAATTCGTTTATAGTAATTAAGGGGAAAAAAACGTGCATAAGGGACCACTGCAAGTGGAGCCTAACTTACTTACCAATTTTAGACTCTAACCTACATGCACAAATAGCTACGTAACCTAGGACAAACCGAATTGGAACCATTAGTTCACCCGACAACCTAGGACCAAAATCGGGTTGACACTAACCTAATACTAGTTAAAGAGACAACCTAGTACCTAACCTAGTATGGTCCAAAGGATTAGTTATGGTTATAACGACTTAAGGGTACTTTAGTAATTATAATAGGTCACGTAATTAATTAAATTATCCATTTAAATAATTAAATTAAAGGGTTCAAACCGAAATTCTTACACTAACCTAGTACAACTCAAGAAACATCCAATTACCTAACCTAGGATGGTCCAAAAGGGTTAATTTTGGTTCCAATGACTTGAGGGTACTTTAGTACTTACCCTATGTACCTAAATTAATTAAATTAAGTATTAAATTTATTAATATAAAGTCAAAATGTTGACCAGAACCATAGCCAACACCAATTTCCAGATTTGACTAAGTGTTATGTTCTCCTATGTTTAGTCAACTTAGGAGGGGCGTTTTGGTAATTGGTTAATTATTTTATTAAATTAACTTATTAAACCTAAGTTTTATAATTCAAGATCATTTCTTAAACCTAAAAATCACGTTCAAACTCATAGAAAAAAAAGAGCGTAAAACAGTAAGCAAGCGAGGGAAAGAAAAACAAAAACTTCCATTGATTCTCCTAGGAGATTTCAAGGTTTCTCCAAGTTTTCGTTCAATATTCTATTCGTAGATTAATTTCTACTTAAGTTATGGGTTCTATCTCATGGAAATCTTTCTCCAAGAGTCTTTTCAAACATTTCAAACTCATGAATTTCGAAACTAGGGTTGTTAACCAATGATATTGTTGAACGTCCATCTCCCTAGTTATCCTTGTTTTTGATTCTAGATGATGTTTTTGGTATGTGGTTCTAACTGATTTTATAAGTTCTTGATTTATTAATGATAAATGAGGTCTATATATTGGATTCGGATGATTGAGTAATAAGTTACACAGATTAAGGAATGACATAATGCTTAGTTTTGTGTTCGAGAAAGATGAAGTTGTTATGAGTTGTTTATGAAGTTGAGTCTACTATTATAGGCTGTTCATTGAATGATAATTATAATTTAATTGAATGTAAAAAGGTTGGCTTACAACCATATGTGAAAGTTTTGTTTATGCCAACAAATTGGCTAGCAAAACTATGTCCAAAATATTATCTCCCAAAATGTGTGAAGTTATACTAACAAAGTGATACCAATCTCTACATCAACTCATAACATAGGGTATTCCAATCAATGGGACAAGTTCCCACATACCATATCCACATGAACTTGTGAATGTAATAGCATTAAATAAGTAGTTATAACTTTCATAAAGAATCAAAGCTAGTTCATGAATCTATAATGCCAAAATAACTTCGTAGCTTGGCCAAACCAAGCATTGAATTGTTCTTGTAAGTTAATCAAAGATTAGAAGTTATAGTGTAGGGAAAGTTTGGCTTATGCCAATAAATTTTTCTACAATATTATTTTCAAAATATGTAATAGAATTGGCTAATGATTCAATGAAATTATACTTGAATGAATTGCCTGCCTTATGCCAATAAAATGGCTAACAATACATCCTCTAAGAGTGATGAATGAAATTGTCTATAATGTTATGTTTAAATAATTAAAAGATTAGCTAGTGGCTAAGGTATACCAAACTAAACATAAATTAGTGTAACATTGGCTTGTGCCAATAAATTGGCTACGAAGTCAGTTTTCAAATTTTCTAGGCCAACACTAATTTTGTGCCAATCATATATAGCCAAAGTATTGAACTTACAATATAAGAACTCCTAAAGTAATTCAATAAATCCATATCCAAAGGCATGCCAATCATTGGGACAAGTCCCAACATGCCCTAACCAAATGAACTATGAATTTATGTAATTCATTGGGTGAAGTTCTCATCGTCCATAAACTATGATGTGAAGCTATCAAACGAAAGTAAGCAACTAACATGATTATTAACATAACTAAAGATGTCTAAGTTAGGAAAGTGACCAGAATAAGGTATTAAAAGAAGTGAGACAAGCCTCACTTACACCTAAGCTACTATGTTAAAATACACACAAAAAAACGTGTTAGAATGTGTGAGACAAGTCTCATTAACACCAAAGATTTTATGTAAGGGCAATTATCATTTCATAAATGTAAAGAAAAGTATGAGAAGTCATCAATAGTGTAAGTAAATGTTACCAAAACGTACTCATCTATAGAGTATAAAGCTAATGAAGAGACTAGTTTCTATGTACACTTTAATGAAAGTATTGAGACTGGTGTATACTTAATACTATTGATAAGATGAGAAATCATCTATTGAGCTATGATATCCTCATACTAGAAGCCAACTTCCATGACGTATGAGTTGAATGAAATGGAACTTTATACTGAGCACCGAGAAGCTAGCTATGAGCGGTGATTCCTTCTTTCGGGAAAGGCGGAGGTTCACGTAACACTCATGAGATGAGATTGTCTGGCTTGTAGGGTATGGGTATCCTTATATCTCCTAGTCTTCGAACCTATACTGCTAATATAGGGATCTGGCGGGATTCAATTCCCATGTATGCTAGCATGTTTTGGGTCACTTTGGCCGATGATTCCACCTCTTTTCAGTGTGGGGTAGACTTTCATGATACTCACATGATCTATGTTGGTTAAGGTTGTAGTTGCTCAATGTATGAAAGATAATGAAATGAACGATATCGAAGGTGTTTGTGCGACACAATCAGGAGGTGAAATCAGATTCAAGTAATGATATTAGGTCATTCTTTTTCATTGCACTTCATGATCCCGATTAGAGTATTAAACTTCATCCTAGGTATAGCTGGTGTTTACATCAGCCTACGAATGAATGAAATGAATAATGTGAAGTACGAAAGAACGAATGAGGCAGACTCTGTGTTTCCTAATGAAGGCCCTCAGGTTGAGGTCCCATATATTGGGCCTCACTTGAGATGTCTTATGCTACATCAACGATTCCAAAGTCTCGTCTATATGACATGTATTATAAAAAAAACATGAAAGTAATGAAATCAATGGCAAAATCAATAGAGAATTTCTTATGAAAAGTAATAAATATATAGTGTAAAGAATGACTCACTATAAGATAGGGAAATCATTCCTTAGTCCTTGGATTACTTACATCGATTCATTTTGGGTATGGGACTACAATGAATCATTGCACTTGTAAGTAAAACATAGGACCAAAAGAATTATTGAACTACACAACAAGAAGAAGAAAAAGACTTAAAAATAATCTAAGTGTACAAAGAGGAGCTCTCGTCCTAAGAGGATCAAAATCTCAAATCTTCGCCCGAGTTGTTCTAAAATTATGTGGATGATACTAATGTTTTTTAATCATATAGAAAATGAGTTGTGTGCTTTGAATGCATTAAAATACATCAAATGCATACCACAGCTCACATCTAACGATTTAGGAAAGTCTAGTCACTAGGCTTTTCAGAAATAGCATGTTGTTTAGAAAGAGCTTTCTTTGATCATGCATAGCCTTATGTGTATGTGTGCATACACCCAATACTTAGTACAAGTGGTGTACAACTCCTAATATTTACTATTTTATAGATTCAAGTTACGGGACAGATTGTCTACTCTTGTAACCGTTTGGACATCAGCGTTTCTCCAGACCATTTGGTATGTCCTCTTGATTCGAGGATGCTGCAGTTTTAGTCCAGCCTTAGTTTTAGAAAAATCTAGTAGATGTTGTTACTAGCGTTTCTTTCGCACCTTCATTTTGAAGCTTTGTAATAAGGCTATGTTTGGCAAACTATTTATGATATATTCATCTTCAGTTTCGAATTGATTCTTTATGTTATATGGTTGTTCTCTTATGTTGATCTTAGTATATGATGTATCTAGTTAATAATTATGAAGTCTATGTATACTTCATACATATAAAAAGTTTTAAATTTTCCGCAAATTTAACTACATGAATGTGATGAATGCAAGATGAGGCTTGTCTACGACCTCTTAGAGGTCAACGACGCCGGTTGCGATCTGGATTCCAGAATCCGCCGGATTCCAGAATCCGGGTCGTGACATTTCGAGTAGTTTTTAGGGAGATCTTGAGGTGCATTTTCAAGGTTACTTTCAATCAAGAATTTTCATTCAATTCAGCAACTTTGAAATCATATGAATATCATGTTTTCAACATATTCATACACGTAAAATAAAAAAATTTAACATGTCAAATTTCATGCTTCAAGCCGAGACCAAAATCACAGTATACACGTGCACCCACAAGTTAACATACCACACATTTTCGGAAACACTTCTTTCATTTCTTTATAATTCCAAATACACATTCAAACACGTAATCGCAACCATACCTAAAATCATGTACCAGAAATCATACCAACGTATACTTGAATCTTTCAAAGGATCTAATGGCAGGGGCATGCAACGGGGACAACCTTAGTTTTTTATTGTAAACAGTCTGAACCTTAGGGGTCTCTTGAGAAAGGGACCAAGAGGGAAGAAAACCCATACCTGAAGTTGTTCAAATTGTTCTTTCAAGCTGTCGAAATCCCCCCACTAAGCCAATGTCTCACCACCGAAATCACAAGTACAATCCGTAGAGAACTTGGTTTTTGCTTTTCGTTTTGAAGCTTATTTTGCTTTTTGAGTTTGAGCATTCAAGTTCTTGATGAACTTTATATTTTTTTTTGTTCTGTTCTTTTGTTTTACATAAAGTTGAACGTGTAAATAAGGTGAGAGTAGAGAGAGACGTGAGAATGATTTAGCTTAGGATTATGGTATTAGGTAGAGACTTAGTCAAATTAGGACTTCTCTTAATTGTTTAAACGGAAAAGGGCCTAAAATACCCTCAAAGTATTGAAAATGGTACAAAATTACCCTCCATCCACCTATTGGCTCCAAAATACCCTTTCCACCCACCTATTAGGTCCAAAATACCCTTGTCATCCACCTTTTGGTTCAAAATTGACCACTCATTTAATGGTTTTATATTTAAACTATTTAAATATTTTTTAAAATACGTGGTGCTAAATTATTTGTTATAATTTAACTTATTAGTAAAATTTATATATCAATCCATTACCCACCCATTACTAATTAAATTCCTCTTAATAAACCCGTCACATTATTAATGCAAGCTACTGCCAATTGAGTGCTTTTAAAAATTATAGAAGTAAATTATCATACCTTCAAGTGGATAAATAAAAATCACCGATAAACTTAAAAGTCTGACTATGTTCATCTTAATTATTCTTACGTCTCAATATGTGATGTTACTTCATAGGTAACTTTTTTTCAAAATAATATATTAAAGGTTCTAAAACAAATCATAAATATTTATAAAATTATATTTTAAAAAAGTGCATGAATTAATTCGGGATGCATTACTTATTTACCTTTAATCATAAATTTCTAATTCAATTTGGAAAGAAAGTGTCCTCCTAAATAAGCGGCTCAACCTAAATTTAATTGGGGTTTCGATTCGGACTTGAATAATTTTGAATGTCATTTTCAGGAATCTATAATTTCATCGTGTTTTAGTAGTGTTAATGACGATTTTGATATTATAATTGGATCATTAATTGAGTGAGCTTTAGTTAGTAATGAGTGGATAGTGGGTTGGTTTATAAATTATATTAATAAATTATAATTATAATCAATAGTTGAACGCCAAGTATTTTAAAAAATATTTAAAGAGTTTAATTTTAAAACAATAAAAAAGTGGTCAATTTTGAACCCATAGGTGGATGACAAGGGTATTTTGGAGCCAATAGGTAGATGAAAAGGGCATTTTGGAGCCAATAGGTGGATGGAGGGTAATTTTGTACCATTTTCAATATTTCAAGGGTATTTGGCCCTTTTCCGTTGTTTAAAAATCTGATGTTTTTTAAAGGGTAAGCGATATGACCACCAATCCCCTACAAAATCATATTATAATCATCAATTAATCCACATAAATGTCGCTTCTACAAAGGCTCGAACCCGGATGAAGCCTAACTTGTGAAAAAACTCAATTTAGGCCAATCCCTACCCGAATTGCCCCTCCTCTTTCAATGAATTAATTAATTAATTAACTAAATATTTAGGGTAACTACAATGCTACCCCTAGCTTAAAAATACTATTTTACCCCTCGACCCTCCAAATCTAATATTACCCCTTTTAAATCGAGTAAAACTCATCTGAGTGAATTTCTTGAATTTCGGTGCCCTACATTGTTGGTTATCACCTTGCCTATCTCAACTAACTCACCAAGGTTGTTGTCTTGGCTATTGAATAGGTTCTGAGGTTTGGTTCTACGCGCAATCTAATCCATGCATTCTAGATACGTTTAAGCATTACTTAGCATACTCATTTTCATGTTGTTACAGCAATCATATTTTTGAGCCAATAATTTTTGCAAACATCAAGTTGCGAGATAATAATAGGCACACATGAGGCCATATAGAAGGATCATCTATTAGGACCATGAATTATCTAAACAACTCACTTGGTGAGTGAATAAGTCCACAAATATCCCTATGTATACGTTCTAAGAATGCAGGGGTTTTAATCTCAACTTACATTGATGATAGTATCATAATTAACTTGCCTTGATAACAAATAGTACAAGAAAATTCACCATTTATAAGAATCTTTAGGTTCTTTAATGCATGTATATTTGAATTACATTGTAGACCCATGATGTCTAAGAGGATATACACTCATGATGTCCAAGAAGATCATGTCAAAGTACGAAAGTGTTGGAAGTAGGACACTTTTGATTTACTATAAAATGTTTCAACAATTCTTGTCCAATACAAATAAAAAAATAACACATGTCGACCAAAAAAAATTAATACCATATCCACAACCAAAGGTTGCGATCTTTATCACGCCTAGAATGGTGGCTACTCCTCATTCACTTTGTAGAATGGATTTGTACGTATTTTTAATAAAAAGTTTTCATTCTTAATGAATGGAACACAATCATCTGAGTGTATCATCTTATGATAGTTTTAGTACCTTATTTTATGTTCATGTGTATTATTCAATAACTTGTCTTCTTTCAGACATATTATGTACTACTACCACATTTGCTTCAAGTAATGAACAAAATTAGTAATTTCATGACTTCTCATCAATATGGTGCATTAAGACTCAAATTCATATCCATATAAAGTGTTAAGGCCATAAATAAATGAAACTTGAACCTAGTACCTTCTCATCATGGTGAACCAGCACTTTAACTCAATCCATTGTCTTATTCATTTGGTGCGGTAAAACTTAATTACATCGTCTTACCTAGGGGTGTGCAAAAACCGAACCAACCAATAAACCGAACCAATAAAATGTTATTGGGTTATTGTTATTGGGTTATTGGGTTTTTAATGGGTTTAGAAAAAATAGTTATTGGATTATTGGGTCGATTTCGGTTTTTCCTATTGGGTTATTGGATAAATCGATAACCCAATAAGACTACAGTTATTTACTACTTTACCCTTCCTCAATATCAAATATACATAATTTAATACATAAATAGATTCAATATTAGCTTTTCAGGCTATGTGATTTGTTTGTTAGGAAATTTGTGAGAACTTTGTTGATTATCTGGTGGATCAAGCAACTGTTCAAAATTGTCTCATTGAAATATTTTATTTTAGTTTTAATTCTAGTTCGTAATTGTAGGCGATAGCTTTTGCAAGTTTGTGAATGTTAGTAATTTGATCAACATTCAAAGTTTTCTATTATGTTTTGGCGGTAAGTTGGTAACATGTAATTATAACATACGTACTATTATATATTATTTGATCGACATTTTCTTATTGGGTTAACCGAAACCTAACCGATAACATCAAAAATCTATAAACCGATAAATCGATAAAAAATTTCTTATTGGTTTGTTATTGGGTTAGCATATTTTAAAACCGAAAACCGATAAACCGAACCAATTATATGTAAAACCGAATCGAACCGACCGATGCACACCCCTACCCACAATGAGGCTCAACCTCAAGCCTTCAAATAAATGTAATTTTATAACTTTTGATGATCATTAATATTTAATATGATCGTGTATTATATTTACACACAAATTTGAGATTATTGATTTATTATAATCAACATTAGTAGTTAATAGATATAGAAGGTTGAAAACATACTTTTCACTATATTGTGCTCATTTAATTATTAAAATGAACTAAATAATTCTCTTTAAATACTTACTCCAGATGGTAACTCCAGATCTGTCACAAAAATAATTATAGCTAACAAAGTAAGTAAATCATACCTTATAGAAAGGTATGGGAACCTTATTGCATAATTATGCAAGATCTCTTTTGCACTTTTCTTGTCTTCTATCATAATTCTTTAAGGATGGAACAATCGTTTTGATAACGTGTTATGAAACTATATAAATAAGTAGAAGAACAAAGTAGGGAAAGAGAAAAGACTTCTTATTCATCTTGAATTTACATTCAGGATTCGTCGATCTTATTTACAATGAAGGAAAGCCCATTTATTTATAGGGGAAACCTAATTTTGTCTCCAAGTAGGATCCCTAACCATGTCTTAAAATGACTCCACATAATTAGACATTCATTGTAACACAAATATGTTTATAACAAATTTATATTATACTGAATATCTATTATGTGGAGTCTTTATAGGGTATGGTTAGAAATCCAACTTGGAGACCAAGTTAGATTTTCCCTATAAATAGAGAGGTCCTCTTCGTTGTAAAATCATCCGTCAAGAGAAATGATAAGTCTTCTCTTGTCTCTACTTTTTTCTTCTTATTTCATAATGTGTTATTCGCACGAGACTTTACCGTCTCAAAAAAGTGAAGCTTTAAGTTTGAAGAATTACTAAAGTATTATTTATTCTCTCTCTTTTAATTTTATTGGTCAATCTTACGGAACTAGAGTTTATTGCCCTTGATAGTTCGGGCAAGAACTACCTTTCATGGTTGTTGGATGTTGAAATTCACCTTGATGCAATGGGTCTTGGATACATCATAAAATAAAAAAATAAAGCATCAAAGTAGAATTGAGCTTGCTATGATATTCTTGCGTTGTCATCTTGACAAGCTTCTAAAATAGAATGTCTCACATTTAAGGATCCACTTGTTTTGTGGAATAGAGTAAAAGAATTGAGCGATTGTCATATTCAGAATCACTTCTTAGTTGAAATTATGTGGAGAAACGATTAGTAAGATTCATATGATAGAAATGACGTTCTGCACTTTTTATGCCTCGAATGTGCTTTTGTGGAAATATTATCGAGAGAAAGGCTTCAAAAAGTATTCTAAATAAAATTCTCATCTTCTTGTTGCTAAGAAAAATATTGATTTATTAATGAAAAATCATGACAATTGGCCTACTGGATCTAAACCACTTTCTGAAGTGAATAGGTGTACGCCCACCACGTGGAAAATGTCGCGGCCCTAATCATGGTTGTGGAAGTGGACGTGGATGTGGTTGTGATTATGATAAAGAACGTAATTATTTTCCTCGTTTTAATCATTCGTCAAATTAAAATTACAATCAAAAGGAAAAAATAAAGGATGAGAAACGTGAAGATACTAAGAAATGTTGTTTTTGATGTAGTGGAAGAGGTTATTATGCACGTGTTGTCTTACTCCCAAACACTTGGTTGAGCTTTCTCAAGAATCGCTAAACAAGAGAGAGAAAAATCCTAAAGCGAATTTTGTCAGTTAACATCAGGCACTTGGATGTAGTAGATTTCTTCTCACATCCTAAGAAAAGATAGATCACTTAATTGGTGATGGTTCTATGTCCATAGAAGAGTGATTTTTTATGGTAGTATTTATTAATAAATTTCATGTAATAGTAGTTGTTTACATTAGTATTAGTATTTTAATTAATTTAGTCGTATTCTTGTAGTTCATTAATTTGTTCCATCTTAATTAGATAATATATATTTTTTATAGAGTTATTTATATGATTTTGTGAGTGTGCATATAATTCTAGCTAGTAACAAATGAATTGTGATAAAAGATTTAGTGACTAACAAATGTTATAACTATAATAATGTTGAACCATATTATGTGTTCACAGATTTTAATGTGATAGTGTTAGTCAGATACAAAACCTTATAATTTATTTGTGTCAAATTAGGTCTTGAATTTGATCTAATGCTAAGAACATGTAGTTTGTTATTGACAGGATTAAATACTGATATTATTTTATTTTTTCTAACGGCTCGTTATTGACTTAAAGGAAGCAATAAATTAAGGCATAACTACTAATATTCAATTATTAATTTATGACTTTAATATTTATTAAATATATTATATCATTTTGACAACAATAATATTTACTATATGTTTATTTTGTATATGTCATTTCATGTGAAGATATGGATAATTCTAAAACATGTACAACACATACGATATTCAAAAATAAGAAATATTTTTCTCATTTAAGTATGAAAATATATGTTACTACAATTTTTGCAGTACTAATATGATTGAGGGCTTTGGAGGAGTCATTGTAATTTTGCCTAAGGAGCTAAACTCATCATAAATAATGCTTTGTTTTCTCCCAAATCTCGTAAAAACTTGTTGAGTTTTAAAGATATCCGTGAAAATAGTTATCATATCCAATCAATGGATGAAATAAATCTTGAATATCTTGGTATCATCAAGAATGTCTTTGGGCAGACATGTGTTATATAAAAGTTCCCTCCTTTATCTTCTAACTTGTATTGGAAAAATAAATTAGTGCAATTGAGGCACATTTAATAGTAAATAAGAAGTTTACTGATTTAAATACTTTTGTACTTTGGCATGATCATCTGGGACATCGTGGATCTATAATGATGAGACAAATTGTAGTAAATTCAAATGGACATCCATTAAAGGGACTAAAAAATCTTTTAAACGGTGAATTTTCTTGTACTTCTTGTTATCAAGTCAAGTTAATTGTGAGACCATCACCAGCCAAAATTGAGATTCACTCCCCTGCATTCTTGAAACATATACATAGGGTTATTTCTGGACCTAATCACCCACCTAGTGGTTCATTAAAATAATTTATGGTTCTAATAGATGTTTCTTCTAGATGGTATCATGTGTGCCTATTCTCATCTCGTAACTTGGAATTTACAAAATTAGTGGCACAAATAATAAGATTAAGGGCACAGTTTTCTGATAATCAGATTAAGTTTATTCGCCTTAATAATGTTGCGGAGATTTCATCCCAATCATTTAATGGTTATTGTCTATTAATTGGGATAGGATTTGAACACCCTTTTGCTCATGTTCATACTCAGAATGGTCTCGCTGAGTCATTAAACGTCTATAGTAATTAGCAAGACCATTGCTTATGGAAACTAGATTGCCCACTTTTATGTGGGACTGTGCAATTTTGCATGCTCCGACACTTATTCTTCTCATATCAACATTGCAATAGGTTTGCATGCAATTTTTCTACATTGCAATAGGTTATGGGTCAAGAACCTAATATATCTCATCTACGAATTTTTAGATCTGTTGTACATGTACCTGTGGCACCACCAAACCGTACTAAGATTGGCCCTTAAAGAAGGTTAGAAATATATGTTGGGTTTTAATCACCCTTCATTATTCCCTATCTTGAACTATTGACTAGAGAAATGTTTACTACTCGATTTGCAGGTTAGCAATTTGATGAGACAGTTTTTTCAAAATTAGGGGGAGAAAATAGTGAAATAAAATGAGAAATCTTGTGAAAAAATTTATCATTATCTCATCTTGATCAATATTCTTCTATTTGTGAGCAAAAAATACAAAAGATTATTCATCTCCAATAAATTGCATATCAAATGCCAAAAACATTTATAGATTTGAAAAGGATTACTAAATCACATATTCCTGCAGAGAATGTCCATATTTAAATTGATGTTCATATAAGACCATCCTCTAGTGTCATAGCTAATGAGTCAAAAGCACGCCTAAAATGTTGTAGACCATTGGGTTCTAAGGATCAAAATCCAAGAAAAAGAAAGATTAAATGTCAAGATAACATTATGTAAGAATCTCATACAAAAGTTCAAAATTTGAATAATCTTGACATGCATGCAGGAATCAATGAACTTGAAACTAAAGAAAATAATAAAGTATCCATAAATGTAAGAGATGTTTAAACTAATATGAAATAATCAAAAAAAGAGATTGATTATGTCTTCGCATAAAATGTTGCAACAAAAATCATGTAAGATAATGAGGATCTTGAACTTCAATTTGTTATAGAATGTTGACAAAGAAATGATTGGCCAAAATTACAAGAAGCAATTCAACGGAGTTGAATTCACTTGTCAAGCATGAGTTTTTGGATCTATAGTTCAAACGCCTAATGGTATTGAATCTTTTGGCTGTAAATGAATTTTTGTGCAAAAAAAATGAGGAAAATTAAATATAAAGGAATAAAGCACGTCTTGCGGTACAAGGATTTTCACAAAGGCCTAGTGTCGATTATGAAGAGACATATTCACTCGTTATGGATGCAATAACATTATGTTATCTCATTTATTTCACAGTCCATGAGAAAATTGAAAAATCTTTGATAATGATATATACATTAAAATTTCAAAAGGATTTATGTTGTCTAAATCATGTAATTCAAAATCTCGAGAAACGTACTCAATTAAATTGCAAATATCATTATATGGTTTGAATCAATATGGACGCATGCGATATAACCGTCTTAGTGAGTATTTAGTTAAGGATGGTTATACAAATGATGCAATTTTTCCATGGGTCTTTATGAACAAAATAACATTTGGAATTTTTTGTACTTGCTATTTATGTTGATGACTTAAATCTTGTTGGAACTTCAATAGAGCTTAAAAGGGCAATTGATTATTTAAAGAATGAATTTTAGATGAAAGCTCGTGGAAGGACAAAATTATGTCTTGATTTTCAAATTAAACATTTGAAAATGATATTTTTTCTTCATCAATACTCCCTACGCAGAAAAAGTGTTGAAAAGATTTTGTATGGATGAAGCACATCCATTTAGTATTCTGATGGTTGTTCGTCCAGTTGATGTGAATAAGGATTCATTCAGACCTCAAAAAAGGGATGAGCAAATTCTTAGTTCTCAAGTACCATATCTTAGTACAATTGGTGCACTAATGTATATTGTTAATACTAAAAGGTCTGATATAGCTTTTGTTGTTAATCTGTTAGGAAGGTATAGTTCTGCTTCTACTAAGAGACATTGGATGGGATCAAACACATATAGTGATATCTAAAAGGGACAACTTATATAGGATTATTTTATTCGAACAATTATAGTCGGAATCATGTTTGTTATGCTGATGTAGTATATTTTTCTGATCAACACAAAGTTCGATCCCAAACACGTCAAGTGTTCATATACGGGGGGACTGTCATATCTTGGAGATCTACAAAGCAATCTATCGTAGCCACTTCATCAAATCATGCTGAGATAATAGATGTTCATGAAACAAGTAGAGAATGTATGTGATTTAGGTCTATGATACATCTCATTTGAGAAAAATGTGGTTTGGAGTGTCATAAAATACACACCACCTTATATGAAGATAATGTAGCATGCATAGCACAACATAAGGGAGAATTCATAAAAGAAGATAGAACAAAGCGCATTTCACCAAAGTTTTTTTGTACACATGAACTCCAAAAGAATGGTGATATAAATGTGCAACATATTCGTTCAAGTGACAATGTGGCTGACGTATTCACCAAGTTTCTTCCAACTGCAAATTTTAAGAAGATGGTGCACAAGCTTGGAATGCGAAGATTCAAGTCTCTGGATTGATGTTCTCATTAGGGGGAGTTACTATGCATTGTACTTTTTTCCTTTACGAGGCTTTGTCCCACTAGGTTTTCCTTGTACATTTTTTAATGAGGCAGCCTAGAAGCGTATTAGTAGATATGTGTACTTTTTTCCTTCACTAGAGTTTTTTTATTTTTTTTAAAAGTGTTTTAGTAAGGTTTTTTGACGAGGCACATGTCACGACCCAAAAATGGATGTGATGGCACTCGTTTTATCCCACCAAGACAAGTCAGCCTAAAACTCAACCATTACAATAAAATGCGGAAGTTTCATATTCAACTCAAAAGTACCCCCAAAATACAAGTCTCTAAAGTATTACAATTGAATTAAAAGAAAAATACAAGTTTTATATAACATTGTGTCTAGAGTAGAACAAGATCATAAACAGGAGTAAGAAAGTCTGCTGAGATGAAAAACAGCTACTCCAAAATCTCAAGAAGCCTCGGAAAAGAAGATAACATATCACAAAGGTCCAGGATAGTAACCTAAAAAAAATTGTAGAAGCAAACGGTGTGTACCAAAAAACACGGTACTCAACAAGTAAACTTCTAAACACAAGCTAAGGGGATAGAATATGAGTACTCACATACACCCCAACCGAACCTCCAAAACTACAACCTGCATAAAACTAACCCAACCTAAGAGTTCATAATATACAAAGAACATAGCTCAACAACAACACTCTAACAATTTCATATCATCCACAACGACTCTCTAACAGTTTCATGTCCTCAACAACAACCCTTTAACAATTGCATATCTTCAACAATAGGTTCAATATTCATAAGTCACAAGTTCCAAAGAAAGGCACTCACAAGACCAGCACATAGAAGAACAAGTTCGCCAATAATAACGAAGTTCAATGCAATGAAATGTAATATCAAGTATAGTGATGCATGTCGAACCTAATGATACGCACCCACTGTCTCTCAGTCCGGGACCCATAGAGACATATAAGTCGATGCATCCATTGCGGCGTGCGATACGACCCTCAATAATAATAATCATTGCAGATCACAATACGTCCCTCGAAATATAGTATCGATCGTGGCACGCTATACGGCCCTCGAAATAGTACATCCTATTAATTTTTTATTCTATCTCATCTCACATAAAACTTGTCACAACCATGTCCAGAACAATGCGAATGACATGTTCACACAAATAATAAGGAGATTATAATTTTCATAACGTTGCACAATTCACAACAACACAATCATTATATCACATCAACAATAATTCAATAAGTTTTTCAAACCTTTCTCAACACATCACACATAAACAATTAATCACATTACCTTTTATTACCTTTTTTTTATCATTAGAATTAATCAATGTGACAAGTCAATCCATCGTCGAGTATCATTACCCCAAACCTATATTACAAGGAAACACACGAATTTCATACACTTAACAAAGGTTTAGAAATCCACTTGTCTCAAATAATTCAACAATCACTTCGGAACATGAGTCTCCCCTTTCATAAAGCTTTAAATTGCTTCCAATCTATTAAATACAATCTATTCAAATAAATAATCATAATAAGGTTTTGAAACTAACAACACCCATATTACTATAGGCTTAGCCTAAACCCAGAAACTCACTGAAACCAAAAACATGTTCCTAAGTTTCAAGGTTAGGTTAAGCCTTTATCCCTCCAATTGACAATATTGTAGTGGTATTAATATAATAAAACCTAATAATTAATTATCTATCTTAATATATCAAAATTTAAATCATAATACATTTAGAGAATACACCTACTATTTAATTTGATAGTCAATATATCAACACTTGAATCATAATATGATAAATAATGAGAAATTAAGCCAGATTACAATTCATCCACTCAATGAACATGATCTCTGAACCTAAAAATCAGTACACCCTCGTTGTATACCAAGCTTAATTTTTAATCATTAATCACACATAATATAGCAACCATCACATACTAATTATCCATTAAAATTAGTTCAACAATTTTATTATTTTCCAGTGCCCCACGTTAAACAACTACAAAAATTCTCCATTCAATCTAACCTTGTTCAACCCAACATTTAGAGATTTGTCTTTTTATTTTATTTCAATTATTAAGTGACACCATATTTCAATTCCTTATCTAAACCAATTAATATTAATATATAAAAGTAATTGGAGATGCGCATTCCTATCTAATTATTTAACAGTTTGTATCATGTAATCTTTTCATCCGAAGAGTAACAAAATTTTTTAAAATTTAAGTTCTTACTTGTAATCTGATGCCGCGATAGTTCAAGCTTTCCATTAACAATTTAATTATTTGTTCTTCTTTTCTTTTGTGAAAATGTAACCTAGTAGCTCTAATTTAGTCTTATATTTGGGCCACAAGATTTAAAATGGGAAAAAATATTTATAACAGCAAACTATTAATTCAAATTAAATTTTATAAATATAGTTTGATTTAATTGTACTCATAGCAAATTGTTGTTATTTCCCCTCTCTCCAGGTGAAACTCACTCGCCAGTCTCGTTCTCTCCCTCGCTTCTCTCACTTTTTACACAAACACAAATGCATAAAATGTGTTTCTGTTTGTGTAAAGCGAGAGAAAAATTATATATATACATATATTTTTGTTCCCCTCTCTTTCCTCTCTGAAATCTCGCTCACCACTCTCTAAGATCTCGCTCGCTCACTCGCCTCTCTCATTTTATACAAAAATTCAAATGTATAAACAGTGTTTGTGTTTGTATAAAACGAAAAAAATTATATATATACATATATTTTTGTTTCCCTCTCCCAGATGTCGCTCTTTACTCTCTCAGATCTAGCTCATTCACTCGCCTCTCTCACTTAATACAAACACAAATGTATGCATTTGTTTTTATTTGTATAAAGCGAGAGAAAATTGTCTATACAAATACAAATGCCTATATTTTAGTCCTATAAACTTATGATTATACAAATACGATCTTCCCCTACCAAGTTTTCTTTTATCTTTCTCGCTTTATATAAACACTAATTTTAAAATTGATCTTTTGTATATGTATACCAAAGCAGATTATACAAATGCTTTCTTTTGTATATGTATAACGAAATTATACAACTCGCTTCTTTTGTATATGTATAGCAAAAATATACATATTTATGTTTGCTATGGAGCACAATTATGCAAACTATAGCTATAGCATACAAAATGATTTTTATGATTGCTACTCTTTAAAATGTCTCACATTAATAATGGACTTGCTCAATTTATTATCAACTTAATAAATTAATTATTTAATAAATATCTGTCAATTAAATAACATAATCGAAGAGTTTCAATATTCTCAAACCAACTATACTGACTAATCAGGAATTACTCGGGACAACTATCGAGAGGGGTAAAATGATAATTTTCAAAAAAATTATGGGTCATTACAGCACATCATTTATGAATAAGACATTGAGGGGAGTGTTATAAAGTATTTGTATTATAGTGAATGTCTATTATGTGGAATCCTTTCAGGGTATGATTAGGAATCATACTTGAGGACCAAGTTAGATGTCCCTTATAAATAGAGGGTCCTCTTCATTATAAAATCATCCATCAAGAGAAAAAATAAGTCTTCTCTTCTATCTACTTGTGTGTGTGTGTGTTTAAATTGTTTTAAATTTTCATATCATTTAAATGTAAGAATTGATTTAAAATTATTTTTAAAAATAAAATAGTATATTATTATTCAAACTAATTACACATCATAAATTTTAATTAATCAAAAAAACTATTTATGTGGTGTTGATACATGACACTCTTTCTTCTCCTATTATATATAGATCGATTATCTTCTAATAATTCCTATTTATATATCTTTTTTATACTTATAGAATAAAATATTGAAGTTCATCTAAATTAGTTAGATTTTTAAAGTGTCCAAACACTATTACTATTTAGTTCTTTGTGTAATTTCTCAATATTCTAAACTGTTTTTAAGTATAAATTTAACTTATATTACTTGTTTGTGCAATTTTGGACAATGTAACGGTACAAAAGGAGTAAATATATAAAACTCTCCCTTAAACTTGACAGTACAACTTAATTTAGCACTTAAATTATACGGACGTTTAAATATCCCCCTAAATATTTTTCATATGAATTAAATACAACTCTCGGAGTAGTATACCACCCTCACCGGCCACATCATAACCATGTAAGCACCACGTCAATATTTTCATTTTTTTTCTTTTGCTTATTAACCATTTTTCTTAAACATTTTCTTGAAATTCATTAAACTAATCAATTAATTAAACAAGTATTTTAAAATCAGAATTGCCCATCTTCTATCCCTTACTTCTACCCCCCTCCCCACCCTTCTCCTCCCCCCCTCCCTCCCCAAATTCTTCTTTCTTGATTTTCACCATTTTTCAACCTTCACTAGCTTCTTTTATCCCCAAATTTCCAACCTTCAATAGTTGTTTTCTTCTTCAACATTCATCATTTTTTTCAAAAAAAAAAGAATAACATACTTACTTTTCTTCTTCGAACCCTCTCCCTCCTACAAATCTACCCACATTTTTCGCATCACAACAAATAAAATTCAAAATGGGTTACTTAAAATTCAAAAAAAATACATTCAATAATATGAATTAGGTGATGATTGTTGTGATTAATGAAGGTGGGTGAAGTGAGAGATGAAGATGAAGCAAAAATTTTAATATGGAAGAAGAAATGTATAAGAAGTGTTTCAATAACGATGAAGACATTTGGAAAATACAACAAAATAAAGAGAGAACAAAAAGATTGAATATTTTTTCAAAAAAAATTGAACCCAAAAATTTCATCTACTTCTAAACAAGAAATTTCACACTCTTTTTTAACTCAAACTTATAAAAAAAAGTTAAAAATTATTAGTATATATTGGTCGGTAAAAAATGTCATGTGTATGATTTTAACTATTCATTTTTTATTTTATTATTTCACGCACTTTTAGGAGAGTGAATATACTCAGTTTTACACATCAGCTCTTAGGATAGTATTTAATCAGTTTAAAATTTTTAAGGGATGTATTCAGATTCCGGTATAATTAAAGTATTAAAATAAGTTTCGCTGTCAAGTTTTAAAAAAATTATATGTATTTTCTCATACATAAATAAGTAAATCAATCTTTAGTTTTATCTCATGGCTTATATTAAACTCTTAACCCTACCCACCTCGTAACACTTCAATTACAAGACTCAGACCAATAACGTTACTGTTCACTATACTGTTGGGTTCAAAAGTGATTAAGGCGTCATGCAGAAACTTAAAATTACAAATCATATGGTTGATATATCAGATGACAAACAAAGCTAGCTAAAACATATTATTATTAATATGGAGTGGTCAAATGACCTACATATGATAAACTAATATGAAAAAAAATGTTGGGAGAAAATATCCCTCTAAACAAAACTCTCTAAATGACACATTTTGGATTTGATTGTGTTTTTGATATGAGAAGAGGGGCCTTTAATTTATAAAGTCCTAATACTTTCTTTCAAGGAAATAATAACTCAAATATGGAAGAATATTATATTTTTCTATTAGGAAAACTTAAAGCATTAATGGTAATACTAGGAATAAATTAATTTTAAATAAGGTGAAAATATCAGAGCAAAACCTAACATAAATCAACTATATCTAGTTAACATAGACTTCACAGACTATAAGACGAGGAACTCTAGCCAATGACTCAAATCACAATGAAAGAACTGGTGTGGTGTATTATCCTTTATAACATAGGAATAGATCTACAATATAAGAGCACAAGACATTAAACTCAATGAACAACTTAAGACGCTGGAACACCCAATCAAGTCTGTTGTTGAGTATGAGCTATATATGTTCTTCTCTAAAATGGATTTTGCTTCGTGAATAAACTTGATTGCAAAAAGTAGATTGTTTCTTATCAATGTATCAACCTAATACCATGCCATTGGCTGATTACTTTTTGTCCTTGTTGCACCTCTAATGTCGTTCCCACCTACCGCTATTGTTACTGTAGATTTACATTTGCATTCCATATCATTGACTTGTCTTGTGCAATTTCAGCTCAAAGGAAGGATTAGGTCCTTCTACCACATCCTACTTATCTATGGTTTGTTGATTCGTTAGCAGGATATAACTATAAGGACTTGACCCGATCGTTAAGAATAAATCCACAGGGAAGAAAGTTTTGCAAGAAAACTTTTCTGATAGTAACTTAAAATTTTCTTGGCTAGGCTAGCCTTATATGGAATATGGGCTAACTGAGGTCTAGAGCCATCCGAGAAATGATGGAGCCCCTTTTTTTCTTATTTGACTTATGCATAATTGTAGCCAAAATTTTAAGGAATCCATTAGGACTTTTGAAATTTAATTTAGGTAAGTGGAATTCATGAAATTTATCTTTGCGCGAAAGGTATGAGTCGGGACGTCAAGGAAAGAGCTTGTTTCATAAAAAAGAATTATTTTTTATGTTGAGCCGTAGGAAATGTTTTGACCTTGATATAGAGAACAACTTATCGTTATAGCGCAACTAAGATCGTTATAGCTCAGACCGTTATAGCGAGGTAAGTTGTTATGGTGGCATTGTTATAGCAAGAGAATCATGATTTTATGCAGAAAACTGCCCAAAACTCCGATTTTCTGCAATTTGAGTTCTTAAAGTAGAGAGAGACGAATTTGGACAACATGCATCAGTTTTTCCACGAAAATCACCGGCTAAGGTAAGAATTCAACTCCTCGGTCTTGTTAAATGTTTCTGAAGTCTTAAAAACTAGGTGGTTAAGATTGGGAAAATGTTTTGAACATGGGAATGATCCGTAAGCTAGGGAAGATGATCTCGTTTTTGGAGGGGTTGGGATTTTTTAGCAATCTAGGTAAATAATATTTCTTTATTATTGATTGAATGTTTTATTGCTTATTTTAGACGAATAAAAAGTCAAGGCACTTTGTAAGGAGAAAGCTTTACTCTTTGGAGTTTTCGTAGGGCTTGATTCGAGGCAGGTGCTAGTTATATGCTCCAAAATAAGTATATTTACATGTTTATTACTTGAAGTGTCATGTTTTGCAATGTGTGATAGGAAGCATATGGAATGAGCTTATGATACTAACTTGTGGGTTCACATAGTCTTGTTCATTGTGTTGTGGGTTGATGCATTTTGAGTTGTAATGTGTTTATGCATGCTTGTTGTGCTTGTTGTGCCTGTTGGTTAGCTCATGTGCCATGCTGATACAGGATATTGTTGGTTGGATCAGATATCACACTTAGTATGATATTATAGTTTGGTTTGATCAAGTTTCATAAGACGATTGATACTTGCATTATGATCATATGCAACATTTAATGCATTAGTTTATGCCTTTTGTGATTTTCATGCTATGTGACTGATATTTGTTTCTAGATTGTATATTTCCTTGTGATATTTGTTGCTAGATTGTATATTTCCTTGCGATTCTATTTAGTTAAGAATTATTTGTATGTGTAAGTTGGAGGCTGCCTGATCCTACCAATCCAAATTTGTTTGTGTACTGATATTACACTTGCTTCTTTTTTTATTGAGTGTGAGGACCTTTCAGTAACCGATACCTTAAATGAAGGATACTTGAATCTAATCCAAGGGTGAGCTTCATTTTTTGAGCTTCTAGGGATTTCTCTATATTTTCTTATTCATTTTGGGAGTCCGAAACTCAAAGGGTAGAAAATATTAACAAAAATTCCAAAACGGTATATAAAAATTTATATTAACCAAAACGGTAAAATCGCTGCCGAGGCAGCGATTTACTTCAACTGAAAAAGTAAAATCGCTGCTGAGGCAGCGATTTTGCCAAAAAAAAATTTTTTTAATAAAAAAATGAAATCGCTGCTTAAGCAGCGATTTCAAAATTTTTCTTCTTACAAATCGCTGCCAGGGCAGCGATTTGATATTATTTTTTAATTTTCTTTTTTTTTAAAAAAAAATAAGGTATATCGCTGCACTGGCAGCGATTTATAAAGAAAAAATTTTTTTTTTTATATAAATCGCTGCTAGGCAGCGATTTATTTAAAAAAATAAAATTTTTTTTTTGTAAATCGCTGCTAGGCAGCGATTTATTTAAAAAAAATAATTTTGTTATTAATTTTTTTGTTAAAATTATATTGTTAAAAATTAAATTAAATAATTTTTCTCCTTTAATTTTTTATTTAAAAAAATTAATTATTTGAATTCAAATAGTATTTAAATTTAAATTTAATATAATATCTTTTTTTAGAAAGAAAATATATTTATTACTTTACTTATTTTTAATTTTTTTAAAATAATGTATATTTTCTTATAAGTTATATACATAAATTTTAAAAAATATATTTATTTTAAAAATAAATATATTTCTTTCTAAAAAAAGATATTATATTAAATTAAATTTAAATACTATTTGAATTCAAATAATTAATTTTTTTAAATAAAAAATTAAAGGAAAAAAATTATTTAATTTAATTTTTAACAATATAATTTTAACAAAAAAATTAATAACAAAATTATTTTTTTTTAAATAAATCGCTGCCTAGCAGCGATTTACAAAAAAAAAAAATTTTTTTTTTTTTGTAAATCGCTACTGTAGCAGCGATTTACAAAAAAAAAATTTTTTTTTTTGTAAATCGCTGCTACAGCAGCGATTTATATAAAAAAAAAAAATTTTCTTTATAAATCGCTGCCAGTGCAGCGATATACCTTATTTTTTAAAAAAAAAAGAAAATTAAAAAATAATATCAAATCGCTGCCCTGGCAGCGATTTGTAAGAAGAAAAATTTTGAAATCGCTGCTCAAGCAGCGATTTCATTTTTTTATTAAAAAAATTTTTTTTTGGCAAAATCGCTGCCTCAGCAGCGATTTTACTTTTTCAGTTGAAGTAAATCGCTGCCTCGGCAGCGATTTTACCGTTTTGGTTAATATAAATTTTTATATACCGTTTTGGAATTTTTTTTAATATTTTCTACCCTTTGAGTTTCGGACTCTTCATTTTGGATACAAACTTTTGATTTAGAATGTTTAGTTTTCTGGATTGCATTCCCATTTGGATTTATATCAGGACTTTTGGTATGGTGACTTTCAGTTCATAGGGGTGTTCCCATGTTTTTATTTTTAAACAATTGAGTTTACGAAGGAATGTTACGATATAAAATTAAAAATACACACATAGAAAATAAAAAAAAGTCAATGTGTAATATAGTCATAAAAGCAAAATTTTGATCTACGTAATAATGTAAGAAAAGGAAGTACAAATGCAAGTATAAAAATAAATGAGTGAATTGTAATATTACATAAAAACTTAGCCGCACTCGCTATTTTGCACCTCTGTTCATAATTATTTGTCCATTTTTGAATTGACGCACTTATTAAGAAAATAATAATTGATATGGTCTTACCATTTTATCCCTATTAATTATAAAACAAATGAATTAAAAACTTAAGATTGTTTATATTTTTTAAAGTAATACATTGAGGATATACTGGAGAAATTTATTTTGTCCTTTTTTTATTTGTCAAAATAAATAGTAATTAGAGAAAACTAAAAAAGAAAAAATGAACAAGTAATTAAAAATAGAGGAAGTATACTAGGATCCGATTCTCTCCATTTCTTTTCTCTTCATTTTTCCCAAGTTCTAGCTTGGATTGGAGACACGTGTCATAGTTTAGAATTAATGGTTCAGATTTAATTGATTAAAATAAAATCCTAACCATAGTTATTTACTTCCATATATTAATATATTTGCTTCTTAAATATTTTTACAATCCAACAATTCTAGATTTATATTATATTTTTAATAAATATATTTAAAAGAATTTCTTTTCTTAATTACTTAAAGTAATTTTTTGCTATTTTTTACTTTTGAACTGACTCTATAGATTATAATTTTGTATCACCAATTTCTTATATGTCACATTAATAATCATATAAATAAAGGGTTATTAATGGCCACAACTTATAAATATAATTAAGAAAAGTTTTGTCGACTGAAACTATTTAAAAGCTGAAGAAAAAAAATATATTTAACTAAGATTTTTTTTAGTGGTGATCACTTAAATGTTTAATATTATTTATATGATGGGTTTTTTATCAATTCATATAATATGAACCGTTTCATTTTAGGATTTATGTTATTATATTATATAAAAAATCAGCAAAAAATTACTTAAGTAATTAAGAAAAGAAATTCTTTTAAATATATTTAGAAAAAATATAATGTAAATCTAGAATTGTTGGATTGTAAAAATATTTAAGAAGCAAATATATAAATATATGGAAATAAATAATTATGATTAGGACTTTATTTTAATCAATCAGATCTTCAACATTAATTCTAAACTATGACACATGTTTAATCTAAGCTAGCACATGGAAAAAATAGAAAGAAGAAAAATGGAGAAGAGCCGAATCCAGTATATACATGGGAAAATTGTATATAATAGCAAACTAATAACCTAAAATAAATGAAGTAGCTAAGGTTTAATTTAATTGTGCTCCATAGCAAACGTTAGCCAAAGTTTGTCAGGCGCCTCTCTCCCAAAAATCTCGTTCGCCACTCTCCCATTCTCGCTCGCCACTCTCCCTCTGCTCGCCTCTCTCGTTTTATACACAAAAGTGTATAAATTCTGTTTCTGTTTTGTATAAAACGAGAGAAAATTGTATATACACATGCAAAAACATATATTTTCGTGTTATACATTTAATTATACAATTTACAAACATTTTGCTTCAATTCAATTGTAGACAAATGCAAATTTTATACAAATATTGCAGAGAAAAAGGTCAACGAATTATACAATTGCAGTGAAATACAGTTTTCTCTAGTTTTATACAACAGAAGTGTATATATTATGTTTCTGTTTTTGTATAAAGCGATAGAAAACATATATCTTCTTGCTATACACTTATAATTATGTAATATACATACATTTTAATTCGATTCAATTGTATGCAAAGCAAATTTTATAAAAATATTGCAGCAAAATAGGCAGCGAATTATACAATTGTGCATTATACAATTGCAGTGAAATAGGATAGCGAATTATACAATTGCAGCGAAATAGGCCAACGAATTATACAATTTAGGCCAGCGAATTATACAATTGTATATGTATAGCGAATTATACAGTTTTATGTTTGATATGAAGCGCAATTATACAAATTTTGCTATAGCATACAAATATAAATTTTTTATTTGATATATGTGAAAGTTGTCTTATATAAATACCATATATATGGTCATTTAAAATATTTTGTATTGAACCAATTCCTGCTGAAATAATCCTTTTTCTAGCCTAACGCGTGATATTTATGTTGGACCATTTTTAATTAAATAATATAGTCAAAGTTGCTGCTTACTTTTGAATATTGAAGATTGAAATCCTCTTTTTCTTACTTTTAAATACCACAGTAAAATTCAAGTTCCAACTCAAACTCTCATTTACAACTTCTCCACATTTTTTCAAGCCACCATGAAAGCAATCCACCTCCCCCTTGTCACACATCTCCACCATCACAACCTTGACCCAAACAAAAATAGGGTTCCCATGGTCTATGCCTACCAAGATGTTAAAACCTCCAAGAAATCAAATAGACTTGGTGAAAAATTGTCAAACCTTTTAAACATTCAAAAGAATGATCCTACTCGTTCTAATTTGAATGATATTCACGAAGACAAGGCCAACACACCTACCATGTCACCTAAGGAGGACATATCGGATCGATGGTGCGATATTCATGGTGTTCAAGAATGGGAAGGACTTCTTGATCCACTCCACCCTTTCCTTCGCCGAGAAATTGTAAAATATGGTGAATTTGCTCAAGCAACTTATGATGCATTAGATATCGACTCATTCTCTGAGTATTGTGGAAGTTGCATGTACAATAGTCATAAATTGTTTGACAAGTTAGGACTTAACAAGAGTGGCTACAGAGTTACAAAGTACATCTATGCTATGTCACAAATAGATATGCCCCAATGGCTTGAAAGATCAAAATTGACATACACATGGAGCAAAGATTCAAATTGGATTGGTTTTGTGGCAGTGAGTGATGATGAAGAATCGCGACGAATTGGGAGGAGAGATATTGTTGTGGCATGGAGAGGCACAGTGACACCTTCAGAATGGTATGAAAATATGCAGAGGAAATTAGAGTCAATTGGACATATGGACTCAAAAGTAGAACATGGTTTTCTTAGTATTTACACATCTAAGTGTGATTCAACTAGATACAACAAATCTAGTGCCTCACAACAAGTCATGAAAGAATTGAAAACATTGGTAGAGTTTTACAAAACAAAAGGTGAACAAGTTAGCCTCACAATAACAGGACATAGCCTAGGGGGTGCACTTTCTCTACTAAATGCTTATGAATCAGCAGCAAATTTTCCAAAACTTCCAATTAGTGTTATTTCATTTGCAGCCCCAAGAGTTGGAAATATTGCATTTCGCGATGAGCTTTACCAAATGGGAGTCAAAATTTTACGTGTTACAGTGAAACAAGACTTAGTCCCTCGAATGCCCGGAATAGTATTGAATGAAAGTCTACAAAAGTTCGACGATCTTACTGGGACATTAGAGTGGATTTACACACATGCTGGCACTGAATTGAAGCTTGATGTTAGGTCTTCACCTTATCTTAAAAGGGGGTTCAATTTTATAGGGATTCATATGCTTGAGACATACCTTCATTTAGTAGATGGTTTTGTGAGTAGTACTTCAACATTTAGGTCTAATGCTAAAAGGGACGTGGCACTAGTGAACAAGGCATGTGATATGCTTGTAGATGAATTAAGAATTCCTACTTGTTGGTACCAATTGGCCCACAAGGGGTTAGAGTGTAATTCTTATGGTAGATGGGTAAGGCCCAAAAGACATCCAGAAGATATTCCTTCACCTACTAGGGAACAACTGTTATGATAGAACTTGAATAGCAAGAAAATACTTATGCTTTTTTAATCCTTATGTATATATTATAATAATAGATATTGTTCAAGTTAAATAATAACTTAATTCTTAACTACAGTGTTTGGACTTGATTCCTTTTTGTTGGTCAAAGAGCTGAAGTAATAATGAGAATTCCATGAGAGGTAGTATTATTAGTAATATGGTTATCAATATGGGTTGTGGAAATGCTGGCCGGATCCATTATTTTGATTACAGGGTTTGAAAAATATCCTTTGTACCAATATTGTAAGGAAAAAATTAGTTTGTTTCTTATTATTTGTCCATATATATTTTTAGTTATCATTAATTACTTGTTCATTTTTATAAATTAAGAAATGATAATTTTATCCATTATATTCTCAATTAATTATCTTGAAAATAGTTTAACTGGTTTTGACTTATCTTCATAATTAGTAGGGATAAAATAGTAAGCTCACTATGTCAATTACTCGCTTCATTCCATATTAAGACCTCATTTTTTGTACTTGATGGAGGTTTTAATCTTAAATTCAGATTTTTCCCATTAAGTACATTTGATTTTTTTGTCTGAATCTGAATCATTCAGGTATAACCCATAAAGTTCATTTATTTTATTTTTAAAAAAAACATCTTAATTGGTCTGAAGAAGTCGAAACCAATCATATCTGTAAAATACTCTTAACAACTTTCAGACTCATTTGATAAGTTATCAAATTATAAATCATAGTTTCTCTGTTTTGGCCTTTGGGCATGCCTTTTTATCTCAAGACTAAAAACATTATTTCTCACTTTTCTCAATCAAACACCATTTTTTTCAACTGGTAAGTTTTCATTATCCTTTCAAGTATTCTTTTTTATATTAGTAATATTTTTTATTGATGTGTGTCAATACGATAATATTTTTGGTGTATTGTTGTTTATTAAGGTTTTAGATTAAAAAATAATACTTTAAATTATGATTATTAAACTTTTTTTTTTATCAAAAGTGATATATTTTGTTGAAATGAAAATTTTATAATATTTTATTAATATAATGTTTAATTTATTCCACATTCAGATATTGAAAGCAAATATCATTAATTATTTAGTGTTCAGATTTAGAGAGCACATCATGATATTTGGATGTGTTTTCAGATCAAAACACTGAAATTTTAATGCAAATTTTAATATCCAGATATGTATTCAGATTTAGACTTCTTAATCTCAGTAGAAACAAATGAGACCTAAGTTAATTTTTGAGGTATTTTTCAATTTTTAAATTAACTTAATTATTTTATTTTCAGGACTACTTTTAGAGTGTTCTTTCAATTTTATTCTCATTAATTAGTATTGGAATTAGTAATTAATATATAGTTATTTTAATTATAAACTTAGATAATAATTAATAAGGATAACAATGGAAAACTAAAATTTAATTTATGTGTTAAACTTTTTTTCTTATAGAATGTGATACACTTTTAAAATTAACTTAATATAAATAAAAAAAGTATTTTTTTTAATGAGTATATCAATTAAAAAATAAATAAGTAATTAGGGATTGAAAAAGATAGAATACTTTATTCAATTTTTCTCGATATCATAATTATCTTTTGTTTTGTGGTCTTGGGAATATGTGTTTCTGAAGGAGATTTAGGTGATAGAAGAAAGAGTCATGCAAAATGAGAGCTTTTTCCTTTTTCTAACGAACGTACACATGTACTCATACCAATTGCTTCGCTAGGAGAAAAAATTAGTTGTGTTACATTAATGTTTTGCAGCACTTTCAAAATGCAGAGAAGTTTTATGAATTGACAGATGCTTACAAACAAAATGAGGTGGAGTGGTTCTTCATTAGTTTCTTAAAAGGTGTTTATCTTGAAGCAACCGAGAAACATGGGCCCCATTGTATGTTCTTCGTGATGATAATATGCAGATACGAAATTAACTTTAAAAATTTGGATTCTAAATTCTTTTAATAGCTATCAATTAATTTAAAAATGTACAAATAAATTCACCTATATATTTAATTAATTTTATAATATAAATACAAAATTTTAAAAAAAATATTAAATTTGTCTGAACACATAAACTCCGAGTCTAACTCCCACCTCCGGTTACCATATGAGAAACTTCTACCAAGAATGAGCCATCTATTAGTGCATGCCGCTCAAAGTTTAAAATGTAGATTGCTAACAATTAATTATAACCCGTTGATAATAACTAATGTATGTACCTTTGTTTTGATGTACATGAATGTTGTCATCTCTTAGTTTCCAACAACGGGTAGAGTTGTGTATAAACTTCGTATGTTTAACTTTATTTTAAAATTAGTTAATTTGTATGCGCTTAGTGCGAAATGAATGACTGTTTTATAAATTTGTTAGTAATTAAAAATATCGAAACTTATTTTTACTACTATACTTCTTTTAAGATTTTTTTAATATTAAAAATAGGGCTAATGGAGTACATTTTCAACCTATGTCTAAAATTTTATAGACACATTTATACTATATTAAGGTCCTATTACCCTTCTTAACTTATTATATTAATAATTTTCTTTCCTTTTTTCGTCTACGTGACACTATCTTGTGGGCCCAACGTTGGTTAACTTTTTTTTCATACTATTGTTACGTAGGACGAAAAGAGTTAGAAAATTACTTATAAAATAAGTTTAGGGGGTAATAGGACCTTAGTACAGTATAAAAGTGTCTCTAAAATTTCGGGCATAGATTGAAAAAGTCTTGTGCATTTATCCTTAAAAATATTTAAAAATTATTACTTATTTTAATTTTCGTTCATCACCTAAATATACATAGAATATATTTTAACCAAAATAAAATATCAACATTAAAAAATTTGTATTTGATAAAATTTAACATGATAACTTTCATGCAAAGTGTGATCTGCAATAAAATTAGAAAATTTTGTCCATACTGCTCAGAATGATACATTCATATTATAAATAGGTTTATTTTTTGATATTTTATTCTTATTTAAATTTAAATTCATTAATTATTTTTTAAAACATAAAAAGCTTCCCAATGAATGGGGATTAGACTCGTTCCCACATTCTCATAATTGCATAATTACATGTTAATTTTAATTTCTTTTAAAAAGTCTACAAAATAATAGTCTTAATAATTTCTTTTCTTCTCTCTACTTTTCAATATAATTTAAAAGAACACAAATTTAAAATTTAAGAAATAAAATTTAAAATTTAAATGATAAGATAAACACTAATAATATACAATTTAAAATAAATTTATCTCACAAGCAATTCAAACTAAAAATTCATAAAATAACTTAACAAGTAAAATTATTAATAAAAAATGTCATATATATTGGTCATTTATATAATACTACTACTACAACTACTACTAGTAATAATAAATTATATTTCTCACAACTTTGTAATTTAGAGATAATATATATTTTTTGTTAAAAGAAAGTGGCTCACATCTATTTTAATTGTTATATATATAATTTTGATATAGCTAAATCTTTTTTAGGTGAAGAAAATCAAAAAATTGACTCAAATTTAGTTTTTGATAAAATAAAAATCATACAAGGTATGTTTGACCCTTCTCATAGTATCTTGAAGTATGTTTTGAAGAGCCAAGATTATTTTTCGCTGATGAAAGTGAAAAACTTATTAAATCTTTTTAACAAAATAAAAATATAAAAAAATATATTTGACTCTTCTTGAAATATTTCGAGTTATATTTGATTTTCCTCATACATGAATTTTTGTCTTTTTATTTATTTTTTATCTTCTTTAATTCCATGACTAATTATGATATGCTATGTTGATGATCAAATTTAATTTTTCACTTATGTTCTTACAAAGTCTATTATAGATGCATCAACACTTTTAAAAATACAAAATAAAATTCAATATAACCGCAAAAAAATGAATATTTTTAGTTTTTTTTTAAAAAAAATTATTTTTATTTCGTTCATATTTCTTTTTATTTCTTTTTTAATTCTCATGTTTTCTACACTAAAAAATGAAAGCGAAAAATTAAATATGAACAACAAACTCAAATAATATAAACAAATATAATAATAAGGGAGATGATTAAGAACCAAATAAACCATTGAATTAAAAAACTCAAAAACATAATCACGTGAAAAAACTATCTGATTTTTCTCTATGTGAATATTGTTTGGTTAAATAACTAATTAATTAGTGAAAAATTGTATAATCATTATCATTCAATTGTAAATTTCAGAATCCATATTTATTTTACTTACATTGCATATTGCTGAGAATCCCTGAGAATAACGTGTTAATGTTAACTATAGTCTTGTATCCGCACTATATTACGTCAATTTGATAACTTATAGATCATTACTCATATTTGTTATTATTATGAAAAGTATATAATTTAAAATTATTATGTTTAAATAAATTTAGGCTGTTTATTTGAATATTTTAACATATAATATGAAACTATATTAATAACAACAATCAAAACTTGAAACACTTTATAGATGCAAATATCATAATATTATAAAAAATTATATATTTCATCAGTGTCGATCCTATTTAACAACAATCATATTGAATATATGATAGTTTTGCACCCTTATATTACGTTGACTTGATAATACACAAATTATTACTTATTTATTATTATTAATATGAGTTCTAACTAAATAAGCTTATGAAGTTGCGTTCAAATAAATCTAAAATACATATTTAAATAATTTTGTACGTATAATTTGAAAAATATTTTAATAAAGTTAGGCAAAACTCAAAACACTTTATATATGATAAATATCAAAACATTACAGAAATCATAAAAAATTTATACTTATAAGTATCAACACTAATTAATTTTGTAAAAATAATGTCACAAGAACATTTTTTCTATGTTTTTAGTTTATCATTTATTAATTATATTTTAATATAATTAGTTATAGATAAACTTAGTTGGAGGTGTAAGTGTATATTTCTAATAGTACATAAAGTTTAAATATTTAATTTTGAAATATAGAGAGCGTATTGGAAACTCAGTCATATTACAAAAAAAATAATTAATGTATTAATTATATATACATAGAGAATTTGACATAAAAGCAAATAAAATATGATTTTTCTTCAAAGAATTATGATTTTCTTTGTGCTCTTAAAAAAATATTTATATTGATGAATTTTAATAGATACATAAATAAATATTTTTATTTAACCAATTTAAGTGCTTAACTATAATTATATATTGTTATTCATAGGATTGTTTTAACCAATTTAGGTACTTAAATATAATTATTTATTTTCATCATATTCTAATTTTTTTTTAAGAAGAGCAAAAAAAAATCAAGAAGGAAAAGTGAAATGACCAAAAATAAAAAAGAATTGAAGAAGGATAAGGCATGAGATCAATTTATCTTATCAAAATAATAAATGTTCATACTATTTTAAAAATACCAATTAATTTTATTTTAAAGGAAAAGGTTATAATAATTTTTCTCATTATTTTGATCAAATTTTGACCATATTTTTCTAATGATTTAGCATTTTTCGAATAGATACATAAATGAGCCAAAAACATTATAAAAATGTGAAGGACAACTATTAATTGACTCCTTTCATTCATATGTTAAAAGTCTTTTCAAATACTAAATAACGGCTCTTTAATTTCATTATCATTAAGCCTCTTAGATAACGTGATAAGAAAGAAATTAAGTATACATATTCCCACGTCTTCTATATTTATTGTCCACCTGACGTTCGATAAATAAAAATAAATTAATTATTAATGGCAATTCTTATTGACATTCGATAAATAAAAATAAGTCAATTATTAATGGCAATTCTTATTGGCATCACTATTAACACAGGCATGTTATTACAATCACATATACTCTCCTTTTCATTTAAGTTTGTAATTTAATTTTTTTCAGAAGTGATAAATATTGTGTATACATTTTTATTTCGGGAATCAAATGATCATTTATGTTTAACATTATTTGCGTGTGTAAATTATGCACAAAAATAAAAACTATCTTATTAGCATTAAGTTTTTTTTACATTTGATATTTATTAATTTATTCAATATGAAATTGAATTATAAAAAGTAAATCATTTCTTAGCCAAAAAATAAAACTTGATGAGGAAAAAAGAACTCGTCAGAACCTCAACATATGATGTTGACGCCTCTGTTGTTTGGTTCTTCAATAACATCCAAACAATAGCTAAAGTATAAAATTGTGGTGTAATGAAAAGATGGCTAAACAATGTGTCCAAGTACTATTTGGATCTCTTGTAACAAATAAAATTAAACTTATTCAGAAATTAAGTTTAAAAATTATAAAATGACTATTAGCTTGAACTTCTTTAATGAGATAAAATTGTTTAATATTAATGTACCCTTCTCGAAAGATCTTATTGCATCGTCCACATTATAGCCATTATAAATAACTAGTATATGTATTCGCGTATTGTGCGAATATATTAATTTTTAATTATTTTAATTTTTAAAAAGTATCAAATAGTTTAAATATTTTTACACATTTGTCTCGCTATAATAAAAATAATTTTTAGCGATATTAAATATTGACATTAATAAAGAGTGTTAAAGTCTTTATCGACATTACTTCAGTGTCATTGAACCAATGTTGTTAAAGAATTTAAGAACATATACAAAGAGTGACAATTGCCGCTAAAAATACATATTTAATGGCAATTAAAAATTAAATGTCGCTAATGATATTTTTGTTGTAATATCTTGTTTTATTTTTATCTTGTATTAATAAATTATTATATTTTCATGTTAACAATAAATGACATATAATATGATTCATCACTTCGTTTCTAACCTCCAAGTCCCCTATAAAATAATATAACACTATTCAAAAAATGAAAATAATTAACTATAGCTTATTATTTTCTTCCCATTAATATTTCTGTTATTTATATAAAAAAAATATAATTATTATTTTTATCAACACAAAATTTAGGCCATAAATTTAATATTTTTAGTAGTATTTTATTATACTAAACATTAATGAGGTTATTTAATTATTTGTATGCGGTTTATATAAGGATAACTATCCACTTTTTAAAAAATCAATAAATTAAATTAATTCTTTTAAAAGTAATATATTTAAATAATATGTACTATTCATATGATTATAAACTAAAAATAATTAATTTTTTAATAAGGAAATTTATTTTTCATGATGCAATAAGAATGTAGAAATTCTATTTTGTGACTAAGTTATAAATCTATCCAAACATGCTCCAATAAAATAATAGAATTATCAAAGTGTCACGACTCGAGCCTACACCTTGAACGTGACCGACACTCAAAAACCATTGTTGGTCCCCAAGCGAACCCTCATCCTGGCTGACTACAAGCGGAAAACTTTCTTAGCATACAAAGCTTGAAAAATGAAATAAAATTCATAAACACAACTTTCGAAACTTGTAACTCAGATGAACAACTCTAAATAAAGTAATATATTCGACTAGCCATAAAATAGGCAACTTTATTCTTCAAAACATTTAATGAAATACATGGTAATATAGACTCATCAACTATACTGACTATCTATGAAGCCTCTAACTGACAAGGATGGAAGTCTGGACAAGACTCACAACCTCCTAACTAAACTGAAAGGTAAATGAAATCCTCCGGAAGCAAGGAGACTCACCATAGCTAACTCGAACTCTTGGATGTATCAACAAAGCTCCTATTGATGATCCTATATACCTGTGTTTGCATCAATAAAAGATGCAGGCCAAATGACTCGATACGTGAAATGTACGAGCATGTAAGGGGAGCTCTAAAGCATAACATAAGCTCATACTTGAATAAAAATATGAAAATATACTTACCTCTTCTCAACTTGAAAATCAAGGAATACTCAAGAATAAGATACTCAACTCAGAGATTTAATACTGAACTCAAAGATGTGATATTCGACTATGGCTACTCAACTCAAAGTACTCAGCTGAACTCATTTCAATATAAAATAATTTAAAACAAGTGCAATATAAAGAAAAGTTGTTTAAAAACATGATGTCAACTCAAGATAATAATATCATAAAAATATATCATGCTCCCTCTCAAGGTCTACTTGTGCAATGCATGAATGAAGTCTCATACCCTCATTCATTCTAAGCAGAACCCCTTGAGGAACCATGTAACTAATAATGTGGGAGTTTCTCTAACCGACGACCATCACTTAAGAGTTACAGTGATGATACGTCGGTCTATCGCATGCTGCCAACACATCCTATACCCGCCCAAAAGTATATGACTTGAACTTCCCAATGAATCCACTAGTAAACTGAAAAAGAATCATCTAAAAAATATGATCATTTTCTACCCATGGTGGCTAACATGATTTATGTGGGGCTGTGAGTTATCTGAACTCTCCCCCATATCGATGCTCAATACTACTCCCAAAAATATATTGACTCTTATATTTAAAAACATACTGATTCTGTGGTTTGAGATTAGTGCTCAAAACATAGCTTTTAAAAACTCTCTTGGAAATCATAGTTTCCTCTTTCTTTTTCTGAAACTAGTCATAGGCTTTGTGGAAGTCTAGCTTCCCTTCCTTCTCAAAAGTTTGATAACTTTTTTGTTTAAACTCTTAGGGACTACTTAGTTCCCTTATAACTCTTGAGAAGTGAACTCAACTTGATACTCTTTGATTACTTGAAACTTAACTCTTACTGAATATTTAATTCCCTTATAGCTTTTGAAAAATGAACTCAACTCTTTATTCTTGCTTGACTTGAACTTTAAGTTTTTTAAAACGAAGTGAAAATGTTTGTGAAAGACTCTAGAAAACTTTATAACTTTACTTTGACTTGCTTCTTATCTTCTAGACTTGACTCTTAGCTTTCTTGACTTTGATCTTAAGTTTCCTTGAATTGAAGTATGAATTCATGGATCATGATCTCATATTTATGGATGATTTCATGATTTTTAACTTGGAGAGTTCATGTGGAGTTATGAGCATGAACTACTCAGCGAGCAGGCTAAGATTTGGACTTCTCCTGTGCAAAGCGCTCCTAGCATGCACCTCACTGCCTCAAAAATTATTTGGGGAAAAATTGGGAGGCTGCCCAGCGACGCGCAGCCCACTCCTATATCGCGTTGCATCGTTTTTAAGTAAATCTGGACATGTCTTAAAGTCCAAATTTGAATGGGGGTGTTTTGGTAACTTAGGGAATGTTTTATTAATTATTTTTAGGACCTTTTTAAACCCTTTCACGAGCCAAAACCTCAACACACATCAACAAATTAAATTTCCAAAGTTATCTTCTTTCCCAAAAAAAACCAAAACCTTCATTAAAGACCAAGTTTAAGAACAAGTTATGGAGATGGATGCTTGAAGCTTTCTTCTAAGATTTTCTTGGGCTTTTTAATGTATAAGGTATGGTGATCCTTCCCATCCCTAGATAACCATTCATCTATGGAGTCCTTTCAAAGGTTTTCAGAACATAATTCTAAGTCAAAAATCATATATTTAAATCTAGCCATGGGTTCATTCTCAAATTGATTTCAAAAGCATTTATATGATGAATATATCTTTAGCTACAGACTTTATGATGACTTTCTATACAATTTTATGAAGAACCCATTGTCCTCCTAATTTCTCAAATTGGCCTATAATGTGGGTCTTGTGATTTTGATTTCATGTTTATAGAATTGAGATTAGATCCCAAGAGAGGGATGATGTTCTTAGTTGATAAGGTTGTTAGGCTATGATTGTCCTAGAGTTTAGATGAGTTTCTCTTAAATGGTTTTATCCTAAGTGGGGGAGGATGATTTGAGTAGTAAGGTTGTAGATATTCCTATCTTTTCCTTCTATTATTACTCAAGCTTGAAACCAAAGAATTCCTAAGTAGCTTGTTCGTGATAAGAGTCTTGCATAAAAGGATATGTTGCATGTTCTCCAGATGTTATGCATGTCTTAAATGACAATATGTTATGCATATTATGAAAGGTCATTATTGTATGAAAAAGGAAATTTTTATAAATTTGCATGTCTTTCATGTTGTTGTGCATCCTTATATGATAAATGTGCAATTTGATTTCATTAGATAGCTTAGTGAGCATGCTTTATGTCACTTTAATGTGTGGTTCCTAAGCCTCACCATGAGAAATTGAGTCTCCTTTAGATAAGATAAGATGAGTCTGTTTGAAAAAAGAAAGTGTGACCTTTGAGATTTGGGAAGTGTTAATATGGGCTCACTCTTGAGAAGTGATGGTTGGTCTAGACTATGTTGTTGATGTGCCTATAAATTTTGATAAATTTCCCTAAATGATGCATGCCTATGAAATCTAGTGATGTGCTAGAAACTGAAAGTTGTAAATTTACTTCCTAATATGGTGATATGCTTTGTATGACCTACCATATTTTTGATTTTATAAGGAAGGAAGTATAAGCATAATGTGGTTTGGAGTAAAGAAATCCTCCTTAGTATGAATGCATTACTTTTATGTGAGCTCTATGATGCCATGTGTATATGTTGTGATAAGGAGAAGGTAGTTCCTCCCTAAACAAATGTAAGCATGGTAACGTCATGTATGACCTTGATGGTATTATGTCTTAGACTATACGATTGTAGTTGATCTACTTTATTTATGATTCTTGTGCAACTAAATTAAATGCTCAAATTTTTTCACGAGTTGAAGCATGGATTATGCCTAAGTGTGTAATTGGAATCCATAGTATGTTTAACCTTGTGATGAAATAATGAACATGCCTAAAGTTGAAGAAGGTAGTTTCTCCAAATGACAATGAATATGAAGAAGTATGTATGCATGAAATGAATTATAGAAGTACTCCATGTTTGACTATGTTGCTTTGAACGCATGCTAGAATGAAATTGGTGTTCCTTGTATATTGGTGCATTAACTTTTATGTGATAACATGTTGAAGTGTTGTGAACTACTATGCGAGTCATTGAGTCCTTGAAAGTGTATAAATGTTTCAAGTGTCATTCGAGGACGAATGTTCCCAAGTGGGGGAGTATTGTTACACCCTCAAAATGAACTAAGGTATCTAGAGCCTCACATGAGCATAAAAAGGTTAATAAAAAGGTTAATAACATGTTAATAAAGTGTTTTATAGATTGCATAATTGATTTGAAGTCATTTGGAGGTCAAACGTCCAAGACGTTCGAAAGTTGTTCTTTAGACGTGCTAACGAGTACTTGTATGTTTTCCCTATTTTTATGTGTTGTTTTGAGTTGAGAAGCAGTGTATTTGACCCTAGTACCTTAATAGACATGTTAAGGGTCAAAACATCCGCGTACGACTCCACGGGGACAACGCGAAGGGGCCCCAAGGAGGACCCAAACATTGGACAAAAGGCTGCCCAAGGCAGCGAGCAGGCCAACATTTGGACTTGCCATGTGCAAAGCGCGCCTAGCACGCACCTCACTTCCTCAAAAATTATTTGGTACAGAATTGAGAGGCTGCCCCGCGACGCGCAGCCCACTCCCAGATCTCTTTGCATCGTTTTTAAGTCAATTTGGACATGTCTAAAAGTCCCAATTCGAATGGGGTTGTTTTGATAACTTAGGGGACATTTTATTAACTTTTTTTAGGACCTTTTTAAATCTTTTCCCAAGAAAAACCTCAACATCCATTAAGAAATCAAATTCCCAAAGTTCTCTTCTCTCCCCCCAAAACCCCCAAAACCTCCATTGAAGACTATGTTCAAGAACAAGCTATGGAGATGGATTCTTGGAGCTTTCTTCTCAGATTTTCGTGGGATTATTAATGTATAAGGTATGATGATCCTTCGTCATATGACGATGTACATGTTTAGGAAGTTGAAGGATTTAGCCTTGATTCTAATATCATGTTCTAAGTGAATTGATGTTATGTGAAGTATATGAATAGCCCTCAAAACTAGTTGCATTACGTAGGTGCGGGGATGATGTATATGCATATGTGTGATGATCATGTTAGGGTTAGGTGTTCTATACGGCTAGTGATGAAAAATATCCTTGTGGCATGACCCCCAACTATATGAACCCTATATGAATGTGAAATCAAAGTATGCTAGGAGTGTTCTATTCTATTGTTGAATATGTACTTATCTCCTATGATGTAATGCGAGTGTGTGTATTCAATAGTCTTTAATACTATAGATGTGTTTGACTCAAGACTTGAAGAATGTTGTAAATGTGTTGTGGTATTTAGAGAGTTGGTTCCTCAATACTATATGATAGCCATTATGTAATCATATTGACCCATGTATATACACAGACTTCATGAATATCTATGAGTAGGATAGATTTATGATGACTAAGGAAGGATAGTCTTCTATGCATCATTACTTATTTCTATGCATGTAAAGTATATGATTTATGAAGTTTTAAACATGTGTGCCTAAAGGTGTATATGTGAAGGTAGATCTCACATATATGTACACACACACATGCATGTATGAATATTATATGATTATGTGAAAGGACATTCTCACATAAGGTAGGTTCTATGGTGAATGTAGAATTCTCACCCTAAATACCTTTGAGCTATATGATATATGAGTGAGTAAGTCCCTAAGGCCTATTCTTTATGAAATAATGTTATCTAAAGGCTTAATGATGTTTAAAAATGGAGTTATTGCTTAGCACCGAGTGAACATGAAAATGAGAGTGGGATCTTCAAGTTAGTAAGTCCGGCTTTCCACAAGAGAACCTTCATGTTAGTAAGTCCGGATTTCCTACCTAGATGTTGTCTCTCATGAGATGGAAACCTCCACGTTAGTAATTCAAGGTTTCTAGAAACAATCTCCTTGTTCCATAACTACGTGCCCACATAGGACTATACCTTAGTGGATCCACCTAGAATAGCAATGTACGAATGGTTGCACCTTCGGAAAGTGTTAACCCTCTCTTTTCGGTGTGTGAGTAGAACATCGAGTTCCATGTAGCTCACATGGTCCATGTCGGTTATGGCCATGTCTCCCGAAGGTTAATAAATTAACTAATATAAGAATATGAACTCTAATATAAATTCTTTAAGAAGTGTACTTGGTATAGAGGACTATGGACCTACCTATACATTGCACTAAGTGAATTCAAGAAAGGATAGGATTGGAGACCCTTATGAAGTAAATACTTATGTTATATATGACTTGTATGGATGCATGTTAAGTGACCTTGTTATGTTATGATATGAATTATGACTATGCATATGAGTTACACTTGTTGCTTCTAAATGAATTTGCTTAGTATATATGGGGGTATGGGACTCCATGTGTACATTGTAAAAGTAAGCTTGTGAAGGGGTTATGAGGGTAGTTTACCTATGATATGAACTAAATGATTTATTACTAAGGTTGTAGTAAAGGAAAGAGTCCTTATATGTTTGTATGAAGTATGTGGCCTTATGACTAGTTATGAATGAATGTGTTATGACTTGTTTAGTATTTTATGCATAGTATAGCGTAACTCCTTAGGTACACTTAGTGGAAGTAGCATTTTGGGATGCTACCTACACATTGCACTAGTGTGACTTAGGAGTTGTCTTTGGTGATGGTCCTTATGTGAAGTTGATGTCTTTGATGTGCTTATGACTTGTGAGTATATGTAGTTGTGTTTATGAAGCATATTATTAAAGACTATTGTAAGGTGACCTTAAAGTGATACATTGTACTAAGTACACTTTAGGGTTAGTTAAGGAAAGAAGTAAGATAGAAAGAGAGGTAATGTATAGTATGTATTGAATATGCTTTAAAATATGCTAAATGGCTTTATGTGTTATTATGGGGATTATCCATGTCTATATGATGTATGTGAACTATATTGAGCTTATTTGTGCCTACGTTCATGAAGTTTAGTAAAAAGACATGTTGCATGATTTGAAATGAAATGTCCTCTTTAAATGTATGTTTTTGCATGGTTGTCATACTTAGTGCATTCCTATACTAACACCATTCTTCTTCATCTTTTTACACAAAGTGTAGGTGGTGTTGACTAGAGGATGTCTCCTAAGTGAAAAGCTTGGATGAATCTCCCAAGTTCAAGTAAATGGACCCTTATGATTCAAGGGTTGCCTATGTCAAGATATTTCTGTAAATTGATGTAATAACTTAGACTTATATTTTATGTTGTTAAGGGTCTTGTCCCTATTCTATTCCTATGAAATTGTGTCTTAAGATGACAAAGAGACATTAGAGTCTAACTATGTAATACGAAGTTTATATATATATATATATATATATATATATATATATATATATATATATATATATATAGTAATTTTTAGCATATGATGTGCTATGAAAAGTTTAAAAATTTTCTCTATTTTTTTACGATTATGCAATGAAAGATATCTAAGGGCTTGTCTTAGATCTCCGAGAGGTCGACGATGCCGTGTTAAGATTAGAGGATACCATAACTTCTAGGGTATACCCTTGGGTCGTAACATCTTACTTACTTCCTCAAATCTTAGCTCAATCTCAATAGTTAATCTCAAAAGATTCACGATTTAACTTAAGTCTTTCTTGAACTCTACACTTAACTCTCTCTTGAATGTGAATTATGAATTCAAGAGTTATGATTCATGATAAGAAGGATCTAGGTGATATTGTAGACTCATTCATATATACTTTTACTGTTATACTCACTTGCTTGAGTCTTGAAACAAGTTACTAGAAGTTGTGGAAGACTCCTCAAAAGGACTTTCTTGGATATTTGAAAGAATTATCAAAACTTAACTCTCAACTATACCTTGAATTTGAATTATTAATTCAAAAATATGATCATGTTCGGACCGATTTTAGGTGGTTAGAAGTAGCTCAGATTAGTTAGAATCTAAAAGGAGTGAAGGTGCACTTTAAACGAACTCAAACGGAGCTATCAGATGTAAACTGGACAAGGCAGATGATTCTGGGGATATGGCTGGAGCGGAGCCCCAACCCTTTACAGACATAGATGGGTTTGGGGCGCTCTAGCAGGCGCGCGCGCCCCCTTACTCAGAAATTCTGCCGAGCACTTTTGCTCGTTTTTTCACCTTAAATCTCCTGAATTCGAACGATTTCTTCCCCAATAACTTGGATTCAATTACTTAACTTATTACACTCTAATATACTAGAAAAAAAAATACTAAAATTACTCAATTTGATCTCTAGAAATCATCAAAACTCAAACACAACAAGATTTAGAATGAACTTCAAGAAAACCTTTCAAGAACTCATCCAAAACCCTAATTTTAAACATTAAGCATGAAATTTCGCTGAAAAAAATACATGATTGGCGTGTGGGTAAACTAAACCTAACACTATGGAAGCTTACATACCTCTTAGGGAGTAGACCCATGACGAAAATCTGGAACAAGATTCAAGAACGTCGACGAACGCCTTCATCCTTGCCTCTTCTTGAACTCTCAACTAAAATTCTACCTGTTTATTAGGATTATAAAACTGAACCTAAAAGGATTAGACCCCTAAAACATTACAAAATATGAGTTAAATCTGATTGGGTAAGGAAAGGACCAAAAACCCTCTCTATTTTCGGCTAACTTTCCTTAACTTGACAGCTAACTTCAAAAGTTCATATCTCACTCATTCGAACTCGAAATTTAGCAAACTCGGAGGCTTTGGGAAGATAATTCAAAGATCTGCACACCTAACTCATCCTGTACTCGAATTTATGGTCGTTTGAAGTTTACCCAAAACTCATACTTACTTAACTCTCCATTTTTCAGATTTTTGTTATTCCCAATTTAATTCTTTATGGAACTCAAAATATTAAATTTGGTGAACTGACCTTAATACTTAAGAAAATTATAATTCCTTGATAAAACTCACTCACTACGATAAAAGGTTCGAGTCTTAGCTCAAAATTTTTGCGAGGTATTACACAAAGATATATGATCTATAAGACAATTGATAGTTTTATCGAATTTTATAAAAAAAAAACGTAGATAACATATGTTTAAACATTATACTCTTCATAACAATACTACTTAATGTCTAAAGGCCATGAAATAAAAACGAAACTAAATAAACTGAAGGCTTAAAAGAATAGTTGATGTGTGATCATTAAAATTAATTAGGGCAACTAATTAATTAGTCTAAATTGAGATGTTAAAATTTAAGATTATAATGAATATTATCCTTAAGCGGTTATAATTAGTTTTAAAACCACATATTTTGTTTCTAATTTTAAACTTTGTATTATGTATACCTGTTTCAAAATAATAATAATTTTTTTAAAATAGTTGCTCTTTTTCTTATTCGCAAGAGTCCCTTTCGATCAATGCATATGAACTTATGCCCCACTTGATCAGGCGGATTTTTGCAATAGAGAATATAGATTCTTCTGCATAATTTTTTTTAAAAAAATTTGAGATTTTAAAATTCATAGACATTCATATTTTATATTAAAATATATAGGCACAACATAAAAACTTTTACATTAGATATATTTTATTTAGCAAAATTAATAATTTAAGTATTTGTACATTTTAGAAAATTTACCAGTTATTATGAAAATACTTTTTAAATTATTTTAAGCTAATTATATAATTATTAACATTTTTTCCACAATTATTGTATGTAAGTATTGGTTGACCCTGCCACTTCATCATGTATGTTCTCCTTATCTACAGCTTCTGTAATGTGATTTATGTTTTTTTTTTTTCAAAATATTTACAAATGATCTAAAGTTTAATTAGAATTTAAAAATGAGAAGTTAAATTAGTTAAAAAGGCTATATTTGAAAAATTGTTGGAACGTAACTTAGATTATAAAGCTAATAAAATGTTAATCTTTATAGTCTTTCTTTTTTTATTTGTGAATCTTCGTGTAAGTGTTTAAAAGCAAATAAAAATACACATATATTTGTAATATGCAATTTTATCAACAATACTTTTTATAGATGTATCAAGTATCTATACTTCATTTAAACTGCAAAAAATACTTGTAAGAAAGATACATGTAATAAGAAAAAATTACTAGTTAAGGCAATCATCAAACTTTAATGTTCACACACAACTGAAAATAAGTGCAAAGTAAAGAGAATTTGCATTTACAAATGTTTATGTTGGTTTTCTATCCAATTTATCGGAAGATTCAAATTAGTCATGCAATTTATCACTTATAAAAATAGAACTTTCAAATCAACAATGCATAAGAGACTAAAAGACACTTAAGATATAGATCAATTACATAACACTGTTTGAATAGATTAATATCACTTCAATCAAAGTCTACGTTAAACTAATTGTTATTAAATAGATATAGATGACAAAAATATATATATTTTTAAGTACTCATTTCTCAATTTCAATCGAGATAATTATTTTTTTTGCAAGAATGACTCTTCTATAATAGCAATAAATATAAATTTTCATCCACTCAAACTTTTAGATCGATTGATACTCTAATCTCTCACTTGGTAGATATTTTTCGATTACAATTGATACTCTAATATTTCACTCAATTGATATCTTTTATTGTTTCTTTAAGTGATTGAATCATCTAACGCTAAGACAATGACCAATCACGATTCAATAGCTTACCATATGAAACAAAAAGAGATGCACAATGATTTTAAAAAAAAATTGATATCTAATTTTGATGGTATTTTAAGTTTGAAGATAAATAAGTACAAAAATAAATGCTAACAGGATTACGATATGTGTTTGTAAGGTAATAATTATAAATATGTAAAATTGTAAATTGATAACGGCACGATAGTGGTTGTTTAAATTTTAGATAGTATAATGTAACCGTTTTAATTACGTTATTGATGATACGTTTAATTATTTGCTATATATTTATTTGTTAAGAAAATTAGTTTTTGAATTGATTTTTCTAGATTTATTGACAAATATGCATATGAACTATGAATTATATCTTAAACTGATTTTGTTTTTTCTTGCAGTAATTATTTTAGATAATTCAGTTACTTTTTGATGTTGTGCCTATGATATAGGAGCATTTTTAAGATAAGATTACCATATTTTTTAAAAAAAATTACCCTACTTGTGGGGAAAAAGAATTCATCATATTTTTTTTACCGTATTAATAACTTTAAATGTGCATTTGTGTATAAAAAAAGGAATCACGGACGTATATAATTATTATTAAAATTTTGAATTTTTAAAATGAGGTAAAAGGTTAAAATAATGAGAATCACACATTTCTTCTTATTTTTTTACAATCAGCTTTAAAATTTTAAAATAATGAGTCATCTGGATTTTTAAAACTTGATATTTCATATTTAATTTGTTTGGCATTCAAGTTTCAAAATTACTTATCTAATTTTCATTAAAAATTTAAGAAAAAATCAAATAAGAAATATTTACTTATACACTTGAAAGATTATTTAACATAAATTTGGAATGAAATAGATTATTTACTGTGTTTTTTAACTTTATATTGAAAAAAAAACTAATTTAATTGATAAAAATTTTCAATTGAAAATCAAGAAAATAGAAACGATTATTTCTAATCCTATAAAAATTCAGTTATTTTTAACATTTTAAATTGAAATAACTAACTAACATAAATTGAATTTATTTAAAAATTATTTGTTATATATATAACAATATTTTATTAAATTGAGATATCGAAAAGATGATACTTGATAGACATGTGCACTAATACACGTGTATTTGTTTTAAAAAAAAATACAAATTTGTTATTTCTAATTTTTAAAATATTTTTTTTTGTGATAACATATAGATGCTATCACCTTTTCTTTATATATATATATATATATAATTTTTAATCTTTAAAATTTTAAATTTTTAAACATATAATAATAGATATAAAGTCAATTTTACTTGTGGAAAAAGATGTCTTACAATTCTCTTGTTGTCGCCATAGAATTGTAGCAATTCGTTAGTTAAATTTTTTTGTTACAGATTAATTAATTATTTGTTATCCTCTATCCACAAACACAAAATTAAAGGTATATATATTTAAAGTTATTTTAAACTAGTGAAACTATTCGCGCTTTCGCGCGATTATATGAAATATTTATAAGATAATCATATGAAATATATAATATTTAGGTTAGTATCGAATATATAGATAATATTTATATTTCTCCTCGTCTGCGATATTATACATTTTTTAAAAACATATAAAATATATTTATTTGTTTTGTATATGTATATATTAGAACAAAATATTCACCGTGGTGAAGTAAATGGAATAAGGAATAATATGTTGAAATAACAATATATTGTATTAGGTTGAAAATATTTTAGATGTTTTAATTTTCTCTATCTTTTCTAGGAGTAGTGATGTTCAATCCAAACTCTGATTTCGTCAAAACAAAATTGTTTTCTTTTATTTTATTATTACATTTGCTTATTATTATTTTTTTAAACATTAATTAAATACTTATAAAATTTACGAAAAATGAAACATAGAAAGTCATGATTCATATTTAGTATTAAACTTTACAAGTAAGATGAAGAGATATGAGTTATAAATAATTTAAATGTATAACTTTATTAGCCATTACTAATTATGTATTGATTTTATTTGTAAAATAAAAAATAAAAATAAGGTGTGAAAATACAAAAAATGAAGAGAGAAAATATAATAATTGGTGACTACATAAAAATTATAAATACATTTCAAAGCAAAAAGAACGACGACAAATTATTACATACGCAAAAAATGACATCATGAAAATAATAATATATTTTTCAATTACTTTTTATAATTTATAATAAAAGTGAAACTAATCATCATAAATTTTGTTGTTGTTAAAATGAAATAATTATATTTATTTTTTTCATGACAAAGAGAAAATAGAATACTAAAGGATCAAATGATTAGTATTGACAATATAATACATTTAGCTAAATTATTTACATAAGTAAAAATTTTAAAAACTCTAGCAAAAGTAACTAAGTTGCTAATAAATTTTAAAGTGAAAAAATAATCTCTAATTATGCTTAATTTTTTTTCCTTGTACCATCTTTCTTTGCAAAGAGATCCGTCATCATGTTTTGATCCATATGTCAAACTCTTCATATATGCAACCAATTGGATAAAAAAAAAAGCATATACGAATTAAAAATAATTATGTCAAAAGAAAAGAATGATGTATAAACCATATTTAATATATTTATATATTATCTTTTCAATAGTAATAACAATACTAAATAATAATTATTTCTTGAAATCTAACAAATATTATAATCAAACTATATTATATATGGAAAACTAACTATTAGAAAGAGTAATTGCATACGGATAAAACATTGTTAAGAATTAAAGAGATTTTTTTAATCATACTTACTTGATAAATTATAATACAAACATAAAAATATATATTAAGAAAGCATGTATAAGTACATAAAAATAAAAAAAGAAAGACTTAAGAATGAAATATATCTTACCTTCATATACTTTTATTTTGTTACATGAAGAAGAGAAATTATAACTTTGTATGTGAATCTTCATGAAAATAAATATGAATCTATATAGACAAAATAAAGGAAATGAAAAAATAAGGACTTGAGAATGATATATTTATTGACTTCATGTACTTTTTTTTTTTGGTTACATATTAATTTCCTTCACAAATCAAATATGAATTTATATAGACAAAAATAGAGAAAATGAAAAATAAAAATTTCAATGAAGTATTTTTTTCCTTCATGTACTTCTTTTTTTGTTACAAATCAAACTTATATGATGAAAAAAGAAGGAAAAATTGTGAATGTAAATCTTCATGAAACTAATATAAATTTATAGGCAAAATAAAGGAATTTCATAAGACACATAACCTTATAAATTTAAATTGGAGGTTATGAATATAAAAATTATGAGAGTCATGAATATTATTAAAAGTAAAAATTAAAGAGGGGCAAGTCATGGGTAGTAATTCATAGTGAATAAATTAAAAAATAAAAATAAAAATACTTAAAATGTAAGAAAAATAATACTATGATTCATGATTAGAAGTGACATAAACAAATAGAAAAAAATATATAGAGTTTTTTTTTTTTACAAATGTTTATACATTAATAAAGTATTTATTTGTATATTTGTATAAATGAAGTAATATATTTTTACAATATAAGTGATTAATTTGTTATAAGTGAGATAAATAAATAAAAAATATGAAGAGTTTTTGTTATAAATGACCCACCATTAATAAAATATTTATTTGTAATAAATTTAAGTAATTTTTTATGATATATAATAATTTTTGGATTTTGAGCTACACATGGATATTGATTATCTGTCAAAAATGATTATGTAGGAAAATTTATTATTAAATATAATTTTTCCTTATTCTTTATGAGATATAATATTTTATTTTGTTAATTTTGAAATTCATTTTAGGATTAATAATTTATCTGTAAATTTCTTTCACAAATCAAATACGAATTTATATAGACAAAAATAGAGGAAATAAAAAATAAAAATTTCAATGAAGTAGTCTTAGCTTCATGTACTTCTTTTTTTTTTGTTACAAATCAAACTTATATGATGAAAAAAGAAAGAATAATTGTGAAAGTAAATCTTCATGAAACTAATATAGATTTATAGGCAAAATAAAGGAATTTCATAAGACACATAAACTTATAAATTTAAATTGGAGGTTATGAATATAAAAATTATGAAAGTCATGAATATTATTAAAAGTAAAAATTAAAAAGCGGCAAGTCATGGGTTGTAACTCCTAGTGAATAAATTCAAAAATAAAAATAAAAATAAAAATACTTAAAATGTAAGAAAAATAATACTATGATTTCATGATTTGAAGTGAGATAAACAAATAGAAAAAAAAATATAGAGAGTTTTTTTTATATATATGTTCATACATTAATAAAGTATTTATTTGTATATTTTTATAAATGAAGTAATATCTTTTTACAATAGAATAATTAATTTAAATTAAAAAAAAGTCAAAAATAAATAAATTATGTTTCTCTTTTAATTATAAGTGAGATAAATAAATAAAAAATATGAAGAGTTTTTGTTATAAATGACCCACCATTAATAAAATATTTATTTATAATAAATTTAAGTAATTTTTTATGATATATAATTTTTTTTTTGTTTTTAAAAAAAAATAGAAAAAGCTAAATGCAAATGGAGGCCATATAGAGGTGCCACATCACCTCCTCTATGGTCCTCATTTATATATATATATTGATTTTAAAATGTATTCCAAATTAAATTTTAAAAATAAAATAGTAAATAATTATATATATAATATATGTTGCGGAAGCCGAATATATAGAGAGTGATGGAATCACAACTACTATATCTAAAAGTAGCTAATAAATAGTAAATAAGACAACAACAAAAAGAACACCAGGAATTAACGAGGTTCGGCAAACTTTTGTTTTCTTTTGCCTACTCCTCGGACACAAACAACCAATATTTATTTCACTCCAAAAGAGTACAAGTGAAATACTACAACAGAGAAAGAAGAACAAATGCCTTAGGAGATGAGAAGGCAAGTGAGAGGTGTGTTACAAATGAATTAGGAGCTATCTATTTATAAAAGTAAATTCTTCCTATTGATGTCATCCATGACATCACAATATGTCAAAATGTCAACATTTACCTTGTGAAATCAATTTATGGTTCACCTAAATTTCACCTACAAAAGTTGCTATCTTGACTTTTATACCAATGAAGAATTATCCTCCTAACTACCATATCTTCTCATTAATTCATTTTTGAATCTTGTCAAATTTAACAAATCTCCACCTTGGCAAGATTCTCCATTTTCTACTTTCTCTCAACAACAATTTTGATTGTGTCTTCAACCTTAATCTTCAATGTTCAACAATGTTGATCAAGTTCAAACAATGTTGAAACTTGACCGCAGTCACCACTTTTGTCAACATATCGGCAGGATTATCTTTAGTATGAATTTTCTGCATTATGACTCCACCATCTTCTATGATTTCTCGTATGAAATGATATCGGAAGTCAATGTGCTTCGTCCTTGCATGATAAACTTGGTTCTTTGCTAATTGAATAGCACTCTGACTATCACAAAATATTGTGATTTATTCTTGTCCAATACCAAGCTCTCTAAGCAATCCTCGAAGCCAAATTGCTTCCTTCGCAGCCTCTGTGATTGCCATGTACTCTGCCTCAGTGGTAGACAAAGCAACTGTTGACTGCAAAGTAGACTTCCAACTAACTGGTGCATTTGCAATAGTGAAAACATAACCAGTAGTTGATCTTCGTTTGTCCAAATCACCTGCATAATCTGAGTCACAATATCCAACAAGATATTGACTATCTTTCTGCTCGAAAACCAAACCAACATCTACAGTATTATGAATGTACCGTAGAATCCATTTTACAGCCTGCCAATGATCCTTTCCAAGATTGTGCATGTACCTGCTTACAATTCCAACAGCGTGTGAAATATCTGGCCTTGTGCAAACCATTGCAAACATCAAGCTACCAATAGCATTAGCGTATGGTACTCTTGACATATATTCTCGTTCAGCTTCATTATTAGGTGACATAGCATCGCTAAGCTTAAAATAAGGAGCAAGCGGAGTGCTAACCGACTTTGTTTTTTCATTCATACCGAATCGCTTTAGTACTCTCTTCAAATATTCCTTTTGAGATAAATAGAGTTTCTTTGAATGTCGATCTCTTTTTATCTCCATGCCAAGAATCTTCTTTGCCTCACCCAAATCCTTCATCTCAAACTCCTTTCTTAGTTGATTCTTTAGCTTCTCAATTTCCTCTTGACTCTTAGAAGCTATCAACATATCATCAACATATAGGAGAAGGTATATAAAGGAATTATCTTCAAGCTTGCGCAAATACACACAATGATCGTATTTGCTTCTTATGTACCTTTGCTGCAACATAAACTTGTCAAATTGTTTGTACCATTGTCTAGAAGATTGTTTCAATCCGTACAATGATTTTTCAAGTTTGCACACCATATTTTCTTTTCCATCAACTTTGAATCCTTCTGGCTGAGTCATGTAGATTTCCTCTTCCAAGTCTCCATGTAAAAATGCAGTTTTTACATCCAACTGAACTAGTTCCAAATTTAATTGTGCTACCAAAGCCAACAAAACTCTAATAGAGGAGTGTTTCACAACTGGAGAAAACACCTCATTATAATCAATTCCCTCCTTTTGAGCATATCCTTTGGCCACCAATCTTGCTTTGTAGCGAACATCTTCTTGGTTAGGAAATCCTTCTTTCTTTGCAAATACCCATTTGCACCCAATTGCTTTCTTGCCCTCTGGGAGATTGGCCAATTTCCATGTATGATTCTGATGAAGGGACTGCATTTCTTCATCCATGGCAATCCTCCACTTATCTTCTTCTAAAATTTGGACTACGTCTTTATAAGTGGTAGGAATGTCATCAGCTGCAATTGAGTCCGCACAAGCCACCATATCTATGAGTCGAGCAGGTTTTCTTAATGTCCTTTTTGGCTTGCCGGTTGCTATTGATTCAAGTTGTGGTTGAGGATCTTGAGATGGAACCTCTTCTTCGACTGGCTCTCCTTCAAGAGGAAAATTTTCTGTTGTTTCCTCGCTTGATCCCTGTGTTGGGAAAATTATCTTTCCCTCAAACTCCACCTGCTTTGAAGCACCATCAATTTGTTTGGCTTCTTCAAGTGTTACCTTATTTGTCAAGGCAGATTCATCAAAGGTAACATCCCTGCTGAAAATAACTTTTCTTGTCTCTGGACACCATAAACGGTATCCTTTGACTCCAGAAGTAATTCCCATAAATAAAGCTTTCTTTGCTCTTGGGTCCAATTTTGACTCTCTTACATGATAATATGCAATTGAGCCAAATACATATAAAGACTCATAATCTTCAGCAGGTTTTCCATACCATTTTTCAAATGGTGTCTTCCCACCAATAGCAGCAGATGGTAGATGATTAATGAGGTGGCACGCATATGTTATTGCCTCAGCCAAAATTCTTTGCCCAAGCCAGCATTGGACAACATACATCGAACTTTCTCCAGCAAAGTTCGGTTCATGCGTTCTGCCACTCCATTCTGTTGTGGTGTATTTTTTACGGTGAAATGTCTGACGATGCCATTTTCCTCACAAATTTTCTGAAAAAGATCATTTTTGTATTCGCCACCATTGTCTGTGCGAAGACACTTGATCTTTCTGCCACTTTGAGTTTCTATCATCGCCTTCCATTTGAGAAAAATTCCCAATACTTCATCTTTTGTTTTCATCGTATACACCCACAATCTTCGAGAGAAGTCATCAACAAAGGTTACAAAATAGTGTTTCCCACCTAATGAAGGTGTTTTGGAAGCACCCCAAACATCCGAATGAACATAATCCAAAATACCTTTAGTATTATGGATAGCTGTTCCAAATTTAACCCTTGTTTGCTTTCCCTTGATACAATGCTCACAAAACTCCAAGTTGCAAGTTTTTACTCCTTTTAGCAATCCTTGATCTGATAAAGTTTTCAAGGATTTCCCTCCAGCATGCCCCAAGCGCATATGCCACAGCTTGGTCATTTCTTCCTCCTTCTCGTCATTGGATGTTGTTGCCGCTATCCCAATAACTGTACTACCTTGATAGTGGTACATGTTATTATTTCTTCGAATTGCCTTCATTACCACCAGTGCACCAGAGCATATTCTCATCACGCCATTATCTGCAATGACTTTGAACCCCTTTGATTCTAGGGCTCCTACATAAATGAGATTTTTCTTCAAATCTGGTACATATCGAACATCTGTTAATGTTCTTCTTAATCCATCATGGTTCCTTAATCGGATTGAACCAATACCATATGCGGTAAGAGGATTATTGTTTGCAGTGTGAATAACTCCACATTCTCCTTCTTGTAAATCAATAAACCAGTCCCGATTGGGACACATATGATAACTATAAGCTGAATCCATCAACCATACATCAGATGATTTGGATGGATCTGTTGTAACTAGTGAGTAATCGGAATCATCACAATCAGCCACATTTGAATCCATGACAGCCTTCCCATTATTTGGTTTGGCTTTGCTATTCAACTTTGGACATTTTTCCAATGACCTTTTTCTCGGCAAAAGGCACATTCATCTTTGCTGAGTCTCGATCTTGACTTGGATCTCCCTTTCTTCGTTCTCATATGATTTTGAGAACGACCTCTCGCAACTAGTGCTTCTGCTTCTCCGCCTTTTTGTTTTTCTCTCTTTATTGTTCATAACTGTATAAGGCAGAACAAACTTCTTTGAGAGATACTTCATCATTCCCATGCAGTAGAGTCGTTTCAAGATGCTCAAACTCATCGGGAAGTGAACTTAACAACATTAAGGCCATATCTCCATCCGTAAAAGTCACGTCCATATTCCGCAAATCTGTCGCCAACTTATTAAATATGGTGATATGATCATTCATTGTGCTACCGGGAACATAAGTGAAGCGTAACAGTCTTCTTTTCATGTAAAGTTTATTTTGACTGTTTTTCTTCAAGAATTTCTCCTCCAATGAATTCCATAATTTATTTGCAGATGTTTCCTTCGTGTATGGATACTTTTGTTCTCTTGCAAGGTAAGATCGAATAGTACCACCGCAAGCAACACGATTGATAATCTTCCAATCTTCTTCTCCTACACCATCTGGTTTCTTTCTTCAATGGCAATATCTAGCCTTGTTGAAAAAGAACATCAAGGACCTCGCCTTGCCACATTCCGAAATGTCCTGACCCGTCAAAAATTTCAACTGCAAATTTCGCATTTGACACAATTCTTGTCATAAGCGAAGATGCCAATGATGACGTATTATTGACACTTGATGTGGACTCATCAGTTTTCTTGTCTCCCATTTTACTACAAATACTATTTACCAACTAACAATGCAAAGACCAAAGTAAATCTTTTTCTGATGTGGAAGTTCAGACTATGCTGCAACCACAGAGCATACTCAGATAATACCTTGGCTCTGATACCAATTATTGCGGAAGCCGAATATATAGAGAGTGATGGAATCACAACTACTATATCTAAAAGTAGCTAATAAATAGTAAATGAGACAACAACAAAAAGAACACCAGGAATTAACGAGGTTCGGTAAACTTTTGTTTTCTTTTGCCTACTCCTCGGACACAAACAACCAATATTTATTTCACTCCAAAAGAGTACAAGTGAAATACTACAAGAGAGAAAGAAGAACAAATGCCTTAGGAGATGAGAAGGCAAGTGAGAGGTGTGTTACAAATGAATTAGGAGCTACCTATTTATAGGAGTAAATTCTTCCTATTGATGTCATCCATGACATCACAATATGTCAAAATGTCAACATTTACCTTGTGAAATCAATTTATGATTCACCTAAATTTCACCTACAAAAGTTGCTATCTTGACTTTTATACCAATGAAGAATTATCCTCCTAACTACCATATCTTCTCATTAATTCATTTTTGAATCTTGTCAAATTTAACAATATATACATAGAAGTCCTCGAATATAGAATTTAGCAAACTTAAAAAAATCATAAAAAAAATAGTAGATGATTAAAATTATTTTCAAACTCCTCTAACTCTATTCAATCATATTTTTGAAATACTAAAGTTTCTTCGTTTAGTGAACTGTCATTTTAAATAAGTAAACATAGAAGAAAAAAATTAACATTTATAAACTTTATCACCAATTACAATCTGCAAACTTTTTCACTAATCAATGTTTTGCTATAAAAGAACCAACTAACTTTTGACAATTGAAAAGAAAAATAGTAACTTTAATAAACAAACTTTCTATTTAATAGATCAAAATCATGTCATACCTTTGTCGTTGGATGATACCTTTGATTATGGCCTAGTTTTGCAGATAAAGAAATATCAAATTATAAATATTTTTTTTTTGTGGTTTATGAAAAGGACATTATCTAGAAAGAGAAAAGACATATATTTCCTCCTGAAATTGTATCGAAAAGTTAATTACATACTAAACTATTATAATGACCTATTACACATTTATATTATTTAAAAATAAATTTATTTCTCTCTAAATCTGATGTGTCAAAATAAAATAATATAAAAACAAATCGTGAATGTCAGATAATTATTAAAATTAAAAAGAAAATTAAAAAAATCAGATTTCTCCTTATACCCCTCCCTCACATCTCTTCTTCTTCATACCCACCTTCCTCATCTTCTTCACACCTAAATTTAGCTTAATGAATCAATAACAAGAAACGATGTAGTAACAAATTACTTCAAAAAGTCACCTTTTTACCCACAAACCTTTGAACAAGAAATCAAACAGTACTAGGTGACTTATGATTTGTAGGTTTTAATTTGTGTTTGTTTATATCATCGACGAAGTAGAATTTTTGGAATTTTTTAGTTAAAATTGATATGGTGAGATTCAATTAGTAAACAAGATAGGCGATCATTGAAAAGGGGAAGAAAATTATTTTCCTATTATTCCTATCTTCTAAAAAACCTTCATGAAGGATATAAAAAAAGAAAAAAAATGTCCCGAAAAATATTTGTAATTTAAGCCAAATTCACAAAAAACGGAAGTAGTTTTCTTGTGATTCATTTTGGAACGAAAGAAATTCTTTCACTATACAAATCAACTTCGAATTTCAAAAAATTTTCTTGGCGGCCATTGTAAAAAGCTCTTCTTTGCAATTTTGCTATGAAGAAGATATAATTATTAGAAAATTTCACTAATTAATTAATGAAGAAAAAATAATAAAAAATATTTAAAAATTATAATATCTGACATGGCGCTGACGTATCGCTGATATGGCAGAGAGTGTAATACATCACATACTATGAGAATGGTGTTGCACGTCCAGGGTGGTATTAAATTCACTTTCAAATAGTAAAAATATGTAATAGATCATCATGATAATTTAATCGTTAACTGACTTTTATGTAGGAGAATAATTTTTTTCTTGTAGTTATGGGGAATGTGGGAGAAGTTGGTGGGTGATTACACAAGTTATTTAATTTTTAACATTACGATACTAGTGACCGTTATTTTATCTTTATCAATAATAATTTTTAAATTAAGATATATAAAAGGATAATAATTGATAGTTTCACAAAATTAAGCATTGAAAGAAATATTTCATGTGAACGTTTTCCATTTTTATTTTTAGAATTTTTGAGTTTCAATTTTTTTTGGTTTACGTTCCTGTTTTGAAATTTATTTTAAATACTCCAGCTTTTATTTTTATTTATTTTTTAATTGGAATTATACTTTTATTTTTATTTTTAGCAATGAAAAAAAAAGTAATAAATTATTTACTAAAAACCGTTTTTTTAAAATTGTTTTAAATTGCTATTTATATTTAAATTAACTAAAATTTAAAAATAATTATGATGCTGACACGTGTTGTTTTCTCTCTCTTTGTATATACATTTAAATATAGATAAAATATGAAATAATAAATTTTAAAAGAAATTTTCAAACATGAATTTATAAATAATGGTCATCAATTTTAAAATATTATTATTATTATTATTATTTGTTTGGCTAAAAAAATTGTAACGTTTTTCTTATTAAAAAAACACTAACAATTTTTATTGGCTAAAGAAACTGTAACTTTTCTTTTTAAAAAATAACTTTTACTTCTATTAACATACTGAATTAATTCTATTTAATTAGAATGACATAGTGCTAACACCTATCCTATATATATATATATATATTATACTTTTTTATTTTATTTTTAGCAATAAAAAATAAAAGTAATAAATTCTTTACTATATATATATATATAGAGAGAGAGAGACAAAGATAGATATATTATCTTTTAATTGTAATTATACATTTTTTTAGCAATAAAAAATAAAGTAATAAATTCTTTAGTAAAAACCATTTTTAAAAATTATTTTAAATTGCTATTTTGTTTTAAAATGGAATTTATATTTAAATTAACTAAAATTTAGGAGTAATTTGACACGTGTAGTTTCTTTCTTCTTTGTATATATAGTTAGAGTTAGATATAGATAAAATATGAAATATTATTCAAATGATAAATACAAAGAAATTTTCAAACGTGAACATATAAATAATGGTCATCATTTTAAATTATTATTATTATTATTATTATTATTAATAATAATAATAGTTATAATAATAATAATAATATAATAATAATAATTATCTATATTTGTTTGGCTAAAAAATTGTAACTTTTCTTTTAAAAAAACAACTTTTACTTTTATTAAGATATTAAATTAATTCTATTTAATTAGTTGATTGTTTAAAAATTAAAATTAAAGACTAATTGTAATGTTGATACGTAGGCGCTATATATATATAGCTAAATTTGTTTGGCTAAAAAAATTGTAATGTTTTTCTTTTTAAAAAAATACTAACAATTTTTATTGGCTAAAAAGGGGTAACTTTTCTTTAAAAAATAACTTTTTGTTATGAAACTATATAAAATTAGAAGAAGAAGAAAGTAGAGAGAAGAGAAAAGACTTCTTATTTCTCTTGAAGTATATTCAGAATTCATAGATCTTTCACAAATCTTCTTTACAATAAAGGAAAACCCTTTATTTATAGGGAAAACCTTACTTGGTCCCTAAGTAGAATTCCTAACCATATCCTACAAGGACTCCACATAATTAGACATTCACTATAACACAAATTGTTTATAACACCCCCCCTTGAATGTCGGTAGATTATGTGCCTCGTTAAAACCTTACTAGATAAAACCCAGTGGGAAAAAATCTAGTGAAGGAAAAAAGAGTACACATATCTAATAATACGCATTATGGATGCCTCATTAAAACCTTACAAGGAAAACCCAGTGGGACAAAACCTTGTGAGGGAAAAAGAGTACATCGCGTATTAACTCCCCTTTATGAGAACATCAATTCAGAGACTAGAATCTTCGTTTTCCAAGCTTGTGCATCATCTTTTTGAAAGTTGTAGTTGATAGAGACTTGGTGAATAAATCAACAATAATGTTACTTGAACATACCTCTTGCATGTTGATATCACCATTCTTGGGAGCTCATGAGTTGAAAAACCTTGACGAAATATGTTTTCTTCTATCTACTTTTATGAATCTTCCCTTCAGGGTCAAAGATTTCAGCAAGTTCCTTACTTCAACTTCTTTAAGCAAATAATTGCCAAGAGTTTCAATTCTAGTCATCAACTTGCATAATAATACTTGTATATGCTCTATGCATTTTGAATCTATTTAATCCTTATGAGGATGATAAACAAGTTTTCCAAAAACTTGTATATGCTTTATATTTTGAATCCTTCATGACTTATCATATTAATTTTGTCAAGTGATAATATCCAATATTAAATGTATGATATATTCTAGTGACTAGATTGCAAGTCAAATAAGTTTTACGCTTACCAAGATGCATCATTCCTCTTTTCACTTGATAATTATTTCTATACAAGTATGCTTTAATAGATGTAGAATTCATATCCTCATAATCTTTTACAATATTGTGTGCTATTGTATCAAAGATATCGTCAACGATATATCATTTTGTATCGATTCACAATACGACAAAACTTATTGAGATCTCATCACTTCATTATTTTTAGGTAGCTACCCCTATCATGAGGTTTCATAAAGTGTTATGTCGTAGGCTCTCCAAGAGCACATTATCTTCTTATTACGATCATTTTGATTCTTTGATCCTCCCCCTTTTTCAAGGATTATTTTATTTAGAATTGATTAGTCTATCATAGACTTTATCCTTAAGGGACATTCAATTGGAGTATTACAACTCTTTTGTTGCTTCTAGTCTCCCCCTTATGTTAGACAAACTAACATATATCTCAATCTTTTGGAAAATTTATCTTTGTGCATCATAGTATATTCATTAATCATATATTGCACATCAAAATTATCAGATGAAAACTATTTGGTCCCTGACCATAAATCAATTAACAGAAAAATTGATCATAACTTATTGGTTTGATTCATACAATTATGTTTGTATGTTATCATATTTCAGATCAACATATGAAACTTTATTTTCATAAGCAAAGATTCACTATATGAGACATTTAATGTCACATCATCTTTTATATTTATAAATACTATCAAGATGAATTATCTTGATTTCATATTCTGAAAGTTGTGCTTTTAGCTCAATTATCTTGCACAAATAATTTTGGGAATGTCAAACTGCAAGTTGACAACAAACGCACATGTGATTATCTTATTGATGCATCTTTTTATCATATCACATGATAGGTAAACGGGTCCATATTCACCTTTTATACTTTTCAGAATTAAGGGATTTAGTCCCAACTTTAGTTGATCCAATCAACTTTATCACGATAGCAAACAACGTAAAGAATTCTTGAAGAATCTTCTAGTTTTTCATTGTATGTCCATTACTCAGTATGCACATCTTTGGATGACCAAATTATTCATGCCAACTAATAAAATTATTAGTACTCGTAAACTCCAAGTTTACTACGTCATGTGCCTTTTGTTTGTTAGTATTTCTGATTTACTATTATATGAGTAAATTTCAATTTTATTAATCCAAGAGTAATTTTCAGATTTCTTTCTTCTCAATTACTTCACCCTTTAGGTGAGTCATGATCCCATCATTGAATGAACTAATCTGAAAAAAATTGTGCATGTAACATATTATTTGTGCCAACATTTTTGCAAACATCAAGTTGCGAGATAATAATAGGCACACATGAGACCATATGGAAGAATAATTTATTAGGACCATTATATGTCTAAACAATCCACTAGGTGGATGACTAGGTCCACAAATATTTGTATACGTTCCTAGAACGCAGAGAATTCAATCTTAACTTTCGTTTATGATGGTCTCACAATTAGCTTGCCTTGCTAACAATCATTACAACAAAATTCACGTTTAGCATGGTGGCTAATCACCTCATTCAATCTAAAGAATGGATCTGTATTTTTACCATTTATCAAAGGCTCCCATTCTTCATGAATGGAACACAATCATCCAAGTACATCAAATTTTGATAACTTAGTACCACATTCCATATTCATGTGCATCATTTAATCAATTGTCTTCTTTTAGACATTTATGCACTGCTACATTCACTTTGGGGAATGGATCTGCTTTAACGAGATATATTTCATGACTAATTTTATCAAAAACTCATTATTTCCCTTAGTCATCATAATATCATCAATATGGTGCATTGAGACTCAAACTCAACGTCTTATGCCATAAATCAATGAGGGACTTGAATCCAACATCTTTCATCACAAAGCATCAATAATTCTGATGTCTTACCCTCTTAGTGCGATTAGACATGAATCTATCGTCTTACCATCTTGATGCAATTGGACTTGAATGCATCGTCTTATCTTCTTTATTTTTATGCAATTGGATTATATTCTCAATTAAGACTCACTTTAGAGCCTTTAATAATATTATACAACATCTTTTAACACGAGGGAAGTTGTGATGAAAACTTTTATCATGGATCCATAGTAAGAAACATATTCTAATATAAAATTTCTAAAATTTTCAAAATTGTAGTTCACCAATATATTTTAACAAATCATATATTATTAACTTTTTTTTTTCTTCGCTAATTTCAGTGGCATTATGTAAAACATTATAAATTTCATTAGCTCTTGTAAAAAGAATCAAGTAAATACAATAAAGAAACATGCTAACCTGGCATATTGCTTTCTCTATAACGTTGTAATACTAAACAATTCAATTAAAAGATCCAAAATTGATTACTCAATTTATATGTAAACATGCGTCTCTCCCCTCGTACACATCCATCGGCCAATTTCACAACTTTGGCAAAAAGACGAGTTCGATAATATATAGCTCAATCGATATGTTAATTGGTTAGAAACTCGTGCTGATAACGTGTTATGAAACTATATAAAATTAGAAGAAGAAGAAAGTAGAGAGAAGAGAAAAGACTTCTTATTTCTCTTGAAGTATATTCAGAATTCATAGATCTTTCACAAATCTTCTTTACAATGAAGGAAAACCCTTTATTTATAGGGAAAACCTTACTTGGTCCCTAAGTAGGATTCCTAACCATATCCTACAAGGACTCCACATAATTAGACATTCACTATAACACAAATTGTTTATAACACTTTTACTTTTATTAACATATTGAATTAAATCTATTTAATTAGTTGATTATTTAAAAATCAAAATTAGAGATTAATTGTAGTGCTAACACATAGGCGCTATATATAATAGATTTGATACCCATCCAACAAATTAATTCATCAAACGTATCATTAAAATGAATCTAACAATTTTTAAAAGATTCAAAAGATGCTAGAACATAACATGAGTTAGCAAACAAAATTAATTAATAATCTAAAAGAGTGAGACATTATGTGCGGTAAACAAGTGAAAAAATAAATAAATGTTGAACCAAAAATAATATATAATCAAGAATTAGGTAAAAATAAAATAAAATAAATTTCGTACATGTATGTAGTCGTAATAATTAAGCATTGAAGGTCATATTAATTTATGATACATGAGTAACAAAAGATAGAGAGTTTCGATCACGATTGAGGTCGAAATCAAAGTTCATGTTAAGCCAAACTCCAACAATCTCCTCCTTATCTTAATTCGTAAATCCTATGACCTACAAAAATAATTTCTGACGTTATATAAATAATTTCTGACGTTATTTTTACTCTAATTGAACAGTTATAGTTGAAGTTTTCAACTATAACTGGTAATAGCCGGTAGTAATTATACAGTATCACAAAGGAGTGAAAGCTTTGTATTTTTCAATCCATAAAATTCACTCCTACATTAAAAAAAATACAGCTTCAAGCAATATTTTTCACTAAGCACATATATATCAAAGCCAAATAAAAGTAAAATGAAACTGAAAATTTATAATCCAAATGTAATAGTTACATGGAAAAGATAAATAACGAAGAATGTTCTCATCTCTGAATAGGATGAAAAACCATCACCGTTGGACATAACCATATTAATTACCATTTAAAGACCATTTTTGTGTTTTCTTTCAATTGCTTAAAATTAAAGATTTAAATCTTCCGACTCAAAATGGGGGAAAGTTGATGAAAGAACAATTGCACGATTCAGAATTAAGAAACTTATTTTTATAATGTTACACTAATTAAGCGAAAAACTGTGATATGTGAAAATTTATTTTGGTAATGTAATACTAATTAAATGAAAAAATGTTACATGATCACAATTAAAAAGATATTTATTTGTAGAAATTTTTATAATATAACATATAGGGGAAGATATAACATTACAAGAATGGCAATTGATCGGGTAGATTTTGGAGCGTACATGACCAGGTTGGTTCAGATTTTTTAAATATCAAATCAAACTATCTCTGTCAAATTTTTAAATTTATAAACTAAACCAAATCAATAAAATTTAGTTTTTTCAACTTTGAATTTTTTCGTTAAATTATTCATACAAACATATACTTTACTTGTACTTCAGATAAACCTTAGTCCTACCAAAATAGAACTATCTAAGTTTTTCTTAAGAAAATAACATAAAAATAATATGATTAATGACACTAAAATAATCAAAAAAATAATAATAAAGAAATCACATAAAACAAATATTGAAGATTAATAAGTCAGAATGAAATTGATCATAATCTAAATGTACTAAATCATGCTAAAATAAGTTTAATAAGTATTAGTTACATGATAAATATTAAAAGAAAGTGAAATCAAATAATGTATTTTAATTGTCTAAGTCTATGTAAATTTAAAGAACAAATATGCAATATTATTGTCATTCTTAGTATTGAATTGATTTTCTTTTTTGCATTAATATTAATTTGATTTTGATTTAAGCTTTAGCATAATTTCCAACATGTATGGACTATAAATCTTATAACATCATTAAGAATTCTAACTTTCAAACACAAATTAAAATAAATATATCAAAAGATAAAAACTATGAAAAGGTATAAGAAATATTCTAAAATTATATCTAAGTAAATGTTTTACGTATAAAATAAAAGGAAAAATGCACAAGTACTCCCCTAACTTATGTTCGAAATCTCAGAGACACACTTATACTATACTAAGGTCCAATTACCACCCTAAACTTATTTTAAAAATAATTTCCTACCCTTTTCGGCCTACGTGACACTATCTTGTGGGTCCAACGTGTGTTGACATTTTTTTCAAGCTAGTGCCACATAGGCCGAAAAGGGATAGAAAATTATTTATAAAATAAATTCAGGAGGGTAATAGGGCCTTAATATAGTATAAGTGTGTCTCTCAAATTTCGGACATAGATTGTTAGGATTTTGTGGGTCTTATCCTGACTTCCATCTCTATTAGTTAGATGCTTCATAGATAGTCAATTTAGTTAACAAGTCTGTAATATTCATTTAGTTTATTAAATGTTTTAAAGACTAAAAGTGCATTTTTATGGCTAGTTGAATACATATTTTTTTCAAAGTTGTTCATTTCAGTTTTAAGCTTTTGTATGCTTAAGTTAGACTTCCGCTTGTAGTCAACCAGGATGAGGGTTACCTTGGGGACCACTAATGGTCTTTGAGTGCCGGCCACATCCAGAGTGTAGACTCGAATCGTAACAAACTTGATATCAGGGCAAGATTTAAGTGTCCTAGGTTGTCTATGAAGTCGTGTCAATAGGATCTTATTTATGGTTGTGTGAGCCCCACTTCCATGAATGAGGTACTATAGGCATTTAATAAAAAATTCCCTTATTTCATACTCTTAATCGTGCAATAGAGCTAAGTGATATATCTATTCTAACTCGTGCATTGTCATATTCATTTGACTACCCATCATACTAGAGGTGGTTGAAAAGTAAAGTTTAAAGATCCTTATGGATAAGTTATTGTTAGCAAGAGTTTTGAGAAAGTCATGAGACTCTAGAGAGGCTTAAGAAAAGTCCAAGAGTAAGTTAAGTATTCATTTTCAAAGGAATGAACCCATATTCATTTGAATAGTGCGTTTGAGCTAAAAGTGAGTTGTACTCTTTCTTTTAAGCCTCGTTTCAGTTGAGGTCCTTTTTAAGAAGTATCTTTAGAGCTTGGGTAATATTTTTCAACCGAAAGAGTAGCATGAATTATGAGATCATGAGCAGTACTAGTGAAAGAGCCATAGTTAGAGAAAAATATGTAGAGGTATAGAGATCTATGAAAAGGAGATGGTGTTTTGGAAAACTATGTTGGTATAGTCATGCACCTAATAAATTATTAATGAAAAGTTTCCGTTGTGGTAGACTAAGAAGTGATGAGTTGTGAAGGACTCAGGATAAAAGGTAGAGTAAGTGTTCCAAGTCAATGAGTTAGAATATACCTTACTAGAAAGAGGTTATGATGATGTATCATTGTGTTAGTAATGACCAAGCATAAGTGGTGAATATATATAGAAGAGCCAGAGTATTCATAATGTCATAGATTAATCTAGGCTTATGAATTTTGAAAGGAGAACCTCATGGTATTCAGAGCATAATAGAGTTATTTAAGAGATAATGCGAAGTAAATGAGTAAGAAGTACTTAAGTAGTGAAGTGGAGTGTGATGGTAATTTGAGTATACAGACTGAGAGGTAATGATTGACTAATTGTCATGAAGTCCTAGTGGGCAAGTGTTTTCGAATTTCCATAGTAGTAATGAGGTAAGGTATAGTACGTGAGCAATCATATTGACATTCGGGTTTACTAATGAACATTTAGCTTGAATTTGAGATGAGTGCCATGATAAAAAAAAATGGCAACAAAAGGGTGATGATGTTAGTCTTGACATTTGATATGGTAGATTTGACATAGAATAGGTGAGGAATTGAGATGGTTGTTGCAATGAATGCAAGTAGTTGAAAACCTAACCTTTAGATAAGAGAAGTGGTGTGGAAAAGTCACACGAGTAAAAAGAGCATTAAGAGAATGTACACCAATTAGAGATGTGGAATAGGTCCATAACTTTCAAGTGTTAGCTTTAGACCTGAGGAGGAGATGACGAGATGAAGAACCAAGTCAAGTGTTGAGAATTTCTTAAGGAGCTGGTTAGTAGGAATCCATGGAGTTGTTAAGAGTACTTATCTTGAATGTGGTGTTGTTAAACATTAGGTGGCAGTGGCGGAGCCATCCATTTTATAAAGAGTGTGCATAATTTTAAAAAGTACTCCCTGTTTAATTATTTGTCCACTTTGATAAATCAAGAAAGGACAAAAAAAGGTTCTATTATACACATAATTAGTTATTTTGAAAAAAGTTAAACTTCTCGAAAATCTTAGATTTTTAATTCTTCCACTTTATATTTAATAGAGATAAAATGATAAACTCACTATGTCAATTATTGTCGTTTTAATAAATGTGCCATTTCAAAAGTGAATAAGTAATCAGGGACATATCGAATAAGTACAAAAGATTTAGGAGTTGATTCACATTCATCTTGCTCAATTTAGTGAGTTTATCATAAACAACATAATGTTATCCTTCAAATACAGTTTGTTTATTTTTATCTTAAATTTGATATCTCAATTATTAAAAAAGTAATCTTCAAGTTGAGTTGCATTTACTTATCAAAATGCATGTTAGACTTTATAAATTGAGATAACAGTTTAAAAGTGAACGAGTCGATATTTTAACTTAACATGTATTGCACATTAAAAAAAAAACATTACTTTATCGATTTTTACTCGAATCTAAAGTTATTTTCAATCTTTGATTTTATTATTTTAAAAAATCAATTTTAATTGGCCAATAATCTACTAATTAGGAGAGAATGTAGAATACAGTGATAAATATGTAATTGCACGTGATATTTTTTTCTAATTGTATTTATAGATACCTTTTGAAAATATTATTATATATTTAATATAAATAAGTATCTAAATTAGATGTTCATATAAATTTAATAATTAATAACTATTCATTCGGTCATGATTTATATTACGTACTTCTTTTTTAATTTAACAAGATGAATGTTATAGTAATTTAAAAAAATACTTAACTATGTAAAATAATTAAATAGTGTCATAGAATGATAAAAGAATTAAAAGGAAAGTTATTGAAGGATCCACAAAGACCGGTAAAAGAATTATAAAGGGGAAGTTACTAAGAACCTAGAAATTATAAAGGGGAAGTTACTAAGGACCCACAAAAAATTTTGAAACTGATTTGATGTGAATTTTGACTAATAAAAAATATTTTAAAAAAACTTGAATTGATTAAGAATCGAACCCTTAACCTCCCACTTCGTAGTTCCTACACTCATTTTACCATTAAGTCTGCTCCTCTAAGCTCCGTCCCTGTTAGGTGGATTCTTGAGATGAGCAAGGTGGTCGTAAAGAGTAATAATGTTGAGATGAGATTCCAATAGAGTGGTATAGAACCCGAACCTAAGGATTTGAGTTAAGCTTGAATATATTGAAAGTATACCATTAGAAACAAACCTTAGTAAGAGTAACCCATTCCATAGACGGTCCAGCCATCATTCGAGGATGAATGATCCCCAAGTGGGAGATACTGTAACAACCCAGAAATTTTTTGAGCTAAGACTTGAACCATCCTTCGTGGTGAGTAAATTTTTCTGTGGAATTTAGAATTTCTTAAGTATTAAGCTAAGTTCAATAGATTTATCACCTTGATTTCCAAAGAGAATTAAGTTGGAAATAACAAAAATCTGAAATTTGGAGAGTTAAGAAAAGTACGAGTTTTGAGTAAAATTTTAAATGACAATTGTAACAACCCTAAAAATGAATAGGATAAATACTTAAGATGTCAAGAATGCTTGCGATTAGACCAAGGTTCACACAGATTGATACGCGTAGAACCAGATCTCAGAACCCTTGCTACGACCAAGCCAACTAACTTGGGGAGTTAGTTCAGCTTGGAAAGGTTGGAACAACCAAGTGAGGCTTTCGAAAATGAAGATTTAATCGAAGGAGTCTTTACCGGACTTAAAAAGAAGAAATCTTAAGTTTTGAGGGTCCATGGGTAAAATGATCTTTTCCAAGCCAAGGGTAATATCGTAATTACCCTAAGAAATTAATTAATTAATTTGTTAATTTAATTAAAGAACCAATTAGGCTCAGGTTGACCCGAAATGGTCCATTTCGCAAGGGCCACTCTACCCGAGTTCGAGCCCCATTGGAAGTAACAAATTGGTGATTTAATTAATGTTTATAATCGGATTTTTTAAGGGAATAATGGTCCTTTCACTAAGCTAGTTAAATCAGGTATTTATTTAAATTAATAAGGAGTCCTAGTTTGACTAATTCCCAAACTAAAACTCACATTATTAGACTACTCTCTCACGATCTCTCTCTCACGTTTCATCATCCTCTATCACGTTGTTTTTTTCAAAAACAACAAAGAACAGAAGTAATATTAAGAGTTCTTCACGCTTGAAGAACTAACCTGAAATTTTAAGAAAAACAAAGTAACCAAAAACGTTAAGGCAAAGAGAAGTAGTCCATCGAGTGGTGTGGACGTTGAGGAAGCTTGGACTGATTTTGGAGAGGGTTTTGGCCATCAAAATTGTTTTACATCAATTAAGGTATGAGTTTCATTCCTCTTGGTCCCTTTTCCAATATACCCTTAAGATTCAAGATATTCATTTCGAAAACTAGGAGTGTTCCCCCTTTTGCATGTCCCTGTCACTACCTCCCATTGAACTTTAGGTTGGATATGTTTGTTGGTAGAAAGTAGGGATGAAATGTGTTTTCATGATGTTTATGTTTAAGTATGCATGTTCAAAATTGTGTGAATAATGATTATGTTGTTCGAAATCATGTGAAAAAGGTGATGTGTGTGTGCAATGTGTGGCAGTGAAGTAGTCACTATCTTGGGACGTGTAAATGCATGTTAATTCTTGTATTTTATGTGCTAAAGTTGTGCACAATGTGATGTTCATATGGTGTGTGAAGTTATAAATTTTGAGTGAATACGCTTGACTAATGTAATTACTAAACTACACCTAACAATGCACTAAATGCTTGGTGAAATGCCCTAAGAAACTAACATGAAAAGGTTAATGAAAGGAAGCTAAAAATATTATGAATAAATTTCCAGCTTAGTGTACTTTAAATTTCATTCAAAAAGGGGGTTGAAATCTAGAAATTTAATACATTCAAATGGGAGGCGTGGGAATAGAACCCACGACCTCCAGGTAGCGAGTGAAGGAAGAGAAAGTAAAGAAAAGAAAATGTGAGGCGTGGGAATCAAACCCACGACCTCAAGGTTGGTAAGGAGAATGACAAAATTAAATAAGAAAACAAAGTGAGGCTGTGGGGGCTCGATCCCACAACCTCACTGCCAAAACGCCTAGCCTAATGAACTTAATAAAAAATATAATAAAATATGGAGGCATGGGGGTTCGAACCCACAACCTCCCAATGCCCTAGCGAAAATTAAAGAATAAAATGGAAGAGGTTGTGGGGGTTCGAACCGACAACCCTTTGGCCAATTTAAGAGGGAAACAAGTAGAAAATTAAAGGTATAATGTTAATGTTGGGGTTCAATCTTGAGTCCCAATGTCATGGAGATTAAAAATAAAATCAATGAAAAATGTAAATGCTATCCAAGTGATTTGAACTTGGTTTTCCTTGCCCAAACTTCCGTATTGATACATAAGTCATACGTGAACACAATATTCAAGAATAATGCCACTTACATAGATCGAAATCAAGATCTTGGTATATATACAAGATACATAAGTCTTGTGCTACATAATCTTAGGAATGTATGAATAACTTAACGGACTATGAATGAAGCCCCATGGATTGTATGTATTGATTCATAAGTCTAGCATACGTTCAAAAGTAAGTGAACCTAAGTTGTATGTAAGGAAATGATGAATCCTAGAATAGTTAAGTATGAGTGTAAGATACACTAAATGGCCAAGGGCATTGGCATATGATGAAATGAACAATGATATGATGAGATGAAAAATGAAATGATGAAATGAACAATGAAATGATCAAAACCCTAGAAGGGGTAAGTAAGGGTGTGAAACACACTAAATGGCCAAGTGCATTGGCATATGATGAAAGGAACATTCACGTAATAAGAGGTGAGTAACTATGAAAAAGCAAAGGTGCTAATGATAAGGAATGTGGTGACAACATGATATGAGGCTAATGTAAATGATAAGAGTAATGTCTCACCTATGAGAGTGTTACCAAAACGTACTCACCTATGAGAGTGTAAGATAATGAATAGACTAGTCTCTATGAAAACTCAAATGAAAGTATTGAGCTTAACACACTTAATACTAATGATGAGATGAGAAATCATCTAATGAGCTAAGATGTCCTCATACTAGATGCCAGCTTCCATGACGTATGAGATGAATGAAATGGAACTTTATACTGAGCACCGATAGGCTAGCTATGAGCGGTGATGCCTTTTTTCAGGAAGGGCGGAGGTTTACGTAACTCTCATGAGATGAGACTGTCCGACTTGTTGGGTATGGTTCTTCTTATATCTCCTAGCCTTCGAACCTATACAACCAATATAGGGATCTAGCGGGGTTAAATTCCCATGTACGCTGACATGTTTTGGGTCACTTTGGCCGGTGATTCCACCTCTTTTCGGTGTGGGGGAGACACTGGATTTTATGATGCTCACGTGATCTATGTCGGTTAAAGTTAAAGTTCCCAATGAATGGATGAGGCCAGCCTCAAATGATGCACATAAAGAAATAAATGATACAAAAGGTGTTAGAATAGGATAATCAAAAGGTGAGTTAGATTTAAGTAATGACATTAGGTCATTCTTGGTCATTGCACAACGAACCTAATGAAAATCTTAAACTACATCCTAGGTATATCTCGTGTTTATACTGGCGTATGAATGAAATGAAATGGAGTACGTATGAATGAACGAAGTAGACTCTGTATTTTCTAATGAAAACTCTCTAGCTGAGGTCCCATCTGTTGAGCCCTCATTTCTGGAATGTCTTAACGTTAAGTCCATGATCCAAAGTCTCATGGCATGTGAATGAATGATATTAAAGAAGTTATGTGCTTCATGCAAATTGTGTTATATGCTCTATGATATGTGCTATGTGTAAATGTTGTGTGCTGTGTGCAAATGTGAAAAGTATGATGATGTATGTTAATCTCATGGCATAATTTTCCTATTCCATATCAGGAAAGTTCACTGACTTTCCTAAACCCAAAATTGGAAAGCTCATTGACTTTTCTAATCCAAATTTGGAAACTTTCCTAATCTCAATTTGGCAAGTCCACTGACTTGACTTCCAAAATCATGTTGTTAGGAAAGAGCTATTCTTTCTCATGCATGTCCTTAGTCTGTGCTTGCATATACCCATACTTAGTACAAGTGTGTACTAACCCTATACAGACTCTACTATTTTTAGGTGCAGGTACAGGTGGACGATAGAGCTATAGGATCATCGTTGCAGTTATCTGGACGTTCAACATTCATTCGGAGATGGTAGGTCCTCATGCTTTAGAGGATGCTACTGTTTTATATTCTAGATTAGTTTTAGAGTTGAGCTAGTGGAGCATGTTCCACTAGCGTTTCTTTCCTGTTTTTATTCAAACTATGTATTGGTGCCATTTCGGCAATTATACACTTAATAAGATTTGAACTATTTCTTTTAGTTTCTTTTATAAGGATGTTAATAAACAAAATTTTTTAAATTTTCCTCTAAACGTAACCTATGTAAAGTAAGAATGATGTAACTAGGCTTGTCTGCGACCTCTGAGAGGTAAACGACATCGGTCTCGTCTGGGTCTAAATGTCGGTCGTGACAATAATAACTCCTATTACAGGATGAGTTAGGTGTGCTAAAAGATACAACAGAAAATATCTTCAAATTATCTTTACAACGCTGCTGATTTTTCTAATTTTCGAGTTCGGATGAGTTTGATATGACCTTTTGAAGTTAGATTGTCCAGTTAAGGAAGGTTATCCGAAAACAGTGAGGGTCATTTTGGTCCTTTCCGTATCTAGTAAGATTTAATTCATTTTTAGTACTATTTTAAGAGTCTAAAACTTTTAAGTTCAGTTTTAAAATCCTAATATACACCTAGGGTTTTAGATGAGTGGTGAAGAAGAGGTAAGAAGAGAAAAGATGAAAGGATGAAGGCGTTCATCGACGTTCTTGAGTTTTGTTGAAGATTTTCACGATGGGTTTAATACCTAAGAGGTATGTAAGCTTCCATAGTGTTGGTCTAGTTTACCCACATGCCAATCATGTTATTTTCTAGCGAATTTTATTCTTAAAGTTTAAGGATTTATGTTCTTGATGAGTTCTTGATAGGTGTTCTTGAGGTTCATTCTAAATCTTGTTGTGTTGGGTTTTATATGAATTATTGAGTAATTCGAGTGTTGTTTTCAGTGAAATAGAGTGTAATTAAGATAAGTAATCAAATCCAAGTGATTGGAGAAGAAACTATTCGATTTTAGGCAAGTTAAGGTGAGAAAACGAGCAAGGACATTCGACAGATGTTCTGGGTTGGGGACTTGCACGGCACGCCTTCCAGAGCACCCCAAACCCTTCTCTGTACTTCAGGCATTGGTGCCCCGCGCCACCCATAGCCCTAGGGCCACCTTCCCATTTAGTTTGATCCCGGTAGCTCCGTTTAAGCTCATTTAAAGTGTATCTTCTCTCCTTTTGATTCTAAATACTTTAAACTACTTCTAAACACTTAGAAATCATTAATAACATGAATAATAACCTTGATATAACTATTCAATTTAAAGGTAAAGTTAAGATTAAGTTTTGAGAGTTCTTCCAAACTTTTTGAAAGAGTCCCTTCGAGTCCTTTTTAGGAGTCTTCTACAACTTCTAGTAACTTGTTTCAAGACTCAAGTAAGTGAGCATGAGAGTGGGGAGAATTTATTAATTAGTCTAAAATATCACCTATATCCTTCATATCATGAACCATAACTCTTGAATTCAAATTCATATTCAAAAGAGAGTTAAGGAGTAGAGCTCCAGAAAACCTTTAAGTTAAATTGTGAATTCTTTGAGATCCATCATTGATTTGAACTAAGTTTTGACGAACTAAGTAAGAAAATTAGAAGATTTGTATACATGAGTTCCCATCTAGTTACTTAGATCTTCGAGATTAGTTGTTCATGCCCATAACTTCCGCATGAACTCCATAAATTGAGTATCACTGAGAGGAGTAGTATCTCCAAATTCCAAGTCTTGAGTATTGAGTTTCTTATTCCTAATCATGGGACTATTACATGTTACCCATTAAGTCCTTGAGTTAAGTATTTCATTTCTATTATTCTGCATGAACCCTCTGAGTTGAGCTTGAATCATTCAGTTAAGTAGTTCATGCCCATAATTTTGCATGAACCCTCCGAGTCGAGCATTCTTAAGATGAGTAGTATCATCGACTCCTTCAGTTTTGTAGTTTTTGAGTTCAAGTATTGAGTTTTATGCATGGTTATTGAAAACCTTGAATTGAGTTGTTCATGTTCATAATTCGACATGAACCCCGTTTTAAAAAGTCTTTTTAAAAATTGCTTTAAAACATGTTTTAAAGACTTGAGTACCGAGTTGAGAAAGAGTAAAGTTGAAGTTTTGTTCTTCAAAGAGGTATATGGGAACTCATTATTCTTAAGAGTTTATAAATATTTTTACATTTAAATTAAGAGGATACTAAGAGTTCCAAGAGAGTTTTTAATAAGAAAAAGGGAACATTGTTTTCAAGAGAGCTTTTTAAAGCTAAAATGTTGAGCAAATTATCTCAACCTAGAGGAAGAAAGTTATTTCAAAAGCATGAGCTAAAGCATATTTTGAGAGTAGTATTGAGCATCGTGAGGGGATGAGTGTTCATATTAACTCAAGTCTCAATGTAAACCACATAGCCATCATGGGTATTAATGGGTCATACTTTTTAGATGATCACGTAAGTTTAGCCAGTGGCTCCACTAGGTTGAGGATGTTCTACGTGACGACAAAGTAAAGGATAGTTCTGACAGCGTGGGAATATGCTGTATAATCATTTAGGCTCATAATGGTGGTTCACATAAACTATATTACTCTCTTATATAAGTAAAAATTGAGTTTGTTATTGCATTTTCTTTAATGAACTAAGTTGCTTTTACTATTTTATAAAGCTTTCTATATATTGCATGCATATTCTAGATTTATATTGAGTTGAGTATCCAGAGTTGATATCCTATCTTTGAGTTAAGTATCTTATTCTTGATTTAAAAAGAGGTAGTTATGTTTCCCTTTTATCAAGTTCAAACTTATGTTATTCTTTATAATTCCCCTTACATGCTCGTACATTTCACGTACTGAGCCATTTGGCCTGCATCGTCTCATGGTGCAGGCACATGTATTCAGAATCTTCACCATGAGTTTCATTGATACATACAGATTTCGAGTTAGACATAGTGAACCTCTTTCATTCAGGAGGATTTCATTCACCTTTCAATTATGTTAGTTTTTAGGATATCATGGGTCTTGTCCTGACTTCCATCTTTATCAGTTAGAGGCTTCATAGATAGTACGTTTAGTTAACAAGCATGTATTATTCATTTATTTTATTAAATGTTTTATAGACTAAAGTTTCCTATTTTATGTCTAGTTGAATATATTAATTTTTATTCAAAGTTGTTCTTTTGATTTTTCATTTTTTGTATGCTTAAGTTAGTCTTCCGCTTGTAATCAGCCAGGATGACGGTTTGCTTGGGGACTAGGAATAGTCTTTGAGTGTCGGCCACGTCCAGGGTGTAAACTCGGGTTGTGACATCTTATTCGAACAACCCAACTTTAAAAGGGAATAACTCACTCATACGAACTTGGAATCGTGCAAGCTCTACGGCATTGTAAATGTTATTCTAAGACCTTTCCAACCACATTTTGAAGTACATCTAACTAATCACCGGATAGGAGTTATAGCTGTTTAAAGTTTACCAAAACTAAACTTTTTCACACTTAACTAATTTCCAGATTTTAATATTCTTTCAAAACATGACTATTTCGAATTTCTAACTTCTTTATAGTTATTTCAAACTGCGAGATGTTACAATATCTCCCCCTTGGAAACATTCTTCCTTGAATGAGATTAACTTTTTGTGCTAAGGGTGTAAATGCAACAATTCAAACACCCAAATCAATCAATGCAATCACAACATGCTAAATTACAAATTAAAGAGTACTAAGAAGAAAACTAATACCTTGGTCTGGATTTTATCCAAACTAAAAAAGATGTGGATATCTCTTCTTTAATTTTATTCATTTTTGCAAGTAGCTTCCTCAACGAACTAATTCCTCCAAAGAAGTTTGACTGATGCTACCTCCTTTGTTCTCAACTTGCGAACTTGGAGATCTAGAATCTGAACCAGAATCTCCTCATAAGATAGACTATCCGTGATCCCAATATCTTCATTTGGTATAATCAATGAAGGATCCTCCATGCACTTCTTCAACATGGAGACATGAAATACCAGATGAACCACTTCCAGCTCTTGTCGTAGCTCCAACTCATAAGCTACTTTGATAATCCTTTTAGAAATTCTGTAAGGACCATCATACCGGGGCTAAGCTTTATTTCTTACCAAACCTCATAAACCCTTCATGGGTGAAACTTTTAAATACACCCAATCATGCACTTCAAACTCTAACTCTCTTCTCCTAACATCAGTGTAGGATTTCTAACGACTGTGCGCCATTTTCAATCTCTCTTGAATCACTTTTACCTTCTCCATAGCTTGATGAACTAAATCTACTCCAATCAACCGTGATTCACCAACTTACAACCATCCAATAGGATATCTGTATCTTTTCCCATAAAGAGCTTCATAAGGAGCCATTTGGATGCTCGATTGATAACTATTGTTGTAACCGAACTCGATGAGAGGTAGATGTTCATCACAATTACCTTTGAAATCAATAACACATGATGTCAAAATCTTCCAATGCATGAATAGTGCGCTCTGCTTGCCCATTTGTTTGAGGATGAATGGCAGTACTTAAGTTTGCCTTTGAACCTAAGCCTTTTGGAATGACTTCCAAAAATATGTAGTAAATTGTGCACCTCTATCTGTAATAATGGAGACCAGAACTCCATGAAGTCTTACCACTTCTTGAATATATAGCTTACCATAATGTTCTGCCGAATGGGTATTCTTTATCGAAAAAAAGTGGGCTGATTTATTCATTCGACAATCACCCAAATAATTACATGTTGCCTGCGAGACCTTGGTAAACCTAATGAAATCCATATTAATCATTTCCCACTTCCATTATGGAATTTCTATATTCTAAGCCACACCATCGGGCCTTTGGTGCTCTATGTTAACTTGATGACAATTCGGGCACTTAACAACAAATTCTGCGATGCCCTTCTTCATGCTATTCCACCAATACACTTCTCGGAAGTCACAATACATCTTTGTGGAACCTGGATGAATAAAATATCTGGAGCTATAATCTTTCTCCATGATTATTTCTTGGATTCCGTCCACCATTGGTACACATAACCTACCTTGATATCTCAATACACCATCTCCCCCTTGTTCAAAAGCCATTACTTTTTGCTTATGGACACTTGCCTTCAGTTCAATCAAAATGGGATCTTCATCTTGATTCTCTTTTACTTCTGACACTAATAATGATTTAGCCTTATTCATCACAACCACTCCTCCTTCTGTGGAATCCATTAGTCCGGCTTCAAAGCATGCGAGTGTATGCACATCTTTGGCGAACTCTCTCTTTCTTCCTTTACATGGGCGGTACTACCCATAAACAACCTACTCAAAGCATCAACAAACACATTAGCCTTACCTGTGTGGTAATGAATACTCATGATGTAATCCTTGAGTAATTCTAACCGTACCTTTTGTCTGAGATTAAACTCTTTTTAAGTTAACACAGATTAAAGGCTCTTGTGATCAGTGGAAACATCAATATAAACACCATGGAAATAGTGAAACCATATCTTCAAGTCGAATTCCACAAAAACCAACTCTAAGTTATGAGTTGAGTAATTCTTCTCATGAACTTTCAATTGTCTGGAGGCATAAACTATAACCTTCCATTCTGCATTAAGACACAACTCAAACAAACTCCAAATGCATCAAAATACACCACAAAAACCTTGAGTACCTTCTGGTAAAGTCAAAACTAGGCAGTGGTCAACCTCTATTTCAATTCCTGAAAATTGGTAAGGTCAAAACTAGGCAATGATCAACCTCTTTTTCAATTTCTAAAAACTTTTGTCACAAGCTTCAAACCATTGAAACTTCAATTTCTTCCGAGTTAACTTTGTTAAAGAGCATGAAATAGATGAGCACCCCTCTACGAACCTTCTATAATAGCTAGCTAAATCTAAGAAACATCTAATATTAGGTGGAGATGTGGGTCTAGGCTAATTCTTCACTGCCTGAATTTTCTGAGTGTCATCTTTAATTATCTCTCCAGACACAATGTGGCCTAAGAATTCTGCACATTCAAGCCAGAACTCACACTTAGAGAACTTGGCATACAACTCTATATCTTTCAAAGTATGGAGAACTATTCTGAGATGACTAGCATGACTTTTTCATTTCTTGAATAGATTAGTATTTCATCAATGAAGACGATAACAAACATATCTAAATAAGGTTTGAAGACCTATCCATAAGGTCTATGAACGTTGCAGGTGTATTGGTCAAACCGAACGACATGATCAAAAAATCATAGTGACCATAACGGGGTCTGAATGTTGTCTTGGGAATACCACATTGCCTTACTCTTAACTGATGGTAGCCAGACCTGAGGTCCATTTTTGAAAAATAGGTGGCACCCTGAAGTTGATCAAATAAATCATAAATTCTTAGAAGAGGATACTTGCTCTTGATGGTAATCTTGTTGAATTGAAAGTTATATGTACATATCCTAAGGGAACCATCCTTCTTTCTTACAAATAAGAATGGAGCGCCCCAAGGTGAGAATCTTGGTTGAATCAAAACTTTACCAAAGAGATATTTCAACTTCACCTTAATCTATTTCAACTATGCTAGTGTCATTCTACATGACGGAATATATATAGTACAAGTATCTGGAAGAATATAAATACTGAAGTCTATCTCTCGCTGAGGAGGGACTCTGCGAATATCATCTGGAAAGACTTTTGGAAACTCTTTTACTATTGCACCTGACTGAATAAGAAGTATCTCAAAACTAGAGTCATCAACTCGGACTAAGTGATTGACACACCCTTTAGAAGCTAACTTTCTTGCCTTAAGATACGAATTAAAATGACCCTTAGGCACTGCTGAATTGATTTTCCAATCTAAGACTTAATCATTTGGAAACTGAAACCTGAAAACTCAAGCTTTACACTTAACTAAGGCATAACAGGTGTGAAGACAGTCCATACCAAGAATGATATCAAAATCTACCATATCTAACTCAATTAGATCAACCATGATACTCTTGTGATTGACGAAAACTGGAAAATCACGATAGAATCTCTCTGCTAGAATAGACACACCAACAAGTGTAGAAACACCGAATGGATCACTAAGTTTATCAGGAATAACATCAAAATTCATAGCAACATAAGGATTTACAAAAGATAAACTTTCTCCTAGATCTAGAAAAGCATAAACATTAAAGTCAACGACTTGGAGCATAAGTTATAAAATCTGCCGACTCCTCTTGTGCTTGAAAACTATTGATAGCATACAAGTGTTTGTTCCTCCGACAGTACCAAAAGTAGCCCCTCTAGGTGAAACTCTGTCTGGTGAAGCAACTGAAGAAGACTGGGATCTATTGTCTTATTATCGTTTCCCTACTTGTTCTTTGGACACTCTCGCATGAAATGATGCCCATTCTGACCACACTTGAAACAACTAGTGGATCCCTCACGACAAGTACCTAAATGGTTCTTACTGCACTTGGTGCATGCAAGAGACTTACTGCCAACTTGTGCCATACCTTGAGAATAATCAGTCTTAACTATGAAGTTATGATTATTGTACCAATCTTTGTTTTTAGGTGAAGGTACACTCATAGATGATGGATCAGGACCCTTCTGTTTCTGTTGGAAAGAGGAACGGTTAACATTACTCTTCTGCTGGCCGTACTCATTCCCTGTCTTGGCCTTCTTGTTCTTAAACTCTTCTCTATCGTTGTCTTCCTAAAACTGTTGCACATAAGCCATCAATCACAAAATATCCATGTGCCTATTATCATCACAACCCTACTTTCCTTACTCGTCATACGAGACAACGCAACAACAGACAAGCTCATTTTACTCCTCGTGTTTGCAACCATATCTGGTGCATATGAGGATATTTAGGTGAACTTCATCCCATACATATCAACACTTAGAGAATCCTTCTTAAGGCTAAGAAGTTATTTGTACCTTAGCCTCCTTCAGTTCTCGGGAAAAGAAATGCCCCAAGAAGGCCTCCTCAAAACAAAACCAACTTGATCACATGTGGTGCATCCTCATATCTACCCTCTTTCCAATGATCAAACCATGTCCTAGAAACACTCTTCACTTGATGTGAACTAGATTTACTCTCTCAGTATCACCTACATGCATCACATCGAAAACCTTTTTTCAGCTCCTCAATGAAATTCTATGGATCCTCAATAGTGATTGAACTAGTGATGCTTTGAGGATTCATCATTAAGAACTCTCGGATCCTTGAAATATCCACCACTTCCTTCCTAGATCCTCTGTGTTTCTCAAACTAATTAGTCACACCTTGACTGATCATCTTTATTGCCTCTCTGAACTTGACATTATTAACTTCTCCTTGGGGTTTCACTTTAGGTATCGGTACTCCTTATTCCTGAGGTTCAACATTCTCCTAGCTGGATGACCTCTGACTACTCTTCATGGAGGTATGATTATCTGAAATATGCGCAAGCATGAATTACAGAGAAAACTTTTTAGAGATCAAAATCTTAACGCACAAAATGAGAGTGAAAGAAGTGAGAAATTTTCCAAGTGTTGCATCCTCCTAATTATACATGTGGAGCGCTTCACACCGATAACTAGGACTCGTGGACACAACTTCACACACTCTCTAAGGCTGTTGAACTCTATGCTCTGATACCGTGTTTTTCACGCCCAATCCTTTACCTAGGCGGGATTGACACTTGACAACCATTGTTGGACCCAAGAGAATCCTTGACATGGCCTACTTACTCAGTGGAAGACATAACTTAATAATATAATCATCACTTTAAGTAGATTTAAAACTTTGATAAGATGACAACTAAAGTCTTTAAACAACATATGGAATGATAATGTTAAGACAATTGAACTACTAAGTGTCTACAAAGCCTAAAAAATAAATAGGGATGTCTATACAAGACCCTGATCATCTTAACAATAAAATATTGAAAGCACTATAAAAAAGAGTCCTCGAGGATGCGAGAAGGCTCACCAAATGAATCTGGAGTGCCCACTGGATCGACGGTGTGTTGCGTGGTGATCGTGGTTACCTGCCTCTGCATCATAAAAAGATGCAGACCATGACATCAGTACATTGAATGTACGAGTAGGAAGTTGGAATGCTAAAACACAATCATAGATTTGAAAGGAAATCTGAAGAACTTACCTGGCGCAAATCAACTCTACATGACTGAACTCATTTCAATATAAAGAAATTTAAAATAAGTGCAATATAAAGAAAAAGTTGTTTAAAACATGATGTGAACTCTTTGTGTATGCAAAGATACAATGTAACTCTGAGATGTATTTAAAAATACAAATAAACTGTGTATATAAAATTCAATTAACTTCTTTGGACTTTCTCTAACCAACAATCATCACTTAAGAGTTATAGCGATGATACAATGTTTTTCCTCACGCTGCCATGGCCTCCCTATACCTTACCATTGGTACAGAACCTGAACTACTAAGTGGATCCATTAGTCTATGCTAAAAAGCACCAAAGAAATTATCTAAAAAGTATGACCCTTTTCTACCTATTGTGGCTACGTGGTTTATGGGGGTTGTGAGTTATCTGAACTCTCATCCATATCGGTGCTCAAAACTACTCCCAAAATATTATTATATAGCTCTTATGTTTTTTAAAAAACATACTTCCTTCTGTGATTTGAGATTAGTGCTAAAAAAACATAGTTCAAATTCTACATTGAAAATCAAAGTTTCTCTCCTCTTTCTTTGTTAAGAAAGCATATACTGAAAAAAAACTAGACCAAAGGCACTTTGGAAATCTCAGTTCCGTTATTATTTAAATGTGATTTTTTTTAAACCTCTTGGAAAAACTTAGTTCTCATATGCTTTGTTGAATAAATGAACTTCAAATATGAACTCTTTACTTAGCTCTGAAAATTAAGTCTTAAAACAAAGTTAAAACGTTGTGAAAGACTTTTGAAAACTTTAATGAACTTCTCTTGACTTGCTTCTTAACTTCTAACTTGACTCTTAACCTTCCTTGAATTGAATTATGGATTCAAGGATATTGATTTGTGATAGGAAGGATCTCATAATGTTTAAGAATGATTTTGAGTAGCTAAACTTGAGAAAAGTTATGAAATCACCGTCTTGGAATAAGTTCGCGATGCGGAGATGTTTCTTAATAAATGCTCACAAATTTTAATTTGAGACGGAGGAGTAAGCATATTAATCGTGACATGGAGAAACTTTTTGTTCACTGAGGGTACATGTCTACGTCGCGAACCTGGTACCTGTTCCTTGTCTAATTTTTCTTCTTCTTCGTTTTTCAACCCCAATCCGCCTAAACTCGACTGTTGTTCTCAAATTCAATTTAGATTCTGATACCCAGCATATGTCTCTAAAGAACCTAACTCAAAACAACTCTAAAACTCAACGTAAAGATATGAGAAACTCCATAATTCAGTCGAATTCAAAAACTACATTTTAATTCAAGATAAATATCAAGAACATCTATTTTCAAACTCTATAAGGATGAATTGCACTGAACTAAACATGTTTGGCGCGTGGGTGAAATAATCCAATGCTATGAAAGACTCACATACCTTGTAGGATCAATTCCTTGGTGAATTTCACAACCCTATTTCAATCGTTCTTGGCGAATCTTGCGTTTCCTTTTCTCGTTTCTTTTGTGTTCTTTCTCCGAAAACCCTAACTCTTTTTTTAAAAAAGGGTAATTAAACTAGCTCAGTTTTGGCCCCAACTAATTTACTGAGGATTTAAGTAATTGGGCAGGAAAAAGACCAAACTACCCTTCAAAAATTCGGGTTGGACATTTTCTTATTCGAACAACCCAAATTCCAAATGCCATAGATCACTCATAAGAACTTGGAATCACGCAAACTCGGCAGAGTTGTAAACGTTATTCCAGAAGATTTCCGATCATATTTGAAAGTACACCTAACTCATCCTGAGCTAGGAGTTATAGCTGTTTAAAGTTTACCAAAACTCAACTTTTTGCACACTTTACAAATTTCCAGATTTTTATATTCTTTCAGAAAATGACTGTTTCCAATTTCTATCTTCTTTCTACTTATTTCAAACTGAGAGATGTTACACCTTTTGTATGCTCTCTCTATATATTGTAATGTAATGAAGAAAATATGAGATTTTAAGATGGGATGATTTATTAATTAAGTTTTTTCCATAAGCGAAATTTCCATTAAATATTTCATTAAGTAGATGGTTTTGTGAGTAGTAGCTCAACATTTAGGTCTAATGCTAAAAAGAATGTGTAGTGAACAAGGCGTGTGACATTATTGTAGATGAGTTATGAATTCCTACTTGTTGGTACCAATTGGCCCACAATGGGTTAGAGTGTAATTCTTATGGTAGATGGGTAAGGCCCAAAAGAGAAGATATTCCTTCATCTATTAGGGAATAGCATAGTCATGATGAAGTTGAATCGCAAGAAAATACATATAGTTTTTAAATCCTTATAATAACTTAATACTTAACTATAGAGTTTGGACTTATTCCTATTGTGATTTTTTTGTTGGTCAAAGAGAAGTTTACAAAACTTCAATCATGAGCATCCCAATGAGACTAATCTCATGAGAGGTAATATTATTAGTAATATTGTTATAAAACATGGAGGACTTATTCCTATTGTGATTGTTTTTGTTGGTCTAAGAGAAGTTTACCAAACTTCAATCATGAGCATCCCAATGAGATTAATCCCATGAGAGGTAGTATTATTAGTAATATTGTTATAAAACATGGAAGGGCCGGACATATTCATTATTTTAGCTACGGGGTTTGAAAAATAAAAATATAAGGTTTGCGATTTGAACTTAAAATCTATGGTGGAGTATCAATTTTTGGAATGAATGAGCCAGTCCCTATTATTATATTTAGCGGAATGCATAACTCCCCCTCCCCCCTAAATTTGTCATGAAAAGAAAGTTATACACTTAAATTATTGAGATGGTCTATTATACATGTGAATTACTTAAAATTATATTTATTTCAATCTTGACACACTTGTGCAATCAACATCATGTCACTGGATAATTATGATTGATTTTTTTTTAAAAAAATCACGTCACACAATTATTTCTTCTTCCCTATACACCATCAAACACAGTGGCGTACTTTTCTAAGCGGTGTCACCATTAAGGGACAAAATGACTCAAGAAGAATATCAATGAAAATTTTATTTTAGGCCTGGTAGGAAACTTATGACTTCGATATTGGCATGAACCTTGTTGAATATATGATCTTCTTATTGCATCATAATCATTTGGATGATACTTTCGAATAGGTAATCTTTCCCCAAGATCAATCGACAATGAATTTAAATCAATTTCTTCACTTCAGTGATATCTTTTTGATTCATTAGTTAGCTCTTCCAAGTCAGTTGAAGTTTGAGTCATTAAAATTAGATTTAAACATTTGTAATTTTTTTTTGAACAATAGCTCTCCATTAAAAATTCAGACTAATATGATTAGATCTGCACAATTAGTAATTAAGGATCAAATAATAGAGGATTGCGGACAATTTTAATCAATTTAATGAATTCTAAATTATTTCATTCTAACAAGTAGATAGTAAAAAATAAAACTATTATTATGAACAAATAAAAGTAAAAATTCAAGTACATAATTTTAAAAAATAGAATAGCAAAAAAATACTAACATGATGTGAAGATTCGAGATGTGAATAACAATGATGGATGAACAAGCTAAGAAAAGAAGGAAAATTGAACAAACTGACATATACTAATACAAAGATTTAAGGAGTCAACACTATTTTTATTTAACTATAACTCTAATTGATAAAGGAGATTTTGAGTTTTATATTATTTTTTTAAAAAATAATAAAATTGTTAGATCTTGGATGAATTTAAGTGGGTGTGTTCGTTTTTAATGTAGACATCTATCGTTTTAAGTTTAAAACAAAAATGTAATAATATTAACAAAAGATAAGGTTAAAATGTGAACAAAAGAAAATGTAAATAAAAACATCTATTGTTTTATGTTTAAAAAAAAAGTAATAATATTAACAAAAAGATAAGGTTAAAATGTGAAGAAAAGAAAATGTAAATACAAATACGGCTTAAGTCATATGCGGCCCCTTAAAGTTGTCCACATAATTCACTTACACACCTGAACTAGGACTTATACCTAAATTGTTCAAGACATGTGCCTATTAAACATAAAACGCTGATTTCACAAAATAAGTGTACCTCACTTATTATTAGGCGCGTGAATAGATTCAAATAACATTTTAGTTTTATTTATTTTTAAAAAATTGTACTTTTTTTGTTTTATCAAACACTTGACATTAAGATTACTAAAAAAAATGTTTAAAATTAATTTTTTTGATAAAGAAAAGAAATTGACTCCACTTCCAGCCATACTCCTCTTCTCCTAAACTTTCTGCATTTCTTTAAAGAAATTGACTCCACTTTTAGTCATAGTCTTCTTCGCCCAAACTTTCTGCATTTCTTTTTCTTTGTATTTCATTTCTTTTCATATATATATATATACTAATTGATAAAAAAGTTTGTTGGCCTCCGTCCATCTCTATTTTTGGCACTCTAAACAGACATTATCAGTCAAATTAAAATGTAAACTAATAAGTTTATTGTGAAAAAATGATATCATAAATTCAATAGAATTAATTTGAATATTTTCGACTTCTCTTCGCTGATAATTTCAAAAAGATTCATGTCGATTTATTTTTCACAAGCATTTCAAAAATTACTTTGCTATGCACACAAATTGTAGGAGTAATAAGAAGAAGAAAAAAAAGATGGTCCGCTGGAAGAATCGAGAGTGGTGAGTGGTGAGAAGAAGAACGACAAGGGCTGGAAATTATTTTTATCTTTCAAAATTAAAAATTCATTTCTTAAGGTTAGATTGAGTTATTGACCACGTGTCACAATGTTATTGGTAAGTTTATAAAAGTACAATAGGTATTAAGTCTGGTTGAGGTGTCTAAATGAATAATGAGGACAACTTTAAGGGGCCCCATATGACTTTGGCCTACAAAAACAGGGAAAAAGAAAACGTACCCCATGGGAATCAAAACTGTGACATCGCCTCAAGAATGTAGCACGCTTGCCATTTGAACTAGCCGCATTTAGGTGCTATGTAGTTTCCTGCAAATACTTTTATCATTCAGTTTTCTACTTATTTTTTTTTATATTTTACATAGGTATATTCGTTAAAATTTTTTGAGAAGCCGTGTCACGCGACATCCGCCCCTGATCAAACTCACCATCAAATTATCATCATTGTTGGAATTATCACTAAATTCACCTCTCCACCATTATAGATTCCACCACCCATAATAACAAATTTTATTGTCATTATTAAAATTAGAAGTCACATCACCAATAATTTTATCACCCCTCACCTAATCCATCACAAAAAATTATCACAATTACACATTTCATTCAATCTCAAAGGAGAGAACGGTGAAAAATAATATGTTTACATAGTGAAAGAAAAATTTAATTGATTTTGATAAGATAAAAGGTGAAAAAAAGATAATGCATTACATGAAGAAAAATAAGGTGGAGGGTTGTCCATGGATAATAGACTTGTTTTCCTTTTTGCTTTTTTTTTTTCAATCTACCAATCTACCATCAAACACGCCACCATAAAAAATCTATGAATATACATTAAAAAATTTTTTTTTTTTGCAAAACCCAGAAAGCTTTTACACACAAAAAAAAGAAAGAAAGATCTTGCTTTTTTCTTATTTCATATGCTTATAATCAATAAAAAAAGATAAAAATAAATTGAATAATAAGTGCTCGACTTGACGAATTTGATCTGGAAGTAGTAAGAATTGCTCAATTTTAGATGTCTAGATGAATTATTTCGATCAGTAAATGTAATTAATTGCACAACTTCGTTTATCTTGCTAAGGATTTCTATCCCTCAATCTTGTTTTCTGTCTTTTCTTAAAAAATTATCTTCAAAAAAAATATTTTTTTCAATATCCATAACAAAAATGTCTTTGTGACAAAAAAATAAAAACAATGGAAAAGAAGAAAGTTAAGGGGATGTGAAGGATAAGGGAAAGGGTTGGGGAAATTGACTTTATTTTGACTAAAATTTCCTTATTTATTTTGTATTTAATTTTATTTTCACGTTAACTTTGAGTGTGGTATTAAATTCACTTATGAGTAGTATATGTATGTAATATGTCTTTTGAATAGCTTGAATGTGTAACTGACTCTTTGCGGTAACTTTAGGGGGTTAATTTATGTCACGATTCAGACCGTTGTGATTGACACTCACACTAACTCTTCGGTGGAAGAATCATACTACTAACCAACTAAACAATTTAACGCTATGAAAGCAGGTTTAAGTACAAATAAAGAAGTTTCCATAAGTTTCCAAAAGATCTAACAAATAAACTAAGCAATGCGGAAGAATAAACTAGAAGAAAGTCAATGTACAAAAACATCTAACAATGAACCAAAAGTATAACAAAGGAAAATGGGTATAACCCAAACTAAAAATAAAATCTAAATAACTAGTCTACGTCCGAAATGTGGACATAAACAAAAGTAGAACTCAAGGAATCCCAAAAGAACTAGCTCACCCTTCAATTTGATCGGTGACCATTGATCTTCTAAGCGAGGTCTGTCAATAGCTGGTAGAAGATGTCTTGTACTCAACAAAAATAAGAGTATATATGTGCAGTATATCAACACATAATCATAGTGTAATGGTAGGATCACGCGGCTATCCCACTAAGTGTGACATAAGCAAGTCAATACAACATTATAAACATGCAAAATACCGAACATATACATTATCGACTATTATACTATCACATGCTCAACAATATACATTTATAACAAGTCATTGGTCCTCTCATTGAACCCCAAACCCAAACCCAAACTGTAGGCATACCACAAAGTGGTATTCGATCCAATGTTTATATCCGAACGTGGCAATTGATCCCATAGTTATGTTAGACCGTGGCAACCGATCCCAATTAGTATACCGGAACGCGATATCTGGTCCAATCAACACACCACAATCACAAGTACATTCTCAATAATCATGCAATCAAGAAGTGAATCATGGCATATAGTTATTCATATCAATAATGTAACGTTCACCTATGTAAATGTATCACAATGAAGCAAGAACCAACATACATCACACAATCAAAGAATCACAACCATCACCTACCTTAAAAAAACCTTCAAACTCATAAGCAAATTGATTCTTCCCTTTTCCGATTCATTTTGCTTGTTCTTGGTCTACAAACAATCAATATAATAAAAAAATAAATAAATTATAACTAATTATATGAATTACTAACAATACTATCAACCCTATATCATAATCATAATCCAGTATCCAAATTAGGGATTTTACCACTATAATTCTCATATCAAAATTCTTCTCTATCGATAATTGTTCATTAGATTACGTTCTACGGATCATTGAAAATGAATTAGAGGGAGTGAAAATCTTACCCTTAGCCTCAAGAATGGTGGAAAGCTGTAAAAAACTCGTTTGAGGTCGTCTTGTAGATCTCAAAGTCAAAAAGTGTAGAGTAAAATATGTTGGAGTTTATTTACAATTTTAAATTGCGTCTAGCCTACCACAACGATCCTCACCCCGCTACAGCGGCTCTGCCCTAGCAGCAGAAATCCCGCCTTAGCGGCTTGCACGGAAATAATGAGATATTTCAAGAATTTCAAACCGCCATTTCACAACACACCTTCAACCAACAATACTAAAAAATACCGTTCACGTCAAGATCAGTTTCGGGAGTTCTACTCACCCGAATTCAATTCTGTAAAGTTATATGGATTCTTTAATGCATTACTTATCTATTTATGTAATCAAATTAATTAGATCACTCAATTGTTTTCAAATTATCATGTAGTTTAATGACTTCAATTTCCCTAAATCTGGACTGAATTGGAAAATCCAAAGTTACAACGGAAAATTTTTCCGACCAAAACATTTTCCTTGTTGGATTTTCTATACTGACAAATTCGGTCGTTACAACATATGTCTTGATAGGAAATTCATAATCTCTATATAAACATATAATAGTTTTTCAAAAAGAAATATCCCACATATGCAATATACTTGATCGACACCCTCACAATCCTCTAGATCCACCTCTAGTGCCAGCTATTGCATTTATGTTTTCTAAACTTGCAAAATTATTAAATAAATACATATTTGTGGTAAAACTTGCTGTATGATCATAAAAAATTTGAACTTAAAGCGTGTCGAAATGGGCATATCTTCCTCATTTTGACATGCTGACTTCAAATGAGCATATCTTCATTATCTGAACTCAAAATTTAGCAAAGTTGGTGGTGTTGAAAAGAGAATCAAAAGACTTTACATTTGATAACTTATGGGCTACCTCAGTTATGTTCATTTAGAGTTGACCCAAAATTCACAACTTAAGCTTAACTTGAACAAATCACTAGTTAGCCCCTTCCAAATTAGTTCATTCCAAATTTATTTCTTTCTAAGGCGGGATGTTACAATTTCACCAATATATATTATTATCATTCAATCTACCAGATATATCAACTCATCTTAGAATCTCATTTTTAAAAAATCAAAACAATAATTAATATATACATATTATGATAGTTATATTAGGATTAAGAATATAATTACAGTTAAGTTTAAAGAATATACTCTTGTCAGTCCGACTAAATAAATTAGCTCTACTCGATCCCGTTCAATACATAAGAAATATACTAGTACAAGAAGTTGAAATTATACTGTTCACTTAATCAAGATAAATTATATATAATCTTGTGCTACAATCGTACCGATCACATGTCCATTTTTCATCTTAAATTTTAAACATAAACTTTACATGTATAGGAACTGATGATTTAAGCCTTCATGAATAAGTTAAAACACTAAATCATCTACTATATGCATAAACACACATCATAAACGAATATATAATTTACTAAAACTTCTATTAAACCTGAATAAGTAATTATTCTATAATAAATACTATATTTAAACATATGATTGATGGTATACATCTCTAACCTTCCTAACAACTTTAGGGGTGAATTATGTCTTGATAGGGAATTGAAAATCTCTAGATATACATATAATATTTTTTTAAAATGTCATATATGTACAATATAATTGATTGTTGATCCCCCCGCAGTCCTCTAGATCCACCCCTGGTGCCAGCTATAGCATTAAAGTTTCCCAAACCTGCAATATTATTAATAATATACATCTTTGTGTTGAAACATGTTGTATGATCACAAAAAAAATCATTCTAACTTAAAAGAGTGTCGAAAATAATACTATTATTTAAGAAAATTCACTCAGTATAAATATTTTTTTGTATTAAATAACTAGTGAAGCAACAAAAAGTAACTTGGTAATATAAAACAAAACTGAATAGAAAAAACGGAAGGATAATTGGAACAGAAAAAAGGGAAGGATAAAAAAAGAAATGACAGCATTACATTCCAATGGCAAAGATGGTAACCATGATATGATGACCATTATTTTGATTTAATCTCACGGATTTAATCGGTACATATCTAGATATGAATGAATTTGGACTTTTTGTAGTAAGTTCAGAAGAATAAAATTAAATTTTTCCGAAAACAAAATTGAATTAGGCCTCAAATATATCTCGCGCTCCGGGGGACAAATCCACCTTTTACCCTTTAGGCCATTCGCTCACGTGCGCAAATCTTTTTACACTAAAGCATTAAACAAGTTTTTGTAACGTAGTTGAATCTCACAATGACTATCGTTTGCCCAGAACAAATCTCAAGCTGTGTGAATAGCGTAAGATTAATTAATAACAAGAATATATAGATTTAGTGAGGACCGAATTTCCCTTAGCTTCTTGCTCCCAATCCCCTCGGAACTTTGTCAGAGGACCAAATTAAATATAAAAAACAAATAATGCTATATTTTTCTTATTAAGCTGACTAAGAAATATCGACATTGTACAAATTAGTACCTTAATAGGTACAAATGTGATGAAGCTATTACAAGGAAAATATAATATATATTGATAACTATCAATATATTTAATATGTTATATAGAAGATCATCTGCTTTATGTTTCAAATATATCAAACTCATTTTCTTGGAATGATTTCTTAGACCATTGATGTATCACAACTTAAAATTCTTTTTGCTGTAAATTTTACGGAAAAATACCTTCATTACTAACACTTATATCGAATTCACCAAAGCTTCTACTTTACCAATAACTCTTATAGAAAATTTTCATAGCTTGAGGCATACAATATCCTTAAGGATATTTCACCCGGTATGGATGTATCCCCCAGAATTCAACAAGTTATTGTAGTATAAATTAGGAGAAAAAAACCTAACAAAGATTCAACAAAAAGAAAACTTAGCAAAAGAATACATGAAAAGAAGAGTTGTTATCTTGTCTTCACTCTAAATCACCATCAGTAAGAATTAGATTTATATAGGTAATTAGTAAGCTCTCTAATATGGTAATTTTGAAATAGTCAAAGCCATAAAAGGCATTGAACACAATTAATGAATTGAAGGAAATTCATTTCAGCAAAAAGAGATATTTTGTAACAACCGTATTATGATAGAATATAATGGCTTATTAAAGGATAATAGAAATGGTAATAGAATATTATTTATTGAGAGAAAATATTTTGGGTATAAAATAATATTCTCTTTCAAGTATAATAGTAATAAAATAATTTCTTTTGACATATTAGAATAATTATTCCAACAATCTCCTACACATCTCAAAAGGAATATTAATGAATATAATGAAATAAGAAGCCTTCTTGGATTTTCACATATGAGTCTAATGCATCAAAATTGATGTCTATAGACTAAGAACCAGACCTAAATAGAATAAGATTAAACTTACTGAGCTATTGGTGAAGTTTAGAACGTCTATGAACCAATAATTTTTTTGTAAGTCGAGTGTCTTATTCTATCACATTAAACTCACACAATTTTTGTCATTATCGCGGTTCTGCGCTAAGAGGCCATGCACGAGTATTCATGAGTGCTCTAGAAATTTGTCACAATTTCGTAGAAGCGACACCACTTCACACTCATGTAGGTCCAATCATCAACTGTATTCTGTAGAGCAATACACCACCTATAAAGGATATGAGTTGAATTAAAATCGTAACTCAGCCTCACTTTGCCTTGCAGACTGTTGCACTCTATGCACACATAGGAGGGACATAACTTTATAGTGCTTACTTGATCATCTAATGACTTGTTATTATCCATATGAACCTAATTCACGTGATCTCCAATCAAATAAGTTGAGTTACCATCATCGTTGATCTTCTCAAATTGACTAAAGTCTTACTACCCTCGATCTTTCATTAGTCAGTGAATTGATTTGATTCACCTTCGACTACACATTTTTTATTTACGTAAATAATTCATATCACTATAGTATTTTTATCACATTGTATATCAAACACATGTATCTAATTTAGTCACATAAAAATTGGTTTTGTTCCAATTTTAATACACACTAAAAATTGTCTTAGCCCCTTTGTCTTATCACCAATTAACTCTTCAACAACTAGTTCTAATTAATTGGCTTTATATTATGGCCTTCACTAAATTTTCCAACTTATTTTACCTTTCTCATCATAGATTGTACCCTTTTTGTATAACAAAATATTCAATTAATTTAGTAGTACTTATCGAACCTCTCATATACTACCAAATACTGTTTTTAAATTAATGTATCAAAAATCAATATCATTTTCAACAAGAATATTAAAAGTATTTTCACATCTTAAAAACTCAACAAATACTTTATTTTACTTTTCAACTCTAATATTTCATTTAATCACGTCACAACTCATTACCACAAGTATGTATATATAACATTATATTAACATATATACCATCAAGAAATTAGATTCTATTTTTCTTTTCTTAAGATCATGTAGCACAACCTTAGAATCATACCCCTACACTTTGAAATATTTCATAATATAGAGGTCTAACACTCATAACCTAAGGAAGAAATCCTTACAATTTCGAAAAAAATGTACAAGTACCCTCTGAATCTATGCCCGAAATTTCAGAGACACACTTATATTATACTAAGGTTCTATTACCCCCCTGGACTCCTACATGACATTAGCTTTAAAAAAAAAGCCAACCAGCGTTGGGCCACAAAATAATGCCACATAGACCGAAAAGAAATATAAAATTATTATTAAAATAAGTTCAGGGGTAATAAAACCTTAGAATAATATAAGTGTGTCTCTGAAATTTCAGACTTAGATTATGGGGATAGTTGTGCATTGTCCCTACAATTTCAAATATTTCATAATAGATGTAAAACCTTTTAATGTTCATAAAGTTTTCAATTTTATATGAAAAAATAAAATACTTTAATGTACCTCGATAACCACTGAATTTTATCATGATCACCCCTTTAATAATAAAACCATACATATCATTTAATAATAAAAAAGTCATCACACATAGAACAACTTTATGTATTGACAATAAGACTTAGAGAAAATATTTCATGAGACCGATATTTACACAAATCATTTGATGACCTAAAGATCTAAAATAATAACGTTATTTTAAGTATTATGACATGAAGTAGAAATCAGGAGCAAAAATAATTTAACAAATTATTAAAGTCAGCGATTATGTATACATGTTATCATAACTTGATAAATATTAAATACAAAATAAATCATGATTATGATACTCATTGCCACAATAATGTTTGATAAGATATAATCAAACAGAAATAATTTTATTTTTCAAATTCCACAAGAATGACATTACAAATATTAATATCATATACTACCTCAAATAATATCAATGTTTTTTTTTATCACAATCCCACGTAAACCAACTTTCACTAATATTAATATCATATACTACCTAAAAAAATGTCAATATATAGATGTGAATATTTAAGAATATTTTTTCATTCTAAGAACTTCAAGTAGTTCTAGAATCACAAACATATATAATTTTTCCTTCTTCGATTTGGTGTTGTAGGACACAATAATTTTAATTCACACAAATGTGTTCAACTATGTAAAAGTCAAAAACCCAAACTTTCACACATTAGCCGACATTTACTTAATGGGATTATCATTCTCCAAAACTTCTTCTATATTGAATGATATGATTACCTAATTTATCACATACAAATTCAATTAAAACATGAACATATAATATCATCACTTGCCTTATTAGCTTGAACTTTCTGCATACACATCTATATCCAACTTGTTGCCTCTCCTTTTACTTTCTTTTTTATTTCCCCCAATTTTTCAGTAGTATTTTTTTTGTAAAAGTAAAGTATAAGATATCCTTAAAGATTGTTGTAAACCTTACGGAAAAATAAATTAATCACAAATACTTATACCAAATTTATCAATGCTTGTACTTCACCAATTACTCTTATAGGAAATTTTCATAGCTTGAGGCATGTTGAAAGACACTGTCCTTAAGGATATTTAACCCGGTATGAATGTATCCCCAAGAATTCAACGAGCTGTTCTAGTATAAAATTAGGAGTCAAAAAATAACAAAAAATTAATAAAAAGAAAACTCTAACATAAGAATAATTGTTATCTTGTCTTCACTCTTACTCACCAGCAGTAAGAATTAGATTTATATAGGAAAGTAGTAACCTCTTTAATATGTTAATGTTGAAATAGTCAAACCCATAAAAGGCATTGAACACAATTAATTGATTGAAGGAAATTCATTTCTGCAAAGATACATTTCAGAACAATGTCTTATTAAAGGATAATAATAATGACAAAAGGATATTATTTAAGGAGAGAAAATATTTAGGGTATAAAATAATATACTCTTTCAAAGTATAAAAGAAAATAAAATAATTCTAAAGATATTAGAATCATTCTTCCAACAATTTTTAACATGACATTCCCATGGTTTCGGATGACATCCCAAGCCATATTGATATTGCGATAGTCTGCGAGAGGTACACCCAAATGATTGTTAGACAAAATGATAACCACACCCAGGATAATGGTCAAATTAAATAGCAATAGGAAGAGAGTAACAACAGTATCAAATATTAAAATGGGTAAATATGATATTCGAATAAGTAATACAATAATATTGATGAAAAACTCGGTAGTGTCAAAAGACTACTATTCAACACTCTTTTATTTCTTACAACTCACAATAATATTACTTGCACACTATTTTCTCACAAACTAAGTAGTTTGTGGATTACTCTCTCTACTCTCTATTGCTTCTCTATTTTGGTGTGTCTTCAAGTGTTCAATTACTACTCTATTTATAGAGTTTTTTTTACACTTGTTTACATCATTAATGACATAATATGGTAGCCAATTTCAACAAAAAATTGGCTGCCTTAACTCTATCAAACTTATACCAAACTTTGACTACCTACTTCCACAAATTTAGCTACCAACTTTCACATTGGTGGCTACCAATTTTTACATTTTTGGCTAGTAATTTCAACAAGTATGACTACCAAATTAATTGTTGCCAAGATTTATTTTCACAAATCTCTCCCTTAATTTTGATTTTTCTTCTTTACTCCAAGGCTTGATATCAATCTATGAAAATCTTCAAACTTGAGAGGCTTTGTAAAGATATCTGCAACTTGATCATGAGATTTCACATACTTGAGCTCTACCTCTTTCTTGGCAATGCATTCTCGGATAAAGTGATACCCCGTGTCTATGTTCTTGCTTCGATCATGATACATTATATTCTTTGCTAGTGCTTGCACAAATTTATTATCATCACAAATCATTGTGGCTTCAATTTATGGAAAATTGAGTTCCTTCAATAACTGTCTCAACAAAATAGCATGACACGTACATGATGTCGCTGCCACATATTCAACTTCACAAGTCGAGAGAGTAACAATTGATTGTTTCTTTGAACTCCAAGAAATAATACAATCACCCAAGAAAAACACAAAACCTGATGTGCTTTTTCTATTAACAACATCTCCCGCATTATCACTATCACAATATCCCACAAGATTAAAATCATCAGAAGAAGAATAAAATAGCCCAAGGTTGATTGTACCATTTAGGTAGCGAAGAATTCATTTAGCAACCTTCAAGTGAGTGGAGGTAGGAGCTTCCATGAAGCGACTTACTACTCCAACTGCAAAGAGTATATCTGGTCGCTTACATGTCAAGTACATCAGACTTCCTATGAGACACTTGAACAAAATGGAATCCACTTCTTCTCCATCGTCAAATTTTGAAAATTTTGTTCCACTTTCCATTGGGGTGTTCACAGGGTTGCAATCAAACATGATGAACTTCTTCAAAATCTCCTTTGTATAGCTTTCTTGAGATATGAAGATGACTTCCTCCATTTGCTTCACTTCTAGGCCCAAGTAATATGACATGAGACCTATGTCCGTCATATCAAACTCAAGGAACATAACTTTCATGAAATCTTCAAATAAAACTGGATTGTTACCCATTAGAATGAGATCATCAACATAAAGACAAACAAGCAGAATATCTCCATTAGTATGAACTTTAATATAAAGAGCAAATTCATGGAGACACGAGTAAACCCATTATCTTGAAAGTATTTGTCAATGCAACTATTCCAAGCTCGTGGAGCTTGCTTCAACACATATAAGACTATCTTCAACCTCAACACATTATATTAATGATTTTTAACAACAAACCCAATGGTTGCTCAACATAGAATTTTTCTTCAAGATATCTATTCATGAATGTCGATTCGACATCTAGTTGATTGATCATCCACTTCATTTTTGTGCTGCTAAAGAGATCAATAAATGGATTGTCTCCATGCGGGCAACAGGCGCATAGACTTCTTCATAGTCGATGCCATGCCTTTGTTTGTAGCCTTTAGCCACAAGTCTTGCCTTGTATCTTTCTACTTCTTCATGGACATTTTTCTTCGTCTTATATATCCATTTGACTCCAACTGCTCGATGGTCCTTTGGAAGAGTTGTCAACTCCCAAGTGTTGTTCTTATCTATTGACTAAATCTCCTCCACCATGGATTTTCTGCACCATTTGTCAGTAACAACTTCATCAAAATTCATTGGTTCACTATCAGCAAAGAGACAACACAAAAAAAAATCAAAATTAGTAATTTCTTCTATTTCATCATATAATTCTTGAATGTTCCTCATCCTATATGGTCTTTCACTTGAACTCTCTTGAGGAGATGGAGATGCAACATTTGATAAATAAGGAAGCGGGGTTGCATCCTATGCCATGGTCTCCTGTTCTTTTTCATCTCTGAAGTATGGAAGAAATCATATGTTTTTTTATTCCGGAGCCTCCCAGATCCATGATGCTTCTTCATCAAATTCAAAATCATGACTCACCACCACCTTGTTATTTCTTGGATTGTACAATTTGTAGCCTTTTGAACTTGCGTCATAGCCAACAAACACATACTTGGCACTCCGATCGTCAAGTTTAGCTCTCCCTTGATGTGGAACATGAGCATAGGCTATGCTCCCAAAGATTCTCAAGTGCTTAACACTTGGCTTTCTTCCACTCCATGCTTCTTGAGGTGTTTGATCTCATACATTTCTTGTTGGAGACCTGTTGCTCAAATAAATTGCACAAGAAACAACCTCAGCCCAAAATTCTTTTGGTAAATGTTTTGCTTTCAACATAAATCTAGCCATATTAAGAGTTGGTCTATTCTTTCTTCTGCAACTCCATTTTGTTGTGGAGAGCAAGGTATCGTTAGATGATGATGAATTCCATGAGATTGACAAAAGTCGATAAATTCTTTGAAGTGAATTCGCCTCCTCTATCAGACCTTAATACTTTTATTTCATAGCCACTTTCTTTTTCTACAAGTGCTTTGAAATTTTTAAAGGCAACAAAAACTTCAGATTTTTGCTTCAAGAAGTATACCCAAGTCTTTCTACTGAAATCATCAATAAAGAGCAAGAAGTATTTTCTTTTACCAAAAGAAGGTGGATCGATTGGACCACACACATCGGTGTGTACAAGTTGAAGTGACTTACTTGTTCTTGATGTAGTCTCCTTTGGAAAACTCTTCCTTGCATGTTTTCCAAGAAGAAAAGTTTCACACAATTGATTTGGATGTTTAATTGACGGTATCCCATCAACCATGTTCTTGTCTCCCATTGATTTGAGCGCTTTAAAGTTCAAGTACCCAAATCTCATATCCCAACACCATGAGTCATCTTGCACATTAGCCTTCAAACATTTTGCATCGACACTTTGAAGATTCAAAGGAAACAACCTATTCTTTGCCACATGAACTTTAGCCGTTAAGTTGTTACTTGAATGTCTTAGCCAAAGATGTATATTTTTCATATGAATATTATATCCTTTTTCAAGAAGTTGACCCTAACTCAAACTATTACTTTCAATTTTGGCATATAATAAACATTGGTAATCAATTTATGACCACCATCTTTAGTGGATATCATAATCATACCTATCCCTTCAATTTGTATCTTTGAGGTATCTCCAAAAGACACATTACCTTTCACGTTCTTCTTTATCTCCACAAATCTATCTTTGTGGCCACACATATGATTGCTTGCTCCATGTCAAGATACCATGAGCTGCAATCATCTTTATTTTCTTCCGTGAGTGTTAATAAGAGTGTTGACTCATTTTCATCCTTGTTGTTGTCAACAAGATTAACTTTTTCTTCAACATTATTACGACATTCCCAAGAGTAATGTCCAATTTTATGACAATTATAACGCTTAACTTTAGATTTGTCATACCTCATTTCATTTGTACCTTGATAGGTTTCACATCCTCTACCTCCTCGTTGACCACGACCACGACCTCTAAATGATTGGTGACCTTTATCTTCGTTGTTGAAATGATTGGTATAACTTCTTCCTCTTCCACGGCCTCTCTGACCTCCACAGCCTCGCTATTTTCCATTTCCTTTGTAACTTTTCTCACCTTCAAATCCTTTGAAGGATGCATGAGTTTTAAGAAGTTGCTCTAGTGGCTCTTCTATTCTCCTTTTCATTATCTTTTCATGGGCTAGTAAAGAACCTTCCAATTGTTCTACCATCATAGAGTCTAGATCTTTAGACTCCTCAATACCACACACCACATAATAAAATTTAGGTGTTAAAGAACGAAAGATCTTTTCTACTGCACGCACGTCATCTACTTTCTCCCCGTATCTTCTTAGTTGATTTACAACAGCCATCAATCTTGAGCAGAAATTCAAAATGGATTCGGATTCTTTCATTTTTAAAACTTCAAACTCAGGCCTTAGAGTTTGAAGTTTTATATTCTTTACTTTATCAACTCCTTGGAGAGAATTTTGTAAAATCTCTCACGCTTCTTTTGAGGTGGTTGCATCAACCACCTTCTCAAACATGCCATCATCCAAACATTGATGGATAAGAGTGAGGGCCTGTTGATCTTTCTTTCTTGTCTTTAACAAGACCCCCTTTTGATTTGAGGGCAAAGTTTCCTCATTTGCGGGTTTTGTATACCGCTTGTCTACAATATCCCAAACATCTTGAGAGCCAAGAATAACTTTCATTCGTAGACAATATTTTTTATAATTTTCTCTTGTTAGACGGGGATATTGAAAGGACAACGAACTATTATTTGTCATGGATCTGATACCACATTGTTGGACAAAATGATAATCAAACCCAGGATAATATCCAAAATAAATAGCAACAGGAAGAGAGTAACAACGACACCAAATATTAAAATGGGTAAATATGATACCCGAATAAGTAATACAATAATATTGATGACAAACTCGGTAGTGCCAAAAGACTACTACTCAACACTCTTTTATTTCTTACAACTCACAATCATATTACTTGCACACTATTTTCTCACAAACTAAAAAGTAGTTTGTGGATTACTCTCTATACTCTCTATTGCTTCTCTATTTTGGTGTGTCTTCAAGTGTTCAATTACTACTCTATTTATAGAGTTCTTTTGAACACTTCTTTACATAATTAATGACATAATATGGTAGCCAATTTCAACAAAAAATTAGTTGCCTAACTCAATCAAACTGATAGCAAACTTTGTCTACCTACTTACACAAATGTGGCTACCAACTTTCACATTTGTGGCTAGTAATTTCGACAAGTATGACTACCAAATTAATTGTTGCCAAGATTTATTTCCACAATGATATCACAGTTTTAATGTATTAATCCTACATACTTTAATACTACGTACTACCAATTAAAATCTATAACATATAAGTAAGGCGGAAGAAAAGCTTAAAGGCGGAAGAAAAGCTTACTTTAAATTAGAAACATTACATACCTAGTATAACACCTGCTCCAAAACGAGAAAAAAGATATGTGTTTGGAAGACATATTAATTTCCCAAGCCAATTCATTACAATGCTTTCTAGTTGACTAGCAGCTGGTGATGCTATCCAACCACATTATAACCAGCACTTAATATTTCACCTAGAATTCCATCAGTGCTTCAAATACAAGGAAAGTAAGGAAAAGAAATTTGGACTTTGCCAATAGGTCATATTACCCTTTGCACATCTTCAAGTGTTTTGTTGATATGGTGCGGAATCATGTAATTTTTTAAAGATAACATGGTTCATATGACCTTGCCTTCTAAACTACGCGGGGTCTACAAGTGTATTTGGGTTGGTTGATAGTAATTCATTATCAATTTTATGTTCATTGTTTATTTTGAAAGTATCCATGAGTATAAAATTGTTTTTTAACATGTATGCAATATTTTAGAATCTACGAAGGAGAAATTGAATTTTTGTTGTGAGTTCTGAATGTGAAAATTGGAGAATATATATAAACAGAGACATACATTTTTAGTAGTTAAATATTGCTCGGTCAAAAGAACATATTGTCAAAATTTCTTTTTGTAATTAGATCAACCACAAAATAAAAGTGTGTTACAAGAGGCAAAAACAAATTAATTTAGGATTCTCATGTGGTTGCGACTTGTGGATATATTATTTCTTATTTTAAAGTTTGTATCATGATAAATTATTGTGCATATTTATGCTTCGTTGAATTATATTATCATATAAACACATGGTTGATAATTATTAGTAAATCATGTTGAAAAAGTATTGTTTATTAATAAAGCAGATTGTGTAAAAGTATCTTTATAAAAATTTAGAAAAACTTAGGGTATCAGCTAATACTATTTATACAAATAACTAATGCATGTTTTTTTTTTCTCTTGTCTAGGTTTGTGTTCAATCCTGTTCCTAAACTCTCATTTACGCTGGGCCAAAATTTACCTTCAAAGGTACCATCTTTTTTATTTTGAATCATTTTTGTTTATAATATAAAGTTATAAAGTTACAAACATAAAGTCACAATTACAATCCTCATATTTATGCTAATGTTACTTATATGGTTCCTCTATTAGCAGTGCTACAATGCAAACTCTAATTGAGGCGAAGTTCCTTCAAGAGGATCTATGAGAATTCGTAGTACAAGGGTACAATTTTATTTAAGAAAATGATTATTATAAAAATAAATTAGAAAGACGAAAGAATCGTGATAGGGTTTTTTAGTTGTATTGGGCAACATATGTTTCATGTTAAGAAAATACATGCAAAGTATAATCGAGGAAGAATGTCAACATTAACACATGTATTTTCTTTGGGTTCAGGTTTATACATCTATTTATATTACACTCTTCAAAAGTTAGTTTGTGCAAGAAATTTTTTAAGCAAACATAATTATTATAATGTGAGAATATTAACTTTTTGTAATTGTTCAAGGGTGGTTTTATTTTTCTATATTTTTTATTTAATCAAATGATGTAGAGAATAGTCATTGAGACACAACCTCAATTACCTCCACAACAAGAGATCCACTTTCAACGTACTTGTACACTTATTTTGTTTCATTTTATATAATATTATTTACTTTATCATTTGTGTCAAAGTTTGAGGGTGTGAATATATGGCTTCTTAGACTATGTTCCATTTTTGATGTGTTGAAATGTGAAAGTAGTACATACCATTTTCCAACATTTTATCTAATCCTAGCTATATTAAGAATGGTCAACAAGTGCATCCTTTCTTATAGATTTGGGTGTCAAATTCAAATTTTTATAAGCTATTTCTGTTACACACGCGTGCGGATGCGCCCATGCACACACATAACCCACAAAAATAAGCACGCAGGAGCGTGTATACACTTTTGCTAATATATTAATATTTTATATTTAATTTCTAGGCAATCATAGAAAGAACAAATGAGAAACAGAATCAACTGACTAGAAACTTAAAATTCATTGTGCTAAATATTGCTTGGTCATAATAAGTATTGTCAAAAATTATTTCTGTAATAAGATGAAACACACAATAAACGTGTGTTATTAACAACAAAAATAAATTAATTTAGAATTCTCATGTGGTTGTGACTTGTGGATATTTTATTTCTTGTTTATAAGTTTGTATCATGACAAATTATTGTAAATATATATAATTTGGTGAATTATTTTATCATATAAATATATGGTTGATAATTACTGATAAATCGTGTTGAAAAAGTACTGTATATTGATAATGCATATTGTGTAAAATGCATCTTTCAAAAATTCAGAACAAGTTCAGATGTCAATTAATATTATTTTTACAAATAACTAAGGCATGTTTTTTTCTCTTGTCTAGACCTGTGTTTAGTCCTGTTTTTGGACTCTCGTTTACGTTGCGAAAAATTTACCTTCATAGATATCACCTTTTTTTTGAATTATATATATTTATAATATGAAGTTATAAAGTTATAAAAAGTTAATATAAAGTCACAATTCAAAAACTCCATTGCCCTAATTCATGATTGCAAATGTTACTTTTATGGTTCCTCTATTAGGAGGACTACAATGCAGACTCAATTAGGGCTTACATTCCTTCAAGAAGATCTGTGAGAGCTCGTACTACAAGAGTACAATATTATTTAAAAAAATTATTGTAACACCTCGACACTAGAAAGAACTAGAAAGGAGTTTGAAATCGGAAAATACTTATTTATGGAAAATATTTAGAAAAATCTGGTCATAACTCCTAACTCAGGATGAATTGGGTGTAGTTCCAGATATGGATGGAAAGCTGTTGGAACGATATTTCCAATGCCGCCATGTTTGCAAGATTTTGACTTCGTATGAGTGAGTTATTCCCTTTGGAAGTTGGCTGTCGAAATAAGCAAATTGCTCGAATTTGGATTTTTAAGGGGTAGTTTGGTTTTTTCCTTATCCTATTAGTTTAATATATATTTAGTAATTAAGTTAGGGGTCTAAGTTGAATTACACACCTTCACACTTCTACCAAAAGAATTAGGGTTTTGAGAGGAGAGAAAAGAAGAGGAGAAAGAGGAGAAAGGAGAAGGGCGTTCAAGATACCTAAAAAATCGTCGAATTAACTTGTGGATCTCGTCAGGGGTGATCCCTAAAAAGGTACGTGGCTGTCTCATACCATTGAGTTTGTTCACCTGTGTGCCAAACATGTTTCATTCAGGGTGATTTCGTCCTAAAAATAGGACTTTTGAATGTTCTTTAATGTTGTTCTTCAATTGCTTTCGTTCTTCAACATGAGTTAAAATTTAGGAGTTCTTTGATAATCCAAGTGTTCTACTTGAATTCATTGAGTTAGATCCTTATATATATGATGTGGGTACATGAAATCTAAGTGAACTCGATAAAAAAAAATTGAACTAGAATGATTTACGGTAAGAAAACTAGAGGAAAAATTCCTAAAAAATTGACTTGGGAAGGCTAGCAAGGTGCACCCCATAGCGCCAGGCAGGCTGGGATGGCATGCCATAAAGGAGCCTCAGTCAAATGAGATTGGTGCAACATGCCCAGAACGCGCCTGAATCAACTTTTTTCAGCCATTAATCATAATTTAGTCCAATTAATCCTTTCTAATGTGTTTTAACACTTCTTAAATGACTTCTAATCATATAGAAATCATTCACAAACATGAATTACAACCTCGAATCCATAACTTCAAATTAAAGGAATGTTTAGAGCCAAGTCTAGAAACTTCATAGAGTGATTTCAAGATGTCTTTACAAATGCTTTTAAATTTGTTTTAAGTCTTAAAGATTACGTTGAGTAAAGAGTAAACGTAAGAAGAAGAAGCATTTCAAGTTTCATGAGTATTTAAAAAACATTTTAATATCGTTTTAAGACTTAAGTTTTAGTTAAGTTCAGAGTAAAGTGAAATCTTTTCTTCAAAGCAGTATATAGGGACTAAGTATTTCCTACAGAAGTATAAAATGTTTTCACATTTAAACAGAATGGAAACTGAGATTTCAAAAGCCTTCGCGCTAGTATCCAAAAAAGAGTAACAACTTTCTAAATAAAGCAAGCATGGAAACTAAGATTTCCAAGATAGACTTGAGATAAATTTTTGGGCACTAATTCTCAAAGCACAGAAGTAGTATGTTTTAGTAAAATAATTTTGGAGTAGTATTGAGCACCGAAATGGGGATGGACATGAGTTCAGATAACTCACATCTCCATAAAACATGTTACCACCACGGGTAGAAAAAAATCTTACTTTTTGGATGAACCCTTTTCATAGTAGACTAGTAAATTCATTAGGTAGTTCAGGTCTTATACATTTAACCGGGTATAGGAGGCGCTGGCAGCGAGAGGTAGATCAGTGTATCATCACTAAAGTTCTTAAGTGATGGTTGTCGGTTAGAGAAACTCCCACATAAGATAAATGTATTTATATATATATAATATTTTTTTTTGTATTTCTACAGACATATTAGAGTTAAATGTATCATTGTATACATTCAGAGTTTACACATGTTTTCAAATAGGTTTTCTTTATAATGTACTTTCTTTTAAGTTGATTTATATTGAGTTATGTTATTCATGAATTGAGTAAAACCAAGGTAAGTGTTCCTTCTTACTCTTTTCAAGCTTAAGTTATTTTAGCATTCCAATTCGCATACTCGTACATCAACTGTACTGATAATTGACCTGCATTGCATCGTAAAGCAGATGCAAGTAACGAGGATCAAAATCTGGTGCACCATTAATCCATTTGAGCACTCCAGAGTTAGTTGATGAGCCTCCTTCCATCCTGGAGGATTCCTTTTGTCAATTCCCCCCCCCCCCCAAGTATTTTCTTTATTAGGATGTAATGGGGTTTGTCCCAACTACCATCTTAGTTTTAGAATGCTTCATTGATAGATAATCAGATATTAGTCCTTTAGTCTTTTAATTTCTTTCTATTTGTTAAGACTTGGGTTGCCACTTTTGGCAAATGAATGTTTTAAACCTTTACAAAATTTTTATGCAGTATGCTTTATTTGTTTAGTTAAGTTTGATCATTATAATTATTGATTATTGTCTTCCAGTGAGTTAAGTAATCCTAACCAAGGGTCCGCTCGAGGTTAATAATGGTCTTCGAGTGCCGAACACGCCGAAGGTGTAGGCTTGGGGGCGTGACAAACTTTATATCAGAGCAGAGAGTTCAAGTGTCTTAGGGAGTCTATGAAGCCATGTTTGTAGATTCCTAGTTATTAGTGTGAAATGCGCCACATCTATAATTAGGAGTTGCAAAATTTATGAAATTCCTCACTTCTTTCATACTCAATTCATGCGTTAGAGTTTATCTCTTATAGTTTCTCTCTGATTCGTGTTTGGACATATTTATAGATAACCATTTCCCTATGAATATAAGCAAGAGGTCGTCCAGTTAGAAGGAACATTAAGGAACAAGGGGTACCCAATGCACCTGAAGTGCAACCCCGGGGAGAAGTCATTAATGCTGAATTCAAAGAGGCAATTAGGATGCTGAGTCAAGCTGTGGAAAATTAGGTTGGTCAGCAAAAAAGATCTAGACAAGAAGGGGCCGACACTTCAAGTATTCGTGAGTTCTTGAGGATGCATACCCCAAGTTTTACTTGGTCGATCACTAATGAGGATCCGTAGAACTTCACCGAGGAATTGAAAAAGGTGTTTGAGGTAATGCATGTTGCTGACACCGAGAGAATTGAACTAGCTGCTTACCAACTCAAAGATATTGCTACAACTTGGTTTGATAAGTGGAAAAAGGGTAGATATGAAGATGCACCACCTGCGAGTTGAGCTTATTTGAGGAGGCCTTCTTGGGGTGTTTTTTTCCTCAAGAACTAAAAAAAGGTGAAGGTACGTGAGTTCCTCACACTTAAGAATGATTCTCTTAGTGTGCATGAGTATGGGTTGAAGTTCACCCAACTATCACGTTATGCTGCAGAAATGGTTAAGGACATGAGGAGTAGGATGAGTTTGTTTGTTGCTGGTTTGGGTACTTCTTCAAGCAAAGAAGGACGAACAATAATTCTTATTGGGGACATGGAAATTTCAAGGTTGATGATCTATTGCGAGTTGGGCTTGTTTTGAGGAGTCCTTCTTGGGTGTTTCTTTCCTCAAGAACTAAAAATAGGCTAAGGTACGTGAGTTCCTCACACATAAGAATGATTCTCTCAGTGTGCATGAGTGTGGGTTGAAATTCACCCAACTATTGCGTTATGCTACGGAAATGGTTAAGGAAATGAGGAGTAGGATGAGTTTCTTTGTTGTTTGGTTGGGTCCTTCTTCAAGAAAAGAAGGCCGAACATCAATGCTTATTGGGCACATGGACATTTGAAGGTTGTAATATATGTGCATAAGGTAGAGTAGGAAAAGCTAAAGGACATAGAGGAGTTCAAGAACAAGAAAGCAAAGACAAGTAATGAGTCTGGTAAGCAGAAGAGTAATACTTACTAGTCATCCTTCCAATGAAAACAGAAGGGTCCTGCTCCGTCATCTGCTACTGCACCTATACCTAAGAACAAGGATGAGTGCTATGGTCAGAATTGCAAAGTTAAACCTGCATTTTCACTGAGTAGTGTGGCGCAAGAAGGTAGTAAGCCTCATGCCCACACCAAGTGTGGTAGAAACCACTTCGATGTTTTTCATAAGGGCTCCACTGGTAGTTTCAAGTGCGGTCATAGCGAACATCTCATGAGAGAGTGTCCAAAGAATAAGCAGGGAAATGATAGTGGGGGAAATAGAGGCAAGTCTTCATTAGTTGCTCCACCAGATAGGGTTGCACCTAGAGGGGCTACATCCAATACTAGCGGGAGAGAGAACCTTTTGTATGCTCTCAAAAATCACCAAGAGAAAGAGGATTCGCTAGATGCTGTCACTGTATGATTACAGTCTTTGACTTTACTGTTTATGCTTTGATAGACCTAAAAGCAAGTTTATCTTATGTAACTTCTTATGTTGACATGAACTTTGATATTATTCCTAAGCAACTTAGTGAAACATTCAGTGTTCCTACACTTGTTGGTGAATTCATTCTAGCAGAGAGAGTCTATCGCGATTATTTCATTTCCGTTAATCACAAGAGTACCATGGCTAATTTAATTGATTTGTACATAGCATACTTTGATGTCATTCTTGGTATGGACTGGCTTCAAGCCTGTTATGCATCAGTTGATTGTGGATTTTAATTGTCAAATTTCAATTTTCAAAATGATCTAGTCTTAGTAAGGAAAAGCAGTCCAGCAGGGCCTAAGGGTTGTTTCATTTCATACCTTAAGGAAATCAAGTTAGTTTCTAAGGGGTATATCTATACCTTGTTGATGTACCGTGGTTTAACGTTACTTTCAATGCTTTTTCCTTAAGTTTAGTGTGTGTCTAAGGACTTTTTATTGTAGTTTAAATGTATTTTTATCTTCGTTTGCAGGAAAACTGTCCAGTTTGAAAATGCGGAAGAACTATGCTGAAATTGCAGAAGTGATGACCTACGGAGCCATTGACAGTCCGTAGGTGGCAACCGTCGTCTGAAGAAAATGCTACTGAAGGAAAATCGGGGAATTTTGACCAAGTGTAGGGCTACGGAAGCTATCGATGGACCTTCATCTCTACGACTGACCATCTTGCACATCTGTCATTGGTAACTGAAAGTAACCAGTACTCGTTTTGAAACGAGTCTAAGTGTGGAGAAACGGAAGACATGGACGGAACATCGTGCACTCAATGGACCGTCGATGGTAACAGTGAATTAGAGAAGAAAGCAGTTGAAAAAGATTCTATGTATAGAACGACGGAAGGCCTCGACGGTCCGTCGGTCCGGTCGTCGACTCAAACGCGTTTTTGGGAAGATTTTCCTTAAATAAATTTCCTTTTTATGTTAGGACTTCTTTATTATAAATACTTGTAAAAACTCATTTTTGGGGTTAGAATATTTGGTATTTTCAGTTTTATTATCCTAGTTGTTGAACTTGAGATTTTGGGAAATATTTTACTTTCCGAAATCGTTTGTTTCAAAACTTTGATTTATTCAAGTAATTTTCTGGATTTTCTTGAATCTCATCAAAGTAAGTACATGAATTCATGTATAATCAATATGAATTGTGTGATTGTTAACATGGGTGACTAAATCCATAACTAGGGTTGTGGGAACCATTGGTAAATAACAAGGTAAAAACAAGCTAAAATAACAAGCCTAGAATAGTGTCTTGCATGTGTTGATAATTCTTTTGTTTAGAAGTCTTTTTAATGAGTGCACGCGTTAGAACTCGCCTTTTTTCTACTTGCCGGATCAAGGAGGTAAATAATAAGAAAAGAATTATCAACGTAGATTTAGTATACATGATCTAATAGGCTAGTGTCGATTAGTGTGAAGTAACAACTAAGCCATACATCGATTATGATGCTTAAGATGAGTTAAAGGTAATGTTTAGTAAAACATACACACGTAGCTAGACCAAGGTGTGGAGTGAAATTCCCTATTTTCCGGACCAAGGAATTAGGGATACATAACTTACCACTTTGCATGCAAGATACTGGGAAAGAATTGTTATAGCTAGAATTACCGAATTATGAACTTGTGGGGAACACTTATGCCCTAGTTACTCTCATCACTTGATAAATATTAATATTCATACTTTCTACTTGTTTACTTAGAAATATTTAATTCATTTTAATATTTAAAATTCCCTTTTTATTACCTGTTTTCAGAAAGGACTTGAATAAATAGAAGTAATTATAGGTCAAAGTTAAGTCTAAATCATTTTCCTCGTGGTATTGACCCCAACCTCATAGTTGGGTTCTTTACTTGATATGATCTCTTATACTTCTTTTCGAGAAGTAAATTTGAGCGTATCAAATTTTGGCGCCACTGCTGGAGAAAGTGACTTTTAGATTAACTTTGAGCACATTACCAAAGTTAACAATTTCCAAATTTTACTTTTTTTCTTTGTTTTTGTCTCTTGCTTATCTAACTTCAGTGTATGCCAAGTACACGGAGTAGCAGAGAACCCATACTCTCACTCGACCCCAAACTGAAATGTACATTGTGTAGAATGAACTAAAATCTGGGTAATCTTGAGGATGAGTTCGATCGACAAATTCCACCACCGGTTGAAGCTCTGATAAATTATTAGCTGAAAATTGTGGGGAAGGTGAAATAAGGAGGCAACCTCACGCTCCACGCCCTCAAGATACTATAGGGTAAATGTAAACATCACTGACTCTGATGGTTCACTTGACCTACCTCCTCTACCACACGGTCATACTTTTGTGGTAACTAGTAGTCTGATGCAAATGCTCACACCGAGAGGTTTGTTTTCGGGACTATCTTCTGAGGACCCACATGCATACATAACCAAAGTGAGGTCGGTGTGTAAGAGTTGTGTGGGGAGGCTTGATTTGAACATGGACGTCATTGGGTTAAGAGTGTTCCCTTTCACTGACGGGAGAGACTGCTATATGGTTTACCGAGCTCCACTATAACTCAATCTATACTTGGAATCAATTAAGGGATGTATTCTTATCATGTTACTACCCAGTGTCTAAGAAGCTAAACAACAAAGATAGGGTGAACAATTTTGTGGCACTACCAGGAGAATCAGTCAGTAGTTCCTGGGATAGGTTCACCTCGTTCTTGAGAAGTGTCCCCTATCAACGCATCAATGATGTGTCACTGAAAGAGTATTTCCATTGGGGACAAGATGATAATTATAAAGTAGTACTGATACGATAGCATGTGGTTTTATGGGGAGAGACCTTATGTTGAGATCGTTGAGAAGTTAGAGAAAATCTCCCGAAATAATAAAGCTTAGAGCACTAGGAAGTAAGATACTGGGAGAAACACTTTTGCAGTGCAATACGCACACAACCCAGCCACAGATGAGATTCGTGAAGAAATGGTTCAAATGAGAACTGAGCTTGGGTTGGTGTTGAAACACGTCACTAAGGGTTCAGAAAAGGTAAATACGGTGAACTACTTGTCTAAACCACCACGGCCGACTGAGGAGTATTACTATGAGGAGGACTATTATGCGGTAAATGAGCAGACGGGGGGTTTCCGACTAAACGCCCAAGGCTCCAATAAGGAAAATTGACGCCAAGGTCAAGAAAATCAAGGTCAGAACTTTGGTAATTAAAAACGAGAGGGTCATTTTGTCCGAGATGGGAATTACAACTATGAAAACAACTTTAACTGGGGTAACTATGGTAACAAAATTGATAGGAGTGGGCCCTATGTTCCACCTCAAAATCGTGAAGTTGCCCATAGGGATGGTGGAGGGAGTATGGCGTGAGTTGAGGATATGTTGCAGAAAATGATGAGGAGATTAAAGAGTTGAGGAGTGACTTAGCAAGTTTTGGACAAAAACTTGATGCACATGCAATCTCGATCAAGCATCTTGAGTTGAAAATGGCCCAATTGTCTTCGACTGTGAAACCATGCCAATCGGGTACTCTTCCTAGCAATACTGTCTAAAATCTAAAAAATGATAGACATTGTATGGAAGTCACAACTCGAGGTGGTAAGAAAACCATTTACCCACCGATATCGTCTGGTGTAGAAAATGTGATAAGAGGTGATGATAATGTAGTGGAGGTTAGTGGTGAGTTAGGAGGCAAAATGGGGAAAGAAGCCGAGGCACGCAAAAGGTGACCCTCATGCCTAGACCACCACCTCCATTCCCACAGAGGTTTGTGAAAAAGATCGTGCATGGTAAATACCGGCGTTTTATAACTATGCTCAAACAACTTTCCATCAATGTCCCTTTAAAAGAAGCTCTTGAATAAATGCCCGGTTATGCCAAGTTCATGAAAGATATGATCACTAAGAAAAGATTGGTCAGTTTTGAGGATGATGGTAGAATGCAACATTGTAATGCTATAGCTACAAGGTCTCTAGTGCAAAAGAAAGAAGATCCGTGTGCCTTCTTTATTCCATGTATAATCAGGTTATTACACTTTCCTAAAGCATTATGTGATCTTGGAGCAAGCATAAATTTAATGCCTCTCTCTATTTACAAGAAGTTGTGTTTGGGTAACCCAAAGCCCAATGCAATGCAACTACTAATGGCCAATCGAACGACGAAGAGCCCTATTGGGATACTCCATGATGTGTTAGTAAACGTGGAGTCATTAATATTTCTGGCCGATTTTGTGATTGTGGATTGTGAGGTGCCTATTCTTCTTGGGAGGCCATTCCTTGCTACGGGTAGAACCTTGGTTGATATGGAGAAAGGGCAAATGAAATTTCGGTTGAATCATGAAGAAGTGAATTTCAAAATTTGTAGGTCCATGAGGCAGAGTGGTGAGCTCCAATCGGTATCTGCCATATCTTACAGGGTTGAATAGTCATCTAAGGTACAAATAGAAGAGTGTTTAGGTGTAGAAGCACAAGATGAAGTGATCATGAATTTTGATAGTGATTGCATTGAAGAGTATGGGTCATTAGTCAAGGCACTTGATCGAGGTGATGTTCGATTTAAACCAAAGAAGTTGGATTTAGATATAAAGCATCGTAAGTCTCCACCCGTGAAACCATTTATAGAGGAGGCTCCAAAAGTAGAACTTAAGGCTCTACCACCTCATCTAAGGTATGTATTCTTGGGAAAATGTGACACTCTACCGGTAATTATTGCATCATATTTGAATGTGCATCAAGTTGAGAATTTGGTGGAGATGTTAAAAAGGTTCAAAAGAGCTATTGGGTGGACTATTGCAGATATTATTGGGATCCCTCCTGGGATTTGTTCACATAAAATCCAACTCATGCCCGATCATAAGCCAAGTATTTAGCACTAGAGACGTTTAAATCCACCTATGCAAGAGGTGGTGAAGAAGGAAATTATTATGTGGTTGGATGCTGAAGTGATATATCCAATCGCCGATATTAGTTGGGTGTGCCCTATTTAGTGTGTACCTAAGAAAGGGGGAATGACTGTGGTTCCCAATGAGAAAAATGAGCTTGTCCCGATGAGATCGGTGACTGGATGAAGGGTGTGTATGGATTACCGAAAAAAAAAGAAAAAAAAAAAGAATAGTTCACCTTGAAGAACAAAGGTTAAACGGGCTGAATGAGCTTGATGAATTTATCTTGAAGAAATATGAAAGTTCTGCCCTCTACAAAGAAAAAACGAAGAAGTACCATGACCAAAAGATTGAAAAGCGCGATTTTTCGGTTGGGGATTTGGTTCTTTTGTTCAATTCTAGGTTGCACTTGTTTCCGGGCAAACTCAAGTCCAAATGGACTACTCCCTATTTGATCACCCAACTATTCCCTCATGGTGCGGTTGATTTCGAGAACAAGGATGATGTAAGGTTCAAGGTGAACGGGCAGCGAATCAAAATCTATCTAGGGCATGCTGAAACGGCGAATGAAGTTATCGAGGCATACAATCTCGATGAAGTCTGAGTAATCAAGAGTCCTCCATCGTTCGGCGATGTTAAATCAAGCGCTAATTGGGAGGCAACCCGATATGTATCCTCTAGCCAACTATATGTTTTTCGTGATTTTCTAGGCATAATTGCATTATTTATGCTTTTATACTTATGTCACGTCTGAATGTTCTTTTACTTTTCTTTAGAAGTGTTGGCTAGAGCGTAGAGTAGGGTCCGCGTTCAAAAAAACAGTATCCAGAAAACACAAAAAGATTAGCTTATGGATGTTAATTGTGCAGGGACCAAATCACCAGAAATCTGCAAAAAATTTGTCTTGTGCACCTATCGACGGAACGTCTGTAGAATCCGTTGTGCCCAGGTATGTTCTTTAAATTTTACTAAGTTCGGTCAGTGTCGACGGAGGGGTCAGCATGTTGATCGTCGGCGCTTTGCGCCTCAGGTTTGCTTCACCTGCCACCCTATTTTATATACTTTTATGCATTGGGGACAATTGTATTTGTTTTTGTTCGGGGTGGGGTAAATGGAAAGTGAGTGATAGGGTGAAGTTTGAGTAGCCCAACTCACGATCCTCTCTTAGGGTTTTCTTGCATGTGTTCTTTTCCCCCAAGAGACTGGTTATTTTATTGTTGAACCGGCATGTTGGTATATTTTGTACATAGTATAGAAATGGAATCTGAAGCATGATGGCTAAACAAAATGATATCCTGATTTAAAGAAAATGCTGCATGACTAGGCATAGTAACTGATGAATGTGTGGCTCTAAGCATGACATAGAGATACACCACTGCATGACTCTAAATATAAAACTCGAAGTAGGTGTCTGATAATATGATAGAATAATGAGATATAAAGTGAGTGTGAGGAAAACTTGAATAGTTCACCATTGGTACTGAGCTAGAACTTGCCTTGTTAGTCCTGCTAAAAGTAAGATATGTTAGGCAATTAGGAAAGGATCATAGGCCCTTATTCAAGATAGTCAATCGTTAGCCTAGATAACAGGAAATCGAATGAAATAAATCCCTTCTTGATCCAAATGATTTGAGCTTAAAATAGAACTTTCTTTTTTACCCCAACTAATCTTTTCTGGAAACAATGTGTTGGCCCTGGTCCCTCCTTGGACATGTGCACCTCAGTTTATGCCAAATGCATAAGTTGAGGGTGGATAATGCAGAAAACAACCTTGTCGTAGCCCTGACCCAACCTTGGGTATTGTTTACCTTCACTCATGGCAAAACCATGAGTTGAGGGTCGCTAGTTGAGGAATGCTACGGAAAGTGGGGTTGAAAGAATAAAGAAAAAAAATGAACAAAAAAAAAGTGACTAAAGAAAAGTTGAATGCAAAGTAAAAATTTTAAATAATAAAATAAAACAAAAATCACTTACACAAAAGGAGAAAGAAATAAGAAAAGTAAGGCAAAAGAATATAAAACAATTATGAAATAGGGCGGAATTAAATGATGAAAAGGTAGGACGCTTAGCCGTTATGTAAAGGAGGGCAATAAGTCACTAAAATAAATCCAAATGTACCCTACCTGATCCTGAGCCTATGTTACAAGCTAAGAAAGTCCTATCGTGATCCTAAGAGTCGATTATGGTGAACTTAAAGTAGTGAAAATAAGGGCAAGCCTATGGTAACAAGTGTAAATGAGGTGTGAAGTTGTTCTGAGAGCGAGTGTTGAAAAAAAAATAATCCTTATACTCAAAATGAAATCATTGTGTGAAAAAAGAGGATGTTGTTTTGAAGTGAGTACACTAGTTACAATACCGAAAAATTGGTACCTTGGTGAGAGATCAAAGAGGATAGGTGTCAGTGTGTGGTGAGTCTGTGTCATGGTCTGATCCACATGAGCGAGCCTAATAGTGATAGCATGCATAAACATAATGAAAATAATAGGGATTGATAGCTTGACGATTGCGAAAGCTAAAATAAGGATATTCTAGTACAAAGGTTTTTGTGGTGAAACATAGTGCTTCGCTTGAGGACAAACAATGAATTTAAGTCGTGAGCGTTGAAAAACCGTGGTTTCACGTTACTTTCTATGCTTTTTCCTTAAGCTTAGTGTGTCTAATGCCTTTTTGGAGTAGTTTCAATGAATTTTTCTCTTCATTTGTAGGAAAACTTTCAAGAATGAAAACGCGAAAGAACTGTGATGAAATTGCAGAAGTGATGACCTACGGAGCCATCGATGGTCTGTCGACCCCTCGACGGTCGGTACGTGGAAACCGTTGTTTGAAAAAGATACTGGTGAAAGAATACCGGGGAATTCTAACCAGGTGTGGGGCTATGGAAGCTATCGACGGACCGTCATCTCAACGACAGACCGTCCTGCACATTCTTCATTGCTAACAGAAAGTAGCCCCAGTACCCGTCTTGAAAAGATTCTAAGTGTGGAGAAACGAAAGCTATCAACGGAACGTCGTGCACTCAACAGACCGTCATCCTGGTCCGTTGATGGTATCAGTGAGTTGGAGAAGAAAGCAGCTGAAAAAGATTCTAAGTGTGGAACAACGGGAGGCCTCGATGGTCCGTCGGTCCGGTCGTTGACTCAGACACATTTTTGGGCATATTTTCCTTAAATAGATTTCCTTTTATGTTAGGAGTTCTTTTTTATAAATACTTGTAAAAACCTCGTTTTTGGGGTTAGACTCTTTGGTATTTTTCAGTTTGTTATCCTAGTTGTGGAACTTTAGATTTTGGGCAATATTCTACTTTTCAGAATCGTTTGTTGCAAGACTTTGATTTATTCAAGTAATTTTCTGGATTTTCTTCAATCTCATCAAAGTAAGTACATGAATTCTTGTATAATCAATATGAATTGTGTGTTTGTTAACATGGGTAACTAAATCCATAACTAGGGTTGTGGAAACCATGGGTAAATAATAAGGTTAAAACTAGCTAAAATAATAATTCTAGAATAGTGTCTTGCATGTATTGATAATTCTTTTGTTTAGAAGTCTTTTCAAGGAGTACACGTGTTCGAACTCGCCTTGTTGATACTTGACGGACCAAGGAGGTAGATAATAAGAAAAGAATTATCAACGTAAATTTAGTATACACTATATAATAGGCTAGTGTCGATTGGTGCAAAGTAACAACTAAGCCATACATCGATTATGATGCTTAATATGAGGTAAAGGTAAGGTTAAGTAAGACACACACACACGTAGCCGGACCAACGTGTGGAGTGAAATTCCCTAGTTGCCAGACCAAGGAATTAGGGATATATAACTTACTACTTTACATGCAAGATACTGGGAAATGACTGTTATAGCTAGAATTACCGCGTTATGAACCTAAGGGGAACACTTATGCCCTAGTTACTCTCATCACTTGATAAATATCAATTATTCATACTTTCTACTTGTTAACTTAGAAATATTTAATTCCTTTTGTTATTTAAAACCCCCCTTTTATTACCTGTTTTCGGAAAGGACTTGATTAAATATAATTAATTGTAAGGTTAAAGTTCAGTCTAAATCATTTTTCCCGTGGGATCGACCCCAACTTCATAGTTGGGTTGTTTATTTGATATGACTGCTTATACATCTTTTCGAGAAGTAAATTTGAGCGTATCACTTAGACCGAGTTAATGACTCGAGTGTTGAGATACCTCATATTCAGTCAGTTCCGGTAGTAAAAGAGTTTCTAGAAGTCTTTCTAGATGATCTTCCTAGAGTTTCTCCTTAAAGATATAAACTTCAGTAAATACCTCCTTCTAGATATTTGTCATATATCTATTTCGCCATATAGAATGGCACCAACAGAGTTGAATGAGATGAAAAAATAGTTGTAAGATCAATTAGATAAGGGTTTCATTAGGCCAAGTATCACCTTGGGGTGCTCTGATCAAATTTATGAGAAAGAAAGATGGTTGGTTCCCTTAGGATGTGTATGGATTACCATCAATTGAACAAGGTTACCATGAAGAGTAAGTACCCTCTTCCTAGAATTGATGATCCTTTTGATTAGCTTCAGGGTGATTCATGCTTCTCAAAAATTGATCTCACATTAGGTTACCATTAGTTAAAAGTTAGGGAATGTGATATTTCAAGGACAACTTTCAGGACCATATATGGGCATTATGTGTTTTTGGTCATGTCATTTGGGTTGAACAATGCACCAACCACATTCATGGACCTTAATAGATATTAAAACCTTTATTTACATATGTTTGTTATCGTCTTCAATGATGACATACTAATCTATTCAAAGAATGAAGAATATCATGCTAGTCACATCTAAATAGTTATTTAGACTTTCAAGGATAGAGAGCTGTATGCCAAGTTGCGTAAGTGTGAGTTTTGGCTTGAGTCTATGGCCTTCTTGGTTACATAGTTTCTGGGGATGGTATTAGAGTGGATAACCAGAAAATCGAGGCATATCAAAATTGGCCTAAACCCACATCTTCAACTTATATTAGGACTTTCCTGGGTTTGATTGGCTACTATAAGAGATTTATAGAAGCTTTTTCGTACATTTCATCTCTTTTGACCAAATTGACTCAGAATACAACTAGGTTTTAACGGTCTGAAGCTTGTGAGAAGAGCTTTTCAGGAATTGAAGAAGAGGGTGACTATTTCCCTGACTTTGACATCACCAGAAGGTATTCAAGGTTTTGTGGTGTATTATGATACATATTGAGTAGGTTTGAGTTGTGTTATATGCATAATGGCATTCATAGATTATTCCTCAGAACAGTTGAAAGTTAATGAGAAGAATCATCTAACCCATGAC